>CM072804.1:14962500-16380000 GCA_037013495.1 Hippophae tibetana
GCTCCATACCTCCTCTGGTATTCTATGCTCCAATGGAACAGATGGGCCTCGGTTGATCAAGTAAGCTGCCGTGTTGACTGCTTCTGCCCAGAACTGCTTTGGTAGACCTGACTGTATACGAATGCTTCTAGCTCTTTCTGTCAATGTTCGGTTCATACGCTCAGCTACACCATTGTGTTGAGGCGTGCCTGGAACAGTTCTTTCCATTCTGATCCCGTGCTCATAGCAGAAGTTTTTGAATATGGTGTCTTCATATTCACCACCATTATCGGTTCTGAGCTTTTTGATCTTTAAACCCGTCTCATTTTCCACCATAGCTTTCCATCTTCTGAAAGCCTCAAATACTTCAGACTTATGCTTTAGAAAGTAAACCCATACCTTCCGAGAGTGATCATCGATGAAAGTCACGAAGTAGCATTTCCCACCAATAGATGAGACGGTCGTTGGTCCCCAAACATCATAGTGAATAAGCTCTAGCCTTTCCTTCTTTGGGATTCTGCAACTTGTCTGAAAGCTGACTCTCTTTTGCTTTCCAAGTATGCAATCTTCGCACATGTCTATCTCCGTAGACTGTAGACCTGGAAGTTTTCCCTTTGAATGCATAATCTTCATCCCTTTTTCACTCATATGGCCTAGTCTCTGGTGCCACAGGTTTGGTGTTTCATTGCCTACTGCAACTGTAATTGAACAACGTGCCTCTCTTGTCATGTAAAGAGTGCCATTTTTCTTGCCTCGAGCAACTGTCATTGCACCCTTTGAAATCTTACAATCATCACCATGGAAGATCGTAGTGTAGCCTTCACTGGCCAACTGCCCGACTGAGATTAAGTTCCTTCTGAGATCGGGAATATGCCTGACATCCTTCAGCTCCCAAACAGATCCGTTCAACTTAATCTTCACTACACCTTTGCCAATAATAGCACATGGTTGATCATCACCAAGATATACCTTTCCAAGGTTTCCGGGGACATATTTCTCGAAGAATTCATTTTGTGAAGTAGCATGGAACGATGCTCCAGAGTCTAACACCCAAGATTCTTCCTTGCTCTCCAAAGAGCATATCAATGCATCGTCTCCTCCTGAGGTGGAAGTAACATTTGCCTCTGCCTTCACTTGTTTGTCCTTCGGTGCACTTTTGCACTGATTTTTGTAGTGCCCGGTTCTTCCACAATTCCAACACTCGATGGTCTTCGAGCTATGGGAATTATTAGGATTCCTGGATTTGGACATCCTGTCCTTTGATCTACCTCGGTAGTCTGTTCTGCCACGTCCATTCCCTTTGGTTGAATTTCTTCCTCTTGACTCTGTATGCAAAACTGAAGAAGTTGACGATTCACCTACCTCTCTACGTCGGATCTCTTCACTGAGAACCAGATCACGAACATCGTCAAATTTTAACTTATTGCTTCCTGACGAGCTACTCACAGCCGTGACAGTAGCATTCCAACTTTCTGGTAAAGAAGACAAAAGTATCAATGCTCGTACTTCTTCATCGAATTCAATTTCCACTGAACTCAACTGGGTTGTGACTGTGTTGAGTTCATTGAGATGTTGAGCTACCGATGCGCCTTCATTCATCCGCAAATTGAACAAACGCCTCATCAAGTGCACTTTGTTTGAGGCTGATGGCTTCTCATACATATTGGAGAGAGCTGCCATAAGACCCGCCGTGGTCTTTTCCTTTGCTATGTTGAAGGCAACATTACGGGATAACGTCAATCGAATAACTCCGAGGGCTTGTCTGTCTAGAAGATTCCAATCTTCTTCCTTCATAGCTTCTGGTTTCTTCCCTGAGAGAGGTTGATATAGATTTCTTTGATACAGATAATCCTCTATCTGCATTTTCCAAAACCCAAAATCTGTGCCATCGAATTTCTCGAGTTTCACCCTTCCTTCATCTGCGGCCATTGCTCCCACTAAAATCTGACTTCCTCTGGATCGTTTCTGACTATTTCTGTAAACCACCGTGTATTAGAACACCTACGTCAACGAACAAATATCGTCGACAAAATGTCACTATTCACGTAATTCACTATTCACGTAAATAGTAACCTTGTAGAAAATTGACAGAAATCACCACCAATAGCTCTGATACCAGTTGTTGGGAAATTACGCAAATTTCCGATAAGCCAGATTTATGAGAAAACAAGAATAGAAAAATAACACACAAATTTGATAACGGAGTTCGGCCAATCTTGCTTACGTCTCCGGACCTGCTGTAGATCTTTTTACTGAAAGGGGAGAAATTACACAAGGTGTTTACAACACTCACAACTCACAACCCAATTGCACCCAAGAAAATTACTCTCAATTTTCTCTCACAAAAGTTTTTCTCTCTAAGCTTTTCTCTCAATTGGAATGAATACTTTTGGATGATTAATTCATTACAATTACACATCTATTTATAGAAAAATTCACTCCTTGAATTACTCATTAAATTAATGGTTCCTTAAATTGCTCCTTGAATTAAGCTCCTTGTTTTGCTCCATGAATTGCTCCTTGTTTTGCTCCATGTTTTGCTCCTTAATTTAAGGAGCTTTATGATAATCTCCAACACATATATCTCATTAAATACAGGGGTCTAATTTGATTTTTATAACTATTTCTTATGGTCAATTTTTTGGAGGAGCAGTTAGTATTAAATTTTTAAAAAAAATAAGTCAATGAACATAATAATTACCTAAACCTATATCACGTATATGTAGGCTATATATATTCATGTGACTAAGATGCAGTGAATTATATATTATCGTAAAAACTAATCCATTGAATTATTATTATTATTATTATTATTATTATTATTATTATTATTATTATTATTATTATTATTATTATTATTATTATTATTACTCTTTATCTAATTTGTTGTATCATAAAAGAAGTTTGAAAACGACATTTTTGTATCATAATTTGACAATACAGATTAACCTCCTTTGCTAGTATTTTCATTCATCAAGGCCTCTTATACTCTTATGTTATTCATTGAGTAGAGGAAGTCTAAATATGTGTTATTTTGGTGGAAGCATCTAGCCAGCTATATATTTCTTACGTATAGGCATATTTGAAGACTTCAAACTTTAATTTGTTAAATGTTTCATGGGGCTACACTTTAAAAAGAAAATGATTAATTTTTGATGGCTCGTGTAGTTGTATTTGTTATCATAATTAATCTAATTGCCATCATAGCTAGAAATCCATAATTTATCACCCTTTCATTTGTTATTCATTTTGGGTGTCAATATCTATATAAATAATTTTTTTTGTCAAGTACTTACTTAGTCTATTAATTGCATTTTATTTTATTTTTAAGTTTGCATGGAAATTATATTATACAATATCATTATTGAAAATAAATTATTTGTTGTCTAGAAGGTCTCATTTTTAGTAGAACCATTTTTAATTATTATTACTAAGAAATGAATGATAAACTATTCAGAATTTTCTTCCTAATTTTGTGTGATAAATTATAGTTTATTAGCTTATACGCTCATGATTATTAGGAAAATCAGCACAATTTAGAAAACAATTAGCTTGATAAATAAATATGAAAATGGTTCTACTAAAAATTATTTTTGCTAAGTTATTTAATGATAAATAAATATTTGTTATAAATTTATATGATTATTTTTATAACGTTAAATTAACAAATATATCACTATATTTATTATTATAAAAGTCATGAATATACTATTTAATTTAATCCATCATTTCTCATTCAATGTTGTGACAAATCTACCACCAATACATTTTTGTTATTAATTATAATTGAGTGTTATTTTTGACACTCAATAAAATTAAACAGTATATTTATAACTTTGTTTGTTGTTTGTCATTTTTAATATTACTTACCAGTTACTATTTTTCTCTAACAATACTTATACTAAAATATTCTGAAAATATATGTATTAGCATCATTAGTATTCTTGAAGAAAAAATAGAGTAATAATATTTAAATTTTATATTTTACAAATAAGCATTTAAATTTATGACAAGTACTATTTGTTTGCTACTAAAAATGTCTAAAAACATTTAGTTTTGAAGTAAATTCAAATTTATTTTTTTCATGTTTATATTTGATAATTTTCTGTTTCTTTGTTTTTTTAAATGTTATCCACCGATTGAATTTTGAAAAATTAAAACAGTTTAATATTGAATTATAGTCAATTAAATATCATTCAATTATATTTTTGTTGTTATAAATTTTAAAATATTAATTTAAATAATTAAAAAATAATAATTATAAGCAAGCCGATGAAACATCATCCTCGGACTTGACCACAACATTGAAAGCAAAAAAACAAAAAAAAACATGGTTTGAGCGTTATAAAGAGATGCATGTGAATAGCACACTCTTTTTCTCTAAATGGGACGAAAATTTGGTTAGGCTAACAAACTAAGATATGGATAGCTCAAAGATATTTATAACATTTATGTAAAGTTGCTGCCGAAATTTCCTGTTATATCCAATTGACAATATTTCAATTATTATGACTTAGAAATATCATACCATCTATAACTACCTAATTTTATTAAATTATTTTGCTAGCTAGTCGGCAAACTTCAATTTTAACATTCATTTTTCTTTGTGCCGATATTCAGATTTTACATTGATGAAGTTCCCATTAGAGAAGTGATCAGAAATGAAGAAATGGGATTGCACTACCCATCAAAGCCCATGGCATTATATGCAACTATATGGGACGCTAGCAATTGGGCCACAAATGGTGGCAAGTATAAAGCAAACTATAAGTATGCACCCTTTGTAGCTGAATTCAAAGACCTAGTCCTTGATGGCTGTCCGGTTGATCCCATTGAGGAGACCCTAGAGGGTTATGGTTGCACCGTGGAGGAAGCTAGAATGCGGAGCCAAGACTACTTTATTATTACACCTGAGAGGCGGGTGGTTATGCGTAGATTCCGTTCACGCTACATGTATTACTCATATTGCTATGATACATTTAGATACGTTGTACCACCACAAGAGTGTGTCATTGATCCCTACGAGCAAAACCGATTCAAAGAAAATGGAGGTGTCAAGGATCTCAAAGGGTTGAGGTTTGGAGGAAGTTATCATCGTCAATCAAAAAAGAGTCATCATAATTATTAGATTAGTTTAGTCTTATAATCAATCTTATATGTGATTTTTTTTTTGTTGTTGTTGTTATTATTACACGTAGATGCAGTATAAATTTAAAGGTTATTATTGTAATAAAAATACGACTTAATAGTATGCAAAACACTTTTGTCTAAGATAGTATTTCACAAAATTAAACTTAATTTTAGAAAGAAAAATGTAACAATATTATAATAGCTTATTCTATCATTATTATATATAATAATAATTTATTAATGATAATTTTATCTTACAATACTCAAATATGATTAATTGTAGAAATATTATATATAGTTCATGTACTTACCCGATATCATTAAAAAAATCATATCTATAGCTATTGTTGTAATAATTCTTATTATTTTTTTATTTCATTCACAAATGAATATTTTCTTTTTAAAACCATTTTTTTGTAAGTAGTTATTTTCTACTATAGAATATATCAAAACTATATTTACTTTAATATTTATGAGAGTTTTAGATTCGAAATATGAACAATCTATTAGATGAAGCGAATAATTGGTATGAATATCAAGAAATAAAGTTAGAGATATTTGTAATATTAATGAATAAAAAGTTGAGTAGACTTCAATTTTTAAGTTAAAGTGAACTATTAATCCTTAAATTTTTAAAACGTATAATTTGATATCTAAATTTTTAAAACTTTATACGTAAATTTTTAAACTTTTAAATTTTAGAATTTAATTCTTTAACTTTTAAAATTTTACATTTTAATAAAATAAAGACTTATTTATACATTTGATCCCTAACCAATATCCAATATTAAAAATTTGGTTTTTAATCTTTAATTACATAATTTAATCTTTAATATTTTTAAATTTGACAAACATAGTCTAAAATTTTCATTTATATAAAATTGATTTAATAACATTATATTAAATAATCATATAATTGAAAGATAAAGATTAAATTATAAAAAATAACCTTATCGTTTTAAGAAGAATGATACTCTTGCCACTTTTTCACAATTTAATTGGTATAGCTGTGATATACTTTTGGCCAAATTCAAATCTCAAGCTGCACATCCCACCAAAATGAGTACTTAATTTTTGAGGGGAAAAAAATAAATAAATGTTCTTTTAAGAAGTATATTAATTTAAATTAACATCGCAGAAAAATATATGCACGTTTAGCAAAGTATATAGGTAGAAATGGTGGCTATTATGTTGCCCTTTCTCTTTTCTTCCTTAAGTGACCAACTACATGCCATTTCATTAAAGAAGTAATAGCTATGATGGAGTATGAGTCAAACAAGCAACTCAAAGTGAACAGCTGTTGTACCCTCAGTAGTTAACTAGGTATATCAACTTAAAACTTCTACTGTCAGACTGTCAGTAGCTCAATAGTCAATTCACTTCTCAAATTGCCCCGGAGGAAGAAAAAAAATAGTCACTTGTATTATCTCTACGACATTCAAAATTGGTTTTATTCCCCCTTATAATTGACACTTAAATTTAACTTCAACCTTAGAAGTTCAATTCATCCATCTTGATCCGATGAAGACAAATTATATCCAAGAAAATTCATCATGATTTTACTCAAATTATTTTAAAGGTTAAATATTTATGCTGTAAATTTATAGTATTATTTATATTCTACTATTTATTTAATTCAATTTAAAAAAAACAAAATCAAACATATTTAAATAATTTTAATTATTTTGATCATTAATTCTAGTAAAAGACTTGTTACAAATTTCTAAGTCATTGTAATTACTAATCATTTTTATCTATTTTTATATTGTTTTCCAACTAGGCTTTTTTAAGTTTTAAAAATCTCAAAAGTTTCATCTTTAAATTTAAGAAAATATATCCATATTTTTTTAAAATGGTCGATCTATAAAAGATAAAAAAATACCTAAAATTTTCTAAGAATTTGGTGGATGTAAGACCCTATAAATCAAAACAGATATATTCAAGATTATACTTAAAGATATGACAAATTTTATTAAACTTTATTCTAGTTTATTTATTTAACATATAGTATTCACAAAACCTTACACAAAGATTGTTACCAAGAAGACCTAGCTTAAATAAGTAAGCTAAACATTTTTCACTAACATGTCCCAATGTTGTAGCATAGTTATGTTTTTTCCTAAATAAATAGGATACCTCATCCTTACTTACACTATCTAATAGAATATAAAGTCTATTGACTTTTTTTACCCTAAGAGCTACCAATGACTCACTAATAACCTTCTTACTTTCCTTTTTTATCCTAGTAGAGTATCCAAGAGAATCCATGACTCTGAGTGATATTAGGTTTTTTTAAGTTGGTGTACACACCTCACATCTTTTAGAGTTTTCTATGTATGTGTTCTAAAGACACTTTAATTTGCTCAATTCCTTTCACCTAGCTCTCATATTCATTATCTAAAATAACCTTTCATAGGCTACACTCTTCTAGGTTGGCAAACTAATGTTTGTTAGAACTCACGTGGAAAATACACCCTAAATCTAAAACCCATTCACTCACCTTTCGGAGCTTATATCTAACACTTCTAAATTTTCATAACTCTCATTGATTAAATTAATATCACTATTATTATTAAAGAACTCACCATCCTGACTCTTATCATTTAACAAAGGACAATCACATCTATAATACTTTTTTTTTTACAATAGCATCGTCTAGTAGGCTTATTGGTTCTAGACTTTAATATACCTTTAGACCTATCATTATTCTGTTTCTCTTTCTTTTTTGATGTATCCCTTGTATACAAAACATCATTTATAGAGAATCTTTCGGTGGTCTTTATTTCTAAATCCCTTGACTTCAAATTTAAAATGACATATCAAGAGTTAATTTATCTCTACCACATATAATGTCATATTTAACTTCTTTATATTTTTCAAGTAGATAGTTTAATAAAATAATAACTTGAGTTTCATTTTCAATTTTGTGGTTAGTAGAAATAAGATTATTAGTCAATATTTTAAAATCATAAGGGTTTGTTTAAGATTCTTAAACTGATCCAACTTAAATGTGTAAAAGTTATGTTTCATGTGAACTTTATCAAACAATGACTTTTTAAGATATAAATCAACGAATTTAAATATTATCGAAGCATCAATAATTTTTTCAGAGATTTCTCTTATAGATTTAGTAACAATGCAAAAAAGTCATTATATTCCATCTTTTTCTTTGTTTCCTCAATAGCTTTATCAGGGAGGTCATCGGCATCAAAAGCACAATAAATTCCTCTTGAATCAAGAGGGTTTTCATTTTATTTTTCCATAAAACGAAGTCATCAAAGCCATCAAATAGGGATATATGGTACTTCATTGAAGGAGCCATGACAAGATATGAGTGCTAACAGAAACTCTAAGAGGAATCCAAGGACAAGACTCACTAAGAAAACCTAATAAGGATTCAAAAAATTGATTTTTTGGATCACCTTAGGATTTTCAAGATTTCACGAAAGCATAAGAGACTCAAAACATTTTCAAAGCCCTAAAAATACCCAAAGACTCAAAAGAAATATGAAAGGACAAGCTCTGATACCAAATTTTTGGAAATCGATTTTTTTTGTCTCAAAAAAATATTAAGATCTCTCAAAAATAGTTTAACGATTCACACTTAAAAACAATAACGTAAAATAAATGATAAAAAAAATAAAGATTATTACGTAAAGATTTACGTAGTTTAAGTACTAAGATCTTAATTTATAAGAATGGAAAAGGAACAATCTATTATAAAAATCAAAGTTATAAGTTACATACTCATCTCGATATAATCAAACATAGGAATAAACACACCTACAAGACACTAGACACTGAAGAACACACTCATGCACCCAACTTCTCTTAGAAAAAACCAAGAGTTTATATTAGAACTAAAAAACTTTAAAACCAGAGAGGAATAAGAGGAATGCGTGAGAGAAGAAAAGAAGAGAATTATGACCAGACCTAATGCACTAAGATAGAGAATATATATAACATCTAGTTCAATTATTATTTTGCAAAACCCAACCAAATAAGCTTGCAAATCAAATGAGTCCAAATTTAGCACAAATTCATATTAGCCTAGTTCAAAGCAAAAGTAACGAGGCTATTAAAATACCCTCTAGACTAAGTACCAATATATCCCAACATGTTTCGATACTCGTTTTGATTTAAGTGACACAATTTTAACAGTATATCAATCAATCTTCTTCCAAAATAGTATATACCATTATTAACTCAGAAACAAAGTCAAAGGATTCCTAAAGAACTTACTTGACTGAAGAATAAAGTTTTCTGGAATATATATGGATGTGGAATATATCAGAGAATTAAATACTTAGTTGATTGAAGAAAGTAGATTGAGATTTGGATGTGACTTCTCAACCTAGATCTATTAGTTTACGATTGCAAAGATGTTTGAGAAAAGTTTTGAAACGCATCTGTAATTTGTGATGAGACATTGTATGTGCGGTGGTTCTTCCAAAGTGTTTTGCGTCTTTCGAACAATGAAACCATTAATCAAAGGTCATCATTAAAAAAAAACTACTTATTCGATTTGTTCAGATTAATAGTCACAGTTTATGTAAATTTTTAATATATTTTTTCCCACTTTCTAATAAGGCATAATTTGTGCAAACGTAACTCAATACTCGATTGACTCCCTTTTTTTTCTTTTCTTTTATTTAATGAGAAGAAAAATTCATTAATAACAGCAAAAACCATTACAAAACACAATATTCAGAAAACTTTATGTATCACACAAAAAAATTTATCCCCTACCTAAATAATATTAACATGTAAGTAAAGTTTGTGGCTTTGTGCCTACTCTAAAAATCAGTTATATCCTTTTACACTAGTCAGAAAACGACTGCCACCTGTTAATGCATTACTGCACATGATTTGAAAATGGTGTTAGCTAGTTCAGCAATCTATACACACGTCCTAATCTCATCAACTCGAGCTGCAATGTTCTTTTCATTTCAAAATATGATTGAATGGATTAAATGTGACACACACCTTAATGTGAGCCATTTTCCAAAGTATAATCAATGAACTAAGAGGGTGTAATAAATCACCAATAAAAAAAATGTATTAACGTGTTTATACACGTCGGTCTAATAGAATTTCTCTTTGGTAAATCACCTAGTTTGTCCTCGTACGTCATTTTCTTATTACTAAAAATAATTTGGAAAGAAGAATCAAATGAAAAGATCATGTTTTTACCACTTTAGCAGAGGACGATTAATTTCTTTATATACAAACTAAAAGAACTATGCACAAATACTTAAAAATAAATAAATAAATCAGCATCTTCCGCAAAATAGAACTAGATATATATTCCCAATTAAAAAAAGCATGGACTATCATGTGAGGATAAGGATATATTTCTTTCTTCATAATTCTTAAGCAACCAAATATTGGATGCTGAAAAGACTTGAAGACTAGAAGGTGTTCCTTATCAAAAGTGTCAATAAAAAGCTCTTGACATAATAAATTTCTCAAAAATCTAGTCGCAGGTTCATTTCATATCTAGTGTGATATACATAAAATCAAAACCATGCAAAATGCAGCAACTGAGTGCATAAAACTCTGAAGTTGTCTCATTCTCATAATCGTAGTAGAGTTAAAGCTATATATCTGATATAACCGCTTATCCAAGGAAATTCATAATAACCAAATGAAGTACCAAATTGCAAAGAACAAAATCAGCAAATGCTCTCTCCGGGGGTAAATCCTGCATATTATTTGACAGAAGAAATCATCAATAGTTAAAACAAACAATTTGAAAACATGGAAACATAGACTGGATGATGTAACAACATTAGTGTGGCGTGATTGCATTTGCAGGAAGGTGGAAGAGGTTAAACGTCATCGATTGCTTCAGAACTTAAGTCACTGCTTTTTTTAGGTGAATTCTCCACCCTCATAGAATCTATTGAAGTACCCAACATTTTCTTCCAATAAGAGCCCTCATTTACCATCCCCTTGCCGGAAAAAAAAAGTTTTAAAAGAATAAAATTTGGAACTTAATATAAAACACATAGAGAGGCTAAGAAAGCTGTTTAACTACCTTGAATTCCTTATTTTCTTTGTTCACTTGGATACGCAAGCAAACTAGAAACAAAAAAATGCAATCAGCACTCAGCCAAGAATGGCCTTCGTTGAGTAAAGGATAGAAAATACATCTTACAGAAAAGGTATAAAAAATATGAAATCAGCCTACCAGCAAGGACTGCTGTCCCAATACAAGAAAGAATTCCTGAAAGAAAAGAGTTGAATGGAAAGGATCCAACAATAGCCATATAAACTACCTGTCCATAACAGAGAACCCGATGCAATAATGTTAACAATGTTTATTTTTTACATAAACATAAAATGTACTAACAATGTATATAGCACAGTAAACACTTCCATTTCTCAAGACTCGAGCAATAAAAATGTACTAGAAAATGTTATTAAGCAACCAAAAGATGCAAGGGTTCATGATTACCACTACAACCTTAAATTCATCTTATTCCTTATCCCAAAGCCTTGCATTGAGTATAATAACACTCATCCTTGTTTGATAGATTATGCACTAATAGCAAATTTTGTGCACAAGGATGGTATGTAAAATAGTACCATATCATGCAAAGTAAATGAAGATATAAAAATCATATCAAATAATATAAATGAAATGTTAGGCTTACCTCCCTATACTTCTACGTAGTATTAGAGAAACAAAATATTGAGATTGAATCCTCGTGACAACCCCAAAACCATTTAAAATTCCCAAGTTAATGGGCCTTGCAAAAAGACCAAAAAAAAAACCACTCCTGAAGAAAATTCAATTGATGGGTCTTTACAAAGACAAAATAGCTCACACTTGAGTAGTAAATAATATAAATGAAATATTAAGCTTACCTCCCACAAACTTTAGTTTTTGGGATAATTGGTGTCTAACATTTCTACCAATCCTAATGAGAAGTGACAACCACTACAATTTTGTTATTGCTATAATAGAACGATGAGGCCATATAGACAATTTACAAGCAAATATTATTCTAAGTATGCTGCCTCATGATTAATGCTATTCTGATCATTAGCCAGCATACTTTCAAACAGAACTTACAACATTTATTATAACAAAGAAAATAGAACTTTGCACATTTTACTTCATAGAACAGGGTACAAACACATAGTTGACTATAGTGAACTGATAAAATGGGATAAGTTTACAAAAGTATAATATGACATATAAGTAGTATATATACTGGCTGATTGTCCCATAACAAAGAAACTAAAATGGATAAAATGGCTGACTATCATAGTCCTTCCCAATCAGGCAGATAAAAAAGTACTTCAAAAGATATACAAAACAACAATTAGACAAGCAAATTAACCACAAGAAGAGAAACTGAAATAATAAAAAACACATAAGTGAGAGAAAAACTAACCCAAGGCATATGGTGCTCAACCAGAGACCAAGAGCAACCCAGCTTTGCCAAAAAAATTATCTCAAAGAACAAATATTATAAGAAAAAATCAACAAGAGAATTTTGCACCCTGATTCAAACAAGAACAGTCATTTGAGAAGCAGGAATCAGGGAAGATGTGCTCAACAACTGATACTGAGCAGCTGGAGAAAATAAACAAATATACATCTAGAACCTCTACTTAAAGAGGCATAAAGACTTCTAACCAGAATTCCCTATTTCATTTTCAAAGCCCTTTTGCCTATCTAGCTTGCCAACAAAAAAAAAACAATTCCAGTGGCAACTAAAATTAGCGATGGTTTTTCACAAATCATTTTCACCTTTGTACCAGTTCTATCCAATGGCCAAGATCTTGTCTGCCTTTTAATTCCAGAAATATTCATATCTGCATCGAACTAACATTAACAATTCCTACTTGTCAGAAAAAAAATTACCAAACTTTTCTCATTACTTTGAACTCTATAATTGAGCTAAAGGTGGTGAACATGACACTGTATCAAGACAAGAGGAAGAAGGAAACTGCGGAGCTAATAATTGAGAAGGAACAGGAATTATCTGAGCTGAATCTGAATGTATTTGCAGAGCATTAACATAAGAAGGAAAGCTAATAATTGAGAAGGAACAGGAATTATCTGAGCTGAATCTGAATGTATTTGCAGAGCATTAACATAAGAATGAACCCAAAACAAGCCCTTCATGCTCAGGAAAAATCATTTATTGGAAATATTTTATTTGAAAACCATATCTCTGTATGATATGTCTTATAACTGTTTGCCTGTCCGCACCATCAAATAAATACCCATAGATCTACTTTCCTCCTTTTTAAATGGACCCATGAATTTCCAATCGGAAACAACTCGAACATATTCACAAACAAGGGAAATGCATGAAAACACCAGTTACACATGAGACAATGCAATTACCGATTCGTAACAGAAGAAAGCGCGAGTTAGGAATCAAAAAGAGATCGTAAAGTACCTGAATTGCAGCTGTTAAGACAGCGCAAGCCACGTAAAGATCGATGATCTGCAGGAAAAAATACTAGGTCAAATTCATCATTTTGGATGCAAGAGAGAGACATAAGGCGAGAGAATGACCTTGAGACTAGTGGAGGTGGCTGAATACGCAGAGCGAAGAGAATGTATAAGGGCTTGGGCATCCTTGCTAGTCGACCTGGCCATGGCAGATCTTCCCTTTATTCTCACTGCTACTTTCTCTCCTGCAGCTGTCGCTGGGAATGCAGACCCCTCTTTCCCGTCTACTCTACTTCACAAATCGCAAAGTCGATCTACTCTAGCGTGTTGTCAATTCCGAATTTCTTATCATGCTTCTGTACTTTTTTTTTAATTTGTTTTTTCTTTAATAATTTTTAGTTAATTAACAAATTTAATTACATAGCCTAATTTTATAATAAAAAAACATTACATAACATAATTTATTTATAAATATAATTTTAATTTTATGTATTTTTTATATAATATAAAAAATATAATATATAAATATATTTTATATAATGTAATAAATATTATTTTTTTGAAATAGATGAAAAATAAAATTAATATAATGTGTGCAATAATGAGAACTCTTTTTTATTTAACTCTTCATTCTTTAGAAAACTTTACCGTGTTTTTTTTTTCTTTTTGAAAAATAAAAAGAGACATTTTATTTATAATGTTAACCTCTTACATTTTTTATAAAAATATAGCAAAGTAAAATCGATTCTGCTTTTAACTACGTTACAAAATGTAAAACTGTTATACCAAATTGCGCACAATTATGAGCAACAAATTTTGCTCTTCTTGGACAATAACGATTCAAAAATAAAAGATAGTATAAGAAACTAAAAGTTTTATGTACTCTCGTATATATCCCTCCCTCGATAACAAACTTGAAGCATTGTTAATTAATTGCACCTCTATAATGCGTCTAATTCAACTATTACTTCTCTAAATTTGATGTCCAAACTAAACTTTAGTCAATTCCATATAGTACTCTAGAGCTCTACTGCCTATGATGTTATATGTTCATAGTGTTATAAGAATCGTAATTTTAATACAAACTTAATCAAATTTTAAACAGTGGAATTAAACGTATTTTTCTTCTTTGTGTGAATCTTTTAAAAAACCAATAAATAGAGTCCAAAATAAATAAAAAATATGCACCAAATCAAAACAAACAATTTATGTGGAAAAACTTTCCCGGTGTAGAAAGAAAACAACCACGGTACTCCTTTCCAAAACTTCCACTATCAAGAAATAATTGTATAATAGTTCTCTCTAGGTAAAACTAGAGGCAAACAATCAACAAATTCATCAAGAATACATTTCTTGGAAACTAACAATTATTCAATAGAATGGAAAAATCTAACCCAAATTCATAATCACTATTCACGGACTAAAATTTCACAAACCGGTGAGCCAAATCCAAATCACACTGTACAAATTAAATAGTCTTGAATCGTGAACCTGTTTGCAAAATTTCAGCTCAATCGGACCACAAATGACCTTCTATCGGGGTACTTGATAAAGGCTTGCTGGAGAAGGAGAAATTGAAAAATTGCTCTCAGTTTTTCTACTACAGCTACTGCTTTACTACTCTCGTTTTTCTCTCTACTGATTTTCACTCACAACAAACCCTAAACGAGTTTATTAATGAAGCAATGAAATGACACAATTGCCCCATTCTTACTCCATGGGCTTTTAAGTCACATAGGCTTCACTTGGGCTCCTCCAAATAAGAGAAAAACCCAACAAATCTCCCCTTTTTTCGATTAGATGAAGGGATCCATCATCCCGACAATTGAACAACAAACTTCAAGTTTTTCTCTTGACATTGCTTTTGTCAGCATGTCAGATCCATTCTCATCAGTATGGATTTTCTCAAGTTCAAGCACCTTATTGTTAAGAGTATCCCTTATCCAATGATACCTCGCATCAATATCCCCTTCTTACTTCATGGGCTTTTAAATCACATGGGCTTCACTTGGGCTCCTCCAAATAAGAGGAAAACCCAACAAATCTCCCATTTTTTTATTAGATGAAGGGATCCACCATCCTGGCAATTGAACAACAAACTTCAAGTTTTTCTCTTGACACTGCTTTTGTCAGCATGTCAGATCCATTTTCATCAGTATGGATTTTCTCAAGTTCAAGCACCTTATTGTTAAGAGTATCCCTTATCCAATGATACCTCGCATCAATATGCTTTGATCTTGAGTGAAACGTCGAGTTCTTCGCTAGGTGAATTGAGCTTTGATTATCGCAGAACAACACATATTTCTGCTACTTGAAACCAAGTTCTCTCAAGAATTGTTTCATCCATAACAACTCCTTACAAGCTTTCGTTGCTGCAATAAACTCCGCCTCTACTGTAGAAAGTGCAACACACTTTTGCAATCTTGATTGCCAAGAAACTGCTCTACCAGAGAAAGTAATTAGATAACCTGAAGTAGATTTACAAGAATCTTCATCTCCTACTAAATCTAAATCAGTTTATCCAACTAACATTGATTTTTCACTTCCAAAGCTAAGTGTTAACTTGGAAGTACCTCGAAGATATCTCATAATCCACATTACTACATCCCAATGCTCTCTTCCTGGATTCGAAAGAAAATGACTAACAACTCCAACTGTATGAGCTATGTCTGGCCTCGTACACACCATTGCATACATTAAGCTTCCTATTATTGAAGCATATGGAACCTTTTTCCATATCTTCTTTCTCTTTATCTATTGAGGTGACTTGACTCGATCTCAAGTTAAAATGATTAGATAAAGGAGAAGAAACCACTTTAGCTTTATCCATATGAAACCTTTCAAGTACCTTGTTGATGTACCATTCCTGTGACATGTACAACTTCTTTTTTTTCTTGTCTCGACAAATTCGAATACCAAGAATTTGTTTTGTTGGCCCTAAGTCCTTCATGGCAAATGACTTACTCAATTGCTTCTTCAAATTATCAATTCTTGAAGAATTTCTACCAACAATCAACATATCATCAATATAGAGCAATAAAATGATAAAGTCATCATCAGAGAATTTTTGCACAAAAACACAATGATCAGAAGTAGTCTTCTTGCAACCATGCTCCCCCATAACTGACTCAAACTTCCTATACCATTATCTAGGTGATTGTTTCAACCCGTAAAGGCTTTTCTTTAACCGACATACATAATTCTATTTTCCTTTAACCTCAAAACCCTCTGGCTGCTCCATATAAATTTCTTCCTCTAACTTACCATGAAGAAAGGCAATTTTCACATCTATTTGCTCAATTTCTAAATTCAAGCTTGCTGCTATACCTAGAACAACAAGTATGGAAGACATCTTCACAACAGGAGAGAAAATATCATCAAAATCAATACCTTTTCTCTGACTGAATCCCTTGATGACCAATCTAGCTTTGTATCGTGGTTATGAATTATGTTCTTCTTGCTTCACCCTGTAGACCCACTTGTTCTTCAAAGCTCTTTTACCCTTAGGCAACTTTACCAACTCAAACGTGTGATTGCTATACATTGACTGCATCTCATCTTCCATATCACCAATCCAGTGTGCTCTGTTTCCATATTTCATCGCTTCTCCTTCATCGTCAATAACACATACTCATATGTATCATACCATATGGAAGGATGTCGGTCTCTGGTAGACCTCCTGGGTGGAATTTCTGGTTCTGGCAACTGATTAGTAGTCTGGTGATTTGTTTTAGCTTGCATATCTGCATCATCTGAACCTTGTTGGTCATCTTGAACATTTTGTTCCATCTGTACTGATAAAGGAACCGGATCTAGGTCAATCAAATCATCGCTATACTGATGGACTCTTTTTTCTATCTTCTCAACATCTTGTATAGTTTGATCTTCTATAAACACAACATCATGACTTCTTACTAGTTTCTTCTCAACTGGATCATAAAATCTATAGCCAAATTCATCCAGACCATAACCAACAAATATACATTATCGTGTCTTCACATCGAGCTTAGATATCTCATCTTTTGGTATATGCACAAATGCCTTGCAACCAAAAACACAGAGATGATCATAAGAAACATCTTTACCAGTCCAAACTCTGTTTGGTACATCAAACTGAAGAGGAACACATGGTATGAGATTAAGAACATGTACAACTGTATTCAAAGCCTCACCTTAGAAAGATCTTGGCAACTGAGCCTGCGATATAAGACATCTTACTCTTTCAACCAATGTCTTGTTCATTCTCTCAACTAACCCATTTAACTGAGGAGTCTTGGGAGGTGTCTTTTGATGTCGAATGCCCTGATGCCTACAATACTCATCAAAAAGACCTGAATACTCTCCCTCATTATCTGTTCTGATACACCGCAATTTCTTCCCAGTTTGTCTCTCAACTAAGGCTTGAAATTGTTTAAACACATCTAATACTTGATCTTTGCTCTTCAAAGTGTACACCCATAACTTTCTTGAACAATCATCTATGAAGATCACAAAATAACTGGCACCACCTAAAGTTTTTGTCTTCATAGGACCACATACATCTGAATATACCAAATCAAGTATGTATTGTTTTCTTGAAGGAGGGAAACTCTTGAAAGAAACTCTATTTTACTTTCCTACCAAACCATGAGTACATCTTCTTAAACAGACATCATTAATTCTAGAAAGAAGATTCTTTTTAGTCAATACTGTCAAGCCTTTCTCACTCATGTGAGCAAGTCTCTTATGCCACAATTCTACTGTAAGCTCATCTGTCACAACATTAATAACACCTTTGAAGAGTCTTGCCTGTAGTATATACAAACTGGAATGCTTGTTCCTACGAGCAATAACCATAACACCTTTAGTAAGTTTCCATCGACCATTACTAAAGGTATTGCAATATCCTTCATCGTCAAGTTTACCTACAGAGATCAAGTTCAAACAAATTTTAGGAATATGTTTTACCCCTCTAAGAAGTAGCCTCGTGCCATTATTCATCTCCAAACACACATTTCCAATACCAATGATTTTAACCAAGCCATCATTACCCAACTTCACTGTCCCAAAGTCACCTGCTGTATTGGATGTAAAGAAGTCCTCTCGAGACGTAGCATGAATGGAGGCTCCACTATCAATAACCCATATGATCTCGGACATGTAACATTGACAACATCTTCATCATAAACAACGAGAAAGTCTTTTGAACTAGCAGTGGAAACTCGATCATTTTCCTTGCCAACATCACCTTCTTATTCTTTGTATTTCTTCTTGTTATCCCGCTTCAACTATCTACAATATTTCTTGATGTGTCCTTTCATGCCACAATGATGACACTCAACATTAGAAAACCTATTGGACTTGCTTCTTCCTTTTTCTTTGCTCTTGAAACCTCTCCTTTACTCCTCCCTCTTCTTTTTGTAACCAAAATCTCTAACTATTGAGAAGACCCATATGATTTTCTTCTCATTTCTTTATTCAAAACACTGTTCTTAGCTAGATCCATGTTGATTACATCATTTGGAGCTAAGTTACTTAATGACATTCTAAATGTTTCCCAAGAGTTTGGCAACATACCCAATAAACACAACCCTTGAATCTCATCATCAAACTCGATACCCATTCTAGCTAACTGATTGATTATTCCTTGGAATGTATTCAAATGATCTGTCAATGGAGTTCCATCTTGGTACCTTAAAGCCATCAATTGCTTTATAAGAAACATTTTATTATTTCCTGTTTTTCGAGCATACAACTCTTCAAGTTTATTCCACAATGATCGTGCATGTATTTCTCCACTAATATGATTCAAAACATTAGCATCTACCCACTGCCTTATATACACACAGACTTGTCGATGTAACAAAGTCCATTATTCTTTAGACAATTTTTCTGGCTTCTCAGAGTCAAATACCGGTAAATGAAATTGTTTGAAATAAATGAGATCTTCCATTTTTCTTTTCCAGTGTGATAATTAGAACCATTCAAAGTAATCATTCTACTCAAATTTGCTTCAATTATTCAACACAAGAAATTCAAACAATAATAACCACAGCTCTGATACCACTTTGTTAGGAGAATCACAATTTCAATACGAACTTAATCAAGTTCTAAACAGCGGAATTAAACTTATTCTCCTTCTTTGTGTGAATCTTTTAGGAAACCAATAAATAGAGCTCAAAATTAAAAACATGTACCAAATCAACACAAACAATTTATGTGAAAAAACCTTCCTGATGTAGGAAGGAAACAATCACGGAACTCCTCTCCAAAACTTCCACTATCAAGAAAAAAATGTACAACAGTTATCTCTAGGTAAAACTAGAGGCAAACAATCAAAAAATTCATCAAGAATACACTTCTTGGAAACTAACAATTATTTGAAGAGAATGGAGAAATCTAACCCAAATTCGTAATCACTGTTCACGGATCATAATTTCATAAACCGATGAGCCAAATCCAAATCCTACCGTATAGATTAAAGATTCTTGAGTCGTGAACCTGGATGCAAAATTTCAACTCAATCGGACCACAAATAACCTTCCATTGGAGCACTTGATGAAGACTTGCTGGAGAAGGAGAAACTGAAAAACTGCTCTCAGTTTTTCTACTGTAGCTGCTCTCATTTTTCTCTCTATTGATTTTAACTCACAACAAACCCTAAATGAGTTTATTAATGAAACAATGAAATGACACAATTGTTCTCTTCTTACTCTGTGTGCTTTTAAGTCACATGGACTTTACTTAGACTCCTCCAAATAAAAGGAAAACCCAGCACATAGCTCCCATAACCTCTCCTATATGGTTTTGATAACACAACTCATCCATGCCATACCTTGTTGCACAGAAATAATAGCATCAACATTCAATTTATAACAACCCACTCGTGGTGAAACTTATTAGTTCAAGTGGGGTGAGATGGGTTGTGTAACAGAGGCTTGGTAGAAGTCTTTAGCTTGTAATTTTGTCCATCAACAAATTGATTCCCTCAACCATTGTTGCCCTTCAAACACAACCCTATATCGCATTCGTCAACCTAGTGAGCCAGATTAGCTAACTTTTCCAGTTGCCTCTTCCCAAATTCTTTTAGTACATACCAGAAAATCTCAACAACGTCCATATACTGAAACTGCTTGTAAAAGCTTGCAATTTCATAACATTTTCACACACTTTTTGCTACAATGCATGTTCAGATTGCATGTGTCACAGTTTCAACACCTGCATTATAATAACAACAACTTGGACTAGGAAAAACCTTCGTGTTATGTAAACACAATTTCTTATGATAACATTTTTAAGACTCGCTACATGAAATGTTTTACTTTACCCATCACATTCATACCCACAATTGCCACCATAAAAGTTGTATTCTCTTTGAGCATGAAAAAGATATCTCCCTATCTCTATCTCATGCAAGTCGAAGGCCAATCGACAAGACTTTTAAAAGAATAATAGTTATAGTGTCATAGAAGCATATCAACATGACGATTAGGCAAAAATGAAATTTGTAAAATTATTGAATTAAATCAGTACTTCAAGTTCCATTTGGTAGAGTTAATTCAGCCACCATAGTGTTCATGTGCAAAGCTCACATGTTTTATCATAATTTTTCTAACTATTTTGTACAAATTTTCATCAAATATCACATATATATATATATATATATATTAATTAATTATAATATAATTTGTTATAACTCAATCCAACATAAATATACTTAATATATAGTATATGGTGCATTAAACATATCTTTATTACATTATTATTAGTTTCAAAATTTACTATCTTATTAAAAGATATATATATATATATATATATATTAAAAGATTATATTGTCTTTCTCCAAGAACATGAGGATGGTTTTGGTTTAATATAGAATGATCCAATCAACTTCTATCAAGCCATGTGTAGTTGTAACTCTCAGAAGTGGATTGATGCCATGAAGGATGAGATGAAGTCTATGAAAGACGATCATCGAGTTGCCTAAAGGTGCAAAACTTATTGGTTATAGATCAATATTTAAAACCAAGAAGGATTCAAAGGGTAATATTAAGAGATATAAGGCATGTCTAGTTGCCAAAGGCTTTACTTGGAATGTAGGCATAGACTATAAAAATACTTTATTTTCAGTATCTTAAAAAACTCTCTTAGAATTGTAATGGTACTAATAACTCATTTTGATTTAGAGTTGCATCAGATGGATGTCAAGTTTGTGTTTCTTAATGGAGACATTGATGAGATGATTTGTATGGTACAACTAGAGAAATTTCTATCAAGAGATCTAAAATCTAGGTGTGTGAGTTGAAGAAATCCATCTACGGTTTCAAACAGGCTTCTCATCAATGGTATCACACATTCCATCAAGTCATCACCTCATATGATTTTGAAGGAAATGTCATTAATAACTATGTATATCACAAGTTCAGTAGGAGTAAATATATTTTCCTAATATTATATATCGATGACATTATGCTCGCTAGCTAAGATATATGCTTACTACGCGAAATTAAGAAATTTGAGATGAAAAATCTTGATAATGCCTATTTTGTATTAGGTATTTAGATACTGAGAAACCGTTCTCGAAGTATCCTTGGGTTGTCACAAAAGAGTTATATCGATAAGGTTCTGAGTAGATTCGATATAAAAGATAGTAAATTAGAAGACATGTGGGATCTTAAAAGGAAAGAAATGTAGAAGATTCCTTATGATGCGTGATGTGTTATTTGAGGAAAACAACAAACTATATGTTCACTTATCAGAGATAAGATACTTTAGAGGTCATTAAGTTCTCTGATTCTGATTTTGTGGGATGCTAGGATAGTAGGCACTCCAAATCATGCTATATTTTTATGTTGGTTAGAAGAGCTATCTCATGGAAGTTTGCTAAGAAGACTTTTATAGCTGCGTTAACAATAACTATGGAGTTCATTATTTGTTATAAGTCATCCAACCATGGGATATGGTTACGAAACTTTGTCACTAGAATGCATGTTATAAATGATATTAATAGGCTATTAAAAATTTACTACGATAATAACTCGACGATGCTTTACTCTAACAATAATAGAAGCTTGACGAAGTCAACGATTGTCAACATCAAGTTTCTAGTTATTAACACCTAAGGTATTTCATGAGTACACTGCTCATATGAGAGTTATTTCTAATAATACCTTGGTTTAGTGGGAGTCTATTTATGTTTTGTATGTTTTACTTTAGACATTGTATTGTTTAGTTTTCCACAAAATAAAGTTGGTGGTTTATGATTCTGTTTCTGATCTTACTTATATTTTATATGAGCAATGTTTGCATTGTATTAAGGACTTAGAATTGATCTCACTAAAGACAGAAGAAAGACCAGTTAGAAATAGATATGCCTGAGATCACATTGCACGTAATTTTCATGCTACCCATCTATATTTGGTCTATGTCATTGAGTGTATTAATATAGTGATCATCGTGGTTTGTTCATGATTGTATTGTGATAAAAATCGTAGTAGTTTTATTAATAATATATGAGATTGACAAGATTGTTCCATTATTAATATAAATAGCATAGAGATGTGTGTCTAAGAAATTATTGTGATATAATTGATTTATGTTGTCCAAGTGAGAGATTTTTAGGAAATCACATTGCTTATACTAAATTAAGTAGTATATCTTTTCATTTTTTAATTATATTAGTTATTTAATTTAAGGGTTTAAAATTAAGTGATCTAATTTTTATAATCTCCTATATTACCAAATTGATATGGACTGGTTAAGTAGTACTAGTTTTTGCCTTAATGAGGGATTATTAGAACCCTAATGAAGTAAAATATAAATACCCTTTCGATTATGATCCCCAATACATCAAATCATAAAATAATTTGTCTTCTCTACATTTGGAAGAGAGAGGACGATCCCATTGAAAAACTATGACGAGTTGCTAAGGAAGAACACAAACCACCCCTCATTCTTAATCGATTGTCACAGTATTTTTGTAATAGTAGGCGATCATTTTCAATAAATTTAAGTATCTCACTCGAAACAATAAATCCTTAATAATTTGACATGATGTAAATTCATAATATTTTTCTATTTTATGTTAACATCTAGAATATGTTTATGATTTACAGTATGATGTAATCCTAACACAATAAGCACTAAATCATTAGATAAATATAACTAAAAGATAATTATCTTAAATGAATAAATACTTAATAATTATTTTTTAAAAGAATATATGTATACAATATTAGAATAACTATTAAATCAATTATTTTTACTTTATATACTGTGTACATAATTACAATAATTTGAATTGTATAATAGAGAATCATATTTAAATATTATATTTTCTTATAATCATAAATTCACGTACTGAATCTATTCTAATTTTTATCAATGACTTAAACATAAAATAATTAAAGATAATTCCACTTTAGGTAAAAAATCCAATCAATATTTATCTTATAAACGTAAAAGAAATAATTTAACGTATTAATAAAAATCGACTTGATAATGTAATAAAAAATGCCGCTTTGAATTGTTTTCTTGTTCGCGGCCGCGCTGTTCTTACTTTTCGAACAAAGAATAGAGAAAATAAAATAAAGAATATAAGTTTAATTGCACAGTAACTAAAAGGAAAGCACCAGTAACGGACTTAAGACGTTAGGCAGCCTTAGTAACGGCGTCGTATAGAGGGTTGTCTCCGAGTTAGGGTTCTCTTATCGGTGGCTTTTGCAAACCTCTTCAGTTCTTCTCGTGACATTGTAGCAACCATTAATTTTCAATGTATTCACAGGTATCTATCCTCGAATTATTTCTGATTTACTTGTTTCCTCGAACGATTTTTGGTTCCTATGTATCTTTTTCTTTCTTAACATTTCTGGTTTCAAATATATTAGATCGGGATCGGTGCCGATTGCTGATAATTTTTTTTGTTATGGGTTCATATTTTGACTTTGTTTTGATATTACTGTATAAGTTGAAATTCGGGAATTATATGTATATATATATATACAATATTGATTTTCATGTTTCAAGCTTTGATATACGTGAGCTTGAAGAAATGAAGTCAGTAAGGTTTTGATTGATTTTTTCCAATCGTTTCCTTATGTTTCTAAAATCGAACTTAGTGATGGAAATGGACTTAATATGACTTTACAAATCATATGGTTTCTTTTGAATGAGTTATTAGCGTGGAAAAAAACACGTTTCTTTGTGTGAAATTGTTGTACTTACAAAATCCAACGATTGGATGGTTTTGTTCAGTTTAGATTTTGAATTCATTTCTTATTTGTTGTTATTAGGGGCAGTGCTGTTTCAAGTCGTATTGTATATAGGAAATCGGCTTCCTCCTGTGAATTATATTTATATCAGTGGTTGTAGATGGAAAAGATGTACATAATGAATAGTGACAATGCTGCTTGGTATGTCTTATCTTTGGAGCTTATGTGCTGATATATTTCTATGTCATTTCTAGTGAAGTGGTTATACTGACTCGTTCATTAGATGTTCCATTTTTCTTTTTATATACATGTTGAGGTATTACCATTATCAATAGTTACTATTTTCCACAGGGAAAATGATAGGGTGTGGCAGTGATGAACTTTATATTAAAGAGGATAAGCATATGATTCAACTCCTTACTTTCTTAGTCATCCATGGAAAAAAAAATTAGATTATTTTCTTTGTTGCCTTTCTAGGAGAATCACCAAATGACTGAAGGATATGAACAGCACACATGTATTGCATTTCTTTCCCTTTGTAGCTTTTAAAAGATAGCAATGTTTCGTAGCATTGAATATAGCATGTCTATCTTCCAGTCAGTTATAGTATGATGAGTAAAATTGAGCACTAGAAATGGTGGGCCTAATAGTTAATTTTTTTTATGTAATGCTAGGCATATATGTGTACCCGTACACTTGGAATTTGCTCAAACTATATAGTATCCCAGTTTTGCTTACCGCACCTTTTAATTACACTTGCTACTTTGACTTCTTTTCAGATGCAGCAAGCACCCTTATTATTGTTCTAGTTGCATATCCCATGTTCTGACAGAAGTTGTCATACATACTTTCAGCTCTCAAACTATACATATTCTCAGTGGAAGCCTTGGCTTCTTTGTAGAAACATTGTTTTACTTGGTCCGTGTACATTCATGACATCTAGCATATGGCATGCCTCCCACCCCCAATCACAAAAAAATTATCACATATTTTTTATCAGATCTTATCTACATAGTACGGTTTCACAACGATTTTTTTTTCTCTACAGGGTTTGCCTTGTGTCTGCAATGGTTTATTTTCTGTAGGACTGGTTTTGTTGAAGTCTCTGTTTAATTTTGCATATGAACTTTTAGATATAAACTTGTTCATAGACATTAATCTAGTAGATAGGAATGGAAACAAAGATCACCAAGGCATTGTACAGAGATCGAAAAGTCAAGCGAAAGCGAGAAACCCGGTATGCTGCATATTTTAATGGGACCAACTGCACTTGGTTGCCACAGTGTAGTGCTTTGAAAAGAGCTGGAAAGCAAAGGAAACTAGCTGAGGGAAAAAAGAAGCGGGTAAGTAGTGAATCTCATATTCAGAGATCCTTGCTTAGATATTATTCAAATTTTAAGAGAAGCGGTGCTCCACAACGAATATTGTTTTATCAAAATGGGGAATGGATTGATTTTCCCTGTGATTTTGTTGATGGGGTCAAGAATAATATTCTGATGAAGAAATTAGCTTTTGAAGTAGAGTTAAATGGTGAGAAATTCGTGTTAGATTTCTTGCATATGTTACGAGTAGATTTGAAGACTGAATTGCAGCAATCTATAGCTTGGATCGATGAAGCTGGTAATTGTTTCTTTCCTGAATTTTTTTATGATGATGATGATGATGATGATAATTATGGAGCATCTTATATAAATTGTGTGAATGGAAGTGCCAAAAATCAGCAATCTGTGTTGGTGGAACCTCATGGGTCTCGTGAAATTAAGCTGCAGCTGGAAATTGAAATAAATGGATTAGGTAAGTCTTTGCTGAAGGAATGTAGTGGAGAGTCTAATGCTCTGGTTAAGAAGATTCTTATTGATCAAGAACCCACTACTAATCAGTACACTGTTAAAGTTGATAGCTGCATTAGGAAACCTAATGTAGAAGATGATCAAGTTCTAGAAACTTATCAAGAGATGGAATGCAAGTTGTCAAAGGATACAGAATATTTAAGTAGGAATTTGGACTGCAATATTGTGCGAAGCATGTTCCATATGGGCATGAATGCATTTGGTGGTGCAGAGATACTTGATGTATATCGTTGCTCATGTAGTTCATTGAAAGCACGGTGGGAGCTCTTTCAGAAGCAAGCTGAAATTACAGGGATGCATCGTGGTGAAGCGAATGTTCGACATGCTTGGCTTGCATCTTCTAAAGGAGAGGTTTCTACAGTGCTCATGTATGGGCTTGGTCATTGTCGACCATCTGGAATTAGGTCTAATTGTGGCGTTGGTGTCAGTCTATCAGCTGCTAGCTGTCCGCATAACAGGTTCCATTTTTTTTTGCTTTTAGTAATTGTTGTGTGCACTGTTGAATTTGCTACTTTATTATGGTATTAAGAATGATAAGACGTCCTGGAAAAATATTTTCCATTTCTAGGATTGGTTAATTCCTTTTGATAAAATGTCTTTCTACCGTGTAAAGTAAGGCATTTGATGCTAACAAGCCTTTGATACATTGATATGATTTGCCACCTGCGTTGGAATTGAAATTCTGACATTTTAATGCAACGTTCTGTATTTTTCTTTGGGCAGAGAAGTGCTCAAAATTGTGGTGAGGATTTTAGAGTCTGCATGCTAGTATGCTACTACTGCACAATGTTGGTGATATCTTGATTTGTGCTCATTTGTTCATTGCAACTATATTGGATATGCTGTTAGTCCACTTTGTTTTTTGTTCTTCTTGTACTTGCATTGCACCTAGGCTAGAGAGTAGGCTAGAGATTACTAGTAGGATTGTTTACCTAAACTTCTGTGCAGTTCATCCTTCATAATTTGAATCTCTCTCTCAGTTGGTTATGTGATAGTATGGGGTTTATTATAAGTGCAATGTTTTAATTCATTATTATTATGTAATTTATGCTGTTGTCTATATATTCTAGTTGTTCCATTTCTGACATTTATATAAAGAAATTCAGGGAATTAACTGTTGACATGTGATATTGCTTACTCTTTAAGCTTTATTTAATTTACACAACATGTTCAAGTTATGTATTGAACTTTTGACTTACAGTGCAATTTGTTCTGATGTTGACGAAAATGGGGTACAACGTATGTTTTTCTGTCGTGTAATTATGGGAAATATGGAGGTTCTCCATCCTAGCTGTAAACAATTTCAACCCAGTTGCAATGACTTCGATAGTGGGGTGGATGATCCTCAGAATCCATGCCATTATGTAATCTGGGATTTGAATATGAACACCCATATTTATCCTGAATTTGTTGTTTGTTTCAAGATGTCATCCAATAGAGAAGGTGATTAATTACTCTAGAGCTCCATACTTCCATTTTGGCTAACATTAGATGTTCTTGCCTATCACTTCTAAATATGCCACTAAATTAATGGATAAGAAAGTTGATACCAATTATCCAATCAATATATAAGGACAAAAAATATGACCAAAAAAATTAAGGACAGAAAAGTTTTAGAAGATTTTTGCTGTATAGCAGAACAGGGCTTCTTCAATTGATCCATGACATCTGCTCATGGTTGGCTTTGTTACTAGATGCTTCACGGATTACATCACCCTTTCTTGGGACTCGTAGCGAGTTGCACATGGATTCATCTGCAGTGAATATGGTATGTACTTGTAACTTGCTGCTATGCCTTATTTTATATCTATTAATTGATAAGCTATGCGTTCTTGCATCAGTATGATCTTGCTTGTGGTAAGATCTACTACCGATTACTCGTGTTGATGTGTTCATTCGAATGTGATGCTGCCCTTTTGTTTTGATCATTGCTTTGTTAATATTTATTAGTTTTTTGGTTGTAAACCAAACATTGGCTATTGGAGTTTTCTAACTTGCTACTTTTTAAATTCTCTTCTTTTGGAATTTCCCAATGTTAAATAACTTATTGCATTTGTGGACTGTTATGGTTTCATTAGTGATTTTGTATCTTATGCCAATAATTATTTTGTAACCTGTCCTGGATCCTTAGCCCATGGGAGTAGTGTTTGGTTATGTGATGTTTCTTGTTTAGAGGATCAACTCAAAGAGAACACTTTGCACAGTTATTCATTTGTTTACTTATTTGTCCTTGCTGGAGTTTGTGTGCTTGAGTAATTGCACCACTTCATGTAGTGGTGACTTTGTATATCATAAAGGCTGTACAAATTTTTCTGACTAACATAATCTTATCTAGGAGAATGATCGTCAGCCAACTTCAGATTCCGTGAGAACTCAGGAGAGCAATGTTCAACATATATCAGATTCTGGGACATCTCTAGAAAAAGCCGCCACTCTGGCGTCTACCACTTCAAAAGTTCCCAAATCACCTTGGTTGCCTTTTCCTATGTTGTTTGATGCTATTTCAGATCAAGTCCCTACCAAAGATATGGATTTGGTCAAGATGCATTATGATAAATTCAGGGTATGCCAGAGATCATGTATCTGTGTGTAACTTTTCTCGTTTATTTTTTCTCTTTCATTTTTATTGTTTTGTTTGGTTAGCTTTTAGTCTCTTTACCTGCATATTGTAATGTTTGTCTTTTCAGGCAAAGAAAATAATGCGCAATGACTTCGTCAAAAAGTTGAGATTGATAGTTGGAGATACTGTGCTGAGGTCTACAATCACTAAGCTCCAGTGCAAGGTAGGATTTAAATTAAGATTTTGAAAGGTTTCGGAATCCTTGTAAATCTGATTCTCCACTTACTGTTTAATGTCTGTTTTGTGCTTGTTTGCACAATCTTAGTCAAGCCTAGATTTAACCATATTGCCCCCTTTTTTGTGCAGTAATTCATCCCTTGATGTTTGAAGTTCAAGATAATTTTGTATTCTGGTTGCATTTTGCAGATACCCATGAAATCCAAGTGTGATGTGGAAGCATCAATGACAAATATTGAAGGTTCCGGGTGCATTTGATCTATAATTCTATATGGTAAAATGCCACTGCCTTAAAAGAAATGCGTCGACATGAAGTTTTGAATTATGATGGATTTGGTTCTTGTTATTGCCTAGTGCTGGTTTATTTTGCTTCTTGAACTTAATAATGATGAGGATTAGAACTTTATCGTGCTAAGTTCTGAACATATTGTACTAGTGGTTTGTTATCCATGGTAGCAGAGTAGCTTATTTTGAATTATGGAGATCTTTTTTCTATCATATTATATCCTTGAGAGAAAAATAACTCATTGCTCTTTGAGTATTGGAAGAGTAATTCCATGTCATCATTGAGGCACTAAAATTAATTAGGTGGATAGAGTCACGATGATTGATTAGATTTTATTAAAATTTAAAGAATCGTTAGATTTGTGACGCATAAATAGTATTGAGTGATATAGTAGTGTTGTAAAGTGTTTTCCATATTGAAATACAAGGGCAAATGTTTTCTTAGAAAATCCAACTTTTCTCATTATTTATCAAATGGAGAACTACCTTAGCATACTATGAATAATAAATAACTTGGTGGTTATTAGCAAATCACTGCATCCCATTATCATCACTTTGATTTTGAATTAATGAGATGATTATGTTTTTGCTGATTGTACCTCAATTTGTAAACGTCAACTTTACTAGAATAAAATGAATAAAAAGAAGTTAATATGTGACCGAGTCTCCTAGCAATTTAATTGGCCTTTTGAAGTTGCTAATCTGAGAGTAAGATACACTTTTCTTACTTCAAAATATGTTTTCGATTGTTGATGAGTAAATATGAAGATTTAAAGAAGTCGCATGCAACGTTTCTTCCAAAAGCTTATACGCTTATGGGATGCAACTTGTAAATGATTTTACCGATTCTTCCTAGAAGTTTCAATCTCATGGGTGCACTTAAAAATTTATTTGTTTTACGTAAAACACTTAGAAAAATTTAATAAAATAAACTTAAGATAAATGGAGGGGAAAAGTTTATCTTCAAAATAATAATATCCTTACAAAATGTATGATTTTAAACTAATTTTTAAAAAATGAATAATGTGTATTTTAACATTTGTTTTTCTTACTCTAAGATGTACTTTTAAGATCATATATTGCATTTAAAATTTGAAATTTTTCTTAAACGTAAGAGAAGCAATATATGGACGAGTAGTGTACGGCTTATCTATATAGTTCGGTAAGTTCTTAATTTAGCTCTTCCTTTCAATTTGTTAAAAAGAAAAAAATTCTTTTGATTTTGTAAATATTTCAATTTAATACCTTATTTTACAAGAAATGTAAATTTTGATAAATTGAATTTTCTAGGCTACTAATAATTGTACATGGGCCAGAAGACCCGAACAAAGTAACTAGTGAGGTCTTTACGAAAGAGGCAATGTAATTCGGGAAGGAAATATCTGATTTATACTATTTACTCAACATTTATACTGTATATAGCAACATGACTTGAATTAATCTTAAAAGAAAAAGGGGCTGCCATGGCTTCTTTTGGCCCCCATAATAGCTCCGCGAAACATGGTACAAAGCAAATCATAATTAAATGATGAACAGTCTTATAAATTTTACAACTAAACAAAACTCAAAAATACTGTGATCACTGAATGCATAGATCATGAAGTGGCCTTTTTGTTTTTTTATAAAGTTAAATTTATAATTTTAAAAAATAGATTTTTAAATCATTACTTTCTAATAAAAATACGTAAAATTATATATTATGATAATATCAATATTTAAACTTTTTTATATATAGGGTATTTTATACTTGTCACGAGATTAACTGATTAGAACTATATGATTCATATACTCATATACAAATAATAATATAAAAATGATGTATTATTATAATACAAATATTTGAATTTTTACATTTTTATATATGACATTTTACATTTATTAGTAGATTTTTAAAGTAAATTTTCTAATAAAAATAAATAATAATAAACTCAAAATTGTGTATTTTTATAATATTTATACTTGAATCTTTGATTTTTTATATATAACAGTTTATACTTACCATGAGATCACGCGTTTATAATTATTTCATTTAAAAGTAGATTTTTAAAGTAATACTTTCAAATAAAAAATGTTCCTAATAATAATAATAAACTTATGTGTTGTGATAATACCAATACTTTAACTTGTTTTTTTTTTTTGTATAAAACACTTTATACTTAAACTAAATTATATAGTTATCATTATGTCATTTATTTACTTATATAAGAATAATAATATCAAAATTATGTATTGTGATAATATTATTATTAGAATTTTTGCTTTTTTTGTATAGGTTATTTTACACTTATAATTAAATTATGTAATTGATTACATTATTTATCTACTCATATACATAGTTTTTTTCTAATTTTCAAGTCAAATTTATATTGGTGTGAAAAGTAAATTTTTAAAGCACTATTTTATAATAAAAATGCACGTAATAATAATATAAAAATTATGTATAGTGACATTACTAATACTTGAATTTTTTCTTTTTTGTATAAAAAACTTTACACTTATAATTAGATTATGTCGTTATAACTATGTCTTTTGTCTATTCAAATATTATTCAAAAACCATTTAAACTATATTGTCTAAATTATGTATAAATTAACTTATACTTAATATTTTTTTAATCGTAGTCAAGGACATTTTTTTTTAATTTAAATTTATACTATAAATTTTAAAAATTAGAATTTAAAATTTAATGGTTCGAATTCATCTTTGTCCTTTAAAAAAAGTTAATAAAATTGGAAAATTAAAATTTTAAAGCATCATTTATATATCGATAATATCAAGACTCTTAAATTTATAATATGAACTAAAAATTTTAATTTTAAATGTAATACGTATAATAAAAATACTAAAACTTAAATTATATTTATATAAGACACTATGCACTTATCACTTCACTATTATTATTTATATCAACAGTTATTTTTTATAGATTAGTGGTTTGAATTTTTTGGTATTCTTTTGAATAATTAAATACTTATGTACATGTTTACAAACCTTATACATATAATTCAAAAAAATTATACCATAAGAAAATTTATAATGTTATTTTTTAAGCAATTTTTAATATTATTTTAAATTTTATATTTGTATCAATTTTATTGTTTTTATTAAATAATTATTTAAAAATAAATTATATAAGTTAACATACAAGTTTACTCCTTTTTTTTAACTCATAATATATACGTATTAAAATAGTATTTTTTGTTTGTAAATATTACATAATATATCACCTTTAAAATTTATTCTTTGTGTTATATATTTATGTATATATATATATTATATCTTGTTACTTCATCTAATATAGATTTATTTTATCAGATCAAAGCTCGTGCAAGCAACATAGTTTTATAAGAAATAATAGATACTTAAAAGAAAAGGCAAAATGTGTGCATAATTACTGCAAGAAATCTGAGAGTACATTTGAAATCGCCATTTCTTTTAGTTGAATTGATTTTAAATGGCTTAAAATATTTTCGTGAGTGCCTAACAATCTTTGGAAAAAGTGATTTTAAACTTTTTGAAACATTATTTATGTTTTTAATAAAAATAAATAGTCTTTACTTTTAAAAAAATAATTTAAAATACATACTCTCGACATAAATTAATAACTAAATAGCCATTCTAAATCACTTCCAGGAATCTTATATCAAGCAACTTATTTTTTATTTTATTTTGCTTTTAAAAGTACTTTTAATCAAAAGATTTTATTTCAAACTATTATTCTCAAAACCACTTTAAAAAAAGCAGACCCAAAATGGCCGGCAGTAATGTTGCACGAAAATTGCATACGTCCAGAACTTACAACGTTACCTTTTTTTTTTGCTTTTCTGTTTAATTAAATTTAACTAATTAATTACCTTTTAATCCTTTTGGGTCCTCAGCCCCTCACAAAGTAAAATTTTCTTTTTCATGCAAAAACTTCTCGAGTTTCTCAAAACCCTGTAAAATTGGTGTAAACGATTTGGATGAAAACAGTAGTTTTTACAAACAAACAAAAAAAATAAAAAATGGAAAAGAGTGGAAGACGGAGAGAGAGAGAGAGTCATCGATCAATTCATTAATCTCTCAAATGTCACTTTCCAAAGAGGAGATGGCTATGCATGGGGTTGGCTAGGCAAGCAGATCTGACGGCTGGCAGCGACGATGCAGGATAATGACACGTGTAAAGATCGTGCATCGGGAATGAATGAATGATAGTGTAATGATGAATAAATAATTTGACATTCTGTGGTTTTCGTGACTGTGTGAATTGTGATAGACACAGTGCAGATTGCAGAAAGAGCTCTGCGTTAAATATGCTACTGATCATTTACGCTTTTGCACCCACCTCTCCAACACTAGTCGTACGGTCTCTCTCTCTCTCTCCTCTATGATACGTAGAACAAATGTTTTTTATTTTTTATTACTTTTAACTTTAAAAATTAAGAAATGTAAACATACTCATGTTTACACTTACATGTGTATTAGAGTACATGGTTAATTTTTCAAAAAAAAAAAATCAGATTTTAATTTATATTATGAGTTTAAATTTATTTTAAATTAACATTTTTCTTAAAATAAAGTACTTATTTACTGTCTATAATTTCCCCACTGCTATACACTATTCTCTGATAGCTTCTGTACCTTTCAATCTATTTAATTTCTCTCCATCTTTCAAATTTCAAATCCATTATTTTCAAAACAAAAAGTCTTCTCATCCCGATTTTGAAATTACATAATTAAATAGTGCAATTGGAAAATTCAAAATTGTACCGGTTAGCGTTTTGTCTTCTAATGCTATGTAAAGTTAAATTAAATGCATGCGTTTTTAAAAACATACACTCGACTAATTATAAAAAAAAAAAAAAAACCCGACTAATACCTATTCCTTAAAAGATTAAAAAAATCACAAAGTAAAAGTTGTGTTATTATTTCAAACTCATAGAGATTTTGCAGGGATTTCAGGGGCCAAGAAAAATTGTAAGTTTTCAAAAAGTGATAAAAGGATGGATGAGGACAGTGAAAAAAGTCAAAGGAATAAGAATAGTACAATGTACTTTTTTTTCTTTTTTAATTGAAAACCAATGGGGTAAAAGTTGTATTAAAAAAAGGGGTATGATATTGAAGTTTCATCAAGTAACTAATAGTACAGATTGATTTTGCAGATTCTATGGTTGAATTATAAGAACATACATATTAATGGACCATTGTTGATCTGAAGGTTTATTTAGGGCAATGAATTGTTGGTCGTCGTCGTCTTCTTCTTCTTCTTCTTTATTATGAAAATTATGTTAATATATTTTTTTTTGTTTCTAGACAAATGTAAAATTGCAGAGGATTTAAAAAGTCAAATCAATGCATAACGTGATTGGGCCTAGAAAAATCATAAGCCCAACAAAACTAATTAATTAAAAGGCTTTTCCTGCCAAAGTAAGAACAAGGAATTTTTTTTTTCTGCTAAATGAGAAAAAAGAATTCCACATTATATTAAGTATATATATATGCTCAAAGATATTCAGCATTCAGCCAAAAAAAAAACATATATATTCTCAAGGATGATTTCTAGCTTAAAAAAAATCTGGTTATATATTTAGCCTTTAATGGAATAATATATACAACCATTTCCATTATATTGAAGAATAGGTCGTTCAAATATAGCTAGGCTAGGCTAATTAACAGTACTATAAGTTCTTCACAACCATTAAGATTCATTAACGTGCTAATTAAGCATTTTGAACCCCAATTTATTTATAACATTAACATTAACACCAACATATATATATATATATATATAGTATTTTTTAATATAACCTATATCTGGTTTAGTTCTAACTATTTTAACCATATGAAACAATAGTTAACTAATTAATATATAGTTATAAATATCATATATAAAGAAATGATATACAGATAGTTGAACCTTAAATTTAGCTTTTAAATTTAACCTTATATTATGAATACATCAAGTCATGAAATGCATATACTTGTCTAAGCATATAGAAGTATATTTTCTTATCTAACTGTGTTTGATTAGTTCCAACCTTTAATTTAAAATGTGACTAGTTTTTCTGCTAAACAATTAGATGAATTAAGGGAAAAAAAAATACACTTGACTAGTGAAGGAAAATGATTTAATATTTTTTAAACTCTTTTCATATTTTTATTCATTAATGATTTAATATTTCAAATCAATAGAATACAAGATACATGCAAAAAAATTCTTAAAAATCTAATTTCTCTCATATTTTTTAAAATAACCTAACAATTTGATTATCCTGAATTACTAATTTATGACCATACTCTTCTTTGAAGAGTAATAAAGAATTCCTCTCATACATCTATCGTACTTGTTAAAGTCAGAAGATCTAGATGCCTAAAATGCTATGAATTTAGTGCAAGCGAAGAAGCTAGATCGCTGACTATACATGTAATATTTAAGTACTACACAGTCTACGGTGTTAGAAACATCAACTTTCTTTCCAGTACTACAATTTATTGCAATCTACAACTGAAATAGGAAATACTGTTATAAATTGAATTTGTAGCAGTTATTTATATTTCTTCTTCTAATGGGTTGGCTATTTTTTGAATCTGTCATAATAAGTTTTATGATATAATTTATTAATTTTTAAAACTAATATCACATTGTTTTATTTAATTTTTAATTAAATAAGATGATAATTAGATGTTACTAATTTTGATATATAATTTATTTCTAATAAATCTATATATGATAAATAAAAATACAAAAAAATAAAAATATGATAAATGATTATTTATAATTGAAGTTTAATAAAAAAATGATACAATATATATTTAAAATTAATCATATTAAGGTTACAATATAAATAAAATTAGATAATGTTATATTAATAATTTATTAAAAACATTAAATGAGATGTGAAATAAAGATAAAACAATTCATTTTACACATAATATATAATTAGATACTATTTGTAATATATATTTTATTTCATGATTGATATATATATATATCAAACGTCGGTTAGGTTTATATATATACGTGGACAAATTAATTGGTCTTAGCTTCTATATAACTAGGCAGTATCATCAAATCACGTGAGAATCATGTGCTTGACACAGACCAAGCAGCTACGAGGAGCTGGTCATCAGTGTGCAGCGCAATGTCCGGCTTAGACTCAAGTCGTAAGCCAAGTCCAATTATTCATATTTGTCTTAATTTCACTATCCTACAAAATAAAAATCCTACAAATGAATAAGAAATATATATTAAGAAAAGAGGGAATAAAAAGACGAAAAGTAAAAGGGTGTAATCATAAAACAATAATTGCAAAAAAGCTAGCATGCAGAAACGAAACGTGGCACAATCAAAGTCATCATGCATAATTCATGTTGGAAGCAAACCTTGGAAAGATTATCCATTAATTAATCGTTGTGTAATGCTGTATTACTTAAGATAAACAAAATATTGATTAGTGCATTTTTTTTTTGTCATGGGGTATGTTTTCTTAGAATAAGTTACTTCACACATCAAATGTAAAAAAAAAAAAAAAACTAATTAATTGGAAATATACATGTTATATACTCTGTAAACAACTAATCTTGCTCCTTAGTCCTTACTTTTCATTTTTTCTCCCGTTTAATATAAGAAAACTGTTACCTTCTAAATACCTAATTACCTATGACCAAAGTATGTATTAAAAATTAAAAAAAGTTAAAAAATCAATAGATATTGAATGTTAGAAGTTGTTGTAAGTATTATTTTAGAAGTTGTTGTAAGTATTGAATATAAGAAGAAGTTAAAAAATCAAAAATTAACTCTTTTATAAGAAAATAAATATTATTTTTAAACATTTATTACTCTTCCACGTAACTTTTTTAAAAATATAAGTTATCGATAAATTATATTATTATACATTTATCATTGAATGTATCAGATGTAACATGTTTACGAATGTAGCTATTTATTAAAAAATTAATAAAATGATTTTTTTTCTTTTCAATTCATAAATACTCATTTTGAATGAATGTTGGGATTGAATGAGATTGTTAGACTCAATCGTTTCCTATCTACTTTGTAAAAATGTAATCAATCAGTTAAGCTATTTAGAAAGATAAAAAAATAACAATTAGTTGAGCTGCTAATAAATTGTTGAGACAAATACAACGTGATCTCTTATTTATACATGTTAGAGCAATTTATTCATTTTTTTTTATCAATTTAGTGATTTTATTATGAAAATTTCACAATACAAAAATAAATAATTAAATTTTTATTTTTATCTTATTTTTGTTAATTATTTAATCATTGTTATATATTGATAATTAATACAATATATAAAAATATAATTCAATAATATTTTAAAAATATGAGAAATAAATAAGAATAAAATATTAAAATTTTCCATTTAGTCATTTTTTAAAAATAAAAAAATTAAAATACTAAAAAAATTCATTATTTTGACGTGACTAAGGATTTAAGATATTAAATATCCTGATATTTTTTTTGAAGATCCTTTTACATTCAAAAGTTTGAAACACTCACGTGCTAGTTCTTGAATAGGGTCAGACTTGTCAGAGTTTAGTAGATCACATTGGACTACAATTTATAGTATATATATGGATTATTATTATTATTATTATTATTATTATTAAAAGCCCCTTACGACTTAAAAGTTTAAACAGTTGACTGACAATTTTTCTATATCATTTATCCGGAAAATACGCATTCTCTGCTCACAAATTTCTTCCCTACTGCTCACAGGCTTTCTAGGGCTTGTACTTTGAAATTGGTGAGTTTTAGCAATTGCGTTACAAGTATTAAATAAAATGATTTTGGTACTATCTTTTTTTGTATTGTCTCTCGTTGGGTTTTGGGATCTGATTTTCTACTACAAAGGGAAATAAGGTCCAGATTGTGGATAATTTTATGCCTCGGCAAATTATGCAATTTTTTTTTTTTTTTTGTCAAAAGTGAGAATTTAATAAGAGGTTCATAAATAATTCAGGGATTGAGCTGGCCAAGTCTTTTGAGTACACAAGGGTCATTTCCGAAGATAATAGACTGAGTAGTTAATTGTAGATTGGAAAAACATGTATCATTATTTATTGTACAATTTGAAATTAGCTTGCTGGTTCATAGTTTTCATAATTTTTAAATTGGGTTTTTACAATATATATTCATTTTTATTTAAAAGATGTCCTTCTATGGTTGAACAGCTTGGTCAAAATTAGTCATGTTGGTTAAAATTTATGGACAGGTTAGAATGCATGTGAAGGCGACCTTGTTTTTTAAATAAATCAAAATCAGGGTCTTCAATTGTAATTACTGCATTCAAAATATGGGCCCCATATGGGCCGGGTGAGACTTGGGGCCACAAACTCAACCCGTTTCAGGGGGAGTCAGGTTGAGTTTGGGATTTACCCGCCAACCCAAAATTGGATATAATGAGATTACTAAAATATGGTAAAATAAGTTTATCTTAGTATTTTATTTTTATAAAAATAAAAAAATTATAAGAATAGAGAACGAAATCAATAATTTTTACTAATAATAGGATATATAATAAGTTGAATATAAGATTTTCTTTCTTATGAGGCTTTTTGGACAAATAATTCCTTTTCATTTGAGCTCTTCCTGCCTTTGATCAGGGAAGCAGTTAGGGTTTATTAATTCCTCGATTAAACGCAATGTTCTAACTTTGTTTTACCATAAAAATTTCAATTTGCATCAGTTGCCGCCATTTACTATTTCTAAAGATTTCCTTATAAGCTGATCGGTCGCACGTATGCTAATTATTTCAATATAGTATTTGAAATGCCGGAGTTAAAAAAAAAAAATTCTGATTTTAGTTATTGTCCATAAATTTGATACTCAATACTAGTTATTATTTATAAATTTTTAATTTTTAATCACTTATACATAAAAAGAAGTCATGATATTTGATTTACTCTTTAAAACAAATTATCTGTGAAAATGAAAATAAAAACAAAAATGGATACTATAAATATGATTTAATTTTTTTTAAGCTATATAAATCACCTTATAATTTGGTAGTGATTCCTTAAAATAATAAAAATCAAAATTAGAAATCGTTATAAAAAATACTCGATTGAAATATTATTTGAAAAATAATAAAAAATAAGGCATCTAAATAATCAACAATAAGTAAATATGTTATTATATTTTGTATTTTTCTTTCAAAAAGACAAATTAACCCCATTTTTTTTTAAATTGAATTAGTTAGCAGTTTTATGACAATTATTTAAAAGGGGAAACTATATAGCATTCATATACAAAATCATTGCACTTGCAACAAAATGGCACGTTGTTACGAATCAAAACATTTTCACCCAAATGTATATGATGATCTGAACTTCTGAAGTAGGCCGGTGTCTCTTTATTACAAGAAAAATATATACTCAAGAAGATTATAAGACTCCGACTTGATGGATAATTAATTATTATTATATATTAATTGATTTTGTACACATGTATGCCGATGATTAGTAGTCTATGCGTTAACACACCAAAAATGAGACAGAAAAAAATGGTGAATATGAAGTGCATTGACAAAGACAATCTTCATGGGAAGCAATATTGTTGTACAAGTGACTAAAGAGATCTTGGCTAGCTATCATAAAGATCTTTGGCAGTATATGATAGAGATGGTATTTATCCAGATATGATAAGGTTACGTGTAATTAGTAGCTAGCTAAAACATTCTTTTAAAATCATGTCCGGCCAAATGTTTATGTTTTTTTTCAAAACTATATATATTTGTGAGGAAGCTAAATTATTTTTGAATGGAGAGGAGAAAATTAATAAGAGTTCAAGACTTAAAATTACACTTTAGTTCATTAAAGCTTAGGATATTTTGTATATGAGTACTACAATCTTATTTTTTATTAAATAAAACAAATATTATATCGATGCAATTTAAATTATACTTTAATATATAATAAAAATACGAATATTATAAATTTTCCTTTTTTTCATGTAGCTCGCATATTTGCATCTAGCAGACTTTTTTTTCTAGTTTATATTCCCTCTTTGACCTTTATAATGAGTAAAGTATGTGAAAGTGTCAAGAAATTAATAAATAGAGCCTCAAAATTATTCCTTTGATAAAATTAATAAAAAATACTTGATAAATGTAAAGTGCCTCCATTACCTTAATTATCAAGAATATATATATATCATTTCATACCTTTAAATGGTTAAAGTTAGTTCTAATCTCTCTCTCTCTCTCTCTCTCTCTAAGTGCAAAACAAAACATACCAAAATATGAACTAGATTTCAAATATTTATGTACGTAGGTATAAGGAATATAATAATATTTTGGATCTCACAGATTGATAGCTAATTAGCTAGCTAGGGAAGGACATGCTTTTAGGTACACCCCCCTGTATTTATGGTCTTCTTCCTTTCTTCTTTTGTTTTCTTTCTGTCTTTATTGTCTCCTTGTCTTTCTTTAGAACTCCTTTTACTTTTCTTTTCCCTTCTTTTTTTCTTCATCTGATTTTCTTAGTGGTTAGCTCAGATACATCATAAAAGAAAAGACATAAAAATTTCTCATTTCATACATATTAGTGAATTTGAATGTACTTACTAATAATATAATTACATATTATTTGTGTTACATAACAAATTTGATATATATATCATTTTTCAAAAAACAAAACTCAGAAAAGAAGTAGTTGTAGTGGTAGGCACTGTAAGATAGATCTGAGATTGATCTAACTTGAAATAAAACTTAGAATTAACGTTAAAGTGTCAAAATATTAATCATCAAATGTTGGCCTTCCCAAAGTGAAATCTAAATTGGGCTTCTTTATTGGGCTTGTCCCTGAGCCTGAATGGTCTGTGGATGAACTTACATCTGAAATTCTCTCATAACTTGAGCATTTTGGATCCACATTGTCCTTCTATGAAACATTAACACAGATTGTACATTAGTTTCTATAAGATAAAAGTAACCCTAAAACAAAAAAAGACAAAAAAAATTAGAAAATTAAGGCTCTGAAGTATCGAGAGATAAAGCACGAAAGTAGTGTGTGGAACCAAAGGATATTTAGGACTCAGAGAATATTGAGACAATTCAAGAATTCAAGATATCATACAGATACTGTTCAATAGAAAGTGAAAAGCCTACTGTTTACTGTGTGCATGTGCAGTGTGCCTGCGTTATTGTAGCGCAGTGCACCAATAACTCATTGTGTGAGACGCACACGCCAAGTGGTGTTCCTGAGTTGTGTAATGTTATTTAAAAAGATCTCTCTCTCTCTATATATATGTTTAAATAACCAAGGGTATTTTGGGAAATAAAAAAATATTTGAGATTTTAGTACCTCAAGAGAAGATATGATATTTCCAGAAGAACTGTTTCGCTTTCCATGCAACCAAGTTTCTCTGCTACAAAAAAAAAAAAACAGATAGGAGAGAATATTTTCTATCAGTGGAAGACATGCAGAAGGGAAAAAACTAAAAGAGAAAAGCAAACTCATAAAAGAAAGCCGTCTTTTACTATTTTGTTTAATTAGTCTTAATAATGACAATTATTTATATTATATTGGTTAAATTTTTCCTCAAGTGTGTATAGATACACCTTTTAGTTCTCTCACTTAAAATTACTCCACAACTTGGGGTATCAAGATTTTTAATACAACTAATAATCATGCTATGATATCATATTGAAATGTGTGGTAGTTACTAGTTGCCTAAACTTGTGGAATCAAATGGTTGCCAAGACCTCTTACATTGTGTAAAAGTTGAAGCCACCTCCTTCCCATGTGATGTATCCCATATAGTACCCCATACTAACAAATAGGGGAAGTTTAAATTTTCAAAGGGAATATAGCTTTAGGAACAAAAATTTCTACTAATGGGTCCATCATGAGGTTTAGCTTTGACACTAAGTTTTCTATGTTGGTCCCATTTTCATAATCCTTATTCCATTGCCCCACAAAATCAAAAGAAAAGAGGTATCTCCTAATTTGAGGTATCATTATAGAGTAATAATGCTTGTAGTAGTTTGAGTGCTTTTTTATATATATATATTAAACATGTTTTTCACCTACTATAAGAAGATATTAATTATTACCCTATCATTGAACTTCAGTGCTCATGCTTCTGGGTAAGAAGACACAACAAAGCATATTATGTACATCGATGGTAAAATAAAAAAAAATTATTCTATAGCCTTTTCTGTGATTTCTTGCATGTAGCTCTCTATTTGTAAGATGCGTTAGAAAACAGTGCCACATTTATAACAAAGCATAACACCTATAGAGGACCGTATGCCCTGCTAAAAGGTTTTGGTAAACCAGGCTCCCAAAATGCTCGGATTGTTGAGTTTCAAATGTTTTATTTACACCAGTGATTGATGTATAAAATATCATTAGCTCGTCATCATAAAAAAGTATCCAAAGCATAACATAAAAAAATAAATATTGTTGTGGTATTTTTTCTTAACTAACGATATTATGGTAAATAATTTATTAATAATTTTTTTATTCAATATTAATGGTAATTTATAACAAGGATAAAACAAACATTTTATATAAAAAAATTTGTGATAATAACAAAATTAAGAAATTTTTTTATTTGAACTAGTTCTATAATCATGCGTTGCACCTTTTTTATTTTTAAAAATGTATTATTAGTATTTACATTAAAATAGTTTCTTTATATTAAAATAAATATATACATATCAAATAATGAATATATAGATAGATTCTATAATTCATCCATGAATCAATTGCATGTAAAAATTTATCTAAAATTAATTGTAACATTATCATGCATTACTTTTTCTTCTTCTTTACCTTGCTTATTTATTGCATTGTTGTTTTAAAAATAGAAATTATTTCTTGGTCTTCTTAGGGGGGAAAATATTACTCTGTATAATGAATTATCTCACGAAAACTAGCTATCCAAGAAAAGTAAACTATTTTGATAAAAAATAAATAAATGTAAATTACGGGTTTTATCACTTATATTAAAGGTTGAAAAGCAAAGCTGATTACCTCGAGGAATTGCTCCACAAAGAATGGTAATATTCCTTATCTTGAATACTACTTAATCTTACTTGTTGGGTAGATTGTAGATGATCATGATGAGGCTTTCTTGAATCATGAATATCTAACATTAAATCTTCAATTGTATCTCCAGATGATCCATTTTCATACGCGTCTGAATGCCATAAACATACACATTGTCAGTAAGAGCCAAACTTCAAAATGGCTTCTAATTATACATCTAACTCTTTTAACCATGTTTTTATTAATTAGGGGATTAAATAATTCTAAAAATAAAAGTTGATGTAAAATTAGGATGAGATATTAACCTGAAGAAGCCGTTGGCTTATCTGTGGTCTTCACTGTCCTATACATCTAGAAAAATAAAGAAATTGTTAAAATAATTAGTAACAAGTTAGAAAAGATAAACATTAATACATTTGGAAGATTTTTGAAAGGGGAATATGAACAAGACAAAATAAATTATATTTCTTTTAAACAAAACTTGAAGAAATTATGTAAACATTAATCTCCTTGTTCAACTTAATTGATGTTGATAAATAGTTTTACAATTATTTTATTATCTTATATCTCAAACTTTATACGTAATCAATACAAATTATAATTTAATTTTTCTCGAACTCACAACGAGTGTTAAGTTTATGCATGATGAAACCCATAACGAGTCTTGTGTTCATGTAGATGGAATCCATACAATTGGAAAAATCATATAAATACCTACGCTGCTTAAGTTTGGAATTGGCTATGATATAAAATATAAGAAACTCGTGATTTTATTCCAAAAAGTTAACATATTAGATGTAATAGTACAAATTCTTATAAGTACATAAATCACCCCGTCTCAAAAAAATGTAATTTTGTTTTTGCATATTCACAACATGATAAATATAATACAGATAAAAGGGTATTTTTATTATTATTAAATATAAAGTGGAAGCAAAAAAAATTTGTGATGCTACACTCTCTTGTACAAATTTCTTTTTCTTCGTATATATATAATTTTTGTTGTTTTTATAATACAAAAATATAAAGTATGTATTTTATTTTTAATATTAATTGCATATTAACACTTTTGAATAATATTTTTATAATATTATTAACGTTGATCTTGAAATGTATGTATATGGATGCGTTCACGTTGTTAACTATAGTTAAAGAAGTGAGGTTAAAACAATCTGGTAGAATATATCATTGAGAAATGATGGTGTTTTGTACTTTTTTATTTATTTATTATTATATAAATATCTTATTTCTCACAAATCTAAAGTAATTTTTTAATTTGATAATAGAGGGCTGAAGTGTAAGCCTGACTCGGCTTGGCTACGACTCAATTTGGAACACCTTGGGCTTTGTCTTGTTTTTTTCCCCGAAATCGACAACACTCTCTCTCTTGTATCTATGCTCTCTCATTTAGGTATTTACTTGAGTTAGGTTGGTTCATTCTTCCAAGTAAAAAGCTGTTTATTAGCTTGCAGAAGCAGAACAGTCAGATCTAGTTGATCAAACAAGTGCAAAGGATTTGAGAGACCCCTCTGCAAGGAAACCTTTGGAATTTGAAACCCATTTTATAATTAATTACTCTACTTCCTTTGTGTAATGTAAGCTGTAAACAAAAGAAAAAGGAAAAGCACTTCCTTTCAAAAGCTCCATTATAACAGAAAAAAGCCTATATCTATATAAAAAGAAGATGAAAAGCTAGCTGAGAAGAAAGCAAATAATGTGACTCAAAATTTCCCCTTATACTAATTAAAGAAAATTAAAACCCTTTTTATGCAAGAAAGTGAGGGAATTCGAATTTGCTCACTCACCTGTAAGTGAGATTTAACATGAGCAAGTGTTAGATCCTTTACATCCATTAGCTCTAGAACTGACTTTGGAGTTGCCCCTAAAAAAAAAAAAAGAAATCAACATTATGAAGAAAAAATGAAAATTTTATATTTTTTTGGAACAATTTTCAAAAGCTTGTTTGGAAGAGAGTAGTTTTATAAAAAAGGCTCCGATAACAAAGTGAAAAGGAGAAAAAAGAAAAAAGAAGAAGTGAAGCTTACTTTCATGACCACCCAAAAGCTCAACAGCATGAACAAAACGAGCATGAAGAGTAGTAGTCCAACGCATCCGAGGAGCTCTCATACTGCGTTTGGTTGGAAATCTAGACATAAACGTCGATCGAATCAAACTTTGATGAGATTGGTGATAAGGGTTCGAACTGGTAGAGGTAGAGTTAGCAATAATAGAAGAAGAAGAAGAAGAAGAAGAAGATAAAGTAGTGCTACTCTCTAAAGGTTGTGGAGAGAAGGGTAAATTTGGTATTTGAGGGTTTTGGTAAACTGGAATTCCTGTAATAGGTCTTAAATATCCAAGTTGTGGGGTTAGTGGCCCATTTTGCTGCTGAAATATTCGATGATGATTATGATGATGATGAGTTGGGTAGTAGTGGTTATTCTGCTGAAAGCTGTTGAAAATAATATTGGCATGAGTATTATTTGAATTGGAGTACGCTGAGAGTCTAATGGGATTGGAGGGTGAGAGTTCAAAAGAGTTAGTATCAGGTTTAGCCAATGAGGATATGTTGTTTCTGGAGTCTAAAGCTCTCTTCCAAAACCCCAAATTAACATCTTCTACTTCTGTACTTTTTCTTCTCCAACTTGATGTGGGTTTTGTGTTTGGAGGGCTGATTTGCAGAGATAAATCAGGTTGAGCAGGAAATAGCTCCATATATATATATTAATTGATGTACAAACAACAATTAACCAAGCCCTCTTGAGCGAGCTTCTTTTTATTTTTTTTCTTTTGATGCTTCTACTTTCCTTGTTTCTTCTGTAGCTAAGCAGAAGGGTTTTTCAATAAAATTAATTGGTATTTAATGGTAATGATATAGATCTGCCGGATTTTTAGAATTTCAGGTTAAATTATTTTTGGGTGTTACTGTTTAGATGAGATTGGATCAATTTGTGGGAGTAGTTGCAGAGATTATTTGAGATTCATGAGAGGAGAGAGACAGAAAGATGGAAGGAAGGAAAGAGAAGGAGAAATTATAGAGATAGATGAAATCACAAGGTATGAAGTGAATGGTTTGTTTCTTTTGTGTGAAGTATATGTGAGAAAAGGACACTTGAGGACTCTCAGAATTTTTTAATTTTTTTTAGACGTGAGTTTAGTGTAATATGGTAAAAAAAAGATTTTTTTTTTAAATTACTCCCAAGTTCAGAGAGTTGAGAATAGATTGATTCATAATATATATATATATTATATATAAATGAATATAGATTATGTTGTGTTTGATGCTATATATAATTTAAATATTATTTTGATATGTGTTTAATGTAATTTATTATTATTAGTTTAAAATTACAAATTTAAATAAATACATATATTATTTATAAAAAAATATTATTTTAATATCAATTTATTTATGTATACTGAAGCACAAACTCACTTTTCATTTGTAAATTATCTATTCCTGGTGTGTTTTTAATTGAATACATACATAAAATAATTACTAGCAAAAAAAAAATAATGATACATAAAAAAGTAATTGATAATTTGTGACTTGATTCCCTTTTTCTATACTTTTGTTTTCTTTTGGAGAAAAAGAAAAAAAATCTTGTAAAATCAACTTTAACGTGTGCCTTTGTCGCTCAGCAACCACACTAAACTTTTTGAACCAAAAAATAAAAATAAAAAAAAGTGAACCACACTAAACTAATTTATACTAATTAAGTACCCTAGCTCACACGCTCACAGCATCCACTTTAAATTAACAAAAGAGTAGCTTAATTTGCCTGATTATCTTTTTACAAATCCTAAAAATTGAACATATTTCTAGATTGATTATACATTACTCATGTGCACACATGGTTACACACTAAATTCCACAAATCCTAGGGTTTAGTTCTTTGTCCCAATTATCCCCTACTTACTACTCATTGTGATCATCATGACGATGGTAAAACCCTAATTCCCACAAATTTCATCAAATTCCTTCTTTTAATTGGCAGTTTTGACCGTGACCATACAATATTCCTCAATTAAAATGTCGCGAGAAATTCGAGGCACATCAGCCTCACCCTATATAGGCTCTAAGCCTATACTGATGGCCATAGATATGGGAAGTCTAATAACATGTATATTACATAATATTAAATATAATAAATGTATAATTTTTATACATAAATTATATGATATCTTATATCATAAAAATATTACATTAACGTAAAAATTTAATACTATATGTTTAAAATATATTATATAGTTAAATTAATCTATCTGAATTTTAATTATAAAATTAAGTATCTTAATTTTTTTTAATCTCAAATTAAAAATAATATTTTTTATTTTAAAATGTAATAAAATATAAAAATAAATTAAATATTAATTTAAATAAATTTTATAATAAAAATTATTTTATTAAAATATTTATAATTAAAATTTTCCAACTATATTATATAACTTGTTAACATATATTATACAGAATAAATAAAATAAAATTTAATAAATTTATTATAATATAATTATATTTAAACAGATGTTTTAAATGTCAAAAATTTACCTTTATTATTTATATGGAAACTAAATATGAGTAATGGGCTCATAGGGTATTTGTGTCTTTTCATATGATAATGCTTTAGTCATCAAAGAGACAGTCTGTGGTCACCTTCCAAACTGTATCAGCGCCAAAGACAAAACTATAAATCAGCCTATAGAAATTGTTAATAATGTCTGAATCAGTTTTTAGACAACCCAAATTTAAGAGGGCATACATGTAATATATACTTCACCTTACCACACTGTTTTTCACATTCTGTGTGACCCTAAATACAAGAGGGACATCTATGTTTGGCGTACACTGTTTTTTTATACACAATGCAAATTAAGATTACATTTTTCGAATGTATTATTTATTTTGGAAGAATCAGTTATTAATTATTTCAAACGACGCCAGCATACTTAACTCTTTTAATTATTGCGTAGACATTGTAATTAATTATTACACTACTACATAAATAGGCATTAAAGTCGGTTCACGCTTTACATTTTATTTGTTTTTATTTTTCGTATAATAGTATATATAAATAACATAAAAACACTAAAATATAAATAATAATACAACAAATAATTAATAATTTAAATATATTTAATTACTTGATAATTAAATTTATTACAAAAACAAATAATGCATAAATAATACATATAAATAACTTAAATCACAAATAAAATAATGTCGTCAAATTATGTCATCGAGTAAGCTTGGTTGGCTTAGAATCTTGATTGGCCTTCACAAACATTATGGCAAAAAAAAAAGCTGATCCATATAACAAATATTCTCCTACATACATGAGCACGTAAAACATTCATAAAAAAATAGTCTAAACTTCAGACGTACGAATGAAGAAATTAAATCATTATAAATATTACCATAAAAAAGAGATTATCACGTACAACGACATTCAACGAACTCATATTAGCATTATTAATCATTTGTCTATATATATGAAGTTATCTGGAATCTCTACTACTATTTTTTAATGCTATATATAATGAACTCTAAATATGAAATCAATTGCATGTAACTTCGATTTCTTACTTGGCTAAGCTTGTGTGAGTTTTGGTGCCCTTAAACATATGGAACATGTTCATGTGCACCAAAACTCATACAAACCAAAAAACAAATCGGACCGACGTACACCTGATTTGTACATTTAGACCTCATTATATCATTAAAAATACTAGCAGAGATTCCAAATAAATTCATATTTATAAACAATGCATTCCCCTAAATACATAAGCATATATATGATTAATCATCATCAAACAAGTGATTTCAGACACAGGAATAGATAGAGAAGGCCAAATCATTAAAAACTTTACTGTTATGTTGTCATATGCTATTCAAGATCATCAAAATCTTCTCTTGATTCTTCTTGTGATGATATAATTTGAACCATGTGTTCTGCCCATTCCTCTCGTAAATCATCAAAAATTTACTGATCGTAACCCGTCTTGTTCCAACCAAAGAACTACATGTATTCAAAATCAAAATAAGAATATGATTTCATTTATTTACAAAACAAACTCAAATATGTTAAAACTTGTATGTATATGGGTAAAATATATTACCACATCATCAATTGGAATTTTGATATTTGTGATGAGTTCGCTCATAAACTTCATAACATAATAACCACACATGACTCCATTATTTTGTTGTGGAACCTACAAAAAAAAGTGCATGTATACATGAATTTTCATATTCGAACATCCTTATTATTTAATTGTAAAATTAATAAAATTATTAATATTGAATTGTACATACCATAACTTTTGTCCATATAAGCTTATGAGATTTTTTAAGGACAATGCCCCTAAACTTGTTCCACAACTTCTATGCCTTATCAAGGTATAAAACGATTAGTTTTTATTAAATATTATAAAAAATAATAGAAAAAACTAATATGTAACTAAATATAACTCTTACATTTCAACAACTGATTTTGTATCTTTACTCAGTTATATGGAAACTGAGTCACAGTACCAAGCATGATTATTGAACATATCAATGATCTTGGCCTTGTTCAAACCTTAATGGCCAAGGGATTATCAACTTTTGATTTCTGCTAAGCGTTAATGCTCTATCAAATAATTGTTTAGCTCTGATGCTAACATCCTTCTCTTGATATTGATTGACATATGAAGAATCATAGAACATTGCTAAATGTGATGAGTGATTATGTTAAAATCGATAATAACAAGCCCTATATATGTATATATATAATTAGATAATATAAATATAATTATATATGTTCTACATAAATAAAAGAAAACTAACTAGATTGAGGACTCACATTGTCCACACTTGAATTATACTTAAATCGATCATTTGATATTCAAATATTTGAAACAAGCACTCGATCGATATATAAGTTTGGCCGATGTCTACACCAGAAATTTCAATAGAAAGTGGCACAGTCCATCCATCATTTATGCTAGATGCCCTCCCAACAATAGTCATCAAAGTGCCAAGATTTCTACTGAACTATAACGCATAAGTATGACTATACTTTTTCCAAGGCTTCTTCTTGAATGACTTGGTGCACGATGATTGGCCACTAGTCATAGATTTAGCACGAGATACTTGCTTGGTATCTCTTAAATGTGCCGCATTTAAGAGTTCTGGTATAATAGACTACCAAAAAAGTATCATATATGTATTTTTAGTAACAATATCACATTAAATAATAGTAGTAAACAAATGTTATTTTTTAAGTTAAAAAATAGTACCATGTCAAAATTTAGAACAACTTGAATCGACGGCCAAGCCACATACTGTCCAACCACCTCTTGGACTGTGGTAGCATCAGAAGGCACAGGTAGTGGACAATCATGAAACAATGATTGATCAATTACTATTTGCCAATGATTAGGAAAATATTGATTATGAATCATCTGAACATCGCTCAATTGTTGTACCGTTCCAATAGCAACATAGTCCGTTGACGAAGGATGTTTCAACAAACATTTCATATTCTGTAAAAAATTTAAGTGTTATATATAAAAAATAAAACATATAATAAGAATTTAAAAATTAAAATCTTACCACATATGATTCATCAAATAGAGGAGGACTCTCATGTGGGGTAGCTATTGGATGTACATTCTCACCAATATGTTCATCTTGGCTTGATTTATGGTAAGAATGTGCAGATTGCATTGGAGAAAATGAACCACTACTTGATTGCATGTGCATTCCTGGCATATAATGAGGACCAATAGGATGGCTATATTCGATACTGGATGTAGTTTGAGCACAATGAGATTGTGTGGATGGCATGCCTGGCAAGGATGGTGGCATGCTTGGCATGGATTGTGGCATGCCTGGAATGGAAGGTGGTATGCCTGGCATGGATGGTTGCATGCTTGGCCAATATAGCATGCCCTGGTTGTAGCATGATGCCATGGCTGACAGTTGTTGTGATTGATGTTCTTTTAGAGTGGCAATCTCACTCATCACGGAGGCCTTAAAAGAGTTGAATTCTTCTTCAATTTTAGTGTATTTCTCCTTACTTACCGTCTGAGGCTTATGTTTTGGAATTTTTAAATACTCCATAGCACCATCATATTGGCTACCTCCCCTAACACGACCAGGATGCTCGCGTCCGAATGCATGATATAAAGCATCTCTCCCAGGCTCTTCGATTATTTCACCCATGTATATTTTTTCTTGAATAACTCTCTACAAATAATAAAGCACACAAACATATCATTCATTATTACATCAATTATTAAGTATCAGTCAGACTTTTTATCAACCGAAATTACTAACCAACTTATTTAATTGTTCTTCTCCTCGTTGACTCATCGGTCTTGCATTATTCGTTTTGGGAGTCTTTGTTTCTATGTACAATTCAATCTGGGTAACAAGTCTACCCAATTCAGCTTCCTACATAAATTAGGAAAATTTTATTAACAATGACATGAAATTAAATTGAGAAAAATTAATGTAAAAATATTTATAAAATTAAGACAAATTAATAATATCATTCTATATCTAACTTCAGGATTTGAAGACCTCCCAGTACGGTTAGGAAGAATGTTATGCATTTGGACATTATGATGATCTTCTCTAATAATTTGAAATTCTTCTGAACGTCTATAATCCACAAAGTCTTTCCAAACTTGAGGTGTAATCCAAGGGTGTCCTTCAGGGATTTTGTATATCACATTCTCATCAAGTGTTTCCAAATATGGAAACACATAATTTTTCGCCAATCTGGAAGTCTTGTATTCCTTCCACGCCTTATTTGCAATCTTATAACACTTGCCCTGCCAATTGTCATCGACTTTGTAACGATTCTGTAAAAACACAGTACAAAAGATTAGATATAATACACCTAATATAATATATATATTGATTATAAAATATAAGAGACTTACATAAATGGTTATCCATATTTTGAACTTTTCTGCATCGGCAACCTCAGACCAATGATTTATATTGATTGGTATACTGGACTTTGCTAGTCGACCAATAGAAGATTTCAATTGTTGACCATTTTCCCCTAGTGGATTACCAGTAGCATCAAATATAACGGGTATTCTATCATCTGGGTTAAGTGGAGCATCAGGTATATTCGCCCAACCCCTTCTTTTCAAATACCCTAATGGATCATTTGGATCTACAAGCTGAATATCCATGAAATATCTGCAAAAAGTGGAGAAATATAAATTAATTGGCAATTTTAGGAACACACATATATACAAGAGTTATTACAACAATATAGAACATACATTATGTTTAATTAGGTTGTTGATCGTATACATATATTCCTTCACAATCACTTCGAGTCCATGTCGAAGAATCATCATCATCAATTAGATCATCACGTACATTAGGCAATTTATTTGAGAAATTACTAATATTAGTTAATGTATCAAGCATAGAGTCATCATCTTCTACAACATCACAATGGTAAAACTCTTTTTGTGGAGGCGTTAACACAACAGACCATATTGGATCAATTTGATAGCTCACGTAAAATACTTGCTTTGCATGAAGTGCTAACGTGAAAGGATCATCTGTGTGACTTATCCTGGATAAATTTACAAGGGTAAATCCAAAATCATCTATTTTATATCCAACATTGATAACATCTTCGACCCAATCACACAAGAATACTGTCTCATGGAAAACCTCATAATCCAATTCTCAAATCTCTTGTATTATACCATAATATGTTCTATCAGAAAGTACAGGATTAGCATCTTTTGAACTGGCAAATTGCATAGTTTGTGCAACCATCTTCACCCCACTATTTTGATTTACTCGGACTTTGTCCCTAGCTTGAGTCGTGAACCTCGATCCATTTATTGTGAAACTATGAAATGATTTGACATCGAATTTTGGGCCATGTGCAAGCCATTGTAAACTTTCTGATATTTTATGATTGGGTTTCTTGAGTTCATCTCGAATCTATGTATACAAAAACACGAAATGTGTTTAGAGCAAAGTTTTAAAAAATTGAATATATATAGGAAGATACATGCATGATTTTTTGTTTGTGACACTTACGTGGTTGCGAAACCAATTAATAAGCTCTCGCTTATGTTCATCATACAACCATTTTTCTCCTCCTTTTTTTTATAACGAGGATCGATCTTCAATAAGTTTAAATGCATCCTGTAATGTTATTAAATATATATTAAGTTATATATCATCATTAATAGTTAAATAAAAGATGAAACAATGAACATCACTTACTCTATGTACGGTTGTGCCTCGTTATTATTTACCAAAATGATTCGGTGTGCTTTTTCCCATCGAGTGCGATCAATAAATAATTTCTTACTTCCACCAAGCATAGAGTTACCTACTTGGATCATGTGACATTCTAAGAATAACTTGTGCCTAGGATTCCCAATTTCAGTGCAACCACTAAAGTATTCAGAACAAAACTCAATGACCTCTTCAGCAATGTAGCATTCCACTATGCATCCTTTAGGTCGATATCTATTATTTACATATCCTTTAAGGACTTGCATATATCTCTCAAAATGATACATCCACCTTAAGTAAGTAGGACCACATAATTGAACCTCTCGAACTAAATGAACACATAAGTGAATCATTATATCGAAGAAAGAAGGAGGAAAATATTTTTCAATTAGACACAAAATTTCTACAATTTCTTTCTGTAAAGAATTTAACTCACCAATTGATATAGATTTCTTGCATATTGTATTGAAGAATGAACAAAGCCAAATTATTGATATTCGAACATATTTTGGAAGAATTGATCTAATAGCAACTGGTAATAACTGTTGCATTAAGATATGACAGTCATGTGATTTCAATCCATACAGTCTCTTATCGGTGATAGACACAAAATTTCTTAAGTTGAATGAGTAACCATCAAGAACTTTCACACCTTCCAAACATTTACAAAACACATCATTCTCTTTTGTTGACATTTTATATGATGCTGGTGGCAAGTATGTTTGATTCTTATCATTTTCCACCCTTGGTTCCAATTCAAGTCGTATGCCTAGTTTCTTTAAATCCAATCTTGCTTTAATGTCATCCTTTGTTTTTCCAGGTATATTAAGTAAAGTGCCAATCAAGCTTTCACATACATTCTTCTCAATGTGCATGACATCTAAGATGTGACAAATGTGTAGGTCTTTCCAATAAGTTAATTTCCAAAATATTGAATTTTTTTTCCAACAACCATTCGGTTCAAAATCTTTTTCATTTTCACCAATTTCATTAGTTGACCTCCTTCGTTTCCCTACCTTGGTGAGTTTTTTTTTCATCTTTCCATATCGTTTGAATGTCATCCCATTCAATTTCCTTAATATCTCAATACCTCGCAAAGGTCGAGTTGCATGATCATGATCTTCTTCACCATCGAACGGTTTCTTTTGGTATCTAAACTTGTGTCCAAATGGCAAAAATCTCCTATGTCTTCTATAAGACATCTTTCGTCCGTGAACAAGATACTTTGCATAAATTCCATCACTACATATAGGACATCCCTTGTAACCTTTTGTTGCATGTCCTGATAAGTTTCCACAGGCAGGAAAATCATTAATTGTCCATAAAACGACCCCCTTCAAGTTAAAATATTCTTCTTTATATGCATCGTAAATATTTACACCATCATTCCATAACATCTTTAAATCATCTATCAGAGGCTGCAAATATACATCAATATCAACACTGGGTTGTTTCGGTCCTGAGATCAATAATGTTAACATCATGAATTTTCTTTTCATACACAACCAGGGAGGAAGGTTGTATGTTACCATAATTACTGGCCAACAACTATATCTACTACTGAGGGAACTATGTGGATTAATTCCATTAGCAGCAATGGAAAGACGTAGATTGCGCGGATTAGATGAAAATTGAAGAGATAAATTATCTAATACTTTCCAATTTGGAGAATCACAAGGATGACGTAGCACCCCATCATCAGATTGATTATCTGAATGCCAAGTCAACATCTTTGATGTATATTTACTATTAAACAACCTTTGAAAGCGAGGAATCGGAGGAAAGTACCAAAGAACCTTTGCAGGCACGCCTTTCTTATGTTTTGTACTCTCATTTGTACCATGCTTCCATCTCGATTCTTTACACATAGGACAATCATGTAATGTCTCATATTCTTTTCTATAAAGAATGCAATCATTAGGACAAACGTGAATCTTATGATATTCCATGCCAAATCGACTAAGAGATTTCTTCACTTCATACATTGAAGATGGCAATTCAATACCCTCAGGAAACATATCGACTAGTAGATTTAGTAATTCTCTGAATCCCTTGTCAGAAAAACCATGTTTTGTCTTGACATTGTACAAATGAACCAATCTTGACATTTTAGTGTATTTTTTGCATTTTGGATACAACGGTTTTTCACCATCTTCTATAAGTTTATTAAAGGTTTCGGGATCATCCTCGCGTAATTCATCTTCAACACCACGAAACATATTTTCTGTCTGTACATTATGATATGATGTATGTAATCCACCCACATTCTTATTATACTTTTCCCCATGAGTATTATCAATATTTTCTCCATGATAATACCAATATTTATAGCTCAATAGAATACCATTACGGATAAGGTGATACTTAACCTCATCAAATTCATGAAATCGTTCATTTTTACATTTAACGCATGAGAATCGAATCATACTACTTCAAGTATTACTAGTTCTACAAGCAAATTCCATGAAACTTTCAACTCCAGAAATATAGTCTTGCTCAATTCTACACTTTGACATCCAAGATTTGTGCATTTTCTATTAATGACATTAATTAAACATATTACTTAATTATGTATTATTATATATAAATTTCCTAATTATTAGAATATATATCAAAACATACATAATGCAAAACAGTTATCATTTTAATCATTTTACAAAACCATTTATATACAAATTAAAAAATAAGCAACTATGTTTCATGAATATATATATAAAAACCAATCACGCGGTTGATTCTAATTTCTAAACATGTTACTATATCATAAATAAAAAGTAATATTAATTATACGTATAAATAAATTTATCTACGCAAACCCACACAACATTTCAGATATTATTGAATACATACAATTAATAAGTCAAACATTATTATTACAAGCAAACAAAAAACATAACTAAATCAAATATTTATACAAAATATAAAACAAATTGATCGAATAATAAGCTAGCTGCATGCATTCTGCATAAACTAAGTCAAACATATTTTTTAGGTGTGGTCAAATAAAGTGGCAGATTATTGACTTGCTTTTGTTTTTCAGCAATCTAAATTGTAAATGTATCTTAAGTTGATATATATTTACAGAAGTGCTCTCTGAATGAACTTTTAACAAAAGTGCTTGTGGAACCGCACGCGTTGGATATAAAACCAAAAGATATATAATACATTTGAAGTAGTTAATTCAAGTTCTTTAATGTAAAAATGCAAGAGGTTTTTCTTCTGTGATTGTGAATATGAATTGGATTTTGTCAAACCTTAACTGCTTAACTAATTAAAGGTGTACAACAAGTTATTAATTAACCACACAAAGAAACTGCCCAAGCATGTTGCAAATCGAGATGTTAGGTTTTTAATTAACGAATAAAAATTCGCAATTTGAGAGGCTGTTCCTAATTAACGAATTACAATTACACGTTGATAAAATTAGCACAGATTCAGATTGATTTTGGCTAAACAATAACAGAAAATAACCATAAACAGATTTTAATATTTTGCTAAAAAAAAAGAAGAACTGACAGATAATGTGAGAAGAGAAATATAACTTACAAACGGACGTTCAAATGGTGGTCGGAGGTGGCCGAAAATGTAGAACGAAGGTGGCACACGGTTAAGATTTTGGGAGAAAATGGTTCTGAGTGAGGAAAAGAGAGAGGAAGAAAACTGGAAATATACGTACAAAATGAGACGAGAGGGAATATATTACGTGGATAACCGACTTTAAATTCATTAAAAGTCGGTTTTTGGAAAAAACCGACTTTATACATCGACTTATATACCCATTTTTGTAGTAGTGTTAGTTATTACAAAAACTATTTTAAATATGAAATCGCATAAATTTTAATTAATTAAAATAAATTTAGCATTATAGTTAGAAATGTATTAAAATTGAGTTATTTTTGTTAAGTATTCTTGTCTCACAGACTAGGAACAAAAACAATGTTGTTTATAAGTTTGGGCAACACTTAACTTAATGAGATCTTATTGGATTGAGTTAGACCTGAGTTTCTAACATAATATCAGAGCTGGGTCTAGTCTCTATGTGCTTGGATCTAATTAGGTTCTACCACAGTCTCACCGTAACGCTAATGTCCACCTTTATCCTCCGTGTATAGGGAGGCTGTTAAGTATCCTTATCCCACATCGATTAGGAACAAAACTGAAGAACTTAAGAACCTGTACACTTATAGTCGAAATTAAAACTGAAGAACTTAAGAACCTGTGGAAAAGAAAGAGAAGGACTTTTGTTAGGGAGTTAAGCAAATTAATCAATTGACTGTTATTTTAGAACCGAACAGAATTATATTTTTTCCCTCTGTGGATTGAGACATTTTTATCATCAAAATGAAATGCCATCATTTATTAGGTGGGAAAAATTCCTATTTTCTTGTTGCATGAATCTTGGAAAGAACAAGTCAACTACAATGATAACAATGTCTAGAAAAAGATTAAATTGTTTCTTCCACAAGCATTCCCCATCCCTTACCCTTATTATTTGCAGTTCATACTATGACATAAAGTTTTAGATCTAGTATTACGTTTCTATAATTATTACTATTAATGCAGCTATAGAAATACAATTTCAAGACAATAAGTCATAGATTTACAATATTATAAATTTACATTTTGAAAATCAACAGACGACTTCTTTACATCTACTGTGTGCCATGCTTTCGATAAGGAAAAAGTTTGAACTTTTAATGACCGAAAAAAAGATGTAATTCGAATTAGGATGGAAGCACAATTATATTAATAATATGAAAACACTAAAGAAATAAGAAATATATGAATAACGTTTTAGATTAATCAGATTCACTCTTTGTCGAGAGATCTTTATATTTGTGTTATAAAACAAAAATAATAAAACTATTATCTAAAAAAGAACTCTAATAAATTTAAAATAAAACAAGTTTAGTAATATTATTTATCAGAATAATATTAGTCTAAAGATATTTTTTTATCTCATTGATAAAGGTTTCAACTTACAAACGGAAAAAAAAAAAATTACTCCCAAAATATTAGGAATAAAACAATTTTTTTTTAATATTTATAAATTAATTCTTTTTTAAGATGCTTCATACAAATTAAAGATTTAGTTATATATAGTTTAAAAATCCCTATGGTAATTTATAAATTTTATGTGTGATTTTAATAATACATAAAAAGCTCTAAATAAAATTTCTTTGTGAGACATAAGAAACAAAACTAAACATATTATACATTTATTACATATTTTGTCTTGATAATAAACACTACTTATTTTCCATTTTTGTCATGCATTATACTATTTTCTTAACATATATGTATATGTGTGTGTGTCAACTCATGTTTCGAATACAAATAGCTCTTCTCAAAGTGGTTTTTCTTATACATAGACTCCACATAAATGCATAAATAGGGATTGAACATTTGAGATGGAAATAATAGGATTGAGAGAACGAATTGGAAAAGAGAGCAAGAGAGATGAGAAAGAGAAATCAAGAAAAAGACATAAGCAATAATAGAGGCAAGTCTAGATCCAAATCTAGAAAACAAAAATATAAATGCAACTATTATCGTCAAGAAAGACACTGGAAAGTAAATTGTCTGAAACTCAAAGGTAAAGGAAAATCTGCCACAACGTCTTCTGGTACTAATGATGTTGTTGGTGTTGCAAATAGTTCTAGTTCCGATGGTGAAAATATTCTATTAGTATCTATTGGTTCTCCTGGAGATGTTTAGATTCTTGATTCGGGTGCACTTACCATATATGCCCCAGTAGAGATTGGTTTGCTTCTTATCAATCTATTGATGATGATGTTGTCTTGATGGGAAACAATATGTCCTGTAAGGTTGTTGGTATTGGTACTGTCTGAATTAAGATGCATGATGGTATTGTTAGGACTTTAAAAGATGTTCGTCATGTTCCAGATTTGAAAAAGAACTTGATATCTTTGGATACTCTTGATTCACAAGGCTACAAGTATGTAGTTGAAGGTGGAGTTTTAAAAGTTAGTAAAGGTATTCTCGTCGTTATTAAAGGACAATTGTTGCGTGGTCTCTATATGCTTCAGGGTAGCACTATTATTGGCAGTGTTTCAGTTTCGTCCTCATCAGATCAAGATTCAGACACTACTCGATTATGGCATATGCGGATTGGGCATATGAGTGAGACATGGATGTCTATTTTAAGCAAACGAGATTTGCTTTGTGGTCAGAAAACTAGGAAGCTTGATTTGTGTGAGCATTGTGTTTATGGAAAGCATCGTAGGGTCAAGTTCAGTACAACCATCCATAAAACGAAAGGTACTGTTGATTATATATATTCAGATCTTTGGAGTCCTTCTCGTGTTATGACTAAAGGTGGTGTCCGGTATATGTTTACTTTTATAGATGACTTCTCCCATCATGTTTGGGTGTATTTTTTGAAGAATAGGAATGATGCGTTCTCAAAATTTGTGAAATTCAAGGCTTGTATAGAAAATAAAAAAGCAAGAAAATCAAGCATTTGAGAACTGATAATGGTTTGGAATTTTGTGATAGTCAGTTTAATGAGTTCTGGGAAAGAAATGGAGTAGCAGAACGTATGAATAGGACTCTCTTAGAAAGAGCTCGTTGTATGCTTTTTCAAGCTGACTTAGATAAATCTTTTTGGGCTAAAGCTTGTAACCATGCCTGCTATTTGGTGAATCGGATTCCATCAACTGCAATTGGTTTGAAGACTTCGTTTGAGGTATTCTTTGGTACTCATGCTAATTATTCTAATTTGAAAGTTTTTGGTTGTCCAGCTTATCCTCATGTTAATTATGGTAAACTTGAGCCTAGGGCATTGAAATGCATATTTTTGGGGTATCCTTCTGGGTTGAAAGGTTATAGATTATGATGTGTTGAACCCAAGTCACCTAATTTTTTTATTAGCAGAGATGTTAAGTTTTATGAGTTTTTCATGTTGGAAAAGAAAAAAAGACTCTCTTGTTGCAAATAAAGACCACAGTATTAGTGAGCAGGTGGAGCTTGAGAGTGGAGCTCCTAGTCAAGTGCAAGAGGACACTTCAGATTAACCATATGTGGATGAGATATATGATTCTGCTCATGATGTAGCAGAAGAGCAACATGAGCAACCATATAGTATCGCTAAGGGTAAAGAAATAAGAGAGATTCGTCGCCCTCAGAGGTATACATATGCAAACTTAGTTTATTTTGCATTATCTATGGCAGAGTCTATTGAGGTGCATGAACCTTCTAGTTATCATGAAGTTATCACTTGTAATGAGTTTGTTCAATGGTTGGTTGTTATGAATGAAGAGATTGAATCACTTCATAAGAATCATACATGGGAATTGGTGAAACCGCCTAAGAGCCAGAAGATTGTTGGAAATAAATGGGTCTTCAAGAAAAAGGAAGGTATACCTAAGGTTGAAGTAGCTAGGTTCAAGGCACGTGTTGTTGCAAAGGGCTATTGTCAGAAGAAAGGTATTGACTTCAATGAAGTATTTTCTCATGTTGTGAAACATAGCTCTATTCGTGTGTTGCTTGCTATGGTTGCATTGTTTGACATGGAATTAGAACACCTTGATGTCAAGACATTCTTCTTACATGGTGAGCTTGAGGAACAAATATATATGCATCAACCAGAGGGGTTTGTTGTTCCAGGTGAGGAAGATCATGTTTGTTTATTAAAAAAGTCTTTATATGAGTTGAAGCAATCTCCTAGACAGTGGTATAAGTGGTTTGATTCTTTTATGATTAATCATGGTTACTCTAGGAGTGATTATGATAGTTGTGTTTATCATAAAATATTTCATGATGGTTCATCAATTTATTTGTTGCTTTATATTGATGATATGTTTATTGCTTCTAAGTATAAGTCTGAGATTCAGAAATTAAAGTCTCAACTTAATGGTGAGTTTGAGATGAAAGATTTGAGTGCAGCGAAGAAAATATTGGGCATGGAAATTTACAAGGATAGACAAGTGGGTAAGCTTTATTTGACTCAGAAAAGTTATATTGAAAAAGTTCTTAAACGCTTTGGTATGAAAGAGTCTAAACCTGTGAGTACGTCGTTAGCTGCGCATTTCAGGCTTTCTTTGGATTTGTCACCACAGTCAGAAGAAGAAAAGCGGTATGTGTTTGAGGTTCCATATGCTAGTGTTGTTTGTAGTTTGATGTACGCTATGGTTTGTACTCGTCCAGACATTTCACATGCAGTTAGTGTGGTTAGCAGATATATGGGTAATCTAGGCAAAGGTCATTGGCAAGTAATGAAATGGATACTTCGGTATTTGAGAGGTACATCTAATTTTGGTTTAGTATATGATGGGAGTTCTAATACTGGTTACAGTGTTATTGGTTATGTGGACTCCGATTATGCTGGTGATTTGGTTAGAAGAAGATCTCTGACAGGTTATGTCTTCACTATTTCTCATTGTGCCATTAGTTGGAAGGCTACTTTACAATCTATAGTTGCTTTGTCTACGACAGAGATAGAATATATAGTAGCAGCAGAAGTAGTGAAAGAAGTCATTTGGCTTAGAGATTTGGTTTGTGATTTGGGTTTACAACAGGATACTTCTGTTGTATTTTGTGATAGTCAAAGTGTAATACACTTGACTAAGAATACTATGTATCATGAAAGAACCAAACACATTGATGTCAGATATCACTTCGTTCGTGACATTGTCTCTCAGGGTGCTATTGTTGTCAATAAGATAGTCACTACAGAGAATCCAACTGATATTTTAACCAAACCAATTCCATTTAATAAGTTCAAGCATTGCTTGGACTTGATTGGTATTTGCAAAAGATAATCACCCTTTGGGGCTTTGGACGACGGTTATTTGGTAATCCAAGGAATTTCATTTGAAGAATTGGTTTTATGTTTTGAGCCAAGGTGGAGATTTGTTATTTATTATTGGCCCAAAACAGTTTTTCCAACCCAAAGCCCAAAAAACCATATGCTTTTAAACCCTCAGCTCTTATATATATATATATGTGTATTTGTTACTACGTGAATGAAAATTGTCGCTGGGAAAAATAGAAGAGAATAGAGCAGCAGCTAGCAACTGCTAAATCTAAGAGAAAACAAGAACAAAAGCTTCCAAAGACAGAGCAGAAACAAAGAGAGAGTGAAGGGAAGCAGCATTGTTTAATTAAAGTGTAGAATAGAGAAGAAGAAGAGTTCTGGGATCTGCTGCCTTGCTGTTTTCTTCCGACAGTTTTGTGTCGCCGTTGCTGCTAATTATATTCCTTCTTATTTGTATGGTAATATTTGATTTAATAGCAATTTTGTTGATTTATCTTACTATATATATTACCAGTAAATTAGAAGAGATTTTTTGTGGGTTGTTTTTTTTTTTTGTATAATTTGTGAAGTTTTGAAAATTGGTGTTTATATCTCCACTTGGTTATTAGTGGATTTTTCTCGGTGTGTCGTTGTAAGTGGAGTAGACTTTTCATATTGAAAAGTTGAACCACTTAAATCATTGTGTGCAATTTATTTTCTTACTGTTGATTATTTTACTGTTACCTATTTTTGTTAATTTATGCAACCAAAATTAGACTTGATATTCGTTTCCGTAAGTACTAATTTATAACATTATTCAAGTATATTTGCCACAAAAGTAAAGAAAACATTTTTCATTTTCCAATATGATGGTGAAAAATAGTTCAAATCAAAATCCAAATCCCAACATGCCGAAACACCACACCATGATCATAAACTACCTACATTAATACCCAAACATTAGGGCAATTCCAAATTTGCCTAAACCAACAACAATACTTACTAACAAATTTGCACTATTATTGCGTTGATGAATAAAGGTATTAAATGAATTGAATTAATCCAACTTGTTTAGCTTATCTTAGATGAATTATAACTTAATTTAATTTATTTAAATTTTATATTAGTAGAGTTTAATTTAGCTTATTTTTAAATAAATTAGGTTGAATAGTTTATAAACTATATCATTTAACTATCTAAAAATATATATTTAAAAAAAAAGAAAAATAATAGGATAAATATTTTTTATCATATTTTTGCAAACAAGAAAAAAATAAAAAACATCTTTTAGTTGTATTTTTTCGTAATGATATTATTGTAATTTGTATAAATATTTTTGTTAAATAATATTTCACTGTTCATAAGCTTGATGAGTTGTTTTTTTTTAATTTATCCATTCATTAAATCAATTTTAAATTAATTGAAATTATTTAATTGTTTATAATTAATTACTCAACTAGTTGACAATTGAATTGAGGGTACGTATAGAAGAGATAGAATATTGCTAACTATGTTTACATTATTTTCTGTAACAGGTCTTCATAAAAGAATATACGTATGGGACTAGATCTGCAGTCATGTTGTTGGAATATTATGGATAAAAACTCTCAAAACTCAAAAACACTTAAAAACAATTTTCGAGAAACACTGAGAAACTCTCAAATTTTTGTTTCTGATTTCTTTAACTTGATTATTACATTGCTACTGAGAGGTATTTATAGAAACAACTAATAAATCTAAGCCATACAATATAAACCTACCAAAACAATCTAAACCATACACTTATCTTCTTACATAACCCATTGATTTTTCTTATTCTCACCAACCATGAGTTGTATCCTTATCAATCCAGATCATCACCATAGAAGCTTCCACGAGCTGGGCTAGAATATTTAAAAGTTTGTTTTTGATTTCTTTAGGCTTGTAAACAAGTTTACAAACCAACACTCCCCCTTAAACTTGTTTTATGATGCCGAGCAAATTTCTCAATCTGACAAAGTCTTCTTGCTTGAGCAGTTTAGTGAAGATGTCAACAATTTGATCTTGTGATTTTACATACTCGAGTTGTACATCCTTTCTTGTGATGCACTCCCTGATGTAATGATATTGAGTATCTATGTGTTTGCTTTGATCATGGAAAACATGATTTTTGGCTAAGGCAATGGTTGACTTGTTATCGATACAAATTTTAGTTGGCTCTTCTTGTGTCATACTTAGCTCTTTTAACAAGTTTCTCAGCAAAATTGCATGGCAAACACATGAGGCAGCTCCTACATATTCTGCTTCACAGCTAGACAAGGTGACAATCGGTTGTTTTTTTGACATCCATGTAAAAGCAGTATCTCCCATGAAAAACATAAATCCGAAAGTGCTTTTTCGATCGTCTATATCTCCACCAAAATCGCTATCACTATATCCAACAAGCTTGTAATCATTAGAAGCTGAATAGAACAAGCTAACATTAATTGTACCTTTTAGATAGCGTAGGATTCTTTTTACAGCTTTGAAATGGGTGATTGTCAGTTTCTCCATATAGCGGCTAATCAATCCAACGACATACAGGATGTCGGGCCTTGTGCACGTGAGATAACGCAGACTTTCAACTAAAATTTTGAAAAATGTTGGATCCACATTTTCACCATCTTCATGCTTGGATAGTTTGATTCCACATTCCACTGGCGTGTTGATCGGCTTGCAATCGTTTATCTTGAACTTCTTTAGTATCTCTCTTACATAGCTTTCTTGAGAGATGAAAATGCCTTCTTCCTTTTGCTTTACTTCAATTCCAAGGTAGTATGCCATTAACCCAATATCTGTCATTTTAAACTCTCGGGTCATGACCTTCTTAAAATCTTCAAATAGCTTCGGATTACTTCTGGTGAAGATAAGATCATCTACGTATAGACAAACGATTAGAATATCACCATCTTCAATTTTGACATAGAGTGAATATTCATAGGGACACTTGGTGAAGTTTTTCTCCAGAAAGTACTTGTCGATGCGGTTATTCCATGCTCTTGGTGCTTGCTTTAACCCATAAAGAGCTTTCTTCAACTTCAATACCTTGTCTTTGTGACCTTTTGCTTCATAGCCTGATGGTTGCTTAATGTAGACTTCTTCTTCAAGGACTCCGTTTAGAAAAGTAGATTTTACATCCATTTGATGTATCTTCCACTTATTTTGAGCTGCCAAAGAAATGATTAGTCTTATAGTTTCTAATCGAGCAACAGGAGCAAATACCTCATCATAGTCAATTCCTGCCTTTTGACTATATCCTTTTGCTACTAGTCTCGCCTTGTGTCTTTCAATCTCTCCCTTAACATTTCTCTTTGTCTTGTACACCTATTTGACACCTATTGCCTTATGCTTTTTGGGAAGTGAAACAGGTTCCCATGTGTCGTTCTTCTCTATTGCATTGATTTCTTCGTCCATCGCATCTCTCCACTTCTTTTCTTGTATAGCTTCTTGAAAGCTCACTGGTTCACAATCAGCAAAGAGACAAAATAAGGTAAGATTATCTTGTTGTTCTGTTACCTCATAAAGATCTTGAAGATTTCGTGTACGTGTCATGGCTCTTTCACTTCCACTTGAAGATGATGACGGATCTTCATGAGTGGTTGGCATTGGTGAAGTAGGTGGAGTCGTTGGCTCTTGTTGAATTTCTACAGATTTCTCCCACATTGTATGTTCATCTTCTTTAAATTGAGGAAAGAAATTGAAGTTATCTACAAGAGAGTTAAAATCCCATTCTTCTTCTTCGTCGAATACCACATCTCGACTAATCATAATCTTCTTATTGTGTGGGTTGTACAACTTATAGCCCTTTGAATTAGCATCATAATCGATGAAGATAAAACTCTTATTTTTATCATCAAGCTTCGTTCTTCTCTCATCTGGAACATAAACATGCGCTATACTTCCAACGACTCTTAGGTGGGAAATACCAGGCTTTCTTCCACTCCATGCCTTTTGCGGTGTCTTTCCCCATACACTTCTTGTTGGAGATCAGTTTGACAAGTAAACTGCACATGCTACTACTTCTGCCCAAAACTCTTTGGGTAGTTATTTGCTTTTGAGCATGCTTCGTGCCATATTGAGGATTGTTCGGTTCTTTCTTTCAGCTACACCATTCTGTTGGGGAGATCTTGGCACTGTTAATGATCTATGAATTTCATTTTCTTCACAGAACTCTTGAAACCCCTTGGATGTAAATTCTCCACCTTGGTATGATCTCATGACTTTGATTTTTCTACCGCTTTCTCTCTCTACTGTAGCTTTCAACCTCTTAACTACTTCAAAAACTTTTGATTTCTGTTTCAAGAAATATACCTGAGTTTTTCTTAAAAAATCATCAATAAAAAGAATAAAATAGTTACTGTTACCGAGAGAGCTAGGCTTGATTGGTCCACACACATCAGTATGGATTAGCTCGAGTGACTTCTTGGCTCTTGAGTTTGACTCCTATGGAAAGCTTTTTCGGAATTGTTTTCCGAGTAGGCACCCTTCACAAAGTTGATTAGGATGGTTAATGCAAGGTAATCCCTTCACCATCTCCTTCTTAGACAACAACTCCAATTCTCCAAAATTAAGATGCCCGAATCGAAGATGCCATAGCCACGATGCATCTTTATAGCAGGTTTTCAGACACTTTGCAATGTCATTTTGTATATTGATCAAGAACATTCTATTCTTTGACATCGACACGTTAGCAATGAGGTTATTCTTATCATCTTTTATAGAAAGATTATAATCCTTCATATGAATATCATAACCTTTCTCTAACAATTGTCCTAAACTTAAGATGTTACTTTTCATATTTGGGACATAGTAAACATTGGAAATAAATTGATGTTGCCCATCTTTCAAACGAATAAGAATGTTACCTCTTCCTTTCACTGCTACGTTTGAATCATCTCCAAATGAGACATTTCCACTTACTGACCCATCTAGTTCCACGAACATGTTTTTCCTTCCACACATATGGTTGCTTGCACCGCTGTCAAGATACCAGGCATTTGGTTGACTACTATCACCCTCCTTCCGTGCTAGAAAAAGAGTTTCTTTTTCATCAGTCTTCTCCTCTATGTAGTTGATTTTCTCATCTACTCTATTATTTGGAGCTCTACATTTTGAAGCATAATGTCCAAATTTCTAACAATTATAGCATTGAACTTGAGATATGACATACCTTGAGTTCATATTACCTCTTCCTCGACTTTGTGTTGAGCTTTTTGGTCTCTCAAAGTTGTTGGAATTGTTGTTGTAATTCCAACCTCGTCCACGACCGTGGCTTCCACCTCATCCACGGCCTCTACCTCTACCTCGGCCATGTTGGTTTCTGTCATTGCCTTGGCTTTCATGCTTATCTTTGAATTTCATCTTGAAGAGTTGCTCAGTGATCCCTTGCTTCTTCTTATGCTTTTCTTCATATGCTTGTAATGACCCATTGAGTTCATCAATGGTCATTTCTTTCAAATCTTTTGTTTCCTCAATCGTCACGACGATGTGTTCAAATTTGGAATATAATGAACGAAGTATCTTTTCCATTATTCTAACATCTCCAAACATCTCACCGTTTCTTTTTAATTGATTAGAAACAACTGCGACTCTCGAGAAATAGTTAGAAATAGATTCGGAAGCTTTCATATGTAGGGATTCAAACTCACCTCTTATCTTTACTTTCTCGGCTCCTTTGAAAGAAATTTGAAGCTTATTCCAAGATGCTTTGGAAGATATTGCATCTAAAATCTTCTTAAATCCATCATCATTTAAGACTTGATAGATAAGAAAAATAGTTTTCTTGTCTATCTTTCTCAAATATTTCAAAGATTCTTTTTGCACTTGCGTTAGAGTAGCTTCATCATCTGGCTCACTTAAGCCTTTCTCTACGACTTCTCACACATCATGTGCACCCAAAAGAGTCTTCATCTTGATAGTCCAATTATCATAGTTGTGTTGTTAAGTGTGGGGTCTTGAAACGATGGCATACCTTCACTTGACATAACTCTCAATATAGTGAGAATTTGTAAATTCTGATCGCACAGACGGATTCAAAACGTCAAAAAACATTAGGAGGAACTCCGGGGGAAAATCTAAATTTTTGGTCAACGATCAAAGTCAACTTTTGGTCAACTATCTCGACGGCTCGGTCAAACAACTTGGAGGCTCGGTCAACAAGCTTCACGGCTCGGTCAACTCGGCTCCAACTCAGCTGACTCAATGAGTTAACTCATTTTCTGGCAGAAAACTTCTGGAGGATCGTGGCGGCGTGTCCAAACTCTGATCGAGATGATTCTTACGGCGTTGGATTTGTCTTATCGAGAGCTTCGATTTGATAAACAATAGTGTATATTTATATTTCAAACTACAACTCTGATACCACTTTGTTGGAATATTATGGATCAAAACTCTCAAAACTCAAGAACACTCAAGAACACTCAAGAACAATTTTTCAGAAACACTCAGAAACTCTCAAATTTTTGTTTCTGATTTCTTTAACTTGATTATTACATTGCTACTGAGAGGTATTTATAGAAATAACTAATAAATCTAAGTCATAAAATATAAAACTACCAAAACAATCTAAACCATACACTTATCTTCTTACTTAACTTATTGATTTTTCTTCTCTCCACCAACATGAACTGTATCTTTATCAATCTAGATCATCACTATAAAAGCTTCCACGAGCTAAACTTCAAATGGGTTAGAATATTTCAAAGTTTGTTTTTGATTTTTTTGTACTTATAAACTTGTTTATAGCCAACACGTGTTTGAAACTTAGGAGTATATAAATAATAATTAGTATTAATTAGGTCAGATATGACCCATCCCGTGGTTTTAATTTGATATAATAACAATAACAAACAAGTTTATATATTAAGAACCATAATTTGGAGGCAATTCATTTATATTTATTGCGTGTTTTCTGAGGATTTCGTTCACTCGTACAATGTACAACCACACGTACGTATAATATATATTTATAATATTATGTAATATATATGTATTACCTGGCTTGTTTATCTCTCTCATTTAATCACTAAATTATATGTTATACTTTTAATATTATTTTTATGGATAAAGTAATAAATATATAATCAAAATATCATAAAAATTACAAATATATTATCTAATTTTATCTAGTAATAAAAATAATATTCAACTATAGTTAGTAGTATAAATATATCATTACATTTTTTTTTATAATTATGTTATATTTTTGGTAGTATATTTGTACTAATAATAACGAATATGATGATAGATTTGTTACAATAATACATACTACTAATAATACATGAGTATTACTTTTATCATATAAAATTAGATAGATTAGATACTATAATCTAATCAATCTTATAGTATATTATATTCATAGTTACATAAAATTATTGTTGAAATTTTTTAAGTTTTTGAAAAATCAGTGACTAATAACTATTAAGATATAGTATCTTAATTGAAAGTATTGTGATTCAAACTTGAATAAAACAATAATGTTGATTTTGAAGTGTTTCAAGCTTAATAATTTAGGGGAAATCGGTGATAAACAACTTCTCAAGAGCTTTAAGTGTACGCACTATAAATTTAATCATCTAATGAAATATTGGGAAACAATTAAGAAGCTCAACAAGAAAAAGAAAAAAATATTTAGTTAGGACTACTAATTATTAATAGACTATTTCTTCTACGTAGTTTTCTCATTTAAATTTTAATTAGTTTTGTGGTCAGAACCAAACATATATAAAGTCATCTATCAAAGTAGAAGTTAATCTTAAATGTTAGTTGAATGAACGGAGTAGATGGATAATCATTAAAAATTGTTGATTAACATTTTTTTTTAAATCTTAAATTATTTGAACGAGAAATAATCATACTTTTATACATTTATCGTTCTATATAAGTGTTAGATTTATGTATCATAAATGATAAATATTTATAATTCAAATATTATGATTGTTAAACTTTAAATACAAAAACTTTTAATTTTAATATCATATTAAAAACATTATATATTTACGGTCATAATTATTGTATAAGAGGAATTATTAATTGGTTGGTTTTAACGAAGTTAACACATTGTTATATACCAATTAACATGGGAGAGCAGATAAGAAGATATAGAAAATGTACATACTTTCTCTTTATTTATGTCTCTAATCTGTCTTTATTTTTCATTTCGATTATTCTGTACTAACATGTTAATCGATTTAGAAATAATTAATGAATAATTTTTTTCTCGTTGCTTAAGTGATTGGGTAATTAAAATATAATAATAGCTCGCTATGAGCTATTTAATTGCTTGATTAATCGTTTTTTGTCTGTAAGTCACTTTGTGTCATTCAACTAAACAAATTATTCAATGACATTAGGTCCCTTCACAAAAGAAGGAAAAAAGTTGGTTTCTTTGCTTTTTGACTTTGTTTTTAACCTCGATCACATTTCTCCACTATAATTAATTTAATAAGATCGAAACGTCTAAGAAATTAACCTCTCGCTCGCGCGTACAAATTTTTTTTTTTTTTTTAATTTCAAATTCTTTAAATATTTCATTCAACAGATCATATAAATGTAATTATATACCTATTCTTATATTTAAAAGAGAGAAGATCAACCACTAAATAACATCAAATTTATTTAAATCTTATATATGAATACATGGATAATGTAATTGATTAGAAAAAGAAAATAAAAAGAACTTAATGTAACAAAACATTTAGAAAACTTTGGAAACCTAGTGTATCAACTTTTTACAAGTGTTTCGAGTCCTAACTTAAAAATCAAAATCATGTAACAGTAATTTGGTTCATGTAAAATAGAACAAATATATGGTATTGATGGATAAAAATTGTTTGAAAATTAACTCCATCAAAAAAGATAAAATTATGATGAGAATAATTCATATTATTTTATATATTTATTATACTGTAATATATGTTAGTTTTATGCACTATAAAATCAAACCTTTATAATTTAAAAATTGTTATTATTGGGACGTTGAATATATAATATTTAATTTTGAAATTATATTAAAAGTTGTTGATAAATTAATTATTATAAAAATTTAAACTATATAGAGGATAATTAATATTATTTTTATATATTTATCGTTTAAAGCAAAGCAAATAATTAACTTGCTGGAAAAATCAAAGGTTAAAGCAAAGCAAATAATTAGTTGGTTAATTGAATAGCTTTGTGTTTCTTTTTTAGAGCACAACATTTTTCTGTTTCCTTTAATTACTCTTCTTTTTATTTTATCCTTTTTAATGAAAAAGTCGAATAAATCGTATTAGATTTGGGATATGATGAACAGATTATATAACTTTTAGTAACTTTTAAGTCATCAAATTATATCATCGGTAAACGTTACCTTTGTTATTTAAGCTTTGCTTTTAGGCCTCTTCCTTTGAGTCCTACCCATCCATGCATCCATGGATGAACATGGGCCCGCATTGCCCTTTTCATATTTTATCTTCTTTTTTTTCATTTATCTATTTATTGTTTCTAAAATGTAAATAAACTTTATATTATAGCAGAGAGCAAAAAAAAAAAAAGGCTAAGCTAACATTTGGTGAGCCTTGCCCGTGCAGTTGCACCAAAGTCTTACGTAAGTCGTGTAATGTTATTAAAAAATCTTAAGTCTTAGGTTTTAATGCCAAATATAGTTGAGCATGAATAGACTAAATTATCAAATAATTTTAAAAAAATTGTGTAAAATAATATCTTAAAACATATAATAATAAAAAATAATATCTTGATCAAATTTTAAAATTAAACAGATATAATTTATTGGATTTCATGAGCGTCCAACAACTAATTGATGTTTATGTTGAATGTTGGTAGTATATTTTTTTATAGTTAAAATATATAAATTATAATAGTTATAAATTTTAAGAATTATTATAATAATTTTTTTTTTAATAATTTATAATTATAAACTAAAGTATTATTTTTCTTAGGAATCCACCTTGCAAAAAAAAAATGAAAAAACTCGGAGCTCCTGTGTCATTGAACGTAGAATGTCAGCTGAAATTGGATGTAAAGTGTACGTGCATGCCAATTGATTGCATGAAAGCATCAATGGCCACTGTAGCATCTCCCTCTCTCTCTCTATATATATATTTATGTTTTCATTTTAGGGCTTCTTGAAAGGCATAGAAGAAAGAAAATGTCTCAACTACCTCGATGATTGTGCTCTCATTAGTTTAGACCAATCATAACAAAAATGACAAATTAAAGAGATAGAAAACAAAAAGTAATACAAGATCAACCACATAATTAATATTTCACTGAGATATGAAGTTATGTTAAGCCTTTCAAAGTATCGTATCTAATAACTTCATCACCTAACTCTCGTTACTAATTAATGTTTATTATTTTACAAAATTACAATTTAGATTATATATATATAATAACAACAAATAATAATATATCAAAATATATCCTGTTTTTTTTCATTAATAACACATTTTAGTTGTTCGTAAGTTTTATTTTCTAAACAGTAACACAAAACGTTTGATGAATTCATTTCCTATTCCAACTTTAATATTTTGAATGATTATCAATCCTTGACCTGATGAAGTGGCTGCATTTAATTGAAACGCTAACTCTAATGAATGATGGAGGTATGTGTCTCCTGGGAGACACGTGCGTTCCAGAAAAAAAGGAAAGTACTTTTTCTCAGTTTTTTTTTAAAATATGTGTTTTGTTTATAATATTTGTGTATTTTAATATTTTTGTTATGTATAATTTGATTTGTAACTCTTTTGAAAATTAATTTTATTCGAAATATGTAATATATTTTAAGTTTTATAAATAAATCAAAAAATAATATTTTTGAATGTTTGAATTTGAAATCATTTAATATTAAAAATAATACTAATTATATAGTACTAAAATACTAAGTTTTTTATTATAAAATAGCTTAATTTAAATTATTTATGTGAATTATTACTTTATAAAAAAAATATAAAATAACAATTTTAACAAGCAAGTCACTAATGTAATTTCTTCATCCTCTAATATATTTAGATAGAAAAATGCCATAAAATATATTAAATTAGGTCACTTCTGTCTTTTAATCACTTAGATTAAAAATTATATTATTTAATCATTAGTTATGAAAATGGATAAATTAAAGATAAATAATATTATTTTAATAATTTTAATTTTAAAATTTTATTATTTTTATTTCAAATTTAACTTATATTTGATAAAGATTCATATTTTAATTGCGTTTAATCACTCGATCCAAAAATAACAAAATTTAATAGAAAATTTCTTAAAATAAAATTATTTATCTATAATTAGCTCATTTTTTCACAATTAAAAGACTAAATTATGTTATTTTTAATCTAAGATAGAAAACGATACAAATAAAATAACTTAATCTAAGAGAGAACAAATCTATATATATTATATTATTATTTAATTTAATAACATATTTAATAGTAGATTTTACTTCTTTATTATTTTATAACAACGATAAAAGTATAATTTTATATTTGTTAACAAATTCCATCCATGAATATTTCTTCTTTCACGTTTTGATAAAAATAAAAATAAAATTTTTTATTTATTTTAATTATTATATTATTGTAAATAACAGTTAACTTCAATTTTTATATATTTGAATAAATTTCATGACATTGAGTCATTATTTGTTAATAACTAATTTTATAACTTGTTAATTGCTCATATTTTAAATAGTATCCCTCTAAATAAATTTATTTAATTATGTCATTGTATTTAATAATAATAAAAATATATATATAATTAATATTGAAATAAAGTAAATATATTCCTTAGTTCTATTATAACAGTAATAAAAATAATTATTTTATTAATTATGATATGGATAGAGCATATCAATGTCGACTAAATTTCCCGGTAATGCAATTTGGTGTTTTCGAAGGAATTGTTGGCACATACACGTAGGTAGTAATATTTTTATAATTATTTTTATTATAATAATATATAAAATATTATAATTTAACTCAATTGTTATTGAATAAGGAGGATAAGTGAATACAAAATCCAACTAATCATAATTATAATTTCAAGTTGGAAATATTTTATTTATTTAATAAAAAAAAATTAATATCTTTTAAAAAAAATAAAAAATGATTAAATGAAATATTATATTAAGAATTTAAAATATGCCCCTTCATACATATAGACGAAATTGTTAAAGTGAGCAAATAGTGATTAACAAGTTATCAGCATTAATTAATCATTTCATTCCCACCAACTTTTTTATTTTTTCTGTGCTCACATTTAACATAACCTTCACCTTCCCTTTATATGGATTTTTTTACTGGACATGCATCTATCACATAATAGTGCAAGAAAGCATATACGTACACATTGTAATTGTAATTGGTAATTAGAATTTCTTTTAGAGTGAATATATATCGTTCTCTAGTTGCTTATTACCAGGAGCACTTAATCATTACCACATTCAAATACCCACACATACATAAATATTAATGGATTTCAAACTCACATTTTTACTGTGCTCGCAATATTCATATATTATTGTATTAAAAAAATTGATATATATATATATATATATGTATGTTTGTATTTTTAATCGAATTATAATAAGAATGAAATAAATTTATAATTTCATCACTTTATTTTTAAAAATTGAAAAGATTAGTTATTTTATTTTAAAATTTATACATTCTAATGTTGAATTTTTTTCACTTTAGTTTTTTTTTATTTTTTATTTTTGGAAAACATATAGATATGCATGTCAGATTTTACAAAGTGAGAAGAAAGGTAAATGAAGTAAAAAATGATAAAAAATAATAATAATTAAAATATCTACAAATATAATAATAAATTAATTATAATTAAAATTACTCAGTTGCAACTACCTTAAAAGGACATTTATTTTTCTGGTTTTTTTTTCAAAAAATCAGAAATACATTTTTTCATGAATCTAGTATATGATGTCAACATGATATATATATTTTGCTTAAATCTCACTTAAAGTCTCAATCACACAGGAGATGATTTTATTCCATGAAGAAAATGGCGAAGATGTTCTTTCTTTTGGATTTCACTTATGTTGATAAATACAAGCAATGAAGGCGCAACAAAAAAAAATTATATTTATTCCTAGATCTATATTTATATTTATATTTATATTCTATTTAAAAGTATAAATCACATCTTATATGCATTATAAAATTATGTTATTTAATATATTATAGATGTAGTTTAATAAATTTCATATAATGAAAAATTAATAAAATTCTTACAAATTAGAATAGAAGGCTTATTTAAGAATGCCAAAATATCAGCTAAAACTTACTTATTCACACAATTTTATTTTCAATTTATCTTAAGAAAAATAAAATAATATAAAACAACATATATTTTTAATTAAAATATATATATTATTCATGTTTTTAAAAAAACATGAGTTTTTTCTAAAAACTTTAAAAGTAAAATTTTATATAAAAAAAGAAGAAAGATAATAACATGTAATTAAATTGAATTTTTTTACACAATTTAATGGTTTTGTTTTGAGGCGAGGCATAAGGTCGTGCCATTAATTATTTTGTTTTAAGGAAGGTCGCGCCATTAAATACGTACAGTTTAGTGAATTATTATTTTTTAATAGCTTTTAATTTATAGAAACAAAACGAGACAAAATTCCTATCACATCAATTAATTGGTAGTCACTGTGTCTATGCGATTCATTTCGTTGAATAGTTAAAGTCTTTCGTTTATAATGTTTTAAAATGTTTGAAATCACACCTAATAAACAAGATATTGCATAAAATTTAATTAAAATGAGATAATTTTTTTAAAAAATAAATTTTGAGGAAATATTTTTAATAATCAAATCAGGCCCGCAACGAAATTAAGGCGAGGTGTCTCTACTCGTACTTGTCTGTCATACATATAGAATAGAATATAGAGGCATATGGTCGACATTTCTTTAGTAATTATTATATTACAATATTCCTCAAACTCACAAATTTTCGACGGCAGTAAATGCTTCAGATATTTGATTTTTTTAATAGTGGTATTTAATTACGGAAAGAAAGTAATAATTTTCAATTAATTGTGATTAAAATACATTAAAATTTATTAATATTTTGGTGTAACAATACAAATTTATTAACTATTAAAAATTTATATATTTTTTTAAATATATCATAAATAAAATACGTAAAATGTATATATTTTTTTATGTGTTATCTAAATCAATTGTAATTCTAATTATATGAATTTAAATACTAATTGTATTTATATGTTATATTTATATTATTTTTTAAAGTTTTAAATTTCTTATTATTTATTATTTTATTTGTATTATCTTAATTTAAAATTATTACATATTTATATAAATTTATTATATTTTGTGAATTATTACTGCTATTATTCTTTTATTATTACGAATGAGAAAAGTAGGAAGATCTATCTTCTAGAGTGGAGGCTGAGGAACGTTAAAGGTATAAATGGCTAATTTATCCTCAGAGTTTGTAGTAGCGTAGTGGGCTGGGCTCTGTAATCGGACTGATAACCCTCTACTATCCTCTTAGTAGACATTTGTGAATAGTAATCAATATGGCTACTTTTCAATCATGAGGCCGAAATTGTTAAAAAAAATAATAAAAATAATGTTATTAAAATTTATAATTATAAAAATAATATGTTGTATTTATTAAATATATATATATATATATATATATATATATTATTTAATATTGAACTTATTTTAATTATATATTTTTAAAATTAAATTATAATCTTTTATATTTATTTAATGTAAACGATGATTAATTAAATTATATTTAATATTATTATATTGTTATTTTTATTATTATAAATTTTAAAAATATTATTTTTATTTATTTATTATCAAGCATTACTTTTATATGAATTTGTAATTTAAAATTGAATATATGAATAACTTATCCAATAATTTACTAGAAATTGAGTTTTGAGAAAAAAAATATTCTAAATTGCTATAGTTGACATATTTTGTACGTGTGTTTACTACATGCAAAGATTAAAATTTCAATATTTATAGATATATCGATAATTTATTTTTAAAAAAAATATTAAAAATATTATCGATATTGATAGAATTTTACGTAAAAGTATACAAATATAAAATTTATATAATAATATTAATATTTTAAATAATAGCTTAATATAAAAAAAATAAATGACATTGTATCTAATAAAGTAATTTTCTCAATAAATTAATAACTACATGTCAAATAAAAAGTAATTTGAGTGAAAATAAGATGTTTCAATATTAAGAAATCAAGAACTTATGTTATAATTATATCAAAAAGGATTTTTTTAGGGAGTTCAAAACACATATTATCTTGATTCTAGTAATATTGGTTTCATGACATGTATTTATAAACTATTTGAATATAATGATTAAGATGTCATATGTAGTTGATCTCTTTTTTCTATTTTTCCATAAATATTTATAAATTGTTGTCGAAGGTTTTTAAAGATACCATTAAGCATTATGTATATTCATACTACTTGAAAATTGCTTTCATTTGTATTAATTCTAATTAAAGATAACAATTATAATTTCTTCGTTTGTCTCATTGTATTCCTTTCTAATAGCACCTTATTTTGAACTCACAACTTTATATCTATAAATTTTATTTTATGTGGTATATGTACATTTAGTTTTACAAGTAATGGACTTAAATGTAAATTATTTCTAGAACCAAATGTTATGTTACATTCATCTCCATCATCGTTACCATCAATCATTGCATTATCATGCTTATCTTTATGTTTTTCTTCTCATAGTAAGATTATTTTCACTAGAAGAAAACTTATAATGTGTTTGTAGTTCACCTAATAGTGTGGTGTTATGAATTATCTCTCTCCGTTTTGAAGTTACAAGTTTGAAACATAATAAAATATCATTTAATTTAAAAAATATTTAAAATAATTTTATTCATTTACAATCTTTAAAAAGTAGAAAAGCTTCCAAAATTACACTGTAAAAGTTTTAATTTTTTTTATAATATTGTGAATAATATCTCTTTTTTGACAAAAAAAAATACACTACAAAATTTAGTATATTTATATAGTAGAAATATCCATAATATTCGATAATATCGTAATAATTTAATTAAAATAATATTATATAGTTATATTCATATAATTATTGATTATATATTAAGATTTTGATATATATCTTCATTTTTTAATCCATAATTACATGTCATACATAAATTGCATATATAATGGTTGTTTGACACAAATTTTCTTTTATTTATAAAAATATTTTATTATAATCGTGACAATTATAAATAACGTGGATTAGTAAATACGAAAACCAGGTGGAACTAACCAATATATCGTTATGATATTTGGTATATAATTATGTTTTAAATATATTTTGATACAGTACGTGGGAATCTATTTTACAAGATGAATCGTACATGATTTATTTTTTCTTCTTTTTCTTTTTCTAAAAATATTGTACATGATTGATCGTACATTTGAGTGAGAATCTCTCTCAGTATTTATTTCTCAATCACACCACTAACTTAAAAGGATTTATGTCACAGTCCTAACTTTTAATTTTTCCTTTGTTATATATATATATATATAAGTTTTTTATACGTTTTCATTTGAAATAAATCATATGTTTAGGGCTATTTATTTCGATTGAAATTGATTTTAAATGTAATTCATCTAGTTTTTTTATGGTACTTATAACTTTTCTGTTTTAAATTATAAGTTAAAATCACGTTAATTATCTTTTGTTAAAAAATAGTTTCAAATAATTTAAATCAATTTGAAGGTAATTTAGCATTTAGCAATCTCCGTTATAAATGTTTTAAAATTTTGAAAAGTATTTTTTGTGCTTTTAATAATAACCAGTTATCCTTTTCGTGGAAGTAGCTTAGTATATATATTTATATTTTAAATTAATTAATAAAGTGTTGTTCTAAATCAATTATAGTAAATTAATTTCACTTTAAATTAATTTTAATAATTTTATATCAAAAACTTTAATATTTTTCTTTAAATAAGTTTTAGCCACTCATTTTAAAACTACTTTTAAAATTTAGCACATCCAAACGGATCCAAAATTAGCTAGTGGCATTATATTCTTCTATGTTAGGTAATTGAAGATGTCAATATTTTATGGTCTCTCTATTGTTTTGATACATATTGAAAATTTTGAGGATATAAAATCTTAGATATGCTTAGTAGAAGACTGCATAAATATTTTTCAAGATTTATGACCATGATCAATACCTAAAATAGAAAAATAATTAGTGTAGATTTTCCTAATTAAAAAAAATACCCAAGAAATGAGAGGGAACAATTGAAAGCAATAGCAAGATTTATCCAATATTAAAAAAAAAAGGTTAAAAAATTAAAAGTAGCTAGCAAATGTTTGTTTTGATGTTTCAATTGGAGTACCAAATAATATCCTGCTTTAAGACCTAAGTAAACCAAAATTAGAAAAAGAGGAAACATTTTGAATCTTTTCCAACGACTTAGAGAAAAGTTAATAAGTTAAAGAAAGTGTAATCCAACAATGATTTTGACAAGAACCCATTATTAACATGATTTGCTTTGTTCCTCCCTTATTCTTCGTATAAGTTTCACTTACTTTACACCACTTCAAACAATTTATATTCTCTCTTAAAATTAAAGCTTTTGATACAACCAATGATCGATCAATTACTTGAATATATAGCTATAGTGCCTTCGTCAAGCATTTTCAAGGTAAGCAATATTGGAGATTCCTAACTACTAGTATGGCTATGATGCATGTTATTAATTTATTATTATTAGAGTAAACTCTTTATTAATTATATTAATTTTTTTTCTTTATTATATATTAGGTATTTATTTATTTTTAAATAAATTTATATTAATCTTTCATTTCAATTAATATGTAATATTAAAAGATATTACATATTTTAATAACAATGAATAATTTTTAATAATGTTACACTTCACATAGAATTTTTTTTACTTTTATAATGAGTATATTCCATCAAACTTATCTTGAAATCTTCGAAGAGAGTACATCGATCCTTAGAAATAGTATCTAAAAAAAGTTTGGAATAACAGAAGTCTATAACGTCTCCTAATCTAAATTTATAGCATAAGCTGTTATTTTATATGCAGCTTGATTCGTGACTCTTGGCATATACTGAAAAGAAATTAAACTAACTATAATGGATATACATATAACAACACGAGGACCCTTAATTAAACTCTCTTAGTGTTAGTGTTGGAATTGGTCTTATTTTTAAAGAGAGAACTTAAAAGAGAATCAAAGCAATTAGTTGAATGTGTAAATTCATTAAGAAATTCATCTATTTGTAAAACATTATTCTTTGAGATATTGATTACATGAGATGTATACATACATGTGATGTTAGAAGGGTATAAATGATATAAAGTGATACATTTTATGGTTCGAGGTTGACTATAGTTTGAGCTGGTAGTCGATTTTATAGTTAGTATGGTTTCTTTGGGAGAGTCTCCCTTTTGTTGGTGCGTTGTAAGCATGGGGTCAAGTAGATCATTTGGGCTATTAGATGGGTCGTGCTCCTGGCGATCAATATGTCCAAACATCTAGTTTCTCTACTTTTACAGCTCGAGCTCTTAATCGAGGTGAAAGAGTTATTCTCGAGTAGCAAATACAAATCGTTCAACTCCCTTAATAAATGCATGTCAGTTGATTAGAGAGAGAAATATGGGTCTTTATATAAGAAAGCACTCGAGTTGAGCCATTTTCATTATTTCCTACACATCAGACAAAAAGTTAGAGAAAAAACTCTATCACCTCAGTTTGAGCCATAGAAAAGTTTTCAGTTCAATGGTAAGAAATTAGCTCGACACATAGATTATTTGCTCGAGTTTTAAGAGTGCAATACTTTAAGTCTAACACTTGTCTGCTTTCTTTTCAAATTGGTTTTAAAGAATCATTTTCCTTTTCTTCTTCTCTATCTACCAATCTTGAACATCTAACCTTATGGTTATGATAACAACCAAATGGGTGCCAAAATATTGGGATTTGTCCAATTTTTAGAGAGAGAACTTAAAGAGAAGTCAAAATAATTGCGTGAATTTGTGAATTTCTTAAGAGATCAATTTATTTATAGATTATTATTCGTACATCTATCAATTACATGATATATACACATACATGAGATGTCAGAGGGGTACAAATGACATAAAGTGAAACATTTTATTATTTGAGGTCGACCACAACTCGAGCTGGTGGTCGACCTTATAGTTAACATGGTTCCTTTGAAAAGGTCTCCCTTTTGTTGGTGTGTTGCGAGTGCAAAGTCTGATAGGTTATTTGGGATGACTCATTTTACGATTCATGTTGTTGATTAAGCTCAAGTTGTTAGATGAGTTGGACTATTAATCGATCTGTATGTCTAAACAGTTAGAATTGATAATATTTGTCTGAATTATTATAAGAAGTACATTTATGTTTTCAATTAAATTCATTTATTACAAGAGCTTGGTTTCTAAAGTATCATCATTTTCAACTAGTATAATAGTAGATATATATAACATAAATAAATAATAATAATAATAATAATAATAATATGTAAAAAAAATTACCCTAGATAAAATCTATATTAAAAATATCACCTTCTAATTAGATAGAAATGAATAAATATCACAAATGTGATTGATTTTATTTATTTAAATAAAATTAAAAAAAGAGAGACACCCTCGACCAGAGAATTGTTTGAAGTCTACGTTATCTCACGTGCACAAGACCTGACATCTTGTATGACGTTGGATTGATTAGTCGTTATATGGAGAAATCGACAATCACCCATTTCAAAGCTACAAAAAGAATCCTACGCTATCTAAAAGGTACAATTAATTTTAGCTTGTTCTATTCGGCTTTCAATGATTACAAGCTTGTTGGATATAAAGATAGCGATTTTGGTGGAGATATAGACGATCGAAAAAGTACTTCTGGATTTGTGTTTTTCATGGGAGATACTGCTTTTACATGGATGTCAAAAAAGCAACTGATTGTCACCTTGTCTAGTTGTGAAGCAAAATATGTAGCAGCTACCTCATGTGTTTGACATGCAATTTGGCTGAGAAACTTGTTAAAGGAGCTAAGTATGACACAAGAAGAGCCAACCAAAATATGTGTCGACAACAAGTCAACCATTGCCTTAGCCAAAAATCCTATTTTCCATTATCAAAGCAAACACATAGATACTCGATATCATTACATCAGGGAATGCATCACAAGAAAGGATGTACAACTCGAGTATGTAAAATCACAAGATCAAATTGCCGACATCTTCACTAAACCGCTCAAGCAAGAAGATTTTGTCAGATTGAGAAATTTGCTCAGCATCATAAAACAAGTTTAAGGGGGAGTGTTGGTTTGTAAACTTGTTTACAAGCCTAAAGAAATCAAAAACAAACTTTGAAATATTCTAGCCCATTTGAAGTCCAGCTCGTGGAAGCTTCTATGGTGATGATCTGGATTGATAAGGATACAACTCATGGTTGGTGAGAAGAAGAAGAATCAATGGGTTAGGTAAGAAGATAAGTGTATGATTTAGATTGTTTTGGTAGGTTTATATTGTATGGCTTAGATTTATTAGTTGTTTCTATAAATACCTCTCAGTAGCAATGTAATAATCAAGTTAAAGAAATCAGAAACAAAAATTTGAATTTTTTTAAATGTTTTCAAAAAATTATTCTTTAATATTTTTGAGTTAATAAATTAACTATTAAAGTAATTTCTAATAATATTTTATTATATAATAGTATCTAATATGAGGTGCTATACAATATTTAGGGATACTAGTTTGATTTCACGAGTTAGGACCTCGCGAATACCACCCTATTCGGGTTGGTTTGGGGCATACAAATTCAAATCTCAGATAAATTAATATATGCTCCGTTATTTGTAATATTGGTTCGAGTCGGGTCATGCAAACTTTTACCCTAAGAAATGGTGGGGGAAACATTCTGTTTCATTTGTATATTTTATTTATTAAATGAATTTGATGGTTGGATAGGACAAAAAATGTCAGTAAAAATATAAAAAGGTTGGGTAGGACGAAAAGGCCAGTAAAAATATAAAAATGGTCGGGAAATAAAAAAAAATGTCAGTAAATATATAAATTAAAACTCAAAAAGATATTATAATTAATTACATCACATTGGATTTTATCCTTTGTTTTTTTTAATAGGTTTTTTTGTTTATTTTTAAAAGAATAGTATTTAATTAAAACAATCCAACGATCAGTATCATGGTTACACCGATAATATCCAAACTTAATTAAACCCAAAATTACTTAAAATGATTTATTCAATTTGTCCGATGGGTTAATTTGGTTTGATTTAAATTTTCATAAACTTACACGTTATCATACATCCTCGGTAAAAATCAGTATTGACCGTCCATTACATTTAAATATATTCACGATAAACTTGAAATTTACTCTGGATAACAATTAGAATTCTAACGGTTAATTTAATAACGAGTCGTTAACGGTTATAATAATAGTTAGGTTAATAGCTAATATTTTTCTTTTAATGTATAAATATAATATTGAACATTAAGTCAAAACATCAATTCAATAAATATATCTTAAAAATTCAGAGAAAATCAACATGTTATCATAACAGATTTGATTTTGCTCCAAATCAATCCCACAAACAAAAATTGTATCAGTTCAAGAAATCTAAAAAATATCACAACATATAGAAAAACTTACAGTTGTGCTGCTAAATGGTAAAAATTACCATCTTTGGACACTTCAAGCGACTTTTGATCTAATCGGCAGAGACAAATTTGAGCATGTCACTGGTGAGAAATCAAAACCAAAAGCCGAAGATCCAACACACCTAACAGTTGAAGAAAAGAAAAAATTTCAGAATGGAGAAAAAGTGACAATTTAGTCATGAGTTGGTTACTAGCAACCATGGAACCCCACATCTTTGATCTCATGACATATCTAGATACAACTCGAGATATGTGGGTTAAAGTCGAGACGATGTTCGGAAAAAAGAAAAACTACTCCCACATTTATCAACTTCAGCAAGAACTTCAACAGTTACAACAATAAAATCAATCTATCACCGAACTATTCAACCAAATCCAAAAAAAGAAGGATGAGATTAGAGTGTACCGACTTCTCACAGCCGATCTTGATGAAATCAAAAGAAGAGAGGAGCAAGATAGAATTTTCACCTTCCTCGCCAAGCTCGATTCAAGCTATGAAGGGGTACGCTCATAAATTCTTCTTGTGGGTGAGCTGTCATCTATTGATGAGGTTGTAGGGATGGTTGAAAGAGAAGAAACAAGAAGAATAGTGATGGGTACTCAACTACCTGACAACCACGAAGCCAAGGCTTTCGTCACCAGATCTAACCCTAGGCCAGAAATTTGGGGAGACCAAACACTCACTCGCTGCTATTATTGTAAGAAGGTAGGACACAAGTGCGAGGAATGCTGGTGTCTCAACCCTCATCTCCGGCAAAAGGGAAGGCGAGGTGAAGGCTTCGTCAGATGGGAAATCAGCGACAAAATCGGGTAGAGAGCAGAGAGAAAATGGGTTACTCTGCACAAAAGGAAAAAAGAGGATATGAGTACAAACGAGGCTGAAAAAGAAATAAAATGTGAGGTGGATATGGATCAAATGAGGCAGCTGTATACACAATTATCCGTGATGTTTCAAGGAAAATCTCAAAAAGCCTTTGGTATGATTACAAACCTTACTCAAAATTCTTTAAATTCCAAATGGATTCTTGATTCAGGTTCAACTGATCACATAAATGGAAATAAAAACTTATTCAATAATTACAAAAAAATTGAGACTAAACAATTTGTAATCGTTGCAAATGGTGAAAAATGGAAATTGTAGGAAATGGTTCAATTAGTCTCCTTTCAAGAAAAATTTCGAATGTTTTGCATGTGAATAATTGTACATCTAACTTGTTATCCATTAGTAAAATCACACGAGACTTAAATTGTGAAATTACATTTACATCCAAAAATGTGATTTTTCAAGAATTGATAACGAAGAATATCATTGGTGAAGGTTTTCTAGAAAATGAGCTTTATATTCTGAGTGAAGAAAAATGCAACTTCAATATTAAAATAAAAAAAAAGAATCAGGCACTCTTTGGCATAAGAGAAGTGGACATCCTTCTGATAAGATTTTAAAATGTATTTTTGATTTCAAACAACTAGATTGTAGTAGTTGTGAAATTTACAAATTAGGAAAGCACACAAGGTTACCATTTAGTTTATCCAATTGTAAAAGCAAAAAACTTTTTGAGTTAATACATTGTGATGTTTGGGGCCCTGCTCCAATTGAGTCATTTAATGGTTATAAATACTTTGTTATACTTATAGATGATTTTTCAATAACCATATGGTTACACTTGTTAAAAAATAAAAGTAAAGTATTTTCTCAATTTCAAATTTTTTATAATTTTGTAGAAAATCAATATGATGCAAAGATTAAAACTTTTAGAAGTGATAATGGAACGGAATTTGTAAATCAAAATTTTACAAAAAATTTCAAGCAAAAAAGAATTTTACATCAAACAACTTGTATTTACACACCCTAACAAAATGGTGTGTCAGAAAGAAAAAATCGACATTTACTTGAAGTAACAAGCGTACTTTTGTTTCAAAATAATGTTCCAATAATTTTTTGGTCGGATGTTGTTCTCACTGCAACATATTTAATTAATAGATTGTCAAGTGTCAATTTGAATTTCAAAAGCCCATTAGAAATCCTCTACCAAGAAAAACTCAATATCTATCATTTAAGAGTATTTGGATTTACATGTTATGTGTACAAAAATAAACAACACAAGTTAGATTATACATCAATCAAAGCTATTTTCTTGGGGTATTCATCTAAAAAAAAAGGTTATAAATGCTATGATCCGGTTAACAAAAAACATTACATTTCAAGAGATGTGACATTCCAAGAAAATGAGTCATATTACAAAACACCAGAAAATGAGACTAATAACCAAGAGAAACCAAATGAATTTAAATTCCCATTTTTTTATTCTGAAGAAGGAAATAAGGTAGTAGAAAATGAAAATGAAATAATCAATAAGAATGAAGAGGAAGAAACTTCTCAAAGTGAGGGGAAGATGGTACTATCGAAATAATACCATTGAAAAGGTCTAATCGAACTCCACAACTTACAACTAGATTACGGGATTTTGTAACATATGAGGTAAAATATCATATCCAAAAATATTTATCTTATGAAAATGTTACACCACAATATAAGACTTATTTGACCTCAATTTCCAAAAAAAAATGAGCCAATTAAATAACTATGAGGAAACAATAGGCCAACTGGTATGGTGCAAAGCAGTAGAAGAAGAACTTAGAGCACTTGAAAAAAATGAAACATGGGTATTCGTATAACTACCCGAAGGAAAGAAACCCGTAAGATGCAAATGGGTCTATAAGATTAAGTTTAATAGTGATGGTACTATTAAAAGGCACAAAGCATGATTAGTGGCAAAAGGTTACACTCAAACCTATGGTGTAGATTATCAAGAAACATTTGCACCCGTGGCCAAAATGAATACCGTTTGTATTTTATTTTCTATAGTGATAAACCAAAATTGGACCTTACATCAAATGGATGTCAAGAATGCTTTTCTCCAAGGAACGCTTGAAGAAGAGGTATATATGACGCTTCCACCTGGTCATAAAAAAGAAAAAAATTCTAGTCTAGTGTGTAGGTGAAAAAAATCCATTTACCGACTAAAACAATCTCCACAGGCATGGTATGAAAAACTAAGCTCTTATTTAATTTCTTGTGATTTTAAAATTAGTAATGCCGATAACTCATTATTTTCCAAAAAATATGGTACCTTCACAACCATAATTCTAGTATTAAGTTTACTAAAATATTTTCTAGGAATAGAAATAACACATTCACCTAAGGGACTCTTTATTTCTCAAAGAAAATATACACTTGACATATTGAAAGAAACTGGTAAATTATGGAGTAAACCAACATCTATACCAATAGATAGTAAATACAAATTAAATATTGAGGATGGAAAACCTTTAGAAGATATAAGCCAATTTCAAAGACTTATAGGAAAATTAATTTATTTAAAGGTAATCTGACCATACATTTCTTTTTCAGTAAGGCAAATTAGTAAATTTATGCATACACCTAGAACACCATATTTAGAGGTTATACATAGAATTTTAAAATATTTAAAAGGGACACCTAGTAAAGGAATTCTCATGAATCCGATGCAGATTGGGCTGGTAGCTTTGATAGAAAATCAACCACTAGTTTTTGCAAATTTGTAGGCGGAAATTTAATCACATGGAAAAACAAGAAACAAAATTTTGTGGCACGATCAAGCACCGAGGCAGAATATCGAGCCATGACATCAACCTCAAGCAAGCTAACTTAGATCAAACAACTTCTTTTAGATATCATAATTAAAATTCAATAACCAATGAAAATGTTTTGCGATAACCAAGCGGCGTGACATATATCATCAAATCCGGTGTTTTACGAGAGAACAAAACACATCGAAGTGGATTGCCACTTCATTCGAGAAAAAATTCAAGCAAAGGATATTGAAACTCCATTTGTGAGAAGTGAAAAACCATTGGCGGACATCTTCACCAAACGTTTAGATATGAAATTATTTTAAGAAAATTTAAGCAATTTAGGGTTGACTGATATCTAAACACCTAATTTTAGGGAAAATGTTGAGAATAATTAGAATTCTAACGAGTAGTTTAAGAACAGTTAGTTCAATAACGACTAGTTTAGTAACGGTTAAGTTAACGACTAATTTCTCCCTTTTAGTGTATAAATATAACATTGGATATTAAACTAAAACATTAATTCAATAACTATCTCATAAAAATTTAGAAAAAATCAATAGTTACTACAAACTTGTAACAACTAAAAGTGTTTTGTGTTATTTCCAATAAGATTAAGAAAAATCATCAAACATGTAAATAGTTGTTTTCCATTTAACTTTTAGCAATGACATGGTCTGATTGTAAATCATGTTAGAGAGATACGTGTTTCATCTTATTATTTGATAAAAAAAATTTATACATGATATATATGCTTATAGATAATTTCAAAATAAAATTATGATTCGATTTTAAATTTTAAATATTTATCACTTAAAAATTTATTATAAACTTAATAAGCTGTTGATATTCGTTCAACTAAGATACATAAATATTTTTTATTAAAAATAAGCAAAAAAATAATTAATTAAAAAACATTTTTCTCAGTTTTATAGTGTCATTCTTAGTTTCTAATCCTATATCTCCACCTACCATTAAAAAAGAGAAAAATGTCTTTTAATGATTCACTTCACCCTCAGGGTCAAAATTTCTCAGTCTACCTACTTCTCACATGTTATTAAGACCATATATCTAATATATTAGTGTATAGTGTTTAGCGATCTAAAAAAGAGAGTATATTTTTTGTGTCCTAGGCCTCTTTTTATGAGAATTTTTCTTTTATATGAAAATATTTAAAGAGAATACGTGTAAAATAAAGTTGATATATATATGATTACTTAATATTGTGTGTTTAATTTCCGTTTAGCTAACTTAATAACTATTTGAAAATGCATTAATGCACACCTGCAAACTAATAAAGTTGATGGAATATGTCTTTGATTAATAACCGTAATAAATTCTCAACTTTATTAATTATACGTACTTATCTGTTTTTTTAACATGTTGACATTAAGTCTCATTGTGAGGTTTTCAAACTTAAAATTAAGGGTTCAATTTATATTTAAAAAAAGGGAAGAAAAAAAACACGAATATAAATACGTGACTTGTTTGTTGTATATTGAAAAAGAGGATAAAGGGAGGTGTGCATATTTTTTGCAGTGTAAATTTGATCAGATTATTACATATCTCGAGTAATATGGAATAAGTTCTATTTTCTTACTTATATTTGAAAGAATGTTTTTCCATCATTTTTGTTAAGTTGAGTTTGATAAAAAAAAAAATTGATTTTTGATTTTTTTAAATGATTTTTTAAACACATATATTTGATAACGATTTTTTATTTTGATTTTTACGTTTATAAGAAATATCTATCTTCTTAAAAAATCACAATTTTTACAAATTTTTTATCATACTTTTAAATTATAAAACTAACAAAGCTTATTTAAAAAGTTATAAGATTAAAGTATATAAATCACTTATAAACTCAATAAATTTATACTCTATAATACTAAGATAAATTATAATTCATAAAAAAAAATAAAAAATTAAAGACAATCTCATAATATAAGCATGTGAATTAAAAAAATTGCATTGTTTTCTCACAAATCACAATTAATGTAATCATTCATACTCAATTACACACATATGTAATCCACGAGACTATAAGGTTATATGGATGTAACTCAATTTTGATAATCATTTCAATTTTAAAAAAAGTTATTTGTTAACTAATTTTTAGTTTTAATTTTGAAAAATAGAAATTAAAATTTGGATATAACATGTTTGAAAGTCAATTCTTAATTTTCATTTTTCAACTTTCTAAGCTCTATTAAACTCAAAACTTATTTTTGATAAATTTTAATTCAATTTTGACTTTCTAATCATTTTGAGTAAGGTTTTTTTTAATCAATCAAGATATAAGATTTCATTAAAAAAGCAATGACAAAATCCAATACAAATAAATAGTAAAATATTAAAACCAAATGAAAAATTGAAAAACTAATAGTATATAATCGTCTTTAGGCTCAATCTTCAAATGCAAACACAAAACATTATGAACCAAATATGTAGCTAACTAGTTTTCAAAACTAACAAAGTTTATCAAGGATATCAACCAAAGCTAAATGCATTAATAAGCTATCCAACTATGCAACCAATTTTGGATAATAGGCTCCTTGATTCAAACAAGTCGAGGACCAAAATCTCAAGCCATACACCAAAGGGTCATGATTCTCCTTAGCATCAAAATCATACATCTCAAAACCTAATGACTGCAATGTTGATCTAAATTTTAATATGTTATGTTTCTTAATTACATTTTGAACATATTTATTGAATTCATAAATCAATTACATTTCTTTATTGAATGATTTCTTAACAAAAGTTACAACACATCATAGTCTTATATAGAAAATGTAATGTATACATAATACATCTCTACATTATATACAATTACAATTATATTATTTAGTTACACAAACATTTTACACTATATTAAGATACACAATGTCATTATATAATCTAATAGCCCCTTAAAACTAATGAATCTGACACGATCATTATTTTGAAAAGTAAAGAAAGAAGCTAAATTCATACTTTAAAATATAGGTAACATCTAAAATTATTTTACACAAAAAACGAACCACAATGGTGAAGTCGGGAAAAAAAAGTTGCATCGGTGGAGATATACCATTGATATGACTCTTAAAATACAAAAAAAAAATATAACTCACAAATAGAGCCTTTCATATTAGTGAATGTCATTAACAATGAAACACTCACATGAAAAATAGAGACAACACTCTATAAAACACAACCAAAGAGTTTAAAAATGAAAACACTAACACTCAACACACCATTAGAGTTTCGAACATAACAGTGCTCAGACACTGGTGGCTTGGTGACCATACATCCATAAAAGTGGGCAATATCACTAGATGAACACTGCATCCCTTTATAAGACAACACTTAGATTTTTAATCAACATTATCAAAGAATCAAAGGATGTGGGAGAAATAAAATGCACACACTATGATATACATAAGCAGCCAGAAAAAAATAGCACAATAAGCCAAAAAAATCACATTTATGCCAATAATGTAATCACTTGGTTATCCAATATGCATCCAAAACCTAGGTAGGAAAATGAAGAGAACCTAGTTCATAAATCCTTCTATCTCAATGAGTGATAGAAAGAAAAATCATATCCAGCAAACTAAAGAGAGATCAAACATAACAGTATAATGATTTTGATTGGCATGAGTCCTCTGATCATAATCCAGATCATCGATAGGTAACTCATAACTACACATATGGAAATGGTTATACAATTCCAATCAATGAAGTATACGATCTAAATGATAGATGTGTTTGCATGTCAATTTTTTCATCTCTTCATATGCAAAATAATTGTTATTGAGCTAATGTTCCTTCAATCTTTCACAAAGGTGTGCCAAAGCATAAGATATTATTCTTGTTGCAACATCCTCAATCTTAGAGGAATTAATTATAGAAACAGTATTGAGAGGCCTAAATTCACACAATTCCTTTGAGGAAAATGCATCAATCAAAATAGGTGAATGATAACAACTAGTTTCTAGCTTTCAAACTTCCGCAATACACTTATCAACTGGTGACAGATACGATACATATAAAGATTTCTCATTTGCTACTTGTATGTATCTATTGTAGCCACATCTATGCATTCTTCCATCTCTAGTGGATATGAGCATATACAAAAGCTCACACGCAACATGTTGCACACCAGATGGAATAACCAAAGTAGGAATATTTCAAAAGAATGATTAATACTTCTCATTAGGAATGCGTGAGAAGAATCTAGTATGGGGGCCAAGTCCTAGTTGTCTTACTTGACTATCACCTTAAGCATACAGAATAAACCAAACAATTGGGTAATTTGAAAAGGAAAATTGGGTTATATCTGTAGAGGTTGTGGAGATGTGAAAAGACGTCATAGTTAGAGACAATTGAGACTTAATTGTGATGAAAATAAGGGTTCCACCATATGAGTTATCTCCGATGTTCTTTAAAATCAAGAAACTCAAAGAAACTTGAAATTGAAGAATGGGATATATAGAACAACAAACCTAAAATCTATCATCGTCGAGCTTCTTGAGCCATTCAAGGTCATATATAGGTGTTCCAATATCAAGAACACATACATGATTATCTCTTGCAACTTGATCAATATGGTAAAGACCTTGATCCCTTAGAGTTATGTAAGCTTCTAAAATGATGATTACCTCATTTGATGTTTTAGTTAATCCTTCATAGTTGAAGACCAAAAGATAAAAAAAATCAGTTAAAGATCGAATCTTTGAGGTGATAACAAAGGGGCCTTTGGCATTTAGGACTCTATCTCGAAAATTGAAATGGTGTTCTTCAAATAGAGCGAATCCAATTAAGATATCACTATTTTGTTAGAATACATATTGATAAAGAGTGAAAATTTGTTGGATTGTAAGAACTCCCGTAATGGTTTCACCATAGAGTTTAGAATCTTGTTTTCGAATTAAGCAACAAATGGAGGAAACAAATTCAAAATAATGTGATGAAAGAGAAAGTAGTTGAGATAAAAATCTTGCTAATGTCAAGATTGAGCAAAGTTAAGTGAATATTCATCATGGTGATTAAGAGAAAGCTAACGAGGTTAGAAGAAGATGCAAGAAGGTCATTGTTAATAGAGATGGTGGTAATCTGATCACGTCTTAGAATCTTGGATACCATTTCTTAGTTTCACTAAAAGAAAAAATTGAATATTTATTAATACACTTGAAAATGATTGGATTTCATATTCACATATCTTAAATCTTTAAGCTCTCGTACAATTCTTGAATTCACAAATCAATTACATTTATTTATTAAATAAATTCTTAACAAAAGATACAATGCATCAGTCTTATATATGAGATGTAATGTATATATTATACATTCTACACTACACAAATTACATCTTTATACTACACACAATTATAATTCTCTTATTTAGTTATACAATAATTATACATTATATTAAGATATACAATATCATTATATAGTTTAATACATAATAAAATGTACATCCATTTTGTGTAAGATTGAATATGATTAGTTTATTAATTTTTAGTGTGCTAAAATAAAAAAAATAGAAATTCAATTCCAAAATTGATTTTTTTTTAATTTCAATATTTGGTCAAATTTAAAAATTTTAAAAATAGAAATTGAAAATGTGTTATCAAATGCACTTAATTTTTTCAATTTAAAAATTATAAATTAAAATAGTTATCAAGTACTATATTATGAATTTTACATATTTCAAAACACATTGTAAATTTCTTAAATTTTCATGTTTCTATATGGTGAATATAGTAAGATTCAACTAAATTCAAGTAATTTCGTGACATACTTTTTTCAGCATAAGGAGTTATTTTTGAGTGAACCCTAGATAAATTACATTTTTACCATAAGGAGCTATGATCAGTAAATTCCATAAATTAATTTATTTGTCAAAGGAATTATTTTTAGAGAGAAAAAAACATTAATGTCATATTAATTTAAAATATTATCTAATATTTTAATATTTTTAAAAATATAAATATTGTTATGATAATAGCAAAAATCAATTACGCTTTTTAATCTTATGGTATGATGATGAAGATTCATCCGTCTAGACCATCCCTCTTAGAATGCACCGATATAAGTTTGACATATGAGGAGGAGGAGGAGGAGGAGGAATGTTACATCATCTCCACTTAATTTTTCTTCGCATTTTAAATTGGAATAAGCACGTAGCATAGTTATATTTATAGATAGAATTTTATTTTTATTTCCTCGTAGTATTAAATATCTGTTTTAAAAAATAATAATAAATATATTATTTTAAAGTTTAAAAATAAAATCAATTAAATAAATCGATTATATATAAAAGAAGCCTTTTAAATTTCAGTGAATAATATGTTGGGTTCGGATAGGGCTTAGGCCCAGGACTAGTTTCGCTTTCCAACGAATGGATCTAATGTTTACTTCATACATAAATCTGAAAAGTGGACTCTATCAAGGGGACATATATATATATATATATATGTGTAAAAGAAGTGGACAATTTGCTTTTGCTTTGGATACTATCCTTTTGTATAATGGGCCTTCGGTCCATCACCATTTGAACTTGTTCCTCAAAACGCATTTCAAATCCTCAACTTGGACATATTGACTGGTTAAGGATTAAGGTTGTACGGTTGCATTTTTTCTTTCTTTCTTTCTTTCTTTTTTTGGAACAAAAAGTGTGTTGACTATTGGATAATGTGATTCATGGTCTTAATGGAGGTAAGTCTTCATTTGAAAGTCAAACTTAATTTAATATTAATATGAAATAGTTTGAATTAGGACCTTCATCTAAATTTCAGATAAAGCGGTGTTCATATGGTGTGGTGTTTTGTAAAGGTGAAAATTATGTTATAAACTATTTTGTATTTTATTATTCAAAACAACTCTCACCAACGTATTTATTATTTTTTAAACCTTATACCAAACATACTAATATTAAATTTAGGACAATGATAATGTCACAATATCTTTTATTATTATAAAAATAAAAATACATAAAGTGTCTATTTTATTTCTAATATTATTTACACTTTAGTACTACTATTATTGAATAAAATAATTATTAACAAATTATTCTAATGATATTATTATTATAGCTATATTTCAGAAATCAAGTTTTGTACTCTGACTTTATCAAAAAATGTATGTCAATTGGGCCTTCTTCAATTGAATTGTAGCCCATTACAGTCACGTATTGTATGGTATATCTAGCACGAAATTTGAACCTTCTTGTGAGAGTTCAAACATAACTAGACTTCTACTTTGGCAAAATTTACAACAATATATATTTTGTTAAGAAGCTTTATTTCATCTAATCCCCAAGGGAAATAAAATAAAAACATTGCAAGAAAAGGCCAAAATGCTAAGACCTTGGTGTAGTATTTGAATGAAAGTGAAATGTTAGGCAAAGACCATGCTAAAGCCACATCTTTTGGTTGATTTGAATCGGTCTAAATCAAATTCAACGCTTTCGTTTTTGTTTTTGTTTTGGTTTTTTGACTTGTAGTATAATTAGGATCGATGAATCTTCCCACAGATTCTTTACCACAGGTGTCAATGTTGTACATTTCAAATCTAGTTAATTATAATCTTTTGATGGGTCAACAAAAGTAGTAATCCCCATTTGTTTTTGGAGCACTCAAGTCATTTTCCCCGTTTTAATCACTAATTAAAATATAAGAAAGAGTGTTATAAAAATTTCTTAAATTAAGTTATTTAATTTATTTGATTTCCATACAAATTGAAATACAAAGAGAAATGTGATAGAAGAAATCTTTTAGATTATATTATTTATGTTATTTAGTTTTAAAAAATGATAAATTAACGATAAATTATATTATTTTTATATTAAAATAATATTTTAATTAAAAATCATTAAAATAATATAATTTGTATTTAATTGATATTTTTTTTTAAAACTAAAAAGTAACTAAATGAACACACTTAAAAAATAAAATGATATAAATAAAGTGATAAAAGACATTTCTAAGTTATGATACATATATAATTTTTTTCTATTCTTTTCCCAATTTTTTATGCCATTTGATCTCTTTTATTTGTTGATTGTTTAGGAGACTTGCAATGATACACCTAAGTGGCATGAACATTGAATTCTTTGCTTTCTTACCTATACAATTACATTAAAACTTTTTTTTCTTCCTCTTTTGCTAGTCTATAATATCCAAACCCTAAAGTCATTGGTCGGTATTTTATTGATTTATTTGCTCAAATTTTGATCATTAGTTTTTCCCATGTCACATAGTGTTAACATTCCCTCCTCAATTTGTGATAAATAGTACACTTTTTTCCCAACATAATGCCGTTGATGTTGATGAAAGGGAAAACAACAAAACAAGACTTACAAAAGATGAGTTCTTTGTATGTTTTGAAGTAACAATCTTTAACGAAATAATTTATTATGTTTTGTTTACAAAACCCAAACCCATTATTTGCTATTTTGACTGAAGTATATACCTGAAAAAGCAAATGGAGGAATAAAAAACATTACTATTAAAAAGTTGAACAATAAAATAAAATAATCATAACAAAAATATATTATAAAAGTGAAAGATAAGGTACGTAAGATATGCATAGATTGTATGAAGTATAGTTTATATTGTTTAATGAATTTATAACATATGAATTGATTTTGATTTGTATATTAAGTAATAAAATTCAATTTTGTTAAAAGAAAAACTTTGTTATATTTTTAATATATGTGATATGATTTTTTAGTCTAACACTTATTCAACCCTTGTATTATTTCATTTATTTAATAAAATAATAAATTTTTATTAACTTGTAAAAAAACTTGATCATGCTGATGTATTAATAAGTAATAACCTAATAAAGTAAAGTAACGCATTTTGGTAATGTATGTAAATATGAATGCACACGTCAAAAGGTACGACCGACATATTAAGTATGGGAACCGGCATGTTTTACTGGCGCTGAAACAATTCCAAAAATAAATTGGAATAATCCAATTCCCTATCCAATAAATGAATTAAACTTTAACTAATTATGTTTAGAAGGTGAAAAGCAAATGGCCCCCATGTGACTAGTCCCTCACTTTAAGGTGTGGCACTTAATAACAGGTCCTTCTCAATGTGAAAGCTACTGCCATCCCCTTAAAATAGGAATTATAAAAGTAAATCTTTTTTTAATTTTGTATGATTTAATTAGTTAAATGATTTTATTTTTTAATTCTTTAAAAAAGTATTTTTTTTTCAAGTTATAATATATATATATATATATATATATATATTATACTTTTTAATATACATTAAATATATTTTTTGTAAAAAAGTTAAAATAATAAAATAAAATAAAAAATGGTTTATGCTAGAAAGCCCACCAACAAATGAAAGCGCAAAAGATGTCAAAGTTAGCTTTTTTCCTTTTTTACGTGGCGGCTTCCATCGCCACACCCACAATTGTCACTTATTCCGGCCTTCTTCTAATTATCTTCCTCGTATTTTGATAGAATAAAATTACGTTAATTATTTATTTTTTATAAAAAATATTAAAAATAAAAACGATATCAATAAAAAAATATATAATATATTATATATAAAATTTTACTGAATAATTAGCACGTATGCATCGTAACGTGACAACTTTAAAAATAGTAGTCATCGTATTGTGAAAACTTTAAAACATTAAAATTGACTCGTACGTTAAACCAGCAAAAATGAAAATAAAAAAATTGACTCGGTCCACGAGAGGAACAACAATTTGAATTAAATACTTGCTTTTCAATTCGGCTTCGCCCATTTGGTATTAATACCCGCAAAAGCTTAAGTTATTAATTAACATTACTATATTTTAACGCAATATCGCACCTTTTATATTGATTTGATAAAGTGGTTAACTTTTTAATTCATATATATATATATATATATATATTATTTGTATTTTAATATAATTATAAATTTTATTTTAAAATTTACCATAAATGTATAGATTTGATTCATATAATTTTTTTTCTTATATAAAATATTATATCTTAAAACCTTAAGTTATCAAAAAATATCAATAATATTTTTATATATTTACGTGTTAAATTAAATAAAATTGTAAATTAATATCCTGTATTGTTTGAAAAACACTATGATATCTCGGGGAGAAGTAATCACAAATTTCAGAATTTATTTTATATAATAACTAGAACCAATTAAACTTTGTGTTATATACTATTTGATAGTAAATAAATTTATATTTTATATGATAAATAAGTATAAGATGTTTTTAAAATACAAAAAATTATATTAATTTTTTTATTTTTATTTACTTATATATAATAACATTTTATTACAATAAGAGGGATAAAATATCTTATTTTATTTTCAAAAATATTAAATATTATATATTAAAAAAAATTAATTTAATAAATCCTAACCCACCTCATTCATATAACTCCACTCATGATAACCATGATAATGTATAATTCATTTTACATATATATATATAAGTTTATAAGATATTAATCTAATTAATTTAAAAAGAGTTGAATATATTATTTTAAATTTTTATCAATATATAATTTAATAATCTAAAAAATGATTATGTATACAATCGTGTGTAAGATTAAAATGCATAATTAAAATAATAACACACAAAAGATTTAGATGAAAATAACCTAAGTCATAACAATGATCTAAGAAGAAAGTCACTGATCTATGAGACCACCTAAATTTTCATTATGAAAAATAAATATTCAAGTATAAACTCGGTCTTATGTTATCCTTCAGTATTGTCCCAATATATTTTACTTACGAGCTCTTATTCTATTTTCATAATTTCTAATATTAGTGTAAGCAGTTTCCATACTAACGTACCAATAAGTTTCTCATCAATCAGATATGTTCATGAATCAACTACAAAAGTGTTAGCACAAAATACACATATGTGTTCTAGAACTGATTTAATAATGAATAATACTAACTAGATGATTCAAAACATATGTTACTTAAATCAAATCAACTAATAAATCATAGAGCAAAATGATTAACCACAAGTTCAATAAAAATAGTTTATTTAAAGATTAATAAAAATAATAATTATGATATAACACATACAATTATTTGATCTAATAATTCAAGAACAAAAATAAAGAAGAAACTATAAAAACATATCATTAAAATATCATAAACTAATAGGCTTATTAATCAATCAAACACAACCACTAATGTTTGATAGATTAAATAAATAAAAAACTTAAAGAATTATAATATTATATTTGCAAAACAAGAAATAGAAATTAAGAATAAGAGAATAACGCTCTTATATGGTTAACTGAAACAACGAGTAATGAGTTTTATTTATAGTAAAAATTAAAACTCTTAATGTTATGTAATTAATAAATATCTTTTCTATTGCAAATAGAATTAATAATACTAATTAATCAATAAGAATCATATTTAAAGAAAAATTATTTTAAAGTAGACTCATTAATCAAGAAGACTTATGTTTAAAGAAGACTCGTTAATCAAAAATACTCTTATTTAAAAAAGAGTTCTTTTAAAGTATATTGTATGCTATTTAGGCTAAAATTTAACCTATAATTTAGAGTATATCTTATATAATATTTTAGTATATATTTTAGTAGCAAAAATAAGTCCAGATTTATATGCTTTTAAATGTGTGAGTGCAATCTTATGTGTTATAGTTATAATAAATATACCCTAAAAACGACTATCTGGAATTATGACGGTTCTTCGACTTTGCTTAATAGACTTGATAGCAAGCTCAAAAATAAGTTTACATATAAATATTTTATCCACAAAAATAACCAATACTTATAATTTAGAATTTTTGGTGTGAGAATTTATGTGATCTAAAATGCTAATGATTATTTATAGACATATAAGAGTTTTGTCAATTATGATAACTGTGATTATATGTATCTTTTGCAATTATCAAAGCTCGAACCTATTGTGTGTCTCTTAGTTTATTAAGACATGGTCATTAGGCCAATGAGAATTGGTATTATTGTACATATTTTAGCAGTTATAATAGACAATGAATCTCTCAAAAATAATATTCACAAGTTGGATGTTAATTACTATTTGTCCATTAGAGATATAATTTAATATACTTAGAATTTAATGGGTAAATATCTCACCTTTAGTTGATCCAAGATACTAACCATTGAATTTTCTAATTAACGAGTCAAATAGATATGTTTTAATAATAGTTCATCATACATATTTTGTAGAAAATACCTAACATTTGAATATTTAATTTTCAAATTTAAGTTGTTTCATATAAATAAGTTCATTGATAAATTTGAATTATTTTATTCTGAAGCATAAATATCCACAAAGCAATTCATACTAGTTATATATTCACGATCAAGAATTATCATATTCTCTTTTGAAATGGCCTTAAAAGAAGTAGAAAGGATGAATTATCAATAATAATAATTAATTCAATCTAAATAAAGCAAATCTATGCACTCAAAACAAACTTGATACAAGAAAATTCGTTAAAAAAAACTAGACACATACAAGAAAATGAAAAACATTAAATAATAGTATGAATATATATATGTATTAATAAACTAGTTCTGTAAAAAAGAATGAATTAGTTCATGAAGTCATGTACAAGACACCAAACATGTACTAAACATAAACATTTTTTAATTATAAATTTTTAAATAATTGTGTCAACTTATATAAAACTAATTCAATAAATTAATAATCTAAAAAAGCCCATATCACATACCTCACAAACTTATTTAATAAAATATCTTAAAAAATGGTAATAATTGTCTACTAACTATTATCAAAATATATAAAAATCTACTAATTTTTGATGTAATACTACAAATCCACTAATTATTAAAAAGGGACCAATAAGTCCAAGCCTCCAAAAATAATCATAAATGGAGTACGTGAACACACATGCGTACATTTGTTTTTTGAACATGAGACATGTTGAACCATATAAGTTGAGAGCCTTCACATTATTATAGAGAAAATGTTTAACATCAAGTTCTTCGTACCAATATGGCACATTTCCATAATCTTGGTAGTCAAGGCATACCTTCTGAAGGTAACAGTGTTAGTTCCAACAATTCTTGTTCAAACACCAAACTTTGAAATTTACATGATTTTTTCAATTTTCCTAGATCATAGAACAAGAGTTCTATGATAATAGTTCTTTAAAAGGGTATGGTTACAAAAATAAGGGTGGTGGAAATTCTAGTAAAAACTTCAAAGGAGGTGACAAACCTCAATGCCAAATCTATTGCAAGTTAAAAATATTCATGGTAAGTGCTTCCGGTTAAGGGATATATTTTTGGGTAAAACTTAACATGTTGCCTTATTTGCTAAAGTTCATGACTTTGGCAAAAAAAAAAACGATTTGGTATGGCTTATTGATAGTGGAGTTACACACAATTTGATTAGTGATAAAGCACATCTCACAGATGTAGCACTTTATATTGGTTCTGAAAGTATTGTAGTAGGTAATAGTTCATTTTTTCTTATTTATTAAATAAATGTAGGAGAACTTGATCTCAATATTCATAAGTTGATGTAAAAAAATATATTGCACACATCATAAGCCTCTTCAAATTTAATTTTAATACATCATATATATTTTTAAAATAATATATTTGTGAAATTTTATCCTTTTCATTTATGTGTTACAGATCCTTTAATGGGGACTACACTCTTCCAAGGTAGGTGTGATAATGATATCTATATGGTATACAATGACAATGACAAGGCTTCTCATGTTTCACTTTCTCACCTTACTTTTAAGACTTTGTATATTAGTTATTCCAATAAGAATGTTGATTATCATTTTAGATTAGGACATGTATATAATGTTGTTATGAATAAGATAGCTAATATTGTCACTCAATTTGTATATACTAATTTAACTCAAAAATGTGCATTATGTATTTAACGCACATAAGTTGACAGTAATACAAATAAATCAAAGCATCACTTTGAGCTTATTTTTCCTGATTTGTGGACTTCTTCAATAGTGTCTTTTACAAGTGCTAAATATTTCATTATCTTAATTGATGATCATACTAAATTCATATGGATATATTTTGTTTGCAAAAAATTGAACAAAGCTTGCACTTTAATTTTTTAAGTCTATTGTTGAAAGAAAGTTTGAGCACAAGTTAAAGTCTATAAAAATAGATGATCGAGATGAGTTTTAATTTTGTGAGTTATGAGTGGAAACATTTTGGAATTAAGCATCAAATATACTTGTTCCCATATATCAAAATATAATGGCATTGTTGAAAGCACATTGAGAAGAATTGTTGTAGGTTGTTTGGTATTATTGTTTCAATTTAGTGGTCCCAATAAATTTTGGAGTTATGCATGTAGAATTATTGTCTATTTACAAAATATATTATCTATAAAAGTTTTGAGCTAATGTTCTCCTTATGAAATGTTGTATAATAAGAGTCCATGTTATGATTTTCTTACTATTTTTGGATGTTTGCCCTTTCCATACCTCAAAGCATATGTAAAACATTAACTTGGGACGAGATCTAGTAATTGTGTTTTCTTGGGCTTTGTATCTCAACATAAGAGGAATCTGTGTTATGAGCTTTGTTATGAAAAAATCATTGTGAAATTTCATGAGAATTATTTTCCCATCTTGAAAAAAACATAATGAAATAACCTTTATTGAGTTTAAATCAAATGTGTTTCACCTTTTGCATATACCTTCGTATGTTGTCAATACCTACACTTTGGATCCTATTTAACCTTTTTTACTTTTGTCTTCTTTTTTCTTCAATACTTATGCATTTTCTAATCATGAAGTACCATATTTTCCTTGCTTGTTTAAATCAACCTCATTTTATCTGATTCACTTAAACCCTCATATTCAATCAAATTCGCCTAATAATGTGCTCCATTTATCCTTTAGGTCTAAAAAGGTATCATTAGCTTCCTCATCTCTTTCACCACCAACTATACCTTCCTTTGTTTGTTGATTTACAAATTGAGCCATCTAACTAATCTTCACCAACTTTCTATTATAACTAACATACTCTCTATAGTAACACATTCAAAATATGGTATCCATAAACCCAAAAATGTGGAACCAAGTATTTTTGTTGATGTTAGTGAGTACCTTGAGTGGATGATTCTATGAAAGAAGAGACTTATTAGGAACGAAACATGAGAATTATTTCATTTGAAATAGATATGAAAGTGATTGAAAATAGGTGGGTATATAGAGTCAAGAGAAATCCTAGTAGAGAGATTGATAGACTAAAATCAAGGGTTATAACTAAGAGATATCATAAGAAATAACATGTGGATTTTTTTAAAACCTTAGTCTAATGGTGAAACATACAACTCTTAGGTTGATTATTACTGTGGTTGTAAATAGGATTTGGGTGCTTAGTCAACTATATGTAAACAATGCATTTTTGAATGATAATCTTAAAGTGTTGAGAACTAATGATTTTCTGCATTTATCACAATAGAAATACTTAAAAGATCTTCTAGATATGGTTGAACTTGGTTACAATATCTCATTGTAACCAAGAGAGACATAATCGTTGTTGTGAATAAGCAATGTCAGTTCTTTTCTTATCCGATAGACGTCATTACTAAGAAGTTAACATAGTATCGAGGTACTTGAGAATTGTACGTACCTATAAAAAGAGCTCAAAAATAGAGCTGATTGGTTTCTTAGATGTGAATTGGATTCAGTATGGATGATAGAAGGAACACATAGCATATTATGTCTTCTTTGGTGATATTTTGATTTCATGGTAATCTAATAAACATAATGTAGTGTCTTGATCATCTACTAAGTTCAAATATAACACATTAGCTTCATCTACTGCATAAATCATTTGGCTTAAGTAATATTTCCAATTTACATTTTCCTTTTCTTATAATTACGCCTATCTTATATTTCCAATTTATGTTTTCATTTTCCCTCTTATTGTCCTCCTTACATGATTCATACTTTTTAAGTTACTTCTTAATCAATGACTCAAGATAGTAACTCTCTTAGTCTATAGCAATTCCCTCTTGTTTTTTTTTTCCTTTTTCCTAAGAAATCTTACTTGGTGGTAAGATTATATATAGTAGCTTAATTGGACAAAGATTTTAGGTTGTAATCCCTTCTCAACCCCTATAAACAGCTTGAAAAAAAAAATCTGTGTAATACTAATACTAAACATTAGATGTATACAAAACTTGAAAGCTTTTAGATAAAATCGGAGTCATTTTGGTCAGCCTTATATTTATATCCAATGTTTAGATGTTTTTGGTATTTTCAAAAAGAAAAAGAAATGTAGTAATTAAAAAAAAAGAATTGGTCAGGAAGTGGGCTCACGCAGTCACACTATAGGTACTTCTATGGTTGAAATAAAAGACTCCTTTCAAGGCAAGCAGGCTTTTTGTTTCGTTAGGCGAACGAGTAAAACGGCGTGCGTTTAAGTTAGAGGAGAAGACTGCTTTGGGTAAATAAAGCTCATTATAGCTTCGTATTACGTGTCTTGCTTAATTGGCCCACGTATGAGTTATATGAGAATGAGTCTCTATCTTTATTCAAAACGCGCAACTCATAGAAAGCAACATGAATTTCTGAACCTAATCTGTACATTTTGTCTTTATACAGAAAATACCTTTTGACTATTGTAAGTTTTTTGTTATTAATTCCTTACGATAATGAAACTTGTAGAGTAGATCCACATCATTCGTTTTCTCTTCTTTTTCGACATGTGTATGTTAATAGTCGTTTATGTGGTTTGACGAGGAATTGGGTCAACAAATTTCTCTTGATTAAACAAACATATCTCTATGTCTAATTTTGACCTTTTCTTTTTATGTTTGAAACTTTGAATGAAGAAATATGAACATCCATTAACTTCAGACCGGTTACACTTGTACATATATGTGTGAATAAATGAATGAAAATGTTTTTTTAATCACAATTTAGTAGTATAAAAATCAGTCTGTTGCAATGCTGTAACAATACTAAATAGATAATATTAAGTAGTTTTATAATTATTTCAACTTATAAAACTAATTCTAAGCCTGATACAATAATAAACTTTTCTTGATAATATAATAAGTTTTATTACTCATGAATTATATATTTTATATATGATTTAGGAGTGTGAACTTCCCCTTTTACACTAGTCAAAAGGAACACCAACACGTTGAATAGTGAATCTTTTATAAACTTTTTTTTAAGTATTCGCTTATAAGTAAAAAAATATTCATCTAAGTAATTTTTTAAAATAATTGTGTCATTTATATATTTATAAATTATAATTGAAACTTAAATTTATTTTGTTTACAGTGAACTATATGTCAAACCAAAAACTTATTTATAGTCATTTGACTAATTGTTCAATTGAAAGACAAAAAAAAAAAAAATTAATTTCTTATTATAAACTAAGAATACATTTTTTTTAAAAAAAGAGTAATACAAATCCATTACTTTTAATAAAAATATATTTTAAATCTTTATTTATTAGGTATAGTAACACAAATCCGCTACCTTTATAAAAAGTATATTTTATAAATATAATGAATTTTTACTATTTTATTTTTGTAAAAAAAAAATAACATGAGTCTATTATCTTACAAAATAGACTTTTGCCACATTTTTGTAAAAGTTATAGACTTGTACTATTGCATCTATTAAGTACAAATCTAAAGTATATTTTCGTTAAAGTAACTAACTTAGCGATCATTTGTCCAAAAAAAATATTATATTTCATGTTAAATTCGTATATTTTTATTACTAGAAAAAATTTAACTCATAATTTTACATTAAACGTGGTTCAAATTGATAATCTTTTAAATTCATTCAATGTTGACTCTGTCCAATTAAATCTTATTCAATGTTATTAAAATGTTATTTATGTGGTCATAAATTTTTAAAAAGTTATTTTCTGTAAAAAAAAATCCCTCTTTTTCCCTAGTTAAAAAATTAGGGAACAGTTAAAAGCATTAATTTATGCCTGATTATGTCAAATATTATTTTCTTTAATGAAAAATATCATATTCATATCAAAGGGGTAAGAGTGCCTCTTAGGAAAATCTACCCACTTTTTTCTATTCTTTTTCTTTAAAATTTTTAAGAGTTTAATTTATTTCTTATCGAGGAGGAATTTTCTTATACACGAATCCCTCTCTCATAAAATTGTTTTATTTGTTTTGTTTTTGAATAAAAACAAATATTTGTGTTTCTTTACTTAAATCTTACTAGGTGGTACTTTTATTAATTTTATATAGATATTTACCTACAATCAACTGTCATGTTCATGTTTATTAAGTTTGTATTTGTTCATTAAGTTTGTATTTTGGTGTCAGTCTAAATCTATTATGTTAAAGATCATAAAGAGTATAATATGTTATTTAGATTTAATCTTTTTTAATAAAATTTAATATATTAGCTGAATAAACTAAACAATCGATTGAGAAATTTTATAATAGAATAAAAGACGAAAGCTCGGGTTTTTTTCTATGTGATTAAGAAAATTTTAATTATTAATGTATTTAGGTTAATGATTTTTTATTTTGGTTACATACTTTGATTTCTAAGTAATAAAATTTTATTCTCTAAAAAAAAAATGTACATCTCGTGATCAGCTTGTTCTCAATAATTGTGCTAAATTGATTTTTGTTAACGGGAAATTAATTATGATTATTGATATTGTTAGAATAAAAAATATTAATGTTAGAAGAAAAAATATAACTAAAAGAAATAAAATTTTGTTCAAATATTAGTGATTTGTCTATGACAATAACGCCATAATTATATGCAACTCAAAGTTGAGCTTTTTAAAGAATGCTTGCCATAGCTGTGAACAATATATGGATAATTTATTTCCAAAATGATTGCAATCCTTGCATATTTTATGAATAATAATTCTTATTACAACTTATATATATAACAATTTATACATCACAATTTTGATGACATTTTACAAAGGAAAAATTATCCTAAATATCACTAAAAATATGTTATTCTGACACTTCAATCATATAGTTTTTATAATAAATACATAAGTCACTTAATTTTTAATATTGGTACATTTTAATCACATAAATTCATATTTTTATTATATTTAATAGACACTTAAGTCATATAATTATGAAATTATGTAATTAAAGTGTTTTGATTTTAAATATCAAGTGATTTATATTTTCCTTGTAAAAAATAAATAATCAAAATATTTTAATGATACAAATAATGTTTTAAGTCACTTTTATTAATAAATAATCACACAATTAACTTACTATTAAAACATTATACATTAATTTTATACCAATATTAATATAATAATATGATCATTTATAAATAGTTCTCCCATCTCTATAATTATCTTATATATTATTTCAATCATTAATTTATAATTTAAAAAATAATACATATTTATTATTTTATATTTTTAACTTTACATCACATCAATAATAAATAATTTTATACATAACACGTTAACTAACTATGTTTTATATACTACCAATAATTATCACTGATTATTTGTGTCCACGTTACTAGATAGTCGATCATCACACATCTTTCATACCACATCTTTCATTTATAGGTCGATGCAAATGTCATCACGTGGACATGTTAATAACCATTAACATTTAAGAACAAATAAATAGAATATAAAGTTATTCTTAATCGAGTAAAAAAATTATTAAAGCTATATATTATTAAGCATCGATCCTTAATGGATAGCCTAAAACAAAAGTATGCTTAGGGGGTTAGAATTCTCTATTCAGTGGTTTTCCAGTTTCCATTGAGAGATGGATTCTAGTAATTTGGGGGTTAATTAAATATCTTACTGTTGAGGCACAATCTTATACAGAATTATTATTGAACTTTTAATATAAAAATAGTGATGGCAACATTTTTAATTGCGTTTTTATATTTATATTTATATTTAACATCTATCAACTAATTATTGTATTTCTTTTATATAATTTATAGTTATTTTGATTTAGTATTAAATGCTTAAAAATTAAATCCTTCTATATTGGGATTAATCGGGAGCTATATCTGTCGGGGTAAATAGCAAGGTTCATACATTATATATGTACCCTTCAGGTTTATGGTTAGGAAACTGATTTTGGGCATATAGAAATTTGGTAAGACTTGGTTTGAAAAAGCGAGGACTTTGGTGTTCATGAATTGTAGGCTCCTAATACATGCATCTTAGAATATAAATTAGTCAATACAGGACGAGTAGGACCACCGACTCCTCACATTCACAATTTGTTTGGATATTCAATCCAATCAAATAATAAACTCCACTTAGCGGTTCTTTTAAGGTAATATAATTTTACTATTGAGTAAAATAATTATTAATAAATTATTACTATGAAAATAATAATTTTAATTTTATAATATCACGAATTTTTTAATCTAATCTTTATACTTTAAGCATAAATGGTAGGGTTAATTGTGCCGCATTGTACCAGCACAATTTCCAATTTCAGATAATTTGTATGTAAGTGTTATATAATAATTCTTTCAAAAACTCAAGTTTTTATAGGAAGTGAATTTAATAACTTAGAACTATTTTATCTTTACAAAATCTCATCATTTAAATTTTTCTTAATAGTGTGTGTTTTTTATCATTTTACAAATCCAACAAATTTTAGAATTTTAATTAATTTTTGAGATTTTTACATGGATTCAATCTCAAGGCTATATTGCTATAATATCATATAAAAGTGTTAGTGATAAATTCTTTTATGATGTGTTTAGTTAGAAGGAATGAAAATGAAACAGAATTTATTCATTCTATTTATGTGTTTTATTGAGTTGAAAAAAGAATAAATAATGAAATCGATTCTTAAAAAAGAATAAATCACAATTCTTTATTCCTATTTAGTAATCATGATTTTATTTTTATCTTATTTTTTTTAATTTCACACGCATCTTAAATATAATCTCAAACTCAAATCCTAAAAAAGTAAACACTAAATCCCAAAATCTTAAAAATTAAATCTATATATTTTTTATTCATTCATAGTCAATTTTATTGTTATTGTATGTGTCATCATTAAACATTATATACATAAATAAAAATGATTAAAAAAGTATATTCTTGTTGCATAAATGGTGGTTTATTCTATCATTCCGTGTATTTGTTAACTGTTCATCATATATCGTGTTTTCCAGTACTGATTTTGGAATCTTTTGACAGATCACCCGTTGACACAAAAAATTTCCAATATGCCATTTTTGGTTTTGTCCTATTATTGGAGACACAATATGCATATAGATGATTAAGACTTCACTAACTCTTTTGATGCATTATGTTTTGGATCACCTACTTTAATATGTCAGTTGTTAAACTATTTTCCTTATAACATACTTAATGGTGCACTGTTTTTGGCCCACCTTTTGAATCATATAAAGGATATATATATTGAAGTAAAGTATATTTATATATGGAGAGATAACACCTATTATCAACAACTAGATTCCCTACTATCCTGTTGTTGTTCAAAGTGGTGGTGTTGTTGCTAATTGGATTATAAATATCTTAATCTTATTATTATTATTTGCCTTGGTATATTAGGTAAGAGTTGAATGATTGAATAATATAGTAAACGGGTAAGTACTGTTTGATTAATAGGTAGCGGCTAAAACTAAAAAAGTTTGTATTGAGTGTTAAAATAAGATTCTTTATAAGGTATACCCGTTGAGAACGTGACACACACAAAATATGACAGATCGAGTAACTAGGACGTAATGTTGATTGCAAGGTCAGTTTTTGGCAAGAACCCTTAACGAACAAGCTAAGGCTCTTTTTGGTTTGATATATCACACCTCTAATATGGCTTTAACTTCTCTCTCTCTCTATCATTTATGGTCTTTATTTTAGGTGGTTGGCTGTTGGATTTATAATGTTTTTTGTTTCTTTTCAATAAAAACTTTATCTCTTGACAAAAAAAGAAAGAGAAAGGAACTGTTTTTGGATACATTTAGAATATATATTATAATTTTTTTAATAATAACTGAATATGAATAATGTAACCTTTAGGTTTTATAGGTAAGATTTAGGCTCTAGTCATTTTGAATAATGAAATGTACAGAAGTCTTTTAATTTGTTTTGAAAGTCAATTTAATTTGAGGCAATTGCGATTGGGATTCTACACAAGTAATTGCAAATTTGAAAATATATTTTGTAAATTATTTTGTATATTATGTTTTTGTTTAACAAACTTTTTTCATATATATCAATAAATATTAAAATATCTTTATAATAAATATATTACTTATAAAAAATTATTTTAATAGTTTTATTTGATATTGAATTTATATTATAATCATTGAATAATTATTTTGAACACATTAAATATGATAATTTATACTTTTATTGCTTATTCATTTAATAAATATGATAATTCATATCATTCGTAGTTACTTACTCGTTTAATAAACATAGTACGTTCCATAAATTCATTTATGAACATATAATATTTGTATTGAATTAATTATTTTATACCGAGATAATGTCACATCTCTTATCTTTATCTTCATATATAAAAGCATTGATGTTTGGTTGACACCACTTTTAAAAAACAATAATATTGGTGGTTTTTTTACGACATTAAATATTAAAATACTTATATAATAATTATATTATATTATTTTGATAGTTTTATTTTATATTGACTTTACATTATTATTATTATTTGATAATGGTTTTAATCATATCAAGTGTAATAATTTATGTGCTTTTTGATTACCTATTTAGTGAGTGGATTGAGCTCAATCAATTCATTATACGAGGATATTATATTTGTATTAAATTAATTATTTTTGTATCATTATAATATCGTATCTTATATCAATTAAAAATAGTTAATTAATATAAATTAATTTTGAGAGAAAAATACTTATAAAGTTTTTACTAAGTTCATCAATTAAGTTGTATATGTTGTATTCATATAAGGTTAATTTCTTAGGTAACAATAAAAATATTAATTAAATAAGTTAATATGTATTTTTATGTTATATATTTAACTTATTTATTAAACAAATCTAAGTAATCATTGTTAACATCGAATTAAATTATTCATGTTTGTATCATATTTAGATTTTATTGTTAATAAAATATTTTTATTAAATATTATTTTTCTAAGAAATTATTTATTTATTCTCTTAGGGCTATTCATATGCAAATTACTTTACAAATTTATTAACTTCTTTTTCATCTTGTTTTAATAAAAGCAACATAAAAATTTATATCTTAATACTTATTTTTTATTTTTTTAATATCAACAATTTTAAAGAATAATAATCATAAATCAATAATTAATAAAATTATAAACTTATCAAATTTCAATTAAATATATGTGTTAGGATATACTCGTGGACCTGTAGTTTTAATACAGTGGGGGAGTCCTTAGACTCCTCCTCCAAACTGAGCTACGTCGAGTTCCTTTCACCTTCCCCAAGTCTCGAACCTCGGACCTAGTCTTTAAGTACCTCAAGTTCTAAGAGGTTGGTACCAACTGAGACGCGAGTATATCCTAACATTAAAAGGGTGCATTTTTATAAGGGCTGTCTGCGTGGGCCCGTAGATTTTATACAGTGGGGGGTCCTTAGACTCCTCATCCAAACTGAACTACGATGCATTTCTTTCGCCATTCCTCAGCTTCGAACCTGTGACCTGGCCCTTTAGTCAACAGATTCGTAGAAGCTGGTACCAACCTCTAAGAACCGGAGGTACTTAAGGGCTAGGTCCTAGGTTCGAGGCTTGGGGAAGGCGAAAGGAACTCGGCGTAGCTCAGTTTGGATGAGGAGTCTAAGGACCCCTTCATTGTATAAAAGCTATGGGTCCACGAGTATATCCTAACAATATGTACATATACCATTTATCTAAAACTAGTAGTAAGAAAGCATCGAAGAGACATGAGTTAAAAAATTGTCCAATATAAATAATTTGTAGTGGCTAATGGTTTACTTGAAAACATAAACATTTCAATCAAACTTGAACTTGAACGAAATTATCATATTGTTAGAGATTGTTATAAAGTTCTTTACTTTAAGGAGCAAAACAATGAGCAAAATGTGGAGCTTAATTCAAAGAGCAATTCAAGAAACCATTAATTTAAAGAGTAATTCAAGGAGTGGATTTTCCTATAAATAGATGTGTAATTGTAATGAATTAATAAACCAAGTGTTTATTCCAATTGAGAGAAAATCTTAGAGAGTAATTTTCTTGGGTGTAATTGGGTTGTAAGTTGTGAGTATTGTATACACCTTTTGTAATTTTTCTCCTTTCAGTAAAAAGATCTATAGCAGGTCTAGAGACGTAAGGAAGATTGGTCGAACTCCGTTCTCAAATTTGAGTGTTATTTTGTCTATTTTGCTTTCTCATAAATCTGGCTTATCGAGAATTTTCATAATTTCTTAACAATTAGTATCAAAGATTTTGGTGGTGATTTCTGTCAATTTCCTACAATGTTATTATTCATGTAAATAGTGAATTACGTGAATAGTGAAATTTTTTCTACGATATTTGTTCGTTAACGGAGGTGTTATAATACATGGTGATTTGCAGAAATAGTCAGAGACGATCCGGAGGATATCAGATTTGAGTGGGAGCAATGGCCGTAGATGAAGGAAAGGTGAAACTCGAGAAATTCGATGGCACAAATTTTGGGTTTTGAAAAATGCAGGTAGAAGATTATCTGTATCAAAGAAATCAATATCATCCTCTCTTAGGGAATAAGCCAGAGGCTACGAAGAAAAAATATTGGAATCTTTTAGACATACAAGCCCTCAGAGTTATTCGATTGACGCTATCCCGCAATATTTCTTTCAATATAGTAAAGGAAAAGACCACAGTAAGTCTTATGGTAGCTCTCTCCAATATGTATGAGAAGTCATCGACCTTAAACAAAGTGCATTTGATGAGACGTTTGTTCAACTTGCGGATGATAGAAGGCATATCGATAGCTTAACATCTCAATGAACTCAACACAGTCACAACTTGGTTGAGTTCAATTGAAATTGAATTCGATGAAGAAGTACGAGCATTGATAATTTTGTCTTCTTTACCAGAAAGTTGGAATGCTACTGTCACGAATGTGAGTAGCTCGTTAGGAGGCAATAATTTGAAATTTGATGATGTTCGTGATCAGATTCTCAATAAAGAGATCTAACGTAGAGAATCGGGTGAATCGCCAACCTCTTCAATTTTGCATACAGAGTCAAGAGAAAGAGATTCAACTAGAGGGAATGGATGTGGCAGAACAGACTACCAAGTTAGATCAAAGGACAGGAGGTCTAAATCTAGGAATCCTAATAATTCTCATAGCTTGAAGACTATCGAGTGTTGGAATTGTGGGAGAACTAGGCACTACAAAAATCAATGTAAAAGTGCACCGAAGGACAAACAAGTGAAGGTAGAGGGAAATGTTACTTCCACCTCAAGATGAGATGGAGGAGATGATGCATTGATATGCTCTTTGGAGAGCAACGAAGAATCTTGGGTGTTAGACTCTGGAGCATTGTTCCATGTTACTTCACCAAAAGAATTTTTCCAGAAATGTCCCCAGAAACCTTGGAAAGGTATATCTTGGCGATGATCAACCGTGTGTTATTATTGGCAAAGGTGTAGTGAAGATTAAGTTGAACGGGTCTGTTTGGAAACTGAAGGATGTCAGGCATATTCCCGACCTAAGAAAGAACTTAATCTCAATAGGGCAATTGGATAGTGAAGGCTACACTATGATCTTCCATGGTGATGATTGGAAGATTTCAAATGGTGTAATGACGATTGCTCGAGGCAAGAAGAGTGATACTATTTATATGACAGTAGAGGCACGTTGTTCAATCGTAGTTGCATCAGGTAATGAAACACTAAATCTATGGCACCGGAGACTAGGCCATATGAGTGAGAAAGGGATGAAGATTATGCACTCAGAGGGAAAACTTCTAGGTCTAGAGTCAGCTGAGATAGACATGTGTAAAGATTGCATACTTGGAAAGAAAAAAGAGAGTTATCTTTTAGACGAGTGGTAGAACCCCAAAGAATGAAAGGTTAGAGCTTATCCACTCTGATGTTTGGGGACCAATAACCGTCACATTCATTGGTGGGAAACACTATTTCGTGACTTTTATCGATGATCACTCTCTGAAGGTATAAGTTTAATTTCTAAAGCATAAGTCTGAAGTATTTGAGGCTTTCAGAAGATGGAAAGCTATGGTAGAAAATGAGATGGGTTTGAAGATCAAAAAGCTTAGAACCGATAATAGTGGTGAATATGAAACACTAGATTCAAAAATTTCTACTATGAGCACGGGATTAGAATGGAAAGAATTGTGCCAAGAACGCCTCAACACAATGGTGTAGCTGAGCGTATGAACCAAACGTTGACAAAAAGATCGAGAAGTGTTCGTATACAGTCAGGTCTATCGATGCAGTTCTGGGCAGAAGTAGTCAACACAACAGCTTACTTGTTTAACCAAGGCCCATCTGTTCCATTGGAGCATAGAATACCAGATGAGGTATGAAGTAGAAAAGAGGTAAAACTATCACATCTAAAAGTTTTCGGTTGTGTAGAATTTATGCATATTAGTGATCAAGACAGGAATAAGCTTGATCCCAAATCTAAGAAATGCACCTTCATCGGCTATGGTGTGGATGAGCTTGGCTATCACATTTGGGATGATGAAAATAAGAAAGTGATCCGTAGCAGAGATGTGATTTTCAATGAAAGAGTGATGTATAAAGACATGCATAAAACAGACATCAACGACTCAAAATAGAATGAGTCAGTATTTGTAGATGCAGATGATGTCCCAGATAGTTCCTTGATGGAACCAATTGTAACAAGTTCTTAGCCAGAAGAACTTGTTGGACAGAGTAGTACACAACAGTCCAACACATCACAACCTCATACTACAACTTCTGTATTGAGAAAGTCTTATCGACCTCATGTGCCTAACATGAGGTACATGAGCTATAAGTTGTTGATTGATGGAGGAGAGCGTGAATGCTATGATGAAACTTGTCAGACTTGAGATGCCAATAGGTGGGAGCTTACCATGAAATCGAAGTTGTGCTCAACTTCAGTTGGTCTGTTAAAGTAACAATACTAGAAAAACTGTTGCATTGATCGAGGTGTGAAGACAGATTGAAAATCAATCTTCAAGTGGGAGATTGTTATAAAACTCCTTAATTTAAGGAGGAAAACAATGAACAAAACATCGAGTTTAATTCAAGGAGCAATTCAAGGAAATATTAATTTAAAGAGTAATTCAAGGAGTGGATTTTCCTATAAATAGTTATGTAATTGTAATAAATTAATAAACCAAGTGTTCATTCCAATTGAGAGAAAAACTTAGAGAGAAAAGTTTTTGTGAGAAAAAAATAATTTTCTTGAGTGTAATTGGGTTGTAGGTTGTGAGTTGTAAGTATTGTAAATACCTTGTATAATTTCTCTCCTTTAAGTAAAAAGATCTACAACAGATCTGAAAACGTAAGCAATATTGGTCGAATTTCATTATCAAATTTGAGTGTTATTTTATCTATTTTATTTTCTCATAAATCTAACTTATTGAGAATTTGTGTAATTTCTCAACAGAGATAACTCATGCTATAGCTATATATCAACTATGCATATTTGTATTTCAAAGGAAATAATTAAAAATTGATTATTAAATTAAATAAATAATTCAATAATTCTTAATGGAATAAATAAATAAATAATTGTGCCTACTAAATTCTATATATATATATTCGCGAGTGTAAACATATGATCAAAAGAGGTCATTTACAAATCAATGTGTTATTATAATTTTTTAAAGAAAAATTATGAAATTGAATATTCAAAGACCACGTACTATGTTATTACACGTTATAAATTTATTATAATCTCAATTGAAAGGATGAATTTCAGAATTATAGATCTATAAATCTAAATATAATAACTAATCATAATTTACTACCTAATAATTTATAATTAAAAATATTTGAGAATACAATTTTTAGATTCATATTTCGTACATTATTTTATTATCACTTCTGATTTGAATATTTATTTTACTTTTCTACTTTCTCTCATGATTTCAATAAATGTGGGAGTTATGATAAAAAAAAGAAAAAGAATACACATTAAAATGAGAGAAACGGTGCCATACACAATTTGTAATAGGCAATTTGGAATTCTCATTAAAAAGAGAAAAGCAGTCCTTACTCGATAGTATTAAAATCCGTATTTTTCTTCCTTTTTGCTATTTACAATAGTAATATGTAAGGTATAATTATAGAATTTTTTTACCAATTCGTCTAAAAAAAATAGTAAAAAATATATTAGATATGATTAGAAATATAGATTTATTAATCTCACAATTGAGATTTAAAGAGATAGTTTCTCTACATGCATTTATAAATCTCAATCCATCCAAAATTACAAAAATATTTTACTTTTGTGACACATATTTAATGAAATTATAAATTTATATGATTATTTGTAAATAATTTTTTAAAATTTTATCCCTTAATTAATATATGTTTCACAAATATATTAATACTAGAAGTACACTAAAAATATATCGAGAAATTATAAAAATAATATCTCTAAAATTTATAATAATCAAAATAACATTTAATAATATTGAAAGAGTTTTAATTAAATAAAGTTTAATATTAAATGAGCTTAAATAATCATAGTTTAATTTGTACAACATTTTATGTAAAATAATATACTATATTTTTTAATAATAATAATGTATGATGTAGACATAAATAGTGTTAATTTTGTGAATTTGTTACCTTAATAGTAACATATTTTAATTTTGTTATCATTTTTTATCTTTATTATTAATTGATATTTTAGTGGTACTCACATTTAAAAAAATTTATTTTTTCATATGACGAGTATATATTATTTTAATCGAGTATATTTTTAACATTTTTATCTTTTTGTGTCTATACAATATAAAAAAATTAAATATTTAATTTTAAATTTTAATATTTTTGATTTATTTTATATTCTCTTCGACTTCTTATCTTCGTTCAAAGATTGCACTATTATTACTTAATTTGAAGAAATAAACTTTTAAAAAGTGAAATTTTTTTAGATTAATTAAATAGGTACAAATATTTATTATTATATAATATCTAAATATTTAAATTAAATAAATGAGTCATAATTAATATAATAATAGTTAGAAGGGCAACATTTATAAAAAAATGTCTGTATGAATGAGGAAGTTTTTATTTTTTATATAGGCTTATCTTGAACAAGATAGAAATAAGAACAAAAATAACAAATGTTATATAATATTTAAATATTTAAATTAAATAAATGAATCATAATTAATATAGAATTAGGTGTAAACGTAATATCTATAAAAATTACTTGTATAAAAAATTATTTTATATTTTATATAAGTTTTATCTTGAAGTAGATAGAGACAAAAGATTAGAAAACAATAAGAGATAGGCGAGAGATGATAAATGAGTCTTAAAGTTTTAACTTCATTTATATTTTTTCAAATGGCATTCTAATTAATATATTTTGAGAAAAATAAATAATCAAAAAGAGATATTATTTAGTTTTTTAAAAGATATCATTTAGTTTTTTAATTTTTTAAAAATATATTAATTAAAAATAAAATGTACTATTTTAATAAATTTTTAATTAAAATATTATTTAAAAAATATTTGATATTAAAATATTAAATTAATTTAATTAATTTAATTGATATTATTTTAAAATAAATAAATAAATAAATAATATTATTTATAAATAATATGTCGAATAAGCCGGCTTAATGGTCAGCCGAGCGAAATTTGTTAGTTCATCAACCAAAGACCAGTTTGAAACGTTGACTGCTTTTAATGGCTGAGCCGCCAATAACCTATACGTAAAAATATCCATATATTTTTATGTACGTAAATTAGAAGACCTCATTGTCGCCACTGTGGATTATTAATCATTAGCCCAACCTCCGCGTAGCAAAATGGGAAAGCTCGAGGAACCCATAATACTAAGAGAGAGACGAGAAAAGAAAGTCACCGTTAACCGGACATAACGGTGGTTTTGAAATTTCTTATTTTATTGTTTTTCGAGGAACCAATGGACTGACACAGTAAAGGGGTTCTCGTGACGAAGGCAAAAGTAAAAGATGGGACCGGTCATGTGGGCGCGTGAAAACTGCTGTAACCGCCAGCTAGTACCCACAGTAATGCACATCATTAACATAACCCATGAAGGACGGTCTAACCTATAGCCACGTGGGCTTATCTGATATTGTTGGTACGTGTCGAGTCCAGCCTGTTTTTTCGATTTTACCTGCAGTCACGCACAAGGGTTCGTTAATTCCATTTTCTTCACGGAAGTGTTTTTAGTGCCTCGCATATGGGATATGTGTAAAATCGTTTATGCCCTCATGTCTTTTAAATATTTAGTTAGTAACCAAGCAAGAGGAAATGTTGTTTTCTTCCGAAGAAAAGTCTAACTAACTGGAAGGTGGGTGAAAATGATTCTGTATTGTACAGACTACAGAGCAGCTTCAAGAAGAATTGAAGAAAGTACTTGTAGGTAAGACTTCAAAATCAAATAGTTTCTCCGTTCGTTGACCGCTCGTACATTAGAAAAGTAAAAGGGATGAATGGTCTGATTTATTTTTCTTTATATTGCATGAATAATTCAAATTGACTTAATAAAGAAGTATATATTGATTTTTATAAAATATTAAAAAATATTTATTTATTTAAAAAATAAATATATAAATTAAAAATAAAATTTTATATGTAAAATAAATTATATCATGAATTTAAATTTATTATTATTACTATTGTTTAAATATTTCAGGGGACTGTATTTTCACGCAAGTATAATTTGGCCCGCCCTTACATTTCTTACGGACTGAAACAAGAGTCACAACTGTTGGATAAACATCATCGTATCAATTGTCAAAAATATCATTGAAAAAAGTTGATAATTTCGCACGTTTTTAACTTCTTATTCAAATATTCTGGTCCCACATAGGGGTACAGTTGTCATTGCAAAAACGGAAAGGATTACGTGGGAAAGAAACGCGTTTTGGCCGGCGAGCGTTTGGTTGAACCATCTAACAACAACTACTTGCCTAAAGTTTTTTTTAATCAAACCTTCCATATCTGATTAAATATTAATTTATTTCGTTTTACAAAATGAAAGTCGAAATAATATTTTATTCGATTAAAGTGTTATTTATTTTTTAAATTATAAAAACTATAAATGATCCTATCTTAAAACTATTTCGGTTTTTTAAGCCTTCGCTTTCTCTCTTTCCTGTTTCCACTGTTTTCTCCCTCCTTTTTCCATCTTCTCGCCGGTGTTAAACGTGCTTACGGTGCCGGAAAACCACTTCTTCGTCGGCGAATATTTCCTGCGTCATAACGAGATTTACGGATTGTTCTATTTTACCGTCTTCATCTTTGAACATTGATTTCAAAAGGTTTGGTACAACAAGTTTCTGGATCTCCTGCTCTGACTTGGTGTCGTCTCTTTTGGAACGCTTTATAGAATGTGCGAAGCGTGCTTCCATCTAAAGGCTTGCTATTGTTAGACTATGGAGGAGATCGTGATCTAGGGTTTGGTTTCCTGGTTTCCGATTTGTTTTTTGTTACTGTGTTTTGGATTACTTGTTCTGCGAAACAAAACTAAAACGGAGGCGTTCAGAGAGCGGCATCGGCATGAGATGGTGTGTGATTCTCAATTTTTATATGTCTTTTTGTTTTTATTTTTCATTGCATAGTTTTATTTCTTATTTGAAATTTTCTGTATTTATTTTTCTTCCTGTTGCGTGCCTAAGATCCCCGTACATTGTTCGCTAATTTTTTTGGATAGCATTTCTTTTTGAAATTCTGTTCTATGCATCGTCATACTGTCAAAGTTGGTTTCGCATAACTTTTTTTTAATAGTTTCAGAATTCAGTGGTTCATTGCTTCATCCTACGCATGAATGTATGAGAACAATAAGGACTCGATCTACTTTTTTGATTTTTTTTAATTTTTTAATTTTGCATTACTTAAATTTTATTTCGGATCATATGGGCTTTATTATTGCTTCTAAACAGCGGCAAGTTTCAAAGGCGCAGATAAACTGCTACCAATGCCCCCCTCCCCCGCGCCTGCGCCCGCGCTCGTCCTTCGTAATATCCTGTTGAGTTTGTTCATTTAGTCAAAACTCTTGGCAGTCTTCCCTCTCAATGATCGTGATTGTTTCATGCATCAGATTTTTGGTCAATTCACATTAGACTTTATAAGTACTAATCGGTTATGCTCCCCCGTCCCGTCCCGTCCCGTCCCGTCCCGTCCCGTCCCGTCCCGTCCTGATACGGTGATTCCTAAGTCCTTGTGTTTTATATTGTCGTTAATTCCACGATACTTCGGACCTTATTGGGTGAACAGAGCATGGAACCTGTACACTATTCTAGGAGCTTTGATATTATGTTTGGGTTTCAATATAGTTTAATGCATAATGATGCATTAGATGAATTAGTTTGTTTTGAAACTGTTTGACGAGGGAGAAACATTTTTTTTCAAACTGACTTTACAACATGTAACTGGTTATCCTATTTTTCAATTATTGGGCATATCCGGAATAGTTCAAATTAAGCATTCGCTCGGAGTACAGTAAACATATATCCCTAGCTTGGTGTCTTGAATTTGGATGTTGTTATAGAAGATATTACCTAGTTAATTATTTGTTTCTTGCTGATATTGGATTATTATGTTGAAAAATTAAAAAAAAATACTTTAATTATGCCTGTGTACTTATTTAGCCCATCTTTTATTTTTGTACAATTCTGTAATAACAGTGCATTGCTTTTTTTACCTCATAGGTGGAGGGAAGGATTTCTGCGTCCAAAGAGACTAAAAATGGATTGGAATTCTTGAAGCGCAAAAGGCTTCAGCGCATGAAACCAGAAACAGCTTCAGGACTTGTGCGTATTAATAGTGTGATGGCTCGAAGTGGAGGGGATGCTTTAAGAGCATCAGCATCTTGTGGTGTTAGATTACATGCTAACACAGATTCCATTTTTCAGCCCAACAGTGCTGGTAATGACAAGGATTCTTCTTTAAAGCGAAAGGTGGATAAGTTTGACATAAGTGATCTAGAATGGACTGAGAAAATCCCCGAGTGCCCTGTATACTTTCCTACCAAGGAGGAGTTCAAAGATCCCATGGTTTACCTTCAAAAGATTGCTCCAGATGCTTCAAAATATGGTAAGAGTCGTTTACAGTTGTCTGGTTAATTTGTTCCTGGGGATGCACTTTCGCATTAAGGAATGTTGATTCATTGAGCGATCTTGTTAGATTCATGGTTGCTGTCTTGCTAACATGTGTATGCGCATGAATTTGTAAGGCCTAACCATATGTGTATATGTGGCTTCTATAACCTCTTATCACACTGGTTTTATATATCTATAAACATTATTTTAATCTAATTATTTGTGAGTGAATCTGAAAATTCGAGTCTATATCTTCTAATAAACTCAAATTTCTTTAAATTTTCCTTTTGTTTATTATGAATACAGCCCTCAATCTTAAATTATGAATGGAATTATTTGAATGTGGTACCTCTGCATCCTTTTTACAAAAATAAAGAAAAATACTGTAATTAAGAATTTAATAACCGATTGTGGTAGGGCTTACCTTTTGTTTTCTATTAGATGGTAATTCTTTTGGCTCTGCTCTAATACCTTTATGATATTTGTCATCTCTTGTCTTCTATATTCTCTTCTCCCTTCCAGGTATAATCAAAATTGTTTCTCCTTTGAGTGCTTCTGTTCCAGCTGGTGTTGTGTTGATGAGGGAGAGAGCAGGATTTAAGTTCTCTACTAGAGTACAACCTCTTCGTCTTGCTGAGTGGGACTCTGATGATAAAGTCACTTTTTTCATGAGTGGAAGGTAAGTGCTTGACCTAATTAGAACGATAAAGTTTTGTTTGAAGTTTCTATCTGATTATGAAATTGGGTGCGACTTTTCAGAAATTACACCTTTCGTGATTTTGAGAAAATGGCAAACAAGGTTTTTGCTCGTCGATATTGTAGTACTGGTTGCCTTCCTGCAACATATTTGGAAAAGGAATTTTGGCAAGAAATTGCTGGTGGAAAGACAGAAACTGTTGAATATGCATGTGATGTTGATGGCAGTGCCTTTTCAGATTCTCCAAGCGACGAGCTTGGAAATAGTAGTTGGAATTTGAAGGTGTCCATTCTTCTAATGCTTTTTATATTTCAGTCCTTTGTTCAAATAGATTATTTAGTTTAGAATGAAAGAATTCCAAGTATAGTAAGAAAGGAAATTAGAATTCCAAGAATAGTAAGAAAGGAAATTAGAATTCCAAGTATAGTAAGAAAGGAAATTAGAATTCCAAGTATAGCTCCCAGAGTCAAATCAGTATAGTTAATTTCTTCTCAGACTCACTGTATGTGTTCTGTGGTTTCTTCGATTGGGATAACACTCATCTTACACTTCTCTTAGTTGTAGTTATTACTGGATCCTACATCCAAAATACAGTTAAAAAGTTTCTGATATGTAAGGTAGAAAATGAGGAATACTTTTAAAGGATTAGCTAATTGCTTATAGTGGGAGGAATCATGAAGTATTGAGTTCAAACCTAGAAGGTAGTTGTACTTTTCCGTTTAAATTGTAGCTAATAAAGAATTATTTGCCTCCTACGGCATATATAGTTTTGTCATTTATTATTCGATAATGTGGTTAAAAAAATCTTCTTTGGTCATTAATCTTTTTGATCTCTTTGATTCTTCCATGTTTGTCTCCTGTAATAACTCTTCCTGCCATTAGGTCAGGTGCTAATAAATTCTTTAATACTAATCTTGTATTAGAACATATTTCCTTTCAGGGTGAATTGCTTATAGAATTATAGGTCTTTATAAGAAGCTGATATTTGTTATAAAGTTGATTCACTCTTAAGGAAGTCTTGGTTGGTCAAATTTATCTATAAATGGTAAGAAGCTAATGTGTTCTGTTTCTTTTCTTTCAGAGACTTTCAAGGCTACCCAAGTCCACTCTGCGTCTTTTAGAAACAGCAATTCCTGTAATGACTATAATCTTTAAAGAGTCTTATCTTTATTTACTTGTTTTGGTCAGTTATTGATGTAAGGTTATTGCAGGGAGTAACTGATCCTATGTTGTACATAGGAATGCTATTTAGTATGTTTGCATGGCATGTTGAGGACCATTATTTATATAGGTAATTTTCTGTTCTTTTGTGAATTCCATGAGGCAGAAAAATATTGTTTTTATAATATATTTGCTTTTTTCTTATGGCAGTATCAATTACCATCACTGTGGGGCATCAAAAACATGGTATGGTATTCCTGGTCGTGCTGCTTTGCAATTCGAAAAGGTTGTGAGAGAACATGTGTACACGCATGATATTCTTTCAAATGATGGAGAAGATGGTGCTTTTGATGTTTTACTTGGGAAAACAACTTTGTTTCCACCAAATATTTTGCTAGAACACGATGTCCCTGTTTACAAGGCGGTGCAGAGGCCAGGAGATTTCATAATTACCTTCCCAAGAGCATATCATGCTGGATTTAGTCATGGTATTTTTTTGAAATGCATTTTTATCCTGTTACATGACTCTTCAATTTTTGTTTAGTATCTATCCAATATAGATATGGATTTAGGTACTTGACATTTCAATTTGGTGGACACAGAAAAAATGAGAAAAATGGGTGTCCTACACTTAAATATGTATAAATTTTTGTTAGAAACTCGGTGTCCTAATGGACGAAATATATTATCAGGCATTAATGGGTTTTTTCCAATGTATCTTTAGGTTTTAACTGTGGTGAGGCGGTAAATTTTGCAATTGGTGATTGGTTCCCATTAGGTGCTGTTGCTGGTCGCCGTTATTCACTTCTCAATAGGATGCCACTACTTCCCCATGAAGAACTACTGTGCAAAGAAGCAATGCTTCTTCATACCAGTTTAGAAGTTGAAGATTCAGACTGCTCTGCTGGTGACTTATTCTCCCACCATTCCATTAAAATTTCTTTTGTGAAATTGATGCGGTTCCACCATCTTGCCCGCTGGTCTTTAATGAAATCAGGGACATGTACAAGTGTTTCTTCACATTCTCATGGAACAATACTCTGCAGCCTGTGCAAACGTGACTGCTATGTAGCTTATATTAGTTGCTACTGTTACCTGCATCCTGTCTGTCTTCGCCATGGTACACTCTTCACTATGATGCTATAGTCACTTAAGTTATTCTTTCTTGGTAGATATCTATTGAAATGTGTGATGTTTAGACTTTAGATTGGTCTTTTAAATGACTAATAGTGTCAGTTTCCCCCTACTCCTTTTGTGGGGTAAATCCAATAATTAAATACATGTCCATCTTGTCTTTTACATATTTTTGTGCCACCCCTTATTCTTGGGATCTTTGATGTTGCAGAACTTACCATGTCAAAATTTTCTTAGCTTGTTTATGATCTTTATGTGACAGATGCTGGATCTCTACATTTCTCATGTGGGAGCAATCCCATTCTTTCCACAAGGGAAGATATATTGGATTTAGAAGTTGCAGCTCGTAAGTTTGAAACAGAAGAGGATATTTCAGCGGAAATTAATAGGCATGATAAAAGTGGTGATAATTTGTATTCATATCCACTTTCAAATACATCACAAAGGGCTGAAGAGGATGGATACTCTCGTTACTGTGAAATAAATTTTGAGCTGAACTCTGGTACAACTCATTGTCTATCCCAAGAGCCAGAGCCTGTTTCCCATTTTGAACCTATATCGTGTGAACAGACAATGAGTGCAAGCCCTCATTTCTCTGGTACTTCCATGCATATGGAATCTTCACATCACTCATCTGTTAAACCACCCGAGAGCGAGAGCACAAGCACACTCAACACTGTAAGATACCGTATTTTCTTATATTAGCCTTTCTCAATAATTTGCATACTTGGTATCACTAATTGATTTCTTTCTTCCTTCAGAGTAATTATTGTGAGACCTATTCCTGAAATTCTAATGGAATTTTTTACCATTTTTATTTCATTTTAGGTACAGGCAAATATTGTTTTTAACTCCAAGAATCTTGAGTCTAAGAGGCTTTCTGGCGAATTTTTCCACAATGCATGTGAGTCATCTTTGTTGTCCTCGTCATATGATGAATGCTTGGATGCATCTCCAGAAAATTTTCCTGGATCAGGGGTAAGGTCTATTATTGGTCAAGATAGTGAGAGTTCTGATTCAGAAATATTCAGGGTTAAGCGCCGTTCTACTTTAAAGGTGAAAAAGAGAAAGGTCAATCATTTCATGTTGCCAAAGCATTCTGAGCATCAGGTATAAATATTAGTGTCTTTCTCTATTTTGTAATGCATATTTTGATAACAATAGGAATTTATTGGATATATTAGCATTAGAAACTAACTGAAGCTCAATAGTGCTGGAACTTATTTGTTACTGTTGATTTCTGTGTCTAACTGTCTAGAAATGATTTAAATAGTTAACAGGTGCAAGATTTTGATTTGTAATTTTCTTAGAGCACTTATGAAATCCCCATTTCTCTTTCCGTCAAACTACTTACATCTCCATTGGCTTAACTTTGCATCCAAAATTGTCCCATTGGCTTGGAACATTTAACAAGTTTTCTAAATGTTATTCTGAAATTATGTTGTCTTCTAAAATATACTTCCACGCATACAGGGCTTTAAACGACTGAAGAAGCTCCAGCCTGAAGGCAGATGTGCACAATTCATATCTTCAGATTGCTTCAGAACTAATGAATCGCATTCTAAACTAACAACTTCCAGTAACAAAGGAGCTCTAGACACTGCTTCATTTGACAGGTTTGACCGTGGAAGTAATATTCCGTTTTCTTTTAAGTTTAAGAAGTTTGGCAATGAAGATAGTAGACAGCGAGAGCATCCCGGAAAAGGCAGACTTCATCTAGAGCTTGGCAAGAGTATGAGGGAACAACCATCGATGAATATTTGTCCAAGGCGCCTCAAAGTCAAAGACCCTTCAATACAACGGTTGGAGAACAGGTTAAAATGAAGTTGTTCAGTATAGTAGATCATCAGGAACTGATAAAGGAGTTTTTGGGCATTATGTAGAGCCTGATTTTGCTAACTTCATTCAATCTAATGGTGGCTTCTAACAACACGGTAAGATAAAGCTAAAGACTGATTTGATTCTGGGAGCTGTGACAAAAATTAACCTAGGATTAAAAATTAATATTCTTTGTGCACAGGCCTCAAATTTGGGGCACTATGCACCTACTTTTGGTGATTCTTAGGTTCTCGAGCCAGGGTTATTTTTGTCTTTGGCAGGGGAACCTTCCTGCAAAGAATTAAAGTAGGGATTGGGGTAGTAGAATTTGATGTAAATTTATTTTTTTCAGTCTAAATTCTTAGATGGGAATCGTGGTTGTGGATACTCTCCTCAACCTGTCTTAAACTATTTGCTACTTTTAGGTTTATTCTTTTTTGTAGCAATAGGTCTTTGTACCTTAGACTACTTGAATAAAATGCAGAGCAATCTAAAATTTAAGATCAATTTTTGGTTTTTGAGAACTTAGTCAATATTTTAGCCATATTATTTATAATATTCGTGACATTTTAGTTAAAAAAAGACATTTAGTAGATATTTTAGTTATAATGATATTTTATCAACATTTGAACTATATTATAGATAATTTGACCAAAAATTATAGATACGTTTGGATATCAAAATATATATATGAAAAAAATGTACCTAATGTCGACATTTTTATACATTATGCTGACGTTCTGAATCTTCATGGTCCTTCCACAAGGATGAAATATGTAATTTGTCTCGCTCTTGCTCTTCACATAATAGGTTAAAACTGCCGCATAAACGGGTTATAGTACTTGCGCACGTGGCTTTAAATTTCTTGCCTACAAAGGCTTAAGGGAATTTTGTTTTTTTATTAACACTGGCTCATACATAAAGAACAACGGGAAGCAGATACCATTGTTATAACTCTACATATAAAGTTAAAAGTAATATATACTTATATATTTAAAGTTTAAAAGAGTTTGGTCCTTTTTCGCCTTCTTTCTCCCTCATCATTAATTTTTTTTATACTAATAAATATTAATATATATATATATATAATAAATATAATTTTTATTATTTTATTAATATTTTACATAAATAAATACTAAAATATCTATATACTAAATTTTTTTTATGACTAATTACTTTATATAATAAAATTATTTTAATTATATTAAGTTTATACTATTCATATTTATTTATTTAATGAGTTTTCAATGTTAAGTAATAAGTAAGTTAAGGCCCAAATTCTTTTTTTTTTAATTTTTATACCAATAAATACTAAATTTTTATTTATTTTATTAGTTTTTTACGTCAATAAATATTAAAATATTTATAATAAATATTTTTTGTAAATAATTATTTTATATAATATAATTATTTTTATTACATTAAAAGACATAATTTATATAATTTATGATTATTTATTTAATAAGTGTTCAATAAATTATCTTCTTCCTTTTTTTAGTTTTTCTATACCAATAAATACCAAAATATCTATATAATAAATATAATTTTTAATTTTTTTAATTATTTTTTAACACCAATAAATACTAAAATATTCATATAATAAATATTTTTTCATGAATAATTATTTTGTATAATAATTTTTTTTATTATATTAAATGTGACAATTCATATAATTGATGATTACTCATTTATGAATATTCGATCAATTCACTTATGAACAAAACTCTAATTTTTTTTTTTTTTTACACCAATAAATATTTAAGTGTTCCTAAAATAAGTACATTTTTATTTATACATAAATAAATACCAAAATATTCTTAAAATAAATACTTTTTTATTTATGTACATAAATAAATATTCTTTTACAAGGCAAAGTTGAAGTGACCTTCAATTTTTGGATACAATCTACCAAGTCATTTCTCATATCTATGATTTTTACCTACTAAATCCTAAGGTACTCTTTCTTATGTTCTAATACTTTGTCTTTTTTGTCGAGGACATCTTAAAATTAGGAAACCAGGGCTTCGACCTTATTTGCATGAGCACAATAGGCTGTGTTGGTAATTTCCCCTTCCTTGTTAAGAACATGGCCTGTAATGAGTGTGGTTAGGATTGTACTAAGTATGAGAATAAATCTAAGTATTCTAATAAAAGTACCTACAACATATGATTGGAGACTATCTTTCTAGGTGTTATTCAACGCTCTTTGATAGCTACTTGTAGACGAGCTCGATCTAACTCACCCCTAAAGTGGTGATCTATGTCCAAGATTATCTTAGGCTTCCCAAAGATCTTTTTTTTTTCAAAAATGGTCACTGGTGTACTCTCTACACTAACACTTTTTAGATGTACATCATCCACCTAATGTGTATCGAGATGGACTACAGTAATGGAGAAAGTCTACATTTCATGGGGAGGAGAGTTTAGTTTCCATTTCTTGGAGGCTAATGGGGAGTCTATTTCTACCAACTCATCGACCCCCAGACTTGCCACCAAGTCTTCAATGCCAATGTTAGTGAAATCCATACCTGAAAAATAGAAACAAATTGATGAGAATTTAGGTAAGTAAAAGATAAAAATATAAAGTATCACATATATCAACTTGGAGGTTTAGCATGGTAATTATTCCAAACCCCAAGGCCTTGAAACAAGATGGGGTAAGAGTTTCCATATAGGTTATATGCAAGGAGTTTTATAGCATGAGGCGTCATACTTTGTCCTTACCATCATACCTAAGACTAGCTAACATTTCTTGACCTCGTGGCATCGTGGTGTCAAAGTTGTGGTTCTATGTAGTGTGTATTAGGACTATAGGTTCTCCACCATATATATCACCATTGACATAGAAGCATTTATCCTTCCATTTGGGTTGACTATAGGGAAGAGACCTTAAATGAAGATTGTCGATATGTATACGTTACCCTTGTAAACTTCGTTTCTTTTCATACAATACATGGCTCAACCTCCTCTAACTCGTAGCCAAGTTCCCTGATAACTACTAGCAGACTTAGAAGTGTTCTTCACCCATTGGGTTAATTTAAGCCAAATTCAAGTCATAAGTAGACAAGAATTGTACAACAACCAAAGGTATAGGAAACCTCAAACCTACTCGCAAGGCTTCCTCATGTAGAACATGTCTCATTTTGAGGTAGTACATGTCTTCCACGACCAATCTACTTGATAGCTTATGGATTTTCTTACCCCAAATATTTTCTGAAGGTTCTCCGATAGGTTGAAAACATACCTTCCTTTCCTTTAAACCTTTTGAGGTACGATGATGTGGAATGGAGACATATTACTTGAAGTGGGAGCACCTAATGGATCTTGAACCAAGGAGCTAGTAGATGTTGGAACTTGATCTCCATAGGTAGCAACTTCAATATGACCTGAGATAGTGCCACATGATGCTTGACCTAACTCTTTGGATGTTCTAGTGTGTTTTATACAAAATCGTGTGGTTCTTTGCATACTGACCCTATCATTTTAACTCGAGGTGGAAATAGAGAGGGCAAATACCCTGTCCTTTATTGTGGATTATCTTACCTATACTTCTCTACCCCGATCGTTGTACCACCTAATAACAGGGAGAAAAATATCCTCGATTCTTGTGGTAGAGGTGGACTTAGGTGAAACGCTAGGATGGGAACCATATTGCAACTGAATTTCTTTTCCTATGGTTTGAAATTTCTCACAAATAACTTGAAATTCCTTAAATTTAGGTTGAAATTCCTCATACACAGATTGAAATTCTTCATACCGACTAGATTTCGCTGAGGGAAGATTTAGAAGTTTGAAGCTCTTTGTTGGAAGTGAATTCAATAGGAGGTCAGGGATCCTAATATACTAGGCGATGAATCTGGATTACCTAGAGGAAGTTGAAAGTTTTATAATAGAAGAATTTGAGGGATTTATACTCACAAGAATTTGAAAGGTTTATACTTTCAGAAGTAGAAATTTTTTCACTCTCCCCCCACAATCGAAGTTATAACTACCTACTGAAATAACACACCCCAATAATGCTTCAAAATAAAATAATGGAGGACTTAATGTATAGGTGTTATGGACGGGAAGTGCATCGGTGGCCACAAGGAACTTTCTCTTTAAGGTGTCTAACAAGGAGGTACATCGATGTAGCTATCAACAAGAAGATTCGTGAGAATGAATATGTGATTTGTTCAAAAGGTACGTGGAAGTACTAAACAATGAGGTGTATTTTCCATGGGATACCTATAATGAGGTGTCTATATTGGTTGAGATTAACCTTACCAAAAGACAAGAAAATATGTATTGTAGAGATACATGGATATGACCTCATTATGGAAAGTGAACCAGCCTTTGTTTCAACATAAGTCAAATATGATCATTCCAATAAGTACAGATACCTAGATATAGAAGAGCATATATATATATATGAACTTATGTAATCCATTAAGAGGATCTTTTTATCTCCCCTAAATCTCTCTAAATACTTTGTAGCACTTGGAATTTTCTGAAACAAATATCAAATTTTATTTTCATTGTTACAATTGTAATTTGATTTTCAATTTTAGCAATAATTCAATCACTTTTATCTTATTCAAGAGGATTTTTAGCTTCCTAGATAAACTTGTTCTAAATTACCTATAATTGAAAACACTTATAGTGTTAATGATGTTATGTGACAAGGGGATTTTTTATCAAAATTTCGAGTAGTTTCCTAGAATTTGGATATTAATAGGTTATTCTCACCATCATTTAAATATTGTGGGTATATAACTTGAGTGGATGGATTTATCCATCATAATTTCTTATAAGTTTATAAGAATTAAGGATTCATCATTAATAAATAAATAAATTATTTATAAAATATATTATAATTATTTATTAATTAATTAAGTTTTATAAATTATAACTATAATTAATTTTTTAAAATAAATTTATAAATATATCATTAAATTATTGTAATTGAATTTGTATAATTTGTACCACTAAATTATAAAAATATTTTTGATACATCCCTTCAATTTTTCATTCATTGACTATTTTTTGAGCCATTAAAAATAAAAATAAAATCAAAAAATCTTTAAAAAATATTATTTACCGTATTCTTATTTATTAACAAATGAGATTTAATATGCATAACGAAAAATGCGCCCCTTTAATATGCATATTGAGTTGTATATTAAATTGTATAAACGTAGGATTAAATCATAAGGGTTATGCATATTGAATTGTATAAACGTAAGATTAAATCATAAGGGTGTAACGATGTGTATTGACGCACCAAGCTTGATGGTATTTAGCTACATGTGGTCGGGTTTTGGGGTCGGTCGCAAAATCTTTCTGAAGTTGATCCAAGTGCCTCTGAGTTCAGTCAAAGGGCTGCACGTCCTACTTGACTTGAACTAAGCCTAAGTCAGAGGCTCAATGGGGGATGATCCACACAGAAACTCACTACCTTAAATATACCAATAACCCAAAGAGAAAAGATACATTAGAAATTGTGATCGATGCAAATTATTTGTTAAAGAACCCGTAAAAAAGACGATAGAAAATAATAATTATAATATATTTTTTATTTTATTTTTAATGATATAATGGACAAAAACTCTCATAAAATATTTTGTAATTTGACGGTAGAAATGAGATAAAATTTAATTTAACTCTATGAATAATACAAACCTAATAATATAATGATATATTTATAATTTTATAATTATTTTAATAATTATTATTTCATATCTAATACTAATGAATTTTTATAATTAAAGTTCAATTTATTGAAAAAAATATTATTTTGGATAATGTTTTTTCAATTTAACTATAAAATATGAAGAAAAAAATACTAAAAAAATATATAAATTTTACATATGTATTTGTACATAAAATAATTATGATATATCACGTGCACATCAAATTATTCATAAAATTTTGATGACGTAAACATATATAAATTTACTTGGATTTAATATTTCTGTTCCATTAATTGTTTTCCAATTATGTTTCTTGTTTGAGATTAAGGTATTTTTAAAGACACAAAAATATTTAAGAAAAATAAATAAATAAATAATAAGCTTATATTATAATTTATAATAATAAAAATAATATTTTAATAATATTGAAAGAATTTAATGGAATAATTATCAATATTAAACGAGTATTAACTATCATAATTTAATTTAAATATTATTAAATATAAAAAAAATGTAAAAAAAATTAATAATAAAAATATATTAATAATATGTTGTTTTTTAAAAATATTTAACATAAATTACTTTCTTTCTTTCGGAAATGAGATAGAGAGATAAAGTGAGATAACATAGAGGGGAAAATGCAGAAAGCATTAAATTCATAATAAACACAAAAGTCCAAAAGAAAATCATATAGATAGAAGTAGGAGTCAATGCCCGAACCACCGCCCTTGCTGATTGGTGAGGCCCCATTGTTTTGGTCTGTGAATATTCAATATTCTGAGCCTTACCACAAAACAAAGCAAGGGTCTTTTTCTGGTGCGTTCTTGACTCTCTCTCTCTCTCTCTCAACTACTCCTACTCACCCACCAACTACCCACCAAATTAATACATAGTTTACATCCCCACTTGTTCTTTCTCCGATTCAAACAAAATTATCCCAACTCTACTTTTACTCTATTCCATTCATCATTAAAATCCTATTGAAAAAAAATTACCAAAATGACACCACCAACGGGAGGGAAAATGTGGGAGATATTCAATAATATGTCCTTTAGTTTGGTCAGCAGAGTTGAGAAACTATTAATAAATGCTAATAACACATAAATTTGCACTCATTTTTGCATTCATATAATAATTATTTTGAAAAATTAAATAGTAATTAATTTTTGTAGATAATTCTAACATATAATTAATTTAGATGCAAAACAGTGTGCAAATTTATAGGTTATTAGCATTTTTATTTAGTTCATTCCCTCAAAAAAGTTAAAGACTTGGGGTAGTTGCGTTGGGATCAGTGAAATTAGATCCTCCAAGATTGCCATTAATATTCTCAAAGCTGGAAGCGTTGTTGTTGGTGATACTGATGGACATTGTGGTTCTAAGAGAAGAAGCAATCTGGTGGACAGTGTTGCACAAATGATTGTTAATGGCAGTGACGCTGGAGAGATTGAGCTTTGCAGATGGGATTGTGCTCGCTAGTACTTGTAGCCCAACAGTGAGTAGACAACCCAATTGGCCTGAACCATTACTAGTAGTATTCCTATTTGTAGTTGGTTCGGAATTACCAATATTGTCCTCAGAGGACGGGACTAGTGAGCTAATTGAATCAGGTGTGGTAGAGCTTGATTCAACAACTGGGACAATAACAAAGCCAATTGGAAGAAGGGGAATGGAAGAAGGATCCTGGCCGTTCATAGCAAGCTGAATAGAATCAACGTCCATTGTGGTGTATACAACTAAGCTACCTGATTTACCTGTACTACTCTCTTGTAGCATTAGTTCTACGTTCTGTGATGAGTTGCTAGCTACCTGCCACCTCAATATATACCATATATATATATATATATATATATATATATATATATATATATATAATTGAATTATTACAATATTAATATAAAATATAAAAAAACATACTAGGGGTTGACTATAAATTTAGAAAATCAAATGCTTTACGTACATTGATTCGAAGAAGAGAAATGCAATTTCCTGGATGAGAGCCATTGGCTATATGAGCCACTTCATGCAAGGAGTTCCCATTTGAAAGTACATCCAACTGCACATTAATTATCTAGAATTATTAAGAAAGTTGAACTGACTAAATATATTAAAATCTACATCAATATTTATACTATATATAATATCCAAATCATGCTAAAATTAATCTTAGACAAAAAAAATGTTATATATTTTAAAATAATAATAAATCCTTTCATTTATATTTAATTTTAAGTTTTTTAAAAAAATTTAAACTAAGCACTTTAACTAAAAACCTTCTATATATGAAAATAAAAAAAGTTTTATTTCTTGATATATGCATCTCAATGTTTTTTAATTTATCAAGCTAAGCACATTAGTTGAAAGATTTCTCTAGTATTCAAAAGTTTACTTGCGTATTAGAATTTAATTAACAATGTTTATCATATGATAGACATGTTCTGATTAACTCAAAAATTATAGTTAATTTTTATTTATTTATTAATTTATCATTGTATTATATAAGTTTCAAATAGAATAAAACAAATAATAATAATAATAATAATAATAATAATAATAATAATAATAATAATAATAATAAAGTACAGTTACCTGGGTTCTGCGCTTTTCATCCCTCAAGAGATCAAAGACTTGGAAATGAGAGTAAGGCAACCAAGTGGTAGAAACAGCAATGAGAATAACGCCATTAGGCTGACCAGGCTCTGTGCTTTTCCTTGTTGTAATTCTAACTGTGTCTTCCGGGGAATCTGATAGTGCAGTCCACGACTGTCCTCCTGAACTACTCATATTCACACTAAATGTTCTTATCATTCTTTGTGCCAATTTCATCAAGTTCTTTCTTGCTTCTGGTGATGGTATCACTGCCAAAATTATGCACATCCACCAACATAAATAATTTTACCAGTTGTACGTTTTGAATAAGATAGAAATTAAATTACAAAGGGAAAAATAGAAACCTCCAAGATCAGAAATATTTCGAGCCATGAGACTAGCAAGTCTTTCACATTGTGTTTGAAGAACAGCTAACCAGCGATGTGCACCAAAAGCCATACCACTGGAGACAAAATGAGTAAATGTTTGATGGATTGGCTTGTTCTCAATATGTGCATGTTCGACCCATGTAACCCTAGAATAACCATTAGGCATATCTTGTATAACACAACCTGAAGGCCTTCTCTTGTACTTGGGAAAGCTTGAATTGTACTCTAAAAGGTTTTCATAATTCACGAAACTATCGATTGGGTAATCAACTATTACCCAAGTTCCTTCTTCTGCATTACTTTGTTGGCAATATCTCAGAAAATGAGCCTCTCTTGTGGGTACCAATGGTGATAGCACCTGAAATTCTGCATACATCTGACCCCAAATTCATCTATATTTAATTAGTCAACTCAGATATTTGGTAAAAACCAATATATCAAAAATTTAATTTGGTGAAATATCAACAATAGATATATAGGAATTGTGGATATTTTAATAGAATAAATGCATAGTATAGGAACATATTTTCATCTTTAACCTCTTGATGAACATATGTTTATACCATTTTTATAATTGCTTTAAATATATTTTTTATAATGTGATGAACATTTTTATTTTATGCCATTAAAAATGAAATATGTTGAATTAATGAGTTGTATATAAAACGAGTCAAAACACACATTGTGTCGATGGTTTTTGTAAGTACAAAACTATTTAATTTATATAATTTTAATCCGGGTACGTACCAGCTGAAGAGAACCACTAATTGATTGACCAGAATGATCCGAAGAAATGACTTGAACTGTTCTAGCTTTACTAACAATAGTAGGGAACAAATCCATCCATTTCTCCTGTAATTATTGGAAAAAATAACCAAAACCTAATTAGTCAAGAATTAAAAGAGTAAGATGACACAAACACAACCACATAACTACACAATTGTGTAGTATCACTTACAGCATCAAGAAAAGCATCAACAAGAGTGATGCTATTCATAATAACAACAGCAGAGTCACGAGTAGCTTCAATCCTGGACTCACTTGGGAACTCCTTTAGGCAATTTAAAACCCATGGAAACATTCTCGCATGTTCTTCAACATTAAGCACTTCTTTTCCTCCATTTTGATCAGTTATCCAAAGTGGTTCAGTAACTTGACACATCTTCAAAAGTTCATCCATTGAAGACATAGCAAGTTGAATTGCAATTGATTTCTCTTCTTCTAGTAAGATTCCTAGTCCTCCGTTATTTTCTTGATGATCAGGGTAGTGGCCACAATTATTAGTCTGATCTGGATTAAGCAACATAGGCACTGTAACCATTTCCGTACACGTACCCATTGGATCAGCTCCTCCAAAGTTCCTTGAATATATATTCATATCTAAGTCCAAAGATGGTGACATTAATAGGCTTTGAGTTACAGGTCCCACTGCTGCTTCCATTGCCCTTCCGGTACTGTATCTCGAAGTTAGACAACATACTCGATCCAGCTGTAAAATTAATTAAACATGCATTGCAATTAACTTCAGGAAAATGCTTGAGAATATGATCTATCACATAAACTGAGACGATACTTCAAGCTAATGAAATGTTTTGTTAGTGCATATGTTTTTCTGAAAAGTATTTACTTTACATGCAAAAAATCAAACAAATATTCCAATTGGTTGATGTACGTCATATACTTCAAGGACATCTCCAATTAAAATGTATTCTCCAACATTGTTGCAAAGGAAAAAAAATTGTTCACAACTTAGGTTGCAAAATGTGATTATAAAATGGACACCATCTAATTATCTTCTGCTAGCTAAGTTGTGAATGCAACTCAGTTTGAGACGAAAAGAAATGCTATATATATAAAAAATATGAATTTGGGTAAAATCATCAATGGAATATTGAATCAAAAATCACTCTATACCTCTTCTCTTAGACGAGCATTTTCAAGGCGAATTTGATGTTGATCATCTAAACCAATGTCACCAATAATTGATGGAGCTCCACAATTAGGGCACATAACATTGCGAAGTGCAGCTTGTAACCTGTAATTCTCATTCTTTAATGAATCGTTTTCTGCTCTAAGTATCGCATTATCTGATCGGTCTTGTTGTGCCTATATATTTTTATAAAAAAACCACCAAATAATATTATTATATGATTAAATCAAATAAAAAGTACTTTAAATACACAAAATATGTAGTATAACCCTAATTATCCTCTACAATGCTTCTACAAAAGTGGAACTTGATATTAAACTCCACCCCAATATATAACCACAAATTAATGGTACAGCATTTATTTTTTTGGTTCCCTTTTGGTATAACAAGTTTGTAGGTGAAGAGTTTATTGCAAACACCAAGTACTTATTAATGAATTTCAGACCGTATTAAAGATTAAAGATAGCTGTGTGACCCCAAACCCAAGCTTAACAATCCAATTCTTCTTCTACTTCTTCCTTCCCCTTTATAAAGTTGAACCATTTAGAGTTTATATTATTCAGTGAGCTTAAACGAGAGAAATGAACCGGTTCTTTATTGGGAACTGTGTGGACGACTAAAGAAAAGTTGAACGTACGGCTTCAATTAAGAGCTTTCATCATTTCTAGGGTTACCATGAAAGTGAAAGGTATAATATGGTTGGTTGGTTGATAAAGTGCGCACCTTCATCTGGGTACGTCGGTTTTGGAACCAGAACTTGACCTGCCTAGGTTTAAGACCAAGGTCGTGGCTCAATTTTAATCTCTGCTTATCATCTGGGTGTGGACATTCCTTGAACAAACTGTGGATCAGGTAAACCAGGAAAAAAAGTTATTTCTAGTGCATAAAACAATAATGTTTGAGCAATTGAAAAAAAAGAAGATAAAAATAGTTGGTAGTTGTCTATGAAAAGAGATCTTATGTATGAAAATTACGCTTCCATTTCTTGGATCTGACGAACAGTGTGACGATGATAGCGCATTTTCTTTGGAGGTTGTTGTTGATCGTTAATTTCTTGTTCGTTTACTGATTTTTCTTCAACCTGTTCACTACCAGAACCACTTTCAATCCCTTCTTTTCCTCCAATAAGCTGTCCATTTTCTTCCTTCTGTATATTTTTGCCATTTTAGAAATTCAAAAGGCAAAATTATATACATGAACAAGAAAAGGAGAAAGAAATTAACTTACAGGGACCATTGAAGACATTAATGATTGGAAAGGCATGAAGTTGAAATTAGGGTTTTGGATCGAAGAAGATGATGAAGAAGGAACTACGTTGCCTACCATGCTTTTCATTACTTGGCAATCCCCATACATCCTCGCTCTATGTCACTTGCTGATTCCAAGTTAGACTAGTTTTTTTTAATATATATATGAAGTGGAAAATATATTTTTTAGGGTTTTTCGTGATATAAACTCCTCACTTAACTTGGTACCTGCGTTTAGTAGAACTGTGTCAAAATTCCAAAGATACTATGAACATGTAGAAATACAAACCCAGAAATGTTACTTTTTTTTTCTTTTCTATTTTCCACCTAGTTCTGAAAGTTAGAAATTAAGAGAAAAAGATTGTAAATCTTCTAAGAAATTAAAGAAGAGGGAAAGAGTAGATAAAAACCAACTTTGCTAAAGACTAATGACCTTCATACGACCCAAAGGAACATTCATTGATCTATATATTCCTTGGACTGAAATTAAAAACATGCATTATAATAAATTCGGCCATTAAAAACTGATGAAGGTGGACTCAAAAATCCAATTAATAAAACCAAATAAATGTAGTTATGAATGTTTAAAAGAAATAGTAAATACCATAACCACACTGTGTATCTCTCTAGTGTCAGTTTCTTTAGAAGAAGAAAAATAATAATAATGAAGGACAAGAAGGTATCAGATATTATTACAATGAATTAGAAAAACACAACAAAAACAAAATAAGTTGTAATATTCTCACTTGCTTTGGCTTGCTTGATCTGCTTTAGACACCCTTCCCTTTCAATCTTCTTCAACAACACCAACCCTCTTCACTCTCTAACATTTTCACATTTTCACATTTTCATCCATTTTTATATAAATTCGTAATTTACTGATTTTTTTACTTTGATTTTGGTAAATGCCCCGCGCGCGCTTGATAGATACTGATCACCGCCATTTTAATCGTCGATTTATTACACGTGTCTCTTCATCAGCGGAGAACCACACGTTTTCCTCTGACAGCTTAAGGCAAAAGTCAAAGTTTCTTCTTCCACCTTAATATTTTCACGCGCGTTTTATGTAGGTGACAAAGAATGAACTAGTTTAATTAGTCCGTGAGGAACACTGGTTTTTGTTTGACCTACTTTAGATTTGCTCAATTTACTGAGACAGTAGGTCGCTTGGCAGATTGGAGAAATTGACTATGATTATATGATTAAAAATATTTAGAGTACGCGGTAACGGATAAAATTTAATATTAATATAAATATTTTTATAAAAAAATAAATACTAATAAAAGTGAGTATGACAAATAATTTAATTAATATAAAATATATTTTATGAATACTGAATAACAACTCATGTCAACATATGTATTTTTTTTTCAAATGATGTTATAGTAAAAAATTTATCATTTACGTAATATAATTTTTTATCACCTTACTTTTATTTTAAATTATAATAATATCATTATTATTTTTAATACTACCCTAGTGTAAGATGGTCCTTGTTTTTCTCTATCATTATTTAGTTTTATTTATTTTTCTCTCACTAAAATAATACATGTTGAAATTATTTTTATGTACATAAAATATGATTATGCATGTATTCACGAGTATATACAAATTTGTATTAGAATTACTTATATCTTAACATGTATTAAATAATTTAAAAATAATAAAATTTATTTTATAAATTTTTATCAATATATTATAATTAATATAAATATAAATTTATATATAATTAATATTTCTATTTTACTTATTAATAAGAATTGTATATGTTGCCTTAAATTTGTCATAAATCTTTTAAAATATCTTCTAAACTACCATCACTAGTAAAAGTATATATTTGAGATTTTTTTAAAAGAAAAAATGAAAAACAATAGAGCATCCTAACCGAAAGTAAATACAACACCTAAAATTTAAAAAAAAATACTAATTTAATTTTAACCATGAATTTTCATTATAAAAATATAAAATTAATATTTAAATCAAATACTATTTTTCCAACAATCCTTTTTATAAAATTTATATTTTCCAACAAATTGGATAGAGTCGCAAAACGTCTTAAAGAGAACGACTTAGTCTGCAACTCAACACAAACAGTTCCTTTCAAGTTATCGGTAATATTATTCCTACACTGTTATTATAAACTTGTATCAACAAATACATATCACTCTTTTTAATTAGGGCATAGTCGTGAAACGTCTTAAAGAGAGTAACCTAATCCGCAACTCAACCCAAGCAGTTCCTTTCAAGTTATCGGTAATATTATTCCTACACTGTTATTATAAATTTGTATCAACAAATACATATCACTCTTTTTAATTACATTTAGTCATATACACATATGTATTAGAAATATTTGAATATTCATACTCTCATATATCATTATTTTATTATAGTAATTAGTAATCATATATATAACTTAAAATTTTGTTATTTTAACAGTATTATTATTTCATTTTTGATATTTTTTTTACCCAAATTTTAGAGGTAATATCTTCGTGATATCCTTATTTTAAAAAATAAAAATTTAATGCAATATTTTATTTAATTAAAGGGTTTTTACATTTGCAATAATATAAATATAATATTTTGAGACAATAATCATTTATTTATCCAAAAATATTCTTTAAATATCACATTTATATTATAGTATATATAAAAAATCTCTAATTAAATAATAAATTATATTAAATTATACATTTTTTATATGGGATACTAATAAGATATTAATTCTAAAATATGGATAAAAATGTAACAAAAATAAAATAATGATACTATTAAAATAATGTATTCAGTAATTTGTATTGTTGTTACTTTTTGTACAAACAAAAATTGATAAATATGTAAATGATAAATTTATTTATGTAATAAAAAATTATATTTTTAATTATTTTTGTCTAAATATTTACATATGTACAAATAATATAGTATAAAATTAAGAATTTGACTCACAAAACAAATTTACTTGGATGAATACTTTGTGTGAATTATAATTTTCGGGACATGAGGGCTTGAATTTGGAAGGGCGGAAATCTTGAGGTCAATTAATCGTATTCGTTTCATTTATTGGTGTATGGGTCCCACGTCAATGTAGGAAGAGATTTAAACTTATCATAATATTAATTAAAATTCGTAAATACAAAAATATTATTTAAAATATTTTATTATAAAATAATTATGCTCAAAAGTTTCTATAATTTATTAGCAAGTAATTGAACAAAACTTTTCAAAAAATAAATTATTAACAATAAAATAACCAAAATGTAAGATGTTATATAAACATAATAAATATATGTGATAAATAATTTAAATAAATATTATTGATAAATTATATTGATATTTGAACTAAATTATTTAAAGTATAGATGTTAATAAATATAAAAAATTAAATTTATAAATAATTTTTAAAATTAATAAAAATATTTAATTATAACTAAAAATTCATATATTATTAGATTATATTGATTCAATAATTAAGATTATTTGATAAAAATATTTTTTTAACCATTTGTATTCAAAATTAACAATATATATATATATATGATACATTTAATTGTGAATATATATTTTATTTAAATTTATTTTTTTCAATTATAATTTTTTTATTAAATTTAAATTTTAAAATATAATATTATCAATACCAATAACTTATCTTATGATTATGATAATTTATTAAACTTATTTGTTATTATCAAACTGGATGTACGTGTGTGTAGGGATAAAACATTACTTTATAATTATGTTAGACTCTTATTTTAAGAGGTGTTATGTTAGACTCTTATTTTAAGAGTCGTTATTACCTTAATTATTTTTATTAATACTATATATAATTTAATATTAAATATAATAAAATAACCTTTAAATATAAATGTGTTTTTCTATGCATTTTATTATTTAAAGGAAAACATTATAATTTTATTATAATTATATCAATATCGACAACCTTTATTTTTTATTGAAAAAAGTAATGTTAATTAATTTATAAAATGTTATTTATTAAAATATTTTGAGATCACTTATTAAAAGTAATAAAATTATATTATGACATATTTAGTGATTAAAAAAAATGTATCTTATGTATAAATGATTTAATTATTTAATATATTTTTATTTCTATCTTCTTAATAAAAAATATATTTATTTTTATATAATATTAAAAAAATTATTTATATCATTAAAAAATAAATAAATATTTTTTAAAAGATTAAAATAAAATACTGTTAGCTGAGTATTGGCTCAATTTTTTAGCCAATGCTAAACTAAGGAAAAGGAAACAAAATAAAGAAATAAAATGATATGACGCGTTACTTACGTATGATGTATGCATGCAAACTGAAACCGTGCAATTTGAGTGTTCTCTATAGTTCGGTTTCCGTTATCGTAGTGATGCGATAACCCGATGAGTAAAAGACATAATATTAGATATTTTAAGAAAATAATATGTTTATTAATTAAAATATATATATTAAATTTTTTTAAATAATTTTAAATTTAAATTTATTTATATTACTATCAAACCTTCTATAATCAATAAAAATATATTATTTGTAAGTTTTTTATTTAAAATATATTTTTTAATTATTAATTTTATTTAATTATAAATAATATTTATATTAATCTCGAATAAATAAACCGTTTGTAAAATTGAGCTGTTAGTGATGACAATAATTGTCAATTTTACAGGTTCCTATGGATCCTTGGATATTTCTCAATAGGACGAAAAAGTTAATGGGATGGATTTGTGACAGACATAGAAGAATAGGACTTTCCATTTAATTTGAATATAGTAGGAGATAATATTATTATCCCCACCGTATTTCTTAAAACATATATACAAGATATTAATTTCATTTTAATTATATATGTATATTAAAGATATATTATTATCAATATTTAAGAATCTAATACTAATCATTAATTTTACATTACAAAACATGTGTTATTATATATGAATATTTTAAGTATATATAATTCAAATTGTGATCATTTATAAAAATTAGATAATTTTTTTTTCAAAAATAACCATAATTAATAAGCCTAAGAATTAGTTATTATAATATAAAAATTATAATTAATTAAAACTTAATATATATTAATATTATTTATATATATATATATATAATTAAATAATAAATATATATTCAATAATAAAACACATAATATTTAAAATAATTAAATTAAATTAAATTTTATTTATTTTTATTTTTTACATATTTTTTATTTTACTTAAATAGTTAAAAATAAAAATTATTTTTTAATATTTTAAATAATGTAATGGAGTAAAAAATATTTTAATATTTATTTTTTAAAATTAAATATATTTTTAAATAAATATTAAAAAATAAAAAAAATGATTAATACCTATTTATAAACAACTATTATTAATTATTGGTTGTTAATATAATTAATTAATCAAGATTGAGTAACAAAACAAAACCTTAGGTCTCATACTCAGACTATCACTCTCAAGTGTTTCTTCTTCAATCTTCATTATATTCCAAAACTCCATTACTCCTTTTTCTCATCAATTTCTACGCTCTTCCACTAAAGCCGCTGTCGTAGTTCTGCACCTCATCGTCGTCGAATTACCATCTCGTCATTATCGTCGCAGTTTTTCATCTGTACGTACATCTCATTCTTTTAATATGTAAAATACTGATATTCTAATTAGTTTGTGACTATCAAATAAGAGTCACTCTGTTTGTTTCAGATGATTTATTCTTAAAGTTTCGAATAGAAAACTCATCTCAGTTTCTTTTATATATATCAACGTTATATTTGGATCACGACTTGTCATGATATTTGAAATTCTGATCTTTTTCTGTTTTTTTTTTCCAGTACTGCAACTCATCGTCACAGTTGCACTTTTCTTCTAGTTAAATATCTTTGTAGAAAAACTGAGTATTTGGGCTTCAGCAACAAAAATATTAAATTGTTTTACTCTCTTCACCTTAAGTGTACATTAATTATTCCCCATTACTATATCATAAAAGACATTGTGATTTGTGCAGATTTTAATGTGTCACCAAAGTTGGTTATATATATATATAATATATAGGCTAAATATAAAGGTATTTTTACAGTTTTTATAAATAATTATTTTGTCTTTCCTTATTACTTTTATACAAAAGTTGCCTAATCTGATATTTATATGTAAATTTTTGCATATTTAAAACATAATCATATTGAGTTTATTTGATTGAGGCCAGGATGAAGATGTGGTAAATTCAATTTTTAATCCAAAATTATAGTTTTGTTACTTACATTGTAAATTAATTATTCTCGATTTACTTAGGATATTTGTTGAAAAAACAAGAAATAACTCTACACAAAAGAGTTCTATAGTTTGTATTATTTTCTTTATATTTTCATTACAATTGTATAGCTATTTATAAGGAAATTTTACTCATTCAATTACTTTTTAAATTAAGCATTTCTTGATTTACTCCTTGAATTAAGGATTCCTTGTTTTACTCCTTGAATTAAGGATTCCTTGTTTTACTCCTTGAATTAAGCTCTTTGTTTTATTCTTTGAATTAAGGACTAATATCCAATACTCCCCCTCAAGCTGGATCCAGAAGGTTTATGGATCCAAGCTTGGACAAAAGTCGTTGAAATTGATGAGAAGCCAAGGGCTTGGTGAAGATGTCAGCCAGTTGGTCGAAGCTTCTTGTATAATGTGTCTGAATCACCTGTGATTGAATTTGTTCCCGAACGTAATGACAATCAACTTCAATGTGTTTCGTCCTCTCGTGAAACACTGGGTTTGATGCTATATGCATAGCTGCCTGATTGTCACAAAATAAGGACATAGGAAGAGTTGTAGGAACACCTAAATCACACAGAAGACCTTTAAGCCATATCAACTCACACGCAGTTGAAGCCATTGCACGATACTCTGCTTCGGCACTTGATCTGGCAATGACAGTTTGCTTCTTACTCTTCCATGTGACCAAGTTTCCACCAACAAATGTACAGTAGCCAGTGGTGGACTTGTGATCAATTGCATTCCCTGCCCAATCAGCATCACAATACCTCATGATTTATGTGTTGTCATTCTTCTTCATGATAATACCACGACCCACTGATCCTTTTAAGTAGCGTAAGATCCTTTTAACAAGGGTCAAATGCTCAAGTGTCGGGGAGTGCATGAATTGGCTCACAATACTTACAGAATATGTGATGTCAGGTCTGGTGATTGTTAGGTAGATCAACTTACCAACCAGTCGTTGGTAATAACTTATATCCATGAGTGGCGTGCCCTTCAAGCTAGGTTTGAGCTTGCTGTCAAGAGGAGTAATGGTTGGTTTAGCATCGCTCATGTTAGCTTCCTTAAGCAAATCTAGGACATATTTCCTTTGGTTAAGAAAGAGTCCCTTGTGCGAGGTTGCCATTTTTATACCAAGAAAGTACTTCAATATCCCAAGGTCTTTATTTGCAAACCTTTGTCTGAGGGACTGTTTGAGGTTGAAAATCTCGTCAGCATTATCACCTGTAATTATCAGATCATCTACATAAATCAGCACAACCAATTTTCCCATAGCTCCTGTGCGAACAAATAGTAAAGAATCAGCATTGCTGCTTTTGAAACTAACACTAGTGAGAACTGAGCTTAGCTTGGCATACCAAGCTCGTGGGGACTGTTTCAAACCATAAATGGATTTGTGCAATTTGCACACTAAATCCAGTTCATTGCTTTGAGGATGCCTTGGTGGCAATTTCATATAGACTTCTTCTTTGAGATCACCATGCAAGAATGCATTCTTCACATCCATTTGGTACATGGATCACCCCTTGTTTACAGCCACAGATAGTAGCACTCTTACTGTGTTCATTTTTGCAGCAGGTGCAAATGTTTCTTTGTAATCCACCTCGAATGTTTGAGTGAATCCCCGAGCCACCAATCTTGCTTGAATTTGAGCTTATAGATCCATTTGCAACACACAACTTTCTTGCCTTTTGGAAGTTTGGTGATGCTCCATGTGTTGTGTTGATCTAGGGCTTTAAGTTCTTCTTGCATGGCTTCCTTCCACACCTCTTGGCTGTTGGCCTCATGAAAGTTTTGAGGCTCACTGTAACTCGATATAGTACTGAGGAATGCGGCATGGGTTGGTGTCACTCTCTTATATGACACATAATTTGAGATGGGATGTGTGGGTTTGTAGGTGACAAAGTCTTGAAGTCTTGTGGGAGGTTGCCTAACACGCATTGGATTACGTCGTGGAGCAGAAGGAGTTATCTCACACTCGTTCACATCTTGTACCATATTGTGAGAATCATCTTGATTATCACCATCTTCATGCAGTGTACCATTAAGACGAGACCTTTCATTGTTACTTTCAGTGAGAGATGCATCAATGTTGACATGGCTGGGATCTTGTTGTTGTGGAGCCTCAAGTTCGATTCTTGGTAATGGAAACACATCAAAGATGCCATCCCCTTGACTTGTGATTTCATGTGACTTGCTGAAAAAAGGGTTAGTTTCATAAAATCGAACATCTTTAGACACAATTAATCTCCTAAGTTGGGGATCATAACACTTATATCCCTTTTGTGTAGATGAATAACCAAGAAAAATACATTTAACAGCTCTAGGATCCAATTTATCTCGATGATGAGATTGAATATGTACAAAACAGATGCAGCCAAAGACTCTAAGGTGTGAAAGGTTAATTTTCCTTCCTTTCATGACCTCTAGAGGAGACTTGAAATCCAAGACTCGACTGGGTAATCTATTGATGATGTAAGCAGCTGTCATAACCCCTTGGGACCAGAATCTCTTTGGTACATTCATTTGTAGCATTAATGCTCTAGTTTTTTCAAGTAAGTCCCGGTTTTTGCGTTCAGCTACACCATTTTGTTGAGGTATGCCAACACAACTTGTTTGATGCATAATGCCATGAATGCTCAAATATTGTTTCATGATATGGGACATGTATTCAGTGCCATTTGCAGACCTTAAGGTTTGAATTTTAGAAGAGAAGTGATTTTTAACAAGATTATGAAAGTCCTTAAATACTTCCATAACTTCATTCTTAGACTTTAAAAGATATAACCATGTGACTCGAGAGAAATCATCAACAAAAATCACAAAATACTTATAACCATCAAAAGATTCATTAATTGGTCCCCATACATCTGAATGAACTAGTTCAAAACACTTACTAGCCCTAGACAAGGAAGAATTAAAAGGCAATCTAGTGGCCTTAGACAAGTGGCAAGTTTCACATGCAATTTCATCATTTCCTAAGTTTGGAAATAAAGTTGACAAAATTGGTAGAGAAGGGTGAGCTAAACGTTGATGCCACAATTGATTATCTTGGATAGGATTAAACTTGGCTTGAAACCCTCTGGGATTGCTCTTGGATATGTAATAGAGACCATCTAAGTAAAACCCTTCACCAATCGTCTTTTTGGTGACACAATCCTGAAAAATGACATTATGAGGATAAAAAATGGCTAAGCAATTCAAGGTATTTGTGATTTTTCCTACAGACAGAAGTTGGAAAGGAAAGGAAGGTACATATAAAACTGCCGACTCGATTTCATCTGACATTAATTTTATTTTTTCCTTTCCTAAAACCTTTACATTCTCATCATTTGCAATTGAAACTTGAGAAGGATTTGCTAATTTTTCAAACTTATGAGACTTTGACACATGGTTTGTCATATGATCTGTGGCACCTGAATCTACAACCCAAAAATCATGCAACATATTTATTTTAAAAGCAGTTTTAAAGGCTTTTATGATACCTTGCATGTCCTCTTGTGGTATGAGTTTTGTATCTGCCAAGAAGCCCGCAAACTTGCCTAGCAATGCTGTCGAGTTTCCTTCTTCTATGTTATCCACACAGTCAATTCTAGCTCCTCTTGTCTTGCTTTGAAGATACAACATAAACTCATTCATGAGTTCAGTTGGATTCGCTGTGAAGTTCTTGAATGGATCAGACCCATTAGAGGTAGAGGAAAAAGCATGATTAGCAAGGTGTCCAGTACGATTCACTTTCTGTAAACCCTTATCCTTTATAAAATCAGGTTTTAATTCTGAATGTAGAATTCAACATGTGTCCTTAACATGGCCCGTATGGTTGCAATGTTGACACTTCAAGTTTGGATGCTTCCCTTTGTACTTCCTCTCGTTGGTTAGATAGGCTCTTGCCTCAGGTGAACTAGCCATTGTATCCTTGTTCATGACTTTCCTTCTTACTTCTTCACGTTGAATTGTCGCACATACATTGGTGAAGGAAGGAAGTTCAGTATTCATGAGTATATGACATCGTATATCTTCATATGTTGAATCCAGACTGGACAAAAGTTGAAATATCTTATCTTCTTCCACTCTCTTTCGTAGCAGAGCTACATCGGTTGTATGAGGACGATATATTTCCAACTCATTCCACATGCTTTTCATGCTTCCTAAGAGTTGTACAAAAGGCTTGCCATCTTGTTGCAGATTTTAGATGTCTTTCTTTAATTGAAAAACTCGTGCAGCATTGTTTTGACTGCCATACATTTCCTTGACCGTCTCCCATAGTTGGTATGTAGATTCAGAGTAACTGAATATTTCTGCTAATTTACGTTCCATGGAATTTAGGAGCCATGACATAACCAACTGATCCTTACTAAGCCAGGATTCATAGGTTGGTGAGGAAACATCAGTTACTTCGATGCTTCCATTTATGAACCCCAACTTGGACCTTCCACCTAGAGCCAGAGACACTGCTCTTGACCAAGGCAAGTAATTAAACTCATTCAACAAGAATGAGCTTAATCTTTGATTTGGGTTGACATCCACCTCATGCATATTCATGAAGGAAAGCACTGATGAACTTTCAGCTTTTGATCCTAGCGGCTTGTCTTCAGCCATTTCAAAGATTGAAGATGCTAAGATAATAATAAGGTAGAAGTAAGTTAATTTTCCTGCTTTGAAACCATGTTGAAAAAACAAGAAATAACTCTAAACAAAAGAGTTCTCTAGTTTGTATTATTTTTTTTATATTTTATTACAATTGTATAGCTATTTATAAGGAAATTTTACTCCTTCAATTACTCTTTAAATTAAACATTCCTTGATTTACTCCTTGAATTAAGCATTCCTTGTTTTACTCCTTGAATTAAGGATTCTTTGTTTTACTCCTTGAATTAAGGATTCCTTGTTTTACTCCTTGAATTAAGCTCCTTGTTTTATTCTTTAAATTAAGGACTAATATCCAATAATATTCTTGATTAAATGTAAATTGGAAGTCCTTGTTTCCGTTGGAGTCTTCATTTTTTATGCTATGATCCTTAAATAGTCCCTCTAATGATTTAAAACATGGATGTCATCGATTTTTATGAGCTTTCTTTTTTTACTTGGACAATGTTGTGTTAGTAAATTTAATTTATTTACATGACTCATATTAGGGGTGGAATTTAACACCATCGATCTTGTTGAGCTTGGAATTTATAAACAAATGTAAAAAAGAAAAAAAGAAAAAACAAATAATGCTAAACATCACATGTTTTAAAATTTATTTGAATCAATATGACATTTTGTGATTAGTTAAAATAACGACTTTTGTTAAAGTCTTACATCGATTTTGGATCGCGTCTACGCTGTACATATAAATAAGAACATTCCTTCATCTCACAATCTGGATTTTGAGATAGAATTAGACTCAAATTTAATAATTAGGTCCAAATTTAACATCTTTACGCAAGGTTCAATTGCTAAAAAATGGGTAACAAAGTCAATGATTTGGTGACAAATACGTAGAATTTTGTCTCAAGAGACAAAATATTTTTCAATATACAAATCGAATATGTGTATATATAGCTGCTTATTAGAAAATAATTTTATAATTTTAAAAAATAAAAATAAAAATAACATTCTTAAATGATTGTAACCACAAAATTAGTAACTCGAATAAAAAAATAATATAATTTTACTATAAAAGAAAATTTGACTCATCATTTTATATTAATTGTTATCTAATTAAACGTCATTTCAATTAAAATATAACTATTAGGATCCATCGAATCCCATCTAATTAGATTTCGTTTAATATTATTAAAATATCATTTTTATTATTATAAGTTTTAAATTATTATTTTTTATAATTTTAAAAAAAGTTAATTTAAGCCTCTATTTGTTATTTTATTACTCTTTCAAAACATGTTACACATTGCAAATAGTTAACAACCAAGGGCATACAAATCATTATACAATTTTCAATTCTTATTTATATGGTGTGATATATAAATATTTCCATATTTTTTACTAGAAGTATATTTTAAACATTTATTTAAATATATAAATTTGAATAACATAAATTACGTAAATACCTATATATCTTTTATATAATTTATGAGATATAAGTGTACATATTTAAAAAAAATAGTAAAATGCACAAGGTAAAAGTTAGGACTCATAAGTTTTTCTTAATGCATAAGAGATCAAATTGATAATGAAAAAAAAATGTCTTAAGTTTAAATTATTTAAAAATCGTGTAAGTTTGGATTAGATTCTATTTTTTTATTAAAATTCACGCGGAGTTAACACTTATTATTATTGTGATAATGTATTATCTTATTGTGATAAATAATAACATTATATGTATTTGAAGTAAGACATTCACTTATTGTAATAAATTTTATCAAGATATTTGATGCATTTATCCTGAGATATTACCTTAACGTGGTAAGTTTTACCGCGATATTTAATACTTTTTCACATTAGGTTAATTTCTTCCCAAACTCTTTGGAGGTTGACAACACCTTATAATTTAGAGTCATAGTAGAAAGAAATTGATATGTAAGAATATTTTGATATTAATATTGCATTTTTAAGATATAAGGAGATAATTTTGTTAAAAATAGATTTAATTACAAAATTCTTATTAATTTAATAAATTATTCTAATAATTAATTACATTAGATAAGTTAAATAATTTAATCTATTAACCATCTAAAAATTTATTAAGTTTGTAAAATATAGTTAAATTGATGTACACTATAGATTTAATGACACCAAAGGTCACAACAATTTTAATAATAATTGTTGTACAACTACAGCGTTACGTTGTTTAACAATATTGTTTTTTCGAGAGAAATACTCTTAATCATCACATGCATTCTCATTTATGACAATATAATTATTAGAAAAAAGTATGGAGTAAATTCATTTAGTTAGGTTTTTGAGTTGTTTAATACATAAAATATATTTTGAAGTTTATTTATTTATAAAAAAATACAAAATATAGATAAAGTTAATTTTATATTAAATATAATAAGATAATACATTAATATATGTATGTTTGTATTTTTTTATAAACCTATATATAATGGCATAATTTTTAATTAAAAAAATTAATCAAATATTTTAAAAATTTCTTCCCATGAAACTTAAATAGATAATTTGTATTGTTTAATAGGTGATTTTCGATATTAGATAATATAATTTATATTTAAGTTTTATTGAAAAAAAATTTAAGGTTAAAGAAAAAATTAGGAGTGGACATATGTTTTTTTATAAATTACCTAACCGACCGAATCCAAAGCTAAAATGAATCTATACTTCTTTTTATAGATTTTCTGGTCTCTAATTCCTAAAATTTAGTCTGTACACTTAGATTTTTGTCTTATAAAACTAATAGAAAATGAACTAAAATATTTCAATTATAAATATATTTAACTTTATTATACTTAAATAATTTTTATATATATCATTTTTAATAAATTATAATTTTTGAATCCAAACATGTATTTGCAAAATAAACAATTTTTTTTAAGAAGATGAGATAAATATATCTTTTATTTTTGTTCTTCACTCGGGCATATTTTAAAAAATTTATTAGATAACTTAAACTTTTTTAAATAGCAACATAGATAGAAGATATAGCATGTTAAGAATTCTCCTTAATTATAAGTTATTTTTTTGTAAACATTCTTAAAAAAAATATGTTCATGAAGATTTTAAAACGAACGGAATAATCTTAGAGAGAATGAATAAGTTATTTTAAAAACTTTAAAAATCTAAATCAATAAACTAATTTAAATGGACAGACATGTAATCACATATCAATAATTGATGCGAAATTAAGTAAATGACGCACAATTTTAAGAGGAAACAACGTAAGCCAACATAACCTAAAAGAAAAATTATTAATCCATTAGGATCATCTAACTTGTCTACTATGAAAAAATTAATATTAAGGTACAAGAGGTCTAAGACTATCCTTACAATGATAACGCCATTGTATACTTTACGTACAAGTCGTTGCTCTATTCTTTATAATATCTCCAAGGTAGTTAAACAAATATAGACTAATGTTTTGATCAACTCTCCCCAAGTTACTTACTGGTCCATGAAATAACTTGAAATGTTGGTATAAATAACACAAGTATTATGCATGTTTTAGATGGACTAATGCAATAAACAATTTTATCGTATGCTCCATCTAGATAAACATATGCAAACAAGAATAATTTAAACCATAATTTTGAAATCATGAATCCAAAATAAACAAACAAATTTAGATTTAAACTAACATAATCATGTAAATATGTTAGATGAAATAATGAAATTAAACCTAAATAAAAAGAGCAAAAAAAATAGAAAGACTAAAAATCTTGTGCTCCTAAAAACTGGTATGTAATTATATACTAGATTATTATAGATAAGTAACATATTTATAGAAACCCTAAAGAGCAAAACATCACTTATCTTATGTAGTAAAATTTTACATATAACTAGATGTTGATTAAGATTAAAAATGAATAAAAGAAGATGAAATACTTTAGTTTCCAACAGTATGATTGATATATCCCAAAAATAAGTTACATTAATAAGATAGGGATCGATACATCTAAAGTGAGAATTGTTCTATTTCTCCAAACCTTCTTTTAAAAATTTTGTAGATTGAACACGATCAATTAAAAATCAAAATCAGACCAATTCTTTTAAAGAGGGATCAATTTATCTATAAAGAGGTCAATCACTTATATAATATTGATGTCTTCAATTTTATGTGGAATGATTAAAGTGAGATCAATTACGGATTGATTTGTCTACGATAAAGATTGATCCCTCGAACTAAAAAGGTTAATAATTTTATCATGTAATATTAAAATTGATTTAACTAAGAATTTATATAAAATACATTTAAATTTTTATGTAACATTATCTTAATATAAATCATTGGAATAGTGTAACTATAATACATATATGTGATCTTGATACTTGTTTGAAAAACACTAAAAATAAACAGATTACAATATAAAAGTTATGTTTGTAAAATTAACAAACAGTTATGAATCTCTCAATTCAAAACCCTTAAAATCTAAAAGTGATTTTTGAAAATTTATAAGTGTATTAAGGTTTTTTTCTTTTAAAACTGTAAGATCTACTTACAAAATAAACCAATAACCGATTAAATTAATCATATCTCTTCTTTGAATTTTTTTTCATAAAACGTTTTAATTATTTTATAGATATATTTATTAAAAAATGTAAACATGTATGTGATGTGATGTGATGTGTTATTATTTTATATTTAACAAAAAATTAAATGAAAGATAATATATTTTTTTTACTTGACACCTTTTTATAGAGATTTTTTTTATATAAATAAAAGAATTTGAAAACCTTTTTTTTTATTTAAGATACTAAATAAAACCTTTAACCTGAAAAATAGATCATTTGGACTTTTCATCTTTTATTTTTAACATTATTAAGTTAACTCATAATTAAACAAGGAGAGATTCTTAAAAACCATTCATTACCCACCATAAAAATCTTCCAGGACTCGGCAAAGAATATAGAATCAGCAATGGCTCTACTATTTACCCCCTCTTACTCATCCCTTTTCTCCAAAATCCCTAGTAATTCAATTTCTTCCCATTCCCTTCTCTCTCAAAATTCGGCTTCTTCTCAATCTTTAGCCTCTTTCTCCTCCCCCGCAAACCCCAGTATCAGAACTATCGATCTCCGGTCTCTTCGACCAATCTCCTCTTCCTCCTCCGGCAACGGCACCGACCATGTATCCGGCGATGGACCCACTGGAAGTGGTGAGAAGTCTGACGGATCTCAGGCGAGGGTCACGGACGAGTGGGGTGAAGAGGCCGATCCGGAGCCTCAGTCGTCATTGACGAATCTTTCTAACACAGACCCTCCGATAGACGAGGATGAGTGGGGAGATGGGTATGTTCAAATTGGAAATGGGAGTTCAGCTGAAGTTGGTACTGAAACTGGGGATTCTTTGGATGAGAAGCTCAATGAGCTCAAGAGGTGCTTGGTGGACACGGTCTATGGAACTGATTTTGGATTTCGAGCAGGGGTGGAGGTGAGAGCAGAAGTTATGGAACTGGTGAACCAATTGGAGGCGGCAAATCCGACAGCTGCCTCAACCGAGGCATCTGAGCTGCTTGATGGCAACTGGGTTTTGCTGTAAGTTCGATAATGATAGTTTCTTCTAGAATAGGAACTGAGGAATGAACATGTTTATATACTTGTTTGCCTGCATATATCTTGGTTTAGTTTAATCAAGAATCAAGACGACATTGTTTAGGAAACACTTATGTACTTCGTTTCAAAGCATAAGCTTTTATCATTTCTACGCCTTGTCATGAGCAGGCACTAAATTGTGTATTAGTCTTAATGATGTCAGAGCTATTTAGCATGTCAATCTTGGAGATATAATTTGTTGACTGGTAAAGTGGGGGTAGATTTTTCAGGCTATATTTATGTAAGAGAAAGGAACGATTTCAAAACCAATGAGTTTGATATGAAGTGAGGGATATTTCGGCATTGAAGTAGTTGGTCTTAGACAATGAATATCAGGGCTTTTTTTTCCTCAATAGGGACGGAGGACGAGGATTCGTAACTGAAGTTGCAATTGTTGTCAGTTACAAAAGCAGGTGGAACTGGAGCTTTATAAAGCTAACCTGTATAGTTTTATTGCCAATAAAATTTTGAAGGAAGATACATTAGGATAAATTGTGGAAAAGTCATTCAAGAAGTGATTGTTTAGATCCTTCATGAATTAATGTTCTGAAACTAGAAAATGAGGTTAGAGACAGAATATGAGTGCAATGATAAGGCCTTCTTAAAGTCAGTAGTTTTTTGGAATAAAATGGTTTGCCTTGTCTACTAATTGCAATTTGTAAACAAAACTAGACTTTGGTGCCTCAAAGTGATCATTATAGAAATCTATCTATGTTTCCTATAAAAAAAATAAAAAATCTATCCATTATTTTTTTCCCTCTTTTTGAGAAATACTTTCCACAAGTCCCTTTGTTTTTTGAAACGGTGCACTTTAGCCTTTTTGTTCTTTATAATACCCTAGAAGTCCCTTAGTTCTCGAAAAATGTGCATATAAGCTCCATGTGGATGATATCATCACAAAATTTTGGTCGATCATCACATGTGATCAAATCCTATGATGAATAGAAGCTCAAATATATATATTTTTAGCCTAGACAACATATATTATTAAGATAAACATGTGGCAAAAAGATCAAAATTTTCAATTTTCAGTGCATATTAAACTTATATGAAGCTTTTCAAGAACTAGGGACTTTTGGTGCATCACTGAAGAACAAAAGTACAAAAACGTACCTTTTAAAAGCAAATGGACTCACCTGCACTAGACTCATCCGTTCTTTCCCATTTTTCATAGCTAGATAGTTTGAAATTTGGATGTTTAACCTTTCGCCCTATGTTATTTTCTATTTGATATAGTTATCTCTCAATATCTGTTTGCTTATTTGTTCCAAGGATGAGCCAAATTTCTCTGTGGGATGCTTCTATTTTGTTAGTGTAGCATGTTCGCTGGAGTTAGCATGTTGTGCGAATCATATTCTCATAATTCATTATTTCTTTTTCTTACATCACCTGTTAATGTATGTCATCAACATTTGTGTTCTTTAAACAAAGGATTTCGCACTTGACCTCATTTTTTTCTTTCTTTTAAATTTTGGAAAGTTGAGGTTTTTATTTATATTTGAAAGCAACATACTTTGTTAGTATCTGCATTGTTTTATATATGGTTTTCCTGTAACTGTAAATGCCGTACTTTGCAATTTTTCTTATTGGTGCTGCTGAATAGTATATGTGGTCCTCAAACGAATAGTGGAAACAATATATAAATGCAAAATAACGTGTTCCTTGAACAAGTCTTGTAGGATCTAGTTATTATATGAATTAGCATTTAATGATGCTTCATTATAAAAGAAACGCTAGTCGTTTTTGCATCTATTTTACCATTTGGGATAATTTATCAGATTTCCTTATAAACGATTTATATAATGGTTTTATTGTTCTCTAGCTTATTTATTTGTTTCCTTTTTCCTTTGAGACCACGTAAACTAATTTTATAACCTTCACTCTTTTGTTTTCTTACAATGATCAGTTACACTGCATCTTCTGAGCTGTTGCCACTTTTGGCAGTAGGCTCAATACCTTTGTTGAAAGTGGATACGATAAGCCAAGCAATTGACACTAGTAACCTCACTATTGTGAATTCAACAACACTCTCTAGTCCCTTTGCCACTTTCTCTTTCAGTGCTTCTGCCAAATTTGAAGTTCGCAGCCCTTCAAGAATAGAGGTACCACTAGCTTACATGATTAGTGTTAAGATAACATGATAACAGTTTTTGGTAGTTAGCTGAATTAATCTTGTGTTCTATTATAAAATAGGATGGGGTTTGCTTTTAGTTCTTTTGTTTATGAGTTTGGGATCAACTAGTCATTTTGTTTATAAAACGTGTCATTTAGTCTTTTTGGTTATGGAAAAGGGGTCATAGAAGGACAAACATCACTATAGCATGATTGTTTTAATATTTTTTACACTCAATCAGTTGGCGGGATTCATGAAAGTGGTAGCTTGGTCATTTAAGGTCTTTCCTTCCAAATACAACAAACTAAGCCTTTCACTTATTTCCTTCCTGCCATTTTCAAAGCTCAGAAAAACAGATAAAAGGCCTACTATTTTTCTCTTATTTTTGTTTGATGATTGATGAAAATCATTAAATAATAATAAAATATTGAAGTTTTTCCTTAATTAATAACTTTTTAACAATCAAAAGGATTAATTGACATTTTTTAACAATCAAAAAATTAAATAACATTGGTTAAAAGCAAATGGATTAAGTGACATTTAAAGCCTAATCAAATGGACTATTATGATCATTTATCTTATAAAAGAAAAAAGAAATAAAAGATAGAATGAATCAGTTATATTATAAAATGGTTTAACAGAAACTTATCTGGTTTCTGAGTATACTCAGGTTCAATTCAAAGAAGGTAGTTTCCAGCCTCCAGAGATAAAATCAAAAGTTGACCTCCCAGAAAATGTGGAAGTTTTTGGACAAACTATCAGTTTATCTTCTCTGCAGCAAACCCTGAATCCCGTGCAGGAGTCTGTGGTAAGTATCTCAAGGGCTATTTCCGGTCAGCGGCCTCTTAAGCTTCCCATTCCAGGTGAGAGGACCAAATCCTGGCTTCTTATATCATACCTTGATAAGGATCTTCGAATCTCTAGAGGGGATGGTGGTCTTTTTGTGCTTGCTAGAGAAGGAAGTCCTCTTTTAGATCAGTAGCCAGATAAATTCCGCTGTGTTCAGAACGACTTTGAACACGTGATCTCTTATTGTTTAATAAAATTATTGTTTTCCGACTTGAAAAATCACACAAATGTTGGTAGTCTGAAGTTTCTGAAATTGTGTTAAGAAGGAATTTTGGTTGAAGGTATTGGGTGAACTTAGAGGTTATATACACAAATTCTAAACGATATTCAACTGATTTTCTTTGAGGATGGAGTAGTTGTCAAGGATTTACCATTTTGAAATGAGGAAGATGTTGATCAAAGTCCCTACAAAATAAATTTCCAGTATTTTTGTCACCAATTTATACAATTTTATAGTGTTTACGAATATAATAATTAAATCACTAAGGAGAACAGAAGTTGCAAAAAAGGAAATAAATACACACTTGAAATGTTACCTTTAAATTGTTCTCTTCTCTTCTGTATCTAGTAGTTCTTCCTGGCTTGAACTATTAAGAGATTTTTTTTCACAAACCGTTGAAATGATTGAATCTAAGACTAAATTGAATTTAAGTATTCGTTATAGGAGGTTTTAAAATTTAGAAATCTATCTATTTAGGTTGATTAGAGATTTTTATTATATATAACCTACAAAATTTGAATCGATATACTTTTATTATATATATTTTAATTTTATTTTATTTAAAATATTTATATATATATATATATTAATTAATATGTTTATCATGTTTTCATAAATTTTAGTTTTTATAACATAAACATTTTTTTTTCATCTTGGAAGGGGGAAGATAACATGTTTTGGTAAATTTTTCTTAATAATTGTTGGGAGGAAGTTACATTTAGTTCATACACACACTTCAATTTTCTTATATCAATTTCACCATAGTCATATACAACTTGATAAAAAAAAATCTCAAATTAACTTCGAAACTATCAATCATATAATGAAGTGTTATAATCTGCTCGGCTCCATTCCATATGCCAAATGCAACATGAATTTTACAAACAAAAACACTAAAAAAATAATATATAACCGTTGACCGTTTAATCCCCAGCCGTGACATAATATTAAGAAAGACATGGGAACGACTCACGAAATTCTCACCGATATTCCCGCATTTTCCTGTAGTGATATTTCTATGAAAATTTATAATAAAATATGGGTGGTAATATTCTTTCGTTAATAATAATATTAGAATATAATTAATATTAATAATAAAATAAATAATTTATATATTTTAATATAATAATAATAATAAATTTATTATGATAATTTAGATCTTAATAAAATAACAAAATTGAGAAAATCGAAATAATTCATCATATTTAAACCCAAAAGACAAACAAACTACTATTGAAAATTCGATCATTACGTGCTCATCATTTGACAATTGATAAAGACGCGCACCGCCTACAAAGTTTCTCTCTCTACTCTCTCTTTTTTTTTAATTTGTAATTCTCTTTCGTGGAATTGATAAATTGGATCCAACATTTGGGGTGAGCCACACACACTTGATACGAAAGATCCAAAGAAATAGGAGGAAGAACAATGTTCGAGGATATATTGGATCTTTCCAGCTCCCTCATGCTCAAACAACCACTTTGATTCATTTAATTTGAAAAAAAAAGGGAAGAAGAAGGAGATTTAAGTATAACAAAAAAAGTCGGTAATTTGCTTAATTTCTTGGATTTTGGTCCAAGCACAGCATATTCAAATGGATGAATTTGAATAGGCAGAGCAGGAGCTTAATGTATAGACAAAGAAGTAGTCTTTTGTAAGAATTAATTAGCTGGAGGAAGACAAATTGATCAAAAGTGTTTTGGGGGTGTTTGGTCATGAGCAACAAGCAGGCAGTAAAGTTGGACGATGAGCAAATAGTGGAGCTCCGAAAAGTATTCCGGTCATTTGACCGGAACAAAGACGGAAGCTTAAACCAGCTGGAGCTGGAATCACTACTAAGGTCGCTGGGGCTAAAGCCAAGCCCAGACCAAGTAGAAAACTTGATAGAAAAGGCAGACAAAAACGGCAATGGGCTGGTTGAGTTTTCAGAGTTTATAGGACTTATAGCACCTGAATTGCTATCAGGAAAATCACCGTACACAGAGGAGCAACTGAAACAAGTATTCAAGATGTTTGATAGAGATGGAAATGGGTTTATAACAGCAATAGAGTTGGCTCATTCTATGGCCGAACTTGGACATGTCCTTACTGTTGAGGAGTTGACTGGTATGATTAAAGAGGCTGATAATGATGGTGATGGCAGAATCAATTTTGACGAGTTTGCTCAGGCTATTACATCAGCTGCTTTTGATTATTCATGGGCTTGAGGAATTCAATTTTCTTTTCAAAGGTATATTATAAATTATATGATTGGCTTTCTCTCTTGTAAGTCTGTTTAATTATAATATTATCTTGTTCTTAAATTTTATTGATGTGTTTTGTGTTAGTGGCATGATACCGATTTAACATCTGAAAAAGTTCCCGAGGATTATTATATGAAATTAAAGATTCTGCTTGATTTAGAGTTATGGAGTATATATATGCTGATCTAAATATGTTTTCCAAACTCAATATATATTAAATACATATTTTTTTAATTTTCTTATAGTTATTATATATCTATTAATACGACATATGTTAATGCAGGTCTTACATTAGTGTCCGACTACAACATATATTCAATATATCTCCGACAGATAACTGTGATGCAAGTGTTTTGTTTTGAGAATTCGAAGTAGTATTGTTGGCTGAGACTTTTCTGGGCTTTCCCTCTTAATTGCTGCTCCTTTGGTATTTTGTTCAAACAAAGTATTAGTCTAGTACACATACTTTTAGATTGCTAGGATCGATATAAGCTTCTTACTTTGTTCATTTGTTGGATTTTATGAATAATTTTTTGATATATGCCATGTAGCAGTTATGGATTGATCATGTACCAAGTCGACGTGATAGTATAGAATTATGCTTTTAGAAAAAAGAGCCAATTTCCACTTTAAATAAAAACTAAAAACAGATTGCAAACTACTATAATAAAAATAAAATAAATAAAAACTTGAAGTTGAGGAAAGAAAATAGACAACATGACATTACAAAACGAGGGCTTAAAGCTCCTCTTTCCTTGATCCATAATGTAATTACAAAGTCAAACAGAAACTTAAAAGACATGAAGCTGAGTTCTTCCAATCGTAGAATTTGATAGAGAGAGCAAAACGTCATATTCAATATCACTTTTTAAGGGGAGGGGGGGAATAAAAGAAGAAACAAAGACTAGCATCACGCTTTATTCTTAGATTTGAGCCTCCCAAATCCAATGAATATGCACAAGATACAAAGCAGCAGCGTACCAGCAAATATGGGCATTAGTAAGGCATGCTCTTGGGATAGAAAATACTGCTGGATGATCACTGTCCACAAATGGCTGAAGAATCAAATCAAGAGAGTCAAAGTCGATATGAAGTTTAAGTTAATGAATGGATACTTTCATCAGAAAAACAATAACTGTTGAGATCTAAGTCAGAAAAGAGAGCAACTTGCCAGAATAATCACCCGAAATGTATAATAAGTAAATATAGAGAGGCTGATAAACATTAACAAGAACCCAACTGCCCTGTCTGCCAATTCCATTCTGATGTTTGAGGCTTAGCACCTGTTAGCACATTGAATAAAGATTATCATCTTCATACAAAAAATATCAAACGTTTTCAGTTAGAAAAGTATGCATTATGAACTAGTTTAAGGTTTCCCCTTCCACCTCCCCCAAAGAATAATTTTTCCCAAAGTTTAAATTCGGCCACAAAGGATGTGTGGTTCCTTTCGTTACAAAATAGAAGTTTGAATAGTATCTCCATGCATCATGAAGATTTTTCCACAGTGAAATTCAATTTCACATATCCAATATGGAGTTCAATGCAATCCAATTTCAATCAATGAAACATCTCAGGAACTTGCAATGAACATTAAAAGTCTCATGCACTAAACTTTTTCTTAGACAGTTTTGTCAAAATTTCAGCAAAGACGAATCCACAAAAACTTAATTTCAGACTTCCCCTACTTGTAAGCGTCAACCATAGTCATTAGAAGTAAGAACCAATAAAAAATAAATTAGGCTTTTGGCAAGTGTTACAAATTTCTATTTTTATTTTTTTGTCAAACAAAAGAATTCATCAAAAAATGGAAGTATAATACTTTGTTTGCAAAACGAGCTATAGAACAACCAAAAAAAAAAAGGAGCTATAGAAGTAATACTCCGTAGTAGTACTTACATAGACAGATAGTTTAGCTAATTCAATCTCTCTTAGGCTTCCCTCCATGTCAAGTAGGGCAAAAAGAGATGATCAATTCTTAGCATTCCTAAGGACTTGTTTCAAGCTCTGTTATGCAAGAGTGCAACTTCACCTCTCCGACAGATTTACACTTGAATTGGAGCTTGGAGAATATTGTACAACAAGAGTAACAAAATGACTTTGAACTAATGAGTCGCGCCAAACTATCTTCTACTGCAATTCATACATCATAAAGGTAGCATTCTATTGGTTTGTAAACTTGTTTACAAGCCCAAAGAAATAAAAAACAAACTTTGAAATATTCTAACCCATTTGAAGTCCAGCTCGTGGAAGCTTCTATGGTGATGATCTGGACTGATAAGGATAGAACTCATGGTTGGTGGGAAAAAGAAAAATCAATGGGTTAGATAAGAAGATAAGTGTATGGTTTAGATTGTTTTTGGTAGGTTTATATTGTATGACTTAGATTTATTAGTTGTTTCTATAAATACCTCTCAGTAGCAATGTAATAATCAAGTTAAAGAAATCAGAAACAAAAATTCAATCATTTCTAAGTGTTTTTGGAAAATTGTTCTTGAGTGTTCAGAGTTTTGATCCATAATTTTCCAACAAAGTGGTATCAGAGCTGTAGTTGGAAATATAAATATACACTATTGTATATCAAATCGAAGCTCTCGATGAGACAAATCCGACGCTGCAAGAATCATCCCGATTGGAGTTCGGACGCGCCTCCACGATCCTCCGAAAGTTTCTGCCAGAAAGTGAATTAACTCACTGAGTCAACCGAGTTGGAGCCGAGTTGACCGAGCCGTGAAGCCTGTTGACCGAGCCGCCGAAACAATTGACCAAAAAGTTGACTTTGATTGTTGACTTTGACCGTTGACCAAAAAATCAGATTTTCCCAGAGTTCCTCCTAAGGTTTTTTGACGTTCTGAATCCATCTGTGCGATCAGAATTTACAAATTCTTACTATATTGAGAATTATGTCAAGTGGAGATATGTCATCATTTCAAGTCCCGACACTCAACAACGATAACTATGATAATTGGAGTATCAAGATGAAGGCTCTTTTGGGTGCACATGATGTGTGGGAAGTCGTAGAAAAAGGCTTAAGTGAACCAAACGATGAAACTACTCTAACGCAAGTGCAAAAAGAATCTTTGAAGGATTTGAGAAAGAGAGACAAGAAAGTCCTCTTTCTTATCTATCAAGCCTTAAATGATGATGGGTTTGAGAAAATTTCAGATGCAACATCTTCCAAAGGAGTGTGGAATAATCTTCAAATTTCTTTCAAAGGAGCTGAGAAAGTGAAGAAGGTTCGTCTCCAAACACTAAGAGATGAGTTTGAATCTCTACATATGAAAGCTTCCGAATCTATTTCTGATTATTTCTCAAGAGTCGTAGTTGTTTCTAATCAATTAAAAAGAAACGGTGAGATGTTGGGAGATGTTAGAATAATGGAAAAGATACTTCGTTCATTAGATTCCAAATTTGAACACATCGTCGTGACAATTGAGGAAACAAAAGATTTGGAAGAAATGACCATTGATGAACTCAATGGGTCATTACAAGCATATGAAGAAAAGCATAAGAAGAAGCAAGGGATCACTGAGCAACTCTTCAAGATGCAATTCAAAGATAAGCATGAAAGCCAAGACAATGACGGAAACCAACGTGGCCGAGGTAGAGGTAAAGGTTGTGGACGAGGTGGAAGCCACGGTCGTGGACGAGGTTGGAATTACAACAACAATTCCAACAACTTTGAGAGAGCAGAAAGCTCAACACAAAGTCGAGGAAGAGGTAATATGAACTCAAGGTATGAAAAATCTCAAGTTCAATGCTATAATTGTCAAAAATTTAGACATTATGCTTCAGAATGTAGAACTCCCAATAATAGAGTAGATGAGAAAATCAACTACATAGAGGAGAAGACCGATGAGAAAGAAACTCTTTTTCTAGCACGGAAGGAGGGTGATAGTAGTCAACCAAATGCCTGGTATCTTGATAGCGGTGCAAGCAACCATATGTGTGGAAGGAAAGACATGTTCGTGGAACTAGATGAGTTAGTAAGTGGAAATGTCTCATTTGGAGATGATTCAAACGTAGTAGTGAAAGGAAGAGGTAACATTCTTATTCGTTTGAAAGATGGGCAACATCAATTTATTTCCAATGTTTACTATGTCCCAAATATGAAAAGTAACATCTTAAGTTTAGGACAATTGTTAGAGAAAGGTTATGATATTCATATGAAGGATTATAATCTTTCTATAAAAGATGATAAGAATAACCTCATTGCTAACGTACCGATGCCAAAGAATAGAATGTTCTTGATCAACATACAAAATGACATTGCAAAGTGTCTGAAAGCCTGCTATAAAGATGCATCGTGGCTATGGCATCTTTGATTTGGACATCTCAATTTTGGAGGATTGGAGTTGTTGTCTAAGAAAGAGATGGTGAAGGGACTACCTTGCATTAACCATCCTGATCAACTTTGTGAAGGGTGCCTACTCGGAAAGCAATTTCGAAAAAACTTTCCAAAGGAGTCAAACTCAAGAGCCAAGAAGCCACTGGAGCTAATCCATACTGATGTGTGCGGATCGATCAAGCCTAGCTCTCTCGGTAACAATAACTATTTTCTTCTTTTTATTGATGATTTTTCAAGAAAAACTTAGGTATATTTCTTGAAACAGAAATCAGAAGTTTTTGAAGTATTCAAAAGGTTCAAAGCTACAGTGGAGAGAGAAAGTGGTAGAAAAATTAAAGCCATGAGATCAGACCGAGGTGGAGAATTTACATCCAAGGAGTTTCAAGAGTTCTATGAAGCAAATGAAATTCATAGATCTTTAACAGTGCCAAGATCCCCCCAACAGAATGGTGTAGCTGAAAGAAAGAACTGAACAATCCTCAATATGGCACGAAGCATGCTCAAAAGTAAGAAACTACCCAAAGAGTTTTGGGCAAAAGCAGTAGCATGTGCAATTTACTTGTCAAACCGATCTCCAACAAGAAATGTATGGGGAAAGACACCGCAAGAGGCATGGAGTGGAAGAAAGCCTGGTATTTCCCACCTAAGAGTCTTTGGAAGTATAGCCCATGTTCATGTACCGGATGAGAGAAGAACAAAACTTGATGATAAAAGTGAGATTTTTATCTTCATCGGTTATGATGCTAATTCAAAGGGCTATAAATTGTACAACCCATACAATAAGAAGATTGTGATTAGTCGAGATACGGTATTCGACGAAGAAGGAGAGTGGGATTTTAACTCTCATGCAGATAACTTCAATTTCTTTCCTCAGTTTAAAGAAGATGAGTAGACAATGAAGGAGCAATCTGTAGAAATTCAACAAGAGCCAACGACTCCACCTATTTCACCAATGCCAACCACTCATGAAGATCCGTCATCATCTTCAAGTGGAAGTGAAAGAGCGGTGACACGTACACAAAATCTCCAAGATCTTTATGAGGTAACAGAACGACAAGATAATCTTACCTTATTTTGTCTCTTTGCTGATTGTGAACTAGTAAGCTTTCAAGAAGCTGTATAAGAGAAGAAGTGGAGAGATGCGATGGACGAAGAAATCAATGCAATAGAGAAGAATGACACATGGGAACCTGTTTCACTTCCCAAAGGGCATAAGACAATAGGTGTCAAATGGGTGTACAAGACAAAGAGGAATGCTAAGGGAGAGATTGAAAGACACAAGGCGAGGCTAGTAGCAAAAGGATATAGTCAAAAGGCTGTAATTGACTATGATGAGGTATTTGCTCCTGTTGCTCGATTAGAAACTATAAGACTAATCATTTCTTTGGCAGCTCAAAATAAGTGGAAGATATATCAAATGGATGTAAAATCTGCTTTTCTAAACGGAGTCCTTGAAGAAGAAGTCTACATTAAGCAACCATCAAGCTATGAAGAAAAAGGCCACAAAGACAAGGTATTGGAGTTGAAGAAAGCTCTTTATGGGTTAAAGCAAGCACCAAGAGCATGGAATAACTGCATCGACAAGTACTTTCTAGAGAACAACTTCACCAAGTGTCCCTATGAATATTCACTCTACGTCAAGATTGAAGATGGCGATATTCTAATCATTTGTCTATACGTAGATGATCTCATCTTCACTGGAAGTAATCCAAAGCTATTTGAAGATTTTAAGAAGGTAATGACCAGAGAGTTTGAAATGACAGATATCGGGTTAATGACATACTACCTTGGAATTGAAGTAAAGCAAAAGGAAAAAGGCATTTTCATCTCTCAAGAAAGCTATGCAAAGGAGATATTAAAGAAGTTCAAGATGAACGATTGCAAGCCGATCAACACACCAGTGGAATGTGGAATCAAACTATCCAAGCATGAAGATGGTGAACATGTGGATCCAACATTTTTCAAAAGTTTAGTTGGAAGTCTGCATTATCTCACGTGCACAAGGCCTGACATCCTGTATGCCGTTGGATTGATTAGCCGCTATATGGAGAAACCAACAATCACCCATTTAAAAGCTGTAAAAAGAAATGATTAGACAAATAAGTCTTATATTGAGGTGTAACATTTTCATAAGACAAATAATTTTGGATAGGATATTTTACCTTATATGTTACAAAATGTCGTAATCTAGTTGTAGGTTATAGAGTTCGATTAGACCTTCTCAATGGTATTATTTCGGTAGTACCATCTTCCCCCTCACTTTAAGAAGTTTCTTCTTTTTCATTCTCATTGATTATTTCATTTTCATTTTCTACTACCGTATTTTCTTCTTCAGAGTAAAAAGATGGAAATGTAAATTCATTTGGTTTCTCTTGGTTATTAGTCCTTTTTTTTAGTATTTTGTAATACGACTCATTTTCTTGGAATGTCATATCTCTTTAAATGTAATATTTTTTGTTAACCAGATTATAACCTTTTTTTTTAGATGAACCTTTTTTTTAGATGAATACCCCAAAAAATAGCTTTGATTAATGTATAATCTAACTTGTGTTGTTTATTTTTGTGCACATAACATGTACATTCAAATACCCTAAATAATAGATGTTGAGTTTTTCTTGGTAGAGGATCTCTAGTGGGCTTTTGAAATTCAAATTGGTACTTGGCAATCTATTAATTAAATATGTTGCGGTGAGAACATCTGACCAAAAAATTATTGGAATATTATTTTGAAACAAAGTACTCTTATTACTTCAAGTAAATGCCAATTGTTTTCTTTCCCACACACCATTTTGTTGGGGTGTGTAAATACAAGTTGTTTGATGTAAAATTCCTTTTTTCTTGAAAAATTTGTGAAAATTTTGAATTAAAATTCCGTTCCATTATTATTTCTAAATTTTTTAATCTTTGCATCATATTGATTTTCTACAAAATCATAAAATTCTTGAAATTGAGAAAATACTTCATTTTTATTTTTTAAGAAGTGTAAGCATATAGTTCTTGAAAAATCATCTATAAATATAACAAAATATTTATAACCATTAAATGACTCAATTGAAGCGGGGTCCCAAACATCAGAATGTATTAACTCAAAAGGTTTTTTGTTTTTACAATTAGATAAACTAAATGGTAACCTTGTTTGCTTTCTTAATTTGCAAATTTCACAATTACTACAATCTAGTTGTTTGAAATAAAAAATACATTTCAAAATCTTATCGAAAGGATGTTCAATTCTCTTATGCCAAAGAGTGCCTAATTCTTCTTCTCTTTTAATATTGAAGTTGCATTTTTCTTCACTCATAATATAAAGCCCATTTTCTAGAAAATCTTCACTAATGATATTCTTCGTTATCAATTCCTAAAAAATCACATTTTTTGATGTAAATGTAATTTCACAATTTAAGTCTCATGTGATTTTACTAATGGATAACAAGTTAGATGTACAATTCTCCACATGCAAAACATTTGAAATTTTTCTTGAAAGGAGACTAATTGAACCATTTCCTAAAATTTTCATTTTTCCACCATTTGCAACAATTACAAATTGTTTAGTCTCAATTTTTTTGTAATTATGGAGTAAGTTTTTATTTCCAGTTATGTGATGATTTGAACCTAAATAAAGAATCCATTTGGAATTTAAAGAATTTTGAGTAAGGTTTGTAATCATACCAGAGGTTTTTTGAGTTTTTCTTAGAAACATCACAAATAATTGCATATAAAAGTACCTCATCTGATCTATATCCACCTCACTTTTTATTTCTTTTTCTGCCTTTATTTATTTCTCAACCTCATTTATACTCATATCCTTTTTTTTCTTTTGCACAAAGTAACCTATTTTCTCTCTACTCTCTATGCGATTTTTTCATCGATCTCTTCCTCTGACGAAGTCGCCGCCTTGCCTTCCCTTTGGATGGAGATGAGGGTTGAGATACCAGTACTCCTTGCGCTTGTGTCCTTCCTTATTACAGTAATCGAAGCGAGTGATTACTTGGTCTCTCTGACTTTCTAGCCTAGGGTTAGATCTGGCGACGAATGCCTTGGCTTCAGGGTTGTCAAGTAGTTGAGTACCCATCATGATTCTTCTTGTCTCTTCTCTTTCAAGCATTCCTACAACCTCATCAACAGATGGAAACTCACCCATGAGAAGAATTTGTGACCATACCCCCTCATAGCTTGAATGGAGCTTGGCAAGGAAGGTGAAAATTCCACCATGCTCCTCATTTCTTTTGATTTCATCAAGATAGGTTGTGAGAGGTCGGTACATTCTAATCTCATCCTTCTTTTTTTGGATTTGGTTGAATATTTCGGTGACAGATTGGTTTTGCTATTGTAACTATTGAAGTTCTTGCTGAAGTTGATAAATGAAGGAGTATTTTTTTCTTTTTTTCAAACATCGTCTTGGCTTTAACCCACATATCTCGACATGTATCTAGATATATCATGAGATTAGAGATGTGAGGTTCCATGGTTGCTAGTAACCAACTTATGACTAGATCGTCACTCTTTCTCCATTCTAAAATTTCTTTTTTTCCTTCAACTGTTGGCTGTGTAGATCTTTGGCTTTTGGTTTTGATTTCTCACCAGTGATATGCTCAAATTTGTCTATATCAATTAGATCAAAAGTAATTTGGTGTGCCCAAAAATAGTAATTTTTACCATTTAGTAGTACACTTGTAAGTCTATCAATATGTTGTGACATTTTTTGGATTTCTTGAACTAGTACAATTCTTGTTTGTGGGATTGATTTGGAGCAAAATCAAGTCTACTATGATATCATGTTGATTTTCTCTGAATTTTTTAAAAGATAGTCATAAAATTGATTTTTTTCCTTAATGTTCAATGTTATATTTATACATTAAAAAGAAGAAACTAACTATTAGAATTTTAACTATTCTCAACAAATAATACAAACTTGAAAGCTTTTTTTGTGGAGATTTAGTCCTTGTTTTTTCAACATGATATCATAGTAGGAAAATTAACTTGCTTATGCTTTATTACTACCTGAGCGTCTTCAATCTTCAAAATGGCTGAAGACAAGCTGTTAAGATTAGAAGCTGAAAGTTCACTGGTGCTTTCCTTCATGAATGTGCATGAAATGGATGTCAACTCAAATCAAAGATTAAGCTCAGTCTTGTTGAATGAGTTTAATTACTTGCCTTGATCGAGAACAGTGTCTCTGGCTCTAGGTAGAAGGTCCAAATTAGGATTCATAAATGGAAGCATTGAAGTACTTGATGTTTTCTCACCAATCTATGAATCATGGCTTAGCAATGATTAGTTGGTTATGTCATGACTTCTAAATTCCATGGAACGTAAATTAGCTGAAATATTCAGTTACTCTGAATCCGTATACCAACTATGGGAGACGATCAAGGAAATGTATGATAGTCAAAACAATGTTGCACGAGTTTTTCAATTAAAGAAAGATATTTCTGATCTACAACAAGACGGAAAGCCTTTTGTACAACTCTTAGGGAGCATGAAAAGCATATGGAATGAGTTGGAAATATATCGTCCTCATACAAACGATTTAGCTTTACTACAAAAGATAGTATAAGAAGATAAGATATTTCAACTTCTGTCCAGTCTCGATTCAACATGTGAAGATCTACGATGTCATATACTCATGAACACTGAACTTCCTTCCTTCACCAGTGTATGTGCGACAATTCAACGTGAAGAAGTAAGGAGGAAAGTCATGAACATGAGTACAATGGCTAGTGTACCTGAGGCAAGAGCCTATCTAACCAACGAGAGAAAGTACAAAGGGAAGCATCCAAACTTGAAGTGTCAACACTGCAACTATACAGACTATGTTAAGAACACATGTTGGTTTTTACATCAAAAATTAAAGCCTAATTTTGTGAAGGAAAAAGGGTTTATAGAAGGTGAATCGTACTGAACACCATGCAAATCATGCTTTTGTCTCTACCTCTAATGGGTTTGATCCATTCAATAACTTCACAACGAATCTAGCTGAACTCATTAATAAGTTTATGCTGTATCTTCAAGGTAAGATAAGAGGAGCTAAAATTGACCATGTGGACAACATAGAAGAAGGAAACTCGACGGTATTGCGAGGAAAGTTTGCGGGTAGGAAAGTTTGCGGGTTTCTTGGTCAATACGAAACTCATACCACAAGAGGACATGCAAGGTATCATAAAAACCTTTAAAACCACTCTTAAAATAAATATATTGCATGATTTTTGGGTTGTAGATTTGGATGCCACAGATCATATGATCAACCATGTGTCAAAGTCTTATAAATTTGAAAAATTAGAAAACCTTTCTCAAGTTTCAATTGCAAATGGTGAGAATGTAAAGGTTTTAGAGAAGGAAAAAATAAAATTAATGTCAGATAAAATTGAGTCGGCGGTTTTATATGTACCTTTCTTTTCCTTCCAACTTTTGTCTATAGGAAAAAGGTTTTCAAGCCAAGTTTAACCTCATCCAAGATAATCAATTATGGCATCAACGTTTAGCTCACCCTTCGCTACCCATTTTTTCAACTTTATTTCCAAACTTAGGGAAGGATGCAATTTCATGTGAAACTTATCACTTGTCTAAGGCCATTACATTGTCTTTTAGTTCCTCCTTGTCCAGGGCTAGTAAGTGTTTTGAACTAGTTCATTCAGATATATGAGGACCAACTAGTAAATCTTTTGATGGTTATAAGTATTTTGTGATTTTTATTGATGGTCTCACTCTAGTCACATGGTTGTATATTTTAAAGTCTAAGAATTGAGTTATGGAAGTATTTAAGGACTTTCATAACCTTATTAAAAATCACTTCTCCTCTAAAATCAAACCTTAAGGTCTGACAATGACATCGAATATATGTCACATATCATGAAACAATATTTGAGCATTCATGACATTATTCATCAAACAAGTTGTGTTGGTACACCTCAACAAAATGGTGTAGCCGAACGCAAAAACCGTGACCTACTTGAAAAAACTAGAGCACTAATGCTACAAATGAATGTACCAAAGATATTTTGGTCCCAAAGGGTTATGACAGTTGCTTATATCATCAATAGATTACCCAACCAAGTCTTGGATTTCAAGTCTCCCCTAAAGGTCATGAAAGGAAGAAAAATTAACCTCTCATACCTTAGAGTCTTTGGTTGCATCTATTTTGTACACATTCAATCTCATCACCAAGATAAATTGGATCCTAAAGCTGTTAAATGTATTTTTCTTGGTTATTCATCTACACAAAAGGGATATAAATGTTATGATCTCCAACTTAGGAGATTGATTGTATCCAAAGATGTTCAATTTTATGAAACTAACCGTGAAATCACCAATCAAGGGGATGGCATCTTGGATCTGTTTCCACTACCAAGAATAGAACTTGAGGCTCCACAACAACAAGATCTCATCCATGTCAACTTTGATACATCTCTTACTGAAAGTAGCAATGAAGGGTCTCACCCTGATGGTACACTACATGAAGATGGTGACAATCAAGATAATCCTCACAATATGGTACAAGATGTGAACGAGTGTGAGACAACTCATCCAGCTCCACAAAGTAATCCAATGTGTGTTAGGCATCCTCCCATAAGACTTCAAGACTTTTTCATCTACAGACCTATACATCCTATCTCTAATTGTGTGTAATACAAGAGAGTGACACTAGCCCATGCCGTATTCCTCAACACTATATCGAGTTATAATGAGCCTCAAAACTTTAATAAGGCCAACAACCAAGAGGTGTGGAAGAAATCCATACAAGAAGAACTTAAAGCCTTAAATCAACACAACACATAGAGTATCACCAAACTTCCAAAAGTCAAGAAAGTTGTAGGTTGCAAATGGATTTATAAGCTCAAATTCAAGTCAAATGGATCAATTGAGAGGCATAAAACAAGATTGGTGGCTCGGGGATTCACTCAAACATTCGAGATGGATTACAAAGAAATTTTTTCACCTGTTGCCAAAATGAATACAATCATGGTGCTACTATCCGTGGCTGTAAACAAGGGGTGGTCCATGTACCAAATGGATGTGAAGAATGTATTCTTGCATATTGATCTCAAAGAAGAAGTATTTATGAAATTTCCACCTGGGCATCTTCAAAGCAATGAACTAGATTTAGTGTGCAAATTGCACAAATTGCACAAATCTATTTATAGTCTGAAATAGTCCCCACAAGCTTGGTATGCCAAGCTAAGATCAGTTCTCACTAGTGTTGGTTTCAAAAGCAACAATGTTGATTGCTCACTATTTGTTTGCACAGGAGCTATGGGAAAATTGGTTGTGTTGATTTATGTAGATGATCTGATAATTATAGGTGATAATGTTGACGAGATTTTCAACCTCAAACAGTCTCTCGGACAAAGATTTGCAATTAAAGACCTTGGGATATTGAACTACTTTCTTGGTATAGAAATGACAACATCGCACAAGAGACTCTTTCTTAACCAAAGGAAGTATGTCCTAGATTTTCTCAAGGAAGCTAACATGAGTGATGCTAAACCAGCCATTACCCCTCTTGATAGAAAAGTCAAACCTAGCTTGAAGGGCACACTACTCACAGATATAAGTTATTACTAGCGACTAGTTGGTAAATTAATTTACCTAACAATCACCAGACCAAACATCACATATTCTGTAAATATTGTAAGTCAATTCATGCACTCTCCGACACTTGAGCATTTGACTCTTGTTAAAAGGATCTTACGCTACTTAAAAGGATCAATAGGTCGTGGTATCATCACGAAGAAGAATGGAAACACTCAAATTATTGGGTATTGCGATGTTGATTAGGTAGGGAACGCAATCGATCATAAGTCCACCACTGGATACTGTACATTTGTTGGTGGAAACTTGGTCACATGGAAGAGTAAGAAGCAAACTATCATCGTCAGATCAAGTGCTAAAGTTGAGTATCGTGCAATGGCTTCAACTGCGCGTGAGTTGATATGGCTTAAAGGTTTTCTGTGTGATTTAGATGTTCTTACAACTCTTTCTATGTCCTTATTTTGTGACAATCAGGTAGCCATGCATATAGTATCAAACCCAATGTTTCACGAGATGACAAAACACATTGAAGTTGACTGTCATTACGTTCGTGAACAAGTTCAATTGTAGGTGATTCAAACACATTATACAAGAAGTTTCGACCAATTGGTCGACATCTTCACCAAGACCTTGGCGTCTTATCAGTTTCAACGAATTCTGTCCAAGCTTGGATCCATAAACCTTCTGGATCCAGCTTGAGGGGGAGTATTGAATGATAGTCCTTAATTCAAAGAACAAAACAAGGAGTCTTTAATTCAAAGAATAAAACAAAGAGTCCTTAATTCAAAGAATAAAACAAGGAGTCCTTAATTCAAAGAATAAAACAAGGAGTCTTTAATTCAAAGAATAAAATAAAGAGTCCTTAATTCAAAGAATAAAACAAGGAGTCCTTAATTCAAAGAATAAAACAAGCGATCTTTAATTCAAGAAGTAAAACAAAGAATTTTTAATTTATGGAATAAATCAAAGAGTCCTTAATTCAATGAATAAAACAAAGAATCCTTAATTTAATGAGTAAAACAATGAATCCTTAATTTAATGAGTAAAACAAAGAATCTTTAATTTAAGGAATAATTCAAGGAGTCAATCTCCTTATATATAGCTATATAATTGTAATGAAAACATGAAAAAAATAATACAAACTAAAAGCTCTTTTTGTGTAGAGTTATTCCTTATTTTTTCAACAAGATTATTCAGGTTTAACTGTGGATCTAAAATGACTAGAGTCAATATTCTAAATAAACAAGCCGCAGCATTTCAAAGCCTGAGTACTCAGACTTGGTTGCTAAATTTGCTAAATCAATGGTAACGTCATGAGTGGCTCCAAAGTCAGGATACCAGGCTGGATCAGAGACTGTCTCTGGTGTGGCATCATGCAGTCATTTGCTGATTTGGCTGAGATGATTGTTGTTGTTATTGTGGAAAGGAAGATGAGTTATATTGCTGGGTGTTAGATTGAGGAACAAAATTTTGATCAAACCAATACCAGCAACGAGCAGCCAAATGGCTAACCTTACCACACAACTGGCATAAGTGCCTTCCATTGTTGTTGAAATTTCTGCCTCCATGACCTCTAGGCCCTCTTCCACTAGAATTATAATAATTTTATCTAGAGTTGTAATTACCAGAATCAGTCTGCTCTGACCTCGTAAATTATGTGAGTTACTTCCAGGGAAAGCCTAAGAATTAATGTTTCCACTAGATCCAGTATTGTTTCCTTGGGAGAACTGAGATCCACCATCTTCAGGTTGTTTGATCTGACCTTGAGCGATATTAGCACAAGGCAAAAGACAACCATTGTTCATGTTTTCATACTTCTCAAGTTATTTCTCGTGACTAAGAAGCATAGCTGATACTTCACAGTAAGTATATCTGTTCTACTTGATACACTTACGTGAATTACATCATAGTTCTTATCAATACCATTCAACATAGCATGAATTTGATCTTTTTCACATACCGTGTAATCACAAGCAGCCAATTGTTTCACTATATCTTTGATTCTTGTAACAAAGTCTGTGATGCTGCGATCTCCTTTTCGCAAATTGCTCAGCTCAGATTATATTTAAAAATCTTAGCTCTAGACTGAGGAAGTAAAAGAATCTTCCAACATTTTCCACAATTCAACACTAGTATCAGCATCAAATACTTCTTTCATCAGTTCATCATTCATGCAAGTAATTAGCCAGGAACATATCATTTGATCTTCCCTAATCCAATAACAATATTCTGGATTGACTTTTCCTTGACTGGTGAGACAAGAAAGACATTGTTCATTTCCCAGAATAAACTCTTTTAGCTCATAACTTCGTAAAACTCCGAGTATTTGTCTCTTCCACACCATAAAGTTCATACGATCAAGTTTAGCAGCTAAGATTTGATTTTGAAAAATCACTAGTGGAAAATCGATCAATTCGGTGATGACAGATTGATCCTTAGGTTTAGTGACTTCACGATTTGTTTCTACATCAAATTCATCCATTGATCTTTGCTTTTGTTCTGTGCTCTGATACCATGAAAATTTTCTATAAGTGCAAAAAAGCTTCAAGAACTGCTACACAAGAAATGAAAGATAATAGATATAAAGAAACAAAGATAAGAGGAAGAGAAAATGTGAAATAAAAAATTGCACGTTATAAGCTTGTATAGACTTGTAATACAAGATTAACAAACACATGGCTCACTAAAATATCTGTAACAACCAAAAGTATCTCTAACAAACTTTATTCTTCTACATTCTTCTTATAATGTTGACATAGCATAAACATATTAGTAACTAACTTTCCTTCACAGCTTGCAAATTGAGCTTATTGACATGATCATTCTTAACAGTGAGCATGCACTGAGAATTTTTCAGTTGTGAGTTAGTTACTTGCTTAATCATGTTCATGCTTGAGCTGGCACCAGCAAAAGGTTTTCTTAAGGAAGCAGCTTGTATCTGAGCTGATGGCTTCCATCGATCAAGCCACCTCAGTATCCAGTTCCCAAGGTTACGACCAACTTCTATGTCTCTCTGCTGTATGTTCTGATGAAATCTGAGTGCTATATCAAATGCAGCACGTGTCCGTCTTTAAAAGGAATAGGACAAAGGATGACGAAAATCCAGACATAAGCAATTATTAATCACCAAGCAGATACACCTAGACCTAGTGGTAGAAATAGCGTTTACAGCATGTAACTCAACTAAGAGATGCAAAAACTGTAGCAGATAATATGTTTGTCAGCTAAACATTAATAATAAAAAATTAACAATGATATTTGAAAACTGCTAGCTGTACTAGTTGCAATATTCGTTATATAAAGATAATTTTACATTGATTAATTAAATATTATATTATAATAAAGTTTATAATTTTTTGTGCACTTTGAGAAGCATTAATTCAGCCATAGGTTCATACAAACATGCGATGTTTCTCAAATTAAAAACTTTAGGTGGTGCACTGAACATACACACATTCATTGCTTCACCATGCAGAGAGTCAGAGATTAATTTCATTCTTCCATTTCAAAAAAAAAAAAAAATTCAAACACCTCATAAGATCATTTAAGGTGGAAGAATGAAAAATAACAGTGCTATGCAATACAGTGATTGGCAAAGAAGATACAAAAGACAGCCAACAAAATCTTGGCAAATAAGTTTCACTCTCTTTTTTTCCATTATAAGAATGCTTATTTTTTTGTCTTTTCAAGCTATTACATGCTTCACATTGCCTACCTTTTTGGCAAAAAAGGTTTTTTCTTAAATTTCAAAATGCAATTGACTTTGCTCCAAGGCTACCCCCCTAATAGGTCATGTACCATATTACTCGTTACGAATTTGACTTTCTTTCCCCCTTTGATAGTTTAAAATAAATACATTAATACAATATCTTATTCCACGTAAACTTTACCAAGACACAATGTCTCAAACTGCATTAGGATCTATATCCTACATACAAAGGATAGGTTCAACCATGGTTTCTTTCTTACAACCGAGGATGAAAATGTCAATAGCATCGTAAATATTGTCGTTGCTTTACGTATCTTAACATTAAAACGTAATATCTATATCTTTTGACAAAAATGTCGAAAAATTATCGTTAAAATATCGATAGAAATCTAAAATATATTAACAAAATTTCTTTTTATACTATTAAGATTTATCTAATTATAATATTAATACAATTATATAGTATACTTAATTATTTCAAAAAATTAACTACTTATTCTATAATATTTTAATTAATTGGTTAATTTATTAATCAATATAAATATTATGAGTATTCATTTAATTAATTGGTTAATTTATTAATCAATATAAATATTATGAGTATTTAAAAATGAATGTATTAAATAAAAATTAGTTTAAAATATATGTAATTGATTATTTTGATGTTTTATAAATTTTTATAAAAAAATTCATATTTTTGATAGAATTTTCATAGTTTTCATGATTTTTTTTTCAAAATTTTCGTCGATAACGACAATATTTTAAATATTTTTTTAAAATTTATATCTCGATATCTTGACCGACATCAACATTTCAATCCTTACTTACAACACATCACATACAAATTTCAAATAACAATATTGGCCTTTTTAGTGATGATTTTAGATATTGAGTTGAATAAAATGACACATAAATTTACATATATTTTGCATCTATATTATTCATGTTATAATACATGCCAATATTATTGAAAATGTATCTTTTTTGAATTTTTAAAATAATATTGACATATAATATCATATAAGATATGTGTGTTCAAAATTAGACACAAGATGGTAATAGTATTTCTCTATATAACCAAATTAACAAGGCGTTTTATTTTCTTTTGACCAAGCTTTTAAAAATTACATCTTATTGTCAAACAAATTAACGGAGTAAAACAATTGAATCTCTTGATAGTAGCTAGATACTTGCTTTGGATCAAGAAAATTGAGAGAAAAATTGAATAGCGGATACATATGCTTGACACTTGACACTTAAAAAGACATTTGTAGCCTTTGTGTTTGGAATTGTACCCAAGAAATTACAAAAATAAGATCTTTTTATAAATTTATGAGAAGTATAGGACCTTAAACAAGAAAAACATAAACACACAAACATTTTTAAGAAATTGTAACCATATTTCATAACAAAGAATATCTCCAAAGGAGATGAGTTATTTAGAATTGAACTAGGTAGTCTATTGATAATAAACACACTTTCATCCCAAAAGATAAGAGGTGAAGATGCATGACTTAACATTGTTAGACCCAAATCCACTATATATTTTCTTTCAATAATTCCATTCTATTCACGTGTGTGAGTACATAACATGTGATGCACAATACCACGTTGATTAAACAAATAAATAAATGAATGAAATTCTCCAACTCATTCACTTTAAAAAACTTTAATTTTACAATTTTTTGAAGTTCAGATTAAGCTTTCAATTGCATAAATGCTTGATAAGTAGTAGATTTAGTCTCTAAAGAATAGATCTATGTGAAATGAGACAACACAACTGTGAAATAAATGTAATATTGATGTCCATTTGTACAAGTTATATGTGACACACATGTCCAATGAACAAATACAACAAGCAACACATAAAGAATCACCGTCATTGCTAGTAAAAGAAAAAAAACCTTATAAATAGATAAATAATTATTTTTTTAATGTTTTTGTTATATGTATTTAATTCTTTTAGTTATAATTTATTTAAATGATTACAGTCTCTGTCTAACATAAATGAAAAAATTACATTATTTTTATGCGATTATTTTTTACAATGATAAAATTAAAATACTATAAAAAATAAATATATAATCTAAATATTAATTTTACTATAAGTAAAAGTCTTAGGAGTATTTTACTCTATTTCAAAAAATAATTTGATGTAATTTTTACCTAACATTCTAAACAAAATTAACGGTGTTGATTAAGTAACTTAATTTTCTTTGAGTTTTGATTTTTAATATTTTTGATACACATATCTCTTTCATATAAAATAAAAATATATATTTTATGTATATTTAAAAATAAAATACAAGTATATTTTTAATAATATATATAATGAATTTAAAATTAAATTAATTATATAACTTTTTATACAAAACAAATTAGGAGGTATATAATTATCCTCGATTACAATGATTTGGGTTATATACTTCATAACTACATACTAATTAAAAAAATCAAATGAAAAATTAAATATATCTTTCATTTGATTTTTTTACTGATAAAATATATTTAATTTTTATTAATAAATTATAATTAAATTATAATTAGATATTTATTCAATTTAATCATTAAAATTAAACACCAACAACTCAACTTTCAAAATCAAATTGAATATATGTATAATTAATCTAGATTTCTATTTAATTTTTTATCGATGGATAACGTAAAATTAAACATATATTCAACTAAACTGAATTATTATCCAATTTATTAGATTTTGATTAATTATTAATTCTATTTATTATAATTGAATTAAATAAATATATAATTAAATTAAACAATTATATAAATGATTAGATTTTGATCAATAAGTGACCCATTTATCAAAATCGAGTTAAATATATATCAAATTAAATTATAAGAATGTAATTTAACAAAATCTAATTGAACATATAAAAAATTCAATTATAAAATTGTTCACTAGGATATGAATAGAGTGATGTAACCAAATAACAAGAATCAAATTAGATAGAAAATAATTTAAATAATTATTTAATTGATCATAATTATCCTTTTATTTTCTTTAGTACACCGTAACAAATGCTCACTCAACCACCCAATGGTGACTGCTAATGAAATAATTAATCAAATATGAAGTTCTATCTGATTTAGATGCAGTTGGAAAGCATTGAAAGCGGTGAATGCTTAAAGGGGAATTTTATATTTTACAATCGTGATATTGCAAATTAATCAGCGTGTTAGTATTGACTGGGGGGCAGAGAAAAGCTGAGTTAATAACAGCTGCTTTAATAATATATTAACACGTATATGCATTTTTCATGTTTAAATAACCATAATTATAAGTTTATAACCCATAGGTGTGTGGATTGCCTTTTCCGTCGACAAAATCAATAGACTTTAATAAACATATATGTTTTTAAATAATTTAGAACTGGAACGGTGGTTAGTATATTATAGCTATTTTTAAAAAATATAAATAAAAAATATTGATGATTTTAATATTATAATTACAAATAGCCTCAAAAATAAATCATAAAAAGAAATAATCATATATACTAGAAAAAAACTTTAAATTAATAATTTTGTTTCTATTAAATATATTTTATTATCTTAATAAATATTTTTTTAAATAAAATATTATTGTACCGTTCAACGTTAATTAACATGTCTTATTTTTATTAAAATGATGAATTAAATATCTTTTATGAAAAAAATATATATATATACTGACATAAAGAAAATGATTTCTAAAATTCTTAATCCTTAATTTTATCAGTTGAAAGGTAACAAAATAAAATAGATATTAATAAAAAGAGAGAAGTGTCCTTATCGATGGAGAGGAGATTGGTATTCTAGAAATATTTTAATTAATATATTAATATTTTTATATTTTATGTTATTGAAATTTTTTGTTTTAATATCATAATTTAAATATTAATATATATATTTTAATTATTTTAAATAATATTTTTTATGAAAATTATTCATATGTATCTTTCATGATAGATTCAATAAGAGTGTTTTGAAAATTTAAGAAAAAAAGAATTACAATTATATTTTTTATAAGATAAAAAAATTAATGTTATAATTTTTTTATTTTAAATTTTATATCATTTTGTTAAAAAAATTAAACTCTTATATAATAACAATATATTGACACAAAAAACAATAAATTTAAATTATTATAGTTTTATTAATATGTATGGTTTTAATACTCTAATTTAATTAATTATATTTCTTTAAATTATTAGATTAATTTTTTAAATTTTTTTATTAATACCATTGTCTAATTTAACATATAGGATATATGTTACAAATTTCGATCAAAAGTAATAAAATATTGTTTAAAATAATTAATATTTAAATTAAAATATTAAAATAAAATACTTTAATAAAAAACATATAACGAGTAATAAATTAGATAAATATAATGCACCGAACTCGCCGAAGAGACTCACATAGTCACATGTATAGATCTTTTTTTTTATTGTGGACTCGCATAATTTCACTGATACATCGTTTCTATCGAAGCTGACGACTATTTTTAATTTATTTACTAGTCTTTCTTTAAAGGGGAGTACTAGATGAATTATAATATTTTAAATTTGATAAATATTAATTTAAAATTTTTATTTTTATTAAATTAATATAATAATATTATAATAAATTATGATAAAAATGACATTTTTAATTCCTTTGGTATCTAAAATATTTTAAAAAACATCATTCAGTTATTAAAATATTTTAATTATATGATTATTAAGTATAATATTATGAAATCAATTTGATCTAAATTAATTTTAGATTAAATTTATTATATTTAAAAATATTAAAAATTAAATTACATGAATTAAAATTAAAATTTAATTTTAATATTTTATATTTTATATAAACTAAGAATTAAATATATAGATAATACATTTATTAAAAACCAACATTTACCACACTGGTTTTAGCTGGGCAATTATTCATTCAATCACCGGCAACATCATCATCATCATCATCATCATCAAACCAAAGATAGCCAAGTAATCCGGTACCCCAAAACAATATCCAATCCTGTTGTGATGTCTTTTAAACATTACAAATGGTCATATTTGTTCATTGTTTCTGCCAACATAATTTTTTAATTATTTATTTCTGTTTCAAACTATTCGAAGATTCTCAAGTGAATAGATTATTACCTTAATTTACACTTCTTTTATTTTTAATTAAAACGAATCAAATATCTTATTTTTATTTTTTTAAGAAATATCTCTTTAATAGAAAACAATATTTCTTTGATATAATATCACAATAATTATGCATACAATTAGCAAATAATTTATTATCTTCTTTATATATATATATATTTGCTTTATCAAATCAATATAATAAAACATTCATTAATTTTCATTCTATTTTTTAGTTATATTTTATAATTTATTAATATATTAATAATTAATATTTCTGAATTATCATAATAATAACTCTACTGTTTAATTTGAATAAAAAATATATATCAATGATTTAATTTAATGTGTCTTAATTAAGAGTATGTATCCAAAATAACATTAAAATAATAATTCAAAAATTCTAATTTTTTATAATATCATAAATATAATTAATTTAATAAATTTTAATTTAACACAATTTGAAAAAATTAATGATATTATTTAACATCCCAAAAATGTTTATATTTTATTTGAACTTCTCCGACCCAAATGAGCCAAAGTTAATATTTTTTCGATAAAAGAAGGCAGTTTTGACCCACGAAACAATAGAAAACAAAATGTCGAAATAAGAAAGAAAAAAGACAAGTAGACAGCTATAAAATAACAAAAAGTTTGAAAGCCTACCTAATCAATCATTAACCCTCCACGTAAGAATTAATAAACTACATCATTTCTGATTCTTTTAACTAAAGTCATTTTGTGTAAAATTCTTGTAAAACAAGTAATATCACAGCTTATTAGTATTTTATAAGAAATTGTATATAAAATTCTTTTATATTGTTTGACACGATTCAGGAAGAGACAATAGTAATCTTCTCCTTCTCCGTGAACCTACCGACAACTCTAAGGTAAGTATAGATGTAATAACAGTTAATTAATTATTAAAAATAAAAGCTTAAGAATTTAATTACTATAAATTTTTTTACTTATAATATAACAATAAGTTATATAATACATAATAAATTTAATAGATCTTATAAATTTTTATTTTTATATGATAGAATTGACTCATATACTTATAAATTTATAATCATATTGATATTTTATCAATAAAGATCTTATTTATTTTTTACTTTATAACAATTCTCCACCAAAGAAGAATTATTTGGCTTTCTTATGTTAATAATCTAACTCAAAGCCAATTTAACAATCTTTTCTAATTAGCCTCTTAATTTTTTTTATTTTAACCATCTTATTTGTCGAAAATTTAATAGTTTTTTCAAAGTTTTTTGAGTTCAAAATCCTTTTTGAACTTCTACTTAAACTCACTTTATTTGTTCAAAGTTTTAAGATATTTTAAATTAAAATTTAACTTTTAGAACGAGCTCACACCATCACAAGGTTTTAAAGAAATTTATTCTAAATTTAATCAAATTCATATTTCACAAATTGACCAACTCTTATAGGTATAATAGTTTTTATGAGTTTCTACAATGTAATAGACTTTTATTCCAAAAGTTTGATCTATTGAGTGAGATTGACTTATACACATATAAACACATATTTGGTTAGTATTTTATAAATGTGAGACTTATTTATTCTTATTTATTAATAATTTTCTCTCCAAACAAGATCACTTAAAAAGTCAATCCAACTAATTCTTCTAAAATACATTTCATGTTTATTTTAAAAAAAATCGGGGGTAAGGAAAAAGTGGCAAACGACCCGTGCCAAACGGAGATGATACTATGGAATGAAGTTTATGACATTTATCTTCTACTTTGATTCAACTTCCTCTCCTTTTTTATAACTTTGTATTGTATATTTTTTTTCATTCTCATCATGATTAGTTTTGGCCTTTGAATAGGACTCATGTGGCCTTGAATTAGCCAGCTTCCATTGGTTGCTTTGAATTAGTAATGATCGATGGGTAGGAAGGAAAGCCACTAATTTGGTAGTGGCCTAAAAAAATAGATTTCGTTTCCTAAAAAATGATTCATATGCAATTAGGTCATTAATTTTGGGACTTTAATTAAAGTAACGTGAATTAAATTTTTCAACTTAAAAGGCATAAGACTAATCTGAACATTTGGCCAAAGTGAAAATTACCATTAGCGTCATTCACTTATAATAGAAATTAGGGATGTTTATGATTTGATTCGATCTGGTTTTTGAACAATTTTTTTTAAACTAAATTAGACCGTTCCTATAGTTCAAATCGGATCGACTCGGATCAGACTATTTGGTTATCTAAAATATTATAATCAAACGGTTTGGTTAATGGTTTTGAACAATTTTCAACAATTAATAATATATAAATATGATTTAATTTAATATGATATAGTCTAATATGATACAATCAAATGTGATGTTCATTAATCATCATATATAGATAGATATTATTGTTAAATATATAAATACATAAATAAATACATAAAAAGTACAAATGTCAGTGTCTTACCCTGCAATGTTGCAAAGTACACTTGTAAAATCTCAAATCAATTGAATAGAGGAGAATAAACTGTTTAAAAAACAAACAATTAATTCAATAAACCATCTTTCTATCATGGTGAAAGTTATCAAGAATTCAAGATCAACAAAACCTAGCCACAAAATGATCGGTAGGAAAGCATAACTCAAGTAAAATATTACGACTTATCCAAATATTAGACCAAATGGCATTACTTGTTTCAGGAAAAAATAAAAACCTTCAAATTTTAGTCATCGAAACAAACACAAATAAAATAAATGATTTCCTAGAAGTTCGACAACACTTATATGAGAACATAAAATAATAATAATAAATTACACTACTTGTAAGAACTCAATTCCCTTCTCCTTTAGTTTGGCTTTGAGAGGTTTCGATAATCGATACCTCGATAGCGCATTAGGATGCTCTTCAGTCTCCCTATCCTCGTCCACCACCTTTCCTTTTTTGCTCTTTTTGTTTGACTTGTTAACCTCAACATCATTCACCACCGAATTGATAGGCGACTAGCTCTGTCCAAGTTTCGCTCTGTTCCTCATCAAAATCAACATCAAAAACCTTTCGCTTCTTGTGTTTCAACTCCTTCTTACTCTTCTTATCACCAATTAAGGAATCTGAACCTAGGGTTTCAGTTAGGGTTATGTCTTTCATCATATTCTTCCTTTTATCCTTTTTCTTCTTTTTGTCATTGTATGTCTTTCATCATATTCTTCTTTTTATCCCTTTTCTCTTTTTTGTCATTGTACATAGACATGAGCTTAAGGTTGTTGAGCCTTGCAAATGGCTAGAGCCCAAATGACATACACAGATGAATATGATGAATGAAATGAAATAGTGTTAGGGTTAATGCGAAAAAAAATATTTATATATACGATATGTTGCTTAATTAAAAAAAATTAATTATTTATTAAAACCAGTCCGATTAGTTTATAATTTTTATAACCGGATCGAACCATTTGAAAATCGGTTTTACATTATACAGACTGAACCAATTTTTTGATTTAAACCAATTCGACTCGATTTTTAAATACCCATAATAGAAATCGTTCAGATCGATTTCTTGTCTCAATGAATTTGTTAGTTTTTATTTTTCAATAACCAATTAAGATTGTATTTGTTCTATTTTTGTTCAATCCAGTACAATACAAAATTTACACACCCCTAATGGAATGTAATCTCCCTTGCAAGTGAGCCGTAATTCGAACATTTGTGATGTAAGTAGCGTGTTTAACCAATGCTTAAAAAAATCTGAAATTCTTCAACCCCAAAGAATTATATTAAATGATAAATTATTCATTAATGTTCCGAAGAAAAAAATAACATTTATTCTCTCTTCATATTTCTCACTTATTTTTCCATTCTATATCATTTATTATTGGACTAATCTAATATGTAACCCGTGTTAGCTTGATCGAGTGCTAATGATCATACTTTTAGCCCATCAGCTCAAAGATTTAATAATAATAAAAAAGAACTAAAGAAATGCCCCTCATCGATTATATTCAACATAAATGTCTTACAGTCTAATCTGTCTATTATGATTTTTTTTTTCTTCTTTCTAAATAACTACACAATAAATGTAACTAGAGGAAGGCAAAAGAAAATACAACCCGCAGCTACAGCAAGAGTCGTAGACATTACAAGCAGCGTAAACTATCCCCACAAAAATTATCAGTGATTGTACAAGCTGGCTAGCCTAACCGCAACACGAGGTGCATTAAGAAACGGTCCATTTACTTTACTACCATCCAGCTGTTCCTCATCTTCTTCTTCCCACTAGGCCCACGTTTAGATCCTCCTCGCTACTTTACGCGAGGCTCCCTTTAGCATACGGCAATTCACATATAACTGGTAAATGTCTAGACCAGTAAGGCAATAACTGACAAATTGATCTAATTAATAATATATCTTGCTCTCATTTCTGATATACAGGTGATTATTTATTTGCTTGTAAAATTTGTCGGAAAAGTAATTTTAAAAAGAAAATCAACCTGCAATCACACGTGCAGGAAAAGAGTAGCAATAAGCAGACATGGCGCGTGCGAGCTCACCGTTCAGAGACGAAGAAGATAGAGTGGGGAGGAAAAGTGCAGAGAAAGGAATGGAAATTAACCAGTAAATGCGGCTCAGAAATCGGCGAACTTTCTATGGAATCGAGATTTTTGGATGTGTTTTTTAATCTCTTGCAAGTTCTTGAGGCTTCGAATAGCCAAAATATCGCCCTTTTGAATCTCTATTGGTCGGCTCAATTCGCCTAAATTCCCGATTTCTTCCTCCGCAGAATCTACAAGCACAATACAAGTCAAATAATGCAATTAATATAAGAAAAAAACTACACAAGCAATTTCACTTGACGCAAACTGTTTAGACAAACGTAACCAGCATTCTACCTAAACGCTTTGCAGATGGCCGTATAAATCCGTTAAACTGAGCCAAATCTAGAAAAGCAAAAAAGAAACTAGTAAGATCGGATACGATAATCAATTAAGTTCAATGAAAAATGGAGAACAATTTTATATAGAGTCAAAGCCTACCAGATTGGGAGGGGCTGTGGGAGAAGAGGTAGAGAATGAAGAAACACAGAAGAATGAGGATAGGGATGAGATGGATGAAGTTGTCAGGTCGAATAGGAGCCGGTGTAGACAAACGGTGGGGCTTTGTTGCTTTATGATCATCTTCGGAGTCATAGTTGGTTATGGAACAAGAAGAAGAGTCCAAAAAATCCTTGCGCTTGAGGTCATTATCGACTGTAAGAGACTCATCTTTGGCTCCGCCATGACTGTGGAGCTTGGAGACCGGTGAACCTAGAGACTGTCTTTGCATGGTCCAAGAAGAGTTTCTCTGGGAGCTGAGTAGAGAGAATAACAAAGAGAGAGAGAGAGAGAGAGAGAGAGCTCTTTGCTCGGTGCGGACTCGAAATGAATAAGAACAAGAAAAACGTAGTGGTCCCTTAAGTCACATGTGGAGCGCAAAGAAATACTTGAGCTCTCGTGAATAGTGAACAACAGAACAGGCTGTTCATTTGTTCGGTAAGGCGTTGATGTTAATGCACGGGTGATCGAAATAAATCTCATATATCTCATTCATTAGGCGCATCTATGATCTATTCTTATCTATAATCTTCAACAAGAAGCTTCTATCTAAACCATACAGGGGGACCCTAGTCACCTTACCAATACCAATCATGTTATTCCTTTGTTTTTTACCTTAGTCATGAAGGTTTCATGACGACTTTTGAGCCCTCAATCTTTTTTATTTAGAAAATGTAAACCAATCTAAATATAAGAATGTCATTATCCCCTATAAATAAATATCATAAATCTTTTTTCCATTAATCAATTCTAAATGTTACAATTAATATAATGCTTATATATATATATATATATCTATATCTTAAGTTGCAATCTCTCTTTTTTTACTTTTATTCTATTAGGGGTCATATATTCCATTCCTCGAATCATTTATTTCCCAATAATTTCATTCTATTTTAATTGAATCTTTTTATCTTAATTATTCAAACTCAATCTCAACTGTTATTATTGTTTCTAAGTCAAATGTACCCAAAATTTAATCAAGCAAATTAATAATGCCACGACATTAAGATGTGTTGGCTGCATATGAGAGTTTTTCTGCCGAGTTTAAGGCATTTCATTGGAGGAGAAATTATTAATTGGAGTCCCCCAAACGATACCAAAAAAATAGCAAAAATTTAAACTCCAATTGACTATATTTGTGTACAAAGATTGCGCGTTAAGAGATATACCAACGGATCTATATACCAGCGGATCTACACTACAGTATGATTAATTGGAAGTAGGAAAGTTGGAACTGGCAAAAATAACATTTCTCACTCTCTCTCTCTCAATCTCTGATCAATGTAAAAGACACTATGTTGTCAACGTATAACTTTTTGCTTGTATGACATCTATTAATATTATGAGATTAGGGATCACCGTTCCTTTAGGTAGGCTTTTATCCGAATTTCCTAATTAAATCAAACATATGAATTTCAAAAGGTCGAATATTGAGTTTTTTGTTTCAAAAAGTTGAATATTTTTTAATAAATCGACTTTTTTTTTATAAATTTTCAATAAATCAATATTTTTTAACAAGTTCACAATAAATTGATATATTTTTTAACTAATTTTCAACTCATTGTTAAATAATACTGTCATCATCTATAAATCCCATCTCTAAAAGACAAAAGAAAGAGTAATTAGCTTAAGGCAACTAACTCAAAATTAAGACAAATAAATAAGGAAATTACAAAATAAAAATAAAAAAAATAATAATAACACCCTAAAATTTATAACAAAAATAACATTATAATAATATTAGACGGGATTCAATTAAAAGACGTTCAATATTGTACGGATCAAAACGAGCATAGTTCAATGAATAAAATTTAAAATGATATAGTGTATTAAACTTTTTCTTAATATTAAAAATACATGAATCTCTTGTTTTCTAAGTTACAAAAATATATTTCGGTATAATAACACAAATTAAGAATTAATGAATGATATTGTTAAAAAATCCCACATCGATTGGACATAACATATTAAACACATATATAAATAAGGACAATCCTCCATCTCATAACCTGGGTTTTGAGACGGAGTTAGGCCCAAATTTAACATGGTATCAAAGCAGGTAAACTCACCTCGTGGCACGCAACTGTAAGCCCAACACCGTCTATCGATGAACTACCGATGTGAGGGGGAATGTTAAAAAGTCTCACATCGATTGGACATAACGTATTAAACACATATATAAATTAAGGCAATCCTCCATCTCATAACCTGAGTTTTGAGATGGAATTAGACCTAAATTTAACAAATATTAAGAAAACACGTGACATATAGTTGGATTGTATGTGACTTTTCTAACTGAAGGAACCAAAACTGACCGATAATAATCGGTTATTGTCCGAACCTATCTGTCCGAACCAAACTAGAATACTATTCATAAACAACAATTTCAGTTCAGTTATGTTTTGATGCTCACCCAAGTAGTAGCACTCGCTTTCTAATAGAAAAAAAAAGTGATAACTATCAAGCTTCATTAGCTGACAAAAAACAAAAATATCAAGCTACAGTAAATTGTAGAAAACCATTTTGGAAATTAAAGGCTTTTCTGACCAAAGAGAAGATTCATAAGTGAAAGATAAGGCAAAGAGAGAGCAGTCTTATCCAACAAAGGGACGTTTGATGTTGATAGGAGAATATTGCTCATGCAGCAAACCTCAGTTCATATGCTGCCTATAATTCAGACACAAGTGCTGTCAATTAATCAATCAATAAAAGTAGTTCAAATCCCCCCCCTCTTAAAAACCTATCTTATTTCAGAGGAACAGCTATTTGCAGTTCACAAAACACACAGCATAAAACAATGTTTCAAATAACACAAACAGGAAAGCAAAAGATAAATAGGAACCTCCCAAGAGTCCTGTATATTGAAAATTTTATAAATCATAAAGATAAAAATCTAAGTTGCAACTATATCCAAGTATTTGGGAATAAATGTTTGGAGTCGCACTTTTCTTGCTATAAGGCTACAAAATAGAAATTGAATCCAAATGTTCAAGAGGTATTTACAAAAAGTGCAAGTCAAAGGATCAAACCTTGTACAGGTTCATGCTTGGATGGCTGCTTTTCACCTGTTTCAGACGCTTTTGGGGATTCCGCTAGAATTTGAGCATACTGATCCTCAACTTGCCTTTTCTTCTCCTCTTCAACCCTTTCCACTTTTTCCTTTGTCTTCTGGCCCACATCTCCTACTGCTTTTGCAACCATACTGAATGCACCCGTAATCCAAGAGGCCCCGGTCAAAATATGTCGATTCTTCATTATTGCAGATCCAGCATTGCTAACTTTCTCCTCAGCAGCAGCAAAAGCTGATTTAGTTTTTTCCGAAACCTGGAACTTCTGATCCACTTCACGAACTTTGTCACTCATCACAGAGGTACCAGCGGTCATCTTCTCAGTAAACCCAATTTTTTTGTCAAAAGAAACGACTTTTGCTGAGGCACTAGAAGTCAACTGGTGTTTTTCATCAAAGTTCTTTGCCTTGTTGACTGCATCTTTACCTAAGATAAAGCCCTTAGCAAGCATGCCAGTAACCACATCCTCTGCTTTCCGAAATGCAGATTCAGCACCACTAAAAGTTTTACTTTGTGTGGCCTACAAAGATTAACATAATATGCGTGTTAGTGATATTATTGACATAAATGATCAAGTTAAAGTTTTTAAGACACTTACATGGGCTGAAGCAGCAGGTGGCAGCTGATAATCTGGATCTGGAGTAATCGTGACAGATTGATCTACAATTGTGGCTCCCTGAGATTGTATTAAGTTTAAAGTAAAACTTGTCAATTTAAATGTTTAAGAACCTCCTAATGGATGGTCAAATTCTTCTATAAATAGCTACAAATGCTTCAACCCTATAAACAACCACAAATTCTTCTAGTCCCTATAAATGTTGAAGATGATTTCTTCATTCAAATTTCAGAACACTGAAAATGAAAAATGAAAGAAAAAAAGGAGTTTCAAACAAGCAACCAAAAATTGCATTGTGAGAACAATTTCTACGAGCAAACTAAGATTCAGGAAGCACCCTGCAATAATATGAGTAGTATATATAAACCAATCAACTTCCAGTAGCAACATGTTGGATCATTAGATCAGTCAATCCCATAAGAGAAGTGCTAAATGATTCATAGTGTTTTCAGCATTAATTTCTCAGTCAACTAACTTCTTTCCTGCTCTATGACTCAAACCATATCTTTTGGTTATGTTATTTTGCTATGTCCAAGGAGCCATCTTCTATTCATTCATACAATCAACTTCTTGAGTTATTCACTTTTGCTCCACAAATTTGTTTCTGACTTAACAAAGGGGACTAGAGACTAAACTTGTCATCTGTATTTCTATATCTAGAAAACAATGGCAGCATGCTCAAACTCAATTTTTGCAACATAAGTGTTCAACTAAAATCACTTTAGCATCTCAAACAAAGATTATTATTCTAAACTTAATAGCTGCATAACCTCTCTTTTATAGCATAAAGTTTTATAATTAAAAAAACACTTGGAATTTGCATGGAAATCATAAACAATTACAATTTCCCCAGTTCTTTAGCGAAATAAATTTTCATCTTCAACTATGATTCTAACAAGTTTTTACAGACAAATGAAATTTTCTGAATTTCCTCTTACAAAGGAAAAAAGAAAAGGAAAAAAGAGCAAAAAAAAAATGATGCATATCAGTTATGTAAGTGAGAAAATAAATTAGGATTAGTTTAGTACTTTACATGGCATGATGTAAGAATTCAATAAATTTTATCTTAAGTTGACCACAAAGTTTCATTACCGAGAGGAGGACAGCAGTCTCTGCTCCTTGATCATCCTTGAAGGTAACATATGCAATTTGAGACCGTTCATTATCACTATAGCATAAAATAAGATTGACTCACATAAGAAGGAAACAAAAGAACTAGAAGACTATCAAATGGAATAAAACAGCAACTTCCTTTATTTTTCACAAGTAGTTATTCCTTAAGCGCAAAGAATAAAAACAAAACCTCTTAATTTCAACATAATAGATGTCCCCAGAAAAAGAAAAGAACTCTTTGATATCTCTCTCATTTGCCCCCAAGGAAACATTGCTGACCTTAACAGTTTTGACCTGCAAAAGATAAAATGTAGTTTGACAAAATGGAAACATGCAAAGTCAGAATCAAAAAGCTGTATTCATTCTGCAAAAGCATGATCTTTGACAGATTAGATGTTAAGATATGTGCTCCTATTCCAAGTCAAAATGTCATAAGGTCGAAGAAATTTTGTAAGGAAATTCTACATTATCTACAAGTAACATAAAAAGGGTACCAAATAGGTGGATAGAATAAAAATCCTAATGAGAGCATGTCAATGATGCAAATAATTATAAAATCTATATCTCACCAATTTCATACAATCATCATAAGTCTGACATGTTTTATAACCTCATTTGTGGCCAAATATGAGCATGCCAAGAAAGAAACAATTTAAGATATATATATATATATATTAACGTTCTCTCCTACCTAATGATAAAACAAAAGTTTTGAAATCATGCTAAAATAATCATTTCTCAAGTCCAAAAACTGATGGCTAAAATTCTAAAAAAGCACTTTGTATTTAGTCAATCACCAACACCCATAACCATGCTTAAGTCCTCAAGCGCAACCTCCATCTCATATTGTTTCTGATTTCAATTAATAGGGCGGCAAAGCAATGGAAGCATCCAAATTCTATGCCCAAAGAAGGTTCTCCCCTTTATTTTCTGGCTTCAAACTATTCACAATTGGGCAGCAAGCCACTAATGATTTAATTATTTCTAACCTGTGTTATAATTTACTGACACTGCAAAACAAGTCAAACTATGCTAAGAATAAGCTCGGTCATAATAGAGGACGTAGAATAGACTTATATCTTTGGATTTGTCTTCGACATCTCAACCTCAAAATTCTTAGAACTGTAGGCAAGAGCCATTTTTCTAATTTATGTGTAATGGTCAAATTGTGTCCCACATCACTTAAATATGAATGAGTGGGTAGGTTAATAACCACTTGAACACCCTTTCTTTACAAGCTGGTTTTGTAAAGTAAGTTTTACCCAAAATGGATGTTATAATTGGTATTAGAGTAGGCACCCTCCAAAATAACCTTATTATGGATGGAGAGTTGCTACCAATGGATCAGCAAAGTCACTCAAATTGTGGGGGAGGGTTGCTACCGTAGGATCCGCGAAGTCATGACACCCATATGGATCACCATGGACCTCGATTCTGAAAGAAGGGTGGAATATAATGGTCCAATTGAATCCCACGTTGCTTAAATATGAATGAGTGGGTAGTTAATAACCACTTGGACATCCTCTCCTTAATTAAGAATGAGTGGATGGTTTAATAACTACTTGGGCATCCTCTCCTTATAAGCTGGTTTTGTAAGGTGAGTTCTACTCAAAGTTATTATGATATCAATTACAGATGAACAGCATTGCCGAGTACTAATGGTCATAATTTATTCCAGAAACAACTAGGATTAGAGTCTACACAAGACTACCAATCGAAAATGGATCTTTTCTTGTAATCTGGTAAAAAATAATGGTAAAATCACACGAATTAAATGAGCATTTTGTTGCATGGACAAATTAATGAATTCATGTATCGAATATTTTCTGTTTACGTGATTTTCTTTAGCACATCCATTGAGCGTGTTTCAACTATAAACTAATCGACAAACTAAACTCAAATCACTCAGATCCCAACAACTTAAAAATAGCTTAATTCAGATCTGTCATTACCAATTTCCAGTGAACTTATAACTAAACAAAACTACAATGGCAATACAACACTCGTTAACAGCCAAAGGACTCTTCAATAAATTTCAAAACTCATACTGATGCAGATAAAGAAAATACTCACCAACATGGCGAAGTCTATTGGGGACGATTAAAAGCGAGGATTAAAGATCGACAGTGACGGAGATTGACAAAAGAGTCCCCGGCAAATGAAGGAAATCGAAGTCTTCAAGTTTGCATCAAATGAAAGAAACTTACTGAAAGGAGGGATTCAAAGGGCAGATACGTTTATTTATTTTCAATAGTGGACCGTGGACGTGGGTAATGGTGCAACGAGGTCATCAATAGCTCGTGCGAGTTCACGTGACGTGAAAGTAGGAATCGCATTTGAAGATATGAAGCTAGATTTAAAAAAAAAATCCAAATACAAAGATGATCTATGCAAAAGATATCCCATAATTTTATAAAATAAATATTTTAATTTAAATACTTTAATTTTATAATTTTAAAAATATGTATTTTGATCTTAAAAGTTTATAGCGACATGATTTATATATATATTTTTAAACTAAAATAAATTATTTTAAAATTATATAACCAACAAACTCTAGTTAAAAATGATGTGATTAATATGCTTCTTTATCTAACAGAACACCATTAATGCTTTCTCCCATACATAATAAATAACAATGGACATACTTATTATGGCATAGTACTGTGTTGGATTATTTGGTATTGATATTAACAATATTAGTCTCATTTAATTACTTTTAGTTTACCTTGATTATTACAATAAGTATATTAATGTCTCAATCAATTTTATTAATTTTATAAACTTGGTTTTTAATGTGCCATCATTTTCAATAAATAAAACAACATATTTACATCTAATATTATGTAATAAAAAAGTTCATAAATGAAACTACCAACAAATTTCAATGAACAAAGTTAATGTAAAAAAATATGAAAAATATCATAAATTATGATTGATTTTATTTAATTAATAAAAATAAATAAATTTTATTTGGAGAGAGAGAACCAATCCTGATAGAATAATTATTTTCTTTCTATCGGGCAAAATCTAAAAAAATGAAAATAAATAAATAACATAGAATAACTAGGGTTTCGTTGAAATATGTTTTTTCTTTTTCTTTTTATATTAAAACATATCAATTTTATTTAAATATGAGTAGTTATATCTATAATAATTTTATTCTCGATCATTTTTCTAAATATATTGTGAATCTTATTTATAAAATTTAGTCAAACTAGTAACCATATAAGTTATTCCCATATGTTTAAAACGAAAAGAAATGTTCCTAAGACATATTTTTCAAATCTCTTCAATTATAGTACTCTTATGAGTAAAATTAACATATATATTCAAAATCAATGAAATAATTTGTTGTAAATGAGACTTAAAAATGATTAATTTTCACAATTTTTATATAATAATACATAAAATCCAAGACAAGTTTGTTGGTTCAGCCACCAAAGATGAAAAAAGATTATTCATAGACAAAAAAATACTAAATAATTTATCAATAACATCTCTAACAATATAACGGAAGATTTACTAATTTTTTTCTCACCATTAAAAAGTGTAGCATTAGTAATAACTTTGATTCTTTTATTTTTTTCGAAAGACACTGGCTCTTATTTTATAGTCCTTAATAAATGATATCATCAAAATTTTCTTTCGTGTAATACTTTATTTTGATTATGTTAAACATCCCATAAAAAATGTTAAATCTATATATTTATACATGCTTACCCTCCTACTAATTATAATTTAATACACAATAACATTTATTTAAAAATAAATAAAATATCACACTAATATATATATATATATATATATATATAAATTTATGTATTCTTAACCTTCACAAAAGAAAAAATCTTATTAGCGAGATTCACTTCTTTGACACAATAACATTATTTTTATATTTTTGAAGAACAAAAATACTATTGGCTATTTTTCAAACAATAGGTTTGGGAGAGATGCATGTCACTTTTGGTATTTTATTTTTGTTAATGATAAACAAATAAAATTTGTTGAAAAAAATTTGATAAATTTAAGCATATACATATGGTATATTAATAGTATATAGATTATAGATAATAGATATTTGGTATTTTATTTTTTATATTGTTTATTGAATTTATACAAATTGTATATGATTTTGGTGATATTTAGAAAAGAAATCAAATAAAAGTAAAATTATGGATGGTTGTTGTTTCAATTACCATAACCTTCGTCTATTCCTCAATTGTTTTTGAATCATTTTTCTGTCTCTCACATCTTGACTTTTGCTATCAATTTCTCTAAGTAAAAAACTTATATAAAGAATATTGTGCTAGGAATAATGAGTTTAATTATAAATTTTTTTACATCTTTTTTCATATTTTAATATATACTCTACCTTACTTTTACTAAAGTGTTAAACGGATAGTGGAAAAGGAAATATGCCAAAGTATTCAAAGGTACGTAAATTTCAAATTATGCTTTGAAATATAATTTACAATTTTTATAAAAATAAATAAATTAATTCATAAAAAAAATTCTTTTGAAAAATTAGTAAGTCAATAGATATAAAAATTTATTAAAAAATAAATATTAAAATAAAATAAATAATAACTTAAAAAATATTAAATGTAAGTTAAAGAAAAACACTTTTAACATATGCAATGGCAACTCTATGGTAAAAGAAAGAAAAAATACAACTTTCTTTGACTATAAATAAATAAAAGAAAAATAATAGTCAAATAAAATATAAAAGCATAAAAAATAATTAATTTAAAGAATATATGTTATAATAGATAAATAAAATTATCAATAAATACCTTAAGAATTAATAAAAACATTGGGGCAATATTTAAAAACATATTTAAAGTTATATAAAAAAAATTCTAAAATAAACAAAATAGTAATGATAAAACAAAAGAAGAAACAAAAACGTAAAAAAAAAAAAGTAATGACAATTTTTCTCAAATAAATAAACAATGGAAATTTCTCTTTTTTATATGTAAGAGAATATATAGTGAATTTGGCAAAGGATCGAGTGAAGGAAAAATAAAATTTGATTTGATCTGATCATTTCTTTATTTTTTGTAATAGATAATTATTTTCATATTTTGCTTGTTATTTAAATTGTTCTTGATACTAACACGTATTAACTTAGTTATATGAAACTGTGTTTTATTAACATTAATCCAAACTTCGAAGATGTGAGAGATATAACTTTCAAAACTAATTGACATTTCAATAAATTTAAAGCAAGTTTATGATCGATATTTATTCTATAATACAAAACAAATATATATTATTGGGTGATAATTTTTTTTAAACAGGTTAGTAAGTTTAATTATAATTATAAATAATATTATGATATATTATTTATAATATATCTTAAATTTAAAATATAATTTTTTATTTTACTTGTTATTTAAATTTCCTTAATGCTAACACATATTATTTTAATTATATGGAATTGTGCTTTATTAATATTAATTCAAACTTTAAAAACGTGAAAGATATAAAATATAATTGATTTAAATAAATTTTGAGGAAATTTATGATATTTACCTTATATTATAACATTTAATTTTTACAAATAAATTGATAGTTTAATTACATTTAACTTATTTTAAATATAAAAGGTATGACTCACAAATACAAATATGTCACAAGTTAATGTTTTATAAAATAAAAAAATATTAAAAAATTAAAAAAACTCAAATAATTTATATCAATGAAAATAATATCTTAATAATATTAAAATAATTTAATTAAATAATTATAGTATAATTTAAACAATATTTAATTATAATATTTTAAAATAAAGTAAAATAAAAAATTACATAAAATAAATATAATAAAAATTATTTTTATCTAATAAAATAAAATAAAACATTATCTTTTTTTCAAATCATATACGTCATCCTGAATCCACATCGACGTGCCGGCAAGTGAGATTGGAGCCTTGGGTTCGATCATAATATACGTGTACGCTGTATCCTCTCTCTCTCGATTCCTTTTTCCTCAATCATCGCCTCATTCTTAGTTTTGATTCCGAGCACTAATTCACCGCCCCGGCCGGGATTTCCAGATCCCTGTGGCCAAACACCATCTTCCTATCCTTTCGCAGAAAGAATTCCTTGAAATTCGCGTTTGAAATTTTTTATTCACGGAAAATTTAAGGTTTTCAGGTTAGAAGGGAGCAAATATGAGCTTTCAGGATCTGGAAGCTGGGCGTCCCATTGGTTCCTCTAGGCAAGATCCTATCAATGGAAAGCATGACCCGACTCAAGCCGTTGCCTCTGGCGTATTCCAGATCAATACGGCCGTGTCCACGTTCCAAAGGCTTGTCAATACCCTTGGTACCCCTAAGGACACCCCTGAGCTGCGAGAGAAGCTGTAAGTCTCGGTCATGCGGATTTTCATTTTATTCACATTTAATTCAATTTTTAGGTTTTACGTGTATGATTAAATGTTCTTTTTGTGGTGTGGTCATAGCAAATTTTGGTTTGTACTTTTGGTTTTATTGAGTTTTCGTTCACGTGGTTTTAACAAGATCAATTGGATGGCCTTGATTTCGTGCGCGGAGTTTTGTTCATGCAAGTTGGCCGGGTTTCATTTGGCTAGCATTGTAGGTGCAAGATGTATGATTGATTAACACTTCTACTTTAATTATGACCTGCCTTGTATTTTGTTTTCTTCATTTTGTGGGTTCGAATAATTGATTGAACATTGTTTTTTAAATTATTTATTTAAAGAAAGATGGCTGTGGAATTATCTGAAATTGCTATGGCATTAGGGAAAAAGCGATCATGAGACAGTATGATGGAGCATGCTACTTATTGGGTTAAGGTATTAATATCTGTTTTGTCTTCCTAGCTTTCTTTTGTCATTCCCGAGTTCTCTCATTTAGTCTCCACCCTTGTGTTTGTTATTTGCTTTTCCACCATTTTTGAGTTTGAGAGTTTGGAAAGGTAATATATATTTAAACAGAGGTATTTGTTAAAACAACCATCATCCATCCTATGAATTTTTTGATTAAGACAGTTATTTTGGAAAAAAATGGTTACCTAGATATTTGTTTGATTTCAAGTTCGGTGGGTACTTGGTTTAAGTTTAGATTAGAAAATGCTAGAATAACTGATATGATGACAATGTGAAATACGATTTTGCTCATTTTCATTGTGCTAAATATGCCAGGATATGTAAGTTAACATTTCTTGTACAGTATAGCATTTCAACTATATCCTTAATTAAATAGAGATAGACAAGGGAGAGAGGTATTGGTGTCTTGCTGCAACTGGTGCGTTTATTTCATTTTCCTTAACATGTGTGAAAGGAAAGGATGAGGGTCAGATTTGTTACCAATAAATTGACCCATCAAGGACGTATCCTGTTCCCTGCATGCTTGATATTCCCAAGAGTCTTGGTGCATTTATACTTTTGATAGATTCATCAGAGCATGACCACTTATAAATATTAAATGGTAACAAGGTAATTTTGACTTTTGTAACTTGCAGGCACAAGACAAGGTTACATATTGGGCAACTGGTGAAAGATACTTCAGAGAAACTTAAACAAGCTAGTGAGAGAGATCACCATGTTGAAGTAAATATAAGTTCCTAAGTGTTTGTGGTGTCCGCTTCCCTTCTGTGTTATGCTCACAAACTGCATGACAGCATGAGTTCTTGTTTCTATTGACAGCATGACAGCATTAGTTCTTGTTGAGGTTTGTTCGGAAATTTGCTTTCTATAGAGGATGATGTACTTAGTAGTTATAAAAATATCCTAATGGACATCAAAGAAACCAACTTAAGACTGGCTTTAGTTATAGAGGTTGACCTGGTTTGGTTCCCTTAAAGACAACTCTTTTGGGGTTGTTACATTGAATGTTTGAAGGTGGTGTACCCTGCTCTGATGCTCTGCTTTTTGATGTTAATATTTTGTCTCTGTGGGTTATGCTTCATTTTCTTTGTTCCTTTTTGTTTCTTGTTTTTTAAATGTTTGATCCCAAACTTCTATCTTTTGGTTTTGATGGACTTAGAACATAGAAAAATTTTATGCAGGCCAGCAAGAAGATTGCAGATGCTAAACTTGCAAAAGATTTCCAAGCAGTTTTGAGAGAGTTTCAGAAGGCTCAGCGAATTGCAGCTGAGAGAGAAACGGCATACACTCCTTTTGTTCCCCAAACATCTAGTTCTTCCAGGTAACCACTTATCATAGGCTATGAATATTATGTGATTTTCATATATTATTTCTATTGCATATCATAGATTTCGGAACTTGGAAGAAGCCTAATTATATCTGGTTCTTTGAGAATGCCCTTGTGTGATACCTTTCCATCTAGAAGATCTCTTTGCACCAATCAATTAATATTTTAAATCTTCTAATTTAACGGGCACTGTGCCCTTCTTATAATTTCATTTTATACATTGTCCAGCTACACTTTCAATGAAGATGTTAGCTCAGAGAGGAGTCCAGAGCAGCGTACTCTTCTTATGGAATCTAAGAGGTGGGTGCTCCACAGTAAAATGTGCATTTTTGTTTGTTGTCATTTGTGTTTTACAATTATATTACAAGAGCAGAAAGAGCTGGAAGTGTGAAGGAAAGATGGTTATATTGAGTGATGGTCTTGAGTGATTCCTTTTATTTAACCACACTGATATTCAAATAAATTCAGAAAAAATAAGTAAATAATCAAGACAAGTTAAATTTGATGCCGAAATTTGGGTCAACTGGAGATAATGAAGGTTCCTGTTACCAAGTCTATGTACAGAGTTGTCTGAAGAGCATTAAGCACTTATGCTCTCAAGAAAATTAATCAAAGTCAAGGCCTTTGAAATTCCTATCACCTATTATATCAACATCAAACTATGGATTTCGCTGATTTTTTTGGAAAGTGGGAATATGGGATAAATTAGATTCATTATCTTGATGTATTTTGCTTGATTTTGAAGTTACAGAAAAGGTCAGTAAATTTTGTGACTGGAGGTTATCAATAGCTTCCATGATAATTTTCATAATCATTTGGACAGGAAATTAAACTTGCTATGCAGTTCAGTTTGATTCTCTAGTTTAAAACTTAATGCTGAGGGGATGATAAATTGTATTTACTTTGACGATTTTGGCGGCAGGCAGGACGTCTATCTGTTGGACAACGAAATAGCTTTCAATGAGGCTATTATTGAGGAAAGAGAGCAAGGAATACAAGAAATTCAGCAGCAAATTGGTGAAGTGAATGAATTTTTTAAAGATCTTGCCATATTGGTCCATGAGCAAGGAACCATAATTGGTAAATCTTACTCTCAAGACATTACACTACTTATCTGGCTTATTGTTTCTAACATTTAGTGTATTTGTGTAGATGATATTGGCTCCAACGTTGAGAGTGCTCATGCTGCCACTGCACAGGGAAAGTCCCAGCTTGCAAAGGCTGCAAAGACCCAAAAATGAAATTCATCTCTGGTAAGTTATGACATTTAATAGTAAAATGCATAAACTCGTGCATATTATTATTTTACACAATTATCATATATATATATATTTGTTGTATCCCATATAATATACCCATAAATTCTCTCTTATTCTTGCTTACTGGCTGCCAAGCATCATGGTGGGATGAAATATTTTTCCATATTTCTCCTTAAATTTTCTAATAATACCCATTGTTATATGAAAATTGAAAACTGGGTCAATCAACATTCATAAATTTAGGTGCTATTAGTGGTTTACATTGGTTTGGTATATTCGGGTTCATTGTATGGGTGGAATTGACCAGTAATGTTTTCAATTCTAACAAACATATGCATCAATGCTAATTGAGTGTGGACCAATCATCAATGGCATTTCTTTTCTCATGGAGGGTTGATGATACAAACTTTATAACCCAAATTTCCAAAGCATAAAAGATAAAGTGAAAGATCATAAAATAATCATTGCGACTGAGGAAGTGTTGTTTTTATAATTTTTTTATAAATCAATGATATGATTCTTTTGTTAATACTTTACCTTGTTTTGATTGATTGATTTATTTTTTTAAAATAACCACCGTCTGTATTTTGTGTAGGCCTGTTTGCTTTTGGTAATATTTGGAATCGTGGTACTCATTGTAATAATTGTGCTTGCTGCTTAAGATTGGCTGGATTGCATGGAGTAGAACAATCTCAAAACTAGACTCAACCGCGAGAGAACAGTTTCTTGCTGATTGCTTGATGGGTTGTTATGTGGTGGGGCATGCTTGAGAGGATTAATGTGTAGTTGAGGCCACATTAGTATATAAATATCTCAGATTTTTTTTCCTTTTTTGGGTGGGAATGCATGTTCTTTGTACACTGTATTTTCGCAATGCTTTATGGTGTGCTTTTATGGGTTCATTTTGTAATTGGTTGTTTTTCTTTGCACGAATAAAATCAATTTTTTTGGTTCTTGTGTTTTATATATGCTATTTATTTATTGAAAACTGTGAATATCATTAAACTTGAGAATCAATTACATCCTCTGGAAAAACATCCCACAGGTTCCTTGGAAATTCTTACCTCCAGTACTATAAAAAAAATATAAAGCAAATTTTGCAGTTACATGTATTGTCTCCCATTTGGAATTGAACAATGTGGACTCGTTACCAAACAAATCTTATTTTATTCTCGACATCACCAACTTCAGCAAAACGATTAAACGTATTCATCAACCATCATTTTAGCTTACGTAGAATCTGTCTCAATCACTGCATCTCTCCAGCCATTTCCCACAGCCTATAGAACGCTTGAGATATCCCATCATTAATACATACCATAGAACCTGTGCTCCCTTTTCTATTTTGTAGGTCACAAATCACAACCTACCTAATAGATTATTCTAAAAGATCAGTTATGTTAATATCGTATTCTCTTGGGTAGCATACATCTATAAAGGCCACAAAGTGCTTGTGTATTACATGTCTCTAACACAAGCTTTGCTGTCTGATTTGTAGCGTCAAGAATGCCTATAAATCTATAATCACTGGAGTAGCAAAATAGTACTTTTTTAGCTAACCAAGGGAAACAATCGCTGTTAAGAACCTATTGATAGTTTAATACCTTTTTTTTAGTCCAATTGATGTTTAGTTAACTATACAATGTGAAACTTCAATACCCATATTCATTTTTAAGAAATGTTTTTACCATTCAAGTTGAACTATAGTTAAAATTATTTGGTTCAATGATAACATAAAATTATTCGGTTTGAGTTTATTAGTGACATAGTAAACCAAGAAGTCCAATTCAATGTGATATTGTACTGAGAAAAAGATACACCTTCAAGCATCCATTAAGTTAAAATAAGAAAATAGTTGAAAGTCCAGTCCTTGGTGAGCGTCAATCCACAATGGTGCGAGCAAACTGTATGGATCGATTATGATTTCCTCGTATGGTTACGATTTTCTTTATTAAAAGAAAAGAAAAGGAAAGTTGAAAGATTAAAGGTTAAAACTTCTTCACATCTTTGCACTTGTCCATGTTTGAATATGTTAAAAATACTTAATGATTGTATTCTATTTTATCTTTCAAATGAATATATATGGTGCTTTTATATAGGAATTACAAGTAAACTAGATATGTCTAAAGTAACTAAATATAGATATGACTAAAGTAAATAGATATACATTAGCAGATATGTATATATATTAGGAGATATGTATATACATTAACTTCCCCTCTCAAGCTCAAGGTGGATGTGAGACCAGTTTGAGGTTGTCAACCAAATTACGAGTACGTCCTTTGGGAAATGCCTTAGTGAAGATATCTGCAAGCTGATCGTTGGAGGAAACTGGGAAAAACTTGAGAGCACCATGGACAAGATGAGAGCGAATAAAGTGACAATCAATCTCGATGTGTTTAGTCCTTTCATGGAAGACATCGTTGTGAGCAATATGAATGTCACTCTGATTATCACAATAAAGGGGAGTAGCAGAGGATGTGGACACACCCAAATCCTTAAAAAGCCAAAGAAGCTCAAATATGGTATCAACAAGAGCACGATATTCTGCTTCAGTATTGGAGTGGGTCACGAAGGTTTGTTTCTTACTTCGCCAAGAAATTAAAGAAGAACCAAGGAGAAAGCAATAACCTGTAGTGGACCTGCGATCAGTGGGATCTCCTGCCCAATCAGCATCAGAGAATGCACGAAGTACTAAAGGAGACTAAGCTGAGTAGAAATGGCCATGGAAGATAGTACATTTCAAGTATCGTAGAATACGCAGAACAACAACATAGTGAGTTGATCTTGGAGCAGACAGATACTGGCTCACCTGATGAACAACATAAGAAATTTTTGGACGAGTAACTGTAAGATAAACCAGGCTACCAACCAATCGTCTATAAAGAGAGGGATTAGACAATGGTTGCCCCTCCGATGGTGTGAGATGTGTATTAAGTTCAACTGGAATGTCAACATTTTTGCTGTCAGTGAGTCCAACTTGAGATAAGAGGTCAAATGCATACTTAGCTTGAGTAATATAAAGACCATCTGTGGAACGAGTGATCTCAAGACCCAAGAAGTAGCTGAGATGTCCAAGGTCTTTCATTTCAAACTGTTGACTAAGAAAATCCTTGAGTTCTTGAATGCCACTGAGGTTATCACTAGTTATGATCATATCATCCACATATAGGAGAAGCAAAATGGTGCCTTTATCATTGTAACGAAGAAATAAGACAGAATCATAAAGACTGGTAGTGTAATCCAAGCGAAGGATGGTAGAGATGAACTTGACAAACCATGCTCGTGGAGCTTGTTTAAGGCCATAAAGTGCTCGTCGAAGGTAACAAACCTTATTTGTTTCAACAGAAAGACCAGAATGAGGTTGCATATAGATTTTTTCATGCAAATCCCCATTAAGGAATGCATTTTTGACATCCATCTGAAAAAGATCCCATTTACTAGCAGTGGCAACAACTAAGAGGGTACGAACAGAGAAAATACGGGTAACTGGAGCAAAAGTCTCTTCATAATCAATCTCATATTCTTGTGTAAAACCTTTTGCTACAAGACCAGCCTTGTAGCGATCGATGGACCCATCAGAACAAGTCTTGATCTTATAGATCCACTTACTACCAACCACAGACTGACCAGGAGGGAGAGTAACTAGATCCTAAGTATGGTTTTTGGTTAATGCATCAATTTCTTCTTTCATTGTAATCTGCCAAAAAGGGTTAGTAGATGCCTCACGATAGGTGTAAGGCTCATGGAGTGTAGCAAGGGCAGTGTAACAATGATAGTCAAGTAAATGTGTAGGAATTGATCTTACCCGGGTTAAGTGGCGAGGTGGAATGTCTTGTGAAGGATCTTCAGGTGGAGCAAGAGCAAGGGACCTATGTTCAAGGTGGGGTAGCTCGTTATCAACCTATTCTTCTACAACCTGTCTAGGATAATCATCAAAAATATCTGAAGATTGAATAGTGAAGTCCATAGGTGGATTATAAGTATCTTTAGAAGGAACATGAGACTCATTCGGAAAGATTTCTAAAACATTTGAATTAGTTAGGGAAGAACGAAAATGAGAAAGTTCAACAAATAAGCGTTGTTCCCAAAAGACAACATTTTGGAAAACACGAAGACGATGTGAGACAGGATCATAGCATCGATACCCTTTTTGAGTTTCACCATAACCAAGAAAACAACAAAGTCTAGATCGAGGCTCAAGTTTGTTGTGTTCATGAGGCTGAAGAAGAATAAAACAGGCAGATCCGAATGAACGAAGGTAATGATAGTCAGGAGATGACCCAAAAAGGCGCTCATACGGAGTCTGATTATGAATAACAACGCTTAGAATGCGATTAATGGCATGAACAACATGAAGAGCAGCTTCACCCCAAAATGGGGCAGGAACTTTGGTAGAAAGAAGAAGAGTACGAACAGTGTCAAGAATATGACGAAGTTTTCTTTTGGCTCGACCATTTTGTTGAGAGGTTCCTGAACAAGTTAAATGATGTACAGTGCCATAGGAGTGTAACAGAGCTTGAAAAGAATTTTGAGTATATTCAAGAGCATTATCAGATCGAAAAGTTTTGATATGTTTGGAGAATTGTGTTTCAACCATTTTTGCAAAGTTACTGTATATTGGTAAGATTTCAGAATGAGATTTCATTGGAAAAATTCAACTATAATGAGAATAATCATCAATAAAAACAAAAAAATATCGAGATCCACCAATACTAGTAACAGGAGAAGGTCCACAAACATCAGAATGAATTAACTCAAAAATACTATTAGAGATAGATTTACTATTATTGAAAGGTAAGGCTGGCGGTTTTTCTAACTGACATGAAGTACAATCAAAATTGTCTTTGGACACAGAACCCAATAGACCTTTAGAAGCTAACTGTTGTACCCAAGTGGATGGGGCATGACCAAGACGAGAGTGCCAAAGTGCAAGAGAAGGTAAGGAAGAAATGGCAGCAGTTGCAGCAGCAACAGAGGTAGAAGCAACAGGTGGAAGATGAAGATTGTTTACAGGAAACATACGCCCGACCCTAGGACCAGTCCCAAGCTCTTTCCCCGTCCTCAGATCCTGCACAATACACCCAAAATAGTCAAAAATAAGGCGATATCCTAGTTCAGCTAATTGTCCCACCGAGCATAAATTATAGGATAGTTCAACTAGGCGTGTATGGCACGTCAGATTCACGCACAGTTTCTGTTGGCAGCGCATGTGGGTGCGTGCGAAGGAGGATGAATGTGACACGCCCACGGTTTTGTATATCTGGTGGCGACGATCACAGTGGTATCTGTAGAAAGATCGTCGAGTTAAGATTCACGACAGCATTTGGTTTCAGTGGCGACGCGTGAAAGGATGTGCAGATCTTTTGAGCGATGCGTGAAAGGACGTGCAGATCTTTTGAGCGGCGCGTGAAGGAGCGTGTGGTGTTCGATGGTTGCGATACTTCCACGGTTGTGTAGATTTGGTCGAGCCGATCATAGTGGTATATGCAGAAAAATTATCGAAACAATATGCACGGCGGCGGTAGTGATTATAGTGGTTTGTGTGGTGCGGGACTCTTTAACAACGGCGACTGTAGTCCCAAAACCTAAGGACAACGACTGAAAGACGTCGGAGGTTCAACGGTGAATGATTGCAGCGGCTATTGTAACAACGGAAGCTATAAGGGTTAAGTAACACCAAAAAAGACAAAATTGCTAGAAAGACAAGAATATTGGCTTTGATACCATGTTAAAAATACTTAAATGATTGTATTTTATTCTATCCTTCAAATAAATATACATGGTGTCTTTATATAGGAATTACAAGTAAACTAGATATGTCTAAAGTAACTAAATATAGATATGTCTAAAGTAAATAGATATACATTAGCATATATGTATATACATTAATATGTTACTAGATATACATTAACAGAATACATTATGATATGTTAATTGTTGGCCGAAATAATTCCAGAATCAACAACTTGAAAACGCAGTTGAGTAAGTCTTTTGCCATGAAAGACTTGGGGCCAGCAAAGCAGATTCTTGGCATGACTATTATTAGAGACAGAGGCGCCAAGAAATTATGGTTGTCATAGGAGAAGTACATTTAGAAAGTACTTCAGAGATTTCATATAAATAAGGCTAAAGCGATTAGTTGTTCTCTTGCTAATCACTTTAAGCTAAGTACTAAGCAGAGCCTTTTTACAGACAAAGAGAAGGAATAGATGGAAGATGTTCCATATGCTTCAGCAGTTGAAAGTCTAATGTATGCCATGATTTGTACAAGACCATATATCACTCATGCAGTTGGAATCGTGAGTAGATTCCTTTCAAATCCTGGAAAGGAACATTGGGCTGCAGTGAAATGGATTTTCAGGTATCTTCGAGGTTCTTCCAAAATATGCTTATGTTTTGGAAATGAAAAACCTGTGTTAGTTGGATACACAGATGTAGATATGGCTGGTGATGTGGATTCCAAAAAATCCACTTCAGGTTACCTGATTACATTTGCAGGGGGAGCTGTGTCATGGCAATCAAAGTTACAAAAATATGTTACACTATCCACTACCGAAGCAGAGTTTATAGTAGCAACAGAAGCATGTAAAGAGTTGCTATGGATGAAATAGTTCTTGAAAGAACTTGGGTTGCAACAAGACAGTTATCAGTTATTTTGTGATAGTCATAGTGCTATCCATCTTGGAAAGAATGCCTCCTTTCATTCGAGATCAAAACATATTGATGTGAGATATCACTGGATTATGGATGTAATGGAGAAGAAGCTATTACAACTTGAGAAGATCCATACATAAGAAAATGGATCAGACATGTTGACAAAAATTCTCCCAAGACAAAATTTTGAATACTATCGTTTAGCTACTGGATTGGTGGAGCCCTCTACGTAGTCGAGAGGGGGAGATTTGTAAGTCACTCCTACATTTAAGAGGAAGAAAACACAAATGTTAGGTGCAATCACAATTGGTAAATGCAACCACAATTGTTAGATGCATCTAACATTGATATGCAATTTTGCCTATAAATAGGCAATGTCTTTGCCTTAGAGACATCAACACACCAAAACAAGAAGAGAAGCAAAGCAAAGCAAAGCCAAAAGAATAATTTCCTTTGAAGAAAAATAGTGTTGTGTGTAAGAAAGTGAGAAAGAATATCTTAGAAAAATATTGGGATATTTTTCTAAAAGAAGAGTGACAAAATAGTGAGTTTGGAAAACACTTGTGTGACACTATTTTGGGTTTATCTCAATTTGTTGTATTGCCTCTCACTTTGTACCCATTAATTTATTAGTGGAAGAAATATTTTTCGGAGTTTGTCCATTGGACTTAGCCTAAATTAAAAGGTGAAACACGTTAAATTTCCGGTATCATTATTCTACTCTGTTGAATTCATTTTATTTTTACCCGTTGTACCCAACAATTATTTGTCGGGAACCAAAAGGTTTTCTTGCTATAATATCTTGAAAAGTTGAATCTTGTAAGTTTTCATATTTATCGAAGTAGGATTTTATTATATAATTTTCAAAAGTAGTAGAGCTTTTCAAATCATAGTTTGATTCACTGATTACAATCTGAAAATGAAAGGATATATGAGGGGAATCAAGATCTTAAATTTGCATAGGAAAATTATAAGAATGGGAGTCTAAGCATGACAAACCAGAAGCAATTCAGCTAAAGCTTTAATTGGTGGACAGATTGGATTGAAAAAGAAGAGCATAACTCTTATTTCCTTTAGAATGAAAAACACAGTATAGTAATGATCGCTCATGCCATTTGACAAATGCAGCAGTTTGACAAATTATTAACCTATTGTCTGAGAAATCACTAATTTCATAGCATATTTTCTATGTGTAGGAAGTTTGAATGTTGTCTTATTAAGATAAAATTTAAATTTTCCCTAGCATTAGTATTTTTTCTCTATTAAAACAATCACCTAACATGAATATATTCAAAAAAAGAAAAATGTTTACATAAATTCGTATACAATGACAGAGAGAGAGAGAGAGCAGACCTTGCTTGAAAATGACGAAGGATTAAAGCAAAAGCAAATGCGAGTGAAGAATATCAGCAGAATTCCAACTAAGAAATGAACTTGTCTTTGAATTTCAACATTGCAAGTAACTAAAACATTAAAACACCACAAAAACAATGAGAATTAATCAAAGAATACTGTAATTTCAAATCTAAGTTCTATAGATAGATTCCCACTATTTGAATCTGTGTTCATTTGGGATGCATCGTACACATCAGCACCATATATGTATTCCTTTGATCATCCAATAAATAAAGATTCTGGATTCGGTATAAAAACATAGAAGGGCAAAAAAAGTGAAAGGAACCGACCTGAACTAGCCATTACTTATGCAGATCTTTGAAGCTCGTTAAGCATCCAAGAGATGACAATTGATAAAGAGAGCAAGACTCGAAGCGATGCAAATGAGTAGTTATTTATCTACCCTGTATAATTGTGTCCCACTAATGTGTATATTGTATTATTGTTTATTGGTTATATTTAATTTATTTTTAATTAGGGATGAAATAATAACAGAAATGTTTAAAATTCCGATGCCAATAGTTGCGAAGAAGATTGAATGTCTCTTATTTTCTAATTTAATTCTCTTATGACCCCATTCTTCTTCAACTTTCCAAATATTGCCCATTTTCCGATCATTTATTTTTCTCCCGTCATAGATATGAACGAAGAGGATAACTTTTTTATTTATTTTTATATAAACACATAAAATAATATATATATATATATATATATATATTAATTATTTAATTTTAGTTAAATTTGTATGTTATTTGATAATGTGAAATAATTTATATTATTATTTTCTTACGTATATTTTTAATTTTTTTTACTAAAACTAATAAAAAATCTAAACTATTTTTTATTCTCAACAATTTAATCGTTTCTAAAAATTCTTCTCTAATTAAAAATTAATATATATACTATTTTTTTTAATTAAATTATTTAAATTTATTATAAAAATAAACATATTTAAATACAAACAATATCAAACTAAAATAAATAAATCTATGAAATGTTCTCCAATTAATATTTTATAGATCTATTTTAATTTTTAATTTAACCAAATACCGTTACTCACTTATTACCAAGTTTATCTTCTTAAAAAAATAATAAAATATTTTTTTATCTTTCAATTTTAAGTTATTATAAAAATATCATTAAATTTTAATTTCTTATTTAAATACTATTAAGTTTTATAATTATTAAAACAATATCATCCAGTTTTTTTATTACTTTTATAATGTTAAATTTTATAAATATTATAAATATATCATTAACATTAATAAATTATATATTAATAGATGATATTTTTATTATATTTATAAAGTTTAATAATATAAAAATAAATTAAATTAAATTAAATAATATTTTTATAATAACTTACAAAAATTCATGGTAAAGAAATCTATTTATTCTTTAAAATTTTGAATTCCAGCTCATGCAAAACTTTTTCCTCAACCCTCACACGTCCTTCATCCCTCTTTCGCGCGTGCATATATCACACACAATTTCTCCAAAGTGTTGATCAGAGATCTCAATTCAGCTTCTTGGATCAAACTGAGATTACCATCGAAATTTTCTGCTCTTTAATTTTATCCAGGAAGGAAAAAAAAAGAGGAACTCTAAAGAGTGAAAAAGATGAGTGGCACATCACCTGCAAATTCATCGGTTTCAACCACGGCCGTACTTGGAGGAGGAGGTAGTGGTGGTGGAAGTAGCAGCAATGTTGGATTGTCCACAGATGAATTGTACTTTCCCTCGGAACTTATCTCTATTCAAGACCTCAAAGATGAGGCCTTGACTGGTGAGCTCTCTCAGCTAATTTTTTTTTCCTTTTCTGACTATTCCGATTATCGTTCTCGTAATTGGATAGATGATTGAATTCTAGCCAATATCGTAATTTTTTAAGAACTTCCCTTTTTTGGATTTTCAGCTACGATGATGCGATTTCCTTTTTTCCCCTTTATTAATGTTGTTTTTAATGGGATAATGATCTCGTTTCTCTTGGGTTTAATTGTTTGTAAACTTTTGCTGCATTGCATTGAGTTTTATTAACTTGTTTTGTTTAGATTTTTTTGGTTCTAGCTTTTGGCTGCTGAGATATGGAAAATATGGTGTTTGTGTTTGTGGAAAGAAAAATTCACTACGAATTGACTACTATTCTGAGACTTGGTTGAGTTGGGGTCAAACATCTGAGATAATCGTCAAGTCAATAATATTATGATATGATTTTACTCGTGAAAAACGATATACATTTATTTATTTATTTTCCAATTGTGTCAGTTATCAAATCTGATCTGATGGAGGCACTTAATAAAGTGGTTAAATCTATGGATGAAGATAATTGGATGTTTGAAGGACCAGTTTCCCGCATCAACTTTGTATCAAGACGAGGTTAGTTTAGTTCAGTACCCAAAATTACCCCCTTCATTTTTCATACATGTATATAAACAGTTTAGATTTTTTAGTTATTCTGATGTATAGTATATGTATATGGAAACCCTGTTGTTTTTAAATTAGTAAGGTTGGCTCAGCACTTCTCTTTGTGCTTCCATACTAGGGGCCGTTTGGAACTGCTTCTTTTGGTTGAAAGTGGTTTCATATAATTAAAAGCATTTTCAACGGTGTTTGACAATCTCTATGAGAAGTGGTTTCAATATTTTTATAAGCATTATTTGTGTTTTTTAAAAAAGTAAGTAATCCTTATTAAGGGATTTTTGTAACATGTTCTATTTTTTAGTTATGTTTTCTTGTGTTTGAAACTAGCCTTTTGTTTTCTAATTCATTTAATGGGGAAAAAATCAAAAAACAATTTGGTAAAAAGTTATATTTTATTGTTTCATTCCCTCTAAGTCACAACAAAGAAATGTAAAGTTAACTAATGAAAGGAAAAGTAAACTGGAAATATGGTTTTCAGAACTTTTTTTAAAAAGTTTGAAAAATAATAAGAAGTGTGTAAAATGGAACTGAGATTCAACCTAATTATGAACTTGAAAATGAAATTAATTACCAAACAATACTCATTTTGAAAATTTGAGTTTGAAAAACTTGAACTTAAAAACAAAATTGGTTACAAAAAAACCCTAAAGTGTCACTCCATAGTACTTCTAGCAATTTTATGCCAAATACCTTAATACTTCTCTTTAACCACTTTTAACCAAATCATTCTAAAAGAAACACATCAAAACGTGCCTTAAGTTTCTTAAAATGAGATTTTGGCCAAATATAATGTCACTATTCAAAGCAATGGGGATACGAGCAATTTTATGCTAAACATCTTAATATTTCTTTAAAGTTTAAGCTATTTTTAACCAAACTACTTCTAGAAGAAGCACATTCAAATGTGCCCTAGGTTTCTTAAAATGGGATTTTGACCAAATCTAATGTCACTATTTCAATTATTTCAAAGCAATGGAGACTGATTAGTTCAACCTTTACCTTGTTTTTTACATTGGAAACTTTTGAAAACCAGACCGTAGTACGTTATCTAGAAATTATTAGTTGAGGATTTAGACATACTTACAACTGCTTGAGATGGTGTGATAACTGGAAATTTCTTATGTTTGGTTGGATTTCGTGACACTTGTTAAACCCAGCATGCATGCAAAAGGATTTGAATGAGTTTTTGATGCTTAGTATCACTTTTAACATAAGCTATTTTTGCAAAATTGGATAAATGAAATAATTTAGACCAAAAGTACCTAATTGTTCCAAATAAGTCGAAAGTAGCTTTCAAGGTAATAATACTAAGCAGCAGTGACTCAGTGTCATGGTTAAGAACTATATGCATTACAAGCATGTTAAATCACTTGGGAAGTAAAGGAAAGCAGAACAAAGGTAACTTTCCAATAGAAACATACTACTCTAGCTCTCATGTAATGTGATGAGATTTGTTGATGCTTCCTCTAAGATTTTTTATAAAATGACCAACAGGAAATACTGAAAGCTGTTTCTAGCAAATGCTATCCATTTTTAGTTTACCAGAAGAAAAAAGATCCCATTTTTTATTTTCAAACAACACGTGAAATGAGTGAATGCTAACATTATAAAGCAACTTCTGCATGCAAATTTATTGTTTGTAAGATGCAAAATGACAGTTTAATATTTAAGGAGCCTGAGGGTGTTCATTTTTGTGGATTTGGATTGTCTAAAGAGCTGTAAATAAGAGTAAATAAAAAATTTTAATTCACTTTTAATACTTTGTTACTGTCATTAATGGAAGATAATTGAGAACAGATGTATATTTTGTACGGATACCAGTTATGACTCGTGGCCGTAGTCATCCATTGGCAATTGGTTATGTTTTATAATTTGTCATTTCTATTTATGTAAACAGAAAGAAATTCAAAGTATAGTGTGCAGGCTAATTTTTGTGTTTTCGGAATGCCATTATATCTAATGAAGTGCTAAAAAGCTTTTCATACCATTTCAATTTTTTCTATTAACTTCCCTTGGTGCAATAATAAACTCAATTCATCGTGTTGTTTGACATTCAAATTGCACTTTCCCTACTCAGGTGGATTCCTGCATGAGCGGATGGAGTTTCCACAAAATAGGAATTCGATGTGGCAAAGTGATACATAGTTCTTCAGCCGTGGAGGATTTTGAAAAGTTTAACAGCATGCAACAGATATTGTCACATTTGTATTGTATGAATTCCAATATGACACAGTATACTGCTGCTTTAAATTGTATGTCTATTTATTGATAAAGCATTCAATAATCAAGAGTACATGTGATTTCGAGTGACCATGAACTTGTACCTGTTTGATGAGACGACAGTTTCAGTCCTAGAAAGAGTGATTACCCTGTTTTCAAGGAATTGTACGGAGCTTCCAGGGACAAAGTTATACTATCATATTTTATACTCTTCTTATGAATGTATGTAAATGATTTCAGGTTATGTACCTATTGTGTCTCGACCATGTTCAAAGGCTGAAGACCTATTTTTTTTTTGTTGAAGACAAATGGACGTACGTGTAAGCATGTACTAGTAATTCCTTTCAATCGGGTTTTGGTGTGTTAAAAAGGTATTGAAGCTATAATTAATTATCTTTAAGAAACCATAAGAGATAGTAGAAAGAATGAATAACATCTCAGAGGAAATATGCATCTAACAATAACGGCAATAGAAGGAAAGAAGTGGGGGAAAATTAGTTAAAAAATAAATAAAAAGGAATGAACTCAATCCCCAAACAAAACATAATCTACCCCATCATCACTAGAAGTTCTAGAAATCAAAAAAGGGTGTTCAAGAAGCTCAGCCACCGTCGCTCTTTTCCTCCAGTCCTTCTCAAGGCACCTCCCAAGAAAACTCCGGAACTCAAGCGATGATGTCTCAGGCACCTCCTCCACGGCCTCACCAAAGCAAATGACGCACATTAATGTTGCCCAGTCAGGTTTCTTCCCTGATCCTGTCAATGGAAACCTACCCATATAGCATTGCAATAGAACAATCCCAAGAGACCATACGTCCCCAGCAAACTCATCTACACCATCACCACCCCACCTCTCTGGATCAAATCTCTCGGGACTCATATAAGCACAAGTGCCCATGTATGAATGATCATATGGCTCGAATGGCACACCTACAACTACGTGATGGCTTACCCCAAAATCTGCAATCTTTACCTCTCCTTTTTCATTAATTAGAAGATTAGATGGTTTGATATCCCTATGTACTATTTGATTGCCATGCAAATAATGCAGACCTTCAAGGACCCGCTTGGCGATGCTGGAGATTGTCAGCTCGGGCAATCTAGGGCACGTTCGCAGCAAATCATGCAGCGAACCTCCTGCCATGTGCTCCAAAACGAAACACAAATCATCCCCTCCATTGTCCCTATCCGTATGTCCCTTGTGAAGAACTCCATGACACCTTATAACAAAAGGTGAGTCAACTAGTTTCAGAATCTCTGCTTCGCTTGCTGCTTGTTGGCGAGTACTGGCAGCACTGAGATGATCATCAAAGCGGAGGACCTTAAGTGCATAAATAGCAGAGGTTTTCTTATGACAAACTTTGTAGACCGTCCCACCATTGCCATGGCCTAGAACTGCCAGTTTTTCGAGCTCGTAGAGATTTTCGATACCGGGGGAGTCAGGACTAGTGATTGCCTGTGGCAATGCCAGAAAATGGGCTCGTTGTCTCAAGTCAGCAGCTGGGATTGGTGGTGGAAGGGAGAGTTTTAGTGCTTGTTGGTGTCTTCTCTCTCTCACTAATGTCATTTACGAACACTCAATATTACACTGGCTTTTGTTGTTCCTGTTTGATCTCACCTTCTTATATACTATATAGAGAGAAATCAATCTTACGAGTATAAATACATGAGGTTGGGCGTGAATCGAAGTAATGCAAAGTTGCTTTCGACACTGGCGACCTGACAAGTGGCTATACTATCCAAATTCCCAAAATTAATGGACACCATCTCTGGCTACGAATTGCGGTTAGTTTTAGGATTAGCATAACCTGCCACGTGTGTTTTTTTATCACCTAATATTTCTTTGATACCAATGTTTTGAAAAATGGAAGCTTTAAACAAAGCGTTTTGTCTCTTAGCTTTAAAGGGTTAGGCATAAAGCCATTTAATTTTTTAATTAATATATTCAAAATATAATATTAAATATAAATATCTTTAAAACTTATTAATTTAAATATTTTGAAAGATAATTTGATGTTCACTATTACCACTACAAGCAAATTTAAACTAAACTAATAAAAAATCTTAAAGAATTGAACTAAGTACTCCTATCTTTGTATATAAAAAGTGAGTATAAAGTGGTGGTTATTTTTGTCATTCTAAGAATAGGAATACCTTATTATTATTTTTATTTTATTTTTACTTTATTACTTACTTTGATATTATTATTATTTTTTAAAATTATTGATTTTTGTTTTACATTTATAAATACTAAAATATTTCTATAATAAATATAATCTACTTTGTATTTGATAATTTTATTGTGTATAATCTTTATATTATTATTATTATATTTAAATAGTTATTTAATAATATAAAAATTATTACATTTATAATCATTTATGAATAATTGTTTAAGGGTAACTATTCATATAGTAATATTTATCTATTTATGAATATATTCATTTATTTTTATGAAAAACGTTAATTAAGTTCAATTTTATACAATAAAATTGAGAAAATGAATTTTTAAAACACTATTTTTTAAATGAAAATAATGTACATTAACACAATATCAAAAGTAAAAGATACACATTTGGAAGACACATCTTAAAATTGAGGCCATATATGAGATTCTGACTATATTTATATGTTGTGTAAAATATTAATTGATGTAAGAATCAAACTAAACCTACTTATATATGAATCAAATAGCAATTAAATAAATTTTTTTATATATAAATTATGACTATCTAAATAAGTTTTTATTTAGATGATATAAATTAAGTAGGATAATAAGAAATAATAATACTTATAATTACAATAATGCTTATTGAATTTCATATCTTTAGACACGAGTATGGATAATGAGTTATTGATATAACTGTTATCAAATTGAATTATAAAATATATGTTCGAAATCGTTACGATTCAGGATGTTTTTTTACCCCACGAGTAATGATTCGGAATATTTATTAAAAAATATTTGAGAAAAAACCGTTTTTTAAAATTTTAAAAAAATTTCTACATATCTACTCAAAAAAATCAATAAAAACTAATTATTAATTAATATATAATTTAATTTAATAAATATATAAGTTAATTAAAAACTGAACTGATAGTAGGGAGAATCGAATTCTTGATTTTTTTTTTTTTGCACATTCTTATTCGTATCTCTCATTTGAAAATATAAATTTATCCATTGAAGCAATTGACACGTTTATATTGTTACGCATGTCTTCCAAAAAAGTTGTAAAAAAAAAAATTTACCTCATGACCATTGGTAAGTTGTTAGAAACAAACATAAAAATAAAAAAAACTTACAAAGTTAAATTTAATTTTGTTTCTGTTTATACCCTTGAATATGATACTTGGTGCGTGTAAACAAACAGCACAAGTGAACAGGTAGGTTAAACATTTTTTTAAGTATATACTATTTTCAATATAAAATTAAACACATAATTACCAATAATACTTAAAAAATTATAATAAATAAATATATCTTTAATTAATTACATAAAATTTGTTGAATTCAAGTACTTTATTATTTATAATTTAATCACATTATAAAATACTAATTTTTATAATAATATTAAATTAATTTTTAAAAATATAATATTTAAAACGAAAAATTAGAAAAAGACATATATATCATTTAGGTTATTACCTCATTTTTATCAAGAAGCTATTATTACTTTTTTACAATATTATAATTTACATCAATAACTTTTTATAGCCAGTGATTTAATTATGTTATAGTGTTATTTTTTTCATTTCATTCAAAGAGTTATACACTTAATCATATGTACACCTACTAAAATTTAAACCCACAAAGAACATAATTTGTACTATAAAGAAAGTTATAATTTATTTAAAATTTTATATTCATATAAATTGTATATTTTTATTATTTAAAATAATTATTTAAAAATATAAATTAATTTTAAAGATGAAACACTACAAAAATAACCTAATAGTATAATGGTTCAATTATATAACATAACATCTTTCATATATATATATATATAGGTAGTTTTATTTTTAAGCCCCTTAGGAAAAATATGTGTATTTTTTCTTACGATATAAATAAACATATATTTTTTAACATTATATGATAATAAACACATATTTTTTATTATAAATGATTAAAAATAAAATTATATTATATTATCAAATTATTTATACACAAGGGATAATATAATCTTGCCCTGTAATTTTCATTATAGTTTAGACAAATGTATATTAATGTATTATCGAGTAAAGAAAAAAAAAGGACAATTCATATCTACTAGTTATAAAAATATTAATGATATAAATTATTTATATTATAATATATAATAAAATTATTTAAAAATAAAAAGTATTCATCCCATCACTAATAGTATGCTAAATGTTTCAAACTTAACTGTGGCAACTAAATATGAGGGTTGCACTTCTTGTAGGATTTAACCCAATAACTTACCATAAGATCTACGGACAATCATGTATCACTTATGTCCATATTTTTTAAATTAAACCTTGATAAGGTATTGTACTTTCTATCACTTATGCTAAATGTATTGATACACACAACACCTAATATCCATCACTTACAGTTAAGACTATTAAGATATCTAATCTCATTCGTTCATCCAACTTTTGTTTCTTGGTGTCAATGTATATTCTTCTTTTTTTAAATAATTATGGTATATTGCATATTATAAATAATTTTAATGCAAAACTATGTAAAAAAATGTACTTAGTTTGCATTCCTCCTATCTTGAAAAGTAAAAGAAATTATAAGAGTAGTTTTATTTATTTTTAATAGAAAATAAATTTTATGAATATGTAAATTTTATATTAATTTTTAAAAATAATCTTGTTATTAAACCATATAAGAATCACAAACATTTATAAAGCATGTAATTTATTTTTAAAAAAATTATAATAAGAATACAATTTTAGTGAGTATATATATAATTTTACAAATTAGCACTATAACACTAACAATAGCAAGTCAAAGACCAGATATTTTTTTACTCAAAAACAAAAGATGATGTACAATCAGATTTTCATTCTATGTCAGCTTTACCACTTGATTAGAATTTTTATTTATTTTTAAATTTTAATTTTTCTTTTTACCTTTAATTTAAATAATGTTTTTAAAATTATTAATAAAAAATAATACTGTAATATCTAAATTAAAAATATACAAATTAAATTTGATTAATAAAAACAATAATAAGGAGGCACTTTTCATTAAGTTTTACAAAAACACGCTTTTTACTCCCTTGTAACAGCCATATTGAAAATCGTAGGATGGATGCGCACTTCGATACGCGTGTGAACAGCGTTTTTTAAATACTATCCTCAACTTAAAAAAATATAAAAAATTAAATAACAAATCGTCTTTGTAGTTTCGTTAATAATGAAATTTTATAAGTTATTAAACTATTTAAGTAAGTTTTTGTAAATGGGTTATTTTTAATTTTTATTAATTTATAATTTGATAATTTAAATAAAATTGATAAACATATAATTCTGAGTAAGAATAAAATGTAGAAATAAAATAATAATATATGATATTTTTAACTCGAAATAATCTATGCTACAATTAAGATAAAAACCATCAATACACCCGATCACCTAACTTTTCATCGTGAAAATCAAATGTTTAAATATAAATTTGGTCTTAAGTTACCTTAATTGAGATACTATCTCAACCTAATTTACTTATGAGTTCTAATCTATTTTCACAATTTTTAATATTAACGTGATCAATTTTTAGACTAATATTTTAATAAATTTTCCGTTAATTAGATCCATTCACAAATTTATTATAAAATTGTTAGCACAAAAACATAAATACTCGTGTATTTTTTAGAACAAATTTAAAAATAAATAATACTAACTAGATAATTTGAAATATATATCACTTAAATCAAATCAATTAAAAAAATTTAGAACAAAATAGATTAAAAATAACTTCTTAAACATTTAATAACTAAATTAAATAATCATGATCACTCGTATAATTATTAGATTTAAATATCCAGATTTTAATTACAAAATAAGTTATATGAATATAAAAAATATAAAATAAACTAATTAATATATATAAAAATTTAAATATTTTAAAGAAAAATATCATCCATTTATGATTGTATTAAACAATCTCTTTATATATATATATATTACCAACTACCACCATTCTGGCCTTTTTTGTGTTTTGTTATTCAACAGCTTCTACTGTTTCTTTAAATTCAGAAGCAAACCCTTTTCTCCTTTTTTTGTTTTTGTTTTGGAAACTTTTTTTTTTCCTGTCACCCCTAACCCTAATGTGTGTACAACTTGTCAAAGATAATAAACCACTTCGACATCGCAACCTCCTACTAAAAGTTTCCTTAAAATGATACAAAAGCATTAACTATATTTCCAATAACCAAACATGAACATGTAATTATAATAATTAAAAACATGTATATGGCATTTAATTTGGATGTTAGAAGACTAATGTACATAGATATAACAACTTGCTATTAACAAGACTAAACTCCTTCGGCCTCTGATGCAAGAAGTCCCATTTGTTCTGCAAGCTTATCCATATGTTCGGTTTTGTCCCAGCCGTTCTCCGCTGGCTGCATTTCATTCTCCTTGAAAATTCCATCTGCTGATATTGATTCTTCGAACAGTTGGTTTTGCCCAAAATTATCCCATGTGTTACTGTTTAGAAATGCTTCGATGTCAATATTAGAAGAGACACTTTCAATATCTATAGCCATTGACCCATTCACATCTAAAGATGACAGATCCATAAATCCACCACCTGTCTCAGATCCCACGAAGCTTTCTGGTGAAAAATCAATGATACTTTCAGACCCCATTTCATGCACATCTCCCTGAGAAATAGCAACTGAAGGTGTGTTTTGATCCCCAACTAGCACACCCAAATCTGAAAGTGGAGCTGCCACAGCTTCTTCATAAGTTGCTGCTCTCTGGGAAGATTGCATTTCAGACGTGGAATATGGGGGGCCATGTCGGGCGATTCCTGAAGGTGCTACCACATATGATGACTGTCCTGATGCTGGCAGAACCTCTTGAAGTCTCACAGCGGACACATGGGTTGAGGAACTCCCACTGTCCATTGCATGAGACGATGTAGAACGGTCACCAATCAGAAAACCATCTGGATTGTTGCTAAGAGAGTCAAGTTGGGGAGATGCATCCACTTTCATGATCTGCCTGAGAATTGCCATTGTAGAAGACTCATTCATCATAGGCTGATACTTGACAATCTGTCCGTCAGGAGCAGCAGAATGCTCACTTTCAGACAGGCCTTCCTGCTTTAGCCTCCGTTTCTTGTTGGCTTCAGTAATGCGTCTACTGCTTTCATTTTGTTGTTGTACAAATTGAGCAAAGAAGCCAGGGCTCTGCACAGCTTTCGCCAGGAATGACATCATCTGCTGCTGCCTCTGCTCCATTCCCTGAAGACGCTGCACTATGGTTTGCAGCTGGCTGTCAGTAGACTGTTGTTGTTGCCTCAACCTCACAAGTTCCTGCATAAGAATATTCTTGTCCCTTTTAAGCCTCTCAACTTCCTCTTCTAGACCAAACTTTCCAACCTCTACACACGCACCTGAACCCTGTCCATGAGATGGCTGTGTCTGTTGTTGACTATGTCCGTGGGCAGGTTTCCGCCGATTGATACTCTTAAGCAGATGTTTTTGACCCCTTAAAAATCCTTCATTTGCAAATTCCCAACGATCAGGATCAACCTTCCTAAAACCCTGTTTGACAAATAGAACATATAGGCCACAGCTTAATGTCAATCACCAGCATTTAAGATGAATAACAGTGAATTTCATGTTTGAATATCATAGTAAAACAAAAGAATTAAAAGAAACATTCTGCAATGATCTGATGCATATTTAAGAAAATTAAATAAAAAACGTACTTCTATACTCACAAGAGAAATCTATAAAATTCCCTACTCCACAGATACACGTAAAATTATTATTTAATGTCATTATGTCATATAAGTTCTACCGAGAGAGAAAAACATCTCTCATATTCTGGGAACCCTGAACCCATGATTAGAGAAGCTGTCATTTCAAACTCTGTCTCTAGTTCTTGGGAAAATTTTGCATCCATTACACATTAAAGAAGTTTTTTCACCCTCTAAACAGGTCTCTGAAAAATATAAGCCAGATATATTATTTGTTCCTAACAAAATCTAATACAATACCCACATTTCAAGCAAGCACTTGTTACAATTGATTATGAAGGCTTAATTTTATTATTAGTACAATAGTGTATTTATACACATACACAAACTTATCTAATAAGGATAAATGATAATGGTAAATAATCCTAATTATAAACAAACTAATAATATTTATCTTAAAATAATTAGAATAACTGGAATAAATATATATATTAACTATTCCCTCAAGTTGGGACATAGATGTCACACATGTTCAATTTGAACAACGTAGTATGGAAAGAAATTTCAGTTATAACATGAGTCATAATGTTGGTTAACTGATCAGCACTCTTAATGTACAGAACTTTGATGTCATCAAAGTCCAAATTGTCTTTGACGTAGATTTTGTCAAGTTCAATGTGTTTTGTTCGGTCATGTTGTACTGGGTTATTTCTAATAGCTACAGTATTGTCACAAAATAGAATCACTCTTTAGGACCAAAACCAAATTTACTTAATAGAATCTTCAAGCAACAAAGCTTAGCTTAGTACTATCACGATGAAGAGCACTATATTCAGCTTCTACACTAGACAACGATACTACACATTGCTTTTCACTCTTCTAAATCACTAAATTTCCTCCGATAAATATAAGATATCCTGAAGTCGACTACCTATCCATCTTAGAAACTTGCAAAGTAAGAGTCGGTATAACCCATAATGTTTAGATGTCTATGTTAAGTCAACATAATACCTTAACCTAGGGAGGACTTTAAATAAGCTAAGATCTGATTCATTGCATTTGTGAGCTACTTACTAGGATTAAACATAAACTGACTTACCGCACTAATTGCATATTACAAATTAGGTCGAGTATGAGTCAAATAAATCAATTTTCTCACTAATCATTGATACCTTTCCTTATTAGTCGAGATTTGATCAGAATAGACAGTTAAGCCATGATTCACTTCAATAAAAGTGTCTACATGTGCACCAGTTTCAATCAAAAGATCTAAAGCATAATTTCATTGAGAGAGAAAAAAACTTTACTTAAAACAAAAACTTCAACACCTAAAAAATACTTCAAGTTTCCTAAGTCCTTTATTTTAAATTATTTAGACAAATAGCTACGTAACTATTCTATTCTATCTCACTGGTGTTACTACCTGTAACAATCATGTCATCAACATAAATTAGAAATAATGTAATATCATTATCATCTATTTTATAAAAAAGAGTGGATCTGCTTAGACATGTTAAAAACCCTACTCCATCGCATGACTCAATCTGCCAAATCTCTATAGAGAAAGGCGTTTTTCACATCAAATTGCAGTAATGGCTAATCCAAGTTCACAACAATAAAGAGTACAACTCGCACTGTATTCACAACCACAAGAGTAGATGTCTCTTGATAGTCAATCTCATAAGTTTGAGCATATCTTTTAGCATCTACTATGACTTTATTCCTCTCTATTGTCCCATCTGAATGAAATTTTACAATCTACGCCTACCTGTAACTAAAAGTCTTCTTCCTCTTAGGTAACTCAACCAACTCCAAAATGCAATTCTTATAGAAGACATTCATTTCTTCTTATATAGCATCTTTTTACTGGTGATCTTCAAGGACTTCTTGAAAATGACTAGGAATAAAAACAGAAGAGATCTGAACTTCTTGAAAATGACTAGGAATAAAAACAGAAGAGATCTGAAAGGAAAAATCTAAGTGAGTCTTGGATAAGCAATGCTAAGAGATAAAATTAGATATAGGATAAGTAACATTAGAAGAGGGCTTAGAAAAGCCTAATCTATCAGGTTGTTTATGAATTCGAATATACCTTGATCACCGTCTTATGGATCCAATGTAATAGGTATTGAAATAGGGTTAAAAGATATGTCAATAGTAGAAATATCGAGATAAGAGGTAAATCATAAATGCATACCTCGAAATCAATTATAGAAGAAACAATCAATGGTAGAGTAATATCATTAAGAGTAGTAGAAGTATTAAAAACGGGGGGGGGCATAAGAGTAACATCCTTCTTCCTTCTAAATTGTTGTTGGCACAAATGAGATGGTCTTTCCTTCTCACCTTTGGGTTCCCCCACAAGATGAGAAGATTATAAAGAGCTACTACATTCTATTGGAGAAAAATTCTCCCCCTTATTGAAAGTCCATAACTTATTTTCTTCTCATCACAACTTCTTCCTTACGACCGATCTCCTCCTAAAGAGAAGAAAAGAAATGTCTCCAAAAAAATAAGATTCTTTCACAAAATTGAACATCCATAGAAATATAATATTTACAAGTAAAGGGATGAAAACATTTATAACCCTTCTCTGTATAAGAGTAACCAATAAAGACATATTTAAGAGTAAATGGGTCAAGTTTGTTCCTATAAAGGGTATGAACACGAACGTAACAAATACACCTAAAAAATTTAGGATGTAAATTTAGGGCAAACGATATAGAGTGAAAAAGGGACAACATCTTCAACGGAGTTTGCTAATCATTAATATGAATAAACATCTAGTTAATAAGACAAGCAACAGTCAGGACAGCGTCAACCCAAAAACGTTTAGAAACACACATAGTTAAGCATAAGGCACATGCCACCTCAAGAAGATGACGGTTCTTATGCTACGCTGCGCGTTTTATTGTGATGTATAAGCACATGTTGTCTAGTGGAGAATACCATGAATTTGAAGGAAATTAGTAAGAGACTGATTCATAAACTCACGATCATTATCAGAATGAAATACTTGAATCTAAGCATGAAATTGTGTAACTATCATAATATAGAACTGGGGAATAATATGCATAACATCACCGTTACACTTTATCAAATAAATCCAAGTGACCCTAGTGCAATTACCAATAAAGGAAACAAAATATTTTTTTACCATAAGTAGCAGGAGTAAAGAAAGGACCCCCACACATTAGTATAAACATAAGTAATATATCTGATGAATTGGACAGTTGGTCTGTCAAACTATGTTTCTAAAAACAAACTCAATAATAGGTGTTAAGAACCTCCCAAGGGAAGATGGGTGTCCCGAACAAACCTGTGAGCAGATGGGTGGTTTATCAATTGGTCTATCAAACAAGTTTGTGTGTCGGGAGGGAGAACTAGAGATGGGCACAGGTACAGACGGGGACAGTTATATCAATAACTGTCCCGGAATCGAATATAAAATCTGTATAAAAAATAGTTACGATTCAAGGACTTTTTTTACTCGCGGGTAACGGTTTGGGACAGTTATTAAAAAATATCTAAAAAAACCATTTTCCAAATTTTAAAAAAAATTCTACAAAAAATCAATAAACCCTAATGATTAATTAATATATAATTTAATTTAATAAAAATATAAATGAATTAAATAAATATAATTAATTTCGGGTACGAACGGGTACGGTTATCAGTATAATCGTATCCAAACCGTACGTTGCTTAATGTTTGATTTTTACCCAAAACTGTAACTTACCCCGAAATTTATAAGATAAAAACCGAACCGGCAATGCGAATAACCGCGGATAACCGAACCTGTTGTTTTTTTGCCCATTCCTAGGGAGAACCAATTAGCATAGGCTACCATCATATGGTTGTTGCGAGAAAAAACACTCAGGGTAGCAGAGATATTAATTTTTTTTTAATGTGTGCTCCAATACCAAATTGTTTATGAAAACTTAATTTTATTATTAGTTCAATAGTATATTTATACACATATACAAACTTATCTAATAAGGATAAGTGATAATGATAAATAATTCTAATTACAAACAAACTAATAATATTTATCCTAAAATAACTAAAATAAATACAATATATATCTATACATGTTAATTACTACGTTACATGCATGTTAAATTAACTTGTTCTACTCAACCTAAAGATTTAGAATCTTGACACAAAAATGTCAACTCGTGAGAAGTTGATAAATAATAATTTTATTGTTGAGAGGGGAGACCAATAACAAAATTCAATGTAAATTGGAAATCTAATAGAAAAATTTGTCATAGACTATCATCTGCACCATACAGTCGTTTATCCATAACCACCTTAACCACAAGCAAATGGCCCTTAAATGATCTCAACATGACGCACAGAATCACATAATGTAAGAAACAAAAGTGCAAAGAAAAAGAAAACTCAAAGACAATAAATCTTGAGTTAAAATCTAACAAGATAAACGTGAGTATACTTGTGGTACTCGAATATCATCAGCTTGGCTAAAGTAATAATGTCATATCTTGTTATATTCCCCCGTAGTAAGCTCCGTAGGAGCACAGTAATATATGTGCCTCTAGATGGACCCACGACAACGGTTTATAGTTGTGAACATCCTGAGAAAGCCTTACAATTGATTTGTCAACCATTGAGTCATTGACAATATGAAATACTACAACATGCAAAAAAAATTGTGTGCTACATGTGGAGACAACAAAGAAAGAGAAGAGAGAGGGATTACTACAAATTAACAAGAAAACTTCTATTTATCATGATGTTTCATCCTGTTGGTAATCTAAATTTAAGAGCATAGAGTAACTCAATAGGATTATCCTAGGATCATCTTAATTTACGACAAATGCATGCACATTAAAATATCAGGTAGTACCATAAGGCTGAAGCAACAACTCACACACAACATAGACAATCATGTAGTAGACCACTAGCCATGCACAATGTAGCACTTCAACATCAAGGTCCAATACCTACTTTCAATGTTTCCAAACTCCATTTAAAAAATCGGTGAAGAGAAACTTCATAAAGGCCATGTTAGAAACATTTTTATTCAAAAAAGAAAAAAGTAACTAAGAGCACACAGGAACTAAAAAACTATCACGTGAAATGTCTGCTTCAATTTCCATCCCCAGGAATTAGTAACACCTGCTCTAGTGGTGTTCTTTGTCAATGTAATCATAGAACACACAATAAATTGATAGGATTACTAATTCTATCGCAAGATTAATATTGGCACTTTGGAAGCCTAGAAACAATAGTTTTTATCCAATCTTGGTAGATTTCATGTGCACCAAATATCCTCAGAGAATAAGATGTGAGTCTCTTTTTTTACTCATAAATTTAGATCCAATGACAACTGGAAATATCATCTTAAAGCTGTGCCACATACAACAAACAAAATCACAGCAGCAGAAATCCATGTGGCAAATCATTAGACAGCAACATCTCATTGTTAAAAGAAATCGACAACTAAGTGAACATATCAAACTCACCAATACTCTTTTAAAATACATTTAACAGAAATCTCGAAATTCTTTAAAAATGCAGTGAAAATTCTTAAAACAACGAAAATAGAGTAACATCTAAACATCTAACCAAATAAATATATTCAATGATGAATGAATTTTAGCCTCACAATTACAATTTCATGTTTGTATCACTCCATAATAGGAAGATATTTATTTTTCATTCGTAACAGTAATAGGAAGCTCTATTTTCTATTAGTATAGCAGCATACTAACTTAGAATAAGAAGAAATACATGACACAAACATAATTATGAGCACCATCAGTGGGAAAATTAAGCCCAAATATTTTATTTCCTTTCAAGATAACCTAAAATAAATCACAAAAGTACCTCTTAGTCATCCAGTGAGTCGTGTTCATTTTGCCCAATTTCAAGAGGATGAAGTAGCACTATTCTGGGTATCCCAGTAGTGAAAAAACTTAACAATTGGGGGATGGGGGTGAAGCCATGTCTTTCGGGATAATTTAATATGCTAGACAGAGTAAGCATCAAAAGAACACCAAGTTTCGTAACTATTTGAGAGAAACAACAAATCCTGCTTTAAGGCTGCAAGTTTTTGGCACGAATTACTCCATCCCTTGCCCCTCAAAAGATTAAAAATGCAGGAAAATTATTGTATTTAATTTAACCTTGTAGTCAAGTATTCAGCTATATTTTCCCTTTTATCTTTACCGCTACACTTGTAGCTGGCAAAATGTAGGAAGAGGCATCAAATTTTACGTTGACCCGATAATATTTCTTAGGAATCCCTCCAAAGCCTACCTTCCAAAGTCACTGCTAAATTGCTATTTTCAACCTCTTACTTCACAGTGCATATCACTAAAATGTCAACAAAAAACAATTCAAGTTATAATAAATAAATACAATAAGCAATGATTTAGGCGTAAGCAAGCAAAACCTAGTCTGCATCATGGACCTAATTCACTGCAAAGAGATAATTATAGAGTAGTAATACTGCCACAACTTAAATTGTTATTACCACGATAATAATTCATTAATGATAACTTTATTCAATAATAGTGGCGTTAATAAGTAATTACTAATAGGGTAAAAATAGATTTCATACATTTTTATGATGGCAATAACAATATTATTACCCTAATTATATACTACACTCTAAAGCAAAGCTAATCCCATTTGAGACAAGCTTACAGAAACAGTAGCATATCACACAAAACAAAATAGAAAAAACGATCTTGGGAAACTATGACAAAGAGATCGAGAGGACATACATAGGTATTTAACTGTCTAACGAAGCTTGAAAAGTTGTTGTGCTTGAAGTACTTAGGCAAAAGGTCCCTTGCAAATTCGGGCGGGTTCCAAACGACGAAGCTATTGTTCGATTTGCTCCACGACACGATTGAGTCTGTCGCTGGGTCATCCACCATGTCGTAAGTTTTGCTAAGGAACGGTGGCGGCGTGTTTGCATTTGGAATTGGCGCCGGCACTGTAGCTATTGGCTTATTCCCGCCTAAATCAGCCGTCGACGTGTCGCCGCCGTTTTCAACTCCATCCATTTCCATAAAAATATTTCGAAAATAATATCTCAATTACGAGGAAAATAAGGTAGAAAATGATCGAAGATGTTGCTGGCTACGGTTCCGGAAAAGTGGTGATGTATTGAGTTTGGGCGGAATGATTAAACCCTAGATTGCAGGGACAAGAAAATCTGAAGAGATTTAGAAATTACCTTTTATTTTGTTTACAATAAATACATTTCGCTTTTCTTTTAAAGGAAGGAAAGTCGGAGATAGATAAGAGAAAATAAAGGATCTTGCAGCTTTTAAAGACACAGGTCGTCTCACTCTCGAGAGAGAGCCAGGACAAATAAGGTTTTGAGAAAGGAAATGTCTATGTGTGATGGATTTTAAATCATGTTCTTGGATAACACACTTGAGTTATAAAATTATATTAAATATAATTATAATAAATTATTGGAAACATGTACATCTTATAATTGTACGATAATATGTATATAAATCTTATAATTTATAAATTAAATATTATATGTTCTATAATTTAATCAAATTAGTCTTATTAGTCCAGTTATTTACATAATGTTCAGTTGAGGGTTTCAATTAACGACACTTAAAATAACAATTAAAAAGAGGTCATTTTCATAATTTCATAACAAAATTAGGATTTTTTATAAAAAAATATATCATTTTCAACCTTCAATATCTCCCATTAATTTTCTAGTTAACCTTCTTGTTAACCCCTCTCTCACGATCAACAATAGAGATCCATTTTGAATCTTATTGAAAGATTCAATATTTTTTCTTTTTTAATCACATTATTAAAGTGCCAAACATAACAAGAAATAATTAGACAAAAATGAAGAATTTTTTTGTAGGAAAAAATGAGAGATCGCAAAGTATGGTAAGATTCTTCTTCCTTTTAACTGTGTTTGGGACTCAATATTTTTAATCATTTGTTGTTGTTTGAGCACTTAGTTTAAGTTTGCATTGTTCAACAATGTCGAAGAATAAGAAAGAAATTATTTATTATTTTTAAACTATATGTTCTATTTGAATTATTTAAATTATTAAATATATAAATTATTAAAACATATTATTAAAATCTGTTGACATAAAGTGAAATATTTATAACAATAACTCTTGTATTTAAAAAGTAAAATTGACATGTAACTGGAATTAATTTGAAATGAATTTTCCATGCATTTTAATAGTATAAATTTTACATGCATGTAAATTTAATTTTAACTTAATTTATCAAGATTTTGTATAATATACACATGTTAACAAGTTTTTCGAAATATAAATGTGTTAACAAGTAGCCTTTACACTTTTTATTATTTTATAGGTTTAAAATGATTTTACAGAAAATGAATTTCAAACATAAGGAATACAAGGGAATGTGGTAATATTTTTTTCAATTTCATTGCTTTATTGAAATGCATATATATCATTTTCATTGATTTTTCACTTTAAATGATTTGGATTAATGCAGATTTCTGCACAACACTTTCATGAACATAACATTGACATGGGTTGTGAACATAGTGAGGGATATAGAACCCAATAATCTCGTGTAAATCACTTCATCTATGTATATTTGTATAACTATTATAATGTATCAATGTATAATGTAATTGTTTGAGTTTTCTTTAATTTCAAATCAAATTCAATATTATTAACTCCTATGGAGTCAACGGTGTTCCTTATAATATGAAAGTTGTTTAATTATTATTAAGTCTCACATCGATTAGAGGTTTTGTTTCTACTGTATTTATAAGTCCTTGTTAATCTTTTCTCTCTAATAGCTCTTTTAAAAATAGTTAAATCATAAATTTTTACATGGTATCAGAGCTGGTTCTCTGGTTTACTATCGACGTCTAAGAGCTTGACAATGTGTTCACACTCAAGGCACAATTATGTTCGTTTAAGTTCCAACCAAGATCACTAGCTAATATGAAGGGGATTGTTAAGTTCCACCTCAGTAAGGAATTCTACTTTTGTTGCACGTATAAGTCATTTGGCAACCGTTCATCTTCAAGAGCTCTTTTTAAGAGAATTAGACGATAAATTTTTACAATTATATTGAAGTCAATGTAGGAATGGAATTTATATTTATTTTGGTGGAAAGATGAGGTAATCGTGTTAATCTATAATTTATTTTTGAATGTATAACAAATGTAATTTATTTTTTTACTCTGTCTTATGTAATTATGAAGTAGGATAATGGATGTCATTTTTTATTATTATTGTTTTGGAACAATGGATGTAATTTGGACTGAAATTATGCATTTTACATATCATTATAGTCTTGAAACACTTATGTTATTGGTTCAAGGCACTCTAGTTTTAGATTAAATAAAAAATAATATGTTTATTTATATGGGAAAAATAGTTATTATTGAGGACCAAAGGTTATAAATTTTTTTATTAGATTGTGATAAATGCTTCAGATATTTTTAGAGAAGTATGCAACATTCTTTATGTCCCCTTCTGTTTACATATGAAAGTTCGAATTGGTGTTTAACACTTATTTAGAAAGCATGTTCAAAGAAAATGGATTATCATTGCAGATTGTGCTTGCGTGCATGTATATGATCTAGGAAGAAGTTGTTTTCGAAATTTGTTTACACAAATAATCTAATGTAATTCATGCATTCCAATAACAATTTTTTTTTGGTTGACCAGCTTGCTATTTACTCTAGAATGCTTGGAGTTTGTGTGAGATTACATTATTTCCATAGTTGTTGATGCCGAGTCCTCTAAGATTGATTTTGTGGTAGACAATACCTATGTTCTTGTTTCTATCATTTATAGAGGCCACAAATTAACTTATGTATGCTGACCTAAACATAATCTCAATTGATGTGAATTTATACAAGTAAACATGCTATTAAATGCAATGCATTTCATAGTTTTACATCAGTTTTAGGCATTCAGTTTTAAACATGAAATTTTGTCCAGTTTTCATTAATTACTTAAATTTCATTAAATCATAACATACCATAAAATTAACATGAACTTCTATCCAAATTACTACACAAATGAACAAAACCTTTGTTTTGAAATCTCAAATGTTCTTTTAACATTTCTCAAGCAATCGCAGTCTTTAATACAAACATTGTTTTGCCTACTTTGATCTTCAAATTTCGCAAGATAACATTAGCATCTTGTTAAAGACCTTGACTATCATCGACAATCTCTCAAAGATCTTAACTTGATAGGTAATATTCTATATATGTTATTTATGTGTCGTAGCTGATTAAATTGTTGAGTTTTTTGGTTTCTTAAACTACCAGATGATCTATCATTGTTTTTACAACAATTCAATTATGCTTTATAAATGTGACTAATAAACTTAAAATATTAAACTCATTATAATAATTTTATCAAGAATTGATCATTTATCCTACCATTCTAATTCTAATACCTAATGTCAATAAATTAGAGTATATAATTCTAATATTAAATTGTTAGAGAGAAATATAAATCACACAACACACTTAATAGAGAATTATAAAGCTTAATAACTTATTACGTTCATTATTTTCTCAATGAATAATATATATAAACCTTTACATATTTACAATAGAATTTTACCAAAATAAACAACTGTTTTGCAAAGAATTTTTTATTTATCAAATGTAATATTAGTAAATGTTTAGACATATGAATCGATCTGTAGCTCGACTTAAGACGAAGGATCAAGACCTGTATCTCTACCCAAGACGAAGGATCGACCTACACAAAATGAGCAACTTGTGTTTATGTCATCAGATCGAACCTATGAAAGATGACCTAGTCATAAGACTCTGTATACTTTAAATGCACCAGTAAAGTAGAAGGTATATCCCAGAGAACCCTTCTCCTATAGGGTTGACCACCAGCTCGACCTAAGATAAAACTCGATACATAAAATTTTGTATTTTTTTTATGTACCGATTTTATCCTTTTGACACTCATATATGTGTACCCATTGTATAATCAATACATGTACATATAATGTCTTACAAATAAAAGAGTCTCATAAAATCCACACATTTAGTTAATTATCTTAACTTCTCTCTTAATTTTCTTTCTGTAAATTGGATCAACCGTAAAGAGTCAGTTAATATTAATTATTATTAACCATCATTAATTAAATGGTTTAATATCATATTATATAAATGGTTTTTATTAATTTAAGCTGAAATTTATTCCTAATATACACAACATCCTTAATACATAAATTCCATGAATAGTTAATGGAATGTATAATGTTGTCTAGTTTTTAAGTAACTCCATCCCCCGTCAAAATATTTAGGATAATTTGAACTTAAAAAAGAAAAAATTAGGTTAAAGGTTATTCTTTTGTTAATCCTTTGAGCTTAATTTGTAATTTGAGATTGATAACAATTATGGTTGCATGAATTTTTAAAGATAACAATAATACTGTTAATATTTCCATAAAATTAAATACATCTTATACTATCTATAAAAGTTTAAATCATCTTTATAAAGTTTTGATAAAATTATTCATATATTTTAAAATAATAACTACTATTATTCTTAATTATTGTATAATTTTATTTAAAATTTTATTTTTTTATCAATTAATTAATAAAATATTAATAAATAAAATATTGATAATTATCGTGATTATAATTATTTATATTTTTCATACAAAATTATTTATCTTAATTAATATAAACAACTATCATTCTTTTATAATAATTGTTTTTAAATCTTATTTTTAATTAATTAAGTAATATAAACATATATTATTAGTGAAAGTTTATAAGATATGGACGTAATTAATCTAGATGGAGGGTAAATAATTTATTTTTAATTTTTACTTATTTATAACTTAATAACCTAAATAAAGTAATCAGACATGTAATCGTGTGTAAGAATAAAATACAGAAATAAAATAATAACACACGATATTTTTAGGTGGAAACAACTTAGGTCACAATCATTATCTAAGAGGAAAACCATTAGTCTACCGGTCCACCGTACCACCTAACTTTCCATTATGAAAATCAAATGTTCAAGTACAAAGTTGATTTTATGCTATCATTTCTAAGATACTAACTCAATGTACTTTACTTATCAATCCTTACTTCATTTTCACAGTTTTTAATATTAGTGTGAGCGGTTTCTAAATCAACGTTTCAATAAATTTTTCGCCAATCAGATCGTTCACAATTTAACTACAAAAACGTTAGTACAAAAAACACAAATACTCGTATGTGTTCTAGAACGGATTTAAAAATAAATAATTCTAACTAAATGATTCTAAACATATGTCACTTAAATAAAATGAACTAATAAATTCTAAAGTAAAAAAATTAAGCATAATTTTTTAAAAAATAACTTATTTAAAATTTAATAATCAAATCAAATAATTATTATTACACATAAAATTATCTAATTTGAACATGTAAAAATCTAATGAGAGAGAAGTCATACAAAGATAAAATATATCAAATAAATTTATTAATAAATATCTTCAATATAATATTAATTTAATATTAAACAAAATATTTAAATTTTATGTTTCAATTAATAAAGATTCATGTACGTTTTTTTACTTCTGTTTGTATATATATTAATTAATTTTTTAACTTGGCTACCTATATCATCTTTATGCCTATATACTAATTAACTTTTTAACTTTCATGCGTATATCATATTTATGTCTATATATTAATTACCTTTTTTATTAAATCATACTTTCAAATCCAAGCGCAGTTTAGCTTCTAATTTTTTTTCTTCGACACCAACGGTTTTTTTTCTTTCAGCAGTTCGGCAGCTTCTCTTCTATTTTTTTTTTCCATATCAATTTAACCCTAATGTATCTATATATATATATATATATAATAATAATAATAATACTTAATGATATTAGAGTTAAATATATTTTGGGTTTAATTTTTTAATAATAATATTTAATGATGTTAGAGTTAAATATATTTTAGGTTTTCAAGGTACGTTAAAAAAAACCTTAATATTATAAAAATAATTTTTTAACAACATATCTTAAAAATATTAAAATATATCTAAAAATATTTAATTAGTAATTTCATAAATTAATTCAACTTTAAATAAATATGTTTGCTTTAAAAATAATTTTAGATTTATGAAAATGTGCTATTAAATGCATCAATGCAATTATAGTTATCAAAAATATACCTGAAGTACAATTATGTGGAACTCGAACATTTGTTCAACTACCCTAAAAACAAGTTTACAAGTAAATATTTTGTTCACGAAAAATAAATAATATTCATAGTCCTTACAATTAGTGATTAAAATATTGACTATTTTTTGGATCGTAATTTCTTATCTTAATTAAAATAAACAATTTGTATTCATATTATTTATCTTAAAATGTTATTTTTAATCAATTAAATAATATATTAATAAGTACACCAAATTTTCAACTTTTATAGTTATTTTACACCAAATTTTATACCTAAAGGTACACCAAAATTTTACTCATTTTTAACCCATAATATTAAATATTATACTTAAAATCATATTTATTTATAAAATAGAATATTCATATCATTACACCAAAAGTTACACTAAACATTACAGTAAGAGTTGTATTTAATAATTTTTTTATTAATTTTATATCATATATTTAATTTTTATTTTTATATATATAAAAAAATTAGATTAGTGACATTTGATATAATATAATATATCCAATTTTTGATTGTATTAAAATTTGATGCAAAATTAAAATAACTTTATTCTAACTTTTTTTACCAAATTTAATATTACTGTCGAGATCGGAGATGATGCATAGTTTTTGTAACATTATATTATTTTAGTCAACTATGCGTATGATTGTTGTTCAAGTACAATGGTTTGTTTATCGTCTAGTGCGTGGTAATTAAGCAATGTCCAATAACTTTAATATTTGAGAATTTGAATATTATTTCAAGCATTTGTTATAATTTGTCAAGGTTCACCTTAAAAATCACTTACCTATTCATAGAATTGGAAAAACAAATTGTCAAGCCAGATCAATTCCTCACTCGATCGGATCCTATTTATAAAATTTATAAATTTAATTAATATATATTAAGTGACCACTTTATTAGTCTATGTTTATGCAGTGGTCACAGGTTCAACTGCTCTTGTGAATCAAACCTAAAAAAGTTATTGCTGTAGATCAATTAACCTCTTGTGAATCAAACCTAAAAAGATTATTGCTGTAGATCAATTAACCTCAACCAGTAGGCTATACATCAATATGTGCTTAAGATATAAACATAATAAGGAAAAACATTAACTTTACTACCTATAAAAAAAATTATTTTTTTTTATTTTTATTGTAATTAAGTATTCATATTATTACAATATCTTTCAATTAATTATTTTATTTAAATTTTTTAAAAAAAATATTTTCCATTCTCACATTATCTTTTTTCTTTCACCATAACTCAAAATATCCATCTAAAACTCTAAATTACATATCTCTATTAAAATCACATAAATTAGATGAATGATAGCGTTTTTTTTAATAAAATAATTAATTCAAAAATATTATAATAACAGTTAATTATAAAAAAAATAACAAAAATAATTAATTAATTTTTTTACTAATATAAATATCAAAATAAGTTTTTGTCCTATTAATAATTAATGTATACTAATTACTAAAGCTAAATATAAATTAGACCAATTTTTTATGATTTTAATATACAAATCGATTTAATCTAATTTAATTTAATAAATTTAAATATTTGTTTACATTTATAAAATACGGGAGTAAATCGATCTTATCCATCTTATTGTCAATCGAGGTGTTATTTATTATTATTATTACAATATCTTTGAGTATTTTATTTTTTTAAAAAAATTATATTAATATTAAATTTTATTGACATAAAATACCACACTATTCATCGCATATTCTAATAACAATAAATAACTTCTTAAATCTACTCGCCATCAACGACTTTATGAGTAAACTGAAATATAAGAATAGGTTTAATGCGCTTACACCTATTTTGAGTCATTTTTTCTCTCTTTCTCTCTCTCTCTCTCTATTTTTAGGGTTTCAACCCAAGTTTTTCCACTTATTTTCTTTTATGTTGTATTTGGTTGGAGAAAATGTAAAGAAATCAGAATAAATTCCTTTAATTTGTGTGTTTAGTTTGATTGAAAAATGAGTCAAGAATGAAATCGATTTCTAAAATCTCATCTCAATTTTTTTTCCAATTTTACCCCACCCAAATATAACCTTAAATTCAAATCCCAAAACCCAAAACCCTAAACCTTAAATCCCAAATCCCAAATCCCAAAACCCTAAACCCTAAACCCCAAATTCCAAAACCTTAAACACTAAATCCCAAAACCCCAAAATCCTAAACTGTAAAACCTAAATCCCAAAACCTTAAACCCTAAATCTCAAAACCCTAAACCCTAAATCTCAAAACCCTAAAATCCTAAACCCTAAATCCAAAATCCCAAATCCTAAAGCTCTAAACCCTACACCCCAAATCTCAAATCTTACATCTCAAAACCCTAAATCATATTTAGAAAAATAATAATTTTAATAATATATTTTCTTTTTAAGTAATAATTATTTAAAAAAATAATGATTTCAATAACATATTTTGTCTCACGAAAAAATAATAATTAAATAATATTATTTAAATTTTATTAAATAGAGAGACATTAAGGTAATTTATAGTTTTTTTCGTTCCATTCCAGCGGCAAACAAAACACTACAATATTGATTACTTCTTTGATTTTAATGGTCAAACCAAACAACATTATTTCTAATTCTAATTCTGATTCCAATTCCGATTCAATTAACAACATCTTAGTGCCTCTATGTTCTCTTATTGTCTATCATCTCCCCTCTTATGTTTTTAGTTTTATTAAGATTTTAAAGCTTATTTTTAGTTTATAACCACTTGTCTCTAACTATTCTAGCCTTTGCTCGTGAAATATTTTAACCATCGCTCGTCGCCATCATCGTTCAATGGTGTGAAGGTTATGGGCTTTGTTCAGTGGGTGCTTTTACTACTTTTGGTGGTTGGTTCCATTGATTTTTATTTTATTTTTGGAACTAGCTGTGTGTTTTGTGATTATTTGAAGTAAAATTCTCTCTCCATCGTTAATGGCTTGTTTATGGGTGATTGTTTCAATTGACTTGCGATAATTTTGTATTTTTTTGTATTTATTGTTCTTTAGTTTTTGATTTGTTTAAATTTTTTGTAAATATTGTATTTTTTTTTGGTTGAAAACAAATTATTTGATAATTTATTTATTTTGTGTGTTCAAGTTTTTTGTTAAAATGTTTCTAAAATAGTTTCTTATTTATCTTTGGAATAATTGCAACCAAATTTTAAAATTAAATGTTAAGTAATTTAATAATTTTAAAATTAAATGTTACAGTAATTTAATAATTTTAATATTTGATGTATCTGATAATTTGAATATTGATTTGATTTGTAAGTTTGTTTTTATTTCAATAAAATTTTCGGTGGTTATTAAAAAAAATACGGAAATATAAGAAGTACCAAATAAAACAGAACGCACCTGTAACCACCAATCAGAAAAAAAGGTGCGAAATAAAAGGGAAAAGATGTTTAACGGAAAACGCAAAATAAAAACATACAAAAATGGCAAGTCCAAGAGAACAACTATAAGTTCAAGAGAATTTTCACACAAAATTCTCTCATACAAGTTTTTCTCTATTTTTGGGATAATTAACAATGAAGAAATGAAGTCATATTTATAGCCTTTAAGTTCTCATTTCATATGACAAACATTTCTTCATTCAACAAAATTAGGCTACCTAATTTCCCTATTCTTTATTCAAACAAGGTTAGGCACCTTCATCTTTGACAATATGATAAATCACCTTCCATGAATTTTTTTCTAAATTAGGCACCTCCTATTTTGACTAACAAACCTAATATTATTTTTAATCAATCATAACAATCTCCACCTTGATTAAAAATAAACATGATTATCACTACAACACTGTCTATTCCAACAGTCATAATTCTCTACACCGAAAATTATCATACTCCACCATAAAGAGTACACCCACTTAGAATTAATCACCAATTCTAAGAATTTCACATCGGTTCATGTCGAAAAAAAAAACTTGCTGAAATTTATGGTGCAACTCTCACACTTGGTTTTCCCGATAGTTCATCAACCATCGACATCCTTTCCACCACACACCTTGCATCTATATCAAGCCAATGCCTGTGTGCAAACTTGTGGACCCGCTACCAGTAACACACCATCTTTTATAGCAATATTTAGAGACTAGCGGCATGCCATGAGGATGTACACGCTCTTTTCAAAGAGCATCACTATAGTATTTGAAAACAGACATACTATTAGCGTCACCGTCGGTATTTGAGCTTCTTGCCGAATCAGCTCCACCCTTTGAACAATTTCTTTTGAGGTGCCCAGATTGTCCACACCCCCAGCACACTATCTTCTTTTTCATGAAATTGTTTTTCTTTCGGTTGTCAACTACCAATGCTGAGTTTTCAGGCGAAACATTTCTTCCACTACTCACCATTTTTTCTTCAGAAAACAACTTGCTAGTAACTTCTGAAAAAATTATTTTCTCTTTTCCATGAATCAAGATAAGTTTCATGTGATCATAAGAAGATGGAAGAGACCAGATGAGCCTTAAAGCTATATCTTCATCATCAAGTTTAACTCCAATGGTTTCCAGTTCAGAGACAATATCATTGAGAACACTGAGATGGTCAGACATAATAGTTCCTTTATTCATACGCAAAGTATGAAACTGCTCTTTCAAATACAACCGATTTGAAACGCCTTTTGCCTGATACAATTCTTCAAGTTTTTCCCAGAGTTCTTTGGCCATAGATATTCCATGCACATTTGCAAGAATATTTTTGGCCAAACAAAGCTGAATTGCACTTACAGCTCTTAGATCAAGAACTTCCCAATCTTCATCACTTATATTGGTTTTATTGGACTCAATACCAGTAACAAGGGTTGGTTTCCCCTTTAACGCCTTGTGTAACCCATATTGGATCAACAAATATTTGACTTGTACTTGCCACAAGCCAAAATTGATTCTCCCATCAAATTTCTCAATGTCAATCTTGACTCCTGACATTTCTCTTTCTTTCTTTGAAATTGGTTATGATACAGTTGTTAGGAAATTTGGATAAAATGATATAATCACAAATTCCTACTCCCAAGATATTCCTTAGTAGAATATCAAAAAACAGAGAAATAGATTATACACAACACAAGAATTATAGTAGAAACTCTAAATTAGAGAAAAACTATTTTCGTTGTCAAAAGACAACAAGAGAAAAATTCACTATGTGAAAAATTGTTACAACCACACTCTCAGTAATTTTCTCACACACCCAAAAGACAAGAACAACTATAAGCCCAAGAGAATTTTCCCACAAAATTCTCTCACTCAAGAACTTCTCATACAAGTTTTTCTCTATTTTTGGATTAATTAACAATAAATAAATTAAGCCATATTTATAGCCTTCAAGTTCTCATTTCATATACCAAACATTTCTTCATTCAACAAAATTAGACTACCTAATTTTCCTATTCTTTATTTAAACAAAGTTAGGCACCTCTATCTTTTACAATATGTTAAGCCATCAGAATAAATTTTCTTCTAAATTAGTCACCACTTATTTTCACTAACAAACCTAATATTATTTTTAATTAATCATAATAAATAATTACTATCAAATTCCTTTCGCTGATTCTTCTGTTGTTCGTCAAGATAACTGTGAATTGACCTTTAGTGTGATATCCCAGCTGCAATAGATTGTTTCTGTCAGACTGATTATAAAATTATTTAGTAAAACCAATTCATCGGTTGTTCACTTGCTTTATAATGTACTTGGTAAAAGAGGATATCTTTTTTCTTTTTCTGAACTTTAAAGTTAAAATGTTGTTTGAGATTTGCCTTCAATTTTTCAGCCTTTCATCAACTTTGTATCTGCAGGAACGCCAAAGTTCATCTCAACTGAAGGATGATCAAAGGCGGAAAGAACGAGAGATGATTAATGAAATTCTTAGTGTCAAGGAAATACTCCGTGATGCCAAGCAGTGCCCGTCTTGCAAGATGGCAATCTCCCGAATTGAAGGTTGCAACAAGATGGTGTGTGAGAACTGTGGACAGTACTTTTGCTATCGCTGTAACAATGCAATTGATGGATACGATCATTTCAGGTTTGCAATTATCTTGTATAATTTGTTCAGTATCCATTTTATGTTTCTGCCAGAATATTGTACACGATTAACTTTGTAATGAAGTACTGAAATCTCTTTTTCCCAATTAAAGGGAGGGAGCATGTGAACTGTTCTCACAAGAAATGATCAGCCAGTGGGAAGAACGAATAAACCCTCATCAGGTTTTGGGTCAGATTCAAGCCGAAATGTTTGCTGAACATGGTCAATTATGCCCAAATTGTGGTCAATTTAATGCAAAGGTATGTGGAGATTAGGTTTAACAATGCTAATGGGATTTGTTATTGTTACACTTTTTGATTCTTATCCAAGGATGAATCCTCTGTTTACTTTTATCTTATTTAGCATCCTTTTAGTAAATGTGTTTCAAACTATTTGGTATAAATTGTCGTTTCCTGAAAAGCTGAAGTAAAATGCAAGGAACTGTACCGCAAGATTGTGGGAAAACTGGAAGAAAAAAAAACTATTTGTAGGGAAAATATCTGCAGACTTAACTGGTGCAAAAATTTCACCATGGGGCTTGACTTTTTGTGCGACTAAATGCGTGTGTTCTTTCTTGTACCTATTTTAAATCTTCAAAAACTATTTTTACATATAAAGTTGACAAAATGCATACGTGTAACTGTAGTTTTCATGGGTTAGAAATGTTATTGAAGCAATAGTGGACAAAATCCAAATATACTTGAAGCGGTCAATTTTTAGGAGTAGCAAATTTTATAAGTATATTAGAGATAAAATTAAGAAGTAATTTAAGGAGTAAATTAAGGAGTATAACTTCTTAATTCAATTAGTAAATCAAGAACCTTAATTCAAGTAGTAAATTAAGGAGTAAATCAAGGAGTAATTCAAGAAGTAAAACAAGGAATCATTAATTCAAAAAGTAAAACAAGGAATCCTTAATTCAAGAAGTAAAAAAAGGAATCCTTAATTCAAATAGTAAATCTCCTTATATATAGTTATAGAATTGTAATAAAAATATAAAAAAAACAATAAAACTTTGAAATATTTTATTTTATTTAGAAAGATTTTTAGGCCTTGGCCTTTTGCCTTTACGTTTTCAACAATAATTTTTCAACAAAGTACCTAGTATTCATCCCTTCTCATGATTATGTTCTGCCGAGCCTTTGCATAATAATCGGGTCCAGTTCTTCATGTTTTTATTTGTGACATTAAATTATGATATTTTCTATTTATACCATCATGTCATTTTGTTTTTATCCACTCAAGATGCTAGATAGTGTCAGCTGGAATGTCGAAGTTTCTGTTTCCATATTTTTGGTTCATTAACAGGTTGGTAATAATAATCATATCTTCTGCTGGGCGTGCCAAATCCATTATTGTTACTAGTGCAAAAAGATTATCAGACGCAGCACTCAGCATTTCGTACCCAAGGGTTGTAAACAACACTCTGTAAGATAGCTCTTTGCAGAAATCAGAAAATCCATATAAAGGAGTGAAATCATCCAAAAGTTCTTCTATAATCCAAACAGCCATTGGCATTGTGGAGTAAGACGAAATGTTTGCGAACCTCAGGAAATTTCCTTTCAGCCTGAAGCCATAGGGTACAATCCTCTGGGAGCAAGTCATTATGGAGTTAACTTCGGCTGTCTACACAGATACATTATTTTCTCCATTAGAAAAACATTAAACAATACAAGTCTCATATATCTTCTTTTCTATTGAGCTACATTTTTTATGCTGGTAATATGTTCTGTTGTGAAGTTCTTGTTTCATATTATTTTTTAAGGCATTTTTTTTCTCCCTTATATTATTATGGAAGATTGGGGTAGAAATCTCTTTGATTCCAGTCAGATGTTGGTAAAACTTTAGTTGAGGAGGTCCTTGACCTTGACCTTGAGCTAAGTTTTGTTAGTTAATTCGCATTCACAAATAATTTGAATATAGATTGAAAGAGTGTATGAACAAATGTGTTAATGCTGGAGCCTTGCTTTTACTTCTTAAATATTGGATCAAGGTTCCATTCATGTCAGAGAAGAAACAGTCAAAATAATAATAAAAGTTAGAATCTTTAATGTCAAGGTCAAAAGACAAGCCCTTAATATGTACACTGTTTTGAGTCTCACGGTGAGACACAGGCTTTTGTTTTTGTTTTTCTTTCTTGATAAAATAGTACAGAAAATATGGCCACTAAATCAATCAGATAGGGTGATATGAGCATTAATCATTTACAGCATCTTCTTCTTCCTCTGGTTTCAAAAAAAATTCTATGTAAGCAATTCGGCTGGGATGCTGATATCCAGCAGAATCAATGTGCAAATGCGGAATAGATGGTCTTGCAACTGAAACCAGGTGCTGAACTTTCAGCAATCCACCTCTTCCGATAGTTACCTTGCTTCCTCTATTGTCTTTTATGACACTGCTTGGTATGTTTGAAGTTGTTGCCCGGAGAAACTTGTATTTGTACCTTTCCATATCAGCAATAAACCAAATAGTTTAATTGAATTGCCAAAGTGAATGTAACTATTCAAGTTAAAATAAAAAGATGAAAATACCTATAAGACACTTGACGATCACAATGGAATGCAATCAGAAGATCAGTATTTGCATAATACATGAAGTCTATCTGCAAAAGTCCAAAAGAATGGGAATTTAAGAATATTCCGTTAAGTCAGTAATGCTTTCCTTACTTTGAAAAACAAAGGATACCTGCAAATCTCCATGGCCGTCACCTCTAAATGTGACAGTGGGAGGAACAGGTTGTAAAGTTATCTGGATGCTAGATCCAGGCCATTCAAGATCATCAATAGCTTCCTTCAATGCTGCAGACTGGTTACAATACCATCATCCTCAATATTAATGTAAAAATAATTAAAGAACTTCTCTTCACAAATGAAAAACATAATTTAACGATCCTCCACAGAACTCAGAGCACTCACCAATTAGCCCTCGAAGGAGACTACTACTATTTTGTTTAGCTAAAGTTAGCGAAGGACTATTACATTTTAAGTTACTTTGAGTACATGATGCCTCCCGGTAACATTATGAATTTATGATTTCATGCAACCTCAAACTTTATGATTCAATTGATCACCAAAGCTATGTTTATGCAGTGACAGTAACATCAAATAGGAATAAGGAATATAACCATTCACACAATTTCCCCATTTTTTTCCCAGTATGAGTCGGGGAGGTGAACTTGTATCAAACTAACAGGTGACAATTGCTGAATTTAGATGTATAAGATTTACATTCTTGATTCTTGTCGTAGTTGGTTTCCAGGGATCTAGTCCAAACTAGACCAAAATATGTGATTAAATTAGATAAATAAATGGAAACTGTAGCAACTAAATTTTATTTGATAGAATTTTTAGCAGTTTCGTAGTTTTAGTTAAAACTTACAGCTGCAAGCTACAGTGGCCTGCAGCCTCATTTCATCTATTAATTATTACGCAAGTGAGAGGAAAACAAATTGAAATATTTTATTTTGAACGTCTGAGATTATGATACTTGACACAGAGGCCAAGCAGGTTCCAGCATATTAGAAATCTACCTTAACGGTAAAAGTGAGTGGAGTGCTCCCTGCAGGTTCAAAACTGTAATCCCATGAAATTGTGTCAGGGATCCTTGTCCTAATCTCGGCATAAATGCCAGCATCTAAAGAGTCAACAGACCTGGTAGAACATATAATTAAGAAGTTATCTGACATAGGCTATGGATCATCAACATGAAACAAATGCATAAAGATCAGAAAGATGAATTGAAGTCGATGCACACTCAATTAAGCATAACTTACCCAACCACTCCCAAGATTAAACATCAAATTCCATTACTATGTCCTGGTTTAGACCGTTTAATTTAGTTAAAAGCAAAAAGATCATTAAAGAAAAAGCCAAACATAATTTTAGGCTGTTTGATAAACCACCATATATGGACCAACTTTAAAGCAGATTGAGTACATACTTGAGAAGACTTGACATTATGGATGAGAGAACTGTGACAAATAATTAAATATCTAGAGAAATATTAAGATTAACGGGTCAAAGAAAAAAAAAATGTAATAGTTTGGTCAAGAGCAAGAATCAGATTATGGGTTATCTGGCGGAAACCATTAGCAAATTATATTGAAGATAATGAAGAGCTTTTATGACAGTTTGTTTGTAACCAATTAGAGAAAGAGGGGATATCATACGTACTTGAGAAGAAGTTGCATATCAGTCCCGGGATATCGAATTTCAATGGTGCTTGCATGTCCTGGAACTGAAAATGCGTTCAGGCAATCAACAAAGAGACCCAAGCTCACTCCAAATCGAGGTCGCCCTTGTGCCCCATATTCATACCGAACGAAGAGCTAACATGAATAACATTTTTACACAAGGGAATCAAAACCAAGCTCTTAAAATTATAAGGAAATGAGTCAGGTCCGGTTTCCTTCTCAAGAAACTAAAATCATAAGTCACTCTTAACTAAGCTCTAGATTCAACTGTTAATAGTTAAATTCTAGATTTATCGTTCAATTTGTTCCCGCTTTTTTCTAGGAGCCAAGCCAGTATAAATAAATCAATACCTCACGCTGTAGATAAACTTTGGCCTGAAGACAACCGCTTTCTTCCACAATCAAAACGATGCCATGCTCGGATAATTCCATAACCGCATCCTTATTGTAAAACATCACAAATGATTTTAATCAGCTACCTACAGTCTAAACCCTACATTTTCAAGTAAAAACATGCGAGAAGCTCCTTTTGGTCCTCGGAGTACTATAGCTTAGTGTGTGTGTGTGTTTTTTTAAATTATAAAAAGTTCAAAAAGTGAAGTGGCTAACAGCTTCCTAGGACATTTCCGATAACCAAACAGAAAGTTTGGGGAAAGAAAGGCGATTGAAGTTAAAAGAGAGAAAATAAATGAATTAGAAGGAAGGATATGGGACCCACTTGATGGCGTTTCCACCGAACGGCGGTGAGTGCGTCGACCATGCCCTGTACGTTGTCAAGCTGGCACACTAGATCAGGTGCTTCTGAGTCTACCGCCGATGAGTTCATTTTCTCTTTCCCGCCAAAGATACAATTCTCGCTTCCTCAGTTCCCGCACATCCTTATAAAAGAAACCGGGAATAAACCGAACCGGACTGATAATTTGTAAGATTGATAATCATGCATAAACTAACAATTTCATTGATTTATTTGGTTCTTCAACACTGCAAAATTTTAATTAAATTCAGGTTTTCAAATTTTTTAAAATATACTATTTCTTCCTTAAATTTTTTCATATTTCACAAATATGTTGTAAATTTATATTCAAATACATATATATGAATCAAAAATTTAAGATTTATATGTAAAATTTTAAAAATTTAGAACTAAATGATATGATTTAAATAGTTAAAAGTAAAGATTTAAAAAATTTAATTAACTAATAATATATATTAAAAAATTTAAATTTAATTAAAAATTAATATATTCTTACCTTAAAATTATAACCCAAAACAACTTTAATCCCAAAAACTAATATATAATTAAATTCTATATTGATTTGCCATATATATATTACTTTTAGTGTTATCGTAGATAAGATGAGATAATTTTTTTATAACAGAGATTGAGAGCACCGACCATCCTTAACAGAGCGAAGACCACCAACAAACCTCTACGATGAGAACTATCGGTCTCAACGTCCCCTAACACCAATCTCAGCTTCTATAAGCGCCAATTTCAATGTGTGCCTCCACTAACACCAACCTCGTGACTCCAACAATGTCAGTGTTTGCCTTCACAAGCGAGTAGCGCATCCTCACGACCTCTACCAGCTAACTCCTTACACTAGGTCATTTCCCTCTACTGTAATATAGAAGAAGAAGAACTTGTTAATCCGGGAAGAAGTGAAAACGAACAACTATTAATTTTTATATGATAATATTTGATTAAATAGTAAATTTGTTAATTTATCTTGTTATATATTACCAGTAAATTAAAGTGAGTTATTTTCTATTGTAGAGTGTTTGGATTTTGGTATATTTTATGAAATTCTCTACATATTGGTGTTTATATCTCTATTTAATTATTAATGAATTTTTCTAGGTGTGTCGTCGTGAGTGAAATAGACTTTTCATATTAAAAAATTAAACCACTTAAATCATTGTTTGTTATCTATTTTTTCTCACTGATTATTATATCATTATTACTCATAATTATATATTTATACAATCAAATTGTATCCAAATTTCAATTCCAATAGAACTAATTTATAACATCTTATATACACATATTTTACGGATATATTTTTCACTTTTTAAAATTTACTATTAATATAATATGCAACACAATATCCCTTCCCCTTTTAAATTCTTCTTTTAGTCTTTCAATATTTCTACTGGCTTCTTGCGTTCAAATTTGTTTCTTTCTTTCTAATATGTAAACGTTCCACGTTTATAATAATCACCTAACACATTTATTATTTAAAAATTAATAGTTTCATCATCTCTTTATTTTAAAAAATCAACATCTTTCGAGTAACTGCTGTAATTTCTTTTGTTTCAAATCAGACTTCTTATTTTTTTTATTACTCATATTTTATTAAAAGTTTTATTTATTGAATATATTTTAAAATAATTTCTTTTTAATTCTCATGATATAAAAAGGATTCTATTTTGTACTCAAAATTTTCAAAAAGTTTTACTTCAGTTTTTTTTTAACAGACAAAAGACTATTGTGAGACTTTTTAGGCAGACATAAAGTGAGAATTTGCCACCCTTCTTCCTCCTTTCTCTGTCATTTTTTATTGTTTATAGTATCATTTCCTTTCCCTGTCAATTTTGTTATCTTTCAAGTGAGCTCCGTGTTTTCAGCTGATGGTATCTAACTGAGGTAGAACGTTCGAGATAAAAGCAAATATTGATAGAGATGTAGATAAGGATTTTAGGTATAATCACAAAAAAAACAATGTTTTTGTTTTGTTTGCTGTGTATATTGACATATCGTATGATTTTGTTGTGTAGTGAAGGAATCAAGGGAACCTATAAATGAAAGTGGATGCGGAGGTAGCAGAGGTTATGGACGCAGATGTGGTTATGGAAATGGTTTTTTTGTTTGTTTGAGATTTTTCATTATTATTCAAAAATGATTAAAATAATTTTTTAAAAATAAATATGAGTATTAAATATGAACTTTTTACTTACCATAAATAATGTCTTTTTAGAAATGAGATGAGATGTGATCGGGAATTATTCTTTATGTTCTATTTATCTCCATCTTCATTGTCTCAAAAAAATTTAAAAGAAAGAGAAAAATGTAGTAAAAATCTTCTAGATTAAGTAATTATTTAGTAACTTAGATTTCATTTACTCTTTTAGTTTTAAATAAAATAATTATAAATTATATTATTTTTATATTTTTATATTAAAATACTAATTTAATTTTTTTTAAATAAATTATTAAAATAATATACTTTACCTCCATTTTTTCTAAAGCAATGAGATTAAATCACAATACTCTTACTCTAAAAAACCAAACTATACTAATTATCTACTATAATACACCTTTATTACATATCCTTAAAATATATTATATATTATAAAATTTTATAATTATATAAAATAGATATCAATAAAAATGATATTTTTATTAATAAATAAATATTTTAATTATAAAAATTTAATATTATGGTATATGAAACATAAGTTATTATAATAATTATTTAATTCATAATAATAATAATTTAATTATATCAATAATTTTTACTTTAAAATTAAATTTATTAAATTTAATTACATAATAAATAAATATGGTTAAAATTTATAGGCACTTATGTTATTGAAGTTTTCATTTATCATAATTTACTTATTAATAAGGAATACTCGATATACGTAAAAAATTAGAATCTTTGATGTATAATCCTCGCTCTATCACCTATATTAATTTTGACTCGTTAAGATTTATGGGACAATTATAAGGTTTAATTAGATTCTTGTGGAATCTGGACTATCAAATCAAAGGTTGAGTTGAAAAAAATTAACAGTACCAACCAATAGGGATACAACACATAGCACACGGTATTTATTGGGCAAATCAAAGGAGGATGCGTGGAAAGGACGGACTGATCTTGGTCAACAATGTTGGCATCACTATGTGGGAATCTGTGATTCAAGGTTATGGCTTGCATGGCGCACAATTGGGAATAGTGGACGAGTAGTGTGACAACACGTGGATAGATGTTGACCGCGTGGCAAACTCGAAAGGAACGTGGTTCTAACACATGTCAAAACCCTGTGTCACTCTGTACATGCGACTTTGTATGATTCACCTTCTTCGATTGTGTGGCATCTACGTGGCTTGCTTCGTCAACTCTATTATTTGCGTGATATCCACGTAACAGTTTCTAATTGATCTTGCGTTAAAAATTCATAAATTTTCTATAGAAATTTTAAAAAAATTCTAAAAAAATTCAAAAAATATAATTTTACTAGAAAGAAAATATTTTAATATTTTAAATCTCAAAAATAGTACTTATTGAATAAAACGAGTAAATATTAAGAAAAAAAATGTATTGATGAATCTATTTTCATAGAGTAATTACATATCACTTTTAAATAGACTTAACCTTATATGAAAATTTATAACACTTAATTATTTACATATAAGTCTAGTTTTGGATTAAAATCCAATATATTTTACATGAATTAATATTATGAATATGATATACAAGTTTATTGATGTGGTACCAATGGAGCGATAGAATGAGTTGTTTTACAACTCGAAGACTTAATCATTATTGTTAGATGGATATTTATCAAACTTTTCATTTATTAACTTTTTTATAAAAAAATATTCAAGATAGACATTCTTGTTTTTATTTTATTTTAACATGTACATATATTTAGATATCTTTCTTCTATATTAATGAAAATATTTTCATAATTTTTTTTATTATTATCACAATAATAATTTTTTAGTTCTAATTTTACTCAATAATAATAGTATTAATACGTAATTAATAGGTTAAGATGTCGTTTTAATTCTTTGTTTATGTTTTTATGATAGAATGATTATTTAGTTTATAAAATATATTATTAATCATTTTAGTTATAAAAAATAAATTATAAAATAACAAGCGTTATTATAGCACCAATATTTTAATATCTCATCATTATTTTGGATTCATTAAGGGTATATATTTTGGTTATTTAATACGTTTTTTTGCAATGAAATTGAAAATCTAACTTTAAAATTCGTTGGGAGAATTCGATTTGGGGCTTTGGGTCTTCAGTTGGGCCTGTGGGTTTAAGGTTGAGGATTCGCGTAGAGACTGGCGAGACAACGAGTGGTATTTTGTTTAGGTGAAAAAGTTTTTTTTCCTTTTAATTATTTAATTAAATCATTAAAAAACAATAAAATATGAAAGTTTGTCATTTAAAAACAATTTTTTAAACCATCAAAAGATTAAGTAATAATACATTTTTGATACTAAAAAAAAATCAAATAACACTAATTAAAAGCAAATATATTAAGTAATTAGTAACGCTAAATTAAAAAGATGTTACTTAAAAACAAACGAGTTAAATGATATTTAAAGTTTAATCAAAGTGCAAGATTATTAGACTCAAAGTGCAAGATTATTAGACTCTTTACGTTAATAATAAGAATAAAATGACATTTTATACGTAATAATAATAAAAAATTCTCAATATTTTAAAACCTTTAAATCATTCTGATTCAAACATAAAAACACTTCTGATCATAACCATATGATTGTTACCGAGATTAAGAATATAATTGCCTTGTTCGTCTCTGTTTGATGTGTTTATATTCACAAGGAAACTAATGGTGTTACACAATATTTGACAAAAGAAGCTTCTAATTATTCAATTCCTTTAGTCTAGGTTGGCATTGGACTTTATTACATTTAATGTAAGTTTTGTTTATGTATTTTTGAGTAAATTAAGTATTCCATTATAAATGGTATTAATTATGAAAAAAGGTCAAAGAATAAATATTAATTAAACACCAATATTTAATACTTTTATCATTTTCTTACAATTTTTGATTTATTAAAATTGTATTTTGATTATTTTATGTGTTTATCTTTAAACACAACAAATTCAATTCCCTCTATTTTCTTCTTTTTTTAATTAAATTTAAATTTTTACTTTTAATAATTAAAAAATACATATTTTTCTCAGATAATTTACCTAAATTTAAATTTAATAATAAAATATTCAAGTTTATTATTTATCGATACCTTTTTAATAATAAAAAAGATTAAATAATAATTTTTTTAACAATTATTAAGACTAAATTACATCATTTAAAAATAAATGGACTAACCGACTTAAAGTTTAATCAAAGTGAAAATTTCAACCTATTTTTTTCTTTAATTTATCACGATGTAGAAACTGATTATTAATAAACCAATGCACAAGAAGGGTACATTGTGAAAGAATTGGATTTATTAATGATGAATAAACGAATGTTTACAACCTATTTATACAAAAGAAAAGCAAAATTGTAATAATTAAAAATAAACACAATTATGGAGAGGCATGTTCTTGGACAGCCTATCCTTCCCCACCAACAACTTGGTGGCTGCTTCCAGCTGGTGTGTTGGTTGTCACCAGCTGGATATCATGTTCTTTAACATTCCCCCTCAAGTTAGAATATATGTTAATTATTCCTAACTTGTTAAGTAAGCTTGAGAACTGTGGAAAACTCAGGGATTTGGTAAATATATCTGCTGGTTGCTCTAATGTAGAGATATGATAAGTTTTGATCATTCCAGCTTGAATCTTTTCTCTTACTAGATGACAATCGATCTCTATGTGTTTAGTTCGCTCATGAAACACTGGATTTGATGCAATGTGAAGAGCTGCTTGATTGTCACAATATAACTTGGTTGGTTGGGAGTGTTTGATACCCAAATCATCCAGAATATATCGTAACCAGGTTACTTCGCAACATGCTGCTGCCATAGAGCGATATTCTGCTTCTGCACTTGATCGTGAGACTGTATTTTGTTTCTTAGTCTTCCAAGAAATTAGCGAGTTTCCAAGAAACATACAATATCCTGTGGTTGATCGTCTTGTATCTGTGCATTTTGCCCAATCTGCATCACAAAAAGCATTTAGTTGTAATGAACTAGTTGTTGAGAAAAAGAGACCTTGCCCTGGTGTGTTCTTGACATATCGTAGCACTCGTTGAGCTGCTTCCAAATGTGGTTGTCGTGGTTTATCCATATATTGACTGAGAATGTGCACGGCATACACTAAGTCGGGCCTTGTGATGGTCAAGTATATTAATCTCCCAACAAGTCTTCGATAGGATGTGGGATTACTGATGAATTCCCCTTCAACCTTGCTGAGAGATAAATTTTGTTCCATAGGTGAATTTGCAGATTTGGCACCAAGATAACCCATATCCTCCAATATTTCAAGTGCGTACTTGCGTTGTGACAGAACAATTCCCTTCTTGGAACGTGAAACTTCTATGCCCAAAAAATACTTTAATTCACCGAGATCTTTAAGCTTGAATTGGCTCATGAGATGATTCTTAGTTTCTTCAATGTCTTGTATATTGTTTCCTGTTATGATTATATCATCTACATAGACAAGGAGAGCAGAGAAGGAATTACCACGGGTTCGGACGAACAGTGAGTGATCATACTTGGATTGGTTAAAACCAGCTAGCTTAAGTGTTGTTGATAGTTTGATGAACCACTGTCGTGAGGCTTGTTTGAGTCCATACAAAGATTTATGTAGCTTACATACTCGTGTTTCCCCCTTTCGTCCGAATCCAGGTGGAAGGGACATGTAAACATCTTCATGAAGATCACCATAGAGAAAAGCATTGTTGACATCGAGTTGTCGAAGATGCCAATTTTGAATAGCAGCAACGGCAAGGAGAAGCCGAACAGTGACAAGTTTGGCTACTGGTGCAAAAGTTTCTTGGTAGTCAAAACCTTCAATCTGACTGTATCCTTTGGCCACTAACCGAGCCTTGTATCGTTCCACAGAACCATCAGGATTATACTTGATTTTGTAGACCCTTTTACAACCAACTGGTTTCTTGTTTGGAGGAAGCTGTTGAAGCGTCCAAGTGCCATTAGTTTCAAGAGCATCCAGTTCTTGTTTCATGGCAAGCCGCCAATTTGGATCATTGAAAGCTTCAGCAAAAGTGGTTGGTTCCCTGAGAATGGAAATAGAAGTAGCAAAAGCACGATGTGCAGGTGATAATTGGTCATAGGTAAGTACATGAGATAAAGAATGAGAAGTACCTTTGTCTTTGGACGATGCTGAGTGAGACGAAGGGAAGGACCGAGAAGGTAGGGAAGCTTCTACATGATATTTTTGAAGGTAGCTAGGAACATTGGTGGATCGACGAAGCCTATGTGTGACTGGTGTTGGAGGAATTATGTGTGGTGGAGAAGTTGACGATGATGTTTCTGGAGATGAATTTTGAAGATGAAGAGTGTCTGAGTTGATTGTTGGAAGGACAGATGGTGTATGATTAAGTGATATATTTGGATTGGTTGATTGACGAATGTTGGGTAGGTCATCATAAATAGTATCTTCTGATGGAGGAAATAGAGTTGGAGTGTTGACAGCGGAAGTGAAATAAGGAAATACATGTTCATGAAAGATAACATCACGAGACACTAAAGTCTTGTTTGTTTCCAGATTGTAGACACGATAACCTTTGATCCCAGATGGATACCCAATGAATATGCATTTATGTGACCTAGCATCAAACTTGGTAAGTCGATCATGATGTGTAGAGACAAAGCAAAGGGAACCAAAAACACGAAGGTGTTCATACCTAGGAGTTTTGTGAAAAAGGACTTCAAATGGTGTTTTACCCTTGAGAACAGGTGTTGGAGTACGATTTATGAGGTATGTGGCTGTAAGAATGGCATCTCCCCAGAATTGTTTAGGAAGATTGGCTTGGAAGAGTAATGAACGAGCAACATTGAGAAGATGACGGTGTTTACGTTCAGCAACACCATTTTGTTGAGGGGTAGAGACACAACTAGTTTGATGAAGGATTCCTTTGGTAGAAAACAACTGGGTCATAGAGAATTCTGGTCCATTGTCACTACGAATGATTTTAACTCTGGATGAAAATTGTGTTTCAACAAGGTTGATGAAGGTGGTAAGAAATGTACGTGTATCAGATTTAGTATGTAAGAGATAGACCCATGTGCATCTTGAGTAGTCATCAACAATAGTGAGAAAATAACGTGCTCCATTAAGTGCTGGAATGTGATAACCACCCCAAATATCAACATGAATCATTTCAAAAGGTGCTTTTGTATTGATGGAACTTAAAGGAAATGGATTACGTGTTTGCTTAGCTAATGGACAAATAGAACAATCACTAATGGAACAAAAAGGTGTGTTGATGGAAAGAGAAATTACACGCAAACTGTTATTAGATAAATGACCAAGTCGTTGATGCCATAGATGAGAGTTGGTGGAAGCAGTGTTTGAAACAGAGAAACATCCAGCCTTTTCAGAAATAGTCAAGTAGTAAAGTCCTGCTTTCTCAGTTCCCATCCCAATCGTCTTCCCTGAGCATTTGTCCTGAACAAAGCACATACTATTAGTGAAGGTGACATGGAAAAATGAGGTTTGAGTTAGTTTGGCTACTGAAACTAAGTTTAATTTGAAGGAGGGAACACACAAGACATTATGGAGTATAAAATTATTTGAGAAATGCACAGTGCCAATATGTGTGACACGGGCAAGAGAATGATCAGGTAAATGCACATGCCGATTAGTGACTGGAATGCTGGAGCTCATAAGGTTTTGGGAACAGACCATGTGATCAGTTGCCCCTGTATCAAAAATCCAACGAGTTTCTGAATGGAAAACAGTTGCACATAATGTGTTACCTGAAGAAGTAGTCACTTGATTTGCCATGCTACCTGATTTGGATTGATTGAGAAGTGTAAGGAGCTCTTGATATTGGGCAGATGTAAGATTGTGGGATGGTGTCTTTGTGTCGGAGCAGCTTTCTTGAAAGTCAGTATGATGAGCTTTGGAAGGGAAGCCATAACTTGTGTTTCTCTTGTCTTGAATTACTCCTTTCTTCCGACACATGTTGATGTCATGTCCATTTAAACCACAGAAATTACATTTGAGACGCTTTCGGCAGTTTTCAAAAATGTGTCCATTGAGACCACAAAAATCACATTTGAGGTGACTTCGGCAATTCTCAGAATTATGACCTATATTGTTGCATCTATTGCACTTGAGATGTGGGTTCCTTGGTGGGTAATTTTTCTGAGGATATTGTGGACGACTATCTCTGGCAACGAGTGCGGCAGCTTCTGGCATCCTTCCTATGCTTTGAGTGGAGACAGCTCTTTGCTTTTCATCTTGAACAATAAGTGAATATACCTTATTTACTGTAGGTAATGGTTCCATGAGCAAGATTTGTCCGCGTGCTGATGTGTAAACCGTATTAAGGCCCATGAGAAACTTTATGGTTCGCTGCTTTTGTTGATATTCTTGTAATTCTCTTCCAGCATTTCCTCCACAGTGTGGAAGAGGACATAGTGCATCACGACTATCCCATAAACTTTTCAATTTGGTATAGTATTCGCCAATGCTCACACCTTCTTGCATGCAATCATGGATCTCTTGTTCAATGTGGAATAGGTGCACGCTGTTGGTGTGCGAAAAGCGTTCCTTTAATTCTTCCCATAACTCATATGCAGTATCACTATACATGACACTTTCTGCAATTTTGGGTGATATGATGTTGAGGATCCATCCTTTGACAAGAATATTGCAGCGAGTCCATTGTTTGATTTCTGCTTCAAGGTTTGTTGATGGCCTTTTGATTGTGCCGTCAATGAATCCTTCTTTGTTTTTGGTTATTAGAGCCATGAGCATTGCATGACTCCAAATGTGATAGTTTTCTTGGTTTAACGATTGAGCTACAAGGACCATGCCTGGTTGGTCTGAGTGGTGTAAATATAAAGAATGACTAGGATCATCATACCATTTTGGTAAAATAGGGTTGGTATTGGTAGTCATAGACATTTTTGGTTGAATAAATTTGAAAGAACGGGATGGGTTTAAGTGTGTTTTAGACAATAATGACTATTTATGAAATAAATAATGTACTGAAATATGCTCTATCTTATAGAAAATGAGTCAAGGATTACAGAACCGGAAATTTCAGCCGCAGAACCGGTCGGAAAAGGGGTGAACTGGCGTCTGGAGTGGCTGGAACGGCGGCTGCAACGGTGAAGCACTGAACCGGATGAAGACCGAACCGGACCGGACCAGACCAAGAAAACGACGCGTCGTTTATTTCAGCGCGGAGCGAACGACGTGTCGTTTGTTTCAGCGGGCGAACGACGACGTGTCGTTGGAGTCGTCTTCTTCAGCAGCTGGCGCGTGTTGGAGCGTGCGTCTCCGGCGAGGCGCGTGGAACGCCAGTGAGTTTAAAAATGGCGCGTGTGAGCGCGTGGAGAGGTATTTTGGCTTGATTTTAATTGCAGATTGCTCGGATTTTTCTGAATAATATTCTGGGATGAAATTGAAATTATTTTGTGAATCGAAATTGGTTTTGGAAAAAAAACAGATTGAGGAAAAATTGGAAAAATTTCTATGAGCTGATTTTTTCTGGGAATTGTTTCCTAAGCTCTGATACCATGAAAGAATTGGATTTATTGATGATGAATAAACGAATGTTTACAACCTATTTATACAAAAGAAAAGCAAAATTGTAATAATTAAAAATAAACACAATTATGGAGAGGCATGTTCTTGGACAGCCTATCCTTCCCCACCAACAACTTGGTGGCTGCTTCCAGCTGGTGTGTTGGTTGTCACCAAATGGATATCATGTTCTTTAACACATTGTGCTAAGACTCCACGATTTGAATTATTAGAATTTTTGAATGAAAAAAAAACATTTTATCTATGTAATTGAGAAAATAATAATGTTTAGATGAAATTAAATTTATTGAGAAAATGATATTGTTTAATTGAAATTAAATTTCCATTTTTAAGAATTAATATTCCAAACCGTTTTAAACCTTTTTGATATTTCTCTTTAACTAAGTTTTGCTAAATTTTGCTTTAAGCTTAGTTTATAATTAGATGAGAACTCTTTTCTATAATAGGAAAATAAAAGAAAAAGAAAGAAAGCAAAAGTATAGAATTTTTTTTGTGTATTCTTAGGTTATTTCCTATTGAGTTTAGAAATTTTGGTAAAGTAGAAAATAGTAATATTTATTTGTTATTGGTTAATTAAGAGTGATAAACTCACATACAACATATAAATTATTCTTGTTTTTCATTTACTAATTTAGAAGAGAAAGAAAAAAAAAAGGCATCAATCTTTTTTATTTCTGGTCAATGGTTCATGGAAAAAGCGCGTATATGTCCCTGGCTTTCCTGGAAAATAATGAATAATACAGCATTCGTTTGGGTTTAATGATCTATTCCAAATTGTCATATTTTTGCATTTTTTTAATAGGTTATAATAATATCATAATTTAAATTATTATTATTATTATTATAATTATTTTAATTAATAATATTATTAATTATAAAATAAAAATAAAAAATTAATTTATTATTGTTTAGAAAGCAAAAGATAACTGTAACTGTAATAATAAACTTGTAAAAATATCATTACTATTATCAATTTTAATTTATAAATATAAAAAATATTAAATGCACCCAATACACACAAATATATGCTCAAATCGCAATCTAATAAGTGTACGTCAAATATTCTTCAAAGATTAGAAACTTATTTTTTTGGGCACTATTTACACGTGGTTTTCGCCGTAGACTTTTAACTCTTAACTATTCGAATTTATTTTTTTACCTTAATATTTCAATAAATTATTTATTTTTTACATAATTCGAGGATAAAGTATTTTTGTTGAAGATATTGAATCTTCATAATAATTAAACAAAACAAAACAAAACTTTAGTGTAACCTGCTTTTTTCAGAAACTATTTTCTCTTATTTTTGTGCTTAAAACGATCAGTGAATGAAAGGCCTAAAATTGACCGGGAACCTTTAAAGTCAAAATGTGTATCATTAGTGGCACATGGGTGTTGGGTATGTCGGTATGGTCGTACGGCAATGATGTTGACGGTGGCAGTGGCTGTCTTGGCAGCAATACAATTTGGAATACTGGTTCCTTTCATTATGCTACGCGACTGTTGAGGGACTGGGGACTCCGATAGGTGGGATTGGACGGCGACAGAGGTCTAGTTATGAGGGTGGGGTCATCTGTTGGCAATGGAAGCTTGATATAGTGATATGGTAGGGTTAGCTGACAGTCTTGAACAGCTGCTGTTTCACGATTTTTGATTTTTCAATTATTTTTAAGATAAAAAAAAATTCATTTTTTCAATAAATAAAGATATTATTATATGATTTGATTTAAGAAAATAAAATCTGATATTAAATTGACATAAATATATAGATAAATAGATGAAAGACCGAAACTATATAGATAAAAAGGAAAAATTTAAGGCTTACAAATTTGACTAATATAAATAAAAGAAGATATAACAGTAATAATTGAAAAAAAATTGATATTTCAATTTATACTTTAAGTTATAATTTAAGTTTTAAAAATTAGTATAATATTAGGTAATACTTATAATATTAAAATAATAAATTAAATAAATATAAAATAATTAATAATAATTTAAATAATAAATATTTGATAATAAATTATATAATTGATTATTATTAAATTTTAATAAATTTGTTGGTAGATGCTTAGAAATAAGTGACACGAAGAGAGATCGAGGTCGGTGACCCCTGAATTTTAACATTTTTACAGATATTGGTAAATGCATCTTTAATTTATAATTTTTTTTTTTGAAGATTTTTACTAGATTTATATATAGATTTTGAATTTTTGAAATATATAGGTTAGGTTTTAAACTTTTAATTTTTTTACACAAGTCTTTAATATATGTTTAACATATATTTATTTTATAAGTTATAAATATAAAAATATATTTATATTAAAAATTAAATAAAAATACATGTCTAACGTATATTTATTTTATTAAGAGTTAAAATAAATAAATTATATAAGTGATATATATAAAACCTTCTAAAAAAACTAAATTTATATAAAAATAATAATAACTTTAAAACTTCAAAAATATTATTATTTATATTCAGTTTATATATATATTTTTTTTATTTTAAAAAATAAATTTTTTTATTTTATATTGAACGCAATTTAATTTTATTTAATAGAGAATTTAAAATTTGATTATTTTATCTAATAGAGAATTTAAAATTTGATTTAATTCAATATTATCGTAAGTTATTTTTATTATTATAAATTTTAAAGATATTATTATATTTAATTTATTAAATAAATTTGTTTGAGTTTGCATTTAAATGAACCATCTAACTCCTACCTATCCAAATTCCCCATTATTATTATTCTTCAATCGCAAACACCTTGACAACTCCCGAACTTTGGAAATTCGTTTGCAAATTATTGGATTACTTTTAGAAATTATTAATACGTGATACAATTTAAATGATGTATTTATAAAAATAAATATAAATTTATGTATTTTTGATATTTAATACATTTAAATATCAAGCCAGATCAATTGGAAAAACAAATTGTGAAGCAGATCAATTCCTCACTCGATCGGATCCTATTTATAAAATTTATAAATTATTTTAATTAATATATATTAAGTGACCACTTTATTAGTCTATGTTTATGCAGTGGTCACAGGTTCAACTGCTCTTGTGAATCAAACCTAAAAAGGTTATTGCTGTAGATCAATGTAGATCAATTAACCTCTTGTGAATCAAACCTAAAAAGATTATTGCTGTAGATCAATTAACCTCTTGTGAATCAAACCTAAAAAGATTATTGTTGTAGATCAATTAACCTCAACCAGTAGGCTATACATCAATATGTGCTTAAGATATGAACATAATAAGGAAAAACATTAACTTTACTACCTATAAAAAAATTTATTTATTTTTATTTTTATTGTAATTAAGTATTCATATTATTACAATATCTTTCAATTAATTATTTTATTTAAATTTTTTTTAAAAAATATTTTCCATTCTCACATTATCTTTTTTCTTTCACCATAACTCAAAATATCCATCTAAAACTCAAAATTACATATCTCTATTAAAATCACATAAATTAGATGAATGATATATATTTTTTAATAAAATAATTAATTCAAAAATATTATAATAACAGTTAATTATAAAAAAATAACAAAAATAATTAATTAATTTTTTTTACTAATATAAATATCAAAATAAGTTTTTGTCCTATTAATAATTAAAGTATACTAATTACTAAAGCATTTAAATATAAATTAGACCAAATTTTTATGATTTTAATATACAAATCGATTTAATCTAATTTAATTTAATAAATTTAAATATTTGTTTACATTTATAAAATACGGGAGTAAATCAATCTTATCCATCTTATTGTCAATCGAAGTGTTATTTATTATTATTATTACAATATCTTTGAGTATTTTATTTTTTTAAAAAAATTATATTAATATTAAATTTTATTGACATAAAATACCACACTATTCATCGCATACTCTAATAACAATAAATAACTTCTTAAATCTACTCGCCATCAACGACTTTATGAGTAAACTGAAATATAAAAATAGATTTAATGCGCTTACACTTATTTTGAGTCATTTTTTCTCTCTCTATTTTTAGGGTTTCAACCCAAGTTTTTTCACTTGTTTTCTTTTATGTTATATTTGGTTAGAGAAAATAGAAAGGAATGAGAATGGATTCCTTACATTTGTGTGTTTGGTTGGACCGAAAAATGAGTCGAAAATGGATTCAATTCTTAAAACCTCATCTTAATTTTTTCTAACCCCAAATATAACCCTAAATTCAAATCCCAAAACCCAAAACTTTAAATCCTAAAATCCAAAATCCTACTTTAAATCCAAAATTTCAAAACCCTAAACCTTAAACCCTAAAACCTTAAACCCCAAAATTCCAAAATCTTAAACCCCAAAATTCCAAAACCTTAAACACTAAACCCTAAATCCCAAAACCCAAAACATCAAAACCCTAAAATCCTAAACTCCAAATTCCAAAACCCTAAAATCATAAACTCCATGAATCCCAAAACCCTAAAACCTTAAACACTAAATCTAAAATCCAAAATCCCCTTATATCCTATTTAGAAAATAATAATTTTAACCCTAAACCTTAAATCCAAAATCTCAAATCCTAAATCCTATTTAGAAAAATAATAATTTTAATAATATATTTTCTTTTTAAGTAATAATTATTTAAACAAATAATGATTTTAAGAATATATTTTTTTTACGAAAAAATAATAATTAAATAATATTATTTAATTTTTACTGAATATAAGGTTAATAAGGTAATTTATAATTTTTTTTTCCATTTTATTCCAATAGCAAACAAAACACTGTAATATTGATTAATCTTTTGATTTTAATGATCAAACCAAACAACATTATTTCTTTTTCATTTCGATTCTATTATGTGAACCAAACGTCATTTTAGTGCCTCTATATTCTCTTATTATCCATCATCTATTCTCTTATGTTTTTAGTTTTATTAAGATTTTAGAGCTTATTTTTAGTTTATAACCACTTGTCTCTAACTATTCTAGCCTTTGCTCGTCAATTATTCTAACCATCGCTCGTCGCCATTATCATTCAATGGTGTGAAGGTTATAGGCTTTGTTCAGTGGTGCTTTTACTACTTTTGGTGGTTGGCTCCATTGATTTTTTTTTATTTTTGGAACTAGCTGTGTGTTTTGTGATTATTTGAAGTAAATTTCTCTCTCCATTGTTAATGGCTTGTTTATGGGTGATTGTTTCAGTTGACTTGCGATAATTTTGTGTTTTTTGTATTTATTGTTCTTTAGTTTTTGATTTGTTTAAAAAATTTGTAAATATTGTATTTTTTTTGGTTGAAAATAAATTATTTGATAATTTATTTATTTTGTGTGTTCAAGTTTTTTGTTAAAATGCTTCTAAAATAATTTCTTATTTATCTTTGGAATAATTGCAACCAAATTTTAAAATTAAATGTTACAGTAATTTAATAATTTTAATATTTGATGTATCTGATAATTTGAATATTGATTTGATTTGTAAGTTTGTTTTTATTTCAATAAAATTTTCGGTGGTTATTAAAAAAAAAATACGGAAATATAAGAAGTACCAAATAAAGCAGAACGCATCTGTAACCACAATCAGAAAAAAAGGTGCGAAATAAAAGTGGAAAGAGATTTAACGGAAAACGCAAAATAAAAACATACAAAAACGGCAAGTTTCTCCAGCTCAATACAGTATCATAATTTGTGGTGTACCTACCTTTGAGTTTGCCGCCATGAGAAAGTCTAAACGAGAAGGTAGACGGGACTATCACCCACCTAGTGCTGACGACGATTGGTCACTCAAACCTCTTCATCCAGATCGAAGTCTCACTTTGGATTCTGATTCATCTTCTCTTCCTTCAACTTCTCAGCCACGATGTATCGAAGCCACCGCCACTGACAGCAACCGCCAACCGATCTTGAACTTCGTCCCAAGAACCTCTAAGAATCACCGAAATATCAACTGGGTTTCGAGGAACCATGGGGGAAAACCTCGGTCTGGGCAGAAATCTGAGCTGGGTTCTTTGGATTCCAAGGTGGGTTCATCGAAAAAAGATGAAAGAGTACATGGGCAGATAGATGAAGTATTAAAAGAAGATGTACATGAAAATCAACCTAAAGAGGAAGAGGAAGAGGAGGAAGAAGAAGAAGGGAAGGCAAGTGATGTGGAAGGTTTGGAATTAAAGGACGAGCTGAGAAAAGAGACAGGGGAAGTGTCTGAATCGGGTAAAGATGTGAATGGTATTATGAGTAGATTGGACGAGTTACAACTGGGTGCTGAAGAGCCCGAGTTGTCAGAAGAGCAGCTGAGAATCAATGATCAGTCCCAGGAGGATGAGGTAATTCAATGAACTTGAAGTTCAAATTGGGCGGAAACTTAGGCTCTATAGATTTCTAGTTAGATTAATACAGTTTTTTCTGCTATATTAAATTTGCTAAATTTGTAAATGCTAGCACATACAATTTTCTCTTGGATATTGAGATTTTGAGACCATAACGTGAAGGAACATAATTTTAGATTTAGATGAGAGTCTCGATTCCCCGACACGGAATGAAACCAATAAAATACATTACAGTCCGAAAAGGATCTGGGTGCAGAGGACGGACCCAGAAATTTTGTTAGGGAGGGTTACCGTTTACTTCTCTTGTTTTATTGACATTGTTAATACCTTAATTAGTAAAACAATAAAAATAGTAGATTTCAAACTTATAAACACAAAAATAGTATCCTTATTTTCACTTCATATATTTTCACTGTTATAAAAAATCTAGCATATTATTTCATTTTATTTTAAACGCTGTGAGACTGAACTCTATCTAAATTTATTTAGACACATTTTTCAATGTTGAACATTGTCTAATTAGATCCCGTTCAATGTTATTTGTGTACTATATTTATTGTTATAAGTTTTAGGGGTGTTATTTTTTGAAATTTTCCAAAATTTTATTGGCAAAATGTACAACCACATTAAAAGGATATTAAAAGCTAAAATCACTTTGAGTTCAAGTGTATGGCTGTGCTTTGCCTTGCCTTTGAGAGGTCTAAGGTTCAATCTCACCCCTCCAAATATCTTAAGTCAGTAAGCCCTATCACTTTATGGCTTGGACATGACCTCCATAAGTTTTGTACGTGCAATACTTGAGCATTATATATGCTGTTCATCCATCAATTATCTATTTTTGCATTTTCACTTTTGATGCCATCTTTAAATGCCAATTTGAAATCTTAAATTTATCCTTTGTGTTTGTGCTAGTTCAGTTTTTCATGTAAGAAATAGTTGATATTTCACATGCAACATGTGAACCAGATTTTTTTTTTTTGGGGAGGGTTGAAAAAGGGTAATGCAACAAGTGAACAAGATGTAGTGAAAATTATAGAGACTATACCTTGAATGTTAAAAATTAAACAGTGAGGTAGAAATATGTGATATACATGAGAGGTGAAAGTGTTATGGCTCCTCTTATTTACCTTGCCTTTTCTCACCATTAAGGTCTTTGCAGCTACTTGCTATGGAGTCTATTTATGTAGACAATGTTTTCAACTTTGACAAACAAAGAGGCATTCGCTGCGTTCAGGTTTGTAGTATAAAGTTGGTTATCAACTTATCTTATACAGACAAAGATTGAAAAACATGTATGTTTGACGCTTTTAGTGTATTTTGCAGATTCACATACACATCGAAGCTCCATGTGAAATTGCTATTACTACAAAGTTCAATGCATCAACTGATTCTAAGATGAAGAATAACATTTTACCTGACTTCTCATATTCATTCAAAGTTCAATACCTTCCGCCAATTTTGTTGACATGTTTATTACCTAAATCATATCCAAGCTACCTACCACCCTATTTTACCATATCGGTTAAGTGGTTGGATTCTATTAGGATTTCCAGTCTTTGCTCTAAATTGGACTCCATATGGATGGAACAAGCAGGCCAAGAGGTTTTATATCAATGGGTAGAATGGTTGCATAGCTCTTCTCTTTCCTATCTTGGGTTTGAAGAGGAGATAATTCTTGGTCCTTATGGTATAAAACATGCTGAAGATAAGAGGGCTATTTCAGAGGCTGTAAAACCAGAGGTTGATATTTCTTTTATCAGAAGTTACAATGATGATAGACTTCAAGAGAACTTCCGCAACAGCTTGCATGAATGTTGTATTTGTTTTAGTGAGTATGCAGGTAGTTATCACCTTTTATCCATATAGGATCTTATTTAGTTTTTTTTTTTATAATTTATTTATTTATTAGCATTAATCATATATTAACTTTGGGTGGGTATATTTATACGTATACATTTTCATGTTTTTTAGTTATATGGATATTTACATGTATGATAGTAATGCTAGTGTCAATTTTGACTTCTTCATATTAAGCTATTGGGATACAAAATTAATTCAATAATGATAGCATTTTTTTGGGTATCTTCATTATCATGTGGTGCCCAACATAAATCATGAATAGGTATTGTCAAATTTCAAAAGGTATTTACTCATATTTCATAGCTTGTTTGGTATGTTCTTATTAATGTAATGGGGATATTGCAGTATCTTTTGCTCTTAATTCTTGAAACTTCCATTTGTTTTAGATTTTGGATATATAGTTTCTTAGAATGTTGCTCCCATCATGTGTGTGTGAAAATTAATATGAATGTCACCGAGTGTTCGAAATTCTCATCATTCAATTGAAAATTCATATGTTGCATTTTCATTGCATGAATGTTTCTTTCCAGGAACTGAGTTTATCAGGATGCCATGCCATCATTTTTTTTGCTGGAACTGTATGAAGACTTATTGTGATATGCATGTCAAGGAAGGCACTGTAAGCAAACTCCAATGTCCTATTTCAAAATGTGGAGGTATAATTCCTCCTGGTTTGCTAAAGCGATTGCTTGGTGATGAAGAGTATGAAAGATGGGAATCTTTAATGCTACAAAAAAGTCTTGAGTCAATGGCTGATGTTGCATATTGCCCACGATGTGAAACACCTTGTATAGAGGATGAAGACCAGCATGCTCAATGCACAAAATGCTTCTTTAGCTTTTGTACTCTTTGCCATGAGCGGCGACACGTAGGTGTTGAATGTATGACCCCAGAATTGAAGCTAAGGATCCTGCAGGTGAAAATTTATAGGCTCATTTTTTTCAATAATCTTTCATGTTTGTCGCGCTTCATGTCTAATTAAACATCTGATACTTTAAGTCTGCCAATAGTCCTATTCGATGTCGAATGTGTCTTTGGAACTTGGTTTCATTTTGTACATTCTTCTATTGGTTTCCCCTGACTATTGTGAGTTTATAGAGTTTCCAGAAAACTTGAATAGATAGACTTGAGGCTTTGGTTAGGGTTGCTAAGTGCTAACCTCTTTGTTTTGGAACCTGAACCTGTTGTAGGCTAAAATGAGGACTATTTATTGTGTAATAAAAAGAATAGAAAACTAGTTTAGCCAAAGAAGAAGAAGAAATGATAGAAAATCCAGTTGTCATTGCTGATTTAATTTCTTAAAAGCTGTTTTTTGTCGAAGCATGATAACCCTACCTTTTTTAACTCTATTATTTGTTTATAGAATTGAAATTTGTGTTGGCTGTGTACGTATCCAGTTGTAATTATTAAGTTTGAGCTTGGGAATGAGTCCTATCAAATTCCTTTTGCTGATTCTTCTATTGTTCGTCAAGATAGCTGTGAATTGACCTTTAGTGTGATATCCCAGCTGCAATAGATTGTTTCTGTCAGACTGATTATAAAATTATTTAGTAAAACCAATTCATCGGTTGTTCACTTGCTTTATAATGTACTTGGTAAAAGAGGATATCTTTTTTCTTTTTCTGAACTTTAAAGTTAAAATGTTGTTTGAGATTTGCCTTCAATTTTTCAGCCTTTCATCAACTTTGTATCTGCAGGAACGCCAAAGTTCATCTCAACTGAAGGATGATCAAAGGCGGAAAGAACGAGAGATGATTAATGAAATTCTTAGTGTCAAGGAAATACTCCGTGATGCCAAGCAGTGCCCGTCTTGCAAGATGGCAATCTCCCGAATTGAAGGTTGCAACAAGATGGTGTGTGAGAACTGTGGACAGTACTTTTGCTATCGCTGTAACAATGCAATTGATGGATACGATCATTTCAGGTTTGCAATTATCTTGTATAATTTGTTCAGTATCCATTTTATGTTTCTGCCAGAATATTGTACACGATTAACTTTGTAATGAAGTACTGAAATCTCTTTTTCCCAATTAAAGGGAGGGAGCATGTGAACTGTTCTCACAAGAAATGATCAGCCAGTGGGAAGAACGAATAAACCCTCATCAGGTTTTGGGTCAGATTCAAGCCGAAATGTTTGCTGAACATGGTCAATTATGCCCAAATTGTGGTCAATTTAATGCAAAGGTATGTGGAGATTAGGTTTAACAATGCTAATGGGATTTGTTATTGTTACACTTTTTGATTCTTATCCAAGGATGAATCCTCTGTTTACTTTTATCTTATTTAGCATCCTTTTAGTAAATGTGTTTCAAACTATTTGGTATAAATTGTCGTTTCCTGAAAAGCTGAAGTAAAATGCAAGGAACTGTACAGCAAGATTGTGGGAAAATTGAAAAAAAAAAAAACTAGTTGTAGGAAAAATATCTGCAGACTTAACTGGTCCAAAAATTTCACCATGGGGCTTGACTTTTTGTGCGACTAAATGCGTGTGTTCTTTCTTGTACCTATTTTAAATCTTCAAAAACTATTTTTGCATATAAAGTTGACAAAATGCATACGTGTAATTGTAGTTTTCATGGGTTAGAAATGTTATTGAAGCAATAGTGGACAAAATCCAAAATCCAAATATACTTGAAGCGGTCAATTTTTAGGAGTAATAAATTTTATAAGTACCTAGTATTCATCCCTTCTCATGATTATGTTCTGCCGAGCCTTTGCATAATAATCGGGTCCAGTTCTTCATGTTTTTATTTGTGACATTAAATTATGATATTTTCTATTTATACCATCATGTCATTTTGTTTTTATCCACTCAAGATGCTAGATAGTGTCAGCTGGAATGCCGAAGTTTCTGTTTCCATATTTTTGGTTCATTAACAGGTTGGTAATAATAATCATATCTACTGCTGGGCATGCCAAATCCATTATTGTTACTTGTGCAAAAAGATTGTCAGACGCAGCACTCAGCATTTCGGACCCAAGGGTTGTAAACAACACTCTGTAGGATAGCTCTTTGCAGAAATCAGAAAATTCATATAAAGGAGGGAAATCATCCAAATGTTCTTCTATAATCCAAACAGCCATTGGCATTGTGGAGTAAGACTAAATGTTTGCGAACCTCAGGAAATTTCCTTTCAGCCTGAAGCCATAGGGTGCAATCCACTGGGAGCAAGTCATTATGGAGTTAACTTCGGCTGTCTACACAGATACATTATTTTCCCCATTAGAAAAACATTAAACAATACAAGTCTCATATATCTTCCTTTTCTATTGAGCTACATTTTTTATGCTGGTAATATGTTCTGTTGTGAAGTTCTTGTTTCATATTATTTTTTAAGGCATTTTTTTTCTCCCTTATATTATTATGGAAGATTGGGGTAGAAATCTCTTTGATTCCAGTCAGATGTTGGTAAAACTTTAGTTGAGGAGGTCCTTGACCTTGACCTTGAGCTGAGTTTTGTTAGTTAATTCGCATTCACAAATAATTTGAATATAGATTGAAAGAGTGTATGAACAAATGTGTTAATGCTGGAGCCTTGCTTTTACTTCTTAAATATTGGATCAAGGTTCCATTCATGTCAGAGAAGAAACAGTCAAAATAATAATAAAAGTTAGAATCTTTAATGTCAAGGTCAAAAGACAAGCCCTTAATATGTACACTGTTTTGAGTCTCACGGTGAGACACAGGCTTTTGTTTTTGTTTTTCTTTCTTGATAAAATAGTACAGAAAATATGGCCACTAAATCAATCAGATAGGGTGATATGAGCATTAATCATTTACAGCATCTTCTTCTTCCTCTGGTTTCAAAAAAAATTCTATGTAAGCAATTCGGCTGGGATGCTGATATCCAGCAGAATCAATGTGCAAATGCGGAATAGATGGTCTTGCAACTGAAACCAGGTGCTGAACTTTCAGCAATCCACCTCTTCCGATAGTTACCTTGCTTCCTCTATTGTCTTTTATGACACTGCTTGGTATGTTTGAAGTTGTTGCCCGGAGAAACTTGTATTTGTACCTTTCCATATCAGCAATAAACCAAATAGTTTAATTGAATTGCCAAAGTGAATGTAACTATTCAAGTTAAAATAAAAAGATGAAAATACCTATAAGACACTTGACGATCACAATGGAATGCAATCAGAAGATCAGTATTTGCATAATACATGAAGTCTATCTGCAAAAGTCCAAAAGAATGGGAATTTAAGAATATTCCGTTAAGTCAGTAATGCTTTCCTTACTTTGAAAAACAAAGGATACCTGCAAATCTCCATGGCCGTCACCTCTAAATGTGACAGTGGGAGGAACAGGTTGTAAAGTTATCTGGATGCTAGATCCAGGCCATTCAAGATCATCAATAGCTTCCTTCAATGCTGCAGACTGGTTACAATACCATCATCCTCAATATTAATGTAAAAATAATTAAAGAACTTCTCTTCACAAATGAAAAACATAATTTAACGATCCTCCACAGAACTCAGAGCACTCACCAATTAGCCCTCGAAGGAGACTACTACTATTTTGTTTAGCTAAAGTTAGCGAAGGACTATTACATTTTAAGTTACTTTGAGTACATGATGCCTCCCGGTAACATTATGAATTTATGATTTCATGCAACCTCAAACTTTATGATTCAATTGATCACCAAAGCTATGTTTATGCAGTGACAGTAACATCAAATAGGAATAAGGAATATAACCATTCACACAATTTCCCCATTTTTTTCCCAGTATGAGTCGGGGAGGTGAACTTGTATCAAACTAACAGGTGACAATTGCTGAATTTAGATGTATAAGATTTACATTCTTGATTCTTGTCGTAGTTGGTTTCCAGGGATCTAGTCCAAACTAGACCAAAATATGTGATTAAATTAGATAAATAAATGGAAACTGTAGCAACTAAATTTTATTTGATAGAATTTTTAGCAGTTTCGTAGTTTTAGTTAAAACTTACAGCTGCAAGCTACAGTGGCCTGCAGCCTCATTTCATCTATTAATTATTACGCAAGTGAGAGGAAAACAAATTGAAATATTTTATTTTGAACGTCTGAGATTATGATACTTGACACAGAGGCCAAGCAGGTTCCAGCATATTAGAAATCTACCTTAACGGTAAAAGTGAGTGGAGTGCTCCCTGCAGGTTCAAAACTGTAATCCCATGAAATTGTGTCAGGGATCCTTGTCCTAATCTCGGCATAAATGCCAGCATCTAAAGAGTCAACAGACCTGGTAGAACTTATAATTAAGAAGTTATCTGATATAGGCTATGGATCATCAACATGAAACAAATGCATAAAGATCAGAAAGATGAATTGAAGTCGATGCACACTCAATTAAGCATAACTTACCCAACCACTCCCAAGATTAAACATCAAATTCCATTACTGTGTCCTGGTTTAGACCGTTTAATTTAGTGAAAAGCAAAAAGATCATTAAAGAAAAAGCCAAACATAATCTTAGGCTGTTTGATAATCCACCATATATGGACCAACTTTAAAGCAGATTGAGTTACAGCTAGGATTATTGTTTAGTTTTCGTTTTCCTTGTATACATATACCTAAACTCTTGTATAGAAACAGAATAAGAAAGATATGAACTATATTTGATAATTAACAGAGAAATGTAATATTTGTCATGGTATCAGAGCAAAGTTATTGATTGTCCTAATGAAAGAATAAGCTATCTGCTACGTTGATTTCTGTTCTCCTTTGAACTGGTTTGGTTAATTTGATTGGTTGATCTGGTGTGCTACGCTCAACAGATTGTGTTAACATCTGGTGTACTACGTTGATTTATGTTCCTCTTTGAACTGGTTTGGCTGATATGGTTTGGTTGATCTGGTGTGCTACGCTCAACAGATTATGTTAACCTGTGGGTATTTGGCTGGTTATTTGGCCGAGAGTTGGGGTAGTCGTTCAAGCTGCTCGTTGGAGCCATCACAGTCTCTATGTTCCATTCTAGCTACTGATGTGGGACGACCTCATAATCCACCAAAAATACTTGTTTTCCAGAGAAAACTATAATTTTTGAAAAGAACAGGAAGATCGAGTGTATACCTTCCTCGATGGACTTGATGACAGACTAGACAAAACTCGAAGTGATGTGCTTCAAATCAAACCATTCCATACGGTGGAACAAGCCTATGGATTCATACGTAGGGAAGAGGTCCGACACACTGTAATGATCACAGGTGCAGATACAACACCCGGAGCAGTTATGGCTTTTAAAGGGGTCAATGGACACTATAATCCGATGCCACCAAAAACAGGAACTTCTTTGGGTAGCAAGAAATCCACCATCTCTTGACATGAAATGCGGCCATTGTGGTAACTCCAAACACACCCATGAAAACTGCTTCAAACTACATGGGTATCCAGAATGGTGGAATGATCTTCAAGCACGGAAGAAACGGGAAACCACTGGACGAGCCGCTGTGGCTACCAATAATGCCTCACTATCCCTTATTCCTCAGGCCGAATCTTCCCAGGATCCAGGTATTTCAAGTAAAGTATTTCACATCTCTACTCGTAGTGATAATGAGGATTGGATTCTAGACTTTGAAACTACAGGTCATATGACATTTAACCCAAAAGATCTCTCCAATACAACCCAGTCAAGACGGAGTCGTGTTGCCAATGCCAATAGGGTCACTTATCCAGTTACAGGGGTTGGAACAGTGACTTTATCTCCTGCATTATCATTATCTAATATTTTACTTGTACCCTCTCTTTCAAACCGACTAATGCTTGTAAGTCAAGTCACCTCAGATTTTAACTGTGTAGTATTGACATATTCTACTTTTTGTCTTCTACAAGATATTCTCACCAAGGAGATCATTGGGCGTGGTACTAAGAGAGGAGGGTTATATTATGTGGATGACCTCAGTTCAGGAAGAGCCAATCACATGCAACACACCGTTAGTAACAAGGAACGACAGATTTGGCTATGTCATCGCCGATTTGAGCTTCCATCATTTGGGTATTTAAAGCACATACTCCCTAGTTTATTTTCAAATATCACACACTCGGATTTCAAATGTGATACTTGTATCTTAGCAAAAAGTCATAGGGCGTCTTATCCTATGAGCATGCATAAAAGTATGACTTCTTTTGCTTTAATACATTCTGATGTTTGGGGACCTTCTCCATTCACTACGTCATTATTTTCAAATATCACACACTCGGATTTCAAATGTGATACTTGTATCTTAGCAAAAAGTCATAGGGCGTCTTATCCTATGAGCATGCATAAAAATATAACTTCTTTTGTTTTAGTACATTCTGATGTTTGGGGACCTTCTCCGATCACTACGTCATTATTTTCAAATATCACACACTCGGATTTCAAATGTGATACTTGTATCTTAGCAAAAAATCATAGGGCGTCTTATCCTATGAGCATGCATAAAAGTATGACTCCTTTTGCTTTAGTACATTCTGATGTTTGGGGACCTTCTCCGGTCACTATGTCATCGGGTCATCGTTGGTTTGTAATTTTTGTTGATGATTGTACACGAATGACATGACTTTACCTTCTCAAACATAAAGATGAAGTATTTTCTACGTTTCACTTGTTTCACACCATGGTTCAGACACAATTTTCTAAGAAAATTAAGATTCTTAGGTTTGATAATGGAGGGGAGTATGTTAATCAACAATTTCGGACATACTTGGACAACCATGGTATTCTCCATGAAACCTCGTGTTCACAAACCCCACAACAGAATGGGACTGCGGAGAGGAAGAATAGGCATATTTTAAAAACTGCTCGGGCCTTACTAATTGGTGCACATATGCCTAGTAGATACTGGAGTGATGCTATTACTACAGCTGTGTATCTACTAAATCGTATGCCCACAAAAACCTTACAATTTTAGACTCCATTAAAGGTGCTATCTGATCATGTTCCTTTGCCTACTATTTTGATGCTTCCGCCCCGAATTTTTGGATGTGTTGCTTTTGTCCACCTCCATAAAAATCAACGAACTAAGTTGGATCCATGTGTTGTCCGATGTGTATTCTTGGGGTATGGCGTACAAAAAAAGGGATACCGATGCTACGATCCTATTACCAAAAGAACCTACATTACCATGGATGTTACTTTCCTAGAATCTGAATGGTTTTTTCCATCATCAGTATCCAATTATCCTCTTCAGGGGGAGAGTTATGGTGAAGAACGGAATTGGCTTGATGTTGAAGTATTAGACATTAGTAACAATCTGACATACTCAGATAATGCCAACAATATGGATGAGTCAGTATCTAGACTCGAACTTGAACTTCTAAGAACTGAATCTGAACTAGTGACTGAATCTCCAGAAGATGCAGTGGTTGATGCACCCTTTTACTCTCTAGTACCCAATGATCCTCCTGCTGAGAATACTCCTGAGGTAAGTTCTCCTATCACACCTTTACAAACTAATGCTATAGATACATCTGTTGGTTATGTTCTACCTTTCAGACACAATCGAGGCAAACCTCTGAATCTATACTCTCTAGACAGAAAGGAACGACAATCCAAGTATCCAATAGCCAATTATGTATCTACTCAAGGGTTATCAGAACCTATCAGGGCTTTTGCACAAACACTCTCCTCATGTCAAATTCCAAGTAGCGTTGAAAAAACCTTATCTGATCCAAATTGGGCTCAAGCTATAAAGGAAGAATTTGAGGCGCTACAGAAGAACAACATATGGGTGTTAAGCAAGTTGTCTCAAGGGAGAAAGATGGTAGGATGCAAGTAGATTTTCTCCATTAAGTATAAAGCAGATGGGTTAGTTGATCGATACAAGGCGAGGCTAGTAGCAAAAGGATATACACAGAAACATGGTATAGATTATCAAGAAACCTTCTCACCTGTGGCTAAACTAAAAACGGTGAGAGTTTTGTTATCTCTTGCAGCAAATTTAGATTAGCCATTGCACTAACTTGACGTGAAAAATGCCTTCCTTCATGGTGACCTTGAAGAAGAGATTTACATGGATATCCCACCAGGATATATTGTTACATCAGAAAAAGAAACTGCATGTAGATTACAACGAGCATTGTATGAACTAAAACAATCACCTCGAGCATGGTTTGACAGATTGAGTTCAACAGTGAGAAAATATGGGTTTCAACAAAGCAACTCTGACCACACTCTTTTCCTAAAACATCGATTGGGAAAAATAACATCCCTTATAGTCTATGTAGACGACATGATCATTACAGGGGATAATAAAGAAGAAATCTTTAGGCTTCAAGAACAACTGTCAAATGAGTTTGAAATGAAGGACTTGAGAGGACTCAACTACTTCTTAGGCATTGAGGTAACAAGATCAAAACAAGGTATATGTCTTTCCCAAAGGAAATATACTCTAGACCTACTGGCAGAGGCAAGATTACTAGATTGTAAACCTGTCGATATTCCGATGGTCCAAAATCATAAACTTGGAGAATATGTGGACCAAGTACCAGCAAATAAACAGAGATATCAACGGTTAGTAGGTAAACTCATATACTTATCTCATACTCGACCTGATATTGCTTATGTTGTGAGTGTCGTGAGTCAATTTATGCACTGCCCAAGTAAAGACCATATGGATGCCGTCATGCGAATACTCCGTTATTTAAAATCCTCCCCTGGGAAAGGACTTATGTTTTCAAAGAATGGTCAATTGGAAGTCGTTGGATATATAAATTCAAACTGGGCAGTGAATATGAAAGATAGGAAATCTATTACTGGGTACTTTATTTTTGTGGGGGGCAATCTTGTTACATGGAGAAGCAAGAAGCAAAAGGAAGTTGTCTTATCTAGTGCTGAAGCAGAATTTCGAGGAATGGTCAAGGGAATATGTGAGTTCCTTTGGTTGCAAAAACTTCTAATTGAGATTGATGTTGCTCCTAACTCTGAAATGAACTTATTTTGTGATAACAAAGCAGCCATTGTCATCTCTCACAATCCAGTTCAACATGATCGCACGAAGCACGTTGAAGTGGATCGGAACTTCATCAAACAGAATCTTGAATAAAAAATTATTCAGCTTCCATTTGTTAAATCAGAAGATCAATTGGCTGATATACTCACAAAATTTGTGTCTGCAAAGAACTTCTACAACTTACTTGACAAGTTGGGCATAAGAGACATATATGCACCAACTTGAGCGAGAGTTTTGGTGTGTATTGTGGTGCATGCTACAATAGTGACAGACACCAATGTTTAGTGGAGCAAGGAATGACAAACAATAATATTAATGGAATCATAAAACATGGATGTGCAGCAGCTATGTTTATTGTTTAGTTTTCGTTTTCCTTGTATACATATACCTAAAGTCTTGTACAGAAACAGAATGAGAAAAATATGAACTATATTTGATAATTAACAGAGAAATGCAATATTTCTCACCATATTCATACCAAACTCAGAGCTAACATGAATAACATTTTTACGCAAGGGAATCAAAACGAAGCTCTTAAAATTATAAGGAAATGAGTCAGGTCCAGTTTCCTTCTCAAGAAACTAAAATCATAAGTCATTCTTAACTAAGCTCTAGATTCAACTGTTAATAGTTAAATTCTAGATTTATCGTTCAATTTGTTCCAACTTTTTTTCTAGGAGCCAAGCCAGTATAAATAAATCAATACCTCACGCTGTAGATAAACTTTGAGATGATTAATGAAATTCTTAGTGTCAAGGAAATACTCCGTGATGCCAAGCAGTGCCCGTCTTGCAAGATGGCAATCTCCCGAATTGAAGGTTGCAACAAGATGGTGTGTGAGAACTGTGGACAGTACTTTTGCTATCGCTGTAACAATGCAATTGATGGATACGATCATTTCAGGTTTGCAATTATCTTGTATAATTTGTTCAGTATCCATTTTATGTTTCTGCCAGAATATTGTACACGATTAACTTTGTAATGAAGTACTGAAATCTCTTTTTCCCAATTAAAGGGAGGGAGCATGTGAACTGTTCTCACAAGAAATGATCAGCCAGTGGGAAGAACGAATAAACCCTCATCAGGTTTTGGGTCAGATTCAAGCCGAAATGTTTGCTGAACATGGTCAATTATGCCCAAATTGTGGTCAATTTAATGCAAAGGTATGTGGAGATTAGGTTTAACAATGCTAATGGGATTTGTTATTGTTACACTTTTTGATTCTTATACAAGGATGAATCCTCTGTTTACTTTTATCTTATTTAACATCCTTTTAGTAAATGTGTTTCAAACTATTTGGTATAAATTGTCGTTTCCTGAAAAGCTGAAGTAAAATGCAAGGAACTGTACCGCAAGATTGTGGGAAAACTGGAAAAAAAAAACTATTTGTAGGGAAAATATCTGCAGACTTAACTGGTGCAAAAATTTCACCATGGGGCTTGACTTTTTGTGCGACTAAATGCGTGTGTTCTTTCTTGTACCTATTTTAAATCTTCAAAAACTATTTTTACATATAAAGTTGACAAAATGCATACGTGTAACTGTAGTTTTCATGGGTTAGAAATGTTATTGAAGCAATATTGGACAAAATCCAAAATCCAAAATCCAAAATCCAAATATACTTGAAGCGGTAAATTTTTAGAAGTAGCAAATTTTATAAGTATATTGGAGATAAAATTAAGGAGTAATTTAATAAATAATTTAAGGAGTAAATTAAGGAGTATAACTTCTTAATTCAATTAGTAAATCAAGTACCTTAATTCAAATAGTAAATCAAGGAGTAATTCAAGAAGTAAAACAAGTAATCATTAATTCAAGAAGTAAAATAAGGAATCCTTAATTCAAGAAGTAAAAAAAAGAATCATTAATTCAAATAGTAAATCTCTTTATATATAGCTATAGAATTGTAATAAAAATATAAAAAAAATAATACAACTTAGAAATAGCTTATTTTATTTAGAAAGATCTTTAGGTCTTGGCCTTTTGCCTTTACGTTTTCAACAATAATTTTTCAAAAAAGTACCTAGTATTCATCCCTTCTCATGATTATGTTCTGCCGAGCCTTTGCATAATAATCGGGTCAGTTCTTCATGTTTTTATTTGTGACATTAAATTATGATATTTTCTATTTATACCATCATGTCATTTTGTTTTTATCCACTCAAGATGCTAGATAGTGTCAGCTGGAATGTCGAAGTTTCTGTTTCCATATTTTTGGTTCATTAACAGGTTGGTAATAATAATCATATCTTCTGCTGGGCGTGCCAAATCCATTATTGTTACTAGTGCAAAAAGATTGTCAGACGCAGCACTCAGCATTTCGGACCCAAGGGTTGTAAACAACACTCTGTAGGATAGCTCTTTGCAGAAATCAGAAAATCCATATAAAGGAGTGAAATCATCCAAAAGTTCTTCTATAATCCAAACAGCCATTGGCGTTGTGGAGTAAGACGAAATGTTTGCGAACCTCAGGAAATTTCCTTTCAGCCTGAAGCCATAGGGTACAATCCTCTGGGAGCAAGTCATTATGGAGTTAACTTCGGCTGTCTACACAGATACATTATTTTCCCCATTAGAAAAACATTAAACAATACAAGTCTCATATATCTTCCTTTTCTATTGAGCTACATTTTTTATGATGGTAATATGTTCTGTTGTGAAGTTCTTGTTTCATATTATTTTTTAAGGCATTTTTTTTCTCCCTTATATTATTATGGAAGATTGGGGTAGAAATCTCTTTGATTCCAGTCAGATGTTGGTAAAACTTTAGTTGAGGAGGTCCTTGACCTTGACCTTGAGCTGAGTTTTGTTAGTTAATTCGCATTCACAAATAATTTGAATATAGATTGAAAGAGTGTATGAACAAATGTGTTAATGCTGGAGCCTTGCTTTTACTTCTTAAATATTGGATCAAGGTTCCATTCATGTCAGAGAAGAAACAGTCAAAATAATAATAAAAGTTAGAATCTTTAATGTCAAGGTCAAAAGACAAGCCCTTAATATGTACACTGTTTTGAGTCTCACGGTGAGACACAGGCTTTTGTTTTTGTTTTTCTTTCTTGATAAAATAGTACAGAAAATATGGCCACTAAATCAATCAGATAGGGTGATATGAGCATTAATCATTTACAGCATCTTCTTCTTCCTCTGGTTTCAAAAAAAATTCTATGTAAGCAATTCGGCTGGGATGCTGATATCCAGCAGAATCAATGTGCAAATGCGGAATAGATGGTCTTGCAACTGAAACCAGGTGCTGAACTTTCAGCAATCCACCTCTTCCGATAGTTACCTTGCTTCCTCTATTGTCTTTTATGACACTGCTTGGTATGTTTGAAGTTGTTGCCCGGAGAAACTTGTATTTGTACCTTTCCATATCAGCAATAAACCAAATAGTTTAATTGAATTGCCAAAGTGAATGTAACTATTCAAGTTAAAATAAAAAGATGAAAATACCTATAAGACACTTGACGATCACAATGGAATGCAATCAGAAGATCAGTATTTGCATAATACATGAAGTCTATCTGCAAAAGTCCAAAAGAATGGGAATTTAAGAATATTCCGTTAAGTCAGTAATGCTTTCCTTACTTTGAAAAACAAAGGATACCTGCAAATCTCCATGGCCGTCACCTCTAAATGTGACAGTGGGAGGAACAGGTTGTAAAGTTATCTGGATGCTAGATCCAGGCCATTCAAGATCATCAATAGCTTCCTTCAATGCTGCAGACTGGTTACAATACCATCATCCTCAATATTAATGTAAAAATAATTAAAGAACTTCTCTTCACAAATGAAAAACATAATTTAACGATCCTCCACAGGACTCAGAGCACTCACCAATTAGCCCTCGAAGGAGACTACTACTATTTTGTTTAGCTAAAGTTAGCGAAGGACTATTACATTTTAAGTTACTTTGAGTACATGATGCCTCCCGGTAACATTATGAATTTATGATTTCATGCAACCTCAAACTTTATGATTCAATTGATCACCAAAGCTATGTTTATGCAGTGACAGTAACATCAAATAGGAATATGGAATATAACCATTCACACAATTTCCCCATTTTTTTCCCAGTATGAGTCGGGGAGGTGAACTTGTATCAAACTAACAGGTGACAATTGCTGAATTTAGATGTATAAGATTTACATTCTTGATTCTTGTCGTAGTTGGTTTCCAGGGATCTAGTCCAAACTAGACCAAAATATGTGATTAAATTAGATAAATAAATGGAAACTGTAGCAACTAAATTTTATTTGATAGAATTTTTAGCAGTTTCGTAGTTTTAGTTAAAACTTACAGCTGCAAGCTACAGTGGCCTGCAGCCTCATTTCATCTATAAATTATTATGCAAGTGAGAGGAAAACAAATTGAAATATTTTATTTTGAACGTCTGAGATTATGATACTTAACACAGAGGCCAAGCAGGTTCCAGCATATTAGAAATCTACCTTAACGGTAAAAGTGAGTGGAGTGCTCCCTGCAGGTTCAAAACTGTAATCCCATGAAATTGTGTCAGGGATCCTTGTCCTAATCTCGGCATAAATGCCAGCATCTAAAGAGTCAACAGACCTGGTAGAACATATAATTAAGAAGTTATCTGACATAGGCTATGGATCATCAACATGAAACAAATGCATAAAGATCAGAAAGATGAATTGAAGTCGATGCACACTCAATTAAGCATAACTTACCCAACCACTCCCAAGATTAAACATCAAATTCCATTACTATGTCCTGGTTTAGACCGTTTAATTTAGTTAAAAGCAAAAAGATCATTAAAGAAAAAGCCAAACATAATTTTAGGCTGTTTGATAAACCACCATATATGGACCAACTTTAAAGCAGATTGAGTACATACTTGAGAAGACTTGACATTATGGATGAGAGAACTGTGACAAATAATTAAATATCTAGAGAAATATTAAGATTAACGGGTCAAAGAAAAAAAAATGTAATAGTTTGGTCAAGAGCAAGAATCAGATTATGGGTTATCTGGCGGAAACCATTAGCAAATTATATTGAAGATAATGAAGAGCTTTTATGACAGTTTGTTTGTAACCAATTAGAGAAAGAGGGGATATCATACGTACTTGAGAAGAAGTTGCATATCAGTCCCGGGATATCGAATTTCAATGGTGCTTGCATGTCCTGGAACTGAAAATGCGTTCAGGCAATCAACAAAGAGACCCAAGCTCACTCCAAATCGAGGTCGCCCTTGTGCCCCATATTCATACCGAACGAAGAGCTAACATGAATAACATTTTTACACAAGGGAATGAAAACCAAGCTCTTAAAATTATAAGGAAATGAGTCAGGTCCGGTTTCCTTCTCAAGAAACTAAAATCATAAGTCACTCTTAACTAAGCTCTAGATTCAACTGTTAATAGTTAAATTCTAGATTTATCGTTCAATTTGTTCCCGCTTTTTTCTAGGAGCCAAGCCAGTATAAATAAATCAATACCTCACGCTGTAGATAAACTTTGGCCTGAAGACAACCGCTTTCTTCCACAATCAAAACGATGCCATGCTCGGATAATTCCATAACCGCATCCTTATTGTAAAACATCACAAATGATTTTAATCAGCTACCTACAGTCTAAACCCTACATTTTCAAGTAAAAACATGCGAGAAGCTCCTTTTGGTCCTCGGAGTACTATAGCTTAGTGTGTGTGTGTGTGTTTTTTTAAATTATAAAAAGTTCAAAAAGTGAAGTGGCTAACAGCTTCCTAGGACATTTCCGATAACCAAACAGAAAGTTTGGGGAAAGAAAGGCGATTGAAGTTAAAAGAGAGAAAATAAATGAATTAGAAGGAAGGATATGGGACCCACTTAATGGCGTTTCCACCGAACGGCGGTGAGTGCGTCGACCATGCCCTGTACGTTGTCAAGCTGACACACTAGATCAGGTGCTTCTGAGTCTACCACCGATGAGTTCATTCTCTCTTTCCCGCCAAAGATACAATTCTCGCTTCCTCAGTTCACGCACATCCTTATAAAAGAAACCGGGAATAAACCGAACCAGACTGATAATTTGTAAGATTGATAATCATGCATAAACTAACAATTTTATTGATTTATTTGGTTCTTCAACACTGCAAAATTTTAATTAAATTCAGGTTTTCAATTTTTTTAAAATATAATATTTCTTCCTTAAATTTTCAAAATTTTAAGTAAATATTCATAAACTTTTAAATTATATAATTTAATTTTTAATTTTTTTTAAAATTTCACAAATATGTTGTAACTTTACTATTAAAATACGTATATATGAATCAAAAATTTATAACTAAATGATATGATTTAAATAATTAAAAATAAAGATTTAAAAAATTTGATTAACTAATAATATATTTTAAAATTTATATATAAATTTAATTAAAAATTAATATATTTTTAAGTTAAAATTATAACACAAAACAACTTTAATCCCAAAAACCAATATATAATTAAATTCTATATTGATTTGACATATATATATTACTTTTAAATTTATCGTAGAGAAGATGAGACAATTTTTTTATAACAGAGATTGAGAGCACCGATCATCCTTAACAGAGCAAAAACCACCAACAAACCTCCACAATGAGAACTATCGACCTCAACATCCCTTAACACCCGTCTCAGCTTCTATAAGCGCCAGTTTCAACGTGCGCTTCCACTAACACTAGTCTCGTGACTCCAACAGTGCCAACGTTTGCCTTCACAAGCGAGTAGCGTAGCCTTACAACCTCCACCAGCTAACTCCTTACACTATGTCATCTCACTCCATTGTAATATAGAAGAAGAGTAACTTGTTAATCCGATAAGAAGTGAAAACTAACAACTATTAATATTTGTATGGTAATATTTGATTAAATAGTAAATTTATTAATTTATTTTGTTATTTACCAATAAATTAAAATGAGTTATTTTCTGGTGTAGAATATTTGGATTTTGGTATATTTTATGAAACTTTCTGAATATTGGTGTTTGTATCTCTATTTTATTATTAGTGAATTTTTCTCGATATGTCGTCGTTAATGAAATAAATTTTTCATATTAAAAAGTTAAACCACTTAAGTCATTATTTATTATCTATTTTTTCTCATTGCTTATTATATCATTGTTACCCAAATTTCACTTCCACTCTAACTAATTTATAACATCTTATATACACATATTTTACCGATATATTCTTCTTTTAGTCTTTCAGTATTTCTATATGGGTTACTGGCTTCTTGCGTTCAATTTTTTTTCTTTCTTTCTAATATGTAAACGTTCGACGTTTATAATAATCACCTAAGAACTGCCTCATTTATTATTTAAAAATTAATAGTTTCATAATCTCTTTATTTTTAAAAATCAACATCTTTAGAGTAACTGCTGTAATTTCTTTTGTTTCAAATCAGACTTCTTATTTTTTTTATTACTCATATTTTATTAAAAGTTTTATTTATTGAATATATTTTAAAATAATTTCTTTTTAATTCTCATGATATAAAAAGGATTCTATTTTGTACTCAAAAATTTCAAAAAGTTTTACTTCAGTTTTTTTTTAACAACAAAATACTATTGTGAGACTTTTTAGGCAGACATAAAGTGAGAATTTGCCACCCTTCTTCTTCCGTTCTCTGTCATTTTTTGATTGTTTATAGTATCATTTCCTTTCCCTGTCAATTTTGTTATCTTTCAAGTGAGATCCGTGTTTTCAGTTGATGGTATCTAAGTGAGGTAGAATGTTCGAGATAAAACAAATATTAATAGAGACGTAGATAAGGATTTTAGGTATAATCATGTTAGGAAATAAGTCTCACATCGACCAAAAAATCAGCAGAAGAACTGATTATAAGTCTGGGAAATCCTCACTCTTGAAAACGCGCTTTCAAGGGTTAAGTTAGGTCTAGGTGAATTAACATGATATTAAAGTATGATCTTCTGGCGGTGAAGGAGCTACCCAACACTACCACCCGTGGCAACAATAAGACCACCACCATCCGTCGACACAGTCGATGTGATGGAGAGTGTTGAGGAAATAAGTCCCACATCGACCATGGAGAAGACAACAGTGCTGCTTATAAGACCAAGACACCCATTTACTTTCAAGGTGACTTTTGGGTTAAGAGAAGGGTCTGGTTGAATAAGATTGGTATCAAAGGAGGACCCTTGGCGGTGGAGTAGCCACCCGACACTACCACCCGTGGCAACAATAAGATCACCACCGTCCGTCGACATAGTCGATATGAGGGGGAGTGTTGGGAAAATAAGTCTCACATCGACCAGGGAACCAACATAAGAGGTGGTTATAAGCCTGGGCAATCTTCACCTTTGAAAGCGCGTTTTCAAGGGTTGAGTTAGATCCAGGTAAATTAACAGGAACCTATAAATGAAAGTGGATGCAGAGGTAGCAAGGTTATGGACGCATATGTGGTTATGGAAATGGTTTTTTTGTTTGTTTGAGATTTTTCATTATTATTCAAAAATGATTAAAATGATTTAAAAAAAAATATGAGTATTAAATATGAACTTTTTACTTACTATAAATAATGTCTTTAGAGAGATTAGATAAGATGAGATGGGATTGAGAATTATTCTTTATGTTTCATTTATCTCGATCTTCATTGTCTCAAAAAAATTTAAAAGAAAGAAAAAAATGTCATAAAAATCTTCTAGATTAAGTTATTTGTATTATTTAGTAGCTTAGATTTCATTTAGTCTTTTAGTTTTAAATAAAATAATCATAAATTATATTATTTTTATATTAAAATACTACCTTAAAAATATTTTTTTAAAAATAAATTATTAAAATAATATACTTTACCTCCATTTTTCTAAAATAATGAGATTAAATCACAATACTCTTAATCTAAGAGACCAAACGATACTAATAATCTACTATAATAGACCTATATTACACATCCCTAAAATGTATTATATATTATAAAATTTTATAATTATATAAAATGGATATCGATAAAAATGATATTTTTATTAATAAATAAATATTTTAATTATAAAAATTTAATATTATAGTATATGAAACATAATTTATTATAATAATTATTTAATTCATAATAATAATAATTTAATTATATCAATAATTTTACATAATAAATAAATATGCTTAAAATTTATAGGCAATTATGTTATTAAAGTTTCCATTTATCATAATTTACTTATTAATAAGGAATTCTCGATATCCGTAAAAAAATAGAATCTTTGATGTATAATCCTCACTCTATCACCTATTTTAATTTCGACTCATTAAGATTCATAGGAAAATTATAAGGTTTAATTAGGTTATGGTGGAATTTGGAATTTGGACTATCAGATCAAAGGTTGTGTTGAAAAAAATTAACAGATACAACACATAGCACACGATATTTACTAGGCAAATCAAAGGAGGATGCGTGGAAAGGACGGACTTATCTAATGTTGGCATCATTATGTGAGAATCTGTGATTCAAGGTTATGACTTGCATGGCGTAGAGTTGGGAGGAGTGGACGAGTAGTGTGACAACACGTGGATAGACGTTGATCGCGTGGCGAACTCGGAAGGAACGTGGTTCTAATACTTGTCAAAACCCTGTGTCACTCTGTATATGCGGCTTTGTATGATTCGACTTCTTTGATTGTGTGGCATCTATATGGCTTATTTTGTTAATTTCATTGTTTTCGTTTCTGATTGATCTTGCGTTAAAAATTCATAAAAAAATTATAAAAATTTCAAAAAAATTCAAAAAATATATTTTCACTAAAAAGAAAATATTTTAATATTTTTAATCCTAAAAATAATACTTATTAAATAAAACGGATAAATATTAAGAAGAAAAGTACATTGATGAATCTATTTTCATAGAATAATTACATGAAAAAAGTGCATATATGTCCCTGGCTTCCAGAAACTATTTTTATATGAGAATTTATTTTTTTACCTTAATATTTCAATAAATTATTTATTTTTACATAATTAGAGGATAAAGTATTTTTGTTGAAGATATTGAATCTTCATAATAATTAAATAAAATTAAACAATTTGCAAAACAAAACAAAAATTTAGTGTAACCTGCTTTTTTCCAGAAGCTATTTTCTCTTATTTTTGTGCTTAAAACGATCAATGAATGAAAGGCCTAAAATTGATCGGGGACCTTTAAAGTCAAAATGTGTATCATCAGTGGCACATGGGTGTTGGGTATGTCGGTATGGTCGTATGGCAGTGATGTTAACGGTGGCAGTGGCTGTCTTGGCAGCAATACAATTTGGAATACTGGTTCCTTTCATTATGCTACGCGACTGTTGAGGGACTGGGGACTCCGATGGGTGGGATTGGACGGCGACGGGGGTCTAGTTATGAGGGTGGGGTCATCTGTTGGCAATGGAAGCTTGATACAGTGATATGGTAGGGTTAGCTGACAGTCTTGAACAGCTGCTGTTTCGTGGTTTTTGATTTTTCAATTATTTTTAAGATCAAAAAAATTCATTTTTTCAATAAATAAAGATATTATATGATTTGATTTAAGAAAATAAAATCTGATATTAAATTGAAATAAATATATATATAAATAGATGAAAGACTTAAACTATATAGATAAAAAGGAAAAATTTAAGGCTTACAAATTTTACTAATATAAATAGAAGAAGATATAACAGTAATAATTGAAAAAAATTTGATATTTCAATTTATACTTTAAGTTATAATTTAAGTTTTAAAAATTAGTATAATATTAGGTAATACTTATAATATTTAAATAAATATAAAATAATTAATAATAAATTTAAATATAAATATAAATATTTGATAATAAATTATATAATTGATTATTATTAAATTTTAATAAATTTATTGGTAGATGCTTAGAAATAAGTGACACGAAGAGAGATCGAGGTCGGTGACCCCTGAATTTTAACATTTTTACAGATATTGGTAAATGCATCTTTAATTTATAATTTTTTTTTGAAGATTTTTACTAGATTTATATATAGATTTTGAATTTTTGAAATATATAGGTTAGGTTTTAAACTTTTAATTTTTTTTACACAAGTCTTTAATATATGTTTAACATATATTTATTTTATAAATTATAAATATAAAAATATATTTTTATTAAAAATTAAAGAAAAATACATGTCTAACTAATATTTATTTTATTAAGAGTTAAAATAAATAAATTATATAAGTGATATATATCAAAACTTCTAAAAAAATGAATTTATAAAAAAAAATAACTTTAAAACTTCAAAAATATTATTATTTTTCTAAAACAGAATTTAAAATTTGATTTAATTCAATATTATTGTATGTTATTTTTATTATTATAAATTTTAAAGATATAATTATATTTAATTTATCAAATAAATTTGTTTGAGTTTTCATTTAAATGAACCATCTAACTCCTACCTATCCAAATTCCCCATTATTATTATTCTTCACTCGCAAACACCTTGACAACTCCCGAACTTGTTGCTTAGTTCTTGAGAAATTGGTTTGCAAATTATTGGATTACTTTTAGACATTATTAATACGTGATACAATTTAAATGATATATTTATAAAAATAAATATAAATTTATATATTCCTGATATTTAATACATTTTAATGGATACTTAAAGTTGTGCCACATTTTTTTTCGGTTACTCTTTAATTTTGATCGACACCTTTTCTCGTGTACCCAACCAAGTTCTCTCTTTTTGTTAGACCAAAACCAAAATGACGTGGCCGGAACCACTCTCCGGCAACAGCCACAGTAGCAGTACTTCAAAGAAGAGGAAGGAAGAAGAGGAAAAGAAGAATCAGCTTAAAGTTTCACTACTTAAGCTTTATTCATTTGCTGATATTTATGATTATATCCTAATGACAATCGGGTTGATTGGAGCCATTGTTCATGGAGCTTCAGTACCTGTCTTCTTCATTTTCTTTGGGAGATTAATAAATATTATAGGCCTCGCTTATTTGTTCCCCAAGGAAGCTTCTCATAAAGTAGCTAAGGTAGATATATATATGCAACTTCGTGCATGTATATCTTATAATAATAATAACTTACTCTTATCTTATAATTTTTTCTTTCTTTTTTAAATTCTCTTTCCCTTTTTGCAGTACTCATTGGATTTTGTTTATCTCAGTATAGCTATATTGTTTTCATCGTGGACAGGTATGGGAGTTAATTTTTTTTTTTAATTATAAATTGTAAAAAAAAAAAACAGAGAGTTGATATTGAACTGATAAAATTGTGAAAACAGAAGTGGCTTGTTGGATGCATACTGGGGAAAGACAAGCGGCGAAGATGAGGATGGAATACTTGAGGGTGATGTTGAATCAAGATATACGCCTTTTTGATGTTGAAGCTTCCACTGGAGAGGTTATTTCTGCTATCACTAGTGATATCCTTGTTGTTCAAGACGCCATTTCCGAGAAGGTACCTATTATTTATTAAATATCACTTTAATCCAATATTACTAATAGTTACCATTAAATTAAATAATTGTTATTTTGATAGGAAAAAAAACACTATTCTCATAGAAATTTTTGTAAAGAAACTGCCTCTAAACCGATGCACATGTGATCATGATTTTATGCTATAACGGAGTATGAACCATGTTTCTTGAATGCATAAAAGAACTTCAAAGAATGCAGTTACTCCTTGGTATTTGATTATCAAAATTACACTTAAATGTCATCAATATAAGACTTCATTTCCTTCTATCGTTCTATCACCACTTCTAACCAATTAATTTCACTCTTTCTACAAAATGAAACTCCTTTTTCTCATTATAATTGTTGGACATTCTACATGTATCAAGTATATGACCCTAACGACATGAGACATCTCGCTCATGCAATGAATGTGACACTTTAGCGGCTCGTCTACGGTGACTCGGGATAGAGAAGCAATTGATCCGGTTTCAATTAAAGTACCTTGGATGTACTCCATGTCAAACAACCTTAACATACAAGACCTTGCGAACCTAATTAGCTAGCAAAACTTAATCATATGTTTATTAGATTCAAGTAACTTGTGATTGTCCTCATGATTATTTAATAGTATCCCATATGACCTAAATTTAGTGACCTAATATCTATTATAAATTGTTATGTATAAGTCAATTCTAACATCTTAAACAAAGTGTCTACTAGTAGTACGATGACACTTGCTTTTTTTATGTATTTATATATACCTCATTGATGAGAGAAATAAAGGATTTAAGTATTTTCTTTTCTCTAATATATCTTTAGAATCCCTAACATATAAGTAATTCTCTAAACAATTGGTGTCCACTATGAGATCTTAAATCTTTGTAGTCCTTAGTTAGCATTTGAGACCTTACATTTTATATCTAAGGAGAATCAACCCGTGTCGTAGAAAAATTCACTCATATCATTATGACTAATCCTCGTTCCCATCCCAAATCAAGAAATAGTCTTGTTCAACCAATCTCAGAGTTTGACCTCAACGATCATTTATCCCATATCTCACCAACCATCACATTGCATCGCGGTCTGGGGTATAACTTCATATGAATTGTAGTCCTTGATAGTGCACCTAGAACCACCAGAACAACTCCACCCAGAACCAATTTTATTAGCTACAATTTTGAAAGCACGTCTCACTAAAAATATGCTAAACTGGAAAGGCTTCAACAAGTGGTAAAATTACAACAAACTTTTATTAAATCTCAAAATAATAATAAGGAACTCAAATCATGGTTGATATAGGAAGATTACTCAAAAGATATAGAAAACTTGTTCTAGATAACTACCCTTCCAATAAGACCAAGTTAACTAAAGAGATCGAAACATACCCCACAAGATTCATTGAGATATTCCAATTAGTATTAGCATAATACAATTTATGAACAATATATACCCACAACTCTAACTTATATAACCTGCCAAAATCCTGCACAAAATACATCCCAACAATTGCTAGGATTTTTGGGTTTGGAAATCTTCACTCCAAAGTGACACCAAGTACAATCTGAACCTCCCAATAATAACTTGGATGAAAATTTCAAAAGATGGAAGAGAAAATAGAAGTAAAGGTGAATGATCGATTGAAAAACCAATGATCGACTAGAGTTGTATTCAATTTCATCTTTATTTATCTCTTATCTTGCAAAAAATTAACACGATAACCCCTAAGTACATAGTGAGGTGACTAAATGGACCCTTAACACTACTTTATATTAAATTTTGCACTATTTTGTACCACAAATTGCATTAAATTTTTTACTCGTCTTCGATCAATAACACTAAATATTACACTAAAATGTATATTCTTTTATAAAATAGAATACTCTTTTTAAATTGTACCAAATATTACACTAAAAATTGTATTTAGTAATTGTTTTTACTAATTTTATACCATATACTTAATTTTAGTTTATTATATGTAATAAAAAAATTGATGTGTAAACAGTATTGGTACGATAAATAATATCTCTTTAAGTTTGATACAATATTATTTGATCATGTTGAATTTGGCGTAAAATTATTTCAACCTGTAATTAAATTTTGCATTAAATTTGATGTTTTATTGTGAAGATGGAAATAACCCTGATAGTCATCAGAGTAAATGCTAATAAAGTAACTAGCACTTATTAATTTGCCAACTGGATGCTTAGAAAAATTTCAAAAATCTATTTAGAAAGTTTTTTTTTCAATCATTATACCGTACCTTGTACACAAACTCACTAGTTATTACAGCGTATAATGATAGGATCCAAACCCACGATAATAGAATTCAATCTTAAATTTAAGATTCCAATTCAGAAAGACACCACGTAAAAAGTAAAAAAAGAAAGAAAAAATACTACTTATTTCTAAAAAGGATGTCAGTGAGAGGGAGCAAATGTCCCTCCGAGACTCTACATACATCTACCTCTATTCAAGAAGATATGTCCCCACCTTTATCATGAGGCTGATAAGTTGATTGGTATAACAATTGTTTTCAAATAAATGGTAACAGGAACACATCCAAAAACACAAAATTGGATGGGTTCAAAAACACATCATTTTAGTTGAAACATACTCATTGCATTTGAAGACAATAAGCAAAATATTTAGAATTTCTTAAAAATTGCCTTTCCTAGCTTTCTTATATGCACTTTTTTTAATAAATTTTAAGATTGTTATTGAAATGAAGGTCTCATCATTGAAAATAAACAACAACCCAATAATAGAGTGGTTGAAGGATGTAGGAAAATAAATGGGGTGATTGAAGGATATAGAAAAGAGAAGTGTGCGGATAATATTTGTGTGATTATAATTATTTTTTAGTTTTATATTTGTGTGGTGTAGATTGTATGGTAAAGACTATAAATAACCTACTTTATATTTGATTTAATCATCCAATCAAAAACAAATAAATTTTTGTATTCTTAATTTGAGTGAGTTGAGAGCTTTCTTTTTGAGTGTTTGTATTTCTCTTCAATTTATAAGTTGACTTTTAAATATGTTATAGTGGTTTTTATTGTGTGTATAATACAAATAGTTTGTTTAATTGTTTGATTAATTTAATATTAATAAATTTAGAGTTATGTATTCTAAATTTTACTAAACACTAAATAAAGAATTGAGGTTGCGATCGTTACCAAACGAGGAAAACACTGTTTCTACGTCTCATATTTCAAGCAAATCGGAGCACTTTTTGGTACAAATTATTTCAAGTCATAACTCATAAGTATAGTCATATTCCATAGCAGGGGTTAGGAAAATAACAGTTGTGAACACAATTATGCAATATGATATAACTAATAAGTAAATCGGTGATGTGAAGAGATTAACGGTGGTGGTGGGTGGGTGCAGGTAGGGAACTTCGTGCACTACATGAGCAGATTCTTGATAGGATTCGTAATTGGGTCAGATAAGTTTGGTGACACTTACAATAGTGCCGTTAATTGCACTTGCTGGGGGTGTCTATGCCTACATTTCATTCTACTGGTCTCATTGCTAGGGTACGAAAGTCTTATGTTAAAGCTGGTGAGATAGCTGAAGAGGTCAGTACTCTGATCTTTGATTAAACCTCCCTTCCTCTGTATATTATTAGATTTAATTATTATTATACACCTTAATTGCATTGTTATTTAGGTAATTGCAAATGTGAGAACAGTACAAGCATTTGCAGGAGAAGAAAGAGCAGTTAGACAATACAAATCAGCACTGACAAATACGTACAAATATGGAAGAAAGGCTGGACTTGCCAAGGGACTTGGGTTAGGTTTTATGCATTGTACTCTTTTTCTATCATGTTCCTTGCTTGTCTGGTTCACTAGCATTGTTGTTCACAAGTCCATTGCCAATGGTGGAGAGTCTTTCACTACCATGCTTAAACGTTGTTATTTCTGGATTGTAAGTACTACTTATAATAGACAAAAAAATTCAATGTTGTGGACTCGTTTTGATAATTATTTCTATTCATTTTCTAAATTTTGAAATTCAAACCATGTTAGTTTTTGAATTGAATTTCTATTTTTTTTATTTCTTGAGACTAAAATTTAAAATTCATTTACCTTCAATCGTACTCCAAATGATAGAAGACAAAATTTAATTTTAAAACTTAAAAAATTGAAAATTGAAAATTAAGAATTGATTATCAAACTAAGTAATTATAAATTAGAAATTAAAATGGTTATCAAACATAATCAATTGATGACAAAAATCAGGTCACTAGGACAAGCAGCTCCGGACATTTCTGCATTTGTTAGGGCTAAAGCAGCAGCATATCCTATATTTGAGATGATAGAAAGGAACACAACTAACAAAGCCAGTGCTAAAACTGGAAGGAAGTCGGACAAATTAGATGGACATATCCATTTCAAAAATGTGTCTTTCAGTTATCCATCTCGTCCCGATGTAACGATTTTCAATAACCTTTCCCTTGACATCCCTTCCGGAAAGATTGTAGCACTTGTGGGAGGAAGTGGTTCTGGAAAAAGCACACTCATATCCTTAATAGAACGATTCTATGAATCTCTCTCTGGACAGATACTAATAGATGGGGTAAATATCAGAGAGCTTGATCTTAAGTGGCTTAGGCAACAAATTGGATTAGTTAATCAAGAGCCTGCCCTTTTTGCAACTAGTATTAGGGAGAACATTCTATATGGAAAAGATGATGCCACTCTTGACGAGATTACTCGTGCAGCTAAACTTTCAGAGGCTATCAGTTTCATAAACAACCTCCCTCAAGGATTTGAAACACAGGTACATATTTGCATTGTCTCTTAAAGATTAGTTTCAAACGCATATGCATTTATGTACAGATATCTAGACATTGCAAGATTTTAGTAGTTATAACTTAGTGTAACTGTCATGAAAATTGTAGGAGGTGGGGGAAAAAACACTATTCAAAAAATTGTAACAGGTTTTTATGAACTTGAGAAAAAAGGAAATAACCTCTTCAAAAATGGACTTAAGACCGATTTGCTAATATACTATAGTGATAGTATCACCGTGATACTTAGATGAAGGTGTGACATTGAAATGATCTTTTCTAGGTTGGTGAGAGAGGGATACAACTATCTGGAGGACAAAAGCAGAGGGTTGCAATATCAAGAGCAATAGTGAAGAATCCATCAATTCTTTTACTGGATGAAGCTACAAGTGCATTAGATGCAGAGTCTGAAAAGAGTGCATGAAGCTCTAGATCGTGCCATGATGGGACGGACAACAGTTGTGATTGTGCATCGTCTTTCTACCTTTAGAAATGGAGATATAATTTCTGTTGTTCAGGAGGGGAAGATAGTTGAAACTGGAAGCCATGAAGAGGTTATTTCAAATCCAAACAGTGTCTATGCCTCTCTTGTTCAACTAAATCAGCATCCTTGCAACGCCTCCCCTCAACTGGTCACAGCTTGGGACGCCCTCCAAGGTACTTCATTTACTGACTGATTAGAGCTCGGAAGAATTTAGTTATAGCAAGGATGAAGTGCTTGGTGTTAATAATCATGTATTTTTGGGCTGCAGCATAAAGTTCTCTCGAGAATTATCCCAAACGACAACCAGTTTTGGTGCTACTTTCCATTCTGATAAAGAATCTATTAGCCATATTGGTGCTGGCGGGATGGAGACAGTAAAACTGAGAAGCGTTTCAGCAAAAAGGCTGTATTCCATGGTAGGACCAGATTGGATTTATGGTGATTGGAGCAATTGGTGCCTTTTTGCTCTTGGCATATCTCATGCTCTTGTATCATACTACATGGACTGGGACACAACAAAGCATGAAGTGAAAAAGATTGCTTTCCTATTTTGTGGTGCTGCAATTGTCACTGTCATTGTTCATGCGATAGAGCATCTTTGTTTTGGAACTATAGGAGAGCGACTCACTCTCTGTGTCAGAGAAAGGATGTTTTCTGGTATGTTTCATATCATAATTAATACTCGTACTAATTCTACATTCTATTCTATTCCTCTACTTGTTTTTAGTTATAGATTGTATTTTCATCCAAGTATTTGACCTTTTGCATATATAAATGTTGGATTCTTATGTTATTGATCCAGATATACCTCTCTTCAGGTTGTTGATGCAGACCATAAAAAACTTATGGCAGAAAATATAGAATATAAATACTTGACAATTATGGTATCTAAGCACGGTAATTCATATGAAAGTGAATAAGTCCTTTTTGGTTTACTGAAATCTATTACATGTTTCCAGCCATTTTGAGGAATGAGGTAGGATGGTTTGATGACATAAACAACACCAGTTCAATGCTTGCATCACGCCTAGAAAGTGATGCAACATTGCTAAGAACCATAGTTGTTGATTGCTCTACAATTCTGTTACAGAATGTAGGCCTGGTTGTTGCTTCATTCATCATAGCCTTCCTTTTGAACTGGAGGATCATGCTTGTAGTCTTAGCCACATTTCCATTGATCATTAGCGGTCACATCAGTGAGGTCTTACACAATCACCATTCTTTCCTCTGGATTTGGTAAATTTTTTGTAGCATTTAAGTGATATTTACACCTTTTATTGCTTTCAGAAACTCTTCATGCAAGGCTATGGTGGCAACTTGAGCAAAGCCTATCTAAAAGCTAACATGCTAGCTGGTGAAGCTGTGAGTAACATGCGCACTGTTGCTGCATTTTGTGCTGAAGACAAGATTCTTGACTTGTATTCTAGACAACTTGTTGAGCCTTCGAAACGTTCATTTACTCGTGGTCAGATTGCTGGAATTTTTTATGGCATTTCGCAGTTCTTCATCTTTTCGTCATATAGGCTGGCCTTGTGGTATGTGGCTGTGGCCAGATTCTATCTATCCTTTTAACATTTTTGTCCATTTCATTTCAGCATATTTTTCTTAAGGAATTGAAAATTGGTCACTTCCCCTCTTTTAGAAACCTTAATTTTAGCCAGATTCTATCTATCCTTTTAACATTTTTGTCCATTTCATTTCAGCATATTCTTCTTAAGGAATTGAAAATTGGTCACTACCCCTCTTTTAGAAACCTTTATTTTAGTTATTATGTTCAAAGAAGTTAATTGAATTGGATTTAGTGATCATATATGTCATGCTCATCCTTGTTCAGGTATGGATCTGTTTTAATGGGAAAAGAGATTTCTTCTTTCAAATCAGTTATGAAATCATTTATGGTTCTGATAGTGACAGCATTAGCCATGGGTGAGACCTTGGCTTTAGCTCCTGATCTTTTGAAAGGCAATCAGATGGTTGCATCAGTATTTGAGGTTTTGGACAGAAAGACAGAGGTTTTGGGGGAGGTAGGAGAAGAGTTAAAAGCAGTAGAGGGAGCAATTGAGCTAAAAGGTGTCCATTTTAGCTACCCTTCCAGGCCAGATGTTGTTATTTTCAAAGACTTCAACTTAAAAGTGCATTCAGGGAGGAGCATAGCCTTAGTAGGACAAAGTGGATCTGGCAAAAGCTCTGTTATTTGTCTAATACTCAGATTTTATGATCCTTCTTCTGGTAAAGTCATGATTGATGGTAAGCATGTTCTACATATCTGTGTTTTCATGTTTTAAAGATCTAATGTTAAAGACGGGTTTTCCTCATTGAATATCCCATAGCATATGCTTTACATTTTAGATTTTGGATTAGATGTTCAGTTTGCTTTTGTTTAGACCTATAAAAACATTTCTAAATCAAACAAAAAATTACTTGAACTGGTGTCAAGACTTAGAAAGCATGTTTTGTGCTTCTACCAAGAAGTACAAATTACCTTCCGTTTTTATATAACTCACCTATTTAATTAGTTTAAAAACATAGTGCATTTATGAAGATGCGTTAAACATATATTTATCATGTTATAAAAGAAAAATATGTTTAACCTGAGAGGGGTAAAAACTGAAACTCTATAAGGGATGTTATGTTATGTACTTATTCCTGCAAACAATGTGCTTCTTTCTCCAAGCACTTTTTCACTGAAAATACTTCTAATAGAAGCACAAGAAAACAGATCCTTAATAAATTCTTATGTTCTAACATTTTTCTAAGTCCTGTGAAGGAAATTTTACTTCAACAGTTTAAGCAGTCTAGTCTGACAAGTATTAACAAACTTGTTTCAGGTAATGACATAAAGAAGCTAAAAATTAAGTCCCTTAGGAAACACATTGGCTTGGTTCAACAAGAACCAGCACTTTTTGCGACAACAATTTACGAAAATATCATGTATGGAAAAGAAGGAGCTTCTGAAGGAGAGGTAATTGAAGCAGCTAAGCTTGCTAATGCTCATAATTTTATAAGCGCATTACCTGAGGGCTACTCAACCAAAGTCGGAGAAAGAGGAGTGCAACTATCTGGTGGTCAAAGACAAAGAGTTGCAATTGGTCGAGCTGTTTTAAAAAACCCTGAGATCTTGTTATTAGATGAGGCAACAAGTGCTCTAGATGTAGAGTCAGAGAGAGTGGTGCAACAAGCTTTAGACAGATTGATGAAGAATCGAACAACGGTAATGGTTGCTCATAGGTTACCCACTATAAAAAATGCAGACCAGATTTCAGTTCTACAAGATGGAAAGATTATAGAGCAAGGGACTCATTCAACTCTTATGGGAAACAGAAATGGAGCTTATTTCAAGTTGATAAACATTCAGCAACAATTACAACAAGAACACCCTGAACAAGAGGAAGAATGTAAAGTTGACTATTATTAAAATTAAAATAATATTTTAAAATCAAATCATATCACCCAAAATGAATCATACTAAATATAAAATTCAAAAAATTTAAATTGTCTACATATATTTAAATATTTTTTGAGTATAATTATAGTTAAATTTATATATGTTATAATTTTATTGGCTAGAGAATTATATATATATTGTTTTTAAAGAAGAAATAAAATATGTGTTATTTATTATATATAAAATGTTAAATTATATAATAAGAATATAACAAGAGAGATTAAATAATAGTGAAGTGTTATAAAAAAGACAAGATTTTACATGATAATAAGTTCTAGAAAAAAAGGAAATGATATCGTTATTGTGCTAAGTATTTTTGTTGTTAGGGCAATCATAAAATGTCTCAGTTTGTGCCAATATACAGTCTTATGACTGCCCCAACAGCTGCATTTTAATTGCTATGTCCAAATAAAGGAAAAAAACATACATAGAACCAGAGAATAACATGCAAAGAAGGAAAAAACTAGCATTGAAAAAAAAAAAAAAACAAGCACAGAACCAGACGGAAGGGACAAATTTCTGTGTTCCTTTACTCATCTTTATTAAACACCATTTAGCTGTATAATCAAATAACCATTCAAATGAACACTTAAATGTATTGAAGATCATTTAGTTGATCCAGTGAATCAGGGACCACCCCAGAGAGTCCATTAATGAAAATATCCATTATCCAAAACTTCATAAACCTACCAAACTCCGGTGAGATTTGGCCGGAGATATTGTTGTTTTGCTATTACCTTCAACAATTTTATACATAAACAAAAAAAAAATTGCTAATATTTGTAATAGAATAAAGAAAAAATAACGGAAGATATTTCCTTACACTTGTTCAAGATTTTTAAGATTTCTAATTGCTACGTGCAGAGTTCCAGAAAAAGATCAGCTTGGAGCTTTACTCTAAAATCGAGAAGGGGTAATAATGGAAAAATCATAGCAAACAAACCTAAAAATAATACATGTAAAACTCACAAGCCCAATCACAAAATTTCACGGGGAGCAAGTAATCATAGACCAGGTACAAAGGCTCAAGTCTTCATCCATCTAAGCATTACTTTAAATAAAAGAAAACAAAAATATTGTACACAATAACAATATCATTTTCTTGTCACGTGAGCTTTATCGTATCGTGTCATGCTTGATCAATCAGACTGTACTTAACTAATCGATACGACCCGTAACTCATTTAGTCTATTATTTGATAAAAATGTTGCTAATAAGAGTCAAACCCCTACCTCTCATATAACAATTTTAACTCTATCCATTAGACTATACACACATTTAATAATATATAGATATATTTAATATATATTTATCTATAATTTCCCAAGATAATGGTTCGAAATTCATTTAGAGTGTAACCATACAGTATCAAATACGAGATAGATCCTCCAAAAAATAAGACTTTTTTTTGAATAAATCAATTCATTTGGGAACACGCAGATCCTTTCTTTTTCTTATTCAAAGATTAGCCTTTATTTATGTTTTCACATTGAGATATAAACGCTAGTTTATCAAGAATACACAAGAAAAATGCTTCAAATTGTTGATTTTTCACCAAAGATGGCTTAGAACCAATACTTCATTATTTAATTTATTTTTTCCATTCTAATACTCCATCCAAGAGTTATCAGTAGGCTATTCCTATCTAATGAAACACTATTGGATCAAATGAAAAAGACATTGTTAAGAATGAGACCTATTATGGGACATAGAATGCATTACAAACGTATGATCATTACATTTCAATCGAGTTAGTAAGAGTGCATCTTAGATCTATCAATTATGTTATGGCCAGAGCCTTGCTCATGGTGACTTGGTCGAATTAGGAAAAGTTGTAGGTATTATTGGGGGTTAATCTATTGGAAAGTCTAGTACTCAACTAACATTAAGAACTTTTCATACTGGTAGAGTATTCACGAGTGGTACTGTAAAACATGTATGAGCACCCTCTAATGGAAAAATAAAATTCAATGAAGTTTTGGTTCATCCTACACATACACACCATGGATATCCCACCTCTCTATGTTATATAGATTTATATGTCACTATTGAGAATGAAGATATTCTACATAACGTAACTATTCCACCCAAAGTTTTATTTTAGTTCAAAATGATCAATATGTAGAATTAGAGCAAGTAATTGCTAAGATTTACGCGGGAACATCTACTTTTAGTTTTAAAGAAAAAGTGCGAAAACATATTTATTCTAAAGCTGAGGGAGAAATGCATTGGAGTGTCAATGTATACCATGCACCCATTGCAAAGAATTTGGTTTTTATAGAGAAATGCTTAATACTTAAGTAGGCTTGAAAATTTAATCATGATCAAATGCTTTTTTGGCCACCTCAGACCTTGTAATTAGACTTTTTTCTTGAGAATATCGAGACTTTTTATATACAAAGGATTTACTTGTTACTAATATAGTTTTGCCTCTGTTCTTCTTTAGATCTATTGTTTTACACTGATAATCTAATATATCAAGTCAATATAGAGGAAATGAATATGTTTCCATACTATTCAATAAGTGAAATATATAGAACATAATCTATAATTGATTATGTCACATCGCTTATTCTTTCTAATGGATCTTACATAGCATGTTCATACACAATATGGTTGAGTATGATCATAGAAAATATTATTTTCAAATGAACCAGCCTATCCCCCTATAGGTTTTGAAATTACCTTTCCTAATATTTCCCTGAATCTTATGACTAAAAAAGATGTTCACTACTTAAAATATCCCATAAAAGTAGGTGGAAATAGAGGAAGGGGTCAAATTTATCCTAATTAAAGCAAGAGTAACAATAATGTTTATAGTGTTATGATAGTGGACATAGTAAACAAAATTGTATGAAAAGAAAAATAAGGGTACAAAATAACCATAATAGATACGCCGGATGGACGTTAAGTGGTTTATATTATCCCTTTAGGATCAAAACTTCTTATTTTAGAGGGAAAATCCATCAAACTTTATCAACCTTTAACTAGTAATCCTAATGTGGGTGGATTTGATCAAGATGATGTAGAAATAGTACTTCAAGACCCCTTACGTGTCCAAGGTCTTTTGCTCTTCTTGGTATCTATTATTTTGGCACAAATCTTTTTGGTTTTTAAAATGAAACAGTTCGAGAAGGTTCAATTTTTCAAAATGAATTTCTACTCTAAAAAGAATAAATTTTGTTAACTATTCTAGAATATGTAATTCTATTTGATCGAAAAAATTATGAAATTGGTGTGTTTTTATTTCTTTTTAAAAGTTATCATAATCTTATTCTATTTATATAAATAAAATATATATAATAAAAAAAAGTAATGATAGTGGACAAAAAAAGATATAAATTTTTTTGGCAAATAGAAATTCTTCAATGAACTACTATTTTCTATAAAATCAATATAGAAATAAAAAATAAATATTCATAACTTGATGAGTGTAGATGATGATATCTATACAGATTGATTATATATATCATAGAATTGAATTATTATATAGATCATATAATTAGGAATAAAAATATACCAAATCACTCATGTTATGATCTTCTACATCCTAGGTCTTCACGTTCCTTCATTTGGCTTATGTTCTTCATGTAGCATTCAGACCAAATGAATTTATGAAATTTACATCAACCCTGCCTAGTGCAAGAAGGTTAAGGAAGTTGATGACTTGATGACAGAGGAGCTAGCGACCGTAACTATAACAATCTTAAGGTAGTCAAATTTCTTGTTAGGTAAGTTCCGACCCGTACGAAAAGTGTAACAATCTGAGCACTGTCTTGGAGAGAGGCTCGATGAAATAGACATGTCTGTGAAGATGAGTAGCCAAGAGGTATCTTATATATAGTACAAATAGAATATGGTCGCCTTCATTCTTCTATTTTCTTTTTATATTCTATTTCTTGATTTTATCCCATGTAACTTTCTGGAATCTACCTAAGTGATGTGTGCAGTACATAGTTTTGCATCAAGAATTCTTAATGAACCCATCAAAATTGTTTTTTAGCCTATATGTGAATGGGACTTTTTCTTTTTGATCTATAAGAGAATGTACAAATATTCTTTTAATATGTACAATTATAGTTAGTTTATGATTATTCAAGGAGCATTTTTTATTTCATAAAAATTAGAAGCACTCGGCTCATACAAAAAAGTCAAATTTTTAAATTTGAAAATCTTAATGAAACCCTCAAATTTTAGTTTTTTAGCCTATCCATAATATGTGAATGAGACATTTCAGCTATCACAATAGTATATTTCATTGCACCCTTTTCTTGTAAAGCAATCACCACCTGAGCCATAGAATATGCCTTTTGACCAATAGCTACATAAACACATTTTACATTTTACCCTTGTTGATTAAGAATTGCATCTATTGCTATTGTTGTTTTATTGGTTTACTTGTTCCCAATAATAAATTTTCACTGACAGCATCCTATAGGTATCATTGAATCAATAGTAATAAGCCCTATTTGAAGAGGCTCATAAACAGAACATCTCAAAATAATACCTAGAGTAAGAGATTCAATTAAACAAAATTTAGAAGTTGTAATTTCATCTTGACCATCAATAATAGGTTTAGCAAGGGCATTTATAACACGGTTCAAATAAGCCTCACTTACCGATTTCTGAGAAATTTCCCTATTTCTTTTATAGAGCTTCCTTATTGTATAATCAAACCATCATCCATTAATACCACACCAATATTATTTGATTCCAAATTTAGAGCAATTCCTATCATACCCTCTTCAAATTCTACTAATTCACCTACCATTACTTCATCAAGACCATAAATACGAGAAATGCCATTGCCTACTTAAAGTACAACACTGATATTTAAAACTTTTACTTCTCTATTATATTGCTCAATGCGTTCATGGATAATATTACTAATTTCATCAACTCAAATGATTACCATGAGTATTTCTTACTTCTTTATTTTGTTTGAAAGACAAAAAAATAATACTTAGTTGCTCATTATGGTCTATAATGTTCCATAGACATATCGAGAACATAAATAATTGTAACCATATAAAATGACAGCAATGGAATGCCAATCCTCTGGCTTTATTTGTAAAATCTCTATTCCTTGGTAATCGAAGTCCAAAGATCTATGAACTAACCCATATTTGACTAACCATGCAAACAAATGACCATGCATCCTTTTTATATCTCTCCCATTTTAATTTTTATAATTTTGATTTGTATAAATGTTATAAGTATACCCAGATTCCAAATGAATGAAAACATGATTTAATTGGTCTTAATTACTCTTCAAAATGGAGTGGAACAAGGGAAGAGATTCTCGAACAAGGATCCAATGACTGAAAAATAATTGAACAAGGAGTCGTATGAGATGAAAATCTAATGTATGGTTCTATAAAGTGGAAGTAAGGGTGACTTATCTGTTAACTTTTCCATTATCACCCCCCAAAAAACCAAACTCTACCTTATATGAAGTTTCCAAAGTACGCTTAACCTCGAGATTTGAAATCATAGCTTATATACATAGTATTAGCTATAATTTAGAAGAACATTATATAGTCTCAGTAAGAGAGGGAAGGGTTAAGGATTTACCAAATGTGAGATATCACATTGTTTGAGTAGCTCTAGATGCTATTGGAGTAAAGGATCATCAACAATGGTGTTCTAATGTGTTGTAGATTCTTATGCAAGACTTGTATCATTTGATGATGTCATATGAATTGCTAGAAGCATATGAAGCATGTGTCAAACCAAAATACCCAACAAGCATTAGCTCTCCCTGAAAAAGAGGTGATACAATTGCACCTTCTAATATGGCTACCATGTTACAACTTCACTCTAGTCACTAGCCCTACCTTTGGCATCGCTCTCCTTGATGTTAAGGTAACGAATTCTGGTATGGCCAGCTCCCATAGTGTGACGGGTAGAATAAAATCAAGAATCTTCTTGAAATAAAAAGATTTGTTTTACAAGTTTGTTATTACGGGTAGTTCCTACAAAGGATCAAACTAATGACATATACAATACTTGAATTCTTGAGAACAAATCAATTCATATGGTTATATTTCTCAATCTTTCTAACTTGCTCTTAAGAAACTTCAAGGCCCTACGCATTCTATGTTTTGAGGATTTACGAATCCCTACTACTTATACTTGTATTCCAACCTTCCCTATAATAATATTAAATCTAGCCAAAAAAATTACACAGATCTTTTTTACCCTTATTTATATGAAAAAAACAATAGACGAATAGTCATTTGAACAATCTGATTAGAATCAGAATAAGCATATAAATCCAAATCAAACTGCTAAGTTTATTAATTAAGAACAAGTAGGTAATGAAAGTAAAACAATTATCTTTTGTGAAAATCTAGAGTATCACCTTGCTATATATCTTAAAATAGGATGAAATCCCTTTTTAATCATTTTTAATTAGAAATTTGAATATAAATAATTTTTTTAATAGCGGGTCCCTATATTGAAAAATGATATTATTGAGGAATACACACTAAATACTAAGATTACACATTTAATCAAATTCAATTTTCTCATTCTATTTTAGAGTATCCCTTCACTCGAAGCTGATTCGCCTCCATTTTTACTTTCTGTAAGCATGCTCGTGCTTTTTCCAGCTATTGTACAGCTCTAAAATGGAGATTCTTTGAATTGAAAGATGATCATAATGAATGTTGGATCAATCCAAAGGAAATTATGTAGAAATTTTACAAAATTATTATGAAGCTATGCGACTAGAAATTGATCCATATGATTGAAGTTATGTACTTTATAACATAGGATTTATCCATATAAGGAATGGAGAACATATAAAAGCTTTGAAATATTATTTTCATGCACTGAAGTGGAATCCATTATAAAATATGAGCAACACCAAATCTTTTTAGAGTCTAAACTTCTATTTCTCCCACCCGTTGCCCCCTTGCTTAGCCCTTCCTTGAAGGGGGTTGTTGTGTAACAAGTGCATAATGCCTTCTAGAATGTCCATGTATTTTATCATCAACTTAATGAATTAATTTCAAGATATAAGACTTTTCTATTATAATATGTTGTTCAAAAGAATCGATCAAATATTTTGTTTTTTCCCATACATTTGGGTTCAAATACCTATAAATAGGATTATGGACCCTAAGCTATGGAATTTGGGCTTGGGTCTTTTGTCGAGATGCAACGATTTTTTTTCTAGGAAATCCTCAACAAAATATACACACTATTCCTTCCTAAATATTATAAAAAAAAGAAAAATATTTTTTTTATTGTTATAAAAAACTACATTCTATAGAAGTAATACTAAATTGAGTAGTATAAGATGAATAATACAAAAGAGAAAAAAAATAGCAATAGTAAAGAAAGGGGTTGGGTCAATTATTCAATCAAATGAAATTTAGCATGTTTTCCATCTCTTCTAGAGAAACAAGTGAGTTATTTCTTTGCAAAATTGAGCCTGGAATAATAGTGGAGCAAGTACAAGTATTAGTAGCATAGTCAAAATATGCTCCTCATTATTAATATGTTTGCTCTTGATAATTGTGGCATCTTGGGTGAATCAATAATTGCATCTTTGATGCAATTACCAGTACTAGTACTTTTAAGAATTCTTAATTGGATAAGCCCCAGATTGTGGGACAAAGCCTAGACCTACGTCAAGGTATTGACACTGATTCTCAAATATCGTAGAACATAATACGATAAGATAGAATGCAATAAAAACAAAGACACAGGGAACAAGGAACACGTTACTTGTTCTTAATGGTTAAAGGGAACCATTTCATTCCAAATTCTTTAATTCAGAATGAGTTAAATCTCCCCAAGTAGGATTCAAACCTACGAATAGTCAATTAACAGTCGACTGCTCTACCACTAAGCTATTAAGGAACAACATGAGATCTCATGGAGTTCAATTCCCATTTTCAATCCATGACCAATATAAACTCGAATTTTCCTTTGTAACTCTCGAAACTAGCGTCCCAATATGGCCCTTATTTTGCTTGCATGTCATGCCATGTCTGGTATTTAACAGAATGTATCATACCAACCCGTTAGGCAAACAAGTTGAGTGCTTAAAGGGTTATGTCGTGTCGATTTGACCCGTTTGACATCCATAGATTTGTCTTTTTATAACATTTCACTATTATTTACTCTCTTTTATTATTCTGTTATTTCATAAGTTAACATTTTATATACAAGTAAAATCACATATTTTATTTCTACTTTATTATTCTCTATTTAGTAAAAAAAATATTTTTTATGGTAAATAAAATTATAAAATATATAAATATAATTATAATTATATACAATAAAAATATTTAATTATATTTAGATAATTTTAATTTTTGAATTTGATTTTAAAATATTATTTTAATTTTAGATATAAAAATATTATTTTATTTCTAATAATAATCAACTTTGTTCTTATTATTTTTCTCTTGTTACACGATTTTTATTTTATTTTATGATATAGCAGCTCAGGATCATTATCCCAAGGAAACCATGTTTGATAAGTAAAAATTCTATTTCTTGGTTCTTTGGAGTTCAACTTTTTACCGACCTTCTTTGATATTTTTATCCAAAATAGGATTGGCCATGGACTTTGAAGGGATTGTGATATCACGTATACGCAAATAGCCTCGATCTAACATGTTAAGGTCTAAAGTCTAAACCAACCAACATAAATATTGGATATGTCAAGCATTAATCTCCCCAATAGATTTTGGATTTTTACACTGTTTGGTCAATGTAACGCTATCTTTTGCGTGCAAACTGAAGATGTTTTATGCTCTAAAACAACTATAATTACCTTTTGTCTTTAAGTAAAAAACTATAATAAAAAACACACTTTTTCTTTACGGGGAAATTTCTATCCATGACTTTCTTTATGTTCTTTTTTAATAGATATTTTTAATGTTTAAAAAATATCAAAAATACCCCTATTAAATTGGCAGTTAGATTTAAAGATAATATAATAATTTTATAATTTAGTGAAAAAAACATGAAAATTAATTAATTTCAATAATTTTAAAATTTAATTACATAACATAATTTTTTTTATACATTGAATTTTATTCTTAAATATTTTTATGCATATATTTTTTTTTTTACATAATGTAAAAATATTTTTTAATAAATGTGAAAAAATGGACTTAATTCTCTCTTTTCCTCTCCCTCCTCTTCTTCCACGAACCACCAACATCATCGACCCTTTTAGATCATTTTTGCATTATCTTGATTGTTTCTTGTATTCCCATGATTACAGGTAAATAAATAATTTTATTGTATTTTAAAACTAAGAGCACGAAAAGGACATTGACCTTATGCCAAAATATCAGACGCATCTCAAAACTGTTTTTGAATTCAATTCTTACGAGATCTAAATGGTTTTTATTTTTATTTTTGCTATACTAGCAAACGAAACATTACATAATTTTTTGCTTGAATTCAAAAGAATGGATTAAAGCACATTATCTGACAAGATGATAAACAAAATTTTCTCTGTTTTGATTTCGAAGTAATTAAAGATTTAAACTTTTGTACCCTATTTCTCTAATCAAGAGTGAGTTAATAATTTCATGGGTAATTTACTTATTCTGAACATCGTTTGTATATGTTGAAAGTGGTATTTTGACATTCACTGTATAAAGAATTGAAGTTTTTATCTTGGGAGAACTAGAATGGAGATTAGGTTCTATCACCCCCTTCTCATTCAACTTAATTTCTGCAAAATCAAAGTTTGTCATTGATTTCAAATTTAGAATTTGTCACTTTACTGGTTAGAATTTTTTGGGTTCTTTAATTTTTCCATTTAATTAACTTGTGGTGGTCTATGTTTTCAATGTTTCATTGGCCTATTAATTGCACTTTTTCTTGGATGCTTAGAAATGCATCAGACGAGAAAAAAAATAAAATCAAATAGATGTTCGGTGAGGGAAAAAGTGTGGAAAATAAGGAATTGAAGAGAAATAAATTAATAATTTATTTAATAAAATCTTTGAAATGAATTTTAAAAAATGTGGAGTAATATAATATATTAGTAAATATATTCGAATACTGTATCTAATAAATATAATAGTTTATTTGTAATTGTGATGTATTTATAATATATAATAATGTTATTTTATCTATTAATTTTATTTAAATTAAGTTAATTATTAATTAATATGCAAATATATTTATTATAATATTTCTTTTTTTTAGTGAAAAGAAACGTAAAGTAAGGAATTTCCTAAAGGTATCATTGAAGATAATTAAAACCTTGGAGATATGATTGAAAATTTTCCATTTTTCCTCTAAAGAAAAAAAGAATCTTCTTTTTTTATGGAATAACGTCCTATCCGGTCTAATTTTATAAAATTTTAAAAAATTGGATCAAAATGTTAGCTAGACAACTTAAACATGACAAATCCTATCTAGATTTAAAAGTATATAAAATAATTATATATAAACTATTCGTATATATATATATATATATTATAATTTTAAACTCTTTTAAAAAATTAAATATTTTCTTATAATTTACCGAACATATCTTCGTATATAATTGCATAAATATTTTTCTAAGAAATTTAAAAATAAAACGAATTGAATATAAAAAGGGAGCTCAAATATTTTTTTAGAAAATTTAAAATTAAAAAAGAAAACTCTTTATAACGTAAATAAATATATGTTATTTAGTATTATAAGAAAATAAATATTTTTTTTACATTGATTAAAAGTGAAATCATTTAAATAATTTGATATTTTTCATAAATGTTTTTGATAGATTTTAACTAAGTAACAAATTTTAAAGATTTTTATATATTTTAAATAAAAACATGTTAATTCTAATGGATTGTATTTTATAGACTTATATGGATAATAATTGAATTAATAATAGATAAAATGAGAGAGAGAGATAAATAATTAAAAATATTTGGGAGAGAGAAAAGAATATGTTAAGATTTTCATATAGGCATGATTTTAACTAAAACATTTCATCAAAATACATGAAAATTCACAAGTTTTCAAAATTAATGATTTTTTTATCTTAAAAACATATATAAAATTATAATACAATACACCCAATTTTTGTATATATTTTTTAAAATACTTAATAAATACACATATCTTTTTGTAGATTTTTTAAAAATACCCATAGATGTAAAAACAATTATTAAAATATTTAAAATTTTCAATTGAATACACCTAGTAATATTATGAAGCTACTTATGTGTGTCACTCTTGGCCACATGCATAAAGCATGAGGTGGTCTTTCTTATTGTGCGTCTCAGATTTCGCCACGCAAGTTATAGTTTATAAATTATAATAACCAAATGAATATGGAATATGCATGGAGTTTTCTTTTCACGTAGGTTACACATAACGTACAGAGTACAGAGTCAATATTACATGGTTAAAGTATAATTTGTCATAATGCCTCACTATTTATTCATCACCTACTGCCAGTTACAATCTTCAAAAGTTAAATTTTTTATTTTTTTTCAAAAATTACTCTTAAGATTTATTATTCTTATTTGTTGTTGGTGATATTCAGATAAAATAAATCAAAATGTGAAAGTAATTAATTTGACTGGTGTGATTACTACCAAAAAGGATGAGGGAAGCTAGCTAAGCCGTGATGTTTATGATCTCTCGATCTGCTAATTAAGAACTGACTCTGATATGATCATGATCAGTTCACACTTTGAATAATATTGTTGTTTAATTTGGTAGCTTTTTCTTGGCAATTGGATTACCAGAGATCATATATTGAAATTTTCTTATAAAGTGAAAACTCCAAACGTTAAAATCCAAAGAGAACAATTACATAAAAAAAAACATATATATAACAATTTTTAAGCTTATTGACTGCCAAAATTCATGGACTTCGATCTCATGGTTTCACCATTCAAATATATATATATATATATAATAAAGAAAACTTTGATTTTTGAATATGATTCAAACTTAAAATAGAGGCACAATCAATTCATAATCAAAATCAAGGACCGAAGAAAATTATGTTTGGTAAATTGATGATCAACCATGCAATTTGCTTGATTCAAATTAAGAGAGCAGTTAGAGACGTACAGCTGCTATTTCAAAATTAAATTTAATTAAAATCACAATTTTACTTTTTATTTTATTTAAAATTTCAAATTAGTAAGAAGATGACAAAAATGATGACCCCTGCGATGAGGACACCAATGAATGATCATATATAGCATTTTTCGATAATATAACAGGAAGCAGCTTAATTATTACTTAGCATTTTTACAAATTAAATACTGGTTGGGTACCTAGTTATTAAATTTAATATTTTTTCCAAAAATAAATCATATGGATGCATGAAATTAATTCATTAAAAGGAGGGGGGGGGGGGGGGGGGGATGTGGGGGGGGGGGGGGTGGAATTGCATGAAATTAATTCATTAAAAGCTAATGACACAAAATTATAACAGGGAACAATGAGATATGAATAAATGCCACTGAATAGTTTAAATAAGGGAAATAGAAGCACGTGTGATATAAATGCCTCAATTTTTGTAACAATTAGTTTTAAAAACATTAAAAAATTTATTAAAATATAAATTTTTAGAAGATTAATATTTAAAAAAGCTGTATTATTTAAGTAAATATATATTATTATGGTGATTATATTATCATAACACAATTTTTTATTACTATTTAAATAATGTATATATTATTTATTTTAATTAAAAATAATTACCCTTTAATATTATTATTATTGAATAAATCTAATGAATATTACTTATAAAAATAACAATTTTTATATTATTAATTAATGATAAGAAAGATAACAATTCTTTACTCTTAGTTTTATTGTCTAATAAAATTTCCAAAATGAGTAAATCCATGTATTAGAGTTCTTTAATGATCTTCATTTTTTTTAATTAATTGAGATTATGTAATAAAATAACAAATAAATATTAGAGAAACATCTCTTTTAATAGTTTTTTTTTTGTATATGCATCTCTTCATCTCTTTTTTACTTGTCTCTCTTTTCTTAAAGCTTAAAACTTATCTTGTAAATTTATATGTTTGTTTAATTCACATTTCAAATATAAACATTGTAGTCTTGCGAGAATTTCAAACTTTTTATTTCATTTAAAAGCTGCTTAAAAAAAATCTCAATTATACTATGTAAAAATAAATTTGTAATTCCCCATTATTAACTTTATAATATATATATATAACTTTTATATTTTTATTTATTTAAATTTTTATTTTTTTATTTATAATTGACAAAAAAAATTCTAATATCATTTTTTAATAAATAACATACACGTGCAAAAGCAAGTTAAAAAAATATAATATCATTAAACAATTATTTAACCAATAAAATTTAAATTTATAAAAAATATTTAAAAGCTCATTCTTATTTTTAATATTAGGTCACAAAAATCGTTAAGCGGCTCCCGAACAGAAGATAGATCCATAAATGAATTCCCATATGTAGAATTGTCGCAAAGAAATTCAAAAGTACTGAAGAAATGATATGAGGTATTAAATGACATGCTTCCTTAATAAGTTTTAATTTTAATACATCAATATATTATATATATATATATATATATATATATATGATTACATTATAAAAATATATGCATCAAGAATTAAAAATAAAATACTATTTATAAATAGATTATATTATATACTTCAAATCTTACATAATATAATCTTTTTAGATAAAGTTTTATTTTTAACCATCTATATAAGATATACATATTTTTTATAAGAAATTTAAAAATAAAACATTTGAATATAACGAAGTCATGTAAAAATTAGAAGTATCTTTTATACGTATAAAAATAAAATGATTTATTAAAATAGTAAAGATTTTACAACTAAATCTATTTTTTACTAAAATTATTTCTCATATATCTTACATATATAATATTAATACCAAAATATACATACATTATAGTCATATATAAGCGAAACTCCTAGATAATTGATGATACCAACTTTTTATTGAGTGTGGAAAGGTATTGATTCAATTTGAAAAACTATTAAAATTGCATCTAATATCATTATGATACGTAACACGATAAAATAATATTTTACTATAATAATAATAAACTTCTTTTCAAGCAATTTTAATTATAAAAAAAATATTGATCGTTAGAATGTATTAGAAAACCATACAACCTTATCAATATCATGATAAATTTTAACTTCAAAGGATTTTGATAAAAAAATAAAATATAACATATATTTAAAAAAAATTGAGTAATTTCAACTATCAAAATAGATATAAAATTATGAAACAATATGGACTTTTATCTTTCGAGTTAAAGAATTCTTTTAAATAAATTAAATTACTCATGAGACTTAATTAACCTCAAAATTTCCACATGTTTAAACTAAATGTTTTTCATATTATTGAATGAAAGCTTACTTAATCCCTTTAAGTTTAAGAATTAATTAGCATACATGCTTCCCCTTTACTAACAAAGAGTAAATGCATGGCAGCGGCTTCTCTCCTCAATACCCTAATTAATCCTAAATATCTTACTTTTCATATCATGTAGTTCATATGTGTGCGTGTGTTTTTTTCTTCTTCTAATTCTTTCTTCCATCTTCTCTTAATTTCCTAGTTATTTATGAAGCAAAAAAAAATAAAATAATAATAATTAATTAATTTCACAAATGACTATTTCTTCTATCTAAAATTAATTAATTGAATTCAAAATGAGAACTAGCTTTCAACCTAATTGATGCATGCATTTTTACAGAAATCAAAGACAATATTAACCTTGTAATTAAGCAGCAACACCTGCACTACCTAATTCTTTTCGTTCCACTCATTTGGTAACAGCTAGGCTTTCCCCTTTTTGCTAGATTGTCTTATTTTTCAAGTGACTTTCCCTCTCATTACTCTTAATAATAATAAAAGAATTATATATAAAACCATGACCTCACCATTTGAGTCAGATACCCCCAAGCAAGCCCCTATAGCTATAGATATAAAACCTCAGCATGTACTACTCTTAGTTTCAATATTTCATGCATTCACAAATCTATCAATATTCCAACTTGTACTGTACATCAGAGCACATATATAGATCAGTTCATATTCATAGCTAAGTATACAGTTATATATATATATATATATATATATATATATAGAGAGAGAGAGAGAGAGAGAGAGAGAGAGAGAGAAATGGGTAGGTCCCCATGTTGTGATGAAAATGGATTAAAGAAAGGGCCTTGGACACCAGAGGAAGATGAGAAGCTTGTTGATTACATTAGAAAAAATGGACATGGATCTTGGAGAAGTCTTCCCAAAAATGCTGGATTGAAGAGATGTGGTAAGAGTTGTAGATTAAGGTGGACTAATTACCTCAGACCTGATATCAAAAGAGGCAAATTCTCTCCGGATGAAGAAAAAATCATCCTCAACCTTCATTCTGTTCTTGGAAACAAGTAATTAGCGAGCTTTAATAATTTTTCATAGGATTATTGGCTACCTTATTGCCAGATCAGTAATTTTTACTAATATTAGAACAAAGATTCAACAAAAAAACATAACAATTTCTTAACTATATTGGTTTAAGTGTAACTAATTATAAAAATTATTGTTCTTAAATGCAGGTGGTCAAAGATTGCAACTCATCTTCCGGGACGAACCGATAATGAAATAAAGAATTATTGGAACACTTATCTGAGAAAAAAGCTTCTTCAAATGGGTATTGATCCAAACACTCACAAGAAAAGGACTGACTTCAATCACCTTATAAATATTTCTCAGCTGCTTGGTGCAGTACAGTTTGGGAATTTTATGAGTCCTTGGGATAATGCCCTAAAAAGACAGGCAGATACAGCTCAACTAGCTGGACTTCAATTGCTGCAAAATCTATTGCAGGTTTTAAACACTACTACTCCTCCTCCTCCACTTCCCTATGTAGAAAACAATACTAATACAATTAGTGGTCTTTTGGGTTGTCAAAATCTCAACTTATTTGAAGGGCTTGCAGCTAATAATAATAGTACAAACAGTACCATGCTACAGACTTCATTAGATCAATTTCAGAGCCCAACTAGCTTTGTTCCAAACTCATGGGCATCCAATAATGAAGGTGTTTGTGCTAGCACTTACAAGAAAAGTACTTTGAGCAGTTCTACTTATGATATGGCCGAAATGGAGAACCGAGTACTTCCTCCTCTGGTTTCAGCATCTTTTGCTAACACTTGCAAAAACAACCAGCAAATAGAGAGCAGTAACAGTGATTATCCAACTAATTATTTGTCCACAGAATCACCCAAGTCCAACATTTTTGAGGCTTGGGAAAAGCTCATGGATGATGAAACTAGTGAAACATATTGGAAAGATATCCTAGAGTATGTTCTCTAGCTTGTTCTTATTATTATAATAGGAATGCTAAAAATACACAAATATGCACTCATAATAGCCAAATAACTTTGTACATAGAAAAAATTATTTATTTTAAAAAACTTTTGTCAAGTGTGTCATACTATATTTGAGTAAAAATATATGTTTAAATTTGTGTACATTTAATATTTATCTTAATTGTATTGCTCTTATATTTGTTTATTTCTTATAACATGGATGCCTATTTTAAATAATGAAGGATAAGAACACAAATTTTATGGTTTGATATTTTATTAGTACCCTAATTTTATTTTTTGTTATTTTTTATCTTTATTTTTTAAATTGTATCTTAATGATACACACATTTAAAAAAATATAGAATTTTGTACAATTTTTATTTTATTAGGGATTTTTTACACTTGTAAAGGTCATTTATGATATTTTTATCTTTTTTGTCTTTGGAACATTAATCGTTTTTTAAGTCCTTAAATGAATATTTTAATACTTTTTAACTTATTAAAAGCATACAATAAAAAATTAAAATGAGTCAAAAAAATATTAAAATATATATTTAATTACCCAAAAATAATAATAATAAACTATTAATGAAAGTTATTTGTGGTATTTTTGTTCCTGAAACATTAACAATTTTTTTCTAAATAAATATTATAATGTTTTTTGATTTATTAAAAGCTTAAAATAATAAATGAGTCAAAAGTACTAGAATATGTATTTAAGAACTAAAAAAATAATAGTAAAAAAATTGTTAATGTTACAAAGGGGAAGAGAATGCAATATCACAAATGTTCTTCATGAAAAACATATGTGCACAAGTATTAAAAATCTTTAATAAATTGAAAAATTACACTAAATTGTTTCCTTTTTAGACGTGTGTCGTTAACGAACTACCTAAAAAATAAGACTAAAAATGAAACTAAGCTGCTACTAAGATAACAAACTCGAAATTTTACATATATTTATACTAATACTAGTGATGCTTTTTTACTGTGACAAAAAAACTTTAAAAATTATGACTTTATTTTTCTTGTAAGGAAATTTTAATACGTGAACTATCATAATTAATATGAGTACAAATTTATATTCATTTATCATTTTTTATTTTAAATTACTTAAGAAAAATCCTTATATTAGTGTAACAATGATAACTAATTTTGCCTTCTGTCTTTCAGATTAATGTCATAATTGAGGCCGACCAACACATTTCTCACATACAATCAAGCTAGAATTACCCTTATTTTGTCCACATATCAATCTCTTCATTTTCACTCAGGAAAATAAAATAAAATACAATTCATTCAATATTGTATTCTTTAATTAATTTGTAAGATTTGTAATATTAAGTATTGGCTTTCTCTTTGATCTTTAGGCCTGGTTTGAAACATATTATTTTGAGATTGTTGAAAAGTTCCTGTATTTGTAGAAATGTATACCTCCAAATTCTTGTAATAATTAAGTGTTCATTATCTTACTTTACTGTGTATTTATTGTTTAAACGTTTCAAGTACTTCTTCATCACAAGGTTACAAATAAAATACAGATAACAAATATCACTGAGGTTATAGCTAATTTAATAGCTTAGTTTGAAAAGCGAAAAGGAAAAATATAATAAGCAATGAATATTATAAATTTTGTATATAAGAAATATAAGATATCAAAATCCTAAAATATTAATAAAAAATAAGTGTTATATAATATATAAACAATATGTTAATATATCTTTATTTCTCAATATAAATATTATTTTTATAAATTATCAAATACCAAACAATTTTAATTAAAAATACTTTGTTGCAAGATAGTAAATATAAACCTAGGATTATTAAATTCATATATGGGACCGATTGACTCCTTTAGCAAGTCAAAGGTCAACTATGTCACCTCTATTTTCAACTTATATATATATATCAATGAAAGATTACCAAGTGTCACATAAAAATTAATAAATTCTTGAAAAAAGAAAAAAGAAAAAGAAAAAGTGAACGACATGAGTACAGTCGCTAAAAGTCAGATTAGTTGTTGGTTAATTTGTTAACTATTAGGTGGGAATGTTTCCGTTGGGTGCAAGCAATTGACAACCTGCAATAAACAGTTAATTAATTTCCAACCAAACCACCCAAATTAATGTTTTTTCTTTTATTATTATTTCATGATATTTGTCAGCTTCAAAAACTTGTGAGTCACCATGGCTGCATGATATTTATTATTAGCTTCAAAAACTTGTGATTCACCGTGACTGAATTTATTTTTTTCCTTGTAAAAATCAAATAAGAGAATATTTGTCACACTACTTAATAGCTTTGATTGTTTAAGATATCTATAGAAGCAATCTCTCATCTCAACACAATTAATCTTGAGTAAAATTAATTAAGAGTGACCTAATTCACACTTGAACTTCACGGGGATAATATATACTTTTCACATTTGTAGTATCAGTAAATTAAGTTTTTTTTTTTATCATCAATATTGCATCTTGGTTTTGTTATATTTCTCTACTTATTTATATTTATTTTTAAATCTTAACCATTCATTTTATACATCTAATATATTTGTTGAATTTGAAGCTATTAAAAGAAAATAATAAGTAAATATTTTAATCGATTTTTTTTTATTACCATACAATTTTAATTTTAATTAACTTGTGACATGTCACAGTACTTAAAATAAAGATGAATTATTCTCAAATTAAACAAAATAATAGTATAAAGCAGCGGCTAAATACATGAAATATTGGTTTATCACAATGAAAATCCCCCCCACTTGCAATATATATGCATAAGCAAGATCAAAACCCAAGGAAATTGTAAGTATTCTCGATCCTTCCCGTTTTGATAGATGATTTAAAAAAATACAGCTAAATACATAAAGGTTTTCTCGCAAAAATGCGATACATAAATCCCATAAAGAGGTTACACACTTGCACCAAATCCAAATACCATCCCTAGGCCACGCTTGAAATATATATTCTGTATTAACCATTTCGTTAAAAGTATATTCCATCAGAACTTAATCTTTTATATTTTCTTAATTGAAACACAAAAGTTTTTTTTTTAATAATTTCAAACTGAAAGAATCCTCAAACATAATTATGGAGATGAAAAAGAAGAATGAAAGAGATGAATAAAAAATTAACACAAGAAAATGCAGAGAACATTGCATTTATTGTATTCTCACAAAATTGATAACAAAATGTACTAATGCTCACAGCTGCCATTTATAACAATGATAACACTATTACATATGCGCATAACAAACTTTTGTAAATCAATCTTGCTGATCACCTATTCCTTTCACTGAATTTGTAGGAGATATTTGCTGCATATGTGCTGGTGTAGCTGATATAAGATGGACCACCAATGGGACTGATTTTATCAGCTGCATCATCATCTTCAAATGCTGTAAGACTATCATCAGTTTTATCATTTACATCCCCCCCTCAAACTCAATGGCGTGATAATGACACTAAATTTGTTAGGATGAAATTGAAGCTGAGAAATTGACAGTGATTTAATGAACATATCAATTGGTTGTTCATTAAAAGGAACATGAAAAACAAGTAATTTCTAAGCCAAAATTCGATCACGCACAAAGTACAAATCAAGCTCAACATGTTTTGTTAAAACATGGCAAACAAGATTTATAGTTAAGAAAACTATGCTTAGATTATTACACCAAATTAATGGACAACCAGGAAGAGAAGTATGTAATTCAGATTAAAAAGATTCTAACCACATTAGATCAATAATAGTATTAGCTAAGGTCTTATACTCGGCTTTTGTGCTGGACCTAAGCACTGTTTGTTCTTCTTGTTAGACAAATAAACCGGATTGACACCAAAATAAACCAAAACATCATATGTTTATCTTCTATCACGAAGGTAAGAGGCTCAATCAGTATCTACAAAATCTTGTAAAAAGAGTTGAGAATACGCCCTTAAAAGGATTCCATGATGAAGGGTTTCTTTAAGAAATATTAAAACCCTCTATATTGTATTCCAACGAGGGATTAGAGGTTTCACCGTCAATTGGAAAACTTTGTTGAGAGCATATGCTAAATCTGGTCTTACAATAGTTAAGTATTATAAAGCACCCACTAAACTTCTATAATATGAAGCAAAAGGATAAGTTTCACCCTCAATAACAGATAACCTAGAATAAGAACCCATGGGAGTGGCAATGGGATTACAATCACTCGTTCCAACTCTAACGAATAACTCTAGAGTATATTTCCTTTGTGTAAATAAGAGAGCACCATCATCTAAGATACTGACCTTAATGCCTAAAAACCAGCTAAGTAAACCCAAATATTTGAGTACAAACTTAACATTTAGATGAGAGATTAAAGATTGAATTTCTTGCTCATTATCATCTATTATTATAATGTCATCTACATAAACCAATAAATAAATAGTGGAATTAAAAGCCACCCTAATGAACAATGAAGAACTTGCTCTGGATTGTTGAAATTGTGAATGGAGTAGATCTTTAGTTAGAGTTTCAAACCAAGCTCTAGAAGCTTGTTTTAGACAATAGATTACTTTATTTAACTTGCATACATAATGAGAGAATTTAGGATCTTCAAACACTTGTGATTGAGTCATAAATACCTCTTCTTTAAGCTTACCAATAAACAATGCATTATTGATATCCAACTGATCAAGTTTTCATCCTTTAGAAAGAACATCTGTCAAGATTACTCTAACTGTAACCTGTTTGACAACAGGGTTAAAGATCTTTAAAAAATCAAACCTAGCAGTTTTATGGTAACCTTTGACTACTACTCTAAATTTCCTTTTGTCCAAAGTGTTACCTGGAAGCTTCTTAACTTTGAAAACCCACTTGTGACCTATAACTTTTCTTAAGAAGGAGGAACTAAAGACCATGTATTGTTTTTTTATCAAGGTATCAAATTCTTGTTTCATAAAATCTTTCCACAAATCATTGGATAATTCCTTTTTAACTAAAAAAGGTTTAGTCATAGTAAGATCATCCAATTGCAAAAGCCTTAGGTTTATGAATGCTCATTTTGGATTGAGTAAGCATAGAATGTGTATTTTAAGATGAAGATAGAACAATATAAGGTGGAGTTATAGGTATAAATGACACATCAAAAGAAAAATAAGGCAAACAAAGTAATTTGGATGATTGTAAAACATACTGAGTGTTAGAAGATTTTGTAGATGAAGAAGAACTAGTAGTAAGAGGAACAGTTAAAGAACCAACAAAAATAAATTGTGTAAGAATATTGGATACCTTGAATGTTGATAAAATATTTCTTATAGGAAATGAAGTTGACATAGGAGTATATTTGAAAATATATGAAAATTGATGCTTATCAAATATAATATCACAATTGAGGTAAAGTTTACCTTCACTAGATAGACATTTGTAACTATGATAATAAGGGTTGTAACTCAAGAATGTTCAAGAAATGAATTTAGATTGAAGTTTATGATTAGTGTTTTGATGTAAATCAGGTTTAATATGGAATAAGAACTCCAACAGGGATATGTTATGAAGAAAATGAGCCATTAATCTATTAATGAGATAGGTGTTTCAAAAACATGCTTCATCCCAGAATTTAAGAGGTAAGGATGCATGAGACATCATTACCATAGCCAGTTCCACTATATGTTTGTACTTTATTTCATCTAAATTATTTTGTTCATGTGAATGAAGACAAGAAACATGATGGGTAATTTCAAAAGTGGTCAAAAAACCACTCAAAGCCTAAAATTATCCTCTCTAATCACTATGAAGAGTTTTGATCTTATTATTTAATTGCAATTCAACTTGTGACTTGAAGTTAATAAATTCTTGTAAGACATCACTTTTTTCTTTAAAAAATAAATCGAAGTAAATTTGAAAAATTCATGAATAAAGTAAACATAATACTGATATGAATTTTTAAAAACAAGAGAAGTTACCAATATGTCAAAGTGTATAACTTGTAAAGGAAAACTAACACATACAACTCGAGAGACATAAGGCAACTTATGACTCTTACTAGTCTAACAAACTTTAGATGACATAGATGGTGCTAATTTATTTTCAGAAAAAGTAATAACACATTTAGAACAGGCATATTTGACAATAGGTAATGAAGCATGAGCCAAATGTTGATGCTAGATTTCCACACTTTGAAATGAACTAGAAGCATTAAAAACAAAAGATTTAGCAGTTGAAATAAGTGAAATACCCTATAAGAAGCATTGTCCCCTCCAACTAATCCTTTACACAATAGTATGTTGAATGAAACTCAAAAAAAATATTATTATCTTGAGCAAATTTTGAAACACTTATTAATATTTTTTACAATAGTAAGGACATGGATGACATTTTGAAGATTTAACACCCAAGAGGGTGAGGAATGAGATAGATATTGACTGAAACCAACATTGAAAATATTGATAATCTTACCATCTCCTAGCATTAGGTTGTCTAAGCCATTATATGGTTACGAGGTTACCAAATTTCTTGGGTCAAAGGTGACATGATGGTTGGCTCCAAAGTCTAGATATTAGTAAGGTTCTAGAGTAGCATTTCTTAGATTCTGATATAATGGATATTGTGTTGCAAAGGGTGGGATTGACTAAGGTACATAGGATTGGGTTGTGGTGAAGTAGGCATTTGATAGGTTAAGTGAGCTTGAGGTTAAAAATTGAGAAAAAGTGTAGAATAAGATTTAAAGGTTATTGTGTAGACATATATGAGTAATTAGGCTATAAAGACTGAATAGGTGTAGTTAGCATATGTTTAGACATGGTATTGACTGGTGGTCTAAGATCGTATTACTGAGGTCTAGGCATTGGGGCAAATGTCGATTGGTATTTGAAATTTGAAAGTTGATAAAGGGGTATAGGAAAAGATCTTGTCTGATTATTCGATGACATAGTTGGGAATTTTTTTTATCAAAGTAATGCCAACAAGTGGCCATATGTGACTTAGTCTGCCATGGAGCTAGCACTAAGAGCGACCGTTACCTCTGTCAAACTTGTCCTCTTCCTCATGGATCATTTCCATAAAAAATTGAATTTGGATCAAATTGTGTAAACAATAGTCCAGAGTTTGTCTATCCTTATTGTCCAAAATTAGCATTCTTATTGTAATTTTAATTTGTTTGCATATAACTATTATCAAATAGTTTATGATCTCCTTAATTAGTTCCCTTTTTTTTTTGCATAAAAATTTACTAAAGGTAATGGTGATGTTACACATTTTTTCTTCTCTATGATCTACACTCATGGCTAATCAATAGAGTCTCAGTATCATCAATAGTTATTATCTCAAAAATCATTCTTTCAATGAGCGTAAAAAATATATTATATATCGTACAATTTATCCAACCCAACTAAAACACTTACCAAATTTTCTTCCTCCGAATTCCACACCTAGCTTCTTTCAATTTATCAAAGAGGGGAATTTGATTTTTAAAATAAAATCATTAATACTTATATTAACTCTTTTGATTCCTTGCAATTCCTCCTTAACTTTATTGTTATTGCTTGAGATTTTGAAACATAGGGCTTTACAAGTTTTATCCAAACATTTTTGGAGGTATCAAAACCAAAGATCCGCTTCAATACCTCATTTGTCATACATGACATTAACCAATACCCGAACATATTATCTTGCCGCTTCTATGCATGTCTTATAGCATAGATTGATGCTCCCATCATCCAGTTGTTCTCTTGGTGAGTCATTTTGTACATGAGTTTCAAACTCTAGACTACTCAAAATTTCAAGGATTTGATGTTTTCATATCATAAAGTTATTATTGTTGAGTTTAATAAAAACTAATATATTATGAAAGGTGAAAAATATCTCTATCTAACTTGTTTGTATTTGTGTGTTTTTAGTCGTATATTGATTACTAACGGTGGATCAATCATTGAAAGAGACACGAGCAAGAATCCTCAAACATATTTATGGAGATAAAGAAGAAGAATGAAAGAGATGAAGAGAAGATTAACACAAGAAAATGCAGAGAAGACTATATTCATTGTATTCTTACCAAACTGATAACCAAATTTACTAATGTTGACAACCATATATGGTAGGCTAGTAACAGAAAATATTCGTTACTATGAAGACACTATTACATATGCGCATAACAAACTTTTGTAAATTAATCTTGTTGATCACGTATTCCTTTCATTGAATTTGTTGGAGATATTTGTTACATATGTGTTGGTGTAGCTGGTATAGGATGGACCACCATGGGACTGGTTTTATCAGCTGCATCATCATCTTCAAATGCTGTAACTCTATCATCAGTTCTTTATATTTTTTAAAAGTACTAAAGTCTTCTTTTTTTATTAAATAAAAAAAAATATTATAGGTTAGAATTTAAAATTTGATCCGATTGGTGAGTAATATCACCTGCAACATAAAATCCTAGATGAAAATATTTGTCAAAGAGTAAGCTTTTTCTCAAAATAATACAAAATTTTGCTTACCGTATATTTTATTCAAACAATGCACGCATATACATGAAGCTAAATTAATATGGATCCAGGTAAAGCCGATTCTGTTGGAAGATGTTGGCTTCATCAGATTTTTTTTTTTTTTTTTGGTAAAAGTCTTCGTCATAAATTAGATGCAATAGATTCTTGGGATTGATATATACATTATTTACAACAAAGAGTAAAATTATCAAAACAATATTTTAAACAAAAAAAAAAAAATACTAACTTATCAATAATATTTTTTTTATTAATAGTTAAACTCTAAATCTTTAATCTTAAATCTTAAACACTAAACATTCATTTTAAACCTTAAATTTTAATCATTAAATTCTAAACCTTAAATCTTAATCATTAAATTCTAAACCTTAAATCTTAATCTTAAATCTTAGATTTAAAATTATTTTAATCTTTTTAATATATATATATATATATATATATATATATATATGTGCACGTATAATTTTATTTTTTTGAGCTATGCATTTTAATAATAAAACATGTTATTTTATCATTTTTTTATTAAATATATTATTTTTGTTTTTTTTTGTTGTTAAATATAAATATTCATTATATTAAATGTTTTAATCAAATTTTTGCAGTTAAACTAATTCATAATTCTATTTATAATCAAACGGCCCACAAATCAATTTTATATTAACTTTTAGATACATACCCCAATATTAAATTAGATGAAACATACAAATACTTATCAAATATGTAATTTATTTTTATACGGGGATGAAGTGTGAACACAATTTTAACCAGATATATGGAGTTTTCCTAACTCATAATATACCTTTTTTCCTGTGTGTAGCTCACGACAAGTTTGTTTTACAAATGCCCCTTTAATTTATTTATTTTGTGAACAATTCATATGTTTTTTTAAATACATTTTATATTTAACATTAAACTACGTCTAGCTAGAAATCATAAGTCAAACTAAGACTATAATCAGTTAAATGTTACACACTATTTAATATATCATTATGAAAAATGAAATAGTTTTACAATATTATACAATTTGATCCTAAAATAACATGTTATTTATACATAATTATATTATAATTATAATTATATAGATCATTTACTGTTAAATTTGGGCCTAACTCTTAACAAGTTATTTATGAATATCTTAAAAATATTTACTTATAATTATATCTTAAAAATGTTTTCTTATAATTATGCATACATGTTGATAGCATAATCACAAGAAAACGTTTTGTACATATTTATAATAAATCTAATATGTTTCCCAAAGTAAAGTAAAATCAAGGAGTAATACCTATTAACCAAACAACAGCTTTAATTAGCATCCAGAAAACGAGGGAAAAAATTCAGAGCAAGATATTCTTGAGTCTTTATCATAATATCTGAAGTTGATTCACATGACTAATTTCTCAACTGAAACTCACGAGCCATTGGTAGAAGACGCTAAATCTTATTTGCATTAAATACATTCTAAAGATAAACATCTCTAAAGTATCAAATCTATGTAATAAATCTTTCTAGTATCATGCAGAAACCTTACTTGAAAGAGAACACGGTGAATTTACAGAAACTTCTTCTAGAAATGTAAGCACCTGAACCAGGACTGATCCTATAGTTATCCAGGTTTATAGTTATCCAGGTTGCCCCCAAATGATGACAGACAGTGGTATAGCAGTGCTTCCATTAAGTTCAGCTGTATGAAGAAATTGCCAAAATCTTGAATGAAAATTATGGTGCACACAAAAAGCAAAGATAATTTCAAGCTTGTACGTGGTATTAGTGTTAAAAAAAATATACTATATTAATTAAGAAATATAATAGTATAATGTTTATAAATAGAACCAAACTTTCGTTCTTATAAAGGTAACTTTTTAATATCGAATGACTCATATTACTTATATATTATATAAAATTTACAAAGTATCAAAACTTAAGTGAATCATAGACAAAATAAAAAAAGAATGTGACTCCCAACGAATTAAATGGAGCTTACAAAAAGAAAAACAAGCTATCCAAATATAATTAAAATTTAAGAAAATAAGTTAAAAATATAAAATATTGGATCAAACAACTTACAATTTAGGAGAAAATGTCATTGTATAAAAACTGTTGATGCAAGTTTATAAAAACAGTGTAGGAACAATATTACCGATAACTTGAAAGTAACTGCTTGGGTTGAGTCGCGGACTAGGTCGCTCTCTTTAAGACGTTTCGCGGCTCTGCCCAATTTGTGCAAGCAAACACAGCCTCGTCGTCCCCAGGATAAAATAGCCCAGAATCTTAATCACTATCTCAGAACTTTACTGCACTGATGAAGACTGGAATGCTACACCAGAAAATTTGTTGCTCGAAAAACTAAATTGTAGAGAGAATTGTTTTTCATAAGGAGATGAGATTGCAGATTGTTATGTTAAAATGAGAGCTGAAGCCCTCTTTTTATAGGTTTTAGAAAACGTGTAACAAATATGAATAAAACAGTAATGTCTGGGAATTAAAAGTGTAACAGCCATTCTGAGTAATGAAGAGTAACGGTCATTTTCAGATTAAAGACGAGTAAGGGATATTTTTGTGAATAAATACGAGCAACGGCTCTTTTTTCTGAATAAAGAAGACAAACGGCCATATTTTTAATAAAAGAAAATAACAGTTATTTTTCTGGAAAATATATATATATATATAACGACCAATTTTGTAAGTGGAAAAATTTTCCTTAAAAAGAATATTTTACCAAAAAATAAAATATCACCTCACCTTACACACACGCACTCAGACTCGGACTCGGCTCGGCTCGGCACGGCACGACACGGCCAATCGGTCAGACGGACGGCGTCGGCGGCGACGCGCACGCGTGTGTGGTATCACATTTGCCTAGGTCCTCTCCCCTTCCACAAAAGTGGGTGCCCCTTGGGGCCAATCCCAATAACAAACTCTTCACTATTTATACCTCTTTAAAATAATATAAAAAAGCAATGTGGGACAAGGCACATTTCCCAACAATCTATTTTTTAATAAATTTCATCTTTTTCCAACAATCCCCCACTTGAATTTTATATAAAAAATAATTTTCATCGAGCAACCGATCAATTAAAATTATAAGATTGTGCATAAGCAAAAAGGTGTCTATCGACTTGAACCTTTGCATAGTGTTGACGCTTTAGAATATACTAGAGTAACTCGTAGTTTTGAACTCTATCTCTAACAATCATCACACACACAACCTTTCCAAGGTGTAGTTCGAAAAAGCCCGTGTTTTACGATCATGCACGTGTATCCCAGTATAGTGAACGCTCTAGAAAATTTTGCCCAAAATTTTTCATAGGAAGCGGCCACACTTCCACATTCACATAGGTGAGTCTATCAAGAGTACTCATGTAGTACTCCACTCCACATAGAGTATAGACCTCATTAAGAGTTTAAAAATGAACTCATCCTTTTCTATCGCTTCAGGACTTCATGCTTTTAACAATATAGAATGGGATTTGATAAATAACATGATACATCTCATATCACTTCATGACTTGTTATTACCCTTTGAACTTATTTCTTGGGATCTCCAGTCTATAAGTTGGGTTACCATCATAAGTGACTCTTCATTCTAAGGGCATTAATCCCATTCCTTTTGAGGTTTTGAAAACCTTCTCTCTTGGTAATCCTTTCGTCAAAGGATCTGCCAAATTTTCATCAGAACGTACATGATCCACTCTTACAGCTCCCGTAGAGAGAAATTCTCTAACAGTGATATGCTTACGACGTATTTGTTGTCTCTTACCGTTGTAGTAACGGTTCTGAATCTTTGCAATAGCCGCGGTACTATCGCTGTGGATCAAGACAGTTGGTATCGGTCTTTCCCACAAAGGGATCTCAGCTAACAGACTTCTTAGCCAGCCTGCTTCTTCACTAGCAGTGGCTAGTGCTATCATTTCAGACTCCATTGTGGATTGAGCCAATATTGTTTGTTTCTTAGACTTCCAAGAAACAGCTCCACCAGCTATGTTAAATATATAGCCACTAGTTGCTTTGGAGTCTTCTGATAAAATGTTCCAATCTGCATCGCTGTATCCTTCTAGAACAGCGGGAAACTTTTTATAATGTAATCCAAGATTCATAGTTCTCTTAAGGTATCTCATGACCCTTTCAATAGCATTCCAATGTTCTACACTAGGTCTACTGGTAAACCTACATAGTAGTCCCACAACATAAGCTATGTCTGGTCTAGTGCAATCAGTAGCGTAACGTAAGCTACCAATGATGCTCGCATACTCAGTTTGTCTAACACCGTCTCCGGTGTTCTTGAACAACTTTACACTAGGATCATAAGGAGTACATGCAGGTTTACAGTTAAAGTAATTATATTTCTTTAAGATCTTCTCAATGTAGTGAGATTGATCTAGAGAAATTCCCTTTTCAGACCTAGTTATTTTTATACCAAGGATTACACTTGCTTCTCCAAGATCTTTCATATCAAAATTAGCTCTTAACAACATTTTCACATTATTCACAACATAAATATTTGATCCAAAAATAAGCATGTCATCCACATATAAACATATAATAGTGCAAATATTATCTTCTAATTTATAATAAATGCATTTGTCACTTTCATTTATTTTGAATCCATGTGAGATAACTAGATTATCAAATTTTTCATGCCATTGCTTAGGTGCTTGTTTTAGACCATAAAAAGATTTATCTAATTTACAAACTTTATTTTCTTGACCTGGGATAACAAAACCTTCAAGTTGATCAATATAAATTTCTTCTTCTAAATCACCATTTAAGAAAGTAGTTTTAACATCCATTTGATGTACTACTAAATCATGGATAGTAACGAGAGAGAAAAGTACACGTATGGAAGTTATTCGTGTAACTGGTGAAAAAGTATCAAAGAAATCTACATTTTTCCTTTGCCTATATCCTTTAACTACAAGACGAGCTTTATATTTTTCAATAGTACCATCGGGTTATAATTTTTTTTTAGTATCCATTTACATCCAATGGTTTTGCAACCAGGAGGTAAGTCAACTAAATGCCAAGTCTTATTATACTCAAGTGAGTCCATTTCATCATTTATGGTTTCTTCCCACAAGTTGGCATCTAAAGAAGATAATGCTTCTTTAATAGTTTGGGGATCTTCCTCTAAGGTATAAGCATAAAAATCAGACCCAAAATCCTTAAGGGTTCGAGCTCGTTTACTTCTTCTAATTTCAGTATTTAATTCTTCAGTTTGTTCACTAGTTCTAGTTATAGGTAAACTACTAGAAGACGAGCCCCCACTGTTCTTAAATTTAAAGGGAAACCTATGTTCATAGAAGTCAGCATCATTTGATTCTATAACTACTTGATCTTTTAAGTCATAGAATTTATAAGCTTTACTATTCACAGTGTATCCTATGAATACACATTCATATGCTCTACTAGCAAGTTTATTTCTTTTAGGATCAGGAATCCTAACATAGGCTAAACAACCCCAAGTTTTAAAATAAGTTAAATTAGGTTTCTTATTTTTCAAAATTTCATATGGTGAAATTTTATTTGTAGATTTAGGCACTTTATTTAGCACATAGCAAACAGTTAATAAAAAATTTCCCCACCAATGGGAAGCAGCACCAGAGTTTAATAAAATTGCAACCACTGATTCAGTAAAAGTTCTATTTTTTCTTTCAGCTTTTCCATTCATTTAAGGAGAATAAGGTGCAGTTTTTTCATGAATGATTTCATGAGTTTTGTAAAAATCATTGAAGATATTGGAATCATATTCGGTGCCTCTATCACTTCGAAACCTCTTTATTTTTTTATTAAGTTGATTTTCAATCTCAGTCATAAATATTTTAAACATGTCAAACGCTTCACTTTTATTTTTCATTAGATATACATAAGTGTAATCTGAACAGTCATCTATAAAAGTTATAAAATAGCGTTTTCCATTTCTTGTTAAATTTCCATCAAGTTCACATATATCAGAATGAATTATTTCTAAAGGTTCGGATTCTCTAACTACTGATTTATGTGAAGTTTTGGTTATTTTAGCTTGACTACAAAAATCACATTTTTCAAAATCATTTAAAGATAGTTTAGGAATTAGTTCTAAACTACTCATATTCTTGATTATGCGTTTATTAACATGACATAGTCTAGCATGCCAAATATTAAAAGAACTCAACATGTAAGCAGAAGAAGAAGTTTTATTGATTTCAACATTTAATTTAAACATGCCATCAGTGGCGTACCCTTTCCCAACAAATATATTATTTTTAGTTATAGTATATAAATCAGCCCCTATGGTTTTAGTAAACCCAGCTTTGTTAAGAAGATAGCCTGAAACTAAGTTCTTTCTCATCTCTGGAGTATGCAGGGCATCCTTCAAGATGACAGTCTTTCCAGAGGTAAACTTCAAAACCACCTCACCAGTACCACCAACTTTAGTGGAGTGGGAGTCACCCAGCAGCACTTTCTTATCCTCAGAATCAGAATAGGATTTGAACATGTCTCGATCATAGCAAACATGGCGAGAAGCACCAGTGTCTACCCACCACCCCTCGGATCCACCAACAAAATTGACTTCAGATATCATAGCAATAAGTTGATCTTCAGTAAGGTTCGCCTGTGGGGCAGGACGATTCCTGTTCCGGCAGTTCCTAGCCAAGTGGCCAGGTCTATTACAACTATAACACATGAATGTGTTATTCCTTAAGGGGGTTGAGATCCATTCTGGGGAGGATAGCTTCTATTTCTATTTTGGTGGTGGCGGTTTTGATTATTACTACGATTATGAGTTTTCATATTTCTACCTTTAGGTTTCAGAATTGTAGAGGAGGGTTTCCTATTGGTACTATTATTTGAGACTACAAGTACTTCATCTCTTTGGTCTTGTTTTCTAGCTTCTTCTTCAATTCTTAAACAGGTTATAAGACTTTCTAAAAAAAATTCCTTAGTTTTATGCCTAAGTGTATTCTTAAAATCTTTCCAAGCAGGGGGTAATTTATCTATTATAACAGCTACTTGAAATTGTTCATCTAAAGTCATACCTTCAGAAGTTATTTCGTGTGCTATCTTCTGCAGTTCATGTGACTGAGCTTCCACTGATTTGCCATCAATCATTTGAAACTTCATGTATCTACTGACAGCATACTTTTTAGTTCCAGCTTCCTCAGTGTCGTATTTCTTTTGAAGTGCTTCCCAAATTTCCTTAGCAGACTTATCATAGTTATAATAATCATACAAGTCATCAGCTAAACCGTTAAGAATATAATTTTTGCAGAGAAAATCATTTTCCATCCAGGTGTCTAAATCCTTAGTTACAACTTCAGTAGGAGGATTGGACTGTATTGGTTTTTCAGTAGTAAGAGCAGAAACGACTTTTTTCATGGTTAAGAAAAACAACATTTTTTGTCTCCATCTTTTAAAGTGTAATCCCTCAAAACGGAATGGTTTGTTTAGATCAGCAGTTAGCATTTCAGTAGACATGGCAGATTGAATTCGTCTTAAAATTGTTGATGCAAGTTTATAAAAACAGTGTAGGAACAATATTACCGATAACTTGAAAGTAACTGCTTGGGTTGAGTCGAGGACTAGGTCACTCTCTTTAAGACGTTTCGCGGCTCTGCCCAATTTGTGCAAGCAAACACAACCTCGTCGTTCCCAAGATAAAACAGCCCAGAATCTTAATCTTTGTCTCAGAACTTCACTGCACTGATGAAGACTGGAATGCTACACCAAAAAATTTGTTGCTCGAAAAACTAAATTGTAGAGAGAATTGTTTTTCGTAAGGAGATGAGATTGCAGATTGTTATGTTAAAATGAGAGCTGAAGCCCTCTTTTTATAGGTTTTAGAAAATGTGTAACAATTATGAATAAAACGGTAATGTCTGGGAATTAAAAGTGTAACGGTCATTCTGAGTAATGAAGAGTAACAACCATTTTCAGATTAAAGACGAGTAACGGATATTTTTGTGAATAAATACGAGCAACGGCTTTTTTTTCTGAATAAAGAAGACAAACAGCCATTTAACGGCCATATTTTTAATAAAAGAAAATAACGATTATTTTCTGGAAAATATATATATATATATATAACGACCAATTTTGTAAGTGAAAAATTTTTCCTTAAAAAGAATATTTTACCAAAAAATAAAATAACACCTCACCTCACACACACGCACTCGGGTACGGCACGACCGATCGAACGGCGGCGGCACGTGCGCGTGTGTGGTATCACATTTGCCTAGGTCCTCTTCCCTTCCACAAAAGTGAGTGTCCCTTTAGGGCCCAATCCCAATAACAAACTATTCACTATTTATACCTCTTTAAAATAATATAAAAAAGAAACGTGTGATAAGGCACATTTTCCAACAATCTATTTTTTAATAAATTTTATCTTTTTCCAACAAAAACAATATATTAAATTAATGTAGAAAAATATTATTGTAATGCTTATAAAGAGAATGAGACTTACATTCCTTTGAAATTATAACTTTTTAAGATTTGATATCTTATGTTGTTTATATACTACACAAAATTTGAATATCCTATGTCATTTATCTGTAAAACTGCCACTCACCTTTTAAGGTGGGAAAAATGAAACCCTAAAAGGGCCTTACTTCATTAAATTGATGACACAAAAATAGAATTCTAGCTGCCTCCGCATTCATCAACCTGCTAAGGGTCCTTCAGCTCAGTGCAAACTTTTTTGTGAGTTCTCTTCTCTTTCCTTGATAGCAAATGTTATCTCATCATTACCTTGCATACAACATATATTTGCCTCTCTACTCATATAACATTTTTGACCTCTAACAGGTTCACAAACTTTGGACGCCTAGTTTATATGTTTATTATTGCCCCCACCATAGGTATAAAGAAGCAGTAACGTACAATTGGCCCAACATTTTATATTTTTAAAACATTTTTACCATATTCTAATTCTATTTGACTAAATTGTTTTTCTTTATTTTTGCAAGTTCCAAGTATTCTTTTCTTTTCTTTTTATGAGAGACCTAATGGTTTTTTTTTTCTTGACATATTGATCAACTGATACCATATATATTTGTATAATATATAAACAACATGATATATCTAATCTTAAAAGGTTAATCTAAAAAAAAATATAAATCTCATACTAGTTAAAAATAATGATAGATATAGGATTTATATTCAATAGTTACAAACACAATAAAAAAAGTGTTACTTACTCTTCGAGTATTACTTATTTTTAATTAAAAAAATATGTTATATGTATTTTATTTTAATAAAAAGATGTTTAAATTATTGAGTTTTTCTAAGATTTTGAGTATTAAAAACTTAAAATTTAAAATACACATTCTATTTAATTGATGTAATTTATCATAATTTCAAAATTTATTTAACCAAGTAAGAAACGTGATTTTCATCGATCACAAACAAGGGTATCCATGGTCCGATTTTTCCTAAAAACAATTAACCGGACCGTACCGTTCATATTACTCGGACCGGACTGAACTTGACTGTTTGAAACGATTTTAAGAAATAAAAACCGGATCGGACCGTTTGATTTATAAAACGATTTAGTTCGGTTTGATTCCCAGTTTGGTCCGGTCCGATCCGGTTTTACAGTTTAGTCCGGTTCGGACCGGTTTATGGACAACCCTAATCACAAATACATCCATACTCGTATTGTAAACAATATATTTGTATTTATGTTAATAAATGTGAGAATTACTTTTTATTCAATAAATGGTGATAATACATGCACAAGGCAATCAGAACTAAATTACATTACCAATGCATGCCATAGTAATCTATTTGACTGATGTAGTAATATCCGTACACACAGGAATCAAAGTCATATGATGCATTGATGCTCCACACAGACTACACAGTAATACAACTAGAATAAAAAGGCCAAACTCTATAATGATACAGCGTACAAATATAATATTGGAAAATATTATGATACACCGTGGCACAGCTAAAATATCATTTTGTAAAAATATTTGATTGTGGGATAAAAAAATTTGCATTAAAATTAAAAAATTATACATAAAATATCTATGAAATAACAAAATGTAGAATGAGGAAAGAAAAACATAGATCATTAATATTGTAATTTTTATCTAGTTTATCAAAATTATATACCATATTTTACTAAATTTATATAAATTTAATTTTTTTATTTTTTAATTACATCTAAACTCAAATTAATCATAAAAAATGAATTATATATTTTATATTTCATTTTTGAGTTATATTTTTATTCTATTAAAATATCAATAATTTTTTTTAAAATATTTATTTAAATTCTAAAAATCTAAATCTTATAATTATTTAATTTATTGTTATTATTTCAAACTATTTTATAACAAGATTATATTAATATTGTTTAAGATAAAATGATTATGTATTTATTGTTATATATATTTTATTTTTCTCTCTTTCACATAAATATTGTTTATTTTTTTATTTTTGATTAACTCAAAATTTTATTTTTTCCATTACAAAATTTTTATTATTGAATTACTTTTATTATAATTTTTAGTTTATAAAAAAAATTAAAATATTACATGGAGCTTGTTACTCATTTGGGCGTCCTCTTTTTCATTGGAATTTATAATATATTTTCGTAAAGATTTTAAATAAGAATAAAAGATAAATTATATGGGGGACAGGGAACATAGAGGATTTACCGACCCCGTCCAACCTGGCCGTCCCATTGACAACCCCAGTTCCTATAATAGATCAAAAATGCATATCAGTAAACAGTAGCCTTCAGCTAGAAGAAGAGATAAAATCCAGCAATCAACCACGGGGCGGCCCAAAACTTGATGAATTAGAAAATGAAAACATAAATGACCTTGATAGTTGATATTCTGGTTTCCTGTATCTAACAGTTTAATTTCCAATTATCAACTTGCTAATAGGCCAGTTCGTAGAAATCATTGCTTAAATCTCATTGGCATGCAAATGACGCGAAAATAATCAAAATTTGAATCAACACAGAAAGGGATAAAACTCCCTTCACAATAGTCCAATTTGAATTTTATCACCAGTCACCATTAATCAAGACATGATTTACAAGCCTACACTTAAAAGAATAACAAAGGTCTTCTGTAATGTTAATGAGAAGAGCTAAACGGATCCACTTTCAAGAACTCAGATGACATAAAAGATATGAGTTAAGCATATGAAAAATATCATTAAAAAAATGAAAAAAAATCGATTGATTAGAAGACAAGAGTGGCTTAAAAACCTAGAACACTTTCGATGCAAAGAATTACTTTCGTAAAACTTAATAAGTATTTCGGAAAGTACCTATCTCCAGAGCAAAAGTGGATGGAATATATGAAGAAATCAATGTTTGAAGAAATAATCAGAAGAAGAAATAAACGTTTCATTCATATAATTTCTTGATTTGTATCGGATATTTACATTGTTTATATAGACAAATACTAATTACTATTTCACCAACCACCATGATTGAATTGTATGATTTACAGCTTGATTGGTAGGCGCCGTGTATATTAGAAAAAATGTTTGGCGTCGGTGCAGTGATTGTTGAATTGTGTTTGCAGTGTTTGTTGAATTCAACACTCCCCCTCAAGTTGGTGCATAGATGTCTTTCATGCCCAACTTGACTGAAACTTCTGTGAATACTCGATATGAGACTGCTTTAGTGAGGATGTCAGCCAATTGATCTTCTGACTTAATTTTTGGCAATTCCAATGAATTTTCTTCTAACTTTTCTTTAATAAAAAATCTGTCAACTTCAACATGCTTTGTACGATCGTGTTGAACTGGATTATGCGCAATATCACATGCTGCTTTATTGTCACAAAATAACTTAATTGATTCTTTCACAGGATATGTCAAATCTTTTAAGAGAGATTGTAACCACAAGGCCTCACAAAGCCCAAGTGCCATTCCTCTGTATTCAGCCTCTGCGCTTGAACGGGCCACAACATGTTGTTTCTTACTTCTCCATGTTACAAGATTTCCCCCTACAAAAGTGAAGTAACCTGATGTAGATCGTCTATCATTTATTGATCCAGCCCAATCAGCATCAGTATATACTTCAATTCTAGAAAACTCTGAGTTCTTAGTGAACAATACTCCTTTTCCAGGAGCAGACTTTAAATATCTCAAAATACGAATAACTGCATTCATATGTTGTTCTCCAGGATTATGCATAAATTGGCTGACAATACTTAAAGCATAGGCAAGGTCTGGTCTTGTGTGTGCCAAATACATCAACCTTCCAACAAGCCTTTGGTATCTTTCTTTATTTGTTGGAACTTGATCAATCTTGATACATAACTTTAATCCTTCCTCTACTGGTGTATTAGCTGGTTGACATGCTGACATACCGGTTTCTTTTAATAAATCTAAGGCATACTTTCTTTGAGATAAGAAGATTCCTTCTGTTGATCGAGAAACCTCAATCCCAAGAAAATATTTTAAGGAACCAAGGTCTTTCATTTCAAATTCTTTGGACAAGTAAGTTTGTAGCGCTTTCCTTTCTTCAAGATCATTTCCTGTTACTATCATATCATCAACATATACAATAAGTGCAGTGATCTTACCATACCCTTTTTTTAGAAATAAAGTATGGTCTGAATTGCTTTGATTGTAGCCAAATGCCTTCATTGACCTTGTGAACCTGCCAAACCATGCTCTTGGGGATTGTTTCAATCCATACAGTGATTTTTTTAATTTGCACACCTTTTCTCCATGGATTGTGGATTTCTTGATTCCTGGTGGTAAATCCATGTAGACTTCTTCAATTAAATCTCCATGTAGAAAGGCATTTTTTACATCAAACTGATATAATGGCCAATCTAAATTTGCAGCTAGAGATACCAAGACCCGAACAGTGTTAATTTTGGCTACAGGTGCAAATGTTTCTGTATAGTCGATCCCATATGTTTGAGTGTATCCTTTTGCCACCAATCTTGCTTTATATCGTTCAATTGTACCATCTGCTTGATATTTTACTGAAAAAATCCATCGACATCCAACAATTTTCTTTGTTGGTGGACGATCGACAAGCTCCCAAGTTCTATTTATTTCTAAAGATCTTAGTTCTTCATTCATAGCATCTTTCCATTTTTTGTCAGCTAAAGCTTCCTGCACACTGTTAGGAATAGATACAGCAGATAATTGATTCACAAATGATACGTTTGATTTTGACAAACGATGTTTAGACATATAGTTACTCATGGGATATTTGACTTTACTAGAAATCTCAGGTTCATACATGGCTTTAGGAATACCTCTGTTAGGACGTGATGGAAGTATTTTTCTGGTTGGTTCAATAGTTGGAACATCCTCTGCAAACGATTGGTTAGGTATATCAGCAGCTTGTGGAGAAGGAATCTCGTACTCATTTAGTGGTAGTAAGGAACTTCCTTGATGATCTTGAAGTTGATGAGGACTTGATTCCATTTCCCTTGAGTCTTTTCTATATTGAGGGTTATTACCATCTGAATTCAAGTTATTTGTATTTTCCTCACATATAATTTGTCTTTCTTCATAAGGAAGCAATTTATATGTAAGGGTCTGAATTTCAGCATGGTTGTACTCCCCCTGAAATTCAGGTGTAGAGGAGAAATACATTGTATCTTCATGAAAAATAACATCCATAGTAGTAATCATTTGTTTTGTAGGAGGATGATAACACCGATACCCTTTTTGTTGTATGGCATATCCCATAAAAACACAACGTATTGCTCGTGGATCCAACTTGCTACGTTGTTGTTTATGTAGGTGTACAAATGCCACACAACCAAAGACACGAGGAGGTAAATTGGGAACATTTGGTGCAACAATTGCTTCAGTGATGGCTTGTAGTGGTGTTTGGAAGTTAATGGGACTGGAAGGTACCCGATTGATTAAATATGCAGCAGAAGTAATTGCTTCTCCCCAATAAGATAATGACATATTAGCTTCAATCAATGAGGCACGGACAACTTCCAACAAGTGTCGATTTTTTCTTTCTGCAACTCCATTTTGTTGAGGTGTATCAACACAAGTAGTTTGATGAATAATGCCTTCTGATTGAAGATATTCTTGAAGCTCAGAACTTTTATATTCTCCTCCATTGTCACTTCTTAGAACTTGGATCTGTGTTTTATATTGAGTACGAACCATTTTATGAAATTTTCTAAATAAGAAGTTTACCTCACTTTTAGATTTCATTAAACAGACCCAAGTCATTCTACTAAAATCATCAATAAATGTAACAAACCAACGTGATCCTCCCAACGTAGAGACTTTGGAAGGACCCCATACATCAGAATGTATAACCATAAACGGAGATGGACTTTTATTTAAGGTTACAGGAAATGAGGAACGATGACTTTTTGCTAGTTCACAGACATCACACTTTAAAGTAGAAAGATCTAAGCTCAAAAATAAACTTGGAAATAATTTTTTCAAATATCCAAAAGAAGCATGACCCAATCTCCTATGCCATAGCCATATATTTGATTCATCCTTGTTAGATCCAGTTGCTACCAATGCATGATTTGTTGAATCCAAGTCCAAATAATACAGGTTTCCTCGCTTAACACCACGACCAATCGTTTGCTTTGTTTGAATGTCCTTGAACACACAAAAGTCAGGCCAAAAAATAACAAAACAAGATAAAGCAGTGGTTATTTGAGAAATAGATATAAGGTTATACTCTAAAGAGGGAACAACTAGTACTGAGTCTAAATTCAAAGTACTAGTGAGAGACAAAGATCTTTCCCCAATGACTGGGGTTGTGTTACCATTGGCAGTGCAAACAGTTTTGTGTGAGGATGGTTTTGAGATTTGTCTAGAATCGAATGTCATATGATCAGTTGCACCTGAATCAATTATCCATGTATTATTAAAAACAGGAGAAAAAACTTTAAGCATCTTACCAACATGTGCTGAGGAGGTTGCAACATGATCCTTTGTTGTTTCAGCAATGGTGGCAGTAGATATCTGTCGTGGATTTTTCTTTCGAGAGTCACGGTTGTGATCCCACCAGTCAGGATATCCCACCAGTTCAAAACATCGTTCTTTTGTATGACCCTTTTGATGACAATGGGTACATTTAAATGATGATTTATCAGTCACCTTTCGTTCTTGCTGATTGGAAAAAGAACGATTTTTAGATATCATGGCGGAAGCGTCAACATCTCTAGATTTTTCCTTCAATGAGATTCGACGTACTACCTCCCGTCGAATCAAGGAATAACAACCTTCTAAATCTGGGATAGTTTCTTTTCGCAAAATTTCGCCACGAACCTGCTCAAACTCATCATCTAATCCAGCAAGGAAAATATGTATCCTTAGTCTTTCAACAGACTCTTGATATGATATTAGATCATGAGGGTCTTTCATGACCACCTTATCACGATGGTCTAGCTCTTGGAAAATTTCAGTTAACTCTCCATAATACTCTGAAAGTGATTTTCCATTTTGTCTAGAAGTAAAGGCTTTTTGGTTTAAGACAAATACCTGTAATTCATCACTTCCATCATAGAATGCTTTCGCCAAAGCACCCCAAATTTCAAGAGCAGTAGGTATGCGTAAATATCGCTTCATGATTTCTGGACTCATTGACATAAGTAGCCATCTCTTCACTTTTTGATTTTCTGCATACCACTTGTTATAATTGTTTGATGTTTTTTCGGGTTGCAAATTTTTGTCATGAATGTAAGAGAGTTTTTCTCTCTCTGCAATATGCATTTCTATTATTTGAGACCAAACATCATAATTAGTCTCATTAAGAACAATTCCAGCATTAAACACACCTTCAGACTGAACAGATTGTACAACAACTGGATTTGATTGCTCCATAGGTAATGAAATTATACCCTCTGTCATGATATTATGGTAACCAAACTAGAAAATGGTGTAATAATTTTAGGACTAATTTTTTTGTTTTGTTTTTTTTTTTTTTTTTTTTGTGTTTTTAATATATATTTATACTAAACCGGATAAAAACCATAAAACCGGTTCAAATTTGGTTTTAAAAACTTGAAAAAATGAACCGGACGGGTGTTAGGAATCCAGAACCGGAAAAAAAACCGGGTTTAGACCTTTAAAATAGACCGAACCGGCCAAAAATATGGAAACTGTGTAAAACCGAGAAAACCGGGTTCAACCGAACCGCTGGCCGGACCAACCTGAGCCGAACCGAGGTGACCTGAGCCGAGCCAAGGCGCGGACCGGCTACGCCCTCGAGCCGGACCGAGCCGCGCTGCGCCGAGCCGGACCGGCCGAACCGAACCGAACCGGACGACACGTCATCATCTTCAACCTCCAGACGGCGCGTGGGGGCGCGTGGGGCGCGTGAAAAATTTACCCTCCACTTCAAGCGGCGCGTGAGGGCGCGTGGGTGGTTTTCCTCCTAATCTATTTTTACCAAAATGTTCAGAATTGTGTTTAGAGTAATCTGGTAAAATTAGGTGGGAGAAATACTACTTAAAAATTGATGTTTGTAATTAATATTTGTAAGGGTGTTTGAATGAAAAAATTTTTTCACGAGAAAAAAAATATTTTCAGAGAAAGAAATCTCTGTTTTAGAGAACAAGAGTTTCAAATTTGTATAAAGCAACGACTTGGCTCTGATACCATGAAGAAATCAATGTTTGAAGAAATAATCAGAAGAAGAAATAAACGTTTCATTCATATAATTTCTTGATTTGTATCGGATATTTACATTGTTTATATAGACAAATACTAATTACTATTTCACCAACCACCATGATTGAATTGTATGATTTACAGCTTGATTGGTAGGCGCCGTGTATATTAGAAAAAATGTTTGGCGTCGGTGCAGTGATTGTTGAATTGTGTTTGCAGTGTTTGTTGAATTCAACAATATACACCATCGTCATAAACACAGAAAACCATCTATACCAGTCAAAAGATTAATCTGACCTACTCATTTCAATAATGTACCTGCTGCTACCTAAACCAAACGAGCCACTTGCTTAAATCCACAAATCGGTGAAAAAGCCCAACTTGCCTGAGTAAATTCCAGTAACCCAAATCCACTAACAGTCCTTACCCACTAGCTGCAAGTCCCCTCCAAGCTCCAAATCCATTCTCGGGCAATCCAAGCCCATTTCAATTTCATTTTTGAATTGAGTTTTCTTCTTCCCTGCTGAGAGAAGACAAAGGGGCGTCATCATCATCACTAACAACAACTACTGCCCACAAGGTTTGTAACATCTTTGTCACAACTGCGCCGATCCGAACAGTCATTTTCCTCCATACCCTTCACCGTATGCCCCTCCATCTTTTGTGCTATATCACAGAAGAAATCCGTTAAAACACTCTCATAATCCGGCATTTTGGCATACCCAGGAAAATAATTGATGACAATAATAAAGTAGCGATTTCCGAACCTTGCATCTCTAATGACATCGAAATTAAACAAATTCAAATTCATTGCCCACCGTAACCCCCTTGCAATATCGGTGGTGGAGTTGTATGGTGGCATCTCAGTATCATCCAAATGCATCCTCTTGTAGTACTTATCATCAATTTTCCCATTTGTTGCCAAATTAGAGACTTGAGAAAAAGACATCAAGCCATCCAAGCTTGCCAATTTCTCCTCCTCCGAAACATCGGGCAACGATTTTCTCTTAACATACTTTACGTACTCCCCAACGACGTACACATTGAAAATAAACCCACCATGGTTCACAAACTCTTGCACTGCAATCGGCGGTTTGAGCTTGTTGAGTCCGTCGTGATTGAACACCAACGCCATTTTGTTAGACTTGGCGCTGCCATCAGCCACGAGCGGCTTGGCAATTACAGGAAACTTGAGTCCCTCACAAGCCTGACGATAAAAAACATTTCCTTGTCGTATATCACAATCTGATTAGGAATCCCAAAGCTCTGATTCTCGTGCTCAATTTTCAGCTCGGACACCACCTGGAGCATCGAAATCCGATTGTGTAACCGCTCAATCGCCTCTGGCGAGTCGATGATCACAGCATTAGGGTTGCTAACCTTGAATTCCTCAAGTTGCCTCCTCCAATCCTAGCCGTACAGTTTATGGATGACCATATTGAACGGTCCCTGATCCCCCAAGGAACGGTCCATATCGATCCGTACAAGATCGATGCCTCGAGACCGAGCCAGTTTGACAAACGAGTCCTGAATGACACTCTATTGCTTCTTTGGCCCCAAAGCATAACCAACGCCGAATCTTCGCTCCGCCATTGATTCAAATTGTCCTCCTCTTTTCGATAATGAATCTCACAGAACGTAAAAATAAACTCATAGGAAATCTTTCAAATATTCAAATTCGAGGACTCAAAATCGAATCTCTAGACACTAATATGTATTGAAGCTGAGCTTCCAGCTTCGATAAAATCGAAACATTTTTTTTTTAATTAAACTTCTCTTCCTTTTATTTTCCTAAAAATCTTTTAAATAATAGGTTGTGTTTAATCGGTAATATTAATAGTGAAATTTTAATAATAAATAATAAAATTTTAAAATATTATTATTTTAAATTTGTTTATTAATAAGCAAATGAATTGAATAACATGTAATAGATTTAAAATATTATACTTTAATTTAAATGATTAAAAAATAAAAATATTATAATATTGAATGATATTTAACATAAATACGTTAGATTTTTTTTTAACAATAATAAACATAAAAATATTATTTTATGATTATAAGTTTTAAAAATATTATTTTTATTATTATAAATTTTAATAATATTTTTTATTACTTTCTCAAATGATTTTATTATCATTTTTATAAAACTAATAAAAACTAAAAGAAAATAATAAAGTACTCGATATGAATACAAGAGTCCTACCTGTCCACTTTAAGTTTAGTTATTATGGAAGAATTGGACAATTTAATCGTAAAAAGTGATCACTTTTAATGATTTAAATATTAGACTTTAGAAGTGTTCATTTACTAATAGAGGGTTTAGAATTTTTAAATGACTTTCTTAAATAATTAAGAGATAATAAGTATTCGTTTATTATAATTAAGAGATTAAAAATACTTATTTTTATATTAAAATCTAAAGATAACCTTAAGAAATACTTTCACTGCAGGCGTTAGAGGTATTTAAAAATGGCTAAATTCGATTCTATTTAAATAATTTAATTCAATTGTTATATAATTTTTCCATCACAGGTTAGATGGACCTTTGAAGCCAAAATTTTAATAAGAAACAATCCAAATCATATTTATATTATAATATATTTTTAATTTTAATATAATAATTTTTTCTAACATTTCACTTTTTCTAAATTCTAATTAATTACTCGCTTACTCCAACTCATTAACCTTATCTAATTTTTCAATTCCAAATCCTCAAATCAAAGGAGAATAAGAGACTACAAACCTAACCTGATTATCCAGTTTTTACATTTTTATGGCTTAAATTAAACGTTTATTTATATATATAATTTATATTAAAATTGATAGAAAATTAAATAATAAACACATGCCTTAATTTATGTGTTATTTGAAATATAGAATTAATTACATTATCTTTGTTTATTTATTATTTAAAAAAATTAATATATTTTTAGATACAAATTTTAAGAAATTATTAAAACAAAAAATTTAATAATATAAAACAAATATTTAAAAAAATTGATAGTAAAAGCCCAAAACAAACATTAAAACACAAAATCTAATCCAACCAATACAATCCATTCCAATTTAAATGATTCATTTTATATGTTTTATTAGATTGGATATGTTTTTACGTTTTAGAAATATATATTATTGATTCGATTCTTACTTTTTAAGAATCAATATTATTGATTTAGTTCTTATTTTATCTTAAATCTGAATTAATTCATGCTATACACATCTCAAATAGTTGAGAATGTTACAAACTTACAATTATAGCAAAGATAGCGTAATTCTTCTATCAACTTATAATTTGAATAATTGGTGAGTTGTGAATTCATTTTTGAAAAGTAATATTTTTAAAATTTATAATAATAAAAATAATATTTTTATATTTTTATTATTAAAAAAATTTAATATATTATTTCATACTAAATATTATTTAATTCAATGTCGCTTAAATTAAATTAAAGATATTTATACTCATTTAATATTAAAGGGTTTAAATCACACAAAAAGTATTATTTAATTTAAAGAAATATTGATTTTCCAAAAAATGTTTATATAAGGTGGGTGTATTATAGGTAGTATATTTTAATATTTTTGAGACATGTTTTAATTAAAATGTATACAAAAGAAGCTAAATACTCATACTTACAAGGTTCATCGTATTATACATATTATCTGTTTAATATAAAATTTTCACATGTTTCTCAATGAAAATTTCAGTATTTGTACCGTAAAATGTTCCATTTGTCTCTATTTAATCAGAATGTGATTAATATTGCAATAGTCTTGTACGATTAATGCTAATTTATCCTTTCCTTTGTTTCCTCCGTTATCAAGCTCTTAGAATTATGATCATCGAGGACAACCAGACACCGTTGTTCCATCATGAAAAAAATATGGTAGCTTTCTGTTCAAAAATTACACAAATTTTCAATAATTTAGGTTTATTATAAAGTAAAAATAGATAAAATAACAGCTAAATTTAATAACAAAACTCGACTAATTTTAACTACTTTTTCAAATATGTTGCATATCTTTTTATTAAAAAGAATAAATTATATAAAAAATTTACAAAAGATTCAACTCATAACTTAATTACATAAAAACAAAATTGCTTAATTTTTTGCCAAGAAATCTCTTTTTCTCTCAACTTTTCTCGATAATACAAAGTAACTATTTGGTTGTTATATTTATAAATGCAAAAAACTTATTATTACATATTTTCCAACTAATTCTTAATTTATTTTCCTTCTTTTTTAACAAAAGTATTGACTATCCATCTAATTTTCTTTAAATGTTGGCTTGAAAAACATTATTGGATTGTTGGTTTAACAATTATTATTGAGTTTTGCTTTCAAAAGTACTTTTTTATTTTATTTTCATTTATTGTATCGTTTGTTGCATGTATATTTTACAAATATAAAATTAATAAGAAAAAGAACTAAGGGATTTAAAAAAACTAAAGAATAAAATTTAAATTTTGTTTTTTTAGAAAGATTAAATTTATGTTAATTAAACATGTGAATCCTTAAAATTTATATATAATAAGCAAGCATATTTTTTCATAACTTTATTTTTTAACTCTTTTAAGTTTTTTAATAGTTTATTATTTAAATTGATAGGATATCAAATATTCAATAAATAATTATTTTTTATTACTTGAAATCTTCAAAATTTGTAATGTAATAATATCTAAATCAAAAATATCACATCTAATAAAATAAAAAAAGACATAGCAAAGCAAAACATGATGAACGATCACTCTTATACGTAAATATATCTATGTGAAGCTTTAGATCAAAATATATGCATAATTTATTTCTTAAACTCTTCACCTCTCATATAATAAGAGACTGTTTATTACAATATAAAATCTAGAGAGACATTTAGGTTTTCTTATAAAGAAAATAAAGTGGCGAGATTTTCTAAAATAAAAAGTGAGATAGATAGAGAAGAAGAGATAACTAAGGTTAATAATTTCAAAAATTAAAAATTAATAGGGAACTTTATACAATATATATATATCTTAGGTAGTATTATGTTTAGAAAAAAAAATATTTTTAAAATTTATAACTATAAAAACAATACTTTTATATCCACCTTGTATTTAACATATTATTTACAAAAAATAAAAAGAAGAGGAACTAATGAGTAAATAAACCCTAAAGAATAAAAATTAATTTTCCTTTTGAGAAATACTAAATTTATATTAATTAAACTAAGAATCTTTAGAAATTATATACAGTACATGAACAAATTTGTTTCGAACATTTTTCTTCATCTCTGTTAAGTTTTTTAATGGTATAAAGGACTAACCTTTAGGCATGATTATTCAACTTGATAAAATATCATATCTTTAATAAAACATTACTTTTCATTACTTGGTATCTTCAAAACTAATAATGCAATAATACATAAATCAAAAATATCAAATCTAAAAAAATTAAAACATAACAAAACAAAACATATTAAAGGATCACTGTATATGTAAATATATCTAGGTGAAAAGAAAATTATATTAGATCAAAATTTATATATAATTTGTTTATTAAATTGAAATAATAAGAAAAACATTACACTAAAAAAGGTCTCGTATAATAAGAGATTCTCTCTATTGTCACGTAAAATCTAGAAAAATAGTTTCTTTTAGAGAAGAAAAATGGGTAAAAGATCTCGTGTTGATGTTTTAGGTACACATAATCCCTTTTCACAAAAGAGACCTTGTACCGGTGTTAATTAACTTAACATTTTATGCGATTTTGCACCTATAAAAGGTTATGGCGTAAGTTACGCATAATATTGTCTCAATCACGCAAGTATTCATCCATTACTAGAACGTGGGAAGTTCCTAGGACATAGGTTAGTAAACATGAAAGTGGAATGTCATAAACTACCTCAAATGATGTCATCTTTGCAAATGAGTGAGTTGAGGTGTTGTAGCTGAATTCAGCCCAATAAAGCCATTCAACCCATTGTCTCGGTTGATCATCAATGAAATAACATAAATACTATTCCAAAGTACGGTTGACAATCTCTATATAGCCGTCTGTTTGAAGGTGGTAGTTAGAACTCATGCACATTTTGGTCCCTTGTAGGCAAACTACATTGTCCATGAAAGAAACCAAAATGAACTAATAAATAGTTTATCACGATCACTAACTATGGACGTTGGAATGTCATGTAGGCGAATCACATTGTCCACAAATGACTTAGCCACAATCATTACAATAAATGGGTGTTTCATGGAAATGAAATGGGCATATTTTGTCAAGCAATCCATAACTACCATGATCATTGTGTTTCCCTTAAAGGATGGTAATCCATATTTGGGTAGGAATTGGTAATGGTTGAAGCAATCATGCTGATTTCATGCAATCAATTTTGAACCATTGTCATATATCATATAAGCGTATGAATTCCTTCACATTTTTGCACATGTTAAACCAGTCGAAGTTTTGTTTTATGTGAGAAAAGGTTTTGTGAAACCCAAAATGCCCCCTAATAAGTGATGAGTGACAATCAACTAATATCTATAGAATTAAAGATTAATGGGAGCTCAAATACACCTTGTTCCCTTTGAACCAAACTCCATCACGTTGACATAACTTGTGGGCAGTTGAAAATGGGTTTCTAACTAACAGCTTTTCATAAAAATAGTCTTATTGGACTTCCTTTTGAACCACAAGTAGCCAATCTACCCTAGGTTGAGAAATAGATAGAAATTGAAGCTTTACTACACGTGATAAGGAATCTACACCCTAATGTTTTGGTCCACGTTTGTACTCAATTTCTTAGTCATAACCAAAGAGTTTGGGCAGCCAATGTGCGTGCACTAGTATTGTGATCTGTTGCTCCAGCAAGTACTTAAGACTTCTTTGATCAGTGCAAATTGTGAATGATCTTCCGAGTAAATATAGGCACCATATCTTAATGGCTTTAACAATGAATAACCTTTCTTTCTCATAGGTGGATAATACTAAGGTTGTCCTCTTTAGTGTTGCACTAAAATAGGCCACATGTTTATTGTCTTAGGTAAGGATGGCCCCAAGGCCAATTCCAATGGCATCGCATTTGATCACAAATTGTTGAGTGAAATTTGGAAGACTTAATATAATAGGAGAGGTTAAGGCTTCTTTTAACTATTTGAAGATCCCCTACAACCTCATTCCATTGAAATTCGTCCTTACTCAAGATACTTGTCAAATGGGTTGTTATTCCATCAAATTGACGAATAAATTTTTTGTAATAGCCTACTAACCCGAGAAACCCCCTGACTCTTTTGGTTGTGGTTGGTGTTGACCATTCAATAACAACATGAATTTTTGCTAGATCAACCAAAACTCCTTGCTCTAAATAATCATTGGCAAAACAAACTTTATATATATAAAAATGACTTAAATATGTTTTATATCTTTAACATTTGAGACTGATCAGATTGATCATAAATCTATCTTAAATGTTTAAGTTATTGTAGATCTATCTCAATATTTAATATCGTATAACTTAAATATTTTTGTTAATATGATTAAATTTTAGGGGGTATGTGACACTATGTCTGTGTTTTTTAGACAAAAATACAAAAACTAGAAAAATAAAGAAGAAAATATTGGCACTGTTAATGAAAACCACCAAAAAACAAGAAACCACCTCAGCTCATGCCACCATTGTGATTGAACGAGAGTCGCTACCAAAAACCCCCCACAGACATCAGCATTGCTTAACTTTCCTTAGCGCATGCGATTGATACGATATTATATAATTAAATTAATATAAATTATTGCTTTTCAAAATCCCATCTTAGGTGGCGTTTGGTTCGTGGAATGGAATCGGAATCGGAATGGAATGGAATGGAAAGGAAACAATTTTGTTTGGTTTGACCACTGGAATCAAGCTCAGAATCAGGATTATAGTGTTTGGTTTGCCACTGGAATGGAATGAAAAAAACTGTAAATGACCTTAATACCCCTACATGCTATAAAGTTCAAATAATGTCATTTAATTACTATTTTTTCGTCACATAAAATACATTATTAAAATCATTATTTTTCTAAATAAGTATTACTTAATTAAAAAGAAATATATTATTAAAATTATTATTTTTCTAAATAGGGTTTAGGGTTTTGAGGTTTGGGATGTGTGATTTAGGGATTTAGGATTTGGGTTATATTTGTAGGTTAAGGTTTAGGGTTAAAATTATTATTTTTCTAAAAATAGTTTAGGGTTTTAGAATTTTGGATTTAGGGTTTAGGGTTTTAAGGTTTAAGGTTTAGGGTTTATGGTTTTAGGATTTGGAATTTGGGGTTTAGGGTTTTGGGATTTATGGTTTAGGGATTTGGGATTTGGGGTTTATGGTTTAGGGATTTGGGATTTCGGGATTTGGGGTTTAGGGATTTGGGGATTTGGGGTTTAGGATTTAGGGTTTTAGGATTTGGAATTTGGGATTTAGGGTTTAGGGTTTAGGGATTTAGGATTTATGTTTTAGGGTTTTTGGATTTATGTTTTAAGGTTTAGGGTTTTAGGGTTTAGGGTTTAGGGATTTGAGGTTTAGGGTTTAAGGTTTTAGGATTTTAAGATTTGGATTTCGGGTTTTAAAATTTTGGGTTTAGGGTTTAGGGTTTTGGACTTTTGGGTTTGAGAATTTTGGATTTAGGGTTTTGAAATTTTGGGTTTAGGGTTTAGGGTTTTGGAATTTTGGGATTGAGAATTTTGGATTTAGGGTTTTGAAATTTTGGGTTTAGGGTTTAGGGTTTTGGAATTTTGGGTTTAAGAATTTGGGATTTGAATTTAAGGTTATATTTTAAGTGATGGTAAAATTGGAAAAAAAAAGTTTAGATGGGAATGAAATAATGATTACCAAAGGTGGGAGAAGGAATTGTGATTCCTTCTCTTTTAGTAATCAGATTCCATTCCGCCCTCCATTCCGTCCAACCAAACACACAAAATGGAAGGAATCAATTCTGATTTCATTTCATTCCCTCCAACCAAACGTGGGGTTATAGAATAATAGGTACATTTATAATTTTTGTATTTATATTATTTAAAATTTATTATCTATTATTATTATTTATAAAATAATTATTTTAAATATTTTTAAAATAATAATGATACATTATATAATATAAAAATAATAGTACTTTTCATCATGATTAAAATTTATAACGGATGTTTTTTTTTTTTGGTCTTTTGTGCTATTATAATAGATGGTTTCATTTGTTGTTTTTAAAAATAAAAAATATATATTTTGAAAAATATAAAAGAAAAATTCAGATATTTTTTAGTGATTTAAGATTTGCATACAAATAGATTTTTTTATAAAAAATATATGGGTAAAATTATGTGATAATAAGGAACGTAAAAAATTTCAGAAGATTTCACAGTACTAATTAGTTGGTTCGTAACTCGTTTGTCGTGTTAAGTGGCACACCACGAGGGCAATACTCAATTAGTCACATGCGCGTCGTCAGGTAATCATTAAAAATTGTTTCCTATTTCACGTGCTTATCGTGTCTTATTCCATCAAGTGTCGCTTTTCGCCATTACGTGTCGCTTTTCGCCATTACGTGTCGCTTTTCGCCATTACGTGTCGCTTCGCTTCTTACCAACTACTTTATTTCATATTTTAAAAGGTAAATACTATCAGAATAATTTTCGTTATAAAAGCATATAAATATTTATTTTATTTTTAATGTGAATTATTTTATTTTTATGAATATTTATTTTATTTTTAATGTGAATATTTTTTTTTTATGAATATTGTAAGAGACATAAATGAATCAATGTATTAAAATATTTTAATTATATTGATATCTTCACAGTACTCTCTCGTTACAAAATTCATCCCCTATATGAATTTTATAAAAAACAAGAGAAAAATATTTGAATAAACATGAAAAAATACAAACAATTTAATAAAAACTATATCTAAAAAATTAAAAGAAATAAATCAAGTTGCATTATCAATGCTAACCTTCGACTAATCTTTACAGAATGGTTGCAAAATAATCTTTAAAATTTAATAAGTATGAGCATAAATAACTTGAATTTGAAGTCTATAAAGAATTTAAATATCAATAATTATATTCTTAACAGTACCTCTTATAACATACTTGTTTCCCAAATAAATCGTCATAATATAACAACAGAAATTTATAACGAGAATTTATAACGAGATGCATTATTATCAAAACAATATTATTTTAAATTTACCAAATAACTCAAATGCTAGATATAATAATGGATTCTAAAGTTTCCGAACATATGAGTTAATATATTTTAATATTTTTATTATTGATAAAACTTTATAATAAAATAATAATTTATACCGTAAAAAACATAATTACTCTTTAAAGTATTTTAATAATCATAATTATTGCTATTTAAATAAGTATACATATGTATTACACTAATGATAACGTTACGATAATTTTTATTATGATCTTAATAAAAATACATAAAATATATATTTTATTTATATTATTAATTATAAATATTTTTATTACAATAATAATTTATATTGTAATAATATTAAAACCCTATATATTATTATTTATATATAAAGTTATAATTAATCAAATCATATATCAATTAATAAAGAATATTTATATATATCATAACTATATTATAATTATAATTAATATAATAATTTTTCATTGAATATAATTCTATAAAGTTTATTATATTTATTGATAATATTGTAAAAAATTAAATAAAATTTATGATAAATAATATATCATTTACATATACTTAATAACATATTTATTAATGAATAAATATAATTTTTTTAATAAAAAATTATATATATATATATATATATATATATATATATATATATATATTAAAGGCTAAGATACAGTACAACTCTCACACATTATAAAATGAATGTAATTTAAAATCTCACGCCTTATAAAATTGGTGTCGTTTAGAGCCTCTTTGTTATAATGATTTAAAACACTTTTTTGTACTTAAAAACAAAAACTTGTTTTAAAAACAATAATATATTTTACCATTATTTATAAGTTCTTATTTTTCAAAATAATAATTTTTTAAAAACAAAAACTCAAATAACTTAATATATTTTCATTATTTTAAGAAAATATAAAACATTCAGCAACCTTTTTCTTTTATTTTATTTGATGGTTTGATTTATAATTTTCTGCAACTTTGCAGCTTTTAGTTTATTTTTTTTCTTCCTTTTTTTCTTTTTAATAGTAAATTTTTAATATTGTTTATCAATTTTAATTATTATATTCATCAAAGATTTTAGTTTTTTTCTTTTTTATTTTTAATAATATTTATTAAATTATAATTATCATATTATTATATTTATTATATTAATTGAATTAAATTATCATGTTATAAAAAATAATAATATAATGATATTTTTTTATTTTTTAAAATATTTTCCAAACATCTTATTATTTTTAAAACTGTACACAATTGTTTTTAAGTTATGATTTGAAAACAACTTTTGAAAATAATTTTGAGTTACGTGAACAAATAAAACTTTAGTCTTTTAAATTTTAAAATATATTTTTTAGTTATTTATCGAGAAAAATAATAAATTAAAGATAAATAATAAAATAATTTTATTATTAAAATATTATTTTTTATTATCAAGTAATTAAAATACTATAAACATAAATCATTAAAAAAATATTTATTATAAAATTGTTTAAAAAATTAACAGTAATAAATATCTTCTAACTATAATCTAAAAGAGAAGATAAAAATAAATAAATAAAATATAAAATATTAATTTTTATTATAAGCTTCTATAATATTTAAATTATTTAATTTTTTTATATATAAGGTATAATATATTTAGACAAATAATTAAATATTTTTATCATATTCTAATTATTGTGTATTAAACTATAGGTCGAATTTATTAAATTAAATTATAATTTTAAGTTAAGTTTTTAACTTATAGATATTTTCCCAATTTCTTATAAAAAGTTATACATACAATAATATTAAATGATAAAAAATTAAACAAAATAAAAATATTAAGTGATCTGTTCAAATCACTCATTTATAATGATAATATTTAAATTATATATTTATTTTTTTAATAATTTAATTTTATTATAAAAATAATATCGAATAAAAATAAATGTAATTTTTTTAATTTTTAATTATATGAGATATAAATTATGATCATTTAAATAAATTATAATTAAAAAAATATAAAAATATAAAAGTAATTATTTATGTCGTTACTTTTTTAATAATAAATAAAATAAATTTATTATAAAAAATAAATTATAAAATCTAATATATTTCTAAAATAAATACGTGACTTTTATAATCACACTCTCGGAGTCACCTTCTATTAATAAAAGTATTTTTCTTTGTCTTAGTTACATACGTTGGTTTTTATGGTTTTTTTATTTACTTAGTTGTATTTTTTAATAAATAAAAAACAGTTTCTTTTTGGATTTATTAACTCAGAAACCAGCGAATATTCTTCTGGCTCTTTATCTCTCTCTATAGTTATGTTCTCCATCACACATGAGAAATTATTTATCGATCATAATATATATCATAATGTGATATTTTATGTTAATAAAATTAAAATTAATGTTAAAAATATAAAAAAGTTAATATAATTTATGAAAAAATATGATACAGAAACAATAAATAAAACCTCAAGATAGAAGATAGAAGATAGAAGACAGAAGGGAAAACAAAGAAACAAGGAAGAAGGATGAAGCAGTAGTGCCCCTAAAAGCAAAGAAGGGGGCGAAAAGAAAGCCCTCAGGGATTCCCATATTCTCTATTCTCTGATTTCCAAGAAAAAAAATTAAAAGAAGAGGGGAAATAAAGGACAAGTTTACAGAGAAGAGAGAGGAATAGAAGGAATGGAGAAGCTAAACGAGAATGGCGGTGGGGTGGATGTGAGAGTTGCAGAGGTGGGATCTAAGGGTAAGTTTCCATTGAGTGTTTGGGAGGTGTCGGTGGCTTCCATGGTGGTTTTGGGTTTTCTTCTGGGCTTCATTGGCGTTTACCTAACCATGCCCGCATCTGATTACAGCTTCCTCAAGCTACCACGCAGCCTTGAAGAGCTTCAAATTCTCAGGTATATTTTCCCTCGTTCTTTTTTCATCATGTTCGAATATAATCGTATTAAAAATCAAATGCTCATATTTCGTTATGCATTTTTGGAAGGGATATTTTATTTTACTAATATGAATGTTCTATGTTTTGTTAATTCTGTGATTTGCGTACCTCTGATACATTTTGTTATGATATAGTCGTGGATACGGTAGAGTCTACCGTGTCGACCTGGTTCTTAGTTATTAAGTATAACATATTCATAGAGGTTGTTACCAAATCTCTGTGAGAGAGAGTCCAAGGATACTCTGTCCACGAATATATCCTAACACGTTTCAACTTTAAATAATAAAATATATGAGCCTAAATCGGAATTAAATGGTCGTTTTTATTGAATCAAGAGGAGATTATATCGGTTGGTTTTGCTTTTTATGATTAATAGCGACTAAATAGATTCGATGTTCTGAATAAAAGAAGGGATGTTAATTCGTAAATCTGCGGATAACTCCCAAATTTTCTTCCTGCCACAAAGCAATTGTTTTTGTTTCCTAATTAATGGCGCTGCTTGTTTTTCATAGGAAGAAGAAGAAAAATTATTTAGAGGAAACAATAAAAATCTATTTATTCTTCACCTAAGTTAATCGAATTTCAGAATTTTGGTATCTTCGCATTTAATCTAAGCGGTTCTAGTGGTTTACTTTTTGGCTTCTTCTCTTATTAAATAATTTTTTACTCTTAGAATCAATTATGCAGTTTCCCCACCCCAGAATCCCTCTCCCCATTTGGGCATGGATTCAAATCGCACGGTATTAAAAATTTGAGAAAAATGCCGCATAAGTTACATCAAGTTAAAGGGGTCATTTACTTCCTTAGAATTTTTTTTTATCATTTGGTCATTTACTTTTGTAAAAAAGTCAAAGAAAGATAAAAAATATTTTTTATTAATATTCTGAACAAAATATTATTATTTTCTTAATATTTTATTTTATTGGTAAATAAATAAAGGAAAAAACTGATTTTTTTCTATTTATCATAAAATTTATTAAAATATCTAGTGAAAAGTTAAATTTGTATCATAAAAACTATTAAAATATTAGGTTAATAGTGAAATTCGTCTTTCTTTAACACCTTTTACAAAATGTAAGGTAATAAATGACACTTTTATAATGTCAATGACTAATTGACACAAACCTTCTAATATAAAGGACTTTTTACATCATCTTATCCTAAAAAATATTTAAAAATTACTTCAAATAACACTCTAAAGTAAATAATAAAAAAATTAACACTAATAATATTGAACAGCTTTTGATATTCAATGTGTAATGTTTGAGCTTTGCTTTTTTTTTTTTTGTAGCCAAAATATGAGCTAGACATAAATTGTGATATTGTTGTGGTTACAATTTTTAAGGGGTATTATAAATGTTTTTATTTTTATTTTTTTATGGATGTCACTCTGGAGAAACTTGGCTCATGAAGACAAGTCATAAATATTGAATTTGCATCTAGGTACCAAGTAGGAGAGCTTGATGTGATGATTGGAATAATGAAGTGTGAACTTTACTCTTGCTAGTTTTTAGAATCCTTCTCGTTTCTAATTGAGTTAGTGAGCAGAAAGTTTTGATTAAGATTGGAAGCTTTTGACTGAAGCTGAAAATAGATGAAACAGTTTGTATCACAACGGACTGTAAATTCAAGACAATAAAGAATGTGATAAAGACTTTGAGGAAATGTTTCGTTTTCTCCAATATTGTATCATGATATAATAGGCAGAATGATATATGAATAAATTGGTGATTTTGTTGCTCAAAACTTTTGGTAAGGCGTGTATTTTCTGTTGCAAGAATAAGGACTTAGATGTTCTACAGTTTGTGAAAAAGGTTTTCCGTATTCAAAAACTTTAGGGTTTGTCATTTTCATTTGGTTCCTGGAGATAGCTCCTTCTTTATTTAAATGGAATAATGTGTTCCTCCCATCAGTCTCACAGTCTCTATTAACATCATTGCCACTATGCCTTAGGATAATTAGGATACTCGAGAACGACTTAATTCTTCTTTACAGTTAGAAATTCTGGAAATCTATGTATGCTCGTAGGAGACAGTAAAGCACTGTAATTTTTAGAACGGAACTATGGTTTTGATTAATCTATTCGAGTCCGTGTTTATAATTTCATGATAATCTAGAGAGTGCAGATCTCTTTGGCCTAATGTTCACAATCACTTTGAAGAAATGGATTGAAGGGTGTAGCTCTTTGCTTTATATATATCACCATGAAAAGAACTCCTTTGGCCAAGCTCTAGAACATGCAGCTTGACTAGTTTTTGCACTATTTGATGTCATAATTTCTTCTTATTTAATGCAATCTGATTTACATTAAAAGATGGTCTCTTTTTTCCCGCTTAATTCTTTAATTCATATTTTCATCATGAGAACACTTCCCTTCTGTATGTGGTTTATATTTGTTGCGATTTGCACATTCTTAACATGATAAATTATTTTGTTGAGGTGTTTTGTAATATTGCTCCCCTATACTTCTTTCAAGCAGAGATCACCTTGAGAACTACACGAGTGACTACACTGCACAGGTCCTTGTGAGCTATTGCATGGTTTACATTTTCATGCAAACCTTCATGATTCCTGGGACTGTCTTCATGTCACTGCTTGCCGGATCCCTCTTTGGTGTTTTCAAAGGTGTAGCTTTGGTCGTTTCTGCTGCTACAGCTGGTGCATCTTCTTGCTATTTCTTGTCAAAGATGATTGGGCGCCCCCTTGTCTTCTCACTTTGGCCTGGCAAACTAAACTTCCTCCGAGCCCAGGTAATCTTCAATGCTACTGGTATATTTAAGCTTTAAATATGAAGTTACAAATGGGAGTAATTATTTTTTATTACTATCAGGTTGCTAAAAGGAGAGACGGGCTGTTGAACTACATGCTTTTCCTTAGATTGACTCCAACCCTGCCAAATACTTTTATCAATTTTGCATCACCAATAGTCGATGTGCCGTATCACATTTTCTTCTCGGCAACCATCATCGGTATCATACCTGCTGCTTATATCACTGTTAGGGTATATCAACTTTGATCTTGCTTAATTTTTCAAGTAAAAAAAACGTTTTTGACTTTTATTTTTCGTATCTTTCAATAGTCATGAAAATTACATTAATAGAAAGCATTTGTGACCTAATGTCTGTATCCCAAACTCCCCACTTCCTGATTTACGCACTGCCTCCCGGATTCAGCTAGAAAATATTTTGTGGTGATTAGCACCTAGTCTGGGGTAATCATCATGTAGAATATTATATAGCTGAGAGGGAGAGAGATGATGCTACTTAGGCATTTAGCATCATAAAAGCACTTTTGAGCTTTATGCAAATAAGGAGTTTATGAATAAATTTCCAATCATCGTTTATTGGTGTGGATGCAAGTGGGCAACTAGGTCATTAGAAACTTTGGAATATTGCTGATACTTCTGCTCTCGTTAGTCATTACTTGATAGCTGTTCGGAAGTTAATTATTGTTATATATCAACAACTTTTCTCGTTCTTGTGCAGGCTGGGATTGCTCTTGGGGAGTTGCAATCTGTTGGGGATCTTTATGATTTCAACTCGATTGCTACATTGTTCCTCATTGGAGTTGCAACCATTACACCCAAACTGGTGAGCAAGAGCAATTCGTAGAAGGTTTTACTAGCCGAACTTGCTTAGGTGGTGTACATGGACCTTTCTTTTTATTTGCAGACAAGCCATTGTGGTGACATCCTCATCATACAGGCTAGGACCCTTGGAAAGGAATACATGGCTATCTCTCTGCTATACTGCCAAGTTCAGTCATTGAAGATGATGATAGCATGGAGGTTGGAGTTGCTGGATATAAGTTTGTGACTTTGTTTTATCCATTTGCATTTGAGTTCAGAGAAATAGACCGCTGGGAGAGTGGAGCGTTATATATCATGTAATATATATGGTTTGACTTATTTGAGGTCAGACATGACATGAAGGTCCTGAAGTTCATAAGTGTACACGTCGTACATGAGTGCATACACATGTGAGATATTTTATTATGTATGAACTCAATTTATTGTGCTTCCAGCCTTATATCTTGAGCTTACGATGCTTGTCGTTGCCGCGCTTTTCTAGACCTGTATCTATTATATTAGTAGACATGTAAGATAAAACGAGACAGCCGAGTATGAGAGTGATATAAAAATAATAAAAATAGTATATTTAGCAATTAAAATACATAATTTAAATAAACCTTCAGCAAACATCGGTACCTCATTGGAGGTTTGGTGGTCATTGTGAGTAAATTTCTAAGGCTTATATTTTTTTTCTCATATTTTGTAAGGTTTACAAAACAACTTTTGTAGTGCGTATAAAGTAATGTACAAGTTGTGTACTATTTACATAATGATCTTAAAACTTGAAACTGTAGATTAATATTTTTAATTCAAAATTCATTCATTTCAAAATTAATTTATATAGAACTTATATAATTGTATATAATTTAAGTACATTTTACATATAACTCTATAATATAAAACTGTACATGTTGAATAATATATATATGTATATTGAGATTTAATTATTTTAAAATTTATTTTTGATTTAATGTAAAAATTTAAATTTTTTTAATATAAATAAATATAAATTTGTACGTATATATTATATAAAATTTATTTAAAATAATTCTGAATATCAAAATATTCATATAATAAACAATATTTTTAACTTGAGAATTCCATAGTAAATTACTTTATAAAATACATAAAACACGTATAAAAATGTACAAATTATATACAAAATTCATACATATTAATCTAATATAAATAGTATATAATTTGTGCAAAATTAAATAAAGTTTATAAAAATTAGAATTTGCGCAAAATTATCTCGAGTGAATAAATACGAGCTTAAGCTTGTATACTTGAAACTTTTATATAGACGAAGATTTACCACGTTGGAGCACTCATTGTCGGTGACTAGACCGAATTGAAGGGGAGAAGGAGATAAAAAAGAGAGTAAAATACTGAAAGATATCAGGGAAAAAATCACGCAAGGATAAAATCATAAAAGTTAAAACACAAAAATGATGGCATATAGCGACGTTTGTCAAAAAGTTCGTGGGCTTCATAAAAAGAGGCTACTCTAGGTAAATAATTCGAGACGGGCCTTCCGATAAATAACTTTTATAAAAGAACAACTTAGGAACATCAAACTCTAATCTCCAACGTAGAATCACATCAACCCAGTAATGTCCCATTTACTCCCCCAAGAACGAAGCAGCCTCAATTTTCAAAACCTTCAAACTAACACTTTCTTTAACAACACAGAGCACAATAGCTATTTTTGCATACTAACTGGTTCTAGTTGTGATTCCAAAAGGATAAGTAGATTGAAATCCACCAAAAAAAAAAAAAGGGAACGGACATAATTGTTTGAATAAAACAAGTCTGGCGTATTATCAGACTGAATCACGGATGGGTTTGTTTACTTGAGACGGACTTTAGCTGTGCCATTATTTCATTTTGGCAGCTTGATGGGAGATGGGAAGTATTTTCAATAAACTTCGCAAGCAAGTTGCGAATGAGAGGTTGTGACCTCTTGAAATCAGATTCAAATACTATACAATCAGGTTGCACAAAGGCTGATGAGCTGGGATAAAATATATCATGTTATGACATCTAAATTGGTGTTTAGTGGTTTGAATATTTATTCTGCTCTCTTTACCTGTATGTATTAACAGATTAAACTTGGGGATACTCTAGATATCACTTTTGAAAAACCCATATAGAAATTTTGAAGCTTTTCGACCTTTAGTATTGGGCATTCATTTTGAAGCTTTAACATCAACATGTGCACTCAATTACTTCTCGTCCCTTTTGCCTTTTGATAACAAAAAGCACAAGTAATACATCGGAAAGATTAGGGCAACTTTAAGAACAATCTTTTTACTATAGAAATTATGATTTGAAAACATAAATGCATATCTGGCGGGATGCATGAAATAGGAATTGTCGATCGACTCTTCCATTTTTGGCTTTTATAAAATGCAATGCAACTTAAGAGATGGGTTTCTAAAAGATACCTTTAAAGGTAAAGGACGTACTTTTGTTTTCAAAAATGTTGAGTGGATTCTAAACATTTTTCTGTAAATCTACCCAAAAAAAAAAACTACTAAGCATTTGATGGGTGGAAAGATCTTATGACATGTCTTTCAGCAAATAAAAATAACAGCTTATGCAGATGGTTACTAAGCTAGCTGCGATTTCAGCAATAATGAAATGTTTTGCAGGTATTTAATTCAGAATGGATTACATATGACAATAAAATAGGTCACTGTCGTTAAGAACAGAACTATACAAACCAGTATGGAAATCTTTAAGAATAAAAGAAATAACAAACCTCTAAGAGGACCACATCTATTGATCCTTCGTCAGCTTAGTAGTAGAAGTAGAGGATTTGCGATCTTGATTGGATGTTCTGATTATGAAAAGAAGTGTTTCCACTAGCATGCCACCTATCAATCCAAGAATACCACCAGCAGCGTTCTGAAAACAAGAATGCCATTGGCATCAACAGCATTAGAGAGAGAGAGAGAGAGAGAGGAGGTGTTAAGTTTGGAATAAAAGCAACCCAAAACCATGATCATGAAGGTTAGAATATGACAGAATTCAAGAAACCTAGGATACTTAATCCAATATATTCAAGATGGATTTCAAAATGTACCAACCATGGCAGGACTGTGATCAAACAATGCTCTGAATGCAGCATAGCCAACCAAATAGCCAGTAAACATTATCAATACGACATGTAAACCTGTAGAGTAGAAGTTCAAGATTGATTTAAGCTTACAAAAAGCAATTGGAACTAAAACATCGTCTAAAAACTAACAGGAAAAAATATATATAAAGGACTACAAAACAGACGAACAGAAAAGAAACTAGAAGACTAATAAATGTCATCATAGATACAGCATTGCAATAGAAAACAAACTTATCCTCTTTCCTACACAAATTGAGAGATAACAGAGAATGAACATAGATTCAGTGTCTGAGGTTGGATTAATTTGGTTTCCATTAATTTTTCACAAACAGTTCAAAGACCGTGGGATAAAGCTAAGTTGAATTGAGTTGAATGGTTGAACATCCAAGAGATTAAACAACTAGTACAAACAGGAATTATACGAAACTACATTACCTTTTGTTTATTGCACGAATCAAAGAAATAGTAGGCTTTTGGACACATGAGTAACCATAGACCATAGTATACATTAGGGATGTTCAAAACCGAATCACACTGAACCGAACCGAACGGTTTTATAAATCAAATGGTCCGGTCCGGTTTGTATTAATTAAAACCGTTTTCAAGCAGTCCGGTCCGGTTATATTAATTTTTAAACCGATCGGACCGGATTGGACCGGTTTAATAATATATTAAATTTTTCATATTATTTCTCACAAATCTTTATATAAATTTCTCATATTTTAATCAAAGGTATATCATTAGGTGTATCATATTTATGTATTATTAATCGGACCAAACCATTCGGTTTAATATTTTTAAAAATCAAACGGTCTAGTCCGGTTTAAGTAATATAAACGGTCTGATCCGGTCCGGTTAAATATTGTTTTACCCAAAATCGGAACAGATTGGACCGTGGACACCCCTAGTATAGGCACACAATGTTTTACTCATACAAAAAAGCAACAGGAAAAAAAAGTATCTAACAGGGACAAACTTTTAAGGTAAGTAAATTACTAAAATCACATAGAAAACATCCTCATATAGCGTAACATCTTTGGTGCAATTCTGCACAATCTTACTATTATATTTCTTTTAGTATGATACGATCCTACTAAAATATTTCCCTAACTAATTTGATTGCCTCCATAAAAAGCATAAAATCAAGGCAGTGCTCATGTCCATCAAATAGTAAGCATGCAAAAATATTTGGAAAAACCACAAAAGTAACACCTCTAAAACTTATAACAACAATAATAGCACTCCTAACACTAATTCATGCACCTCTCAATTCAAGGTAAGGGTGCTATTTTTATTGTTGTGCATTTTAAAGGGTGTTATTTATGTAAAAAAGGAAAGAAAAAAAATAATGTTAAGGTGCAATGAGGTAGCAGTTAAGAATATTAAAAGCTATCAGCCAGAAGAAGATTTCATATAAATAACCAAAGCAAGACAAGAAAACTGAATACTTGATTGTCAATGACTCAATAAAAATGGTAGATATGAGTATGACATTGGAAAATTAACCACTCTCTGCGTTCATGGGATAAAAGTGTTATATGTGATTCCAATTAGTAGAGCTCTAGGTTAGTCTGTTGTATTTAGTTCACAAGTTAAAGGTGGGAATTTTGAGAACAAATCACGATTTTAATAAAAGAAGAAAACAATTAGATTTAAAAAAAAAAAATAACGCAGAGCTCTTATACTAAAATGACTGCACCAACTATCAGTGTAAAACCCATAAAAGCTATTGGCCTATAGTAAGTAAATAGATGACTGACCAAAGCCAAGTTGGTCCTTGTAAGAAGAGAACGGTTCATCAGTTCTCTTCTTGGGAATAATGTCCTTCACAAGCTCCGCATATGCATTCCTCTCCGCCATATCTGAAAGCTTTCGCAGTCTCTCCTTCAGCTCTTCACTCTAAAACTCAAATCCAAATCAATATTATAACCAACTCCTTCCAAATTGTTAATGCCCAATATGGTTTCCAGCAAATGCTAGGAAATCAATAATTGATCATAATATTCTTCGAATACAACACACAAAAGAACTAGAATTAACATCAATAAAAATGATAGGCGAAACAAAGGTTCGTTTACCTTTTCTCTAGGTTTGGGGCTAATAAGAACGAACCCTGATCCGGATAGGAGCTGAGCCAAATTGGGTCGGTTCGAGACATCAGAAGCAACCCAAATAGCTCGGAGCGACTTGTATGGTACATTATTAGGTTTGGCAACGAGATCAGAAGCAATTTGCCGGAGCTCGTCGGAGATATGGGGATCTCTGCAGGCTGAGTTAAGAAAAATTAGGATTGGCTCGGTTGCAGATATCACTAGCCCAGGCGGGTTCGTCGAATCAACGGTCATAGCGTCTTGTTCACAGAAGGGTTCTTCCTTTTAAAATTGGTCAGAGTCTCTCAGAAATATGAGGAGAATTTGGTGCTTTCTCAATTCCCTTCGCAACTCTTCGCTTTTCACTGGTGATTTTTCCCGGGAAAAATTCCGAAGATGTCTTTCAATAAGCTGAGGACCAATTATTGAGCTCTAATCATGTGGGCTTATTCCAATTTCTCCCGTAACATTATGGGCTTTTTGGGTTACAATATTGGGCTACCATAACTTTAAATTATATTTTTTACAATGAAAATTTTAAAATCTCAAATAACATTTTGACTTTTAAGCAGATATGTTTTTTTTTTCCTTGCCAGTACTGTAAGCTCACCTGTGTTATTTATAAGTTTTAAGGAATTTTTTTTTGTAGAAAACAAGTTTTAAGAAGTTTTAATTAACAGTTTGTCTCGAGGAAGCTATTAAAAACCATTACTTATATATATATATATCTACATTTTAACCACAAAATGAAATTTGATACATACGTCCACTTATTTATACATATGTCTAAAAAAATATTTTTAACTAAAAATTTGAGTATTTGATATAATTTTCACAAAATAATCAAGGGAACAAAATTCCTAATAAAGTGATACATATATCAATCACGTTTTGATCTAAAAGATGAAGATTTATGACTCAATTTAGTGATTACTGTGTTGGCTTGAATTTAATTAGGTGGTTTGAAAGAAAACATCCAAAATCAACGGGACCTTTCAAATCAAATTAAATTAGAATTGCAAGTAAAAGACTTACAAGGCATTTTTAGACTACACACAACCAACCCCATGATAGAAATGGCTTTCAAGTCATCTATTTTCTTTTGAGATAAAACATTCAAGATTAATCAAACTTTTGAAGCTAGTTAAACTTGAATCCTATGTAAGTGATTTAAAGAAATTTTTACACATACATACATACAATCAATGTGCAACTCATGATAAAAATGGATTTAAAGCAACTTAATTAGGTTTTTGGGTATAAAAAACATTTTTATTTTATTTTTTTCAAACAATGAGATACACAATAACTACATGGTTTATGAAAATAATATTATAAATTATATTATTATAATATTTTTTGTTATTATTACAATAAAAATGTATAAAATGTTCATTTTAATTTAATATTTTTATTATAATATGAAATCATCAATAATAAATTATTGATTTGATAATATATGATAACATTATTACTCATATTTAATAATGAGTTTTATTGTCATACTTTTTTAGATTTTTTAGATCATGTTACTTGCTAAGTTATATTTTTATGTAAGAAGTTTGGGTAGTTATATTACAAAAATAAAATAATTGATAAATTTCATCGTTTGGTCTTTTTGGTGTCAATAAGACCATAGTTTGCTATTTTGTCACCATTTTTCTCCACTCGCTCCAGCCTTCGCTCGGTTTTGTGGTGCCTTGGTCATCTCGTTGTCTCGTCTTCGTCAACGCCAGGCACTGTGTTGTTGAAGGGTGCGGTGGTTTCGTGGGTGTTTAAGTGGGTTGTCTCCTTCAACGTCTGGTGGTCCGTTTGCTTTGCTCAACACTGGTGGTTGTTTCAGCTAAAAGGGACAACTGTTTGTTAGGATGGATTTTGTATTTAAATTTGTGATATATTTGATATTTTAATTATTAGTTTGGATTGTAATTGTAATTTATATTTAATAAAAAAAATACCTATTATAAAAAATTTGTATGATAATTGTAAATGGAAAAATTTAAGAAAGAAAGGAACTCTAACATAAACCGAATGTCTTATACAGGTATTGACTATTCAAGACATTACCTTCCCCTTCCCGATTCCCTACGTCTATGCTGACTATTCTCATATATGATGCGACAGTTGTAATAAATATACTGGTTGATTTAAAGCCATATAAATAAGATTGCGTAAGACAACAACGAAGGTTTCATTTTCTTATAGAGAGGAGTGCAGTTTCAGCCATCTTTCTCAGGATTAGTTTTCATCCGTGCGTAATAAGACTTAAATTTAATAAATATATAATAATATTAATTATTAAGTAATAATTATTATTATTTTAAATTTCTTGTTTAATAAAAATAAAAAAAGTGTTTAAATTATTTTTATTATAATTAAAAAATTATATTATTTTATAAGATGATTTGTAAAAATATATTCTCAAAATAAATAAATAAATAATTTATTATTTTATTGATGAATAAATGTATAATGAAAAATATTTTATGAATAATCTAATCCAAATATAATATTAATATGAATCATTTATCATAATATTAATAATAATTATATTTTTATTTAATAAATAAATTAAACATAATATAAGAAAATATAAACTAACTCAATTAATAGTTTTATTATCTAAAAAGTTCATCTTATATGAATGATAGATATAATTTGATTGAATTTAATAAGTATTTTTATTTAACAATAACTCATATTAATTATCTATTATTTTTTTAATTGATATAAAATATGATATGATTTTAACATTAAAATTATTAATTCAACAAAAATATGATATATTTATAAGTTAATTGATCCAACGCTAATAAAAAGTTTTAAAAAATATGAACTTATTGAATTAATACTTTTATTATCTAGGAAGTATTCATACATGAAAGATAGACATGTAATGATTGAATTTAATAAATATTTTTGTTTAAAAATAATTTATACTAACAAATTATTCTTTTTAAATTGATTAGATATGATATGATATCGACGTAAAAATTATTAGTTAAACAAAAATATGATATGTTCCTAAGTAAATATATTGAACACTCATTAAATGAATAATTAGTAATTATACGAATTTTCATCCTTAATTTAAAAAAAATATTTTATACAAAATAAATATTCATAAAAATATATTTATATATGGACATTGAATAAAAATATAATGTATTCATAAGTGAATTAATCGAACACTCATTAAATGAGTAATCATTAACTCTATGAAATATCAATCTTAATGCAATAAAAATATTTATATTATACAAAATAATTATTCATAAAAATGTATTTATTATATGGATATCGAACAAAAATATGATTTTTTTATAAACGAATTGATCAAACACTTATTAAATATGTAATCATTAACTATATAAATTATCATTCTTAATGTAATAAAAATAATTACGATAGCTAATCATACAAAATGTATTTATTATGTACCAAAAATTAAAAAAAAATTGTATTGTCATTTTAATATTTATGTGTTGAATAAATAAGTAATTATTAACTATATGAATTATCACCCTTAATGTAATGAAAATAATTGCATTATATAAAATAACTATTAATAAAACAAATTATTATATGAATATTTTAGTATTTATTGGTGTAGAAATATTAACAAAAAAAATACAATATATATATATACTAAATACATATTTTGATGTTTGTTGATGTTAAAAAATTAGTCGTACACCGGACATTTTCTTTTTTATATATAAAGATTTGGGTTTAATTGGTTACGTTATTTGTAAAATGTATTATCTAATTTTTTTTATTAGGAAAAATAAATTATAGGACAAATGTTATAGTAGTATAATCATGAGATAAGTTGATAATTTAATATTCTCCTTCAAAATATATTAGCTTAACCTTTCATCTACTTCAGTTTTGTCAGTTTTTAAAACACAAAATGTATATAAAGAATTTATAAAGTAAAATAAAATAATAGTCATTTTATTACTCATTGTACATATATAACGTTTAGAATAACATGTTCGTTTGAAGAGGAAATTTTAGAATTTTGAATTTATAAGAAATGCAGTCGGAAGAAGCTGTTTCCTACGGCTCATAGTTTTTTTTCTTGATCTTTCAAAAAACACAATCATGAAATAATTGAAATAATTGTTTGTTATTATTGTCTCGTTTACAACGTGACTTGTTAAAACTATTAAATAATATAACATCTTTAAATCTTTGTCTGAATAACATATTTTAATAATAAAAATAAATAAATAACATATTTTTAATAATAAAAATAATTAAATAAATTAAATTATTTCCATTAAAATGGTTATTTTCCCATTAAATATTTTTGTTAGTCATAAGAGCGGACATAATAACTGATAAATCAAAATCTAATTAAATTTAACAAAATTTTAACAATCAAATAATACATTTTTAAATATTAAAATAATTAAATGGATATGTGATACCTATTTATCTCTCTTATATATAGATGTGTTATTATCACTATGTATATTTTTGTCAGTAGTATGACGAACACAACAATTTATTAACTAATTTATTCTATGGGAATAGGTTTTCTAACAATTGATTAACTAACTTATTTGATCGAAATCAAGTACAATCGAATCAAGTTCTATGTTTTATAAATCTATATATATTGTCTCAATTTTAAAAATATAAAAATTAGCATATGTAATTTAATATTTTAAAGTTTACAAATCAATACATAACCGAACTAACCTATATATTATTATACATATATTTATTTTTTTAATTTTATACATATATCATATATGTTTATAATCTTCAAATTGTAGTTAAACTTTTAAATTATTTTAAAATGTGAACAAAATTTATATTATTCTCATCTTATGTCCATTTTTAAAAAAATTATCATCATTGATGTAAATTTATAGTTTGAATGTTAATATAGGTTTTTAAATTAAATTATTGATTAAATAATAAGTCTTATTTATCAATATAACATTAACATAAAACTAAAATAATTTAAATTGACTTATATAAGTAAGTATAAATTATAAATCGAATATAGTAATCCGATATAAATAAGCTAATCTAATGTTATTTAACCGATATTTTATGTCTCTTCGATTAACATTTTCATCAAAAATCTATAAAAATTGAATAACACTCGTCCCTACTTAGTTCCATATATAACATATTTAATGTCAATTTAATCACTATTATAAACACTCTTAAAAATTTATTTAATTAGAATAGAGGAAATATATTAAAGAAAAAATATTTTCTCAAGTTAAAAAAATAGTGATATTTTCAAAGAAATTTTTGATTCTTTCATAATAATATTTTTATTTTTAAAAATAATAAAACATTAAATTATTAAGTAAAATTTTAAATTGTTTTCACGTTAATAATTTTTGCTATTAAAAGTGCAATTACCCTAATTTTTTTTTACAATAAATAGGATTTAAAGCAATTACTAAAAAAATAAGCAAATTGATATTTTCAAAACATAAAATATTAATATAAAAATAATGAAATATTTTATCATATAAGTTAATATTATAGAAATTATAAAAATAAAAAAAATGGTATATAATAAGACTAACCAAACATAATCTCTTATTTGAATTAGTTGGAGAGCCACGTTTCTACCAAACTAAATTTATGTATAATAGTTACATAAATAATAAAAAAATTATGGATCATAGGTAATCAAAATGGTTACCTGTTTTCTTATGGAAACAATACTACATAGCAATTAATCAACTACCTCTCAACCATGCATCTACTTTATCTCCCCCACGCCCTTTAAATGCTATCAACTTCAATTAATTTCTTTATTTATTTATATATATATACACCACCTCGCTCTTTCTCTCTCTACACCTCATTAATTTAAAATTCATTCCCTTTTTCTCCACCACATTCATATTTAACAGCCTAGGCTTTTTTGTCTAGAACCATCCCTCTGTCTCTTTTTCTCTGCCTCTAATATGGCGCCAGCTGTAGCTGCTTCTTTACATGAAAGCTCAAACACAGTGTGTGTAATGGATGCCTCGGGGAACTTGGGTTCCAACCTTGTTGAGCGTCTTCTTCAAAGGGGTTACACTGTTCATGCTGCGGTTCAAAGCCATGGTACTTGATCTTTCTTTTTTTTTAATTTCTTTTACCTTTGCTTTTAAATTTGTTAGATTGAATGATTGAGAAATTAAAATTGTAGGAACAGAGCATGAGTTAGATCAAGTAGAAGAAGGGCTGATGGGGTCCTATGATTACGATAAAAAGAAGCTGAGGATTTTCCAAGCCGATCCATTTGATTACCAGAGCATAACTAATGCTTTGAAGGGGTGTTCTGGATTCTTTTACACCTTTGAGCCTCCTCAAGACCAGTCCACTTACGACGTATGTAACTTATAATTTTCATTTCCTCTAATTTTGGTTGAATATTTATTTGTCCATTAATTATCTACTAAGTATCAAACAGTCGGATTAAAATCTTACCAATCCTATTTATTAATTATGATATGAAATGTATTTAATTTTTTTTTTAAAATTAACTAATTTATTTTATATATATCATATTATAATTAATATAAATTTATATATTCCTAATCTTTCTCCTCTTAAAAACTTATTGTTGATAGTTGCAAAGCACTTAAATCGGCTAAATTATTAAAGGAATTATTTATTATTTCTCTTGTGTTTTAAGTTGATATTTTAGAATTTAGACCAATTAAATGGATAAATTATTTCAAAAAGTATTAGAGAAGTTATATTTTTAAAAAAATTAATACGTATTTGACTTGAAATAATATAATATCATCAATAAATAATTTCTTAATGTATTATTAATAATATTATGGTAATAATAATTTTTATTATTTTTACATATATCTTAATACTATTATTATTAAATAAATTATCATTAAAAAGTTATTTTTATGATAATAAAAATATATATTATATTAATATCTTTCTTTATTAATTTGTGCTCTGGAAATTGTGTTTTGCGAGTAACTATTACTTCATAAAACATGGAAAACTAAAATAATAAAACTTGTTTATGTATTTTTATTTAAATCCACCTATATATTATAATTTAATTAAAAAAATAAAACTATTTCATAAATCATACATTTTAACTCATTTAAAAGTGTTATGTATATTAAGTTTAATTTAAATAAATCGTGTTAAATTAATAAATTATAACTTAAGTAAACTAACTAAATTCATTTTGACACATTAATATTTGTTTGAGCGTTTAATTTGGAAACAGCTCTTAAAATTTATTTTCAAATCATTATTATAAAATAATTTTCTATAATTTTAAAAATTAATGTGTTGGTTGGTCATTGTTTTAAAAAATGTTCTAAAGAACAAAAAAAATAAAAATATACTTTTCATTGTGTTTGGCAAAATTGTTCTTAAAAATTATTTTTAGTTTAAAATATTTATATTTAAAATCTTACATTATACCATTTTTTTTCTTCAATAACGTTTTTCCTTGATTTTAAGTATTTTTCAATGAATTAGAAAAATTAAGAAATATTAAATAATATTTAAAATTAATAAGTGGTTAAAATAATATAAATTAATATAATATATATATATATATATTGATCATTTGTTATGGAATTTAATTTATTAGAGTTGTAGCCAGCTAAACCCATTTTAGAAGTTTCTTAATGGATAAAACATGTTAAACTTAAATTAATATTTGAATAAGAGGATAAAACATATTCTCTTACTAAAACAACACATAATATTTTAATTTATTATATATCTAAGCTTGTATAATATTTTAATTTATTATATATGTAAGCTTGTATGTAAATATTAAAACATGATGAAATAATAAAAATTAATATAAAATTGAATATTTTTAAAGTGATGTCAAATTAAAATGGGTAATAATATTATTACAATAAATTTATTGTTATTATTACTGTAAAAATATAACAAAATTAAAAAATTATTGAATATTTTTAAAGTGATGTCAAATTACAATGGGTAATAATAATATTATTATTGTTACCGTAAAAATACAGCAAAATTAAAAAAAAACTATTCAAAAGATACCTATTTTAAATAGCAGGATCGAACTTTTGCACACTAAACCAAGATAATACTCAATATATATATATATATTCAAAAGTTAAGTAAACCAAACCAAGATAATATTTCATAATTTAGCGAAACAAAAAGCAAACTTAATAGAAGAGTAATATCCTCCGCCTTTTTGGTAAAAAGTTCCGTGACTTTTCCCCAAGTAACATGTGTTAAATATTTTTAATGTTTTTAAATTCATATAGTTTTTAAAAATTACAACTTAAAGATTATGACAAAACATATTAATTGTTTTTAAAATTGATTTTTTATTTTTAAATATAAAAAATATTCCATCAAACAAGTCCTTACTATAATCTAATTAATAGAGGTTCTTTAAAAAAAAATGACAGCCGGGTGCATATGTGACATGTTTGTATTTGTGGTATGTATAGGAATTCATGGCAGATGTGGAGGTGAGAGCCGCACACAATGTGCTAGAAGCATGTGCGCAGACCGAAACTATTGATAAAGTTATTTTCACTTCCTCCATCACATCCGTTCTTTGGAGAGACGACCGCAAATCCATGCCGTCCGATTTGGATGAACGACATTGGAGTGACGTCAACTTTTGTCGTAAGTTCAAGGTATCTACTTTCTTTCTTTCTTTTTCTATCAAAAAAATATTCTTTCATTTCTTTGTAAAAGTTCAATGTACTTGGTGTTGGTTAACTCACTTATCCACCTCACCAATTATTTAGTAGAGTATCTCAGTTAATAATAATATTATTATAAAATATCATAATTAAAAGATTTTTTATTTTTATTTTATGAAAATATGAAAATATTTTAATTTATAAATAAAATTATAACTATTTTTTAATTTTAATTTTTTTTCTTCTAATTTTTATAAAAATAAATAAGACAACTTATGAGTTAGTTAGTCTAACTCATTCAAAAGATTAACGTGAATAAAACTTAACTCATGTAAATTTAAAGAATTGTTTTGAATTATAATTAAGTTAATGAGTTAATAAGATAAGCTGAAAACTAAAAGAGTTAGAATTAATTTCATATCTAAGCATACCTATTTCCAAAATTAAATGTATTTTATAACCTTTTTATTTTGATTAGAGATATGGTAAAAATATAAATATAATTTAGATGGTTATTTTTGATTAATTAAAACTTTATTTAACATACTAATATATAATTAATTATAAAGTTAATAAAAATATGTGTGATAACATCATTAACCTTTATTTTATATATTATTTTAGGATTACAATGCATCATCTCATTTTCAATATCTACATAACATCAATAAATTACACTCAATTTTTATCACCTTTGCTGAACAAATCATATTAAACAGTAAAAGAAGGAAATGTTTCATAAATAATCGGAAAAGTTCAGATTTTGCTTGTTTGCTTAAAAAACTGTTTTCATGTTTTGTAATAAAAAGAAATACCCCATTTTATTTGTTGATTGTGGATATTTGATGGATCAGCTGTGGCACGCTTTGTCGAAGACCTTAGCAGAGAAAACAGCGTGGGCCTTGGCAATGGACAGAAGCATAAACATGGTGTCCATAAACGCTGGCCTTATACTGTGCCCAAGTTTGTCCGTTAGCAATCCGTATCTAAAAGGAGCGGCTGAGATGTACGAAGACGGAGTGTTTGTGACCGTTGATCTAGATTTCTTGGTGGATGCGCACATCTGCATCTTCGAAGATGCATCATCACACGGCCGATATCTGTGCTTCAACCACATTATAAATCGGACAGAAGATGCATCTAAGCTGGCTAGACAATTGATCCCCTCATCTCCAATCTCTCAAAGGTAACTAAACTAACTAACTAATCAACCAATTCCCGCGCCAAAAGTTTTCATGCCTTTTTTTTTTCATTTATTAAGTAAAATTAATATATTTATAAATCGATTAATTTTGTCCTGACAGCTATGACCTAGACAAAGGAATTATACAACAAAGGATCAGCAACAAGAAAGTGAACAAAATAATGGTCGATTTCAAGATTGCATCGCATGTATAGTGATATTTGAAGTCGGAACTTGAGATGTGCATGGATTACAACAAATTAACGAAATCAGCAAAAGATCATTTGTCTCTACCAAAGCACAAGCGAGGAAAAGCATGTCAATAATATCTTTTGCTCGGTTGATGTTCTTTTTCAAAATCATGATATATACGAGCATTTGATTTTTTTTCCCAACATTTCACAATCTATCATTACACTTTTAAATGTTATACAAACTTTCAAATCGTTAAAAACTACAATCAAACTTAACTTGTATAAACGTAACAAACAAAATCACTACAATTTATAACGGGATTTAATTTACATTCTTTTTATCACAAGAAATACATTTTAATGCTCAACTCCCAAACTCTTGTCCTAAATTCTATATACCATGACAAAAAATTGGGACATGGATACACTAATTAACAGGGAAGACAATAAAAATTAATTATGGATAATAATATTATCATTATATATATTGTTAATAATATAATAATATTTAATTAATGATAATTTTATTTAAAAATAATGATATTAGTATATAATTAATATTAAAAATAAAATATATATTTTTTATATTTTTATTATAAAATAATAAATGTATTGACATTCCATGGAGATCTTGGACACCTTAATTTCTCCATCAAAAAAGTGCGATGTATAGTTGTCCACAGAAAACACACTTTTACTTACCCAAAAACACATTCCATGCAACCAACAACACAAAAAGGAGGAAAAAAGAAGACAAAATGGCAGTAAGATATTCCTAATAAATTTAGAGGGATACTGTGATTTTAATAAATTTATAATATAAATAATTTTTAATAGATATAACTTTAAATATATTATTTTTATATTAAAATTAAATTATAATTTTTTATTTTTATATTATTATTTATGTTATTTAGATATATTAAAATAAATAAATAATATCTTAATTAATATGGTTTGATTACAATCTTATTTTATTAAAAATTAATTAAAATTAGATAATATAAATTTTAAAAATTAATAAATTATATTAACATTTAATTTCAATTTATACCTTTATAATTTTAGATATTGAATTCGTTGAAAGCTTCATCCAAATGAATGCATCTAATTGCACAAGTTACTCACCTAAAAAAAAAAAGGAAAAAGATTTTATTTCTTTATTTTTCATACAGGTTAAAAAGGTCCCAATTTTGTTTTTTTTATGCAGGGACAATTTGTTAAATTTAGTTGTGATTTGATTTGGGTATTCTTAATATGCTTAGATTTATGAAGTACTATCTGTTGTTTTCTATCCAGTAATAACTAGACACGCTATCTATTTTGTTTTTGTTTTCTATCCGGTAATAACTAAACACGCTACCTATCCCGTAATAAATGATAAATTAACTCCATTTTACGTATATAATTGTTTCCGTATTTATTATATTATATCAAATTATTTTAACAATTTAAAATATAATTATTTAAAAAAAAATAGTATTTACACGTTACAAATATATGGGCCATGTGATAACATTAATACGTAAGGAAATTTTCTCTTTTTTCCTCTTTTGGGTTTTAACTGATGCCTTAGTCTGTGAACTAAATCTACCCTAAATCTATAATCCCATGCTTACAAAATTTTGGAATTCTTGTGTTTAGTTGACTTTAAGGGGTGGTCACCTCTATTATCTCCTGAAAGTTTCCCCTTTTCGTCATTAGCTAAGTTATTGCCTTCTAAATTTTCTTTGGAACGTTTGGCTTTAGATCCAAGTTCATCCAATTTGCTGAGTTCATGTTGTTTATCTTTTTTCACCTCATAGTCTTCTAATCTGTGGTATAGCTTCTTATTTCTGTTGTTATATCTCCTGTTGAAGTGTTGATGCATTTTCTCATTGTCAAGAGTCGAGCTAAGAGCTGTAAATTCGATGTTTTTTACTTGTTGCATGAAACCCATTTCTTTAATTCATCAAATATCACAAATTTCCATCGGTTCTAGTAGGATTTTGACTGTTGTTTATGGGTATTGTTAGGATTTCGACGTGTCATTGAGAAACTTTAACATTAGCAGTTAGGGTTTGTTCTCAAGTGTATTATTATCTTTGAATACATTGAAATGGATTACGGTCGTGACGCTGGGTATTCCGGTGGAAATGCGGTTCAAGTAATCACCGGAGATGATAACGCTGGTGACAGTGAGAATTGGTTTAGTGACCAAGCGATTTGGGCAACTGAGGATGATTACCGAGATTGGAACAGTGGAGAGGCTTCAGGGGACACGTTTTCGAATTCAAATTATGACCAAAGGCTATCCCAAACTCGCTCGGGGAGTGAACCCCCAAATAAGAAATCGAAGAATTCCCAAGATGTAACTTCTTCTAACAGGTCGAAAGCTATTGGAAAGATGTTTTTCAAGACCAAACTTTGTTGCAAATTCCGCAATGGAACTTGCCCATATATCACTAATTGCAACTTTGCTCATAGTATTGAAGAGCTTCGGCGACCTCCTCCTAATTGGCAAGAAATTGTGGCGGCACATGAGGGAGAGAGAGCAGTATCGTCTGAGCCAAGGGAGGAGTTTCAGATTCCGTCAATTGGGTCTTCAAACTTTGTTGTAGAGACGACTCAGAGGTCCTACAAAGGAAGACACTGCAAGAAGTTTTATACTGAAGAAGGGTGCCCATATGGAGACAATTGCACTTTTCTTCATGATGAGCACTCAAAGAATAGGGAAAGTGTGGCTATAAGTTTGGGTCCTGGTGGATATGGTGGTGCAGGAAGTGGAGCAAATAACAAACCATCAAACTGGAAAACAAGGATTTGCAACAAATGGGAGTTGACAGGGTATTGCCCTTTTGGAAGTAAATGTCATTTTGCTCATGGTTCTGCAGGTACTTATTTAATTAGCCTTTCCTTTGAAGGAATGAATTTAATATTAAATAGTTAGATATATAAATTAGTTGTAAGAGCTTTAAACTTTCAAATTTAATGTTTTTTGCTTGCTGGAGACAGTTACAACTTTTCTATATCTGAGAGTAATATTTATTTGCTCGTCTTCTAGAATTATAAACTATGTTGTTTTTGTAAGTAATTTATTGTTGCCTGTTACTTTGATTCTGCTTTCTAGAAACTTTTGAAATTTAGGCTGTATTAGTTAGCCGAGGTTGTTGCATTTTACATGTGTATATGTATATTTTCCTTCAATGTGGGCTCGATAAGATATACTTTTCGGGCCTTTCCAAACCTTGAAATAATCATAACCGATGTACTTATTTGCTTAATTTTCTTTTCCATACAAAAGAACCATCAGTTTTTACTCACTTGGTTTGTTTCTTTCTTTCTCTCTCTCTTTTACCCATCTATTCCTCCTCAAATTTCATGGATTTTTTCCATGCAAGAGTAGAGTGTATACGTGTATGTTATGACTGGTTTTGATTGCCATTGCTTTAACAAAATATGCAGTACTGCTTTCTACTTGTCTGATTATGTCATGCTTATCTTTTTTCTCGGGGAAACATTTTAAATAGTTGCAAATGGAGACATAGAAGTTTTCTGATATGGGGTTCTTTTTAATTTATTAACAATCTCGCTTTAGGAGCTACTCATGTTGATTGAGGTGATTGCCCTTTGTTCATTTTCTTATGATTATAGATAACAAAATTAAGAAATTGGAAGGGGCATAACCTTTTATTTCTTCTTCCAGTAATATAATAGAAGTTGTTTCATGTCAGTAAAATGAAGTTTACTGCCAATTTATCCTTCCAAGTATAGCATATGTAGACAGATGATCCTGATCTTTTGAAAAGGGTTGCCATATATATCCTCAATGCTTGCTTGGATTAATGTTTCTCTATGTGAGATTTTGTTACTTATCATCTAAGTTCATGATGCTACCATGCATATAGTATTATGTTTAATTAATTATGGAGAGCTTTAGCTACTTGAGACGCTTATTATAGTCTAAATATGCATTGCTTGGTAATGGCCTAATCTTATTTGTACCCTTTTGTAATATAGAGAAAAGCAATTATTTGAAGTTTGACACCATGTTCATAATTTTTCTAATCAAGAATTCTTCTGTATCATACATTTAAGCATTGAAATCTACAGAGTTGCATCGGTATGGTGGGGGAGATACAGAGGTAGATGCTAGGGATGCTTCGTCTGGCCCTTTTGACAATAAGCTTGGTGGAGTGCCCTCAAAAACTCTGGCAGATACTATGGTTACATCTATTACATCAGTTCCTCATTCTGATATATATCATATTGGAGTACCATCACAAAGGTCTTCTCTAGTAACACAGAGGCCTGGCCTGAGGACTCATCAGAAATGGAAGGGTCCAGACAAAATTAGCAGGATTTATGGTGACTGGATTGATGACATTGAATAGATCAACAAGTATCTCTGACTTGTGCAGAGAAAGGAAGAAAGGTGATGACTTTACCATCCCACTTCAGGTCATAGACTCACAGTATCTTTATACTTGTGGTTTTGTCAAAATCATGTAGCTTAGCTTTTCTTCTGTGGAATGCTAGCCTTGAGAATAGGTGTACGAATTGCCTATTCGAGTGGCTGGGCCATATCTATGTGAGAATTTTGTTGTTGGTCAGTGTATTCCTGTCGTAGCATTATGTTTAGTACGATGTATAAATACTGGATGTGTTTTTCATCCAAAATTACACGGTTAAATTAGTACGACTTTACCATAATGTTAGAAATTAGATGTACGTGTATCTAACTTTTGTATAATTTCTAAGGTGGATGATGTATTTCAATTTAGTCCCTATTTTTTGAATATTGTACTTCTGTCAAAAACTTTAACTGCAGTATAAATGAAAAAAGCTTCCAACTCGTTCTTTATTTTGTTGGATATCATGACAGTGAATGGTACGATGGTTATTCTATGGAAAGTAGCCTACTGTAACGCTGCTTTACTACTATTTAGCTAATTCTTTTATCGAATAACTAACAAACATTTGCCAAATTTAATAAGAGTTTCTTCCCCTGCTTCTATAAACTCTGCCTTGGTAAATATTTGAATTTATCCATCCGACCACTACCAAAAATAAGAAATTTTCACGATACAATTAAAAATCACTTCACCGTGTTTATTTTTGACTGAAAGACAAATAATCACTTTTTTAAGCGACTTTAATTTGAATAAAAGTAATTTAAGTAATATACGGCTTATGGATGCAATATATAGAAATGATATCTATATAAAATAAAATAAAAATTATAAATGCTCATAGCTTCTTTAATAATGTAAAAATGAGTAGTAGATTAACATGGAGTGAGTAGGCTCTTGATCCTTCTCACAAGGACCCGCTCGATAACTCAATTTCTAACCAAAGACAAAAAAAAAAAAAAAACCAACCTTTCCACATCACCATCCCAAATTAAGGCATTTCAACTTACCATGTATGCTTCTCAAGTAATAGACGGCATTGACACCCCTCCTTTTTTTCTCTCTTTCTTTCTGACTCAAAACTTTACCCTTCAAAAAAGAGAGAAAAAAGAAAGAAAGAAAGAACAACTTTACCCGTGAGAGAAAAATCTGAGCCACGAAAAAGCTCCAAAACACATTCAATTCCATTTCTATTTTGTTTTATTTTTGTCTATAGCTATTTTGCTAATTATTCTCTCATCCATGCAAATTCTCTCAAGGCCGGATCAACCCCAGTATCCGCCACCCCACGATCAAATTTTCTAATTACTTAAGCAAATGTCGACATCTACCCCAAATTACCCTCCACATCAAGAAAATCTTCATTCACGTCCATTGACAATAATTCTCACAGTTGTTCTTGTGTTTTTTCTTGTGGGTTTCTTTTCTGTTGTACTCTGCAGGTGTTTCATGGAAAGTGTACTCGATTATTTGAATCTTTGGCGTACTACTCCCTCTGACAATTTTGTCAGCAATGCCCAAACACAAGCCAACAATGGCCTTGACCCTTCTATCATTAAGTCTTTCCCTACATTTTTATATTCTACTGTCAAAGATTTACGAAAAGAAAAATATGGTCTTGAGTGTGCCATTTGTTTGATCGAGTTTGGTGAAGATAGTATGCTTCGCCTTTTCACTTCTTGTTGTCATGTTTTTCATCAAGAGTGTATTGACCTTTGGCTTGAATCTCACAAAACTTGTCCTGTTTGTCGTCGGAATCTTGATTCCACGCCGGGGAAATCTCCGGCTCGGGATGAGAATAGTCCTAGTACTAGTCCGGCACAAAATGAAACAGCTAATGTGGTAGAGGAGGGTGCAATAAGTATTGAAATTAGAGATGATTATGAAGGGCAAGAAGGTAAAGAAGGAGATCGTAGTAAGGTTGAGAAGTCATTGTCAAATACATTAGGGGCAGAACAAGGTAATAAGGAGGAACAATATGAAAGAGAGAGATTTGCAAGGTCACATTCAACAGGACATTCCATAGTTAGAATAAGATCAGAGGAGAAAGATAAGTATACATTGAGACTCCCAGAACATGTGAGGGCAAAGTTGATACGTGGGCATCACTGGACAGGAAGTTGTACAACTTTTGGAGAGATGTCACGCCATAAAGATTGTGGCTTTCTTGAAATGTCTGGACATCAACACCTTTCCATTCATTAGTTTTCTTAATTTGTTTGCCTTCTTTTTAAGTTTCATGTTTGATTTTTCTAATTTTTTTTTGACGAGGAAGGGTAGGATTAAAGGTGGATATACATGATCCTTAATGATGTACTTTGATTTTGTCAGATTAGAAAAATTACATCATTATTGGTGCAAATATGCCATTAATTTCTTATTTTTTTAGTTAAGTTAAAATGTTAAATAGTGTTTTGCTTTATTTTGTAGGCCTAGTCATATACTGGTATGCATCTCTCAGCTTCTAATATATGGGCGATCGCGAGTATTATTAATTTACTAAATATAGTAAGTTATTTAATTTTTAATCTTCATTTAAAAAATACATATACATTATATTTTTTATATTATATGAAAAACAATATATATCTATAGCATAAAAAAGATTAAAAATAAAATTTTATTTGTGATAAAAGATATATAACATCCAATTAAACCTCTAATTTTAAGTATAACTTCCTAACCTGCATAAAAAATGAGTGACGATTCATTTCAGTAGAGAAATCCAAACAAATAATAATAATAAACTGTTCTAATTTAATTTTTAGTTAAACTTGTTTAATATAGAACATATTTTAATTTAATTATTTTTAATATTATTAAATATTTTATTTTTATTTTGATAAATTTGACTTCGTTAATTTATATAATTTCAAAGAAAAATTATAAAACTACATCTTATGCATGATTTAAGTTGATATAGTGGTGCAACTTTTAGCTACAGCCTACATGCGCTCTAATTCAGAAGTCGCGGATAGAAGATGTGAGAAATTATTTATGAATATTAGTTGAGGATGGTAAAATATAAGTAATATAATTATTTTTTGAAAAGTATAAAATTTAATTAAGAAAGTAAATACTAAAATCGATGAATAGTATACACTCAATCTTACATCTCATAATACGTATGTAGCTAATAATTGACGGGACATTACGAATTCTTAGTCGTCGAACGCATTATCAATAGCAGCAAATAATTTCACAATAACTCAATATAATATTAAATTGGAGAATATATTGACTGATAATATTACTACAAATATTTTTATTATTATAACAATAAAAATTTATTTTATCTTTTTTTTTTGAGAAAATAAAACTTTATTAAAAATAAAAATATATAATATAAATAATAAATCATCAATCTAAAACATCAATAATCAAAATTATCAAATAAAAATTAAAAATCTTTTTAAACAATAGAGAAAAACTTAAACTTTTATTTTTCAGTATACAGTAAGTTTTTTTTCATTCATTATTTGGTTCTTCAATTTATATATTAATTATTTTTTAAAAAAATAAAATTTTAATATTATATTATAATATTCGTATAATTTGATATGATGATTTAGATTCACAATAAAATATAAATTTTAAAAACATAAATATAACATAGTTCATCATATATAAATATTTAGACGAGAAAAAATATCATAAAATTGAATTTAAGTGAAGAAATAACATAATTATACATCTTTTTTCAAAATAACTAATAATAAAAAAATAAATATAATCGAAACAAAACTAATAAAGAGGGTCTTCTACGGAAGATCAATTTCTGAGAGAAATTAAATTAACTTATTAATTTTTTTAAAGAAAATAAGAAGCACAAAAAGTAGGTAAGATTTCTCAAATATAACAACATATTATATTATTAATTATATTTTAATATAATTATTAATAATAAATTACTATTATAATAATAACCATTTCATTGAAACGGGACAACATTATGCACACATTTTAATAGTAAAGTTTTGATCTAATAAATTAAAAGTCTAATATTCAATTGTTAACATAATTCTTCTATACTTTTCATTTAAATTAAAAATATGGTATAATATCATCACTCAAAATATAATATTTATTGAATAATCTTATTACTATAACATATTTTATTAATATTAAAGTAATATTTTAATTTTAATTTTTTTTAAAACACTGAATTATTTTAATTATAAAACAAAATATTTAATTATTCGTGTTTTATATTTTAAAAATATCATTTCCCTATCTATGATGTGAAAAAAAGAAGAAAATTCCACTCGCATCCCACACAGTACCGTGGTTTGCTTTGTTTCTTTCTCTCGCAATTTTTGGAGATTGACGGGGGCAAAGTAAGAGAGAGTGAGAAACACATCGTCACTCTGCTTTGCTTACCCTTTCGAGATCAGCAAAGCAAGCAAATACATATTTTGAAGGTTGATTCTTTATTAATAGCAATGAATTCAGTACCCAAGTCTTTGAATCCAAACAAGCTCCTTAAAGAAGAGTATTACACTATCACGCTTTCATTCCCTAACAATTTCCTTTGATTCATTATCATTTCTAGTTCCTTATTCTTTTTTTATTCAATTCTAAATGACCAGATTTGTTAGCAATTTGACTGGGTCATCCGTGCTTGAAATCGCTGTGCTTTCCACCATAATTCCGGTAATTGATTCTTAATTTTCCGTATTACTCCTCTCTAATTTGCATTCTTCTTACTTATGATTCAATAATGTTGTTTATCTCTCTGCTTTCAGCTTCTCATACTTCTGCGTCGTTCAATCAGCTTCAATCATAGCTTTGGTTAGTTTCTCTGGCACTTTCAATTTTTGAGGCTTCTAGACTTTTAAATGCATTTCAATTTTCCGTATTGAAATCTGTAAATTTTCTATTTGGTTGTTTAGAAAACCAGCAAAATGCTGATGATTGTAAACATCTGTTCAAACTTTTTTACGAAATATAAAGAATCTAACGCTTTTGATGCTATGTTAGTAGGTCTTGATGTTAAGTTAACTTAGTGACTGCTCATTTGAACTTTTAGGTTCATTTTTCCTTTCATCATCATGTTTTTCTTTTATTGGTTGTGCATTTGTACAATGGTGATATTAGCCCCCCGTATCACCCTTTGGTACACAAGATGACTCCATTTAATATTTTCAGCAACTGTGATGTAGTTAAAGTTGGTGTGCACATCCCACATTATCACATTATTTAAGAAGCCAAATGATAAGGTATTTATAAAGGACGTGTCCTTTCTAATAATTGACGAGTTTTGGGTTTACCCCAAAAACAAAGCCATGGGGCTTGGTGATTGCGTGAGTCATGATTTTTGACCTTTTGAACTCGTAATTATGGTCTAAAATGGATAATATTGTACTGTAGAGTAGGGGCCTTATACATCAAATGGTATCAGAATCATAACCCAATTGGATCGTGTGGGCTTGTATGATGCAGTCAAAGTCGCTGCACATATCTCACATCGTTTAAGAAACTAAGTAGTAAGGTATTCATAAGGGGTGTGATCTTTCTTTTGGGTTTACCACAGAAGTAAAGCAGTGAGGACCTGCTGAACTGGAGAGTCATGGCTGTAAGCCTGTTGAACTCGCAGTTATGATCTAAAGCGTACAATATTGTACCGTAGACAGCTTCTCTTGTCTCCCATTGGTTTGATACTTGATGAGATTAAGTTTATTTTGGTAACTTTAAATTTCTCTCCTTCTATCTCATTCCCACAGATATTACACTCAAGAAAAATGATAATGCAACAGCGGGTTCTAAGAGGTGGCTCTATTTCATGGCTACAACAATGGTTGATTTTCTTTTTATTGTAGTCCCTATCATCTTGACCTTAACTGTAAGTGTTCTTTGGAGACCTCAAAAGCTTTTTATCAAAGCAGATTGGGAATTTTCTTTTCATTTACTAATCACAAGAAACTATCCGTCATGAATGTCTCGTCACCATAGTTTAGTGGAATTATTTGTCATAGTAAAAATGTTTCTGATACTCTATGGCTCACATTTTTATCTGGTAACAGGTTTTATCAGAATGGGCATATACTTGGCTTTTGTTGCTGTTGATCTTGCTTCTTTTATGTGTTCTGGTGAAAAGGTGAAACTTTAATCTTAACATGTTTGCTTTTCCTATAATCCTTTTCAGCCTTCCTTTTGTTTATTATTAACATTTTCCATGGGGTTCATGTGAGTCAGTTGAATTGCAAGAAATTGTAGCATGACTGCTAGAGGATATACCTGGCTTGGATAACTTACACAAAATATTAGAACATAATCGCAGGTCCTGTTCGAATTATTATTCAAAGCAAAGAGGACCACCAAGTACACATATTTCCTCAGGCAGGGTTGCTATGGTATGTAGTCTCTCTTATGGTATGGACAATTTATCTGTCTCAACATTTGTGAATTATTTAATATGACAAGGAAGCGATTTTTGCAGATGATCATAACATGCATATGTATCTTGGCTGTTGACTTCAGAATTTTTCCAAGAAGATATGCCAAGACTGAAACTTATGGAACTGGCTGGGTAAGATATTTCACATTGCTTGTGAGAGAGTTTTATTTTACTTGCAAGAAAAGTAATAACTATACATTTCATCTGGTTTCTTTTCTCTTTGAGTTGAAACTAGCATCTGCTGACTAATCTACTAAAGCTTATAATATATTGTGTTTTATCATGCCATACCCTATCTAAAAAGAAATGTCAAAACCTTTAATATCATGGTATTAATTTGTCTATATTAGTTACATTTTTACTTAGAACTGCTTGTTGAATGGAATCTCCATTCTTACAGTTTTCTGTGTCCTGGATGTTATTGGTCTGTTCTTGTTAAAATTTTACCTGCTTTGGGGTGGAATGTATTTCTATGAGTTTGTCCTATAGAACTGATGGAAGCTTTAACGTTTGAGTTTGTTAGATGGATCTTGGGGTTGGTTCATTTGTTCTAGGTAATTCAGCGGTTTCACGAGAAGCACGTAATATCTCATCCCTGTGAGTCATCTTGTACTTCATTGATTTATACATATGTTTGCTTATCCCACTTTCTCACTTACTTTGCAATCGCTATGTTGTGAAACACTTTTATTAATTTAACATTGATGTAGAGCAGAGAGAGGAAGATAAAGAAAGAAGGTAAGAAAGATAAATGGGAAAGGCAGAAAAGAGAATGAAGATTAGGAATTAGATATAATGAATAATCTGAATATTCTATACCAATTAATTTTGACTCTGGTCCCCCAAGTCTAAAATATTTAAGAAAAGAAGTAAGGCTCTAGGGCCTGTGTAAGTAGTCTGACCTAATCTAGTGGGATTTCAATCAAATATATCCTTCTCAAGCATGGTTCTCCAAAAATGAAAAAATCAAATTTTATTATCTTTTACTTGCCTTTGGAAGGTAAGTTCAGCCCTATTTGGAATATTTATCTTGATAGCACATATGTGCGATATTAACACACATAAAAGGGGAAAACATTATAATTAGATGGGCTAAATGGTTTCTAGTTGAGGTCACAAATTGGTCCAAATTGAATCTAAAACTCATTACTATCTGTTTCTTTTCTTTTTTACTGAAACTTTACTGTTGCTTGAGCATATTTTTGACATCAGGGGCTACTATGTTTTTGGAAATTACCAAACTTTGTTTTAGTAAAAATAAAAAGGAAATTTAGCTTGTTTCCTGATCATTTGGTGCTGTGTCACAGGAAAAGGAAGAACGCACTTCAATCTACTACTCCTCTAATTATTTTAGGGATTGCTCGTTTACTCTCTACCAGAGGTATTGACTATCAGGTAGAGCTGATTTTTTGTTTGTATTTGAACATTTCGTTACTTGAGGTAGTTTCTTCTATGTCAATTAGGATTGACTTTTGCCTGTTAAATTCTTTTTATTACGCAATATTTCAGCTTATGTTGATCATTCATGACAACCTTTCCAAAATGAAAGTAATGAAGAAATATATATGATTTGCTTCATTAGTTGACTCATATAATATAGGGTAGCTAGTTTCTAAACTGTAATGCATTTGCAATTAAAATTTATTGCAAACTGTTTTCATACTAACAATTTTCTTTGAAGGTATGCAAGTTGAAACTTTCACATTTATTTCAATAAGGAATGGTGGATAAAAAAATCGATAGCCAAAAAAAAAAGAAAAAAGCTGTGGATCAAATTGGTTAGAGCATTGTGTTGTTTTCACATCTGATAACCTTAAATCACTTGCTGCATTTTACACACCGGAACTGCAAGATTCATTAATAATTTTTCCCTGCAGACACTTTTAACTGTGTAAGATTCATTGTTAACTTTTCGTACTTTCCATGAGACATAATGTTGCTGACAGTGTTCATATTCTTAGTGTTCAATATATTGTCTTCAGTACTTTATGAAGGGGAGATAAAAAATAGTTATCTGTTCTTTTTGGCATGGACAGTCCAATATATTGACTAATGAGTGTGTCTGTAAATGTTAGAATATCTAATATGCATTAACTACATTAGAATGAATACATTAACTTTCCAGCTAACGTGAGCAAATTAGTTTGGACATCCACAACAGTTAATGGTGTCAGATATTGTTTAAGTGTTGTTGAATGACGTAAGTGCAAAATTTCTTATAAACATGTCATACAAAAAACTTTCCAGCTTCCCTGCAACATAATGTCTATGGTATTTCAGTGGTCGTGTTTCTAATTTGTAATTACATGAGTCCATTCTTCCCAAAATCCTTGCAGGTTCATGTGGCTGAATATGGTGTACACTGGAATTTCTTTTTCACACTTGCTGCTATATCACTTCTTACGTCCTTAATTAGCGTTCCTCCAAAATATTGTGGAATTCTTGGGACACTAATTCTAGTAGGTATATATTTGACTTTATCTTTGTATCTATGCATTGCAGAATATTATTTTAGAGGCTTTATCAAGTTTTGACTTTTCAGGCTATCAAAGTTGTTTGTTGAATGGGTTGAACTCATACCTGCTTTCCAATGAAAGAGGGAAGGATATAATCAGTCAAAATAAGGAGGGCATGTTCAGCATATTTGGTAAGATTGATGAATCTGAATTTAATCTGAAACCAATTCTGAATTTTGGAGGCTTTCCTTTTAATTATCTCAGTTACATTTGCTTGACAGGTGGGCAACTTTTTTCTCTATTTTTTATTGATTTTATTATATTCTAGTACTCTCTCACATGTAGTAGATCAGACATTATATAAAAGATCCATCTCATGGAAATTTGTTTGCTTTGAAGAACGAGATTTGCCAGGATTATAACTAATATATCTCAGTTTCACATCTCCAATTATTTTCCTAGCAGCTTAAGCTTGTACTAGGAAGACAAAAATTAGTTTTCATATTAATTTTTCAATGAACTCTGAAAGGATAATTATATCCTCCTACTATGACTTTGCTATACTTGATTAGGTTGTCACTTTTCTAAAACTTGGATAGTTACGAGGTTTCAATTTCAACTAGTGTTAAGTGGTTCTACAATTATATAAAAATAAGGATAATTAGGTCAGTACAGATCTTTAGCTACTCATACGGGCTGTTCTGGAGATCTGGTACGTTATCCATATTTGGCTAAAGATTTCATGTACTGATATATCTACAAGGGGAGGAGAGCCATTAATCCCTGAAGTAGCCAAGGTCATCCCTGCCTGTGAAAGAAAGCTTTAAACTGTTGCTACTAATTCATAAAATTTAAGAAAAAGATATACATAAATGTAGAGATCAAATAAAGTTTGGCCTCAGCTTTATTGCTATCCAACTTGAGAGTTTTTATGCTGACCCTGATATGTACTCATTCCATGTCCTGAAAATAAGCATTTTTTTTAGGTAAAAACCTATATTTGTAAGAAAAATAATGCATTGAACTTTATTTAGATTAGGATTTGCAAATACTTCATGACCTGAAACTGAACAGAGACGGTGAGTAAGGTATGATAAGTCATGACTCGAAACTGTTCAGAAATCAAATTTAAGATATAAGGGAGTTAAATCCTTTATCTTTAAACATTTCCTTATTCCCAAATGCCTGCGAAACCTGTGAGGAATTTTTTTTGTTGAAACTTTTTTATCGAAAGCTTCTTTTAATGATCCACTTGCTACTCTTTATATTATTTCTCTATTATCAAGTAACATAAAGCTTGCATTCCCCAGGATATTGGGGTCTGTACCTTCTTGGTGTTTATTTTTCGAACGTAATCTTCTTTAGAAAGCATTCCTATATTGCTACAGAGAGCAATAAACAGGCGAGGATCAGGCTTTGGTTACTTACTCTTTTTTTCTGGTATATCTCTTGTACAAGACAAATAGTGTGTTTCTACAATGCTGCTGCTGTGGATATGACTTGCTGATTCCTGGTTTAAATGCCCTATTCAGGTTATTAACTGTGCTTCTAGACAGACATGTTGAGAGAGTTTCACGTAGAATGGTAGGTTGTGCTTGAGGTATTTGATATATGAATTATTTGCGTCACTGTGTGATGGTTGCTAATTGCTACCTAAAAACATTTCTGCAGTGCAATGTGGCTTATGTTACCCTTGTCTTGGCTGTAAATATGCAGGTTACTTCCATTTCCTTTCATTTCATACTTTAGTTTAATGGTTCACCTGCTGTTTGCCATCATTGGCAAAGCTTCATGTTGTTGTGTTATATGAATCAGTATTTATCTTTCCATTAGATTTATTTATTCAATTGGTTCATAAAACATGCGATAAGTAAGCTAAGTTCTTAGTAGTCTTTTTATTTTAAACCTCATATTGACCAGTACAAATTGATTCTTTGACTTGTTGCCACTGCTGTACTATGTCCCATAACAAAATCATGTGGATTCTTCATTTTTTCACCTTGTTACCAGGGGCGGAGCTAGAGGGGGATTGGGTGGGCTAAGGCCCCCTAGCTCGATAAATTTTTCTTACTAGTATATAATTTTTAATATTTTTGAAGATAAAATAAGACATTTGTCTCTTCTATTGCAATAAAAGTTTGATTGACCTTGGTCCCCATATGAAATAAATTCTGGCTTTGCCAACTTGGCTCCCTCGAGAAATTTGTCCTGGCTTTGACTCTGCTTGTTACCCAGTGGCTGCAGTGAGGGGGACAAAAACTTTTACTGATTTATAATTAACGAAGTCTTGATTTTATTTGTGCTGTAACACATTTAGGCTTTATTGGGCTGTATAGACTTCGTTTGGTATAATCCTCTTTCATTGCCAATGGAGCCGTAGTTCCATTTATTGCACCTGCAAGATGTTGTGGTAAGCATTGCAGTCACGTTTGCTCGAGATCTTTGTTGATAGTTATTTTCCTTTTAATCGCAGAAATCAAGGCATATACAGAGAGGGAGATATAAGATTTTGGGCATATTATATTGTAAATAAGTTGTGGGATAACTTGAAAAAAATGCTAATCTGAAGTTCTGAACATCAATACTCCCTATGATGCAAAATTCTATTTTCCAGTCTATACAATTGCAGAGACAAAACTTAGTAGAGCATGTTCTTACCTTTTAAGACCAGCAGCAGCAGTTAGACATCTTATTGAATCTATGTTTATTTACTTCAGCATTTTTTTAAAGGATAATTGAAAATTGTTAATACAATGATATTTATTTGACGGAAACATAATCATACACTAGTAATTTCTTATGATTTTTGTGATCATGATAAGGCAATTAAATTAGAGCCCATCCCGATCTTTTATACAAACTCATATAATAACTGTACTGGTGAAATATTCTGAACTATAATCCTCGTTCATTGTACAGGTGATGGCAATATTAATGCTCTCTGATTTTATCCCTGGAAGCAAAATTTCAGTGCTAGAAGAGGCCTGTAACCGTAACTTACTGGCCACATTTTTCCTGGTAAGCCATTAATCTTCTAGCTCATCATATTCAATTTAGATGTTATCTTGGCATGCTGAAAATGATAGGTTCCTCTTTTTTCTTCAGGCAAATGTGTTCACTGGACTGGTAAACATGTTAATGGACACCATTTTTGCTTCATCAATCACGGCCCTTTCTATTTTGATTGTCTACGCATTTATGTTTACTTTTATAATTGCATTGATAGATTTTTGTGGCATGCGGTTGAAATTTTGGTAGATTGGCCATCCATCTGAATTGTTGTGGTTACAGACACGATTCATTCGTACTTTTGTTTTACTTTTCTATATAAAATATCTTGATTATAAATTGTGTTTATAAGGATTTTGATTTTTGATGAAATAATTAATTTTTTAAAATATGATTCTTTTGTTTTTTTTTAAGACGACTTATACGCTTGGTAACAATTTTTATATTAATTTTCAATTAAAAAATAAAAAATCACTTATATAACTGATTTTTTCCTCCCAAAACCAAAATAATTACGTTTTTTTTGGGGGGTGAATTAGCCTATAATTTGGAAGTTATTTTTTGGAAAATATGAAAATTAAAATTAAAAAATGTTATTAAATATATATAATTTAAAATTCATTTTTAATAAATCAAAAGCAAAAAAAAACTAAAGAAATTGATCTTGGAAGTCATAGTACACCTTTTTTTCATAAACATGCAATGCCTTGTATGATGGTAATTGGATAGTCACACTTTTAAAGTTTTCATACCGTATGCAAATTAGTGACGTATCCGGTATTTTAAGTTAGGAGGGGAATTATATAAATAACAAAAAATAGTATTAATTGTTTTTGTTCATTATAAATATATTTAAATTAATAAGATTAGTGATTTCTTGAGTTATAAATACTTAAAACTTAAAATTTAAAGTAGGGTGTAATTCAATTTTATACATGTAAAACTTAAAATTTAAAAGAGATGTAATTTAATTTTATATACGTAATTATCTATAATTTTATTATATCTAAAAAGTTTTTATTTTGAAGCAACAGGGAACATGGCCCTCTACCCTCACATCCGCCTAATGGGATGCATATGAAGCTTTTAATTGTTGATGAAAAAAAGAAGAAAGAAAAAGAAAAGAAAAGAAAAAGCTTATGATATCCCTTATATCAGTTTTACTTTTAATGCTTGGATAATTTTAGGACGTATGATTTTATGCTACAAAATTGTATTATAATTTTATAATTTATGGTGAAGACATGTTCATCTTAATTATATATATATGGTCGGACGAAACTTGACTTTTTAAAGCTGAACAGTACAAAGTTATTATTTCTCGTTATAATTATGATGTTACTTTCATCTTTTTCTCAATATGTCTCCATTATTAATAAGAAGGCAAAATAAAATTACAGAAAAAAGGGAAGGAAAAAAAAAAACACTAGAGAAAGAGTGAGCAGAAACGAGGAATAGAACCATTTAATTTGTATCCTTCATAGGATTTAAGAGAGAGCGTAATTGTATAATATTTAATGGAGAAAAACTTGCGTATGACCACTAACTAACAGGGACCATTGGATTTGTAACTTTTTTCTGACCAAAATAACGATTCAATAGCGGAAAATAAAGAATGGGTTTATTGTAGCTATACCCACTACTACCTAAGTTTTGTAATCTCGGAAGGATTAGACGACTAATTTTTATATTAATTATCCAGACAAGAGACTAAAGAAGAAGATGTTATAATTTCATTGTAATAAGTTGGGAATGCAAATACAAAATACAAGTTAAGTCTTTTAAAGAATAAAAAAAAATACTAAAATAACCTTACAAGAAAATATTAATTACTTGTAATTGAGTGACATAGAAGAAAAATAATAAATATTAAACTCACAACGAGTATCAATAATACAATAATGAATATTAAGTTCACAACGAGTATCAATAATATAATGAGCTCAAAAGAAGTATCAACAATTCTAATACTAGTAAGATGCATGCATAATGATGTAAACAATATACTTAGATTAAGAGAAAATATATCTTTAAAGGAGAAAGCAACTTATAGAACAAAAAATGATATAGAGAATAAAATTCTTTTATTTTAAATTGATAGGTTAATCTTGACTTTAATACTACAATCTCATCAAAATCACCACTAATAATAATCATATCATCAACGAAGAGTCGATTCATGGTCACTTGAGGAAAACCTAAGAGAGTTGATAACATTAAAAAACTTCTTAAATTATACCTAAATTATCTATTTAAGGCTATATAATGCTTTCTTAAGCATGCAAACATCTCCATGATGATAAGAGACACTGGAAACCTTGTAAACTTTTTCATGTAAATCGTCACTCAAGAAACAAAGTAACGTCTATTTGTGATATATTCCACCAAATAATAGATGCAACTATAGTAATCATTTTTACAACAGGAGTAAAAGTCCCCTCAAAATCCATACCATATTTTTAAGAAAACTCCTTAGACTATTCTAACTTTGTAGCACTTAATGGACCTTACCTCTTTATAAGATAATGGCTCAGAGAGACAATGAATAGATGTTAAAAGTGAAAGAAGTGGAATAAGAAGTGTAAATAAAATCAAGTAGATGAGTAAACTTAGAGTGCAATGAAGATAATGAAAAAGATCCACAATCTCAAAAGAAGCATGAGCAATTATAAAAGAAGGGAGAATATCATAAGTATTAATCTACGATATATCAAGATGTTCATAACCAACATTACAAATCTTACGATAGTAATTAAAAGGAAAAGAGACTATAGAAGAAATAAATAAGTCAAAATTTATAGTGAGAGGAACTTGGGGAGAAGAGATATCTGTATAGTCAAAGAAAGGATCAAAATGAATAAGATTCAATTTGTTCAAGTTGTGAGTAGTATCAAGAATAGAAAAGAAAGACATATGCCTCAGAAAGACAACATGACGATACATATAGTTTTTGTAAAGTTGGATCAAAATAAAAATCTCATTTTCTCTTCACCATAACCATGAAACACACAAATGGTAAAGTGTGACTATAATTTTGTAGGCTCTTAAGGAATAATAGTCATGAATATGCCTATATAGTTTTCCAAAAGGTGACAAACTTGATATGATAGACGATAAAGTCTTATTAATTAAGATTACTACAATAAGAACTGCTTCTCTAAAAAACTTACTAAGATTTGAAGATAACAACAAGTAAACATATAATTTTCATAATGTACCTATCTTTTTAGGAATATCATTTGATTCAGGAGTATATGTACAAGAAGTTTGATGAATAGCAAGCAAATCACAAAATTTATAAGAAGTATATCCACCACATAAATCACATATAAAATACTTGATAATAGTAGAATGTTGATTTCTTACTAGGCCTTCTTTAAAAAAATGAAATAAAAATTACTTTTATTAAAAGGCACACCAGAAAATTTTGCAAGTTTACAACCAATACAATTAGAAATATTATGATCTTACAAATTTCTTAAGCTTCCCTAAGAAGCTAAGAATTTTAAACAAGAAGTTGAAACATAACTAAGACGATAATACCATAAGTAGTCATGACATGCATAGATGATGTAGGACACAAAGAAACAAAAGATTTTGAATTAAAAGACATATAGTTTGAAGCTTTAGAATCTGAAACCCTATGTAAGGGAGGATATACTTGAAGAATTAGAAGGGGACCAACCTATTGAATAGATAGCCATGGCATGCAAATGCATAGAAAGAAACTTTTGAAATAGTTGAAAAAGGTAACAGATGCAGGATTTGAAGATAAGGCTTTAAATTCAAAGGATTCTAATAGAGGTATAATTGTTGCAGTGTTCAATTATATGGTCATGGTTATGATTGGTTGCCAAATTGAGGAAGCTTGAATTGATGCAATCGTTGAGGTACATATGGTGCTTAATTCAATAGCTTAGAATATTGAGCCTTGTGATTATCATATTACTTGCAAAAGTTTTATTCATGGATTCGAATCTTTATATAAGGTTTATTCTCATATTGAGTAAGAGATCTAGAAAGAAGTACCAAAATAAAAGGTATTAAATATGGGAAGAACTTCGTTTATTGTTTAAGACTTAAGACATATTTTATCGACCAAAAGTTACAATCACCGAGTTCATTGAAGAAAGTTGGATACGATGTAAAATAAAATCACAGTCTATCAAAATCATCACGTATTAAAAATTAAACCAAATGTTTTTCCTCTTTATGAGCAACATAAAGTACACAAGCTTGTAGTTATATTTATTCTTTAAGATATAATTTATTCTAAAATTCTATCACTATTGTATAAAATTCTTAATTATTCATATCTATTTATTCAAGTGATCGAATATTTAATTCTAAGTGATATTATTTTGCAAAATTAGATTGTATATACTATATTTTTAAATATTTCTAAACTTTTTTTGTTGTTTCATTCTTTATTAATTGAGTGTTCAGTATAATTTTTATCTAATTTATAATTTTTAAATTATTTAATAAAATTGCATAATTAACTTTGTTATTTGTGAGTTTATTCACCTTCTAGTAACATAAGTTCACATTATTTTTATCTTCAACAAAATATTTTATCCCATAGTTTTAAAATAAATAATTCTTCCCATTTAATTTTATATTAATTGACCGAAGTAAATCATATCTATTACTAGCAATCGTAAAAACAAAACAAACTTCTAAACTAACAAATCAAATCAATCCTCAAAATTGCAGTTAGAAAAGAAATATTTAGAAACTATCAGAATGAGAGGAAAATAGCGATTTCATTCGATGATAAAGCTCGTGAATAATCCAAATTTTAATATTATGATAATTATCCAAAACCAACATTAAAGAGAAGGATGAGAGATGAGAAAAAAAAAAGAGTGAGTGAGAGTTTCATTGCAAAAAGTTTAGAATACAAAGTTAGAAATACAAATACTGGTTAAGTCTTTTGATGATAAAAATAATTAAAAAAAACTAAAATTATTAATACTGACGTGGATAATATTGCTTTTGGTTCACACTTTTGAGGCTCTACAAAGTGATTTGAACCAAAAATAAAAAATAAAAAAATTTAGTCTTTTCAAGTAGCAGAGTTGGATCTTTCTCTTATAAGTTAATCTTGCATTGGTTTCTGCAGGATTGGGTATACCTATATATCTGGCGTGCTCCTAGACAAACTACAAAACAAAACCATAAAACAAACAAGTGCCGGTTCTTTCTATTTTTCAATGTAATTCTGTAAAAAGACCGATATCATTTAATTATATATATATATATATATATATATATTTGTTATATTTTAACAGGTATTATAATTATTTTTAAAATTTTAAAATTTTAAAATTTTAAAATATTAATTTTTTAGATATTATTAACCTGTGTTAAAATATAAATAGTATGAGTTTAAAAATAAATGGAAACTTATTCACAGTTAATATTCTTGAAATTAAATAGTTTCTGTTACTTGGTACTGGAAGAAGAGTAGTCGGAATAAAACAGAAGAAGATGAGACTACAGGCCTAGAATTTCTCAGACTGGAACAGTACTTGTCTGCTTTCCTCTCCCAGGCCTAGAAAGGAAGAACCTCCCACTTGAAAATGATCTCTTAACTGCAATAGAATCCATTACAGTGCGCATAACCCCCTTTCTGTTATTACATCTGCCATCTTCTCCATCTGAATTTTTTGAAGAACAAGCATGATCACTTAACCACTCTTGTTCATTTTCTACATCTTCATGGTGATTCATGTGCAAAATATCAGCAACCAATACATGGTTTTGAAAATAATTGTCCATAGAAAGCGACCTTCTAATTTCTTCAAATCCTTCTTCATCACCTCTAATCTCAATTATGGTATCCCTCTCTTCTGAGTTGCCTATATCACTATAAGAAGCACTCATTGGGTTCTTTGGATCAAATACTTGATCACCATCCTCTATTTCCTGATGATCCCCATCAACCCTTTGCGTATCTTGTGACATAGTCACATTTTCATTCACTCTTTGGCCTTCATCCAATGGTTCATTGCTTATTGAATTGTCTTCTGTCCTAAGAGGAGACGCTGAATTTGTCAAGACATTAATAGAGACAATATTAGCTCGACAAAGAGGGCAATTGGAGTGAGATTTAAGCCAAGTATCAATACAAGGAATATGGAAAGCATGGCTACATTTGGGCAATAGCCTTATGCTCTCATTTTCTTGAAACTCACATAGACAAACAGAGCACTCTGTTACATCAACTAACCCATCTCCTTTTTTGTACTTACAAACTGTTATGGATTTGATCAAAGCTTCATCTAACCCAGTAGTTGTAACATGCCAAGGCTCATGTAGTGATGATGGGTTCCGGTTGTCTTCTAAGTATTCCTCATTAGCATTACGATTCTGGCTTCTTCTATTTTGGTCAGTGTTACCACAATATTTAGATATAATAGTGTAATAGCTGACGAGAAGCAAAGCACTAGCCAAAATGCCAATAATTGCAACAACAAGAGGAGAGAAATTTGGAAATGAATTGTCATCTGGGAAATATATTGGAGGTGGAGGAGGAGGAATAATTATGTAACACCACTGTGGACAGTAGACACTGCAAAAGCCTTGGGAACAATCTCTGTTGTTCATATATGGTACCCAAGTGATTGTATTTGGGCTCCCTAGGGACCCCATCTATGATATGATTTGTAAAAAAATAAAATATAGGACAAATGTAAACAATAGCACTAGTAATATGGAAAGAAAGATGTGTTTTTTGAGAAACTTAGTGACAGACACAGTCAAAATGGTTTGTACTTGAAGACTGTTACTTTAGATGAACATGTTGGGTTGAATAACAAACGCATGAGCTTTTAGATATACTTGAAGAGACGGTCAAAATGGGTGGAAAAGCAGGCAAAGGATCTCAGATGGGGATGGTGATGGTATTCTTTCTCTTTTTCTTTTTTCATCTTTTCTCGAGATAATGGTTTGTTGACTAATAATATGTTGATGTTAGTTGGGAAGTCATTAAAGTGTAATCAATGCTTCTTCTGTTATTGTCCAAGCCACTCACAGTTGAGCTGAGCATCATATATACTTTAAATCCTTCACTTGTTCATAAATTGGTAAAAGATTACATTTACTTGCTCTAACCAGTTACCACAAAAGTGAAGATAAGAAGGCTAAAGATTATAGGAGTAACGTTATTTCAGAAGGGATCTGAAAGATTATAATAATTTTGTCTCGTAGTGAAACTTTATTGAAGTCTGCAACAGAATACTATTAGACCATCTGTCACAAGAGTATATAGGTCAATATATTCTCCTTTAGAAAAAGAAAGGGTTACTAATGGCTAATTTTAAAAAAAAAACTTTATAAATCTTCAGAGTAAACAAGCAGCAAAAGCAATAAGGATATCTTGATAAGTTGAAGAAGGCTTGCTTTATAGAGTCATTAGTAATCAGGCACTCATCTTTTTTGACTGCAATGCGATGGCTACTTTCCTCAGATTTCTTAAACAATTTTCTACTACAAAGTACAAAATCACCTTATTACTAGATTCTTATTTTAGGATAAAGTAGGAATTTATGTATTGATGACAAATTACTAAACTGTAGGCTCTACCACCAACTTGAACATATTGTAAATATGATTCACCTAGTGCCTGCATTCTCAAGCTCAACTCTAATTCCTGCATATTAATTTAACCTTCCCAGTTTCCACTTTTGGAGCTTTGAGCTGAAATATTTTCAATCAAATCATGGTAAATTTGGTGGATGGTGGTGTCAGTTTGTGCTTCATTGCAACCAGAAGACAAGCTTAGGATGTCCAACATAAGGTCCTAGGCTCTTCTTACCTGATAAATAAAATTATGGAGTACAATTCATAAATTCCATATGTTGGAGCCTGTAAACTAAATGCTAAGGTGCATTTTTCGAGCAAACATTAATTTACAATCAAATATAACTTGCATTCAAACTATATATGTCTTCAATACATTTGTATCCAGGATTGAGTAATTGGGCAAAAGGAGCAAAAAACAAATTATCTTAAACAATGTTTTCTTCCCCTTCCCATCTAAAGATGATAATTGGTAACGTTGCCTCTGATTATTACAAGTTAAAATCAACTAACACGTGTTAAATAATATAAATAAAATGTTAAATGTTAGATCTACCTCTAAGTTTGAGATTCTAAGAGAATAATTGTATGATATTTTTGCATAATATTATAACATTAAGGTATTAATATCAAATCCTTATAATAATCTTCAAAATCAATTAAAATTCGTACGTATTATAAAAGGATAAAAAAACTCAATTTTAAGGAAAATTAACTGTTGTGATTTGTAAGGAACATTTTCTAAATTGGGCTTTAAGTTTGTTATATCTTCAATTATACTCTTGGAATTTATTAAATATCATAAATGTCCTTGTGTGTTAATGGTGTTAATCTTCCATCCACTACTATTCTTTGGCTATGATACAAATTTCTAAGGATCGATATACAATTTTAATCTGGAGTTAAACTTGACCTAGTTGAAGGTCTTTGTATATTTATTGACGATAATAAATTATTTAAAAAACATATTATTTTACAATATAAATCTAATTTTCTTCTGTATTCATTACAATTGCATAGTATGTTATGTTCTTCATTATGTTGGTTACTTAACTCTAATCCTCACTCTATTAATTGTCTTTTAAAATTAAAAATTACTCTTTCATTTGTTAAATCTAATAATTCTAATTTATGTACTAATGATTCGATATTCATAGAGTATTATTTTAGTTGTTTATTTCTAAAAATAAATTCTATTTTCCTATTTTAAAGATATTATACCTTGTTGTAAGCAAATATTTCAATATTCAAGATCCTTAATTAGCTTAAATCTATAATCATCATACCTGAATTTAATGGGTCTACTACGGTCTTCCCTTCTATTCGTCTTCTTTTGTTAATCCTTCTAAGGGATCATATTTATGATATATTTTTAGATTGTATACATATTTCCTTAATTCTGAAAATTCTTTATGTATATTTTGTTGTAGTTTATTATAACCATACTCTTTTATTTCCTTTAATAGTTCTTTTTGTATATCTATTATTTCTTATAAATATTTTGTGTTTGATTTCTGGATTAAATTCATTTCCTCTATTAATAATTGTATAGTTTTAAATAATATTGCTTGATTTTTTGCCATCTAAATGCATATTTTTTATTTTATCCTTAAACATGATTTTTCCCTAATATGTAATCATGAACTAATGCTTTCATTATTTTAGCTTCATTTTCTAGTTTTTTAACTTCTTGTTGATTTGAAGTTTCTTCTTCATGATCTATAAAAATAAATCTATGTATGATATTACTATTTCTTCCTGTTATTAAGGGTTTTTTTAATATCTAATTTTCATTCTTCTAGTATTTCAAAGTCTGTTAATATTTTTGGTTTTATTATTTGTCCAAATTCTTTAAAAGTTTTATCTATTTCTATAAATTCATTTTGTCCATATATTGAACTATTATGACTATTTGTTAAAGAATATGCCACTAAATAATATATTGAAAATGAATGATTTCCTTCTTTCATTAAATCTCCTCTTTTAAATTCATAAGCTAGACTTAATACTGGGTTTAGATTTTTAAGCTATACTTAATACTTGGTTTAAATTTTTATCTTATATATTTATAGCAAATCTAGGATATGCCGTTAACTTTAGTTTTTGGTATCCTGAATTTCCATAGATCATTCTTAACAAAGCATCTTGTCTATTTATTATTTTGTTGTCTAATAAAACTATTTTTATTGGTGTATTTATTCATTCTCTAAAAAGAGATTTTATTAATATTTGGATTCCTCCTAAATGGATATATCTAATTTTTTCTTTATCCTGTCGAGAAATTTTTGATAATTTGTTTAATATAGTTTTTTTATCAATTAATGGTATATTATATCTTCCTTTTGCATCTGTAATTTTAATGCTCATTTCTTTATTACTTATGCCATAATAGATTATATTTTTTCTAGGAAATATTTTTCTTAATAAAAATTATGGGTCTTTAAGCCCATCTTCTTCTTTAAGATTTAATTTTTTTTTTGAATTTATTCAAATTTCTTTTTATTTATTACCATTTCTTATAAAAAAAAACATCCTGAAATATCTTCTGTTTCTATATCTAATATTTTTTGATTTATTTTTTCTTCTTTCATTTTTTTCTTTTAATCTTAGTGGTATTTTTTATGAGTGTTGATTTTAACCTCCGTTATGTTTTCAAGAGAATTTTTTATTTTTTTTAAAATCTGAAGGATATTTATGAAGATTCCTTAAACCTAAAATAATAAGAGATTATTAAAAAATATTATTACAATCTCTCACAAAATTAATATTCTTGTACAATTGATGACATAAAATACAATTTCTGTTAAAGTAAATCATCTAGTTTATATAGTAAATTTTATTTTCTTTGTGCTTTAATATTTGCATTTACTCACTTCAATTATCAGTTGAAATTGATCTTTAAACAATTGTAGTTTGTGGGATTAATCTATGTAAGGACTATATAGTCATAAGATTGATATTTATAGAGGTTTTAATAATGGTAAACATTTACTAATATATCCCTCTGAACTCACAAAATATACAATGAATCCCTTGCAAGTGCGGATTTTGATTGAAAGTAGGATTAATATTGGTATTGCTTTCCTTAAGACAACACCACTTGCACTAAATTACCTACATGTCTCCTCTATACAAAATAATTTTCTAATATAGTAGGGTAGACAGCCTTTACTGTCTCCTTTTATCTTTTTTCACATCATAGCTAGCGATTGAGAGATTTCTAACAATTCAAAACCATTAGTTGCTTGCAGCTCATCCTTTCTCAAAGAGCAAATTTATTCATGTCAGACAAACAGACAAGGTAGGCTGACCCTTATTTTAACTTATTATAATTGAAAAACAATTTAAATTTTTTTCACAAAAACACGTACAAGGTATTCCTTTTAGGAAAAAAGATAAAAAAAAAATACATGTACAAGGTATTTCTTTTCTAAAAATTGATTATAGCAAAACATGCCTTAATTAAATATTGGTTAAAACAATAAAACTAAATATATATAACATCAACCTTTTCATCATTGTTACATAAATATCCATTTAATTAACAAAATTTAACATCATTTTTGTTCACATGAACCCCACATAACAATGACCATTTTAAGTGATACTTAGATAAATGAATACCATGATGACCGTTTTAAGTGATACTTAGATAAATGATAAAAGTTTGGTGTTAATTTTATTTATCATGTGTATCAAATTTAGTAAAAAAAATATTAATTTATGTTATTTTAATGGATTTTTTTGTAATATTTATTAAAAAATAATGATATATTTATCATTTAAAAAAAGTAATTAATATATTTTAAATTTATTGATAATTTTATTAATTTATAATTAAATATATTTGTAACCCAATTTTTTTACAAAAATAACATCTAAACTATGCGATCATTATATATTTGTAACTTTATTGATCATTCGGGGGTAATATTAACACTAGTCGACTTTATGGATCCAAGGTAAAGAACAAAAAAAAGGCTGTATTCACGACATATAGCTCAAATACATTACCCTCTTTTTCAACCCTCTCTTATCGCTACTCTAGTTACATTTAACAACTTCTCTTTCAGACCCATTATATTAATTTGATCATCTTATCAGGAGAGGTCTAGTTCTCCAAAATGGCACTGAGTAACAATGTGATAGGAGCCATAAACTTTGTGGCTATGTTGCTCTCAATCCCAATAATAGGCGCTGGAATATGGCTAGCAACAGAGCCAGACAACTCATGTGTAAAGATACTACAATGGCCTGTCATCATTCTCGGAATCCTCATATTTCTGGTGGCTCTGGCTGGATTTGTAGGTGGTTTTTGGAGAATCCCACGGTTGCTTATATTTTACCTAGTTGCAATGTTAGTTGTAATAATATTGTTAGCTAGTTTGGTGGTATTCATATACATGGTCACTATTAGAGGAGAAGGACATGTTGCTCCAAGTAGAGCTTACTTGGAATATCATCTGGATGATTTTTCTGGTTGGCTTCGTCGAAGAGTGAGAAGCTCTTTTAAATGGGACCGTATCAGAACATGCCTTAGCTCCACAACTATGTGTGCTGAGTTGAATCAGAGTTATCGCATGGCTCTCGATTTTTTCGATGCCCACATTACTCCTTTGCAGGTATACATATTAATCCACATCCTTTCATTCTTCATTTTGTTTTATACAACTAAAACTCGTAACTTCGATATGTTCATTAATTATTATTATAAATTTGATTAATATTTTTTATAAAAAAAAATAAAAAAATAGTCAGGATGCTGTAAACCACCGACAGAGTGTGGATACACTTTTGTGAACCCAACGTATTGGATAAGTCCCATAAACACGGCAGCAGACATGGATTGCCTAAACTGGAGCAACGAACAAACTCAGCTTTGTTACAATTGCGACTCTTGCAAAGCTGGTCTGCTTGCTAATATCAAGAATGAATGGAGGAGAGCTGACATTGTATTGCTCATTACTTTGATTGCTCTTATTTCGGTTTATTTGATTGGCTGTTGTGCCTTTCGAAATGCCAAAACTGAGGATCTTTTCCGCAAATATAAGCAAGGTTACACTTGATTCTTAACACTTTACTTAGTTTGTTTGTTTGTTTTATTCTAATTTAATATAATTGGGGTAGGAGATGTAATTTTTCCTTTATTTTTTATGTTCTTTGTACAATTAGAGAACAATTATTAGTATTGGATGTTTCTTGCTTTTGTTTTATAATTTAATTTTTCATTTAGTTTACAAGTATTTTTTTTTTACTTGAATTGTTTTCTTTTAATAGTTTATGTAGTGTAGATTTGTTGCAATTAAAAGGGTTTTGGGTTTTTTTTTATTTTTTCAAATTGTTGTGGGCCGTGGGATTTAAATTTGTGAAAAGGTGTGAAGGTGGACATGATTTGCGGAGGGCACCGAAAGCTGGCTGCTTTTGGAAAAATGAGTAACATGGATAGGTCAGAGTCAGATAGTGGTGTGAATTCACAGGTGACTTTGAGAGGGTTTTCTTCTGTTTTTTCAGTTTTCTAGTTCCTCACATTGTCCCACTGCCCTATCATAATCTATCCACGCGAAGCTTATACCGTCCATAAAAATGAATTATTTTTTAATTTTTAAAAATATTTTAATATATATTGTTTAAAATAATATTTCTTTCAAAGGTAATGTTATTACCATAATCAAAGTTGTTGTTATTGAAACTGTTTTGAGAATTATAAGTGTTATAGGATTCTATAAAGATTAGATAGAGAAAATTAAATCATTTATTAATGAACGAGTTAGGGTGTATAACTATACATGTATCATTGGAGGGTATTCAACTTCAGGTTTGACATAGTATGTTTACCTACAAAGTATGCAGTATACTAGGTCACTACTAGTAGGTCGCCTGGGTCCAAGGAGGGCATAACCAGCTCACGTATTATGTCGTGATAATTGACCCATCTACAGCTCTTTAATTAAGTAGTCAATGGAGCTCGTCTAATTCAAGTACATGCATAAACAAAACTTGCTACCAGTCAATCCGTATGTCTTAAATACTGTATTCAACTTGTATGAATCATTCGAATTCCTCTCTGACCAACCTGTTAAATTAGCCTATAAAGGAAAACGAGCATCGATACCAATATTATTATGTTTACAGTGATGTATCTCAGGTCAACTGGATTATTACTCTGTCACTTGTAAGATACCAAACATTAACTCTGCTTTTGAGAAGGTGAGAGAATACAAGTAAAGTGAGGTTCCCCAACTTCACTTTCAAGTAACCCACGGGTAACTACTCAAAACTTTTCATCTTCTAGTTTTTACTACTTTATAAATAGTGAAACTCACATTGTCTCTTATTTACCTTACCAAATTTTACACTTTAAGTTGAAAATCTATCCAGAGAAAATCAGTTCGCTAAATAGAGAATTGATTTGTTCAAGTAAATTTCAACTCGCAAGGTTCTTACAAGTAATTTCTTAAGGCCGCTACCAAAACAATTTCAGCCTATTCCAAGGGAATTATCTTTCAAGAGTCCACAAATCCCCAAATAGGTTATGATAGGGAAATAAATACCAATAAAGAGGCTACTAGTTCTACTAGCATATTAGCTCTTCCCGCGTCTGCAATCTCCCAATCCATTAATGCTCCGTCCACATTAGGCTATGGTACTACTAGTGATATAGAATCAATCATGGGGTCAAGTGCCCATTATCCGAATCCCTGCTCATGTCCATATTTAGAAGAAAAAAACAAGACACTAAAAGCGAGCAAATGAAATGGATCTAGGCCAATCATTAAATTGAAAAAAATGCCTAGCGAATTGGGTGCCAGAGGATATGGATAGTTTAAGAAAAGACTACGACGTGCCACATAGGGTTGGTTTGATCTCTGTTCCAAGTCACCTTTGTGACCTCGACAACGCACCAGTTGGGAGGTACATAATTCATTCTGAGGCATTGAAAATAGATCTGTTTCCCAGCTCCTTGCCTGGTAGCCCGTGTGCTTAATCTTTTTGACATTTGGCTTGCACAAAGTAATCCCAACAGGTGGCAAACTCTTTTGTGTGTCTCTGTTGTGACGGTAGAATTAGTACAGCCTAATGACAAGGAGATTAAACCTATGTACGTACTGCTTGAAAAGAAATGAGTTGGATAAAGGGAGGGTATACATATCAGTACTGTCTGGTTGTGGTCTAATTTTAGAACTCTCCGAGAGCCAAGGAAATTGGAAAAATAAATTTCTTTACGTGGGAGCTTGAACCTATAATTTTGTTGATCTCCCCTTCCTCTCCTCCACGGACGAATGTTTGTTTAAGCTATCTCTCAGCCCGAGACGACGTTTTTCGATTTATTACCTGCAACAACGGGCTTTTTAGCGACAATTCCTAGCTTGTCACGGACAACTCCCTTGGATGCCGCCAAATCCAAGAAAAGAAAGGGAGTACACAAACTATCAAGTTCGCCAATACAAGCCATGGACTTAAATGACTTCAAGTTTGATGAGTTAATCATAAGAGAGGTTCATATTGAGAGTACCCGTGTGACATTCTTCAAAGAGGGGATCTTAATAAATGTATAAAAGTGTAATACAATTTCAATAAAAAAAAGGTGAAAATAGATACACATGCATTCAAGTTGTTTAATTATTTCATCTAGAGTAGTTTTTTTATTATTTTTATGTAATAATTTATTTATTTTATTATGAAAAATTAACGGTATAATAAGATATGATAAAATTTTAAAAAAATTATTTTTATTTTATTGATTTTGTAAATATCGTTGTTCGGTGAATAATAATTAAAAAAATTTGATTATTTACCGATAATGTTTTCATATTTTTAAAATAAAGTAATTAAACTATTTTTACCAATAATGTCACTTACACTATGAAATAACTTTAGATGCACAAACCTCACGTAAATCTGAGTGTTGAGAAAAGTTATCATCCAAAAGTGCTCAGGCTGTTTTAAGTATTGTTTCATGCCTCGTCAACTTGGGTGTGTACCTCAACCTTGCTCATATTTCCTCACGTATCGACTGCTATGTATTTGAACATCTAAACGTTGAAGGGTTTTGAGGAAACCCTCTCTTTTAAGGACTTGTTATAATTTATAAACTTCATTTTCAAATCGATAACATTTCATTTCAGTTGATCTTTGATTGATTAAAAATAAAATAAAAGATTTAATATGTGAGTATTTACATATAATAGTAAAAAAGATATACATAAATAACATGTTTATTAAATAAATGTATAATTTAAAATAATATATATATATATACTTCTCATCCTCTCTAGAATTTTGATGGCTTCCTTTATAGATAACTGTAGACTGTAGTAAGCTAATGAGCTTCCAGCCATGCTAACATCTAAAATGGTCGGGATGAAAGCAACTTCATAAATAGAGATATAAATTTTATTATCTTATCTTATCTTATCTTTTATTGAATATCTCTAATAAATTTATGATATTATATTATCTTATTTTTTTAAATACAATTTAATTTTATTTCATCTTATTTAAATTATAATATTAATAAGTTTAATTTTAAATATATATTATATCATTTTTTTATTAAACATATGTTATAAATAAGAGTAGGTTTCTATTTTAATTCTTTTATTTATAGTTTTGGAATCAACTAATTATTTTGATTGTAAAATGTATTATTTAATCATTTTAGTCACGAGAAAGGAGTCATTGAAGTACAAACGATTACTTAAGAACTAATATTTTACTATTTTTATCATTTTAGCATACTTTTGATTTATTAAAAGAGTATTTTTATTATTTTATATGTTTTATTCCAAACACAACAAACTCAGTAATCTCTTTATTTTTGTTGCTCTTTTCATTAAATCTTAATTTTCACTTTCTCTGTTGAGAAATACAATTTTTTCTCCCATGATTGACCTAAATTTAAATTTAATAATAAAATATTTAAATTTATCAATAATTAATACACTTTTAATAATCAAAATGACTAAATAATATTTTTTTTAACAATAAATAAGACTAAATGAGTTAAAACAAATTGACTAATTAACACCCAAAGACTATTTTGAACCTTTTTCTTATAAATAATCATATATAATATTTTATATTATTTTTTTTATTTTACTTATCTTATTTAGATTTATTATAAATAAATGAAATATATTTATTAGTATCGCCTTATTAACAAATTATCCCATTAAAAATTAAGTTAAAAAATATGATATAAATTTTAAAAATTAATAGATTATCTTATAAATTTCGTTAATATATTTTTAATTTACACGTATATCCATATACTAGTTACTAGTGCTCTATTATTATGGCTATTTCTGTTTTAGTCATATAGGGAGTGGACTACATAGGTTCTTCAATTTTTTAACAGAACATATAAAATATATTTTAATAAAATTAATATTAAATTAGATCAAATTCTATTATTTGTTGATTATGTTATTAAATTTGTAAGAATATTTATAAAATAAATAATTTTGTTAAAGTTATTAAGGTGATGTAAACCATTAAATATAATCTTACAAATTTGATTATTTAATCAACACATGATATAATTTGAACAAGATTTTACCATTAATTTCATTAAAATAACATGATTTTTATGATCACTTAAAAGCAACAATACTTGTGCTTTTTATTTGTATAAGGTATCCATGGCTTATTACCGTAAAATTAAAGTATAATACCACATCATCATAATTTAAAAATATCTTGATTTTTTTATTAGATAAATTTTATGAATTAAATTGTACTTATCGATTATATTTTGACACTTTATTTAAAATATATATGATAGCTAGCATTATTTTCATCAAATTCATCCCTATTCTTAGTAATAAAAACACTTCCCTTGTAAAAATATTCGATTTAAAGTATTATAGTTAATTATAATATAATATAATTTTTAAAAAATATATAAAATTTTAATTTAAAAATACTTAGAGTTTAATATATATATTGTTTTAGATTTATGAGATTCTATTTATTTCAATATTGTAATATTATCAATTCAAAAGGTCAAAAATACATAAAAAATTCAAAATCAAAATTAAAGTGATCAAGTTTCATTTATCACTAAAAATACTTCGATTTTATTATCAATATGATTATATATTTAGATTCATGATTATACAAAAGATTTAAAACTAAAACAAAAAAAGAGAAATAATTTGATATCATGTTATTTGTCTGTAATATATTTATTAATACATCAACGTATTATATTTAAAATTATAATAAAAATGTGAAAAGTATTAAAATCCTCAAAATATTGAATGCATTATAAATTATAAAAACAAGTAAAAAAGAGTATTTTTTTTAATTTTTTAAACATATTTTATGGATTTTAATTTTTTAAGTATATTATTTTAACATATATGTAGGAGATTTTTGATTTTTTTTCTTTTAATTATGTAAGAATAAGTAATTATGGTAATATTTATGAATTTTAATTATATATGTAATTGTCAATTTTATTTTCTTTCACGTATAATAAAATATTTCTTTAAAAAATAAATATTTTAAGTCTTTTTGTTTTTTATTTTAAATATTTTAATAAAAAATAATTATTAATACATATAATCATATATTTTTACACTAAAAACTGATTTTAAAAAAAATAAAATTTAACAAATATTTATGTGACTTTTAATTTTATAATAATAGACAATTATTATAATAATCATAAATTTTTTAATTTTTCAATTTTAAATTCACAATTATAAATAATTTATACATCTTAAGTTTATCTATTATTTTAAGAAAATTTTGATTTATCCTTTTAATTTCTCGACTAAAAGATAATTAATATATATGTATATAATCAATTATTTTTACACAAAATATAATTAAAAATAAATAAATTAAAATTATATTATATATAAATATTAACTATAAATTTTATTAATTAAAATATAACATATTATTTATAAATAAAGTGGAGCCAATACAGGTCGACTAAAGTCCAAAAAGCATGGTCCACCTTCATTTCCTGCAGCGTCTGAGTCTAGCTTGTTTCGATCATGTGACTAAATATCTAAACAATGATGGCATTTTTGAGCTTCATTCTGGAAGCCTTCTCCTCTGAATGTGTTGAAATATTCTTAAAGCTTTGGCATCTATCTATAATAACTAGATATTTTGGTTTTGGGTCAAGATACCTATCGTTTTTGAGCTATTTGACCTTTTCGAGCTTATATAATAAATGACAACAATAGACTTTGCTAGTTAGGCATTTTGGCCGCTTCCATGTCTTAAAACGATAAATTAAACTCACATTAAAAAAAAAAAATTGTAATTTCGTTCTATGGTTAAGATTGGGATACAATTACAAAATATCCATCAAACAAAAACTAAAATAAAATTCCTCAAGGGTTAATGTCTCGTATATATATAATTTGTCAATTTTGTCTACATATTATCACTCAACACTCATCATAAGAATAATAAAAACACCAATGGCGCCAAGAATAATTAAAGTGACTTCAATAATTGTGTAGCTAGATTCAATTTTATCCGTATCAAACTTGGATCGATAAGGTATATTTAACTTAGCGATGGTTACGCCCTTCGTCAAATAAACTAACATATATTCTGCAACCCAAAAAAGGGTAATACACACTAATACTTGCTACTTATTTTACTTGGTGTTGTTCTAGATAGACGTACAACAAGGCAGTTCTTGTCCCTTGCTGTTTCTCTGTTTCTTTGTTCGTATATTTACTGTTTCTCTGTTTCTTTTTATGTAAGATTCTCTCCTTAAACGGAGGTTAAAGATATTTGATGGAGGTTTATATGTACCAGTCAACACCCATTATCTGATAATAGTAAACTAATCACATCATGCGGCAGGCAAGTTGATTAAGATGGAAACCCCATCACCTAATTATATGCAATTAATTAATTAATAGTTTTGATATCTTTGTTAGAGTGGCATGAGTCATGACAATGAAACAAATCTCATAAATAATAAATAGTAAATAATAAAAATAAGATGGGATAAAAGGAGGGCGAGATAGAAAGTCATTGGCATAGTTATGGACATGATCAAAAGAAAGTAGCTAATGAACTCAACGCAAAGTAGTGATGGGGTGATAGTGTGATATCTCCACATGACCACATCTAGCCAACCCACTCTTTTGGAATACCTGTCCTTGTGTGGATCCTACATGGCCACCACCAACACATTGCTCATTTTCATTCCTTCAGTAACAATCAGAACGTAAAACTAAGAACAAGGGGGCATTCATGTCATCCTAGCTTTAGAGTTTAAATTAGAACATGAGCAAGATATAGAGATCTATCCAGCCCTGTTGTACACATTAAATTAGTAGTGTCGTTTTTTTTCTTAAATTTTTTTTAATGAGAAACCTGAGTTATTTAGAAGTTTCTTTAGCTCCTCGTTTTCGCTTTCTACTCTTCTTCAATAATCCTTTATCTGAAAGTGTCCGAAGTTTCTGCTTTTTCCGTTCCTTTAGTATGTCTTCAAAGCCATCATCCATCATTTTCATTTTTGCAACACGTCTGGCCTTGTAAACCTGCATATCAAAGTGTAACTTCAACACTGCTTAAATTTGCTGACAAATAAGAGCACTGGTACACCTGGTGCTAATATCTAACGAGCAACTGGCCTGAACTGATAAAATAACTGCATTTAGATCTACATTTAGCAAATGACCGTTAACCTCTAATTTGACAAACAAACAAAAATTAGAAAAGAAGCTTCAACTGATGTTTTACGAAGTTGCAACAATCCCCATGGTTGCCCGACTGATTGTAGCTCAATGGCACCAAGACCTCATTGTGAGGCATGTAAATAAAATGTCAGGGGTTCCATTCCCAGGAAATGTTAGTTGTGTAATGATATTAAAAAAAATATCCTCAAGGATGAGCATCATTAATTATGCATGTGGTGGATGAGAATGCTTGATAATCTCAGATCATTGCACTCAAACTTTGGAGTTTTTTATAACGTATATAGCCTTTATTGTTTTAAAAATGCATATTTAAGCTTTTATCAATCAACACAATACAAATAATTTTGTCGCCATCACCTAAAAAAATTGGATATTCTAATCATGTTAGAGAGCACCATCAGTGCGTATTAAATGAATAGATGACACAAATTATTATATTTAGAATTAAAAAAAAATATAAAGTAATTACATTATTATCTGCTTCAATACCCAGCAAAATCAAACTAAAACAGTGATTTATAGGTAAAGGGGGTAAAATTGCCAAATTGTAGATGCATTAGTAGATATATAATAAACTAGGAATTGAAAATCTTACCTTCGTGATATCAGACAGAACCTCGTTCTCTTTACATTCAAATTTCTCCAATTGTTTCCCAATAACAGCTTCTATTTTATGAATGAGTTCCACATCGTTCTGAAAAATAAAGAGCAGAATTTGATCAAAAATAAATAGGTGGAAAATAGATAACTCCTTATATTAGTTGAGATGTATGACATGCAAAGGATTTCACCAATTGGATGCTTATTGTAGAAAGAGCATAACGAAGATAGATGTTGGAAAATATTTACTAAAATTTTAGTTTAATAGCGCCGCACCTAAAGCAAAAAAGAAAGAGTATACAATCTGACATTGAGATCAAAGCAGCTTTTAAATTAGGGTCTTCATGAAGAAAATTGAAAAGTAGAATAGGGAAAGAAAAAACAATACCCAGCAAATCCACAGTCAAGTCAATTAAAAAGGAAGGAAACAGAGAAAATAAATTTAGGACAGAAAGAAAAGGAAAAATTGGCAGGAAACCTCCTTACAAGGACACAACTAGGCTACAATTATGCATTTGAAGCTGGAAAGTTGTAAGACAGATTAAGGTTTAAATCCCCAATTAAATTATGAAATGTCTAGAATACTTTCAACTAGAGCACTCAGTTGCATAACTTTGAAAAAATGTACACTTTGATTCTCTAGCTTCTGGCTTTTAGGACTAAAGTACATATTTTTTCAAAGTTATGGGACTAAAGCGCTTCAGTTGAAAGTAACAAGACTAAAATGCTCCTTTTGTAAAAGCTATGATACCTCTAGCGTCTTTCACCCCAAAAAAAATCTAGTTAACAAGGGGACAACTTACTTCACTAACAAAACTGATTGCTAGACCTCCTCTGCCTGCTCTTGCAGTACGCCCCACACGGTGTACATAATCTCTTGGATCCCTTAAATGAGATGAAAATTAGATTCTAAAGAGACTTTTGCAGAATGCTGAAAAACAAACCATATACATCCACTTCAATACAAACCTTGGAATATCATAATTGATAACAAGATCCACTGTAGGAATGTCCAAACCACGATTTGCAACATCAGTTGCAAGCAAAATAGGAACTTTCCCAGATTTGAATCGATGTAATGCAGCAAGCCTCAGAGACTGAGATTTGAATGAATGCAATGCTGCAATTTCCTGATCGAGCTCTTCCAGTAACAAATTTAAAAGGTGACAATTTCTGATGACATGACACAAGGAAAAACTAAAATGATTACCATACTTTTTCCTAATATAATAAGAGTATAATACCACAATTTTCTTTCAACCCTGGCTTGTAATTATTGACTATTGAAAGCCATAAATCAAGAAAAACAAGTATTTTCAAAACATACATTAGAAAGGTCCAAAAAATTAAACTACATCAAAAATAAAAGTACCTGCCCGTTGAGATAAATATAATGGCCGAGCGAATACTCATTTCTTCCATTTTAGATAAAATGTGTACCAGGTAGACATCCTTCACATGTTTGGGGACAAAAACATACTCCTGCTTAAGAGTGTCAACTGTCTTAAGACCTTCATATGCCTGATAAAAGAACGCATTATTTGAAGAAAGTTCAAGCAGCGTTTGCAAGTTATCTGTCATTGTCGCAGAAAACAAAAGTGTTTGTCGCGTCTTTGGTAAGCATTGAAACACCACCCTCAGCTCATTTTCAAACCCAACATCCAATAACCTGTCTGCTTCATCCAGAACAAGAAACTAAACCAAAACAAAAGCATTCTATAAATAACAATGGAAAAAAATCAAACAGATGATAACTCTAATACCTCTACAACCAACACAGAAACCTCAACAAAAAATTAAAGGAGGAAAAACCCTTTACCTTAGTTCTGGAAAAAACAGGAGGAATATCAGTATTCTCTTCAAGCAAGACCTTGATTCTACCCGGAGTGGAAATTACAACATGAGGTCTAGCCATCAAGCTTTTAGCTTGGGTTAACATATCCATTCCTCCAACAATAACTGAGCACCTTAAGTGAAGAGACGAACCCAAAGCCCTGAATTGCTCAGCCAACTGGTAAGCCAGCTCTCGAGTCGGCGTGACCACTAGTGCAAACACTCCAAAGGGGTCCTCAGCCAACCGGTGAAGAATTGGCAATGCAAAAGCAGCTGTCTTTCCACTGCCAGTCTGAGCCAGACCCAGAACATCCTTTCTCGCAAGTATCTTTGGAATGCAATGAGATTGTACAGCTGTGGGCTTCTTCATCCCCAGCTCCTTGCAAGTCCTTGCAGCCCAGTCTGCAAGCCCCAGGTCTTCAAAATTCGTCATGTTGAGGCCCGGATTTGTGTTGGTCGATTTCTCAATTTGGGGCTCGGAATCAGAGTGATCTGGTTTAAGAGCAACAGTGGTTTTTGACTTGGAGTTTTTTGGAGGTTTAGGGTTTTTGGTGGGTAGTTTGGAAAATAGTGGAAATTTTTCATCGAGTACAATTTCTCCGTCTTGCTCCATTATGATTCTTTGTTGGATGATCAATTTTCAAAGAGATCCAAATTAGATAACAAAGTTAACTACTCTCCAATTCTTCCATAAATAATTAGACAATAAATATAAAATACTGACTCTAATAGAAAGGTACAAAGGAGATAAAAGAAAAGGATAATACAAAACATGAAGCAACAAAAAAAAAACACCAGAACTCATCTTCGTGAGCTTCATGGCAATTGCACTCAGATGAAGAAAACAAAATTACGACAATGTTGCAGGAACCAAATCATCATAAAAATGACGCCCGTGAAATATATTGAACAGTTGATAATAATACATTTGAATGATTGAAAGGATACATAAATCATCATATTAATCACAAAACTAGCTAACATCAGAGTACCATATATACGAGGATGGCAATTCTAAGCATAAAGAATAAAATTGAAAACAATTAATCAAGGTAAGGCAGAGAAATTACATTTTACAAGCTAAAACCAAACAAGCAAGAAGTTGACGGGCAAGAGAGTGAGAGTGGACTGTCGAAACTATTGGCCGGCGGCAATGGAGTTAGAAGATACTTGACGGTCAGGGTTGATGTGGAAAAGGGAGAGAACAAAATTAGGGCAAGTGGAATCGAATGGGGGACTTTTGCGGTTTTGTTTGTCGCAATTATTTTTTTTAACATTAAATATTATAAAGAAACAAATAAAATTTTAATGAAATAAAAAAACATAAAGATAATTGGTAAAATATAAACTATTTTTTTTTTTTACCTACAATATATTTTGGATGCAAATTAACAACTTATTACATATAGAATTCTAAAAGAAAACTATTAGTTATAGGATAGATTAGTAACTATTAAATATTCAATTAAGATAAAAAAAAAAAGGTAGAAAGTTGGAACCATTAACCTTATCCCTAGTATAAATATCAATTTTTTAATTTATGCAATTATTTTGAGTATTATAACAATTAGAATAACATTAATTGATATTTATAAATGATACTATTTTATAAATTAATTAATATAATTATGCTCTTACTAATGGTAATAGTAATTATAGCATATTCTTGCAACGATTGTGTATGGGAAGATAATTAATGAGTTTGAAAAAATATATATTACTAGGTTTGTACTTATATTATTGTTTAATACCTATTTTTAATCATATTATTAAATGATACAATTTTATTAGCTAAATTAATTGATAGATAATTTTTTTTATCAAATTAGTATGATAATCCAAAATTTTAGAAGATATCAGGGGAAGTTTGACATTTAGTATTATTTTTTACGGAAAAAAAAAACAAGAGAAAGGAGAATTTTTTTATTTTAAAATAACAGTTACATTTATATATGTAAACTCGTATTTTTTTTAGTGATCACAAGAAATATATATTATTATGGTAAAAAAAAATAAGCGTAACAATTCATAATTTTTTAATTTGTTAACGTCAAATTTACATATAAATAAAAATTGAGTGAGAATTGTTCTTAATTATTAAAAGGAAAAATAGACTTACTGTTATGGATAACAATTTATACATGTTGGATTAGTTTCTTGATCAAATTATTACAGTTTAAATTTAATTTAATTCGTATCATTAATTGTTAATCTTATTTTACAAAAAAAAAATTGAATTGATATAAATTTTTATTTATATGTATTAATTTATTTATTTTACTTTTATTTAACTTAATGTTAATCTTTAAAATATTATAAATTGTATTTTAATTTTTAATCTAATTAGAATAATAAAATTTTAAACCAAACTCAATGTATTCTAATTAGAGTTTTGTAAAGTTTTGTTGATTTAATTTTGAAATGAAACTCAAACCAACTCAATCTTAATTTGTTCTTAAAAAATAAAAATTAAATTAAACTAACTAAAAGTGTAAAATCAATTCAAACCTAGTTGATTATATTGGTTTTATTTTTTCTTTGTAAGTTACAACTATAATTTTTATTCATTGAAAATAAATTTGATTCTATAAACTTTAAACTTTATAATTTGTATTATATGTACATTTATATGTGTTGATTGTATTGGTTTTTGATTATTTTTTTTTGTAAATTATGCGTGTAAATTTTTGTTCCTTCAAAATAAATTTGTATTATATATACATATTATATCATAATTATTAATATATAAGTTAGATATTTTTAAGCTTTCAATGTAAGATATGCATATATATTAATTTAAATATTTCTATTTATATCACTCACACAAATATAAATACAAAAAAAGATTTATGATTATAGATGACTAAGATTAAAAATTAAGACTTTAAATTTTTAAATTGAATAAAATATTAACTAAGAAAAAACAAATACATAAATTAATATATATATATATATAATTGGTTTGGTTTTTAAAATTCTATAACCGAATCTGTCCATACTTGATCAATTTTTCAAAATTTAAAATCAAGTCGACTTAAAATCTTTTAAAACTAACAAAATTGGATTAAATTAGTTTGGATTCATTAGGTTGATATATTTCGAATAATTTTTGTATACTCCATCTAATAGCATTAAACATACAAATAAAAGTTTGGCTACAAATTTTTACAAAATTTTAAATGAAAGTTTTAAAACTATAAATATATTACAAAACAACTCAATAAATCACTACTTAAAATTAAAATAAATGAATATAAAGACTTAAATTTCATACAATTATTTGGTGATAATATAATATATTTGTACATATACTTAACAATAATAAAATTATAAATTAATTTGACAGATACATAAACAAATCAATAAATTTATCATAAGTATTTTATATGAAATAATTCATAAATTAAAAAAACACTATAACATATATCATTTTTAAATAAAATTTGAAAGTACTCATTTAACTATTAACATTCATTATTAATAAAATATTATATATTTTTGTAAATAAGTGAATAATTAATATATGAAAATTAAAAATATTAAAATAAAAATAGTAATATCAAAAAATTTAAGAAATAAATTAATAAATTTAGCATATAGAAAAATTATAATAATAATATATAACAATAATTATAATTATTTTTTGTTTTTATGCTATTGGACTAACTCTAACTCAATACTAAACTGAACTTAATTTTGTTGTGTTATTATAGCTAACCCAAATTTAATTTATTCATATTTTGTTCATAATTTTTTATTCGTATTTCATTTGAACAATAAAATTACAGTATAAATTATTACCTTTATTTAAGTTGTTAATTATAGATAGTATCATCTTTAAAAAATGTTGTTTTTTATTTACTTTGAAGATAGTTGGTTCCTGTATTAAAATATTTATTCTTAATCATATATAAAAAAAAATTGCTTATCCATTACAATTATATAATAATTTTAAAAATAATTTATCTTTACACATATACATAGCTTTAAAATTATTATCTTTAATAAAAATATATTTTAAATTTAATTTATTATTACTCTAATATAAATTCTTTATTTTTATAAAAAAATTACGAAAATGTATTTTCAAAATAATTAATTTTTATTACTCTTTATGCAAAAGTAAAAAAAATATATAAATTTATTATCTTTATAAACTAAATTATATTTATTTTTATTAATATAATAAATTTATAATATATCACTTAATAAATAAAAATTAAAATATATTTGTATTGAAAGTATTAGAATTGACTTACTCTTTTTCAAATAACGGACGAGAATAGGCTAGCCATTTCCTTAACATCCCATGAAATAATAGTGACCATTAACTTATCGTTGTACTTTCCATATTTTACCGCCACCACTAAACGACAGCAGCGAAAAAATACTTTCTAAATAAAAAAAGCTGAGCATGGCCCATGTGAATAAAATGCAAGGTCAGATCCTCTAATTATTTTCCAAAAAAGAAATTGTTTTTGCTATTTTCTGACCATCAAATAGTAATATTAAAGCACTACAAATTTTGTTTAATATGGGTGAGATTGGTAATAATTTTCTTCTAATTTTAAATAATTTTTAATCAAATATATTTAATAATTATTTTTAATTTTTATTTTCATATATTTAAAGAATCATTAACACAATATAAGATAATACATAATACATCTTTAAAAAGAAGAGTTTTTAAATTATATTTATGATTTCTAATTTTTTTCATTTTCACTTAATATTTTTTAAAGAATAAATAAAATATTATGATTTTTATATATATAATAATAACCAAAAAAATTATTAATTTTTAAGTTTTCGAAAAAAATCATAAAATAAATTATGTTACTAAACAATTTTTAAATAATTTTTGATTTTTTTCTCTTTAAAATCATATTGATGATTATTTTTACAAAAGAATCAAAAATTACAAAATCAATTATTTAATTAAAAATTAATAATTATAAATCAGAATCCAGACATAAGCTAATTTAACAGTTTAGTATTTTTAAAAATAAAATATTATCTTAATATTAGTAAAATTTATTCTGAAAGTATAGTAAATTTTTTCTTACTTTTTAATCATCACTCTATTTTTATAGAAAATATGGAAAGGAATGATAGTGTTATCATATTATCAAGTTAATATAGTTTGATTAATTAATTAGATTTTAATATATTTTCTAGACCATAAACTTAAAAAGAAAGAGATTAATTAAGAATTAATAATTTATCTATTAAAATATTATTTTTTATTATTAAATGATTAAAATACGATAAATATTAATCATTAATAAGAATAAAAGTAAAATTAATTAAAAATGATAATATTTTAACATAAAATAATTTAAATATATATTTTTTTATTTTTAAAAATTTAAAAATCAATAAAATGTTAAAATAAAAATAGTTATAATAATTAAATATTAAAAAAATATTTTATGAATTTTTTTATATGAATTATCGTTTTATCATTGTTAAAAAATTATGTTTTAATCACATTTTAATTATTTTAATAGAAAAATTATTTATGATTAATTGATTTTTTTTCCCAAAATTAAAGAATTATAAAACATATTTATAGAAATAAAAGCATACTAAAATTTAACTAAGAATTTTAAAGACAATTTTTTTTCTATAAAATAATATTTTTATTATTTTTACACGTTATATTAAAAATATACAAGAAAATTGCAAAGGTTTCTAATTCTAAGTGCATAATGCATACATACAAACCATAAAAACTGTTTATTGCATTTTGAACATTGTAGATCGTCTTTTTCACTACCTCTAGAGAAAATAAGACACCACTATCTACAGTTATTAACCCAAAACTTATGTATAATCACTATATACCAAAACCTATATTTCACAAACTTACATAACCTTATCTTTTCTCCTTGTTGTCTTACTTCTTCCAATCCATCACATTTGTCTTCATTACTTTTCCACTTCTATCAGCTTCTATGAACATATTGTATAGAGAGAGGGGAATAGCTCACGTCCTTGGAGGGGCATTACGGTAAGTTCACTTTGAATAGTAGAAGGGGCAATATGGTACTTAACTTGAGAATACTGGAAGGCTAATATTCTATGATTAGGCCTCCCATAGGGGCACGGTGGGGAATTCCTTTTCTTCGTTTGGCCGTTCTGTAATTAACAGAAGTTGGGGGTGGCGTTGATGGTGTGAAACTCAGGACCTCGTCCTTGTTGCTCTTTGATCGGCCATGGCTTCTTCTACAGTACGATTCCTCCGAGTCAGATGTCATCGCCTTTATTTGATTTTTCTTCTGGAAATTCTTTGAGGTTCCAATGATCTGAAGTCGATGAATTTCAGGATTATTAGTATAAAATAGAACACTATTTATAGCCAATAAAAAATTGAAATTCATATCAGACTGAAATGCGATGATGTATTTAATAATGAGCTTGATTGCCCAGAAATGGAGGCACAGAAAGTGATAAAAGGTATGAATTCAAAGTCTCACACTACTACCCCACTGATGCCTCAAAGAAGATTTTCTTAGGAGCATACAAGTAGGGGAGGAGGATAGAAAAGTCAACTCATTTCGACCAACCATACGAGATGACATTAAGCTTAGGCTGATTGGTTTAATTTTCTTCGGGACAAGAAAAATAGAAAAATAAAAAATTACACTGTAGACTTTCTCGCTAAGTTCTCCTTCAATTTTTTGACGACGAAACAGATGGAAATCAAGAAATGGGACATTCTAATACCTTGCAGCCGAGAGAGCAGAATCTGAAGGGATCGAGGAGACTACGCTTGCAGACTTCGCACGTGTGAGTGACACCTTTGCCAGGCCTAGGTTGAGGCCTCCTGTTCAAGAACACAACTCTGGCACTGTTGATAACGTAGGTTTGGACACCACTGATATCTAGCACCTTCTGAATCTCTGAGACCCTAATCACATCATGGTATGAAGACCGCCTTATCTGTCATTTGCCCAAAATACAGAGCAAAACCCAATCAGCTATTGATGATTCTTATTATGTGAATAATGCAATATTTATGCAAGCCTAAGTGAAACTTTTGAGCAGGAAACATTAAAAAAGTGAACTTTCCATTAAAAATAAAAATAAAAAGAAGTTTTACGACTTCCATTTGAAGAGAAATCAAAATGGAGACTAGTTCTCAATGTTTACAAAATCGAGCAAGGAATATCTTTCAACCCAATTGGTTCATTACATAAAGAAATAAAAATCTTTTCTCAAATTGGAACTCCATTGAGGAAAAAAAATCTGTATTAACAGAGATTCTATAGACTTCCCAAATTGAAAAGAGAGAACTTTTTAGAGGGATGATTGAAATAGAAGAGTCCAATTATGGAGAGAAAAAGGAGATGAAAAAGAATAAACTTTAATGACAGTGAGAAAAAACTCAGAGCAAAGCTTAATGAAAACAGGGGAATCTGAAAATTTCAGGGATAGTGTTGAAACCTGAATGATACGATGGTCCTTGTGATAGGTAAGGCAGAGAGAACAGATAGCACCATTCATACAATCTAAGCAGTACATATTACATTCACTCTTGTGGGCATCGGCGTGTGACTTGCATTGAACAAAGAAGTTCTCTTCAAGGAGAAGCTTCAACCATGGCGGCCATCTGTTATCCTCATCAGCAGGACCTCCAGCACCCTATCAAAACAAAACAAAATTATTAAATCAGTTCCAGTTAACAAATCCATAAAAAAACTAATCAAACCAGAATAACAATTGTTTAATAGCAAGAGACCCAGAAAGAGGCTTCAAAAGTAGAATGAGAACACAAAGACGACCCAGATGAAAAAAGAGTTAGTACCATGATTCTCCTGCTCTTGGGCTTGATTTCACGGATAGTGGTGTCTTGATTTTCGATCGCCAGCTTGACTGAACTTAGAGAAAAAACTGTTTTAGTTCAATGTGGAGTCAGAGAGAGAGGAAGAGAGTGTTATTGTAGAGAGTGGGTTATTAGAGAAAATAAATTAAGCGATAAAAAGAGACACAGAAAATGAGTTTATTAGGTTAAAAGAAGGAAAGAAGAGTGGAGGCGATGAGGGAGGGAATGAGTTCTTGTAGAGAGTGTAGATAGTGGGTTTTTTTTTTTAATAACATATACACGTACACCTACTTTTATACACATCTTTACGATAAATAATTCAATATATATTATTATAACATAAGACAATAATTATAATGGTGGAAGGTGTTTTTAGGAAGATACACTGTTACAAAGAGTAAGAGAGAAAGAGAGGTTGTTCTTATCCCCACAAAGTCCACAGCCGAACGAAGCTCCGAACCCAAACCAATTGCAGATGCTTTGGGTGCAAGGAACTCACTTCCTTTCATTTTCAATAATTTCCATGCTCTCTTTGGTCTTATCATATTTCCTTCTCTTGTTAGTTTTTATTAAATGGGTGCGGTGTCGAATCAGTGATGAGTAGGATACTAAAGGTCTGGATGGACTTATGTTTTTTATTTTATAAATCTAAAAACATTTTTATTGTATTTATTTTAGGTAGTAAATTTTAGCTTTGTTATTTTTAAAAAATGAGAAATGGATGTAAATTAAATTTGAAAATTAAGATATTAAATATAAATTTAAATGTATAATTTATTTAAAATATTAAACTTATTGGGTATTTTTCCCTAAACGGATTTTCTAAATCTGTATTTTATTATTTAAACCCCCGTCATTATTAGTTATATACATTACCGCATATTGTATTCTCAAGATTTATTTTATTTTAGCAGTCGCAGACCAATTCCATAGTTTGTGCTTATCTTATGTCACACCCTCCATTTATTAAATTAATTATACCCATTTTATTATTAGAGTATTGGGGACTAGCTTTCATTGATTAATAGGTACATCATAATTGTTGAATGGTTTGATTACATCTTTTTATTTTTTTAAGAAAATAAAAATAAAAATAATATTTTTAAAATTTATAATAATAAAAATAATATTGTTTAAAATGATATTTTATAATGATTCATGTTAATCAAAAATTAGATATAACCTTTCTCATTTGACTTTTATATAAAAATACATTTAATTTTTATTATCTAATTTTGACTAAATATTTATTTAATTTAATTAACTAAAATTAAATAATTATCAACCTAGTTAGAGTTTAATTGTTCAATGATCTCATTTGTTAGAACAAGTTTATTAAGTGTTGATTCTACTAGTTAGAATTAAATTAGATAATTATCTAATTAATTAGATTTTAATTAAACGATCACTCATCGAAATTAAACTAAACATATATTTAACTAAATAAATAATTGTCTACCTTGGAGTTTGGTCTGTGATAATACTTATTAAAATATAGTTAAATACATGTTTAATTAAATTAAATATTTGAATAATTAATTAAATTTTGATTTGTGATGATTCTATTAAACTATTTAGAGTATTGTTCAATTCTATAAAATAAAAGACATGTTTTTATCAGTTTTTTAGTTCGATATGGGTACAATTTTTTTTTTATCTAGTTAAATATACAAATGTGTGTTTATTGTACACTATTTGGAAGATATCTTTGTTCAGTTCCATGAGAAATTGGTGGGTAGCTCGTCAGAATTATGAGTTCAAAAGTAGAAATGAAAATTTGTTATTTCACTTAGAAATTCACTAAAATCCCCATAATAGATTAGTTTTGATTTTGAAAAATAACAATCACAAGTGAAATTACACTAAATTATAAAGACACTCGTGCTAGTCAATTCTGCTTCCAGTATTCAAGCATCCAATTTAGTAAATATTGAAGTTTGATCTTGATTACATTTTCCTTCTTTAGGTTGTTGGTATTTAATAGCTTCATCAATAGTAGTAGGTGGAAGATCAGACGAACCAGTTCTTCCATGTCATGGAACTGTAATTGACTTGGTGGCTTTGGTTTCCACTCCTTATTACCAATTGTTGCAGATAAAATACATAATATTATAAATAATATATCGAAAGTAAATATATGTACCTAAATTCAATCTTGATTCATTTGTAGTTTCCTCGCAATTAGATGATAGTGAAGAAAAAATATTTCAAACGTAGACAAAAAGGCAAGCATATGGATGCGATTCGAAGATTAGAGTTCAAAATCCAATCAGATGATGGGCGAGGGTGGAGGGTTGGAGGCTACCAGATCGGGGATGAGCGTGAGAGAGAGTAGTAAATTAAGGATTGGTAATGTTTGATCTATATTACAAGGGTAAAATTTGAGCATCGTTTTAAAATAAAGAGTTCTTACAATTTTTGTGCAATATATCTACTTTATAATTGTGATCAATGCTAAAAAGTGGACATAATAAGGTGCACGAATGAGTGATTATATATAACTTTTTTTTATCTATGTAGGTGTCCGACATTGCAACCTAATTAGACATGGTATGTCATGCCATTAATAATAGTAATATCGTTAATTTTATGCTTTCGTTCTTCAACATAAATGGTATTTATATTTCTATATATTCTTTACTTTGATATTTTTATTATTTTTCTTACAATTTGATCGGTTTTTTTTTGTGTGTGTTTACAATTTAATCCATTAAAAACTAATTACATTTTGATTCACTCTCTTTGTTTTGTTTTATTAAATTTCAAATTAATCTCAAATTTTAAATTAAATATATGAATATTAAAAAGTAAAAGGTCAAATTATAAAAAATAAAAATAAAGGTATAGAAATATGAGAATTTTAAAAATAAATTGATTAAATTAAAATTAAAATTAATAGGAGATCAAATTGTAAAATATAAAATATATGAGCTATTAGTGTAATTCAATCTTAAAATAATAATAAAAAGCAAGTGAATATTAAAAAATATAGTATCAAAACATAAGAAAAAATAATAAAGAATTTAGCCTTTTTTTAAAAAGAAAGAAAGGGAAAAACACACACACACACAAACTCTTTAAAAGGTTTCCTTATTTTAGACTTGGAACAAATAACATGAACGCCATATTGGTTAAAAAAAACAAAAAATCAAGGATCATGCTATCGTAACTGTATATAGAAAAATAGATGCAATGGAACAAACAAAACAATTATAACAAAAATATAATATTCAACCAAGCCCATGCTGAACTCTAGAACAAATAAATGTCCTACATGAATTGTAAAGTAAATTCTTGCACGAAGGTTGCGATGACATTTTAATACTTTTGTTTATGATATTAGGATTTATTGGTATTTTTATTTGTAAAATGTTTCATTTAAATTTATATTCTTCATAACTCTCGTATATATTATTATACTTATGTATTCATTCGTATATATTCATAACACTTAATAATATTTTATACTAAACTTTGCGTTAGTCGATTGACTTAGTTTTGATCGACTTCTATCGAGTCCCTATCGAGTTGTTTATGCATTTACTTTATGGATCGACCTTCAATCGAGTATTACTCTATAGTCAAAATACTTAAAGCATCTTGATCGATAGAGCGAATAATTAGTGAGATTTAAAAATGTTATTTAACTTGACATGTGTGAATTATATAATATCTCTATTTTAATTAAGTACATTAAAACCCCTAAAGATTATTTCAAAACTTTTTTTACTAATCATGTTTTAAAAGGATAATTTCTGAAGAGTTAATCAAAATATTGATTAGAATCTACTAATGTTAATTTTAGAGGTTGTGAAAATAAAGTTGTTACTCATAAGTAAAATATTTTGGAACATTATTTTATGAAAGGTAGTATAAAATAAAGCTTGTATTTGAATATTAAATTTTTATAGTAGATAAATTAGATGATCATAAATACTGATAATTTTACTCCTAGATCATTGTTTTAACTTATATTATTTTAATTTAAAAATCTAAAAATCTAATGTTTATTTTTAATTTTTATAATTTATTATTTATATGCAAGTACATATCTTACCATTGTGATTAGGTTATGAGTTTATAATTTGATAAAGTTAAAAATAATTTATTCATCTTTTCTAGATTTATTTAATTTGTTCTTAAACTTTCGTGTATTAACCATTAACAATCGGGCAAAACAGGTGCTAAAGAATACCCGTATGAAAATTGTTTTAAATTTAATAAATAAAGTAAAATAAAATTGAAAATAGTAACAAAAAAGAGCACTGCTGCAGTAGTCCTTGGCTGGTGCTCTCAAACGTTTATCTATTAAGTAAATGATTCCCATTGTTTTTGATGGTGGTGTTTTCAGTGCTTCAATTTAGTGCATTTTTTAATATATCATCGATTGATGATTTGGGTTATCTTTAAAAGATACTTTGTAGGGATCTGATCAAAAGATAATTTGGGTTATTTTTTATTCTTCTTGAACTTTTAAGATTTGATTACTATCATACAATTTTTGCATGTAATGTCTGTCTACATATGCATTTCTTCAATGAATTTTTTCTTTAACTAATTAACTACTTAGCCGCCCTATAATAAAATAAAATAAAATTTCCTAATTGTCTTCTTGAAATGGAAAAAAGATGGAGCTAAAGTTAATAACTTCACTATTTTTCGTACATAGATTACTTTTTTTTAATTAAACTCTCTATAAAAAGTCAACGTATCTTGACCATTAAATAAAAATCCGGAAAAACTCTATGCTTGCCCTGATTTTGAGTCACGATTAAACCACTTTTTTTCCATCACCATGGCTGCCAAGAATAAGTTTTATTTTTCTTTTTGTTATGTTTGGTTACCTTGTTTGAGATTGTGCTAAAGAGATCTTGTTCTAGCTTTCTTCTTATTTTTTCCTTCACTATTTGGAGTTCTTCTTTCTTTTACAAGTATATCGATATGCTTTTTACTACTCTTTTGTCTTGGGTTCTTGCTTTCCAATTTTTTTTTTAATTTTTTAATGTATGTATACTGCCACGTGTTTACAGTAATCGCTTCTATTACTGCATCATCTCTTTATTTCACAAAAAAAAAAAATTACATCCTCTATTCATTCTAAAAAAACTGCATTATCACTTAAGAAAACCACTATATTTTTCTTTATTTATTATTTTTAGATTCTTTATTTTTTTTTTGTTTTATTTTTTATATACTTCATTTTGTATATTTTTTTTTCCAAAAAACTTCTTTTTATTTTATGTTTTTACCTCTCAATTAGTTCTTTTTAATTTACTATTGAAAGACTTTCAAAAACTTTGCTAATATTATTAAAATTTATCTCTCTCAAGAAAGAAAATTTTAATATATAATTTTATGTCGTGATTGTTGAACTCCCAACATAATTAAGGTATGAGTGATATTATACTAGAGAGAATCTTTGAATTTTTTTATGTCTAAGGAGGTTAATTACCCACCTCTTGTAATTATTAGTTTCTTGAAAATTTCCCCAAATTTGATCATTTTAATTGTTTTGAATATTTACTGATAAATGTGAGGTCTAAATATTGCTCATTCATGCATACTTAAGTCTCTAATCCGTTGAAACCTATTAAATATTTGATTATTTTTAAAATTGGGTTGGAATTTAGAGGAAAAAAATATAAATAGGAGAGAAAAATATGATTATTAACGACAATAAAAAAAACTATAATATAACTATTTGTTTTCTTTGAACTTACTGATATTTTTGAGAATAATATAAATTTATTTAGTTACTTTAACATTTCTTACCATATTAAATGGAAGAATTATAATGATTAATAAATGTTAAATATATTAAAATTTAGTTTAATAATCTATCGTATGTTGTTCTGGATAAAGAATATACATTCATAATGATAATAAATATATTAATAAAAGTAACGTATAAATTTAGGGTGTTGCACATGTTTTGATTTATTTATATCAAAAGGTTTTGACAAGTATCCTAGTATTTACTGTCCAGGAAAAATTGATATTATTTTAAAGTTTTCTATTAGTGGATTATTTTTTAGGTTTTTTCGATACAAAAAATAACTAATTTAACGTAAATATAAATTGATCTAATAAGTTCATTATTTTTTTCTTTATCAATTATTTAATTAATTTTACTTTTAATTACTTGGTTAGAAAATATATGTTTATTTTTTTATAACATTAAAATAATATGTCCATTTATATTATAATAAAAATAAAAATATGTTTTTTCAGAATAAATTAAAAATAAAACACAATATATAAAAAGAATTATTTCATATAATTAAACCTATATTTATTTTATTATATATATATATTCAAAATTACCAATTGTCTAGGAAACCCCTCTATCTTGGAGCGGTGGAATTCTGACATTGCTTTTCTAAAATTCTGATATTCATACCATCGATCAAGTACTATTATGAAAGAAAATAAAGATTACAAACATTAAATAAATAAAAATAATTTTTAATAATATTAAATGTCATTGACTTAAACATAGTTCAACATAGGACATAATTTAACTGCGAATAAAATAGATAAAATTTAATTTAAAATACGATTAATATGAAATGTTTAAGATAAATTTTTTTAATACAAAAATATACGAATATGATATAAGAATTATTATTTTATAATTACACATTTTAAAATTATTATAAATATTATTTTTCTAAGAAAAATAACCCCAATTAGTACAAGTATTGCATCAATGTCTTTCAGAAAATATATTGTTCTACTTACTGGATCGCGTTACCTATGTGTGGAGAATAATATCTCAAACATGGATTTTGTTGAGAATCACATATTCCTTCCATTGAAATTTAATGGAATTGTTTTATCTTTATTCATAACATTATTATCACAAAAAGACAAATAAATTTATCTAATTAATTGAAATTTATTGAGAAGTAGTTGATGATTCGCAAGAATAGTTCCACTTTGGAACTTTGACATTAGATTCTTTTATTCATCATCCTCTTTGTGTGTTGTATAATGAATATATTGAATATATTAGAGTTGGCCATAATAATTATTCTAGATGACTGATTAGGAATCAGAAGCCTTTCTTTGTCTAATTGTTTCTTTCTTCCAATATTTTCTTAGACTAATTTTTGGACCCGTAAATATATAAGGGTTGGTGATTTAAATTTTATAAGTGTAAAGTAATATTAATTGTTAAATAATAATAATGATTGCTCTAATTTTTTTTATTTTACAAATAAAAAAAGAAAATAAGTTTTTAAATATAAATTTTGTTAAGTAAATTGCTTTTATTATAAGAAAGCGAAAATTTGATGTTAAATTTTTTTGTAAAGTGGTTTTCACAAATTATTATTAAATAGATAATTAATTAATATATTAATTTAATAAAGAATAAATATACAATAATAAACATTTTATAAGTAATAATTAAAATCCAAATACGATACAAACATTATTGATTTGACATAATATTTAGGCATATAACAAGATAATGTATATGAAATTGTTTAATTAATATTTTTATTATTATTTAAAATTACTTGTACATGAGAACAATAAATAAATTTTTTTATATAAAATTAATTAATATTAATTATATATATTTTTAGATTTGATATAATTTCACTATAAAAATGATTAATTCACCACAAATTAATATAATAGACTCATAAATTAAATGATCAAATATGACTCACTCTTTAAATTAATAAGCATACACTATATGAATTTACATGCTTAACGTAATTAAAAATAACTATATATATTATTAAAGATTGAAAAAATGTAAATTGATACACAATAAAACTCTCAAACTCTCAAACTAACTATCCATCGAAAAATATTTTTTATAATTACATTTTGATATGCATTCAAGGAAAAAGAAAAAGAAAAGTCGACCGACAAAGATCCTGAATTTTTATATATAAGAAAGATATGTATAACTTACATTAAAACAAAATAAAAAAATCCAAAGATATCCACTGCTAGCTAGCTACTACTCTCAAATGAATTTTGATTTATGAAGAAGTCGGCATCTTTAGACCTATACCACTATCACAAAGTCCCCGTCATACTCATAATTCACCCACTTGCCATGTTTACATTTGTGTGAAGAGCGAGGTGAGAGGAGTTTATTTAATCTTTAATTAATATCTAAACAATAAGCTTACTGTATTTTTATATATAATTTAATACAGTCCATATTTTTTTTAATCAATTAATTTAATTAATCTTAATTTTCCTTTTGCTTCGTCAACAAAAATATGTAAATTCTAAACATAAATGGATGGTTGAAGACACACATATATATATATATATATATGCACCTTATTTGTTCCAATTCATGGTCTTATAGGTTCGATTTCCCACCTATACAAGTCACAATCCCTCCCTTATTTAGGCATGAGCCCTTATATTACCACAATACCATCATTTCATTAAGATAATAAAATATATTTTTTCCCAAACACAAGTTATCATGGCATGACAGACCCAACAGAAAACGTGGTTGAAATTTAGATGACATCTTTTTCCCAAGGGATAGAAAGAAAGTTAGAAGAGACATTGGTCAAAAAAAAAAAAAAGGGATGAGAAAATGTGGCTTTGTAATTTGTATTTATTATTCGTAAATATATACAATAATTACTAATTACGATACACGATATAATTATCTAAAAATTTAATGATTTTTATATTTAAAATTATTACGTCACATGAAACAATTATAAATATTACCTTGTGGACGCTTATCAATATTATCGAAACGAAAGGGAATATATGAGTCAGATAATTTTTTTAGCAAACACGATGGGAGGAATAATTTATCATTTGGGTCTCTCTTGGCGGCACTCAGCACACCAGACATGACCAAAAGACCATTGCTGATGCTGTGATGCGTCTTGTGTACGTGTGCTCGTTTCACACAACCCGTGGATTTGAGTAATTGACAATATTACGCCATTTAATTCTTGTCCATTATTGGTTATCGCTTCAATTAATCGTTGTATTTATAGTACATGTCACAACCTTACCTGCTTCTACCTGTCTGTCTTACTTCAGGCTAATTATAATATATATGTATCATGGCTTTTCGGGTTCGTTATAACAACCTACTGAATTCAACTGCGTCATTTATCGCCAGTATGAAGTTATTGGTTACAAAATATTTGGTAATGCATGGCTCGGCGGTATTACTCTACGTCTCTACCAATTGAAAACCATATTTTAATATTTCATTTATTTAATAAAAAATAATTTTTTAATGTAATTAATTTTTTATAAATCTATCATTTCATATGTAATTAAGTATTGAGTATTTATAACATATAGATCAAAAATTATAATTCAAAGTTTGAAATTATTGGGTTTTGAAAGCAAAAGTTCAAATTATATGATATTATGTTAGAAGAAGTTAAAAATTTACTCTCCTAAAATTTTTAAATATATATCGAAAGAAAAATTAATAATACTTTTATATATCTATATTAAGTTTTTAAAAGAGTTAATTTTTCAATAATTTTTAATATGGTATTAAAGTTAAAGGTATTATTTTCAAAGCTTTGTAACTCAAATTGTTATTTAATTACAATTGTTTGATTTACATGGTATATAGAATCAATATTTATATAAAATAATAAATATATAAAAATATTGTTAATCAAATAAGATACTTGAAAGCTTATTACAAATATTAAATCAAACCTTAAATACTTTTAACAATTTATGTATACATTACTATGCAAATAACGATTATACAATTTAAATAAAGAATCAGGAAGACAGAAAAAAAGAGTAAAGTGAGTAGGTTATATATTTAATATATAAATATTAAATATTAAAAAAGTTACACGGTTAAATAATGATTAATTTTATATTTTTTAAGCAAAAATAAGAAATAAATAATCAAATTTTTTTCTCAAATATTTATGATAAATTAAGAAAAATTAATAACTAAAGATAATCAATTAAATGTTATAAAATAACATGATAAAAAAATCTTGTAAAACAAACGTTACAAGAAAAGAGGTTCGTAGGTATAAAGTGTTTAGTAGCAATAAATGATAATTTCATAACAAATTTTCTAATAGATCCAAATCACATTTGTAGGATTATTTGAGTCCTAATTTTTGAATATGTGGTTTGTCATTTTTTCCATAAATTTTTAAAATAAAATTGTTACTAAATCTATTTCGTAGCTAAATATTTGTAACTATAACTAATTTTTTCAGGAAAAGTTACATTTCTTATAAATAGTATCAAAAATGAGTTTAGATAACATTTTAATAATAACTTAGAAACAAAATTAAAATTTTAAAATTATATGCTTGTTTATCTCTCAATAAAACAAATACCCATATATAAGAATGTTTTTGATAATAAGTACAAGTTCTTACTATTTACAATCTCAATTAATTAATGAAAAATGAGAAAATACAAAGAAATAACTAAAGAAAAAAATAATTACACAAAATTTATTACTTAAAGTCTTAAATCGTTTAATATATAATTTTTTATTTTTCCTTGTATAAGAGTAAAGTAAGATGTAATATTTATTTTTTAATTAGTTAATAAATAACATGTAAAACTTTCAATACGTTGTTCTTTATTTTTGACCATTTTTTTTTAATATTTTAAGTTTGTAGGAGAATTGTTTATTAAAAAGTTATAACCCTTACTCAGCTAGTGTGCGACTATTGTGATTTTTCTTCAATTTCAGTTTTTTTTTTTTGAATTTTTGCTGACTCTATGGTAAATTAAGTGTTCTCACACAAAGGTTTGATTTTGTATGCGCATACATAATGTAAACCAGTCCTTAGTCCTAATATTAATTATTATGATTTAAGCTTCAATATGAAATGTTAAATTATTAATAGAAGTAATATATTTTAATTATATATTAATTGTGCTTTTATATTTATTCAATGTGAACCTTACACTCTCTTTCAATAATATTTGTGTGATTCAAAACGTTACTCAAAGTAAAAAAGTCGCGAGTTTCAACCACTAAACATAAACCATCATTTTACCAATCTAATCAATAACACTAGTATATATACTTGCAAAGATCAATTAATAGGGATTTAATTGGAAAAATAAGCAAAATTTGTGAATTAATTAATGTAAAAAAAGTAATATGTGGAAAAACAATTATGAGTAAATTTGTAATTAAAATTTTATAAGATTTGGATATAAAGAGTACAATTTTATCTATTTATTATTAAAATTTAAGTTATTTATAAAAAAATAACTTTTTATTCCCAAAATTAAATATAATTAATTAAGAGCGTCTCAAGATAGTTATCATAAATTTAAAACCTAAATTAATTTACACCAAAAACATAAGAAAATAATAAATTAATATAAATTATATTTTTAATACAAAATATATGATACTTTAAATAATTATAATAAAGTTTCTTTATATATATATATATATATGCTTGAGAAGTGTGTAAACAAATTGCTTCTACTTTAAAAACAGAAGATTGTGTGGTTGTGATGTAAATCTTCTTGTCCAATCAATTTTTTGAATATTAAGTTTATTTATGACACGAAACCACTTTATAAATCTAGCTTATTGATACGTTTTAGAAAATTCTATCTTTTTGTTTGATTTTTTTTACCTTTATTAACAAAAATCGGCTCTTAAAATAATATATATATATATATATATATATACTTAAAACATTTGGTAAAATATATAAAGAATGGAAAATAATGTTAATATTGTAAAACTAATATTAATTTAATACAATAAGTGTTATGTTTTTACAATATTTCTTAAATTAAATTTATTTTTAAATAAATATTAAAAATAATATATCTTAGGAAAATTGTTACCCTTTAATTCCTCAATAATATATCCCACGTTCATTCTTAACTGTACATAGTATTTTTAACTTGAAAATAGACTTTAAAAAGGAATGGAACACATTTTCCTTGTTTTTGATTTTTTTTTCAAGTAATAAAAGAGAGAAAAAAATCAGTGAAAAATATACTTTCTTGCATTTTCATAATTTTGAAATAGTTTCCAAAAACAAGCTAGATTATATTCCAAACACAACCTTAATGAATCATTGTTTATTTTAGTATCTTGACGGATTAAAGTTCAATAAGATGTTATAAACTTATAAGGAATAATTGCATATAGTAACCCTTTTAGAGTTTTATTTTTAAAGTTTTATTAAATATATATATTTTTTACAATGTAATTAAATTTAAGATATATTCATTTTTATACAATGTTATACATATACTATATGTTTTTAGTGAATTAAAAATAAAAAAAATATGTATTTATAATCAAAATTGGGTCACTAATAAAAAATCAAAACTATGTAAATAAGTATTTTTATTTTAATATATGGCATATTTTAAGGAAGAAACTCCAAAATATATAATAATAACAATAAAGTGGAATGGATAATGAGATTTAATTTTGTTCGCAACATGAACTTAAAAGTTTAATCGTTTATTGCTTTAAATGTATTTGAGTAAATTCCCATCAAAAGCCTGCCAAGTGACAAGTTTCTGTACTTGTCCTCGTTGAACACTTTCATAATTTCATTATCATTAGATACGTGAAGCTCACTTCATATTTACTCAAAATTGACTTCAACTCAACTAAATTTTCGGGTTTATTTTTAATGAAAATAAGGTTTATGTCCCCAGCTAATTCTTATATTATACTTCCCTTAAAAAAAACTAATTCATATATAGTTTAGTATCGGGATACAATAAATAAATCTAGATAATTATATTTGATTGTTGAATTATTATTTTTTAATAATGAATATGATATTTATGTATTATTTAATTTTTATTTATTTATAAGATATTAATTAAATTTAAATTTTAAATTATAATAACTTTGAATTATTTTATTATTAAGATGATTAATTATATTGATTGATTAATAATATTAATATTTATAAAGTGTTCTTTTTATATTGATGTTATTCATTGTTAACGGAGTTCATCAATGATTGATTTCATTATTTAATTTTTATTTTTTTAAAATAAAAATTTATATTAATTTTTAATTTTAATAAATTAAAAATAACATATCTATCACATATTTCGCGATAAATGAATAATTTCTACTACATTTAAATAGTATAAATTAAACTTATTATTTATTATTTCCAATCCCTTAAATAAAAATGAATTAATGTATCTCAAATTGTGACAAAAACATTAAAAATAAATAATTTAAAGCCTAGTGGCGTATGCTATAAGGATAGGATAGCATTAGGTTCGGGTCCTTTTTTTTATATTTTTGTTTTGGTTTTTTACCCCTTAAATTGCTATCCGACAATGATAAATGGTGTAAAAAGCAGACTCTTACCACTAGCTGCCACCCTCAGCAGGGTTATATGAATCAAGTTGGGGGGCTTGGTGCTGCACTTTTGGGAGTACTGGTATATTATAAAAAGATAAATATTATATATAATAAATATATTATCTTTATAATTTATATAATATTTTTTTATTAAATATAATTATATAAACTCGATTTTAATTGCTAATAACATTATAATATTTACCTAATTTAAAATTAATCCAAAGATAAATATATAATTTTACGTATAAAAAAACACAAAACTAAGTTCTGTTCCCAAACAACACAAAACTAAGTTCTGTTCCCAAACATAGGAATATCCTATGTGAAAATAGCACTCTGGATCCTTTTGTTTCCTAATCAGTACATGTTCATTTCTTAGTTTTAGATCGGTAACGTATAGATAAATTTGTAGTGAAATTATTATTTTATTGCTTGAATTTACGGCCTTGTCCTTGCGTTTAATAAAGGCAAAACCATCAGACTACAAAATACCAGTACATCAGATAAATTTAATGTCTCATACATATATATATTGTTACGAGTGATGTAGCATTTTAGAGTGGTATATTAAGTGTTATTTTATAAATAATAATAATAATATAAAAAAACAAACATTCTCACCAAATGAACCATACCCCCCCACCCCCACCATCCATTTAGCGTCATCTAGCTTGATTTTTATCCCTCTAAAAATAATACTCAATACTCAATAATCTTGAAAGTTAGAGTTCGAATTATATTAATATTTACAATTTAATTTAAGTTAATTTTATTTTACATTATGTTTTCAATCACTATTTATTGATGTTCATGATTTTTTTTTTCTATTCTTAACCTACAAGTGTCAAGTTTATATACATTTATAACAAATTACACATGTGTGTATAATTTTTACACATATATGTAAAAAAATTATATTTGTATAAATTTTTTTATTTTAGGAAAGGATATGTAACTTAATTAATTGATATTTTTTCTATAATTATTAAGTTATGTTATTAATATAATAATTTTAAATATAAGTTATTAAAGGATAATTTTATATTAAAATATTTAATTTTATGTACGTAAGAACCAATAACTCTGCCTATTATTTGAAATATATTATAAATTGATTTAAAAAATCGAAGTCAATTACCACGTTCAAACAATACTTTATCCAGGAAATTTTTTTTTTAAATTTAAATAACATACAATTTAGTTGGATATACAGAAAGTATAACGTTCAAGTATTTTAAGTGTACGGATAAACCTTGAAGGAGTTGAGTTGTCATTTAAATCAATGGGAACGCGGCGCAGTAATAATCAGCACACCGAAAATTCAAAAAAAGAAGCTGAAAGTATATATTTTGGGGCTGGGGGCGCCGTCATGACCAAATTTACTTACATGTAAAAAAATTAATATTATAACAAATAAATAATATAAAAACTTATAATAATAAAATACCATATCCCAGTAGTCTTACTAAAACAGTAAAACCACTTAAATTCTCAGACGAAGTGATTCTCTTGGTCATTACTTCTTCCATACATATTAGAAAACTACACAAGTATATATGTGCATAATTCTGTCTTCCTTTCCTATAATATATTATACATGAAAAAAGCTAGAGACTATTCCAAAAGTGATTTGAAGAAAAGCGATTCCAAAGAATTAATGATACAGGTGACCATAGTAGCGGAAATAATGGAGGAGTACACAGCAATAGTGGCGAGCATTTTAGAACATTTGGCAAATTCGGCAACTTATTTTCCAAGAAGGCTTCGTTTTCAAATACTCCGCTGCCTTCCACATCTCCCCCATTAGTTCCATCTCCTCCATTTTTGATATTATCAGCGAGCTGCTCACTTGGACAATTAAAAGATTTAAAGTTCGATTCTTATTTACTTTGTGATGTATAAAGAAAAGACTCAGTTTGTTTCTAATCTAATTCTCTTACCTTTGGTACCTCTTTCTTTCTTTCTTTCTTTCTTCTTTTTGTTACATGTTTATGTAATCTATGTTTGATACATCAATAATTATATATGATTCACCATATACAAAAATATACATTAACTATTAAATGGACTTAAATTAATATTTGTGTATAATTTGTTTAAATTATTTTTGAGAAGAAGACTGCCTTATTCATTTATCACAATTACACCCATAAATCTTTTATTATTATTATTTTAAAATAATTAAATACTGTTTGTAATCAAGTTAAAAACATAATACATGTTATATCAACAAAATAAATAAATAATTAAAATTATTATGATATCCTAACATTAAAATGTGAAATTTATACTCATGAGATTAAAGAGGTATAAGTTTCACATCTAAAAAAATAGTACCATCATAATAACATTACCTTTACATTATGGTATAGATTTCACTCACCAAAGTTAGGATATCATAATCATAATTAAGCCATAATACTATCTCAAGAAATAGCAAATGAGAAACAAAACCACCTAAGCCCCAATACTCGATTTTACATGCCCTTGTTTCACTCAATTCCTTTTCTGCACCAACGCCGCCCGTCAAGCTTGCAGTTCAAAAAGCTCCATTGCCGCCATTCATTAACTCAATAGTCTACACACTCCACACTCCCACTCATTCTCCGTTCATGTAATTAAGATTCCACTCTCAGTTTGTGATTCTCATATCTGGGTTTTTAGCTGGTCGTTCTATGATGATTTCTTCTTGGTTAGATTTCATGTTTCTTGTAAATCAAAGAAAACTTTGCCAACTTTAATTTAGATTGATGTATATTTGTGGCATCGGCTTGTAGTTTTCCATATTCTGCTTGGTTGGCTTTTAGTAATATCTAATGTACGTAACTGAGTTCTGTTTTATCATGATGGTCTTTGATTTCATTAATGGTTTCAGTTTTATTCTTTGTGTTTATAATTGCCGACCTTCTTAGATGGTACTGTGGTATTAGCTAGTTTAGGATCCTATATGATGCTACATGTATTATGTACCTTTGAATCATTCAAAAGTGTTATTGTGAACTTTTTCAATACATTTATATTTCTTTTCCTGGATTTTAACTGGATGTCTTAGAAGGTTGAAAGTTTTTTAATAAAATGATTGAGAGTCCTCGTTAACATATTCCTAGTAGTTTTATTTCATTTCAAAGAGAAGTAGAGAATTTTATATTCTTATTTTATATCAAAAATTTTTAGGGGAAACAAATAGAAACAAGATTTTATAAATTAAAAGCAAATATAAGATCAAATTTTGATTGTATAAATTAATAATAATAGATAATAACAAAATAATAAACAGTAAAATAATATAAAATTATTTAAATAATTCAACTTTTAAATACGAAAAGTTTTATCAACTGCACACTTCATTTTAAAAAAAATCTATTAATAATCAAATGAATATATAAACAATGATTTTTTTAAAATTTTACAAATTATAACACACTACAAAATATAACAAAATATTTTCTGCACAGAATCAGCAAATAAATCCAACAAATAAATCCTAAATTTTAGATATTATCGAACAAGAGAGCGTGGAGGTGACAAGCTGTGTTGCTCTGATGTGAAGGCAAACTATGGCACTATTCGAGTCACTATGCTGAAGCTTATGGACTCGCGAGACTTTTCTTGGTGGAGTTGACACCAAAACCGGCTTACGGAGGAAAAACGAAGATGGTTGATAAGCGGATGCAGACTGAAATAGATTGAGGAAGTCGAAGAGGGCCAACTCTGCTGGTGGTAAGAAATGAATGAAAACAGGTGGCTGTTCTCGCTGCTCTCTTCTCATTCAATTATTCCTCTGTTTTCGGCTTCAAATTTTCAATGACAGCTCACTTCTTCTCCAACAGCTTCTCTAATAGCTCTCTCAAACAGGTGCTGTCTGTTTTTCTTTTGATGCAATTCTTGCGGCTTCTTCACACACTAAAGAAACTTAGTTAATATATATATATATATATAACAAATGAATATATGGTTTATTTAGTATTGGGTCTTGGGTCATTTAAATAACATAAGGTAATGACGAAGTACTTAGATTATGGACATCAATTAATGAACAATATATAGTTCTATAGTTTGGATTAAAATAAGTATCGATTCTTTTGGGCATTGCCAAATTTTTGGTGGGATCTGAATAATCTCCTAGCTTGCTTCTCAATGTTTTCATTTTTTTTTATCTATCCTTGGCCATGTTTCAGTTATTATCCTTGTTCTTCAAATAAATATAAATTCTGGTAATAATCTACTTGACATCATTCAATGTTATCAGTAAGGTTATTAGTAAAGATGTTATCTGCTTTGCTTCTTCCCCCCCCCCCCCCTTCTGATGGAATAAAATAGCATCTGGTTAGTCCTTATTGAAACACCCATGTTTTGTAATTTGTTGAAATAATATAAGTTTATTTTAAATCAAAGTCCAAGTTTCTGTATATTTTATGGTAAGAGGGAGTTGGTTCATGGAAAGTTTCAAATTCCAAGTTTCAGAAAGTTTTCGATTTTCACTTCTAAGTTTCCTTCTTTTGTTTTTAATGCAAAATGAAAATATATCAGAAGAAAAGTATTAGATAAAGGCATAAGGCAGTAAAAGGAAAATAAACATATAGATGTTGCTAGTGGTACACCATGGTAAAAGACAGATCTTCAGAGTTCGAAGCTTTGGTGATCATGTTCTGATGGAAATTAGAGCTTTAAATGTCAAGTCATTGAACTACATCTCCTCTTTGTCTGATCTATTGCAGCATTTTTATATTAGATATCTTGCTACTTTTCATTTTTCTGATGTCCGGGATTGGGGAGTTTGATTTACATATTTCCTGGTCAAATGTAGAGCTCATCATGAATTGTCTATTAAACTATTGGAGGTGTTTTAACTTATTAAAGGACAATTTTTTACATTGTCTAATTTATTTATTTATTTTTATCTTGTAGATGAAGAAAAAGGAAAGACGCGATTCCAACCCTGTTCTTAATTTGAAGTCTATGATTCAAGAGCACTTTCTGTTCTTTGACAAGTTAATTGTGCTAATTCCTGCAAAGGTCTATCTACCCATCGAGTACAAGGGAAATGGATGGGTTCAGGGCCTCAGCAAGGCAGATAAATTAAGAAGGCTCGTAGAGATCGACTAGATCCTGAAAGTCATCTACAACAACCCTGGATTTGTTAAAGCAAAGCTTGGAAAAAGAAAAGTCAAGCAGTAAGAGTGATGGTGATGAAACTGTAATCAAACCTTTTATGTCAGGCCTGGAAGGTGGTAAACAGTCAGTAACATATGAAGAGCTCCAGCAGCGACTGCGTCGAAAAATTGAAGAGCTTCGAGGCAGTAGTGTTATAAATTGGTACAAAATTTGAGTCCACCCCACTTATAACAGTACATAAAAAAATTATTAAAAAAAATTAAAGTACAGGGTATAAAATAACAATGATTTAACCTAATCAGATATATTAAATCCTAAGTAAAAATTTTCTTTGTATATATAAGTTTAAACAATCTTTTATCTCATAATTTAAGTTTTGATTTCTTCGTCTTCATCGACGTCCAAAAAATCTGGTAGTATCGAACTTCACCTATAAAGTATTGATCAAGACTATAAAACGATGTATAAGAGATGTTAAGTTTCATATCAATCAAATATTATTATTACTTCGTAGATATAAATTTAAACAATCAATGATCTAACAATCTCAGTTTTAAAATGAAATTAATTTGAAGTTTAAACCCAAATTACTATTATATTCAAATATTTTCTACTTAAAAACAGTAACCGAACAATAAGGCTAATTGACAAAATCTTTCTAATATTAACGCACAAAGTTAAAAGTCGATGGAGAATTAATAAGAGTACCTCTTACTACACAAACAGTAGAAAAAATAGGAGAGGACCTCGACTTGTAGCTATTTAAATTGTGGCTTGGACTTTTTTTCATATGGTGAATCAACAAAAGCAAAAGCTTTCTCATACACCGTTCTGCCGGATGAAATGGTGAAACTTTCGAGGAAATAAGATAGGTGGGTTATTTAATTCCTTCCAGATTTTTTCTTCTTTACTTACTGGCGACTGTTGAAGGGAAACAAATATTTCCATGCTAAGGCGCACAAGCTGAGACTAAATGGGCTTTTAATTTTGGCCCATAACAATGACCCAAAAGTATATTACATATTAAATTATTTTTATGAAAATTGTTATCAACGGTTGAGAATTATTTTGTAACACCTCAAGTAACAAATCTACACCTTAACATAAAATAGAATCGAGTTTATCAAATATGAAATTTCTTGAAATACTAAGTGACTATCAACTAAAACCTTAAAAGTTAATCATTTATTTCAAATACCAATCAAGTTTAAACAATACTTGATTTTGTTGAATATAACTGTTTTGATTAACATATAAGTTAGATTCTATGTATTAATTATCTTATTAATAACAATAACACCACGAAATACAATATCACGAATGAAGTCATATTTGTCATCAATGTATTTAATTCTCTTACATATAATTCTTAGTCAAGTGTATCAAACTCTAACTAATATAAAATATATCACAAGTATCCTATTATAAACCAAAATCACAAACCAAATGCAAATAGCTCCTTTTACTGCTTCTTCTGGTGCTATATTCTTTGCCTCTGTAGACAAAGTAATCGTAGACTATAAAGTAATCTTCCAACTAATAGCACAATAAAAAAGAGTGAAGACATAACTTGTTAGAAATCTTTTTCTATCTAAATTATTAGCATAATCGAAGTCCACGTAGTCAATAATACTGTAACCAGTATTAAAACTTTCATCATATACCAAACCAAAATTTAAAGTGCTCAAATACCAAAGTATCTATTTTATTGCATACCAATGATCCTTGCCAAGATTACCCATGTATTTACTAACAATAATAACATGATGTGAAACGTCTGAATTAGTACAAATCATAACATACATTAAACTATCAACAACATTAACATATAAAACTTGAGACATGTACTGTTCTTTTTCCTTTGACTATGGTGATAAATACAAAGAAAGCCTAAAATGTGTGGCTAACAGTATAGTCAGAGGTTTAGACTCTTTCATACCAAAGTTTTCAAGAATTTTTTCAATATTTTTCTAAATCAAATAAAACTTGTCCAATTTTTTATCCTTATAAATTTTAATACCTAACATTTTATTTGATGTATTCAAATTTATTATCTCAAACTCACCACTAAGTTAAAACTTTAATTTATGAATCTTAGATTTGTTCTTAGAAATAATAAGCATGTTATAAACATATAACAATAAATAGACAATTAAACTAGCATGAATTTTTTTATGATAAACACAACAATTATAATCATTCCTAGAGCAACAATGATCAATAATAAAAGAATCAAATCACTTATTCCATTGTTTAGGATATTGCTTCAACCCATGTAAAGATTTTTTTCTTAAACAAACACTGTTTTACTTACCAGGAACAACAAGCCCCTCTAGTTCATGCATATATATTTGTTCTTCAAGCTCACCATGTAAGAAAGTTATCTTCACATCAAGTTGTTCTCATTCCATGTCAAATAATGCAACCATAGCAAGTAACACATGAATAAAGCTATGTTTCACAACGAGTGAAAATACTTCATTAAATTTAATACCTTTCTTCTAACAATAGCTCTTTATTATAACCCATACCTTGAACCTAGATGTTTCAACCTTGGTATACCTTCATTTTTCTAGAAGAGCCATTTGTTTCCAATAATCTTTTGATCCTTAGACGACTTTACTAATTTCCAAGTATAATTCTTATGAAATGACTCAATTTCTTCATTCGTAGCAACTAACCAGTGAGTAGAATCATCACAAGTAATAGCTTCATGATAACTAGAAGGTTTAGGCAACTCAATAAACTCTACCACAGATAAAGCAAAAAAACAACCTAAGTCTACATCTGCGTACCTCTAAGGGCGAATCTTTCTTGTTCCTTTACCCTTAGATACACTATATAGTTGTCCATACTATATCATGAGTAGAATCATCTACCTCATCCATATATAGCTAAACTTAAGGGCCTACTTGCACTTGATTAGGAGCTTCATTCTACCTCATCCATAAATGGCTAAACTGAAGTGCTCTCTTACACTTGATTAAGAACTTCACTCTCAAGCTCCACCTACTCATTAACACTGAGGTCTTTATCTATAACAATAAACTCTTTTTCCTTTTCCGACATGGAGAACACATCAAATTTAATATCTCTGCTAATGAAAATTTTAGGTGACTTAGGTTCAACACATCACAATCTATAATCCTTCACCTTAGAGGATACCTTAAAAATATACATTTTAATGCCTTAAGCTCAAGCATACCATTATTAACATAAGCATAAGAAGGGCAACCAAAAATTTTCAAATTAGAATAATTAAAAGAAGTACCCAAGAATGCCTTGAACAATGTCTTTAACTCAATTATAGTTGATGGAGACTGATTCGCCAAATAGTAGGCATGATTACAAGCTTCAATCCAACACCAAAAACTTTCCAAAAGAGTCATATTCATACATTATGTAACTCCTTTTGTTGTGGTGTATTACACATAATGCAATGTCTTATCATGCCATTTATTTTGTAGAACTCATTAAGCTGACCCTCACAAAATTCCAAACCATTGTTAGTCTTCAAGTGCCAGATTTTCTATACAAGCTTCAAACTTTACAAATATTGAGAATATAACATTCTTATTTTTTAGAAAATACACATATACATGAGAAGATAAGTCATCAATGAAAGTCAACATATATCAAGTACTACCCTTGGACACAATACGAGAAGGATCCTAAAGATTTGAATGAATATAGTCAATAGTACCTTTCATTTTAAGGATGGTTGTACTGTACTTAACCCTATAATGCTTTCCATACACACAATCTTAATAGAAATTAAGCTTTCCAATTTTTTGATCACCAAGTAAACCGTGCTTGCTCAAAATAGATATCCATATCACACTCATATGCCCTAACCACATATGCCATAAGCACATATTATCTGAATCTTGATCTGACGAGAACAAAAATGAAACACTACTAATAATAGTGTTGCCCTAAAGCACATAAAGGCCACACAACAATTCCCCTTTAATAACAAGCATATTACTTTTACTAAGTTTTAAAACTCTACCTTAAAGTATATACTTGTTGCATTGTGAATCAATAGTGCCTAAAGATATAAGGTTCTTTTCAAATCTAAAACATGGCGAAAGTCTTTCAAAGTCCTAGCAATATCATCATGCATCTTAATTCAGATAGTAATAACATTAAAAAAATTATAGGGCATATTGTTTCTTATCAAGACATCACCCCTATCAATAGATTGATAATAAGCAAACCAATCCCTATTTAGTCACATATATTAAGTGCAACTCGAATCAATGATCCAAAAATCTCCATGAGAACTAACAAATAGTGGTAGAACATGCTCACAATTGGAAACATAACTATCTACAATACCAACAACATCATTAGTACCAAAAGAAGTTGTGAAAAATTTCCTTTTACCTTTGAGTTTTGGAAAATTAATTTTCTAGTGCCCTTCTTAATGATAATAATTACATTTATCTTTTCTCTTTTTAGATTTACCTCTGTTATTGCTTAAGCTCTTTTCTTGAATTCTATATCTAACAAACAAACCATTATTACTATCATTGTTACTGGTAGATGTCTTTTTCCTTAACTCTCAAGAATTCAAACCTGCTTTGACATCTTTAAGAGAAATAGCGTCTCACATATAACGTATGGTATCAAAAAAATGTTCAAATGAATGTGGTAAATAACATAATAGAACTAAAGCTTAATCCTCATCATCAATTTTAATTTCACCATTTTTTAGATCACAAATAATTTTAGTAAATTCATTAAGGTGATCGTGTAAAAGTGTAACTTTTGATATTTTGAAAGTATACATGTTATACTTCAAATATATTTGACTTGTCAATGACTTGATCATATACATATTCTCCAATTTAAGCCATAACCCAACGGAAGATTTTTCATCATCAATATTGCGTAATACCTCGTCAAATAAGAATAACTTAATTGAATAGAGGGTTTTTTCCATTAATGCATATTTTTCTTCATCAAAAATTTATTTACAATTTTTCCTTGTTTTCAAGTGTCATAACGAGTCATTGTTTAACTAATATATATCGCATCTTCATTCGCAAAAGGCTAAAATCATTTCTACTATTAAATTTTTCAATTTTATATTTTGTTTTCATTAGAGAAAGCCAAATATTAAATAAATAGAAGCATAGCCTAAAAATATAAAACTAATTAGATAACATAAAACTCAAACTGAATTCGAGATTGTAAATTTGATTAGTCCCAATAAATAACAAAATAACTCAAAGTTTTGATATTAATTTGTTATAAATGGAGTCAGTAGAAATGAATTTTGAATCTAATTTAATTACATAAATTAATAATTATAAGTAATATTAAAATAATAAGTAATAAGAAAAATAAGTTATACATAATTATTTTTTAAGATGAAAAGTTTAATCTATTTACAATTTAAATCGAGAAAATTTCACTATAAAAAATTCCAAATGAAGTGTACAAAATACCAATATTTAAAATAGTAACCAAACAATAAGACTAATTTACAATATCTTAGTAAGATTATCGCATAAGTGAAAGCTGATATTAATAAGAGTACTTTGTGCTGTGAGAATAGGGGAGGACCTCGACTTGTAGCTATTCAAAAGCTTAGGATAAAAAGAGGTATTTAGACTTTCGTTCATTTTGATTAAAATATCTAGATTTTTTTTTCAACGTAAAAATATATAGATCTTTACAGTCTTTGTATATAAATTTTTTAATTAAATAATATCATGTAAATTTATTACCATTAATTAAATATGATACACCAATTAATTAACATTAATTAAAAATATTAATTAATTATTACATCAATAAATTATAATCTAATTAAAATTAACTTAGGTAGTATAAATTAATCACACACACAAAAAATATGTATAAATGAAATAAGAATTGGATATCTTTGTACAAAAAAAAAGTTGATAAAAATATGACACCTTAATGTCACGTTCCGTTCAAATTGTCCCTAAAAATCCAAACAAATGATGGTTGCTTAAAGGATCTAAACTATTCTACATAAAAAGTTCTAGAGTTGCCTAGAAATGTCTAGAGCTAGAAGATCCTAGAATGTTCTAGACCACGCTGGAGAGTGCTAGAATGGGCTAGAATATTCTAGAACATGTCGGATGGTTCATGAAGGATGTAGAAGCCGCTGGAAGCTTACGGAACATCCCGGAAGGTGCATGAAGGAACTAGACAAACCTAGAAGACTCTAGAGTTGGCTAGAAGGTCCTATAACCTTGTGGCATATTGTACATAAAAGTAGAACTCTCTTGTATATTCTAGAACTAGAAGGATCTAGAAAGATGTGGCATAGTCTTAAGCTTGTTGCCACACTATAAATAGACCTATTAGTCTTCATTTGTATTCATCTTGGGAATTCTTAGCATCTTGTAAGATAAACTCTCTCTAGAGCAATACAAAGCATTCTTTGCAAACTCTCTCTCTATTCTCTTTGGAGTTTCATTCGGTTTCAAAGGCAGGCTTAGTGCAACGGACGGTGCTAAGTGCCGCACGATCTCCACTTGAAAAATAAGGTCGTGGCAGTTGGTATCAGAGTGGGTTAAAGTATCTCTATCTTTGGCAAAAATGAAGAACGCTGCTCCATCTACACCAGAAACCATCAAAGGAATCTTGAGCTAAGTCGAAAGACATACTGTCTAGCTTAGAAGCACGTGTGGGGAGTGCACAGGACAGCTTAGGGGAGCTGTTCGATAGGGTGGACAACTTGGAGGAACGTTGCAATGGCTTGGAGGCCGAGGATGTGGAGATCCATGCAGCGGTCAAGATGTCCCTTAACGAGCTAGATGGTGGCTTAAGGCAAGAGATTGATGGGTTAAAGGCGGAACTTGCCAAGGTAAGGGACCTTGTCCAAAGAGAACTTGCTAATGTGTTGCTTAGAATGGAGGATATGGGTGGTGATCTAGCTCTATGTAAGCGGGCTATGGCCGCGGGAACTAGCGCAACCACCATTATTGAGGCTAAGAGGGTGGATGTTCCCAAGCCTAAGACCTTTAATAGTGTTAGGAACGCTAGGGAAGTGGAGAACTTCCTATGGGGGCTAGAACAATACATTGAGGCTACTGGCATAACGGACCATGCCAGCAAGATCCGAACTGCAGCCATGTATTTATCCGACACTGCGATGTTATGGTGGAGACGGAGGCATGGAGATGTGCAACGAGGGGTTTGCACAATTGATACCTTTGATGACTTCAAAAGGGAGTTCAAAATGCAGTTCTTCCCCGTTAATGCTGAGGAGGAGGTAAGGGGCCGATTGCGATGATTGAAACAAACGGGTAGCATAAGGGACTACGTGAAGGAGTTCACAACCTTGTTGCTAGAAGTCCCCGACACATCTAACAAGGATGCCTTATTCTTGTTTATGGACGGTCTCCAATCGTGGGCTAACCTTGAGCTCAAGCGACGTGGTGTCCAAGACTTGTCTTCGACCATTGCGACTGTAGAAAGCTTTATTGATTACTCTACAAACAAAAAGAGTTCCAAAGCCACAGATAAATAGTTTGTTGGAGGAAAGAGTGGGGGAGGCCACAACAAAAGTCTGGGTTCCAAAAACCATAAAGACAACTCCTCATTCAAGCCACGAGATAAGAGGAAGGAGAAGGAGGATCGGAATACCTCGAAGCCCCGTGTGACGTGCTTCATTTGCAACAGACCGCATTGGGCACGTGAATGTCCGAAAAGAAAGGCATTGAGTGCCTTAGTAGCCTCCACACATGATCAAGATGGAAATGAGTCGGACGAAGGTGCAAAGATGGGTTCTTTGCGCCTACTTGGTGTATTGCAGAGCGCTCCAAAGACCCCTAAAGGCTTGATGTATGTAGATGCAGCCATCAATGGGAAGGTCGCCAAGGCTTTGGTCGAAACAGGTGCATCTCACAATTTTGTTTCAGTGGAGGAAGCAAAGAGACTCGGCCTGAAGGTTGTCAATGGAGGGGGATCTCTCAAAGCGGTTAACTCGGTAGCACTACCATTACATGGAGTTGCTCGTGGAGTTAAGGTCAGTCTTGGTGCTTGGACTGGCCAGATGGACTTATCAGTTGCGCCGATGGATGACTTCTCTATTGTATTCAACATGGAGTTCTTGGACCAGGTAAGAGCTTCTTGGTGCCATGTTCAAACTCTATGTGCATCATGGATGGTGCGAAGGCGTGTGTGGTACCAACGGAGAGGACCACTAGACCTACTACCCAAGCTCTCTCGGCACTTCAATTCAAGAAGGGGTTGAAGAGGGATAAAGATAGTTATTTGGCCATCCTAAAGGAATACGATGATGAAGAGGCGTCACCAAAGCCAAACTTGCCGACGGAAGTGCAAGTTGTCCTAAATAAGTTCCAAGATGTGATGCCAGAGGCATTACCCAAACGGTTACCTCCAAGGAGGGAGGTAGACCATGAAATTGAGTTGGAACCTCGCACTAGGCCACCAGAAATGAGCCCTTATCGAATGACGAACTCAGAGTTAGCAGAACTGCGGAAGAAACTCGATGAATTGCTGGATACTGGCTTCATAAGTCCCTCAAAAGCCCCATTTGGTGCCCCAGTGCTCTTTCAGAAGAAGAAGGATGGCTCGCTACGAATGTGTATCGACTATTGGGCTCTAAATAAGATCACAATCAAGAATAAGTATCCTATCCTACTTATTGCTGATTTTTTCGATCAATTGGGGAATGCTAGATACTTCACAAAATTAGACTTACGATCGGGATACTACCAGGTACGCATAGCCAAGGGAGATGAGCCCAAGACTACTTGTGTGACCAGGTACGGTGCCTATGAATTCCTTGTCATGCCATTTGGTCTCACTAATGCACCTGCCACCTTCTGTACTTTGATGAACAAGATTTTCCATCCCTACCTCGATCGGTTCGTGGTAGTATATCTTAATGACATCGTGATATATAGCCGGACTTTGGAAGAACATCTAGAGCATTTGAAGAAGGTGTTCGAGGTCCTGAGGGAAAATGAGCTATATGTCAAGAAGGAGAAATGTTCTTTTGCCCAAGATGAGGTGATGTTCTTACGGCACAAGATAAAGGATGGGAAACTGATGATGGATGGAGATAAGGTGAAAGCCATCCAAGAATGGGAACCTCCTGCCAAGGTTCACGAGTTAAGATCTTTCCTTGGACTTGTGAACTACTACCGAAGGTTTATCAAGTCCTACTCAGCGAGAGCAGCCCCACTAACCGATCTACTCAAAAAGAACAAGTCTTGGGAATGGACAAGCGAATGCCAAACCTCCTTCGAAGACTTGAAGAAGGTCATTAGTGAAGAACCGGTACTTTGTCTACCAGACCCCTCCAAGACATACGAGCTGCACACAGATGCCTCAGACTTTTCCATTGGTGGAGTTTTGATGCAGGAAGGGCGTCCGATAGCCTATGAGAGCCAAAAACTCAATGATACTGAACGTCGCTACACTGTGCAAGAAAAGGAAATGACATCTATCATTCATTGCCTAAGGGTGTGGCGACACTACTTATTGGGTTCTCATTTTGTTATCATGACGGACAATGTAGCCACAAGCTACTTCCAGACTCAAAAGAAGTTGAGTCCCAAGCAAGCTCGATGACAAGACTTCTTGGCGGAGTTTGACTACAGGCTGGAGTACAAACCCGGTAAGGCCAATGTGGTGGCTAATGCGCTGAGCCGTAAGGTGGAGTTAGCAGCCTTGAGTAGGCCAAGTAATCCTATATTGGAAAGGATCAAAGAAGGGTTGGAACATGATGCCCATGCTCAAAACCTTCTTGCCCTCATCAAGGAAGGAAAGACGAGACGATTTTGGCTGAGTGACGGACTACTCTATGTCAAGCAGAATCGAATCTTCGTGCCAAAATGGGGGAGCTTAAGAAAAGAGCTTATTAAAGAGTGTCATGATTCCCTATGGGCTGGACACCCAGGAATGAGGTGCACCCTTGCATTGATCAAGTCAATCTACTATTGGCCTCAACTTCGGGATGATGTCGAAGCTTATGTAAGAACTTGTCTTGTGTGCCAACAGGACAAGATAGAGCAGCATGCACCCGGAAGGCTGTTAGAACCACTGCCTATTCCAGAGAGACCATGGGAGAGCGTCTCTATGGATTTCATCACTTGTCTGCCAAAATCATATGGCTTTGGCAGCATCATTGTCGTCATTGACCACTTCAGCAAATACGCAACATTCATACCTGCCTCAACGGACTACACGACAGATGAGACGACACGTTTGTTCCTCAAGAATGTTGTGAAGCATTGGGGAATTCCTTCCAATATCGTGAGTGACCGAGACCCACGATTCACGGGGGAATTTTGGTTGAAACTATTCAAGCTGTTGGGATCAGACTTGAATTTCTCCACAAGCTTTCACCCACAAAGTGACGGACAAACAGAGCGTGCCAACGCGTTACTGGAGTTATATCTTAGGCACTTTGTGAGTGCTAATCAACAGGATTGGGCGAAGCTGTTGGATGTAGCCCAATTTTCATATAATCTGTAGAGAAACGAGTCCACCGCAAAGAGTCCCTTTGAGATCGTCTTGGGGCAACAACCCATGACTCCCCATGCCTTGTCCACAAGTTATGAAGGGAAGAGCCCTGCTGCCTTCAAGTTTTCCAAGGTGTGGCATGAACAAGCGGAGTTGGCCCGAGCCTATTTGAATAAGGCATCTAAGAAGATGAAGAAGTGGGCTGACAAGAAACAGAGGTTGGTGGAATTTCAGGAAGGCGATTTGGTCTTTGTCAAACTGTTGCCCCAACAATTCAAGTCCTTACGAAAGGTTCATAAGGGGTTGGTGCGGAAATATGAGGGACCATTTCCCGTTCTCAAGAAAGTTGGTAAGATGTTGTACAAGTTGCAACTCCCTCAAAAGCTCAAAATTTATCCGGTCTTTCATGTAAGCATGCTAAAACCTTATCATGGAGACAAGGAAGACATAAGTCGAGGAGAATCCAAGAGGGTGTCTACCGCAGTGGTAACCTCCTTTGACAGGGAAGTGGACTCAATCTTGGCGGATCGCGTGATCCGGCGTAGAGGTGTACCAAGTTATCGGGAATACTTGGTCAAATAGGAGAACGCTCCGGATGTAGAAGCAAGCTGGGAACCTGAGGACTCTTTGTGGAAATTCAAAGATGACATAGAAAGGTTCAAGCTTGAACGCGCGATGAGGGCGTCGCGAACTTGAGTAGGGGAGGGTGTCACGTCCCACTCAAATTGTCCCTAAAAATCCAAACAAATGATGGTTGCCTAAAGGATCTAGACTATTCTACATGGAAAGTTCTAGAGTTGCCTAGAAATGTCTAGAGCTAGAAGATCCTAGAACATTCTAGAGCACGCTGGAGAGTGCTAGAATGGGCTGGAATATTCTAGAACATGCCGGATGGTTCATGAAGGATGTAGAAGCCACTGGAAGCTTACGGAACATCCCGGAAGGTGCATGAAGGAACTAGACAAACCTAGAAGACTCTAGAGTTGGCTAGAAGGTTCTAGAACCTTGTGGCATATTGTACATAAAACTAGAACTCTCTTGTATATTCTATAACTAGAAGTATCTAGAAAGATGTGGCATAGTCTTAAGCTTAGTGTCACACTATAAATAGACCTATTGGTCTTTATTTGTATTTATCTTGGGAATTCTTAGCATCTTATAAGATAAACTCTCTCTAGAGCAATACAAAGCATTCTTTGCAAACTCTCTCTCTATTCTCTTTGGAGTTTCATTCGGTTTCAAAGACAGGCTTAGTGCAACTGACGGTGCTAAGTGCCGCACGATTTCTACTTGAAAAATAAGGTCGTGACATTAAGCTCTTCTAGATGACTCAACAATCGATCATTTTATATGTCTAACCAAGATTGGCATAAGACTGACCCAAGCAATGGCATGGCTCGCTCCATACCTAACTCACTTAACCCCTATATATTATATTTAATTTTTTATTAAAATTAAAAAAATTATACATATGATATTTATTAATAAAAATATAAATATCGCAACATTAAATATAAAAATACAAACCTACATTGTACTAATTTCTATTTAGATTATTTTTAAAAATCTTTATTTATGAAAATATTTTAAGAATAAATAATGTTTTATAGTGTAGACAAAAAATCTCTTACTACATCAATTATTAATAAGATTAATAAATTTAAAATTATTTATAAAATAAATTTTATAAACACCATAAAATAGCTTTTTCACAATTTACATTACTAAAAAAAATTTAAAATTTAATTTAAATTGTAAGATTTCTTAAAATGAGGTCCAGAATTTGAACTCATACGCTTTAGAAAAAAGTATCAATCCTATTCTCTTGACTAATTTATATCTTTTGAATGTTAAGTATATTTTTAAGATTTAATAATTTATTTATTTGCATGATATAACCTCTTTTATACATTAATTTTTATTCTCTAAAAAATATATGTTTATTTTTCTTATAATGTAAATGATTATATGTTTTTTTAACTTTATAAGAAAATAAATATATTTTGTTTAATGAGGAGGTTAAAGTGAAATCAATTGAATAATATGATTGTACATTATGTTTAATAATTGAAGTTCTTAAAATATATAAGAGAGAATGAAGTATCTATTAAGAGTGTGTATATTTTTATGTATAAAATGGTTCCTATTTAATAAATTTAACATTTATTTATGTTTTTCAAAAAGTAATAAATTTGTTATATTTAACTGGATGAAAGAATCTATTTGAAATGACATTATATATTATGTTATTTAATATAGAAACGCAAAACATAACGATAAATAATTATGATTGAAATCATAGTAGAAAAAACAATTGAATGTTTATTGATTAAAACAATGTTGAAAATAAGAATAATAACAATAATTAGTTAAGATAAGTTAGTATCTCACATTTTTAAAAATAAAAAAATATTAATTAATAGAAGCCTTCATTTAACTAGGCCTAAGGGATCACTTAGAAGGCATTAACCTTAGGTTAGTTTTGCATTTAACATGCAGGATACACATTAAAAGAAAGAAAATACATCATAGTTCCAACAATAGCTATACATAACATATACCCTGATGAATAAAGTTAAACAAATAACTAGTAACATAACTAGTAACATAACTAGCATGATTCAAAAACTATAGGCAATAACTATTCTACTCCCTAATAATCTAGCTAGATAATCTGAGAAAAACAATAAAGCTTAATGGATTGATACTAATAACGAATAAAAAAAGAACAGATTATAGTAATAAAACCAAAGTCTTTAAAAACAAAATTAGACACATTTTTAAATATCCTGCAAGAAGAAAATAAGTTAAGTATGTCATTTAAAAGTAGCCAAAGAGAAGCAAGATCAAACCACCACTATTACAAAAAAAGATATTGAAGTCACTCTTTAAAATTGATTTTTTTTAAAAACCGACTTATAATAAATTTAAAGTCGGTTCGGTGTAGAAACGACACTACATCTTATTATTTTAAATTAAAAAATAGATAAAGTAAATACAATTGAAATTTTTTAAGATCATTAATTATTATTTTATTTGACCCTTTATAATTTAAGTTAGATATAAATATATATATATATAAAAATAGTATAATTTTTATTTTTTTTAGACAATTTGTTTTTAAAATTATATAATTTTGTTTATTTGTTTGGATATTTAAATTTATATATGTACGTACAATATATCTTTATTTAATTTTTTGTATATTTTTTAATTAAATATTATTTTAAAGTTATTATTTTTTTCTTTTTCTATAGTAAGTATATACATAGTTTAAATAAAATAATAATTTACAAAAAAAAATCTCGTGGATAGCGTCAGTTGACATGACGAATCAACGCTAGCCAAGTGGGTAGCATCGGTTGACGTGGCAAACCGACGCTAGCTACGTGGGTAGCGTCGGGTCTCCACATCAACCGACTCTATTCACGTAATATATTCATTCGGCTCATTTTTTCTATGCAGAAACCCAAAAATCTTCATTTCTCTTCTCTATTTTCTCCCAAAATTGAGCTAACACCCACCCTCTTTCTCAATTTTCGGCCACCTTCGACCACCATTTGTAACGCCGTTTTATGGGTTATATTCTTCTTCTTATTATCTTTCAGATCTACTATTTTTTTGATCGAAATACTCAAATTTTTTATACCCATTTTTTTCACTTACTCTCCCTTACAAAACATCATTTTTTTCTTCTTTCCTCCATTTAGTCACTTCATAATATTTTTGTAAGTATTTCTATTAATTTTGTAGCTTATTATTCAGTTTGTTTTATTTTTTGTATAAATTTTTGATTTAGGTATGTTTTTTATTTTGTTTGTTATTATGTTTGACTTATTTTCTATGTAAATAATATCTGAAATGTTGTGTGTTTGAGGGATTATATATATTTACTGCTCGTGGATAAATTTATTTATATATAAATAATTATATTTTATTAAGTAATAAATTGAGGAAAAATAATATGTTTTTTAAAAATTTTAAGAAATTATATTGGTATTAAAGTTATACGTGCTATCTCTTGACTCTTAAAAAAATTATAAATATATATTTATAAACTCAATAATTTAAATAATATATATATATATTAATAAAAATCAAATAATAACTAAAAACTAAGTAGTATTATTATTTTTATTTATATATGCTACTTATGTGTTAAAATGTTAAATATGTTACTATAGTAGCCCCTACTTGTATAGAATGTTATATACGTATAATTAATATTACTTTTTAATTATGATATAGTAACATGTTTAGAAATTATAATCAACCAAAGTGATTAGTTGTTTGTAACTTTATATTTTCATTCCTCCTTTAGGTACAGATTGATTCACAACTCTAACCCTATTATTCTTTTTAAAGTTATTTATATATAATAATACTTGAAATATATTCATTGGATACATAATTAATCAATATGTTTAATTAATGTTATTAATAAAAAAATTTAATGGATAAAATTCTTGTAAAGAAAGATACAAAAGGAGTAATAGTCTCCACTATTAATAAGGAATCAATGACTTAATTACACATAAATTGAGATTATATCTTAAATGAGATATTATTTTTCTAACATGAAAGAATTTAACGAGTGTAATTCATCTATCTTATTTTTATACATTTTTCCCGTTACTTAGAGAGTTAATTGGTAATATGTTTGCGAGGGATCAACATTTTTTAAATAGCATAACATATTTTGGGGTTTCTTTTTAGAAGTAAAATCATAAGGTTTTACTTAAATGTAAGTCATGATCTGAGTCTACTAAATTTATAGTTATTGACAAAAGTAGATTTTACTCCTCTCTGTTATTTTATAAAAAGTGCTTACGGTGAAGAATGCATTTCCCCTTATTAATATATGATCAATATGTGATGAGTATGCATGTTGAGGTGTAAGGTTTAAGTTCTAGGTATAAGCATGAGAATTATAGTTATTTAAAAAATGTGTAAAGTAAAATTTTCTGGATGCTTTCACTTCTTCTTTTTATCCTTTATTAATTTCGAACATATGTTTAAAAAAATTACACGGGTTTGAAGCACAAATGTAAACATAGCCCAGACAATATTTCTAATGGGAACTGAACCAAAATATATCTCTACCTAAATTTTAGGACCATGTGCACTGCTTTTTGAAAAGTGTTTAGATAAAACTAAATTTTACTATAATATACACTACATTTTGAATACGTGTTTAGATAAACTTTATTGTTGAATATATTTTCAATTTTAATTAATGAAAAAAACAATTAAATATTTTTTTTGGACAGAAAATTGATAGTTCCAGTTTTAAAACTTCCCTGTCTGTTCAAACAAATGTGCAAGCTAATGATATACTTCAATTAATATTCAACAAAAATTGAAGTAGTTCTTGCCACTTCTCTTTGACAAAAAAAAAAATGCACTCTTGTTTCACAATATATAGATACAATTACTATGTCAAGAGAAGAAGCCTCTATAAATATACCTAAAATAATAAGTATAAATTCAACTTATGTTACTTTCTATTAAAGTACTTCTTTAAAACAAGAAGAATAAGATAAAATCTTATTTCTTTCTTTAGAACAAATGGATTAGTAAGACTGAAGACACGTAAAAAATCATCACTTTTTCTTACAAAATTATAATTGAGATATCCAAATTAAAATATTCATACTTTATAGCAAACACTTTACAAAAATAAAAAAGAAACACTTTACTAAAGTTGAAAAACACCTAACTTTCGTATTTGAAATTTTATAAAAATACTTTCATAAATTAAATTACATGTTAAAAACACAAAAAATATTATTAATTTAATTTAATTATATAAATAATTATACCAATTAAATTTTATTTTTAATGAACTCAACGCATTTTAGGTATATTGTTGTGTAACTTAAAAAAACATATGATTTTCACATATTAAAAAAATTGGTGTATATAATTTCTTAAATGTGATTAAAAGTAAAACCACGTGAATAATTATATCTCATAAAAACCATACGTTTAATTTCAAGGTTTGGGAATCACATAAAAATAAAATAAAATAATAACAAAAATAATACACTAAAAATATTAATCTAGACGAATAGAATAGAGTTTAATAATAGGATGTATTTTTTTAATAATAAAAATATGTAAGTCAAATATAATATTATTATTTTAATTTTTATAAGTTTTAAAGATTTAATTTGATTATTTTTTCAAAAAACTTTAATAAGGAGTTTCCTTGAAAAAAGAAGAAGCAAAACTCATCAATTATGCATGGATATTTTAGAAATTAGTTACAATAATAAAAAAAAATTTAATAATCTGCTATCAAATAATTGGAGTTACATTTTATATATATATATTTTTCTTTTTCCAAACTTAAAATTACTTATATTTAAAAGAAATACTTAAAAAATCATTTTTATAAATAGTCCATCCAACCAGGCTATATGTTAACATATTTTATAAACTCTATCGTAATAATACTTACGATAATATATCAATTTTATAAGATCTAATCATGAGATCAATACAAGCTTATGGTATTGTCTTTTTACATTTTACCTTTCACATTTTACATTTTACATTTTACCTTCAAGTTTTCTTCCTAATCCGTTTGACCTTCCCAGGCCAGTAGGAGTTTACAAACAAAAGATAAACAACATAAAGAACCATACACTTGTCTTTTTCTTTAATTCCGCAATAAAAAAGGTGGTAAATTTAGATTGATAAATGGTACGTAGTAAATGTTTATTATATTTGACAAAAATGTATTTTAGTTTTCTAATTACTAAATAGAATAATACAAATTTATTCTCTGTTTTGATAAAAATATATTATAGTTTTTTAATTGTTTTTAAAACAATTAGGATACATAACAAAATATAAAAAATTTAAATAATATTAACAATTTTCACTTTCCCACTTATTAATCCCAACTGAATGTTATCATGTATTAGAGAAGAAGCATCATTAGACGCAAATCATTAACCATTTCCCTCTTAATTCACTCAAACTTCTTGTATCAATTTCAAACAAAACTAAATAAGTGGTTGATTTGTCTATTTAATTGGTAAGCTATATATATAACTTGTAATACAAGTTTATAAAGTGATACTACTATGATAATTTTTAAGTTTCGACCCCATTTTAGTCCAAATTCGAAGTTGATGATCAAAATTTGGAGTGAAGCTGTGATTTCCCTTCTGTCTTTCTATTAGATTATTTTTCTTTTGAAAAAATAAATTCAGATGAATTGGTGATTTAAATTTAAAATATAGGGTAATATAATATTTTAAAATAAAATAATAATAATAATTCGTTTAAAAGATCAAGGGAAAAAATAAAAAAATAGCACAGCTTTTACTTTGGGCTCCATCATCTGATTGTCGCGCGGCCTATTCTTCTATGATAAGTCCCATTTCCGATGTGAAATGTGTTTTGACAACTGCTATATCTTATAATTAAACAGACGTGCACGTGTGATGAACCTCATATCGCAATAGCTGGGTACAGACCCTCCTTAGACATCCACAATTACACACTGTCAAAAAATAAAAATAAAAATAAAAATAAAAAAACTGAAGAATATAAAACTACTGGCTTAACCATGGGTCAAATTCAAACCCCGAATGTTGAACCATAGTTAACGTGTAACCCCCCAATCAAACCTCATCGTCTTATAAACCTCAGCCAAAGAGAAGCCACATACTAGAAAACTAACAGACTATCAGAATCTGAAAATACAGAGCCATAATTATCACTAAGAGAGTTAGCTCCATTTTCCGATAATGAGGTTTTATGCAGAAGAAGAAGAAATTTGGAAGTGTCTAAAACACCCGTCCAAGCGTCGGAGAAGTGGAATTTGCCCAGTATGCCTCCGTGAACGCCTCGTAACGCTCTGTCCTGACTGTGCTAACGTGCGCCCATGCGCTTGTTGCGCCACCACCTCCTCTTCGTCCTCAGCTTCTTCGTCTTTTTCTCTCTTCTCCAGCGATAGCGCCCGTCTCGGATCAGTAGGTAGAGTGTTGAATCTTGTTGGGAGTGAGCCGGCGTTCCGGCGGTCTAGGTCGGTTGCCATTCCTTTCCTTCGTTCAAGGTCCAGGTTTGTCGGTGGTGATAGAGACACCAATTCTGGCGATGGAAGCGAGCCTCAGAGTAGTTCAAGAAGAAAAACGTCGGCTCTTTGGTCGATTTTTAAGTTTAATAAGAGCAGGCGACGAGATGCTACGGGTGAGGATGGGAAAAAGGATCAAGCAATTGAAGAGAATGATGCAGCTGCGATGAGGAAGATGATGATGATGAAGTCGAGATCGGTGGCCGCGCCGAAGACTTCGGATTTCGGTGCCAGAGATGTGATACCGCCCAAGGGTCGGAGCTGGTACTTTCCGAGTCCGATTAAAATTTTCAGGCAATTCAAAATCTCTAGGATTATTCATGAACAGTCCCCTATGTGCAGTGGTTAAAATTTCTATTAATTAACAGAATGAAACTGATGATTGCTTCCTTTTCTCTTAACTCTGCAATAGTTTAGTGTAGTGTTCATATATTGTTTTACCTAAGAATTATCTTATAATCATTTTATTTTATCTTCTTCTTTTTTTAGTTTTTGTTCAAACTTACATTAATATGCAACTTCAAATGGAAAAAAAAAATTATAATTAAAGTAAACATCTTTCATTATTTGTAGATAAAAAAACATTTTCATTATTTTGTGAGAGCGATGATTTTTTCTATATGTATAAAAATAGTATCTGTCTGATTATGAACTCAGAAACCTTTTGGTTAGGATGATTGGGGATGTATTGTGTTAATTGATGATGATTAATGAGAATGTGTCATTTATTTTTATAAATAAAAATACGTTGGGTGGGTCGAATCATGGTATATTTTAGGTAAATAGTTGTAATATTCCGCTCGATCGGTTAAGTTTTATATTTTATTAAGTGACTTTGTTTTTAATTTAATTATTTTGTTTGTTAAATTTAATATTTTATATATTTAATGGTTTTCTCACGTTGTAAAAATGAAGTGGAAAGAACAGATAGTTTATCTACTTTTTTTAAGTTTCAGAAATGAATGGGAGAAAATAATTAAAAAATTAAGTTGTTCGTGGTAGAAGGGAAAGACATTAAAAGATGAAATTATTCTTTTACTAATCAACTAACTTTAAAAATAATCATATTATAATAATTTTTTTTCATGATCATTTTTCTAAAGAAAAGAACAAAATAATATATATTATAATTAAAAAAAACTAAAACGTACCTATATTCTATGGTGAATTGTTAATAATTTTTATTTTAGACAATACTAACTTGTTTTTCAATATTAATGTGAAAACTCACAAGAATTATATATTTTACTATCTAAATATATTATTATTTCTTATAAAATTTATTATAATTAGGTCCACTTTAGCGTGTGGTATATATATATTTTTTAAATAGATTTATAAATGTGAATGACAATAAAGGTCACAATTACAAATACAATATTTAAGATATTATCTTGATGTTTTAAATTAATGGTTTAGATATATAATTTAAAATTAATTGATTTAAAATTTAAGTTTTATGTTCATTGTATTTATCACTAAATTATTGATTTACATCTTGAAATTGATATATGTGTAAATTATCAAAAGAAATGATATTAGAGTATCATATTCACTATGATCTTTGAAACAATTTTAAATATTTAATTGAAAAATGTCGAAAAATATATGAGTTTGTGTATAAAAGACAAAAAAAAAATGAATAGAACTATTTATAAATTTAGATAAGAGATAATATTACGATATTATCTTGATTTATATAATATATATATATTATTTTGATATTAATTAATATAATAATATTTTTTCTTATTTAAAGATATTAAATTTAACATATTTATTATATTTATATTAAAGGATAATCATCATAAATATTTTTCATTTGAATTCAAATATTTACTAATTATTCATTTAGGTTAAGTGTACTCATTTCATTATTTAAATTGATGTGAACCAATCAAAAAGACAATAAGTCTAATTGATTAAATTTTTTCCAACAATAATAACATATAAAACAAGTAATATATACTGAATAATAAATTATACAACCGTTCTAATTTATAATTGTATTTGTACATCTTCTAAACTTACGGAATTATTTCGATATTTAGGAGCGGGGGGAAAAAATTAATACCAGCAAGCAACGTCGTGCAAATGCGGAGTGCCTAATGAAATAATTAGTGTCGACAATGATATCAATAACCAAGCATATATTTCTAAATTAAAAAAAAAAAAAAAATAGCATATATGATATTAATCTCTCTACGTTAGAAATGTGCATGCACAGGCGGGTAGTTATATTCTGATACATTCAGATAATAGTTATTTATGATTTAATCTAATTTTTTATTTTTTTTATATTTATTTAAAAATATATTTAATTTTTAAAAAATAAATTTTAGTATAATTATTATTCTATTATACTATTTAAAATATTATTGATAATTTTTTTTATCTATTTATCACACATTTTTTTAAGTAAAATATAAAAATATAAAAATAAAATTTAATCTAATCTAATTATTTCAAGTAATTTTGTGTTATTATTAAAAGTATATTTCTTTATGTAATTATATATATATATATATAATATTAATATATATTTGATTTTAATTAATCACAATTTTAATATTAGAATAATTATTTTTATCTCATATTTTATTGATTATAATTATTTTAAAAAAATATTTTAATTTTAATTATTTACTACTAAAATGTCCCATACTCATAGTTTTCTTTTATGCAATGCCAAACTAATGATGTTTGTTTGAACAAAACAAAAAAATAAAGGACTGTTATGCATTTGTTTTACTTTTCATTCCGTTAAAAAATAAAGGACTTGTTGAATTCTTTTTTCTAGACAGACTTGTTAATTATCTGTATAATTGATTTAAAAAAAACTATTCAGGTTTTAATTTTAATTGAGAAATAAAAATAATTGTTTTCCTTTCGCCGGCTTTAATCTTCATTCTTACGTTACGTTTGCTGTAAGGCATCTCCAATACTGTAGCAAAAAAATTAAATTTATCGTCAAATTGCTTCAATTTAGAATAAAATTTAATACAATAAATATTATTATGTTAAATTTAAAATGATATTATTAATTTAATATAACATTATTAATGCAATAATTTTTTTAAAAAAAATCTAAAAATATTATTAATATAATAAATTAAAATCAAATATAAATTATTAAATAATTAATTAAAAATAAAAAATATTTTATTTTATAAATAAATATATTTTTTAATATAATATTTTACGTGTAAGTTGTAAAAGAATAAAATTTTAATATATTTTTAGTGTAAAATAATACAAAATTTGGTACAAAATAATTACCAAAGCTTGTTAAATTTAACAAATGATTAGTCATTTAGTATATAAAATGTTTTTTTTGTTAGAGCAAAATTGGCTATAGAATAATAAAACTTTAAATTTAAATAAAATTTATAATAAAATATTATTATTATTTAGATTAAAATATTATTAAAGTAAAAATAGAAGAAAAATTAAAATTAAAAATGAACAAGATAGAAGACGTGAATAATGCTTAAAATAAAAATTATATGTAAATCATTCAATAAATTTAATTAAAAATATTTAAAACTTAAATTTATCTATTTTCAATCATTTATTAAAATAAAAATAATAATATTCCTAAACAATATAATTAAACCACAAGAAGTATTGCAACTCTTCCTCCTATATTATAATCCAAAAGTATTGCAATAGAGTTAATAGTAAATATTATATTAATTTTATAAATGATTGCTTTTTAGATAGAATAATAAAATATTTTACAATAATTGGTTTAATTTCTTTAATAGTTGAAATTATGAATTGAAATATGGAAGAACAGAAAACCACTATTCAAAACAGAATGTGAGATCAACCGCAAAAAAAAGAAATGGTGACAACTGACCTAACGCAGTTTTGACTCAATTATGGTGTTTATATATATATAGACTCAATTATTTATATATATATATATATTTGGTTGACCTAAATTTAAATTTAAAATATTTTTAATTTTTTTTTTGGTCTATTTCGCTTGTCATTCCGTCATCAATCTAGTCGTTACAGCTTTTTCTAAATTCTATATTTATTTTTATATTTTAATTTTAATTTTTTATATATAATCGTTATTAAATTTTATATATATTTTACTCTTGTTTTAAAAAACTTATTATTTATTTATTTATATACACAAAATAAATATTTCACATTCAAGACTCAAAAGATAAGAGATGATCTCTAGTTCTAATCCCACCAATTAGAAAATTTTATAATGACAAAATCATACTTGATGAGAATGAATTAAGTATTCGATTAGACTTATCTGATAGAAAGTTATGTCCAAAGCTACATTCTCAATATCACGGAAATTGTCGTACTTTTTTTCCTTCAACATGTTTTATTTTAACTAAAGTGGAAAAAGAAATATTTTTTTAAGACATTTACTAATGTTAAAGTTTCTTTATGATATTCCTTTTAACATAGATTACTAGTTCTCACATCAATTACCGAATTGAATGTAATGAAGTCTAATTATTGTCCTACTTTACTGCAACAAATATTACCTATTCTAATAAGTTATATGTTGACTAAAGATGTAAGAAATGCAATTATAGATATGTGTACATTTTTCAATTATATTTATGAGATTTTCGTAGAGGTTAAAAAGTTTGAAGACATCAAGGAAACTAGTGTTGACATTGTACTTTTTGTAATCAACTTTTAATATTTTTTCTATTATTATATAGATAAGAAATGAATTAAATATTACAAATTACAACTATACGATAAAATAAAAATGACTTTATACTAAAAATATTTAGGTACAATTGGTCTAGTAAATTATTGGGGGCTCATATAGTCCATGTAGGATTAATCATATTCTAGGTTAAAGTTATTTGAAATAGCTCATTTTATACTTAAAAAACTTGTGTATAAACAAGGATGAGTTTTACCAAAATCTTTATAGATATAGTTGCATATACATGAGTACGGTTACTTCTTGATTTAAATAAACATACCTAAAAATGATACCTATGAGTATAATAGTATATATCACAGTTAGTTCTTTAGTGTACCATACTTAAAAACTTTTTGATATGATTAATAAATATACCTAAAATGGATTTTCATTGTAGACGTCCAGTGGTAACTAAGTTTTAAAATGTTAGGATTTCATAGGTTTTGAGTCTTTTTTGTTTCATTTTTTGATTTTTTTTACAATTTTTTTTTCTTTTTTTATTAAAGAGTCCTAGGTTATGTTTAATCTACTAGCACATGATGCATGCATGTTTTTTTAAATAAAGTAATTTTTAATTACAAAAATGGAAAAAATTACAAAAACAAAATGTAGAAACACATTTTCTAAAACGAATATTCTATAAAATAACCCCATTATCATGGTGTTTTTTATTTTTTAACCCTATCATGGTCTTGAACACATATTCAATAAACTTTTTATTTTTGTACATGTGTTTAAAAGTACAAATCTTGTCGAAGTTTCGCTGAATCTAACAAAAAATGATTGTTGAATTTTTGAAATATCATGCAGTACCTTAAAGAACAAGTGTTAGATTATGATCATTACTAGTATATATGGCTTCAATTTAGGTCTACTTTTAAACATATGTCATATTTGTGCATGAAATGACTATGGATAATGGTAGCAATTTCACAAGATGTTAGATTTGTGCATGAAATGACTATGTATAATGGTAGTGATTTCACAAGTATACATATCATATGAGTAATAAGGTGCAATGAAGCATGGGTATCCTCTCTTAGATAGTGTTGTATTTTATTATTAAGTACCAATACACAGCAATCACAATATTGTCACGGTGAACAATAAGAGAGAAATATTTAAACTATGAATTAATTAAATTGATTCAAAACAAAAAATAATAAACAAGTAAAATCATTTTGAGAACTTGAGATCTATGAATCCTTTATCCATTCAAATGCAATATCAAATAATATTGAACGGTTTTTTTGTCTAATTAATTGGTTACATTTTCTTATATACATGTGAATCTTTATCAAGCATTCATTTTGCTATGTTTAAACAATCACATTTTCATGTTTTATTCCGACATCAATTATGCTTAAATATAACATGCCACAAATTCATCGGTTATACTGTTATAATATTTTAATTAATGTTATATAATTCCATAACTAATTCAAATATTTATTTTATCAAGTTAGGACATGAATTTCAAATCATATCATTGTTAACCAAAAAATGAAGCATTAAGATCAAAATTATTATATCAACTATTAGTAGAGAAATTAATTCAACTAAATAAAATCATTCATATGATTCATAGTTAGGTTTATCAAAAATTTCAACTAAGAAGTTAGTCGTTTATGGCTCCATTTTTAATCTCATTTGTTAACTATTCAATTGTCCCTTTTAACTTTACTTTCGTTGATTTATCTTATTTTCCCAAAATTCTCTTATGTTATTATTAATTATGTGTTAATTGTGATATCTCAATAATATGTAAGCATGTTTCAAATCGTCCTAATTGGTTCTGGACTTGTATTAATTTTGATCTAACAGTTGAGGTTGATAGTTGGAAGTAAAATTTGGATAAATATGTCAAACTCTGTTTCGTTGAATCGATCGATACACTTCTTCTATTGATCTAAGTGTGTTTTCGTTTAATCCATAAGCTCTTGATTGATATAACCCAATTCGATATTTAATATCCTTTTTTATTGATCTAACAATATTTATCGTTCATCAACATGGTTGCATGCCTATTCTATAATTCGAGTCCTTTAGAAACTAGTCAAACTTTTTTGATCCTGAATTGTTTTAATTTATTCATTTTTGTTTTGTTTAATGTTGTTTAATCTATATTAATATAATATAGATTTTTTTAATAATATTTATCTTAAAATAAAATAAATAAATAATTTAAATTGACTAACAATACTCTTTAAAATTATCATTTAAAAATAGCATAAAAAATAAAAATAAAAATTGTTCATTTCTAAATTAGTGACTAAATACGTTACATATGCAGCACCTTACATTTTCCTAAGTAATGAAATATATATATATTCTTTTTCAAGAGACAATTAGTATAATTTTTTACTTATTTATATATAAATAGAGACAAATAGCACATTGAAAGTGTTAATTATCATCGTATATACAATAGAATCATTCAGCTGTTATTATATGAAGGATGATCTTGATGAATCAACTCTCTGTAATCTATACCATAATCTGTAATTCAGATAGGGTATGGGTTGTACGTCTTTTATTTGTACCAGATATTTTCATAGAATAATTCAAATATCACAAGTTCGTATACAACTGTAGTAATTTCTTTTTGGGATAAATGTTTGTTTTAATATAAGTGTTGTTTACTTTTTAAATTGAAAAAAGTATTTCTTAATTACTTTATTTACAAAAAGTGTTAATTAATATTTTATTTATAAAAAAAATCCTATAAACATATAATTTTTTTTAATAATATTAACAAATATTTTGTCGATAATATTTTTTTAAGGAAATAATTAGATAATTTTATATAATTAATAAAAAATAAAGAAAGATAGTTCTGATAATTTTTTATAAAAAAATTATTAAATATATATTTTTAACATATTTTTAAAATAAAAAAATTAAACGGTATACATATTTTTATTTAAAAAATATATTTTATATAAATAAAATGATTAAATTAATAATAACATACGTACACGTCTCAAACAAAGAGATGGAAAAAAAATAATAGTATATATACGGAACTATCATCCTTGTGGAAATAAATACACGAGATATGTTCCCTAAAGTGAGAGCAAGAGATTTTTTAAATCCCAAAAGTCTTATGTGTGCTGCCCATCCGGCCAAATCCACTCAGAAATATTAACATCATTTTCGACTCTTCATACCCATTTGATATCATGTTATTAATCAAAATTATTTTAAAAATTAAAAATAATAATTTATTTTTTAAATAATATTATCAAGATAAATAATTCAATTATCTAATTAAATATCTATTAAAGATTTTATGTATGGATTGAATTTGAAATAAAAGTTATAATTAGTATGGATTCAATTTAGATATACGTGTAACTGAATCAATTATTATTATAACTATACAAAATATATTTTATTATGTTATACATAAATATAATAAATTTTTATTTTAATTTAAATAATAAAATATAAATATAAATTTTTATAATAATTTAATAAATCTCGAAAAATTTATTATTATATTATTGTGATTGTATATAGACTTCTTCATGTAGATCCTAGGAATACATTTTTAATATCTATTTGAAAAAGGTCTCATTTACTAACAGCACCAACAGTTAAGATGGTATGAACATAGGAAATACAGACAACTAGAGCAAAAAAAATTTCATAATCAATCTCATACTCTTGTGTAAAACCTCTTGCTACAAGACGAGCCTTGTAGCGATCGATAGACCCATCAGAGCGAGTCTTGATCTTATAGATCCACTTACTACCAACCACAGATTGACCAGGAGGGAGAGTACCAAGATCCCAAGTATGGTTTTTGGTTAATGCATTATTTCTTTTTTCATTGCAATCTGCCAAGAAGGATTAGTAGATGCCTCACGATAGGTGTGAGGCTCATGGAGTGTAGCAAAGGCAGTGTAACAATGATAGTCAAGTAAATGTGTAGGAATGGATCTTACCCGGGTTGAGTGGCGAGGTGGAATGTCTTGTTGAGGATCTTCAAGCGGAGCAAGAGCAAGGGACCTATGTTCAAGGTGAGGTAGCTCGTTATCAACTTGTTCTTCTACGACCTGTCTAGGAGAATCATCAAAAATATCTGAAGATTGAATAATGAAGTCCAAAGATGGATTAAAAGTATCTGTAGAAGGAACAAGAGACTCATTTGGAAAAATTTCTAAAACATTTGAATTAGTTAAGGAAGAACGAAAGTGAGAAAATTCAACAAATAAGCGGTGTTCCCAAAAGACAACATCACGGGAAACACGGAGACGATGTGAGACATGATCATAACATCGATACCCTTTTTGAGTTTCACCATAACCAAGAAAACAACAAAGTCTATATCGAGGCTCAAGTTTGTTGTGTTCATGAGGTTGAAGAAGAACAAAACAAACATATCCGAATGAGCGAAGGTAATGATAGTAAGGAGATGATCCAAAAAGGCGCTCATACGTAGTCTGATTATGAATGACAGCGCTTGGAATGTGATTAATGGCGTAAACAACATGAAGAGTAGCTTCACCCCAAAATGGGGCCGGAACTTTGGCAGAGAGAAGAAGAGCACGAACAATGTCAAGAATGTGATGAAGTTTTCTTTCGGCTCGACCATTTTGTTGAGAGGTTCCTAGACTGGTTAGATGATGTATAGTGCCATAGGAGTGTAACAGAGTTTGAAAAGAATTTTGAGTATATTAAAGAGCCTTATCAGATCAAAAAAGTCTTGATATGTTTGAAGAATTGTGTTTCAACCATTTTTGCAAAGTTACTGTATATTGATAAGATTTCAGAACGAGATTTCATTGGAATGATCTAATTATGACGAGAATAATCATCAATAAAAACAACAAAATATCGAGATCCACTAATACTAGTAACAAGAGAAGGTCCCCAAACATCAGAATTAATTAACTCAAAAATACTATTAGAGATAGATTTACTATTATTGAAAGGTAAAGCTGGTTGTTTTCCTAACTGACATGAAGTACAATCAAAATTATCTTTGGACACAGAACCCAATAGACCTTTAGAAGCTAACTGTTGTACCCGAGAGGATGGGGCATGACCAAGATGAGAATGCCAAAGTGTGAGAGAAGATAAGAAAAAAACTGCATCAGTTGCAGCAGCAACAGGTGGAAGATGAATATTGTTTACGGGAAACATACACCCGACCCTAGAACCGGTCCCAAGCTCTTGTCCCGTCCTCGGATCCTGCACAATACACCCATAATAGTAAAAAATAAGGCAATATCCTAGTTCAGCTAATTGTCCCACAGAGCATAAATTATAGGATAGGTCAAGTACATGGAAAACCCCAGGAACAAAAAGGGTAGAGGTCGAAACAAAACCTAGACTATTCCCATGAATGGTGGAACCATCAGCTATATGAATATTAAGGGGATGTGGTGCAGGGTCAAGTTTGGAGAATAAAGATGAGTGAGGTGTCATGTGATTGCAACATGCAAAGTCAAAAAACCAAGTTTGAGACCTACCGGGCAAAACTAAGAGGGTAGTGGAAAGAGATGCATTACCAGCCATTTGAACAGCCTGAGTTATGATCTTCTGTAGTTCAGTGGAGGAGGGTTGATAATGAATTCAGAAGACTGGGACTCTGCTGAACTAGAAGGCATCAACGAAGTAGGCTCAGTATTAGCAACAACAGCAGTAGATTTGTTGTGACGGTAACAAGTCTCAATGGTGTGGCCATGATGCTTACAATAATTGCAGAACCTTTTATTACTCTACTTGCGACGATTGTAAAAGCTAGAGGAATCACCCGATTGTCAAGGTTGTTCAATGGCAGGAGCAAGAGGAGTAATAGCCAAAACATTGAGCTTATTCTGGGCTTGAAGGGTTGCAAGTCAAGCTTCTTCTCTAACCAACTCATTTACAGCAGTATCAAGAAAGGGATGAGGACTACGATTAAGAAGCTGACCTCGGATTGGCTCAAAGTCCTTGTGGAGTGACATCAATAACTCATAGAGATGAAATTCATGCCTAATTGTAGCATATTGTTGAGCATTTGTTGAGCATGCCCAAATTGGATCACAAAGGTCAATTTGGTCCCAAAAGAAGCGAAGTTGATCAAAGTAGTCATTGATGGATTGCCCTGGTTCCTATTGAAGTTTATGAAATTCAACTATTAGTTTATATTTCATGGATCCGTGAGTAGTGGAGTACATTTTGGCCAACATATATGATGTTGATTTAGCATCATCAAAGCTGCCCAACAGATTTGAGATGGATGGAATGGAAGTATTCTGAATCTATGTGAAAACACAATATGCAAAAACAGACTGCAAAAACGAGATCTACGTGGAAAAACTGGGTAAGGTGAACCTATATTGCGAAAATCCGGTCAACATGCAATTCGGTCAACAGTCGACGTGCAGTACGGTCAACGGGCAGTACAGTCAATAGTCACGGGTAGTCTGGTCAACGGTCAACCGGCAGTACGGTCAGCCTCGGTCAACGGTCAGATCGGTCAGGCCGGTCACGGTCAGCGGGTACTGTGTCTTCAGCTGGAGGTGATGATGACGTCAGCCCTACGCAAGGTACTGATGGCGTCACGAGCAGAGCGTGGCATGCTTGGAGCGTCAGATCCACACGTAGGTGTTGTTGGCGGCGCGTGAGAGCGTGTACGGAGGCTTATGATTGTGATACTTCCACGGTTATGTAGATCGGGTCGCGGCGATCACAATGGTATCTGTAGATAGGTTGTCGGGTTAATATTAACGGCGGCGGCGGCAGCGCGTGGAGGATGTGTATATTGGTTATGTGGCGCGTGCAGTGTCCGATAGTTGCGATACTATCACGGTTGTGTAGATCCGGTCGAGCCGATCACAGTGGTATATGTATAAAAAAATTTGGAACAATATGCACGGCGGCGGTGGTGATTGCAGTTGTTTGTATGATGTGGAACTTCTTAACAATAGTGACTGTAGTTGTGGAACCTAAGGACAACGGCTGAAAGACGTCGGAGGTTCAACGGTGAATGATTGTAGTGGCTATTGTGACCACGGAAGCTATAAGGGTTGAGTAACACAAAAAAAAACACTGCTAGAAAGACAAAAATAGTGGCTCTGATACCATGTTAGAAATACTTAATGATTGTATTTTATTATGTGAATAAATGAATATAAATGGTGTCTTTATATAGAAATTACGAGTAAAATAAATATGTATAAAATAATTAGATATAGATATATTAGAAGTAAATAGATATATATTAGCATATATATATATATATATATATATATATTAATATATTAATAGATATAAATTAACAATTATATAATTAAATATCTATTAAAGATTTTATGTATGGATTGAATTTGAAATAAAAGTTATAATTAGTATGGATTCAATTTAGATATAGATGGATCTGAATTGATTATTATTATAACTATAAAAAAATATATTTTATTATGTTATACATAAATATAATAAATTATTATTTTAATTTAAATAATAAAATATAAATATAAATTTTTATAATAATTTAATAAATCTTGAAAAACTTATTATTATATTATTGTGATTTTTTTAAGTACTATAATAAATAATAAATTTTATTATTAATATATTAATTTAAAATTAAAATATTATATATATTATATTTTATATACGAGCATAAATCTCAATCTTATAATATTATCTAATAAAAATAATAATTTATTTATATTTAAATGGATTCAAATTAATTAATTTTATATTAAAAATTTATAAATTTAATTAAATCGAATTAAATTTAAATTAATAAAAAATGCTATTTTTAACAGCTGCCGACCAATATTAACGTTCCTCGTTCCCTAAAATTAAGAGTGAGACGAAATGGATGGTGCATTATCAGTAAGGTAGAAATTAAAAAAAGGAAAAAAGAAAGAATGTAATTAGTAGAAAATGTAGCTAAATTCAATGTATATTCAACACATTATACAAGCTTTTTTGTTAGAAAGATAAAAAAGAAAAAAGAAAATAAAGAAATAGTGGGACCAATAAGGAACTCATGTGGCATGTTTTCAAGTTGCACGCGATACTGTCACTTGATTTGTTAGGTTACGTAGAACATCAAATATAAGATATAATCGTCTCAAATGAAAACTAAGCTTTACTAGGCTCCTCCAGGTCATCATTTTACTCAGATATGTTATTTGCATATAATTTTTTCTTTAAAAAATACAATTAATTTAAATACAAACTTAAGTTTAAATTTGTATTTTCTTAGTTTGTTTTTTTTTTCATTTTATTAGGGAACTTATATTGATACAAATCAAATTTTTATTTCTACAATAACATATGTATTTTTAAATAAAATACTTACATATATATAATTATAATTGAAACATCAAGCTTTATACATATCAAAATGAGGTTGAGTGGGCTCACTGGCACACAATAAAATTTAATAGTAACAATTTTATTCATCTAAGTGTAACTAATTGTATAAATATAATGAATATTTTATATAATATTATCACAATTAATTTTATTATTATTATAATAAAAATATATGAAGTATTTATTTTACTCTTATGATTAACTAAATATTAATATTAATATATTAGATAAAACTACCATTAATAAGATAGTCTATTACAATAATATAAATTATTATTATTATTATTATAATAAATCATGAATTATATTTTTTATCAATAGTAATGACATAAAGATATAATTGATATTAAAAAATAAAATAAATATTTTATAATTTTGTAGTGTGACAATAACAAATTTATTTTGACATTCATTAAGCTTAATAAATTATTATTGCAATTTAACTTATATCAATAAAATTGCTATACATTTTTGTGCTGTAATAATAGCAAAACTATAAGAATTAATATTTTTAAGTAATAAATATTAATTTTATAATAAATTATTTATTTTTAAAAATAATTTTTTTTCTCTATTATTACGGACTAACCAAAATTATAACAATCGGTATTTTTAGAATAATAAACACAATTATTATAATAAAATATATACTTTTATAAAATTTTATTTTTAAAAATGAAAACTTTACACTAATAATAGTGATCAATATTTTAAAAATAAGACTAATCATAATTTTAAGAACAATAATTACTATTTTCATAATAAAATTTCTAATTTCAAAAAATAAATAATTTTAAGTGTATAATTTATTTTATTTTTTAATAAAATTATTTGAAGGTAAAATTTATTACAGATTTAACATAATAATAGTAAACATTAGTCAGCCTTACTTTTAAAGAAATTTGATAAAATTAGACTTTATCGTAATATATTGACCAAATGCGTAAATGTATTAATGTGAATTTATTAGTTTAATATGAAAAATTTATCACTAATATCATGATAAAGTTTATCTTTATCACGATAATATAATTATTCTATCACAATAATGATAAATATTATTTTAAAACGATTTTGATAAAATTAAAATTCATAATAAAACATAAATTTATTATAAAAAATATATTTATTTAATGAAAAATAATAAAAAATACATCTATTATTATACTAAGACTTATTATAATAAAATAATATATTTTATAATAATAATATCTTATTTTATAACTATTGCAGTAAAAAAAATATCTAACTTATTAATTTGATAAATTATTTTTATTTTGTTATTATAAAAATATCTATTACAAAATTATCACGAAAGAAAGAGCATGCTAATCCATGCGATGCAGATCACGACAGATATGCTCACAAGCCTCCCAAAAAATCTTAAGGGGGGAACGCATGGATATGACATGTGAGAAACGTGGCCATTTCGGGTTGAACTAGTCGGTATACAAGCGTGGACCAATGATTTTGACGCTTCGATTTCACCATAATGTTCAGAAAGCTGTATGAGCCTTTTTCTCTTCCCTAGATAAATGAGGATACCACACGTCAATATGTTATTCATGTAAATAAATATTAATATTATTTAATTTTATAAATATTTTTATTTTTATTTTTATCATTATATATTATAATTGTTTTACAAATTAAATAAATAATTCTTTAAATATTATTAATATATGTATGTTATTTAAGTAACATTAATATAGAAATAAATATAAATTTACCTTGTTTATAACATTTTTGTCCGTGATACTGTAAGTGAATTCATATTTCCTAATAATAATATATTTTTTAATTTAATATATGTGTTTTAACAAATAAATATATTAAAATTAGATTATTAAAATTTAAAATATTATATCCTTATTTATTTACTATAAATAAATATTTTTTTCAATTTTAAGAATAAATAATACTAATAATGCTATTTCACAAATGAGGTATTATTTAAAGTAAAGTGTTTTATTTCATTTAGTATCTCTAATAAACTTATAGTTAAATGTTTTTTTATTTTATTTAAATATCATATTATCTCATTTAAATTATAACCATAATAAGCCTAATTTTAAACCATGTTATATAATTTTTAATTAAATTTATATTATAAATATCAATTATCATATTATTTTTTTATTTTTTCATTCTTATTTGTCTAATTTAAGTACAAATAAGATATATTAATTAGTATAATTTTATTAGTAGATGATATGGGTTTTAAAAATTAATAGATTATCTATGAATTTCATTAATATTTCATTTTAATTTAAATATTTATTTATTATTATTGAAGCATTAGATACTAATATTTTTCAAAAAATTAATTTATATTAATCTTATATTTTATTAATAAATAATATATTATTACTCATTATAATAACAACAAATAATTTCCCCTCTCAGATGCAATAAACATGAGTTATTAAGTAGTTAGAAACATTAAAAATAATAATATCAATGATATCAATAAAATATAATATTAATGCAATTGTTTAAAAAAAACAAATACATGCAAGAAAAGTTATAGGTTAATGCAATTGTTTAAAACGTACAATTTAATTTCCAAAATTTTAAAATTTCACACGTCTTTAAATTTTTAAATTCTATAATTTTGTCCTTCAAATTTTTAAAATGTTACACTTAGGTTATAACTGGAATACTAAAATATATATTTATGAATCAAAAATTAAGATATATGTGTAAAATTTTAAAAATTTAAAGACATATATATAAATTTAGTTAAAGATTGGAGAACAATGGTAAACTTTAACCAAATGTATACATTTGATAACTATGAAATGATTCAAGTAAATGAGGTAAAATATATTTACAATATTATTTTGGTGTTTATCTCCAAAATTATTTTAAAAAATTATTCTCAAATCAAAATTTAAAAATAATTTTTAAAAATAATGAGGTGTTTTATCAATATTATGTTTTTTTTTATAATATCATCATTTAATAAAATAATATAATAAATATAATAATTTGGTTATTATAATAATTATAACTTAGAAAATATTATTAAAAAGTATAAAATAAAAAGAAAAACTAATTTTTTTATGATTATAATAATTACAACTTGATAAATATTATTAAAAAGTAAAATAAAAAGGAGTGGAAAATTTTAAACTGATCGACTAGTGTAATGCATGATTTCAATTTTCTTAAAAACAATGAAAAATGTTCAAGTTATTTTCATTTTTTTATATTTTAAACATAGTATTTTAGAAAATAACAAGTTAAAAATAATGATTGTTTAGATAATTCGATTTATAAAAAGAGTAATGATAACTTTTCACATAATTATGTAGATCTAGTATGAAATTCATCTATATATATATAAGTTATTACATATATATACATTAATTACATACGAGATATATGTCATAGCCTATTAGAAAGATATAATTAGTAAAAATAATATATTTTAAAAAATTAATAAAAAATATAATTACTTACTCTTAAACTATTATATAATTACAATTAATACTTCAAATATATTTTAAATTTCACCACACTTTAGATATATCACGTATGATAATTATAAATGAATAGTGACACTCTGAACTTACTCTTAAACTAATATCCCTGCATTTTTATGCTTCAACCTGAACTCAAGCCTCTCATTTGTTGCGGCTCTTCTGTAATATATTGTGCCTACAAGACTACAAATACAAAAAGCATTTTTTTTTATTGTTGCTAATTCCCAATCTCAAAACTTTAATCCCTAGTTTTGATCTATTTATTACAGGAGGAATGCTAATGGCACACAATTCAGGATCAACTTTCATTAACTATGAAAAAATGTTAGAATTCAGTGAGGGTGGCTAATGAAAACATTTTTTTTTCTTGCGTACTAGGAAGGTAATAACCCTTCTCTGTCTAATACAAACACATACTACTTGAAGGATATCGCTAAAAGAAAAGAACATTTAATTGCTAGAAATATGTATGAGACGTCAGTAATGATGTAATGGGAGGAAGACTAGTGTGTAAACAACCAAATAAAGATCAAGCTTGAAGAAATAAACGATATAGCCACCCACCAATCACCATTACAGACCCAGCAAAGTGATATGCATTGGTCCCACTCAAGACAAACCCTATTTTTCTATTTAGAGGATTATTTTGCAGAAAAGCTTGTTTGCCTTGCATGTGCGCTCCCACTTTCTATATCCAGCTTCTGTATTTGGAGATAAGGTCTGATTCCTTCAATATGAAGCAACGTTATTTATTTTTGAACAAGTTCAATAATCACAGGCATTTTATTGAAATCCATTCCAGCAAGAACTCCTACCTCTAGGAATAGTTTCACTGCAATCAATCCCGCAATTTCTAGATAGCCTAAGTTACTAGATGAAGTTTATAACTTGTTCAGGGAATGAAAAATAAAAATTAAATGTATGGCACCTTGTTGATCACAATTTTCTAGATAAATGAATACTTTAATCTTATGATTTTTTTAAAATGTGTATCTTAATAACATGCTTTTGATTTACAATATGTGCTTTAATATTAATTTTTATGACTAAATTACATAAGCTATAAAGACTAATGCAAAGCGCCCAAACGCATTGAGATTTAGTGCTGTAGCATATGGGATACAGTGGTTTGAAAGGGTGGTCTATTTAGGCCCATCAGATCTTATAGAATGACTCATCGCCATCTTTCTCTCTCCATTGTAGGCAACAACAAAAAAAAAAATATTTACTTTTTTATGAGATTTGAAGTGTGAGTTAGGTACTTGTCGAGGTGCTTTTCATTTTTATTTTTTAATGTTGGTCTGTGTCTATGCAAGGTCTACCAGAAAATTATTTTGATGTTGATCGAATAAGTTGAGGATCAACAAGTATACGAATCATAGGTTAAAACAAGTACAATTTTGTTGGGACTCCACTTTCTTCTCGTGGGCACTACCCGAGAATTAATGGTTTCATGTTGCCATTAAGTAATATTCACAAAGAATGTTATGATTCTGGCAATGAGTAAAGATGTCAGAATATTTTTCTTTCGTGTTTGGGACCTTGGTATGCAAAACATGAGAAGTCATGAAAAGAATGCCAAACAAGGGAAACAAAATAAAAATAAAGAGTTGAAACGTTTTGATTAAAAGATTGGTTGAATGGCGCCAAGTATCATGTAACTTATATATACAAGTTGAACCCATAAGTCTTATAATTTTTTAGTGAAATATATACGTACATTTGTTTTAATAAAATTAACATTCAAACCATATTTTAATCATTAATTAAAAAATTGATCAAGATTTCTATGTTACGTTTACCATGTCATCAAATTTGTAAGGTTAATTATAATTACTTCAATGTCTAATTTCATATAACTTGATAACAACTTTAATAATTATCATAATTTAACTCAATTTCTTAGTCAATGTATGATTAATATAAGAATTTATTGTTAATTTAATTTATAAAAACATGACATATGTAATAAACTAAAAAGCTATTAGATTTATGTACGAAGATATTAACCAGAAACTTAAATCGTATCATTATATGCAGTAAGATATAATGGAGAGGATTTGAAGAAAATAAGACCATGGTTAAGGATGCCCTTGAGATATCACAACAAATGCTTGATAGTAACCCAATAAAAATCAATATAGCATGAAATAAATTAACAATTTTTTTTTTTTACACTAAATGAAATGTTAGGATGTGTTAAAATGTAATACTACAAACCCCAAACAAGCTTTTATACATAATAGCATCCTCAAAGATATGGACATCTTGTTTGCTTATACCGTTGCCAACATTTATAGGTATATCACAATCCTTAATGGATCTCAAGTCACACTTGTGCAAGAGTTCACATATATATTTCTAGTGGTTTAACCACAAGACATCACATTGAATAAAAACCTCCAAAACAAGAAAATAACTCAAGACCCAAGATCTTTAAGGGAAAAATGAGAGTGTAATGAGGAAATAAGAGAGTCCACATGTGTTAAAGAATTTCTTGTGATGATTATATCATCAACATAAACTAGTATCATTATGTAAACATAATCATAATCAAAGATGAAGAGAAAAGTGTGTGATTTTGAAGTAAGAAGCCTAACTCAAGTCATACCCTACTTAATTTTGCAAACCAAGCTCTTTGAGCTTGTTTTAAACTATTGAGAGCCTTTCTTAGTGTTTATGCTAGATCATGTCCATGCTCAAAACCAATTGGCTATGCCATGAAAATATCTTCAGTTAGATCTCCATTTAGGAATGCATTATTTACATCTACTTGTTTTAAAAGTCAACCTTTAAACACAACTAATGTAACACAACATGAATAGTAGTGTGCTTCACCATCGGGGAAAATATCTCAAAGAAATCCACATCGTTCACTTGCCAAAAATCCTTTATAACCAATCTAGATTTGTACTTGTCTAGGTTTATATCTAGTTTAAGCTCAACCTTGAACAACTATTTACAATCGATAGCTATTTTTCTTGAGAAAGAAAGGACATGGGTTACTGTCTAGGCAAGGAAGATGAGGTATATCTAATGTAAGATGGATGAATTGGACATAAGATGAAAAACAAGAGATATGTAAATGATTATGAGAAGATGTACTAGCATCTAGAGAATTTTCAAATAAATGGGCTTGAAGTGGTTCATTCATATGAGAACCTAAAGTATTTCAACGGCTAGAAACACTACCTTCTGATATACCAGGTGAAGACATAGGAGTAGGCACAGACAAGTTAATAGGTATAGAGGTAGAAGATAAAGTATGTAATGCAAACCAAGTAAGGATATGGAGTATATTAGCATGTGACATATATGTTCCTTGAGAGGAGAAAATAACACCAGAATGAAAAGAATAATAAAGTTTATTAAACACCACATGTCTACTAATATAGAACCTCTCATTCTTCAAATCAAGCATATGTATTCTTTTTGTTTGGTTCCATACCCTATAAATGCAAATTCAATAGATCTAGCTTCAAGTTTATCATGTGTATAAGCCCTCATGTAAAGAAAGTATTGAAACCCAAAGCATCTCAACACAATAAAATCAGTAGGATTTTTATAGATCATTTCAAAAGGCCTAGACTTTCCACAAAGCACTTTTGTAGGTGTCCTATTTAGCAAATAAACAACAATTTTAAAAGTATAGACTCAAAAATTGATTGACACATGAGAATGAACACAGTAGAGCTAATCCATGCTCAATAATTCTTCTATAGCGTGACTCCACCACCTCAATCTGTTTAGAGATGTAAAAATCACCTTTTTCAAGAACTAAAATCATCAGTTTAAACTCACAACACCTATCTATTTGCACCAATTTAATGTTTACAACAAATTATTTTTCAACCATTGATTTGAAATACAAGAATGTAAAGCAAGTTTGATCCTTCACGACCAAAGGAAAGAACCAAATAAATAATATGCTAAAATCATCAATGATAGACAAAAAATATATTTCATTATGCAGTGACAATTGAAGTGATTTCCACAAGTCAAGATACAATAACTGAAAAAGACTATTAGCTTTATCATATTAAAAGACTATTAGCTTTATCATATTAAAACAAAAATGATAGTTTATGAGCCTTTACCAATTCATAAAACTCACAAAATACAGATGCCTTATTAATAGATGAAAGAATAAAACTATGAGACTCGAGCATTTTAACAATAGTGCCAAAAGAATATGTTTGAATATCGTTGTCATTTTTAGAAACTTTCATTGATGATTGATTAACATACTTGCCATTAATATCTATTCTAACAACTGATTCAACAAATAAGTCATGAGCAGACCTTTGAACAATATATGTAATCATGTATAAGTTATTACCATTACAACCTTGAACTAACTGCTTATATTTGTGATCCTTAACATAAAATGAACTAGAATGAAATTCAATAAAAACATTGTTATGAGTACATAATTTTTGAACAAAAAGCATATTGGTAAAATTACAAAGCGTATGCAACAAATGATTGAAGACAATGAACACTACTACAATATATGCTTTTGGTCTCGGAATTTTAGCCTCGGTTTTTTTAAAAACCGAGACAATAGTATTTTGGCCACGGTTTAATAAAAACCGAGGCCATAGTGTATATATATAACCTCGGTTTTATTAATAACCATGATTATAGGTTAAATTATAAAAAATATTTACATATATATAAATAAATTTATATAACAATGTTTATTAAATAACTGTAATTATAATTAAAATAATACAAAATTTAATATTTTTAAAACCGAAACAAAATAATATACTATATGTCATTCATTTAAAAAAATAAAAAATTACTTTTCAATTTTTTATTTTTCTTTATTATTAATTTAATTTAATGTATTTTATTTCCTTTATAATATATATATATCAAAATTTTTCCACTTTTTTTTATCTATATATCTTCTTTTTTCCATTTTTTCTTTATAATTAAATTTCTATTACATATATATATTAATATATAATTTCTAATTAATATATATATATATATATATCATTAGCGTATCTCACTTTTTTTCTTAAAATATATATGATCAGTTTATTAATTTCACCATTCACGCGTTGCATTAGGGTTTTCGTTGTTTCCAGAATCGCCGCTCGCCTTCGCCTTCGCCTTCGCCTTCGCCTTCGCCTTCGCCTTCGCCTTCGCCTTCGCCTTCGCCTTCGCCTTCGCCTTCGTCGCTCTCAATCTCTGGTCCTTCTACCGTCTACCTTGTCGGGTTTTTTCACTTTCGCTGTTTCTAGAATCACAGCTCTCGGTCTCGCCTTTGTCGCTAGATTTTGCCACTCGCCGTCGCCTCTCTCTATCTCTGGTCTCTCTATCGTCTGCCCTGTCGATCTCAGCTCTCAACCCTCTGCCTTCTGCCTCGGTCTCTCTCAACTCTCCCCCTGGTTAGTCCTCATCAGCTTCTTACTTCTTCTTCTTGATCTTATCAGCTTCCCATATTTATAAATCTCAGATCTCTAACTCTGTGGTAGCAAGAGGAGATGGGATCTTATCATGTGAAAAATTCAAATTAGACAATGTAACTAGGGGATCTTATCATGTGTTCTGCAACTTTGATAATTAGACAATGTATAGGATTGGCACATTTTGTTGTTGATTTTGCAGCAAAGGGAAGAGTAATGGTTTTATGTATAAGATTATAATATTTTGATACTAATTTTGCTGATTGATTAAACTCTAAAACAGAGAACACAACGAAGCAAAGGGAAGGGTAATGGTTTTATGTATAAGATCGTAATATTTGGATACTGATTTTGCTGATTGATTAAATTCTAAAACAGAGAACACAATGAAGTAAAGGGAAAGGTAATGGTTTTATGTATAAGATTGTAATATTTTGTTACTGATTTTGCTGATTTTGTTGACTGATTAAATTCTAAAACAAAACAGAAAACACAATGAAGCAAAGGGAAGGATAATGTGTTTGTTGGTACTGGTGCGCTGCATTATACATTGTCTGTCTACACTGGTGCTGGTGCTGGTGCTGGTGCTCTGCCCTGGTGCTCTATCCTGCTAATTGTACTGATCATGTCTTTTATTTTATAACAAAAGGGTTGTGCTTTTCTTCTTGCTAGGTTTCAGCTTCTGTTATATATTCTGCTATTTTAATCTTCATTTGAGGTTTCCTATGTTAAATACAAGTTATTGTTATATTGTTGAGTTGTCTTAAGATGAAATGTTTGTTTTTCATTTTTTGTTTTCAACCTACAGGTTGTAACACTAGTCAAAATGAATTTTGAAATGTGAGTGATAGCTTTTTTCTCTTGCTGTGATCCTCCCCTGGCTTTTATGTTTGTTTTTAGTTTTTTCCTTGATGTGCAATCTCAAATTTTTAAAATAATTTTTCTCATGACAAATATGCAACATGTGTAATACCAATAAGTGCCTTCTTTACACCAAGTCTTTGGTAAGCATCAAAACACTTGATTATTGTTATTAAATTGATTTAAATCTCCCTGCTACTTGCTGGTGCTGGTGCTGGTGCTGGTGCTGGTGTGCTGGTGCTGGTGTGCTGGTGTGCTGGTGTGCTGGTGCTGGGTTTCAGCTTCTGTTATATATTCTGCTATTTTAATCTTCATTTGAGGTTTCCTATGTTAAATACAAGTTATTGTTATATTGTTGAGTTGTCTTAAGATGAAATGTTTGTTTTTCATTTTTTGTTTTCAACCTATAGGTTGTAACACTAGTCAAAATGAATCTTGAAATGTGAGTGATAGCTTTTTTCTCTTGCTGTGATCCTCCCTTGGCTTTTATGTTTGTTTTTAGTTTTTTCCTTGATGTGCAATCTCAAATTTTTAAAATAATTTTTCTCATGACAGATATGCAACATGTGTAATACCAATAAGTGCCTTCTTTACACCAAGTCTTTGGTAAGCATCAAAACACTTGATTATTGTTATTAAATTGATTTAAATCTCCCTGCTACTGGTGCTGCACTGTTGGTTCTGCTGCAGGTGCTGCGCTGTGATGGTGCTGCTGGCGCTGTGCACTGGTGTTATTGATGGCGCTGTGTGCTGGTATTGTTGATGGCGCTGTGCGCTGGTGTTGTTGATGGCGCTGCGCTGGTGCATTGGCACTGCTGGTGTTGGTACTTAATATTAAGTTTTTTTCCATGTTTGTAATTAATACTAAAAAGTTAGTTTGTAATACTAAGTTTTTTTTTGTATAATAAACTCTCAAATGTGATTATATTTTTAATTTTAATATTTGAATTAATAAATTTATTGTAATTTATATTGATTTTTAATATTATAATTACTAATTACTAATTACTGTATTTTTTGTAATTTATGTATACCCTATGGTCTCGGTTATTAGAAAACCGAGGCCATAGGGTCTTTTTTTTTAATTTATGTATACCCTATGACCTCGGTTATTAGAAAACCGAGACTATAGGGTGTATCTATGGCCTCGGTTATCTAATAACTGATGCCATAGGTACACCTTATGGCCTCAGTTATATGCTAACCGAAGCCATAGATACACGCTATGGCCTCGGTTATCTAATAACCGAGGTCAAAGGTACATCCTATGGCCTCGGTTTTCTAATAACCGAGGTCATAGGTACATCCTATGGCCTCGGTTAAAAACCGAGGTTATAGGTCCTTACCTATGGTCTCTCTCACTTAGGCCTCGGTTTTTATAACCGTGGCCATAGACCTACGATCACGGTTAAAAACCGAGGCGGTATGTATGTTTTGTAGTAGTGTCGAAACATTATTTTAAGTATGTGAGAAACCAAAACCAATATTAGAGATGGGTAAGGTGTTACCATTCAATACCTTCGGCATCACCATATGAATATGCATTTGGGACTTGCTCCACATATGGGGTCAAAAGATGACTGGTATCATAATCTAACAACTATGTTCTAGATGAGCTTAGATGGGTCGCGAGAATGGTCACTAGTACTAGCACTCGCTGTAGTAGGACTAGATGAGCCTCTCTCTTGCAAGGCATCTTTTAGTACAAAACAAGAAGATGCATTATGCCCTATCTATAGTATCCGAGTTAGGATCATATGATATAAAGCCTTGCTGAGTAACAATAAATGTATAAAAATATTATTAATATTTTTCTTAATAATTTAAATTTTTAGCATAATTTGTGACTAGCAAATTCTAATAGTATAAAGGTTGAACCCTGTATTTCCTTCACATTAGAGCTGTTTTATGGAACTGATTAACATTGATTTACTCGCGTAGAACGAAGACATGATTAAATTGTAGAGTACTATTGAAATCTTAACTCTTCATCTTTTTTTTTCTTCCTCTGATCAAACAATAGGGGTCCAATCCAACAATAAGGAGGAGTGAAAAAAAAAGAAGCAACAGGGTCCAGTCCAATTGGCGGTGCTATTTAAATAATTAGGGCACTTATGTCATTTTTAATTGTTTCCCTCCCCTTGTGGAGGACTTATGATCTGCTGCTTCGATATGTCACGAAATCTGACGCAGAGCGAATAAAATACGTCTTGCATATCCACCACACTACATCCTTTTATTATTTTGGGAAGAGCAGTGGCATCAACTATCTAACCAAAAATCTTATTATTTTATGATTATGGAAACAATTTATAAACTATAAAATTTCTATATATACCTTTTAATAATTATTATTGTTTATTTCTTTGTGGAAAATCACACTATAACTAGGCATCATGCACTTTCCGTCATATCAAAAGAGCAATAGCCTAGGAGTATTATAGGACGGTTAAATACAAAAGAATATCGAAAGATAAGTCACATACTAGTATCAGCGCTTGCCTAACAAGAGCACTGTGATTACATTTAAATTACAAATTGTGGGAGACAGCAAAAGCACACTAGTGGGGGGGTGCTCTAGAGAATGATTGCTGATCACTGCACAGTATATGTTAATGGACCTGGAAATTCTTCTTCTTTGCATGTGCTTCAACCACTTTGTGTCCAGCAGACGCTCTTTTTGGAACCCCTTTTTACTCCTATATATACCCTTCCACTTCTACACTCTAAGCCATCGTTGTGTGTTTTAAGTATACATTGTCATGGGAACTCGCAAGCTTCTCACTGGTGTTTTGTTTGTAATACTAGGTGTAGGTATATGTACTAGTGCCGCTAGAACCCTCCTCACTTATGAACCCATCCACGTTCCTGTTGTGGGCTATGGTGGAGGCCATGGTGGCGGCAAAGGATCAGGCTATGGTGGGGCAGCAGGAGGAGGATATGGTGGTGGAGGAGGAGCAGGTGGTGGTGGTGGATATGGAGCTGTAGGTGAACATGGTGCTGTTGGCTATGGAGGTGGTGGTGGTGGTGGTCAAGGTGGTGGTGCTGGTTATGGAGCTACTGGTGGACATGGTGGTGGTAGTGGTCAAGGTGGTGGTGCTGGTTATGGAGCTGCTGGTGGACATGGTGGTGGTGGTGGTGGAGGTAGTGGTGGTGGAGGCGCTTATGGTGCTGGAGCTAGTGGATATGGAAGTGGAGGTGGTGAGGGAGGGGGTGCCGGATATGGTGCTGGTGGAGAACATGGAGCAGGATACAATGGTGGTGGAGGTGGTGGTAGTGGTGGTGGTAGTGGTGGTGGTGGTGGTGAAGGTGTTGGATATGGAGGAGAGCATGGTAGTGGTTATGGTGGTGGTGCAGGAGGTGGAGCTGGTGGAGGCTACGGTGCTGGTGGTGCCAATGGTGGTGGTTATGGAGGTGGAGGAGGACATGGTGGTGGAGGAGGAGGAGGCTACGGTGCTGGAGCAGCTCATGGAGGTGGATATGGCACTGGTGGAGGAGCAGGAGGAGGTGGTGGTGCAGGTGGATACAGTGGTGGTGCAGGTGGTGGCTCAGGTGGCGGTGGTGGCTACGGAGTTGGAGGTGCACATGGAGGTGGCTATGGTGGTGGTAGTGGAGGTGGTGAAGGTGGTGGACACGGTGGCTATGCACCTTGAAAATGTCATTTTAAAATACTTTACCTTGTGGAAATGAAACCTTTTCTTAATCAATATAACTAAGAAAATAAGAAAGAAATTTGGGTAAGTGGATCAAAATTTATTGTTTACATAAAATCAAGTATATTACGGATGCAAAACGTTGTATGCTCTTAAAAAGTTGTATCCATCAATTAATAATTATCAATATATATATATAAATGCATTCTTGATCTCCATGTGAATTTTGATTGACATGCAAATTGCGAAGAATAAATACTTGGAACTCAGATATCATTCGATATATTTCATAAAACTAGAATGAATCTTGTTTTGATGTATAACTGTAGAATGAACGTACTTAATTTACGTTTTTATCGGTGATCGATTTATATGTGCATCTAACTGGTGTTTACAGTTTTCATGAAAATAAATAAATAACTGGTGTTTACAGTTTTCATGAAAATAAATAAATAACTGGTGTTTACAGTTAAAATTATTCTAGACATAATTTATCAAGTTGAGCAAATTTATTGATGTTTTGATTCTCTACTTCTCTTTTTGCCTAACTAATGAAACTGATATTTTTCCAACGATGAACAGTTTTTGTTTTGCCCTTATGATGTAAACACATAAAGTTTCCTTTTTCCAATTATGAACGATCGAGTTTTTGTTTTTCCCTAATTTCCTAGTAGATCATGCCCACATCTTAAATATGGATGTTTGAAGAATAAGAGTACTACCAATATTAATTTGAATTTTTTTATATGTTATTGTTTAGATTAATTAATATTTTTAATATTATAACTCTTTCAATATATATAATATCTTTTTTTTATTTTACTCTTTAAATTTGATTATATCCATTAAGTCTCACGTTAGTCAATAGAGTAAGACTTTATAAGTTTGATTAAACTTTAACTCAAAATTTGAGTTTTTGGTTCAGAATTAGTCATGTGTTTAAGAGAGTAAGACTTTATAAGTCTAGGTAACACTCTAACTCATAATTTGAGTTTTTGGTTCAGAATTAATCATGTGTTTTTAAGTTGTTATTAGAGCTAACATTTTTGTTTTTTTATTTTTATCGATTCTTGTACCATAAATACAGACTGTGTCATAAATACAGACTCTAGTCGATGTGGAAGAGAATGTTATGTCCCACATTAACCAAGAATAAGAAAATAGTACTGTTTATTTTTATCGATTCTTGTGCCTTAAATACAGACTCTAGCCAATATGAAGAGAATGTTATATCTCACATTAACTAAGAATAAGACAATAGTGTTGTTTATAAATCTGAAAAACACTCTAACTCATAAACTTATTTTTGTGTTTAGAATTAAGCTTGATTTTTTAAATATGTGAAGAGAATGTTATATCTCACATTAACCAAGAATAAGACAATACTACTCTTTATAAATCTGAAAAACACTTTAACTCATAAACTTATTTTTGTGTTCAGAATTAAGCCTGATTTTTTAAGTATATCACACGATATATGTGCACGTAAAATTCCAAATTTGGGACAATTAAACTTATTCGTACTAAGAGTCAAACAAGATCCGCATGCCGCACACTCTTCTCCAAGAAAGTTGAAGTTGCACTTGCAAATGAAAGTTACTGTTTCCATTTCTCTCTTCTCCAAGGAAGCTAACATCCATCAGGGAATTACCATATGAAACCTTTTACGTCTGTCTATAAATAAGAAGAGCTAGTGTAACACACTACCTAGGGTTAATTCCCCTCTGTCCTTGTAATCTCATATAAATTTGGAAAATTTTAATTTAGCATGCAAATCAATTAATAATTTGAAAATAACTTGCTCCTATTTTTTAAAATTATTTGGTGATTTTTTTTGAACATTTGTTCTTTAAAATAAATACATGTAATCATACAAATAGGTGTATAAACGTTTATTCTAACATAAAATCATATATATATATATATATATATATATATATATATATATATATATGTTAACATAACCAAATTACACTTAAAAACATGTCACAATTAACAACCCTTAGTAAGAATTATTTTTTATAACATATGTTCCAAGGTAAGAAATAACAAATGCTCTAATATGAACATTTTTTTTTTATGAGTTAAAAATTAAGGGTGAAAAAAGAAATATGACCAAACAAAAAAAATCAAAATTTTCATTTAACTACCGGTAGAGAAAAATAAAACATGATACTTTATTTATTAAAAAAATGATATTTAGATCATATACTTATTTTTTGTAACAGTTTAGTCATATTATTTTGAAAAAGTAATCGTATAAGAACAAAAATATTTTTTTTGTTTAATTTTTTAATTTTTTAAATTATATTAAATAGAGACTATTATAACTTAAATAAAATATAATTAAAAATAAAATAAATTGAAAACATAAAAAAATAGTTATTTATCTTTGTTCAATCACTTTTTAATAAAAATAAAATTAAAATGTTAAAAAAATAAATACATGATCTAACTTTCACTTTTAGAATAATTACAAAACATTTACGATGACATTTCATATAGATAATATATTCAAATTTTACATCCTATTTATTATATTACATTGAATGTCCAGATGTATTAAAAGTGAGAAGAAGCACTTATCTCACATATATAATGATATACCACACACATATGTGTATTTTATTATATATCAAATATTGAAAAGACTAATAGGGTTTTTTATTTATGTTAATTAGAGTAATTTTGTTAGTTTGTTATTTTTGTTACAATAATTTGATCTCTTTGATATAAAAAAGTTACAATACAAGAATAAATGATAAAAAATTAATTTTTATTTTATTTTTTAAATAAATATTTCTAAAATGGAGCCAAAAAATAGTTGTGAAGTTAGGAATATTGAGAGTAAATTATAGGATTATATATATATATATTGGTTTTTGTGCTCGTAAGCATAAAGTTATTTGTCAATGAATTTTTTTAACTTTCTTATCCTTCGTCTTTACTATATTTCTTTTGCTATTCTAACAAGGGGACATAAGAATTAGCATGTAATATCGCCACTGGTCTCCATATTAGTCATTCGGTGAAAATGACATATTTTCTCAGAGTGAAAGACATAGAAGTTTGAGGGTGCAAGAACCCTTTTTGAATTCCACCGTCATATCATATGAGACTAAAGTTTTCAGATTAGTCGGTGAAAGAGTAAAACTCTATTATTTCATTGAGTACTTTTCTTTTTCCTCTCATTGACTTTTTTTTATATAACCTAAAAAATATATATTATATCTCCATCTTTAAACATACAATATATATATATATATAACATAAAAAAATATGTGTTATTTTAAAATAAGATTACAGTAAAATCACGTGAATTACGTAATAGTTCTAATTTTTCTTTAGTTAAGCATGTAATTGATTTATTTTTCATATTTTTTTTAATATATAACTCGCTAAGTAATCGCAAATTATTTAAAGAATAGTATCCAAATATGTACATATAGTATGTTGTGACAAAAAGAATTTACTAGTTTGAATTTTACTGCTAATTAATTTAAAAGGGAATGTTAATGTCAGTGATGTCAGAAATAATGTATTAAATTGATTAAAAATAATTTTATAAAAATTATTAGTGTATCCACTCATATTTTGAATTTGAAACCCCATGGTTTTTATAATTTACATGACAACATAAGATGGGATCCATAATAAAAGCACGTACATCATGCTGCGAATGATGCTTTACAAGAAATTAAAACATCAAGTTGTACAAATTTTCCCAGATAAATATGTTCTAATCTTAAAAACAGTTAAGACAAATTGTTCTATCTGGTATCAAAATGAGATAATCTGCGAGTCCATACGGGATACTTTACAGTCAACTTGGAGAGCATGAAAGGTTAATGGAGGCAAATTAATGTGGAGGCCAGCATAAAACACACTATAAAGCTTCATATTACTAGTGTGGGAGAGTGTGTGTGTATATATTGCTTGTGCCGTCAAATTGGACCACCACCTTCTGTGGACACTGGCCACTTCCTTTTTCCTTTTGCACATGCGCGCGCTTTCTTCAACTACTTATCTCTATAGGCTATTTTATCTCCTTCCCTCTCTATATATACCTATAGCCGTTTCACTTGAATCCACACACATTATTCCCTATGGCTATCCAAAGAGTTTCCACTATTGTCTTCTTTCTTTTATTGAGTTTCGGAATTTGTTACTCAACTAGATCCCTATTCACCATTGATGGAAAAGCTGTCCATTCTTTGACAGTTGGCACCTATGGCGGCATTGGTGGTAGTGTCGGTGCTGTAGTTGATCATGGTATTTCTGCAGGTTATGGAGGTGGTTCTGGAGGAGGTGGAGCAGCAGGTAGTGCAGGATATGGAAGTGGAGGTGGTGCTGGGGGTGGTGTTAGTGGAGAACATGGGGCTGGATATGGTGGTGGAGGTGGTGGTGGTAGTGGAGGTGGTGGAGCTGGAGGAGAGCATGGTGGTGGGGAAGGAAGTGGTGCGGGTGGTGGTTATGGGGCAGGTGGTGGTGCTGGTAGTGGAGGAGGAGGAGGAGGAGGTGGAGGAGGTTCTGGTGCTGGAGGAGCGCATGGAGGGGGTTATGGCAGTGGTGGAGGCTATGGTGGTGGAGTTGGTGCTGGAGGTGAGGGTGGTGGTCATGGGGGTTATGCCCCTTGATAAGTGTATACCTTCCCCTATTGTGCATGCATGTTCTAAAATTTTAAGGCCATAGCTCTTCTTACCAATATATATTACGAGGAAAAAATAATAACATGTATATTGGTGAGAAGATGGTAATATTTATGTGATAAAGAAGTGCTAAAACAAGATCTTTAGACATTGTAGTAACTGTGTGAAGCTGCTGTCTCAAGAGGTGAATCAGTTGTTTGTACGTTTAAAACACATTAATTTAAAGATAATAAAATATTATTGCATCTCTTTTTTAGCATATAGTTAACACGGTAGAACATGGAAAGGCTCCTTCATGTTTACTATCAAGTTTCCAAATAGTTAATGCATGGAACAACATGATAACTAGTTCACAGATACCTTAAAAAAAAAAAAATTGACTTGAAAACGTCTTTAAACAGATTGAAATGCTGATATCCATGGTTGGTTTGTTTTTTGGAGCTAAACATTGATGGTTTCTTTTTCTGCAAATTTATAAAAATAATAATGATAATTCTTACAGAAACTATAGAGAGAACTATATATATATATATATATATATACACTCCTGTGAATTGATAACAATAAGTAAAGTACAAAAAAGCAAATTAAAGAATTAACTAAATTTTTTTATTGAAAAAAGACCATTATAATGATGTAGCTAAGGCATAGCTGTTTGTTACTTAATTAGGTAAGAAGCCTAGTTAATTCTTGATTATGCATAAAAACATATTCCGTGTAACTAAGGTTTTAAAAGGCATGAACTAATTTTTGTGGCGTTGAACTTCACCAAATAAGGCATAAGCTTCGAGGTAATCTTGGCTTAAGCCACAAGGTATGGAATATATATTTGAAATTAATTGTAACAACACAATTAATTAATACAAAGTAATATCTAAGAGCTCTATAAGAATTTAAAAATCAGCAACTAAAAATCTAAAATAACTCGTTATGCAAGCAATAAGCAAATGACAACATCTACTGGTTAACTCAAAATAAAAAAAATGGAGCATCATCTAAATAAGCTTTCAATATTACTAATAGTGAGAGAATTTGTGCCCTAATTACACTCAATTTCATTATCTAACGAGTATGAAAGTAAAATATCAATTTTACTTATCAAAAAATACTACATATATCATGTATGTCACATGATATCAAAAACATAACTTTGTAAATAAAAATGATTCAAAAGATATACATATGGTGCATAGAATTTTAGAAATATTTTTGTAATAACTCAAACATTAAGGATTTTTTTTTTGCTACCAATGTCATACATAAGAATATAAAACATATTATTAAACCTTTTTTTATAAGTAAATATATTTAGCTTACTAGGAATAAAATAATTGATGAATACAAAAGAGACTTTTTTTTCTTTGAGTAATACTAGTGACACATATTTGCATATATTATTCCACATAAACTAATAACAATTTAACTCTCAAATTTTTCATATTACCTAACAGTTATGAAAAAATTACAATTTCTCTCATTTTTAAAATTTTATATTTTCTCTCTAAAAATTCACAAACCCTAACACACATTATAATCTTTTCTTCTTCCTACCCTACACTTCTAACCACCCATTCTTTCCCCAACATCCACTCACCCATCCATCCGTTTGTCGCCCTTTGCACGTTGCCCATCTACAACCTTTGCTCCTCGACCATCTTACAAAATCACACAAATTCACAAGACTCCTCATAGCTCATTGCTAACGTCGCTAAACTCAATTCCATTGCTCCTATCATTTTTTATATATTCCTCTAAGAATTTTTCTCTTTAGAGCTACCCTTCTCCCTAATTAGGACAAGGTTTGAATTATTTATTTAATATTGAATAGCAATGTATAGGTTGTAGTCTTGGGTAAAGTGATCAAGGATGCCATAATTGAAACAAAATTCAGGTAGCCTTTAGTATTTGAATTCAATGTATGGTTTAAAACTATGGGATTGATTGGTAGTTGGAACTTTGCGAGGAATTTTGTATCCAAGCAAAAGAGGCTCATGAATATTCAATTTCACTCTAAAGCACATGTAGTTTTTATTGGCAAGTTAAAATTCTTCATTGTTGTCAATATAGATGAGAGTTTCAATAAGTTGTGAAATTTTAACAGTATTTGTAACATGCATACCAGTAAAATGTAGTCCATAAGCTTGAGCCCAAAAAGTAGCTAAGTTGAATACAATATCCTTTATGGTTAGGTTGTGATCCCATTCTCGTAGCACCAAAAAAGAACCATTGACACGACATATATGTTTGTCACAAACAAAGTCACACTCTTTAATATAAGACAAAGTAAAAGTAACACATTATTTCGATAGTCTTTAATTACTATAGTAAGCTCTCCTTGGATATCCCAAGCGTTGTGAACAACCATGACTACTTGATGTTTCTTAACAATTTTATTGGTTAAGACTTTACCAATTAGCATGGTTGAAGAGGCTCAAAGAGCTTCAATAGGGTCCTTTTCTAGTTCTATTTCATGGAGAATGGAGGTATGTTCTTTGATTTGGGCTACTAAGTCACATATTTCTTTGTCAAATATAAACTGTGGTTTAGAAGCCATGGGTGTTGGGAATGGTTACTGAGAAGTGTAGCAGCAAGAGGTTTTCTTACGAAATATTTTTGGATGGTAGAATACAATGGAAGAATACTTCTCTTAGGATTTATTTATATTTATATTTACCATGTGAAGCTTCAAATTGTGATAATTCTTGAATACACAAGTGTTTTCGGTATAAGTAGATGACTCTTCATGTTTTTAAGATGAAAATCAAAATTTGGGATAGTTGATTAAGGAAAATGGCTAGATGGCATTGCCAAATCAAGCAATGATGTTAGGAGCTAAAATTAGATTGGTCTGATTAATTGAGTATTAAATGAAATTGGTAATGATTTAGGGTTAGTATCATGACAAAGTAAATATTTAAAAAAAAATGATCATAACTCAATATTTTTGTGGATTCGAAAGGTTTTTAGCCCTAATCAACCAAAAGAAATTGCTAGCATGTAAATGATAGCAAAAGGAGTTAGGTAATTGAGCGAAATTTGTGGCAAAAATGATGAAAAAAATGCCATAAACTTCGCGAAGCATGCAGGTAGAATAAAAAAAGGAATGATTATAAGGAAATTGTAGGCTAAAATAATGGTTTTGGATACGAAATTGATAGAATCAAGAGGTGCAATAACCCCTATTCTTTCACCGCGCAAGAGAAAGAGAGAGATGTCCACCTTTTTGACATTTTTATCAATATTTTATTTAATAAAATTATTTTTTTACGAAAATTGCTCCAAATAAAGTTTACTATTATTTTAGTAAGATTGTGAGAAATCTTATCTCCAAAATATTTAGTAAAAAGTAAAAAATTATCCAAAATCATGCAATTGTGGATAATTTTTTCCTATAATGAGATTATATAACTTACTTATAGTTTACATATTTATTCATAATATATAATTTTTATATACAACAAACAAAAATATAATAGTATCAAATATCAATTAAAGTAATTGACATATAATTTCACTTAAAACTTTAAATTTGTAATGTAAATTTTCTTATTTTTCAAAAGACAAAATTGAAACCAAAATTTGTATAAAATTGAAGTACCAAAATATTCACCAACATCAACATTTTTATCCTTGAATACGTCATATCCTTGTCATCTTTCTAAGGTTTTTTGTTCTACATAGTAAAAAGGTTTAATGTTGATGATCAACTCAATTATTAAGTTTCGTTTACAATTTAATTTAATTTATTTAAATTCTTACATATAAATAAGTGTTATTGATATTTAATAAAAATAAATCATTCATATTTAAATAAAAAAATAAAAAATAAATTAAATTATCAAAATTATCATAAAAACATTAAAAATAGATTTATAATATGTGTAAAGAATTTCGAACATTTTTCTTTGTTTATTTTTGGTCTTCATCTAAGCTTGACTCTTATAATTAAAGATATGATAAATTTTTAACAAAATTTGATATTTAATTGTTTTAGTTATTTAACTTATAAAACGCAACAAAACACCAAATAATAATATAAGATTTAAATTTAAATATAGGAAAAAACTTACAAAATAAAACAAAATATACCTAATGTTACAATAAAATAAATATTTATTTAGAATAAAAAATAAAAAAGAATTAATCCACCAATGAAAAAATTCATTTGTCAAAAGAACTTTCTCTACTAACAAAACAAGAGAAGAGAAAAAGAATAATGACTAGCATTTTTAATAAGAGAGAAAGGAGAGCAACTATTTATCAACTTTTTTTAATATTCTCTTTCTTTAATTTATTTATATTCTTCTTGATTTAAATTTTTATACTTTTACTCCCTTTTCTCTTACTTCGAAATACTATTGTATTTTTTTAATAAATGATAATAATATTTTATTAAGTTTTAAATTTGAAAAATACAACAAAGTAATATTTGTACAGATAAAGTTCATCAATAATATTGAAAACTAAAAAAAATCATAAAGCATACGGACACTATTATTAAGTAGATAACTTTATGTTTAACATGGTTGCATTGCACATCTATGAAAACTGTTTCATAAACTAATGGCTATCAAAACTCAAAAGCGAGACCCATATATTAAATTTGTATATTTTTTTTTTATGATTTGTATTGTTGACTTTTAAAGTGTATAATTTAATATATAATCTTTTAAAATTTTAAAATTTCTTAATTTAATAATTTTTATAAAAATATAAGAGATAAAATTCTATTAAATTAAATAAAAGTATTAAAATTAAAAAAATTAAAAATTAAATTATACACTTTAAAAATTAAGTATTAAATTATGTTACGAGGTATGTGTAGGCATATGTTCCTTTTCTTTTCTTTTTCTAACTTTTCAAATTATTTATTTGTATAGTTTTATTTTTAATTATAACTTAAAATAACATATATTTTACTTAAAAAAATTATATTATTTTATGTTTAAAGAAAAATTACATATTTGTACACGATTATATAACACGAGCAAGCTTTTTTTTCTTTTTTTATTTTATCAAAAGTACAAATTTCTTTCCTTTTCATGAAAGGAAAAGAAAACATTAATTTGATGGGTTTGGCGGTCAGCCTGAACTATTTTATTATAAAATGTGAGTAAAAAATGATGTCCAGCAGTTTGGAAAAATGAATTTTTCCCGAAAAAGTGATTATTTTTCTGTATGTTTAGGACGATAATGTTAAGTGTATGATATGATAATATAACATGAATATAATATGAATTAATAGTTTTTTTTGTGTCTTAAAAATCTTATTATTTGTTAATTAACAATATCAAAGAAAAATTATTTAAATTTTTTCATATATCAACTAAGTTGATAATTCAGAGTAATTAATATCAAAATATAATACGAATAACAAGAAATAAATATGACACAAATATAACTAATATGATATGAATGACATTTTAATTATACGATATATGGTAGAACCATCATATTTTTATGAAAAATTTACCTTAAAGTATGTCCTAATAAATACCATGTAAGGACGGTAATTAACTCGAATAATATTAAGAATACATAATTTATTTAATTTTATAATTTTTTTTCAATAATTTTAAAAAACTTAAAGATAAAAATATATGTAAAATACATATAATTGTGAGAGAATTGTAGATAAATAATATATGATTGGTTTTGAGTCTATTTCTCTAGTCAAAAGTAATGACCTCTTCATCACTTATAAAATATAGGGAAAAAATTCACATTTATAATAATTATTTAAATTTTATCACGTATTAATATCTAATTTTTTTTTTTAAATAATTATGATGGATGATAGAATATAAAAAATATAGGTAAAATTAAATAATATTGATATTTCTTTTATTTACAACTTATAACAGAATAACATGTGCAATCAAATTATTATGGCGAAATCGAATAAATCGAATGTAGGTTTATAATATACGACGACTTATTTTTGTAACAATGCAATTAAAAAGTTACGTTGATCATGAGGTTTTTAGAACAAATTCATTGAATTTAAGTCATATCAATTTTTTTATGAAATTGAATTCTTATTAAAACTTTGTCATTAAACTTATTTTTTATTAAAAAATTTACCTTATTTACTCATTCTTCCAAATTTGAATCATCAAATGAGATTTTTTAAGGTAAATGTAAAAAAAAAATTTAAATATTTTTTATTTTATTTTTAAACAAACTCATTCATTGAATAAATTTAGAGTTTACAAAATTTAATATCCACATTTACAGTCTGGTTTGTTTAAGAAGTTTGGAAGTAGAAAAAAATTAAAATTTTTCTATTATGAAACTTCGTCTAAATATAGAGAGAATGTGTTAAAGTGTTAGAACTTCAAGCACAAAATACAAAATCTTTATTTATAACAAAGCATGAATAATGTTGAATATCATGTAACACAACACTCAATTAGGACCTATTAGGAACTTTAACACGTAACTTTTTGATTAGAATCAAAGAATTATTTTTCATAATAATACTTGTCATATCAAATCGAAATGCAACATTGGACTCTTCTTTTAAGGATAAGAGTCTTAAAGAGGAGAGGAAGCCACTGTTCTAACCTTTATTCCCTTATCGTAAGTCATTATACTTGTCTCATTACGCACTACAATCCTAAATTCTTAGAATTTTCATCCCAACTAACTCCACAATTGATCTTGGCCAACTTTGGAGGAATAGGTTTTAAAAAATGAGTCCCTAATTGAAGTAAGGTACTTTCCATATCTACATGATTACTGAGAGTAAACTTTGTAAATGCCACAACACGGTGGGCAACAAATTCCTTTTTACCATGTACTTAATCATATGTTCTATCACAAAGTCCACAAAATACAAAGAAATTATGAAATTTTCTCATTTAGTATACTCATAAATTGAAAGGAAATCTAGTCCACGGCTTTGAGGTAGCTTTGATTCATGAGATGAGAAATATAAAAAAAAAATTAAATTGTTCAATTTAAATGCATAACTTAATGAATTTGTTTTAAAATTAAATACTACTTGATGCGATGCAAACATGTAATTTCAAATAGAGAATAGGACAAAAGAGCGTTCAGATTTTATATTTTGAATGAAAATATATTTTAGATCTATTCCCATTAAGTGAAACAGTACAAGTCAATTACCTTTAAACATAAGTCCATTTTGTCAAATAATGGACTTGCACTATTCCACTTATCCATCTCAAAATTGGGATAATACAAGTATTTTACTTTAGAAAATTAACTTTTATGATTATTTTTTTAAAGGTAACGAATTTGTGTTGCATCCATCTAAAATGTAGAGGACTAAAGTACACTTTCATTAAAAGTAATATATTTTGATGTCTATTTTCAAGAAAATATATGAATTATACTACTAGATAACTAAGTAAATCTTTGTTAATGAACTAATGAATATTAGTAATTGAATAAAAAATATATTTAGAAAATAAACTTATTCAAAAACAAAACCATATAGTTTAAATAAATTGAAGATTTTAATAATGAGTAAATTAGATAATATTGATTTAACAATCAATATTGATATTAGTTAATTTTATTTGTGTAATTTAGTTACTGGTTTGAAAAATATATAATTTAAAGAAACTAATATTTTATTCTTTGAAATGAAAAATACAAAAATAATTACATTAATTAAATAAAAATATATTAAATTATCATAAGAGTAAATAAAAATTACATGTAACATGACTCAAGCTTTCTTATTTGGCTATTTCAATTCTTCAAATATGTATGACTTTTTTCATTAATAATATGATAAATCTTCAATCTAACTTGACGATTCATGTACTAAGATATTCATGTTTTGAATTACAAAAATACATAAATAATAAGACTTAGATCTAAATATAGAAATAAAACCATCCAAAATATAACAAAACATGTGTAAAATCACCACTACATCGAAATCTATGAGAAAGAAAAATTATATTAGATCAAAATCTAAGTGTAATGTATAGGATATAATCTATATTTATTAAAACAAATTAAATCAAATCAAATATCGACTATAAATAGTTCTTATAATAGGAATACCTCATTTGGTAAGAAACGAAATAATAGACTATTAAGATTTTTTGAGAAGAGACAAAAGGGGCGGTTAGTGTTTTTAATGAAAATGTAATTGAAAAGTAAAAATTACCTTAAAGTTAAATAAAATTATGTCATTTGAACACTTTAATTATGTAGTTTTTATCATAGACACATGAAGTTATATGGCTAAAGTATCATTTTTTTATTAATTGAAATGAACACTTTAATCACGTAACACTTTGATCACGTTATTATGAAGTTATATAATTTAAGTGTCATAATTTTAAAAATTAAATAATTTATATATCTTTTATAAAATTACGTGATTAAAATATCATAATAATACAAATAAAATAATTTAAAAAAATTATTACTATTAAAAAATGTGTATTAATAGTCTCATAGTTCATACAAATTGCTTAAGTTATGTGATTTTAAAACATTAATTTATTAAAAAAGAAAAGAATAAACACACGGGTGCAAATCCATGCATTCTCAATGTTTAGAATTAGCACATATGAAAGCTAACATATAATATTAATTTTAAAGATATGTTTGTCACTTGATATTAAATATCTTAATTATATAATTTTTATAAAATTATATATTTATCATGAAATTAAATAATATCATATAATATAATTATTTAAAAATTTAATAACATTAAGAGGTATGGATCTAAATCGTACTTGATACATAACTTAATCTATCTGAACTTTCAATTATAAAATTATTTTTTTATTTTTTTTACATCTTAAATTAAAAATAATATTTTTAAAAATGTAATAAAAATATAAAAATAAATTAAATATTGATTTAAATAAATTTTATAGTAAAAAAATATTTTAAATATAATGTATTTTATTAAGATATTTATAAATAATTTTATTCCATTATATTATACAATATATTAACAAACATTATATAAACTAAATACATTATAATTCATCTAATATAATTATAAATAATTAATTTAATATAATATAATAAAATATACGTTAAATATACTAATTTTATAAGCACCTGGTCCATCATGTTGTTTCACATTATACGCAATTTTGAAACTAAATTGTATAATGAGTAATAAGAAAACAAATCTGGACCCAACCCGGAAAGTAACTTGTTTATAGTTTTATAAGTACCGGGGGAGACGTCAAACGAGACGATATGTAATTTTATTAATATATTTAAATTTAAGATGAGACTTAAATAATGTGATTGATAATATTATTCATATATATACAATCAAACTCGTATATATTATTATATATAAAATATTTATACATAAATTATAATTAGATATATTTATAATATATAATAATATATTTTATAAAACTATTAATATAATGTATTACAAAGAATATTTTTCACGATACGCATCTATCAAGCAAAACGGCCTCATTAATTATTTAAATTTATATTGGATTATTCGAACAACATGGGTAATATTTTAATTATAATAATTTAGTAAATTGTTGTGTTTGGGGTATCAATGATGTCTTTTTTATTAAATGATAGCTAGTATAATAAATTATGGTATCAAGTATATTAATAAAAGGAAGATTAATTATGCATAGTAAATATTTATTTATATTTTTTAATATTATAAAATAAATTATTTTAATGAATTTACTTATTATTTATTATGTTGGTGATAAACTCCAAATAAAAAATAATTTACTTTTAAATTAAAATAATTAATGGTTAAATTCATGTAACTAAATTGTACCTTACGGGGGCCAAAGGAGCAGACCAAATCAATTCATGGCTAAATTCATGATTCTTCTCATGAAAAGAATGCGACCCTTGTTTATTATTTTTAATAAAGAAGTACCTTCATTAGTAATCAAAAAATCAAGGATACATCTCTTAATGAACTCAAATTTAAACCACATATCAAAGAATAATTTTTTTTCCCTAAATCAAGCAAAATATAGTAGGGAGGAAACAATGAAACAAATTCTTAGAGATGTTGAGATTCTATCATTTCTCTTTATTGTACTTGTGATCGATGCAGGGAATAAGAAGAAAACTACTAGATATTTTGTTTGATGTTTTAGGTTATGAAATTATTTTTTCTTATGTTATTATTTTGATTGTTAAGTAGATGATTGTATTTTAAGTAATGCAATATCTTATTTGATAAAAAAAATGAAAAAATAAAAAAAATTGCATGTTCAATTGAATATGATGTAGTAACTATGAGTGGAAGGCTGAGAGCTACTCACTTATCTTAATTTTCTTTTGATTTATTTACTAGGTTATAAATATTTTAAAAATGGTGATTTTTTGGGAGCTAAATTGGGTTTTAATACATATTAGGGTTAGAGAGACATTTTGGTGGTAAGAAACATTCTACAATTTGATTTAAGATGAGAGCTGGGAGCTAACAGTGATGTCAAAATTTGGAAATTAAGATAATTGAATCTTACTGATAAACCTTGTTACATCTCTTAATTTCACTTTTTCTTTGGTTAAGGAGCTTATCCATTACCAAAGATGTAATTTCATCGTTCTAATGAACGTCATTAAGGTAAAACAAGTCTTTTGGGCTGCACACTAATTGAGATGATATTCTTAATCATTCTTTAGTCATGAAGGATGGGAACAAATTAATTTGGTACTTCTCTAACAATGGGGTTTGGATCTTCTGTTAAGCACAGAAATGTGTTGATCTATATTAGCCTTTTAATACTCTCTTTTTTGTTCTCATCTTAAAGATATTTATTTCATGATACAGTTATATGGCATTTTAATAGGGTGGATATATTTGATCAGGTTATTTGATCGAGTAGGGTGGCTTGTTCTATATCAACAATTTCTCATTCTCTATATGACACCTTCATTTTCCTAGCAAACTTAAGCGCTTCCTTTGGTTTTGCATTAATGAATGTCTTGCTGTGGTGCTAGCTTATCAAGAAGAAATGTTCCTGTTTCCTCTTGCTGTCTCGTGTTTTCTTCTCCTGCTGAGACCCCTACTTACCTCTTGTTCAGGTGTCCCTTTTCCTCCCTCTTATCGTTTGCATATGAACATATATGCTCAGTTCAAAGGTGATAGTACTATTTCTAAAATTACGATACTACAGGGGTGGATATTTTTTTTCAAAACCATTTAATCCATGGAATTCAAGACCGAACAACTCTACACTTTTATTATAAGAAAAGTTGGTTAATTTCTACTATATATATGTCACAGATAACCAACCTAGATAAGTTTGTTAGAGGTTTTTATTTTATAAAATTAAAAAAAAATACGTATTTTGTAGTCTTTATTAAGAAATTCTAATTTTAAAAAAATTAAATATTTTTAAATAATAAAAGATACATAACATGTTAAAATTCTTTCTTAGTTATAAGTTATATTTTTGTAAAGAAATTTTTAATAAAAAATAATATATCCAAAACTGCTGAACCTACGTTGTAAACCAATTTGGATGTGTTTATTAAGGTTTTATTTTTTATAAAATTGTTGACGTAAAATAGACTCTTAAAATAAATCAATAATCAATTAAATCAATTTGAAGTTTTTTTTATATGATAAGCACAAAGATGGAAACAATCTTATTTTCTCGTTCATACTTTGACAGAGATTATGAAAAGCTAATAATAGAAGAGTATTTGACAAGGATCGGATGACTTTGTTGCATGTTATTTTTTTTATTTTTCCTTGGATTAAAACCTCATCATGTTTGTCGTGGTCTTCCGCAAGATGTTTTAATGAAAAATTAGTATATTTGGATTATTTATATTTATATTTAAATTATTGATATATTTAAATTTATGAATAATTTAAAAATATTAATAATTATTAAAATTTAACTAAATATGAAAAATGAAAATCTGAATGCGATAATGTGAGATAATCTTTGTGTACTCGGGTTTTGCCGATTAAATCGTGTCCGAGAAAGATCTTCTCTTCCTCACTCCGACTTCGTAGAAACCGCAAAAACATAGTCCACTTGTGATTTGCTGTTCCTTTCCCTCATCTTTTAATCTTCTTTCTCAATTTTTTACCTACAATTAAAGTTCAGCTCAGATTGCTCTTTTCCCAACTCCCCCAAACAAAACAATCTATATACCCCAACCCCTCGCTCATCTACGCCACTTCAAGTCTTCAACCACACAGCTCTCAATCTCAGTGATTGAACATAAAATCCTCCAACTCAGTTTATGAATAATTTAGTATCGAGTACAACCAATGATGAACCTGTGGACGGATGATAACTCTTCCATGATGGAAGCTTTCATGAGCAGCTCCTCTGATCTGTCTCCCTTTTGGATTCCTCCACCTATTCCTCAACCTCAAAACCACCATTCGCATTCTCAGTTTCAGTATCAACCTCCTCAGCCCCAACAATCCTCTGCTTCAACTTCCACGAATTTCAACCAAGAGACTCTCCAGCATAGACTTCTAACTCTTATCGAAACTGCTCTTGAGAGCTGGACTTATGCAATCTTCTGGCGATCTTCTTATGATTATTCCGGTGCTACAGTTCTTGGATGGGGAGATGGGTACTATAAAGGTGAAGAGGATAAAATCAAAGGTGGCAAAGCTAAGTCTAATTCCTCTACTGCGGAACAAGAACATCGCAAAAAGGTTCTTCGAGAGCTCAATTTTTTTATTTCTGGGTCTTCTGGGTCGAGTGACGATGTTGTTGATGAAGAAGTCACAGATACAGAGTGGTTCTTCTTGGTTTCTATGACCCAGTCTTTTGTTAATTGTGGTGACTTGCCAGGGCAGGCGTTATTCGATAGTAGTCCTCTTTGGGTTTCTGGGTCTAATGTTCTCGCTGCGTCGACTAGTGAAAGGGCAAGACAGGCACATGTATTTGGGTTGCAGACTCTGGTTTGTATACCTTCTGCTATTGGGGTTGTTGAATTGGGTTCGACGGAAGCAATCTTTCAGAGCTCAGATCTTATGAATAAGGTTAGAGTTTTGTTCAATTTTAGCAATATTGATATTGGTTCTTGGCCTGTGAGCGGTATTGCCGAACAGGAAGAGAACGATCCGTCGTCCCTTTGGATCAACGACCCGTCGTCCAGTGCTACAATTGATGTTAAGGACTCTGTGACTACTACGGCATCTCCTTCAGATCCGATTCCAATTAGCAACACCACCACCACCACCAACAGCCAGCAAATCTCAAAGCCGAGGATTCAGTTTGAGAATCCCAGTTCGAGTAGTTTGACGGAGAACACTCAGAATGTCATTCACTTACAGAGCGGTCAACAGAGACGACGAGCACAGAGCCCGAGTTTATTTTCTAAGGATTTGAATTTTTCGGATTATGGGCATGATGGGATTGGAGGAAAGAACGGGACTTTGAATTCGTCGATGCCCGAATCAGGCGAAATATTGAATAGCAGTGAGAGCAAGTGGAGTTCACATAATGCAAATGGGAATATGTTTTTGGATCAGTCTCAATTTGTTCTGGAGGAGAAGAACCATAGGAAGAAGAGATCTCCAACATCGCCGGGTAGTAATGAAGAAGGTATTCTATCGTTCACGTCGGGGGTTATTTTTCCGTCTTCAGGTGTTGTGAAATCGAGCGCTGGTACCGGCGATTCAGACCACTCCGATCTTGAAGCCTCTGTTATTCGTGAAGCTGATAGTAGCAGAGTGGTAGAAATAGAGAAACGGCCACGTAAAAGGGGTAGAAAACCAGCAAATGGGAGAGAAGAGCCTCTGAATCACGTGGAAGCAGAGCGTCAACGTAGAGAGAAGCTTAACCAAAAATTCTATGCTCTCCGGGCAGTAGTTCCAAACGTGTCTAAAATGGACAAAGCATCACTTTTAGGTGATGCTATTTCATACATTAATGAGTTAACATCTAAGCTTCAAGAAACAGAAACAGAGAACGATGATATGAAGATGCAATTGGATTCAATGAAGGATTTGGTTGGTAAAGACTCACGATTTCCAGGCTCCGGAAGGCCGTATCATGAGCAGAAAATGTTAAACAATCATGGGGCTAAAATCATAGATTTGGACATAGACGTAAAAATCATAGGTTGTGATTGTATGATTAGGATTCATTGCAGTAAGAAAAACCACCCAGCAGCAAGGTTAATGGCAGCTCTAAAAGAGTTAGAGTTGGATGTGAACCATGCTAGTGTGTCTGTGGTGAATGATACAATGATCCAGCAAGCTACGGTGAAGATGGGAAACCGGTTTTACACAGAAGAGCAGCTCAGGTTAGCCTTATCTTCCAAAGTTATTGATAGCCGATAAGCAACTATGCCCAGTAGGCCAAATTCCCATAAGCAATGATGAGTCAAGTTTGAGATTTTGTGAAGGAGCACGATTCATTTTAGGGTTACCACAAGGACAAAGCGGCATTTGTGTAAAATAGTGTTCAAGTTGTTTCTTTGGTAATGCTATCATATTAGTAGATGTTGAGTTTCAGGTGATTTGGCATGGAGGAGATGAACAAAGTTAAATCTCCCCTATTAGGAAATTATCCTTCTGTCCTTGTTAAATGTCAATTTACGTTTGCATGTATATATATGTCATAGATTTTGAAACCGATCAAATTTCTGGGGAATTCTGCAATGTCATGAGTTTGTGGCTTATGAACTCTAGTACTCTACGTCTTGTAATGTAAGATAAGATTGTAATATTTGTATTTATCCTAGTTGTTTCTCTGCCGGGACTTTTTGTAACGTAGAAATCATGAAGTAAAAATGTTAAATCCCATTGGGTCTTTTCTTCAGTTGATGTTGTTGTTTTTATTAATCATCTGAAAAATAAAATAAAGATCAAGGCCACCACAATACACGCTTCAAGATTCAAATACCAACAACCAATTTTTCCAGAGAGCCGGTGGTGATGTTGGGTTTCCTAATTTTTGTTGGGCGAAGTTGGCTGTGTCTTGTGAGTTTGAACAAAACCCTCTGTAGGAAATGAAAAACGAATTATGACAGAAGTGATTCTGATCGAATTTCTTCTTATGGTTTATACATATGTATCTTTTAAGTCCAAAAGAAGCCTAGATTATTATTTTTTGCTTGTTCAGACTCAACAGTAGATGATAAACAAGTTGTTTATTTCATCAAATTCTATTTAAATTTATTTTCAATGAGTTCACGTTATTATAGATAATTATATTTATATTTTTCATTATTTTTTATAATTTTACTTGTTGTATTTAAATTTATTTGTTACAAATAATATATCTTATTATGTAAAATCTTATTACTATATTAATAGAACATCTCGTTAAAATTAAGAAATCTAGATTAAATTAACATTTAAAATAAAATAGACAAAAGCAACGTTTGTCTAACAATCGGTAATGGCCTTTCTTCAGATGATATGAATCATAAACGATTATAATGTCACCACTGCACCCTTCTTATAGTGTCTTATAAATTTATACAAGACCTTGTTTATAATTGACGCAAACAAAGAAAGAGTTACGATGATATAGATTCTTCCGTACATTTGCAATTACACTAATTATAGTGTGAAATGTAATTAAATTTTCTAAACACATCAACTTTTTTATATATATATTTTTAAAATTATAGAGTATAAATTTAGTACAACTCATGTGAGAAAATCGGGTATGATCTCAGTAATAAAGCTAAGACACTGAACAATTTCTCATTGAAATTCATTGAATTTGTTCCGTGTGTTAGGTGCATTATTTCTCTGTCTTAGCCTAATATAAAAAAGAAAAAAAAAAAATCTTTGCGATTCTTTTGGTTTGAAAACTGGATAGTAATTTGGAAGTTAGCAAAGTTCAGTGAACTTGGTAGTAGCAGAGGTACAAGAACTATGTTTAAAGTCGGGATATTTATTTGTTTAATCTAAAATATCATTTGTCTTTCATATTTTCACTTTCAACTAATTTAGTAATAATTTTTAGCTTTACATATTTTATAGTTTAATTTATAATATTTTAATTTGATAAATTTTTTCATAATCATTTTAAAATTGAGGAATGAGTGTATTAATTTTATAATTTTAAAATTTTAAAATAAAATATTTTAATTCTTTACCCCTTAAAATTTGACTAGTTAGTTGTAACTTGTAAGTACAAAGGTGAATTACTAAATTGGTATTTAAAAATTGCTTTTTCTTTCCCTAGAAAGAACGCCCCTCATGTTTGATAAATGACGGAATGACCACGAAGTCTCAAATTTTTTATTTATTTAATTGATGCATTTCAGTTCTGTAAATAGTTTTTCTAATAATTTAGTTATTTTTAATTAAAAAAATGATAATATAAAAATATACCTTTTTTCTTTCATATTTTTTAGTTATTAATGAGACAATAAATGTATGCTGTCTTTAGTGTATATAACGGCTGCTAGAAAAATGTTTTAAAAATTCATTTTGTTACCACTCTTTCACGACAAAACTACAAAATTATTAAAATATTTTAATTCACTTATTTATCAAATATAAAATGTTTTAATAAAACCTGTGGTAAAGGTTATTTATATTTTGAGAATTAAATCAATTAATCTTTTATATTATATTTTATAAAAAAATACTATTTTAATAATAAAAATTAAACTATTTGTTTAATATTTTAATAATTTTTATTATAAAATATCATAACAAAATATCATTTTTATTATTTTTTATTTAACAATAAAATAAAGTGTCGAGAAAATAATATTATTTTGTTAAAAATATTAATAAAAAATAGTTTATGTTATTCTTTAATATTTTTTATAAAAATAAATGATTAAATGATTTTTTTTTCTTCGTGTCAAAATAATCCTTTTAATTTAACGTAAGAAACCGTTTTTCTCAATATTTTATTGTCAAAAAATATAAAATGAGAAAAATAATTATGAAAATATTTTCTTTATAGCCAACTTGTATGATTATGATTTATTAATTTGGGGGAGGAAGAGACGGATAAGTTGTTGCATTTTTTTGATTTATAAATTGATTAAAAAAGAAATGTCAAACTGCAATTTTATTTTTAATCTAAAATTATTTTATAGGAAGGAAATGGCTGCAGCCACCAAGCGAAGTAGGTGCGGGAAAAAAATAAATAACATTTAGTTAAAAAGTGAGCAATTTTGAAAAGGTAAGCAATCATTTTCATCTTAAATTTAGGAATTTTGTGTAATATCTCATATAATAGTTTAAAAAAAAAATTAATTATATTTTAGTTTAAAAATAGACAAAATTTAACCTTAAACTTGAAATTTTAATTTTTAATTAATTTTATTTAATAAAAAAATAAAAGAGTCTCATTTTACAAAACATAATTATAATAAACATAAAAAATATTAATATTTAATAAATTTATAATTAATTTTAAATATAATATAATACATTATTATTATTATTAATAAATATAAATATAATTATAATTATATTTAATAAATAATTATAATATTAATTATAATTATGATATAAAAAATAATTAAATTATTAAAAAAAATTGTGTAGTCTTTATATCTAACTTTATACAAGATACAATACAAACATAAAACATTATATCGCAAATTTTGCGTAAAAATATTATCTAATATAATAATATTATTTATTATTATTATTAATATAATAAATTATATAAATTATATTTTAATACTTAATTAAAATTATTATTAATAAGTATTTGTTATCTTAGTAATAATTAAAATTATAATAATATTAGAGATATGTGTTACAATGTAATTTATTTTTAATTTTTTTAATCTTAAATAATTTATTTTTAAAAAATGTCAATAATTTTTCATAAAAATTATTGTAATTATTTTATAAATTATTATTATAATTTTAAATTATTTTATAATAAAATTTTGATAAATTATTTGTTATAAAAAAATATATTTTTTATTATATAAATATAAATTATTATTTATTAAAAGTTGGTGGATAAAGATATTTTATTTTTGGTTTTATTTTAGAAAATAAAAAAAGAAAGAAAAAAAATGAAGCTGAGAATTAAGGAAGGAGAGATAAGAAGAGAGTCTAACGATGAGTTGTGAAAAGAAAGAAAAGAGAGTATAATGATGAGTTAAAAAAATTGATTGAAAATGTGTTGAATAAGTTTTAATTTATCAATTTTAAATTAAAATAAATTTTGACCATTTTTTAAACTACTACAAAAGATATGTCTTCTATGAACAAAACCGTGTAAATTTATGAGCAAAGTTGATGAATATCTTGTGATATTCTCAATTGTTAAAGTGAAATTAGTTGTAGGTGTCTTTAGCATTAGTTATTTATATGAAATGGCTTAGAGTCATAATAATTAAGGAAAAGAAAGTTGTTTAGTTTAATTAGCATGCTTTTAGCTTTATCATACTCTTGAATTTTGATTAATATTTCCTAACTTCAAATAATTAGGTTTTTTCTTTCTTTTTTTTAACAAAAAAGATAAAAAAAAAACATGCATGCATGTTTAATAAGTAAAACACAAAGTTCAAAAACATAATATATATATATATTAAAAATATTACAATAATTTTCAAACTAATCGATTTAGGATTTAATATTCATAGTTTATAATTTAGAATTTACGATTTAAGATTTCTTATTTAACGATCAATAAAATAATATTATTAAAAAATAATTTTTTTATTCTTGTTTAAAATAAGTATTTTAATTGTTAATTAATTATTTTTATCATTTTTACTTTAATTATAAATAACATATATATTAATTTTAAATATTTTTTAATACCTTATATTTTAAGGTGCATTAGGAAAGAAAGTCTCATTTGAAATTATACTATTGATTAAGATAGTTCTATATCATTCTATAGCATATATATATATTGACGTGTCTATCGATTCGGTCTGGTCCAATTTAAAGAAAAAAAATTTAATCAGATTTTACTTAGATCAGATTGAATTAGATCAGATCGAATCGGGTCGTATGATTTATAAAATCGTTCGATTTAATCCAATTTTTAATTTGTTTCGATTTTTGGATATTTTTAATGAAAATAATATGAAAATTTTAATATATTATTAAATCGATCCGGTTTAAAAATTAATACAAACTATATCAAATAGTTTAATTTATAAAATCATCCAATTCGATCGATTTTTTAGTTTGGTCCGATCCGAAATGGTCTATGAAGACCCATACATATAATTCTACGTTTTAACTAAATTAGCAACTTTATTTAAAACTTTAAGTTTAATCATTTTTAAACAGTAATGATATAAACAAAAACTTTTTTACCACGTGGGAGAATAGTGTAGGGTCATTTTTATTTGACCTTTTATTTCCCGCTTTTTTCATCGTTACATCTTTTATGAATTATGATTGCCATTTTTGCAGCTTTTTAAGATATTTTAATTACACAAAACAGAGATCACTTTATTTCTTCTCCTCCTATCATGTCTCTCTCTGTTAAGTTTAAGAAATGTATTACAGTAATCATCGTCACAAGACCTTTTATGTTTGCTATTGTGGGATATATAATTGTAAAATATCAATTATCCAGATCACTCGAAAGGTGGGGATCAACCTGAGTACTTGAGCTCAATTCCATGGTGCGAAAACTAAAATCTCTTCAACAGATTAAAAAATGATGGTCCTAAAAGATGAACACATTGAAAGAGGTCGGAAAGAAAGGGTAAGACGAAAATGCCCATGCTCTATTCGTCCATGTGGCAAAAATTAACTGTTTTCTGCTTCATTACTATTCAAAAATAACTAAAACAAAACTTTTTAAATAATAAATATACTAAACTAGTAACCTTTGATATATGGTTAATTTGGGATGGTTTAGATAAAATAGAGATATCACATGCAGGCCAAATCTCATATGCATACTAATGCAGCTTATTGCATTAATTGCATTGTTAGTTGGTAATCTTAATTTTTTTTTTATCAAATGATAATAAAGAGTAAAATATTAAAAAATTACATAAAATAATAACATTAATGTTAAAAATATTTAATGATTGTATTTTATTCTGTGTTTAAATGAATATACATGGTGCATTTATATATTAGTTACAAATAAACGAGATATAACTAAAGTAATTAAATATAAATATGCTTAAAGTAATTAAATATAGATATCTCTAAAGTAGGACAAGATGATAGCGAATACAGTGACAATCAATCTCGATGTGTTTAGTTCTTTCATGGAAGAAATCGTTGTGAGCAATATGAATGACACTCTGATTGTCACAATAAATGGAAGTAGCAAAGGATGTAGACACACCCAAATCCTTAAGAAGTCATCGTAGCCAAAGAAGCTCAAATGTGGTATCAGTAAGAGCACGATATTTTGCTTCAGTACTGGAGTGGGCCACGAAGATTTGTTTCTTACTTTGCCAAGAAATCAAAGAAGAACCAAGGAGAAAGAAATAACCTGTAACGGACCTACGATCAGCGGTATCTCCTACCCAATTAGCATTAGAGAATGCACGAAGTACTAGAGGATACTGAGTTGAGTAGAAAAGGCCATGGAAGATAGTGTCTTTCAAGTATCGTAGAATACACAGAACAACATCATAGTGAGTCGATATGGAGCAGATAAATACTCGCTCACCTGATAAACATCATAAAAAATGTCTGAACGAGTAACTATAAGATAAACCAGGCTACCAACCAATCGTTTGTAAAGAGAGTGATTAGACAATGGTTCCACTCCCAAGGGTATCAGATGCGCATTAAGTTCAACTAGAGTGTCAACAATCTTGCTATCAATAAGTCCACCTTGAGATAAGAGGTCAGATGCATACTTAGCTTGAGTAATATAAAGACCATCTGTGGAACGAGTGATCTCAAGACCCAAGAAATAGTTGAGATATCCAAGGTCGTTCATCTCAAACTGCTGACTAAGAAAATCTTTAAGTTCTTGAATGTCACTGAGGTCATCACCAGTTATGATCATATCATCCACATATAGGAGAAGCAAAATGGTGACCTTATCATTACGATGAAGAAATCAGGCATAATTATAAGGACTGGCAATGTAACCCAAGCGAATGATGGTGGAGCTGAACTTGGCAAATCATGCTTATAGAGCTTGTTTAAGGCTATAAAGTGCACGTCGAAGGCAAAAAACCTTATTTGTTTCAACAGAAAGACCAGGAGAAGGTTGCATATAGACTTTTTCATACAAATCTCCATTAAAGAATGGATTTTTAACATCCGTCTGAAAAAGGTGGGGTAGCTCGTTACAACCTGTTCTTCTACAACTTATCTAGGAGAATCATCAAAAATATCTAAAGATTGAATAGAGAAGTCCAAAGGTGGATTAAGAGTATCTGTAGAAGGAACATGAAACTCATTTAGAAAGATTTCTAAAACATTTGAATTAGTTAGGGAAGAACGAAAGCGAGAAAGTTCAACAAATAAGCGGTGTTCCCAAAAGACAACATTACGGGAAACATAAAGATGATGTGAAACAGAATCATAACATCGATACCCTTTTTGAGTTTCACCATAACCAAGAAAACAACAAAGTCTAGATCGAGCTCAAGTTTGTTATATTCATGAGGTTGAAGAAGAACGAAACAAGCAGATCCGAATGAGCGAAGGTAATGATAGTCATGAGATAACCCAAAAGGTGCTTATACGAAGTCTGATTATGAATGACAACACTTTGAATACGATTAATGGTATGAACAACATGAAGAGTGTCTTCACCCCAAACTGAGGCAGGAACTTTTGTAGAAAGAAGAAGAGTATGAACAATGTCAAGAATATGATGAAGTTTTCTTTCGGCTCGACCATTTTGTTGAGAGGTTCCTGGATAGATTAGATGATGTACAGTGCCATACGAGTGTAACAAAGCTTGAAAATAATTTTGAGTATATTCAAGAGCATTATCAAATCGAAAAGTTTTGATATGTTTGGAGAATTGTGTTTCGACCATTTTTGCAAAGTTACTGTATATTAGTAAGATTTTAGAACGAGATTTCATTGGAAAGATCCAACTATAACGAGAATAATCATCAATAAAAACAACAAAAAATCAAGATCGACCAATACTAGTAACAAGAGAAGGCCCCAAACATCAGAATGAATTAACTCAAAAATAATATTAGAGATAAATTTACTATTATTGAAAGGTAAAACTGATGGTTTTCCTAACTGGCATGAAGTACAATCAAAATTATCTTTGGACACAGAACCCAATAGACCTTTAAAAGCTAACTGTTGTACCTGAGTGGATGAGGCATGGCCAAGACAAGAATGCCAAAGTGCGAGAGAAGGTAACGAAGAAACTGCAGTAGAACAGAGGTAGGAGCAACAGGTGGAAGATGAAGATTATTCATAGGAAACGTACGCCCGACCCTAGGACCGATCCCAAGTTCTTGCCCCATCCTTGGATCCTACACAATACATCTAGAATAGTCAAAAATAAGGTGATATCCTAGTTCAACTAATTGTTCCACAGAGCATAAATTATAGGATAGGTCAGGTACATGAAAAGCCCTAGTAATAGAGACGGTAGAGGTCGAAACAAAACCTAGACTATTCTAATGAATGATAGAACCATCAGCTATATGAATATTAAGAGGATGTGGTACAGGGTCAAGTTTAGAGAATAAAGATGAGTGAGGTGTCATGTGATTACAATATGTAGAGTCAAAAAGCCAAGTTTGAGACTTACCAGGCCAAACTGAGAGAGTAGTGGAAAGAGATGCATTACTAGCCATTTGAATAGCGTGAGTTATGATATTCTGTAGTTCAGTGGAGAAGAGGTTGATAGTGGATCCAAAAAACTAGGACTCTGTTAAACTAGAAGGCATTAGCAGAGTATGCTCAATATTAGCAATATCAGTAATAGATTTGTTGCGATGGTAACAAGTCTCAATGGTGTGGCCATGACACTTGCAATAATTGTAGAACCTTTTATTGCTCTACCTGTGACGATTTTTAAAGCTAGAGGAATCACCTGATTGCTGAGGTTGCTCAATGGTAGAAGTAGGAGGAGTAATAGCCAAAACATTAAACTTATTATGGGCTTGAAGGGTTGCAAGCCGAACTCCTTCTCTAACCAACTCATTTATAGTAGTATCAAGAGATAGAGGAGAAATGCGATTAAGAAGCTGACCTCAGATAGGCTCAAAGTCCTTGTGAAGTGACATTAAGAACTCATAGAGACGAAATTCATCCCTAACTGTAGCATATTACTGAGTGTCCATTGAGCATACCCAAATTGGATCACAAAGGTCAATTTGGTCCCAAAGGAAGCGGAGCTTATCAAAGTAGTCATTGATGGATTGCCCTGGTTCCTGTTGAAGTTGATTCAATTCAAATATTAGTTGATATTTTATGGATCCGTGAGTAGTGGAGCACCTTTTGGCCAACATATCTCATGTTGATTTGGCATCATCAAAGCTGCCCCAACAGATTGGAGATGGAGGGAATGAAAGTATTTCGAATCCATGTGAAGATCATGTGGTTGCGACTATCACATTCAATCATACGACCAAGGAAGGTAGCATCTGCTTCACTTGCTCCTTTGACAAGAATGATAATTGCACTAGTACAGTAATTCCAGAGCATACGACCCTTAAGAAAACTACGCATAGCTTGAGACCATGATAAGTAATTCTTGGTCCCCTAGATGGAGCAAAGAAGAAAAACATCCTTCCTATCCATTTGGAAACACAATATGCAAAAACGGACTACAAAAACGAGATCTACGTGAAAAACTGGGTAAGGAAGACTCGAACTACAAGTTAACGGTTAAAGTTAATAGTCAACGTGCATCATGATCAACGACACGGTCACTATGACGTCAACTGAATGCAATGATGATGTCAACCGTAGGGATGTGTCGTTGATGACGTCACTATACTAGAGTGCGACGTGTGAGGCGCATGAATCTGACGTGTAGTTTCTATTGGCGGTGCGTGTGGATGCGTGTGAAGTCAGATGATTACAATATGTCCACAGTTGTGTAGATCTGGTCGATTTGATCATAGTGGTATCTGCAAAAAGGTTGTCAGAGCAAGATTCATGACAATGTTTGGTTTCAGTGGTAGTGCGTGAAAAGATGTGCAGTTCCTTTGAGCAGTGCGTGAAGGTGCATGCAGTGTCTGGTGATTGCGGTACATCCACGATTGTGTAGATCTGGTCGATCTGATCACAATGGTATTTGTAGAAAGATTATCGGAGCAAGATGCATGACGTCGACGTTGATTGTAATGGTTTTTGTGGTACCAGACTCCTTAACAACAACAACTATAGGCTCGAAACTTAAGGACAATGGCTGAAAGACGTCGGAGGTTCAATGGTGAGTGGTTGAAGTAGTTATAAGGGTGGAGTAACACCAAAAAATAGTAGTGGCTCTAATACTATTTTAAAAATACTTAATAATTGTATTCTATTATGTGTTTTGGTGAATTTATATAGGAGTTATAAATAAATTAGATATAATTAAAGTAACTAGATATAAATATACCTAAAATAAATAGATATATATTAAACATGATTAAATTAGATAAAATTTAATATTAAATTGATATAAATGATCGTAATAGAAAATATATAATTTAGATATAAGAATTAGGATTTTTATAATTATAAATTTTAAATAATACTATTTTTATTGTTTTATTAAAAATAATTGAGCTAATATAATTTTAAGAATACCTCACCATAAAGTTCGCGATATAAAATGATCTTGGCTAATACCATTGGAATGCATCTGCCGAAAAAAATTTATATAAAGCAGTGTCTAAATAAATACCGTAGGTTGATGTTTTTAAGATAATATAATTTGTATTTTAATGAATTTTTTTCAAATAAAAGTATAATTAATTTTTTTTATATCAAATAGTATTTTTATGTGATTGAAATATTTGATTTAACTGCCGCTTTAACTATTACATAGCTCTCTTTCCACTCAAATAAAATTAACTACTTTGTTTTTTTCTAATAAGGTTTTTGTTTGGATAGGATATTTTTAGAGTAATTTTTGTTCATGTAATTTTTTTTTTATACAAAATTAAAAATTTTCTTTCATTAACATTTTATGCTCTAGAAATAGCAACCCACTTTTTTTTCCTATGGTATTATTAAAAATTGTTAAGATTCAACAATAAAAAAATTTAAACTTAAAAAGGAAAAAAACATTGTTTTAACGTTTTTTTTTATAATTGTCTATATTGAAATAGAGTGAAAAAAAATTAATTTAATAATTGATGAATTTTATTAATTGGTTTAACATTTAAGTTTATGGTTTTGTGTTATATGAATGAATGTCGGCTATAACTCTTAATATTATAAATGATTTTTTTAATGTAAATTGGCCCTCTTAAAAAATATGGGTATGTTTTTTACGTAAATTTATATTCATAATAATTATAATTTATCATATAGAAAATATAATAAATAATTTGATTATTTTTAAAATTATTTTACTATAAACCATAATTTATGTATATATAAATTTACATCATTAATATTTCTGTATAATATATATATTTATGTGTTAAATTTGTAATTATTGTAGAAACATGTAAGAGAATATATGGATCGTAGAAAAGTGAAAGCCAAAGCTAATTTTACGTAAAAGGAATAGATCTTTTATTTTAAAGTAAATTAGAAGAAACATTGAATATTGAAGATGAACGTTACACCTTTAGCAGTTATAATCGCATTTGGTTGGCTGGAGCTCTTATTACTCCTTGACTTACACTCCAAGACTCACCCAAAAAGACAGATAAATATGAAGGAAAATTACATATAAAGTCAATAATCTACAGCAATGTAGTATAAATTATGATGTGATTTTCTATTAGAGAGATTATATATAACTTATGTGATAATTATCTTAATTTTTTTATTAAATATAATTATATAATTAAGTATATTTATTAATAATATTACATTAAGTTATTTATTATTTATCACAAGCTTCTCATAAATATTCTTTTACATTCTATTCACACAGAGTACAATATTCATTTTCATCGGAAACGAGTTGTAAAATAGGTGATAAGCTGTGTTTTCACGCGTCATTTTTGAAAACCTTAATTTATAATTCAATACTTAAAACCTCATTGATTAAGGCTTTTGAAACTCAATTATGTCATAATATAGAAAAATGAGCCTCAATTGCCTTAACGAGGTCCTAAACAGAACATACTCGATCAGCAAAAACAGAAAGCAATCAATATGGGAAAACATATGTGTTTACTAATGTAACTATATATTCACTTTGGTTGGTTCGATCACGTAATTTAAAAAAATAATTATCTTGGTTCAATTAATATCACATCTTTAAAATTAAGTATTATACATTTGTAAAATACATATTTAATTAACTAACGATAAATTAGTAATTTAAAACTACAATAAATAACATATTTTGGGAGGAAAAAAGATTAATATTTTACAAAAATTAATATATCACAACAATTTGGAATCTCATTTTTTACTGTTAAAAGAAGTAAAAATTTGATTTAAAAATAGTAGAATTTAAGGATATCATGACCTCAAAATTGTTAAAAATCCACGAAGAATAAGATCACTCGTTTCTTATATGTATTCTTTCATTTTATTTAAACGAAAAATCATAATTTGAATTTATTTGATTATTTTTAAAGTTGATGATAAATTGGATTAACTTAAAAATAATTAGGTAAAACTACTCATTTTCAAGAATAGTAAGACTAAATTCATTCCCAATCCTGTACACATGCAAATAAGGACAATAATAGTAGTAGTAGACTAATTAATTTGGCAAAATAAATGGTAGGATTAAACTATTAGGCAACTTTGTAGTTGAAATAGTGTTGATAAAAGCTGGTCAGGGAGTATGAAACCATCACCATACGGGCCAATGAAAAATAGTGGGTTATATAATTTCAGGGTTGTAGGCTCAAAAGAAGGTCCAAAAATGTCATAAAAGGGCTGATAGCGCTTGACAAGTATCTTTTAAAGGAAGTACCTATTGAAGTTAGTGGCTAAAAAGCCATATAAAAAAAAATACGTTTTTTTGGCACAATTGTAAATGGAAAGTCAAGAGTGGTTTTTTTTTTACTCACACAATGGAAAGGTAAGATATATATATATATATTGAGATTACATAATGAAAAATTGATGATTTATTTTTTTTATAAGTGCGTGAGATAATCTGTTGTAAAAAGTAAAAAATATTATAGTTTTTAAGTAATTTATTTTGATTCCGAGATTTTTTAGATGTAATGAAAATATAGATTTGAGTGTTATTTTGAGTTCTTACTATTATTCTTTAGAATATATTGTGTTAAATTTTTTGTATTAATTAATAAATTTAATTAAGTTTTTGGTGTGAATTATAATAATTTATCAAATCATATAAAATTTATCGTATCTTGTATTATTTTATTAATTTTTCACTTTTGCTGTATTTGGTCACTTTTGTTGTTTGCAAAGGTACCAAACCTAAGTTAGTGAGTAGCTGTGGAATGAGAAGAGATTGGAGTTGAGGATTTGAGACAAAGAGGGTCGATCAGAAGCCACGGATGTTGATGAGATGATTAAACCATTCTTATTATGTTCTCATTAATTTGTCCCTTTTTCTTATTTTTTTAATATTATCTATATATAATAACGAACTTTTAAAACAAATCTTTTTATGTATTGATACGTATATTATTGAATATTAATGTCATATATATATTAGAAGGGTGTTTCCAGATCATTGTTAAAGACTAGGAATGTTCTATTTTCGATTTAATTTGAATTTTATTAGTTTTCTCCACATTTTATCAATAGATTAATATGCCATTGAGTTAAAGATGGAAGGCCTCGTATGTGTGTTAATATTTAGCTTGTCGAAGGGATCAAAGGCCCAATGCATATTCATTGCCAGATGTGCACATGCTTTACAACATGAATGTGCGTGGATGGCTCAGAATTGTACTAGGCAGGAAGCAATATGGATTTAGCCATGATGGGTTATAAAAGAGCTCACTAGAGCAATTAATGTCGCTTCTGTAGTAATTCTACAAATGAATATGTAATTTCCTTTCAGGGTCCTTCTAACTTAACAGTGACATGTAACATACATCTTAAAACTTTAAACCATTAGATTAAGAGTAAAAGATCTTAGCAGTTGATTTTATTCTTAAAAAATGGCTACCTAATTCACCGGTTACCATATTTTTTTTAAAAAAACTTTACATATAATCGTTCCGTTCCTTAATTTGGCTGCAGTCTCTTCTTTCTCCTTTTTTCTTATAACAAAACTAAAGACAATGTATAGAAAAATCTTGAAGACTAATACTTGATCGATATAAGACTTAATATCCTTTTCTACGTCGACTGGTGGTCCTAGTTGACACTGGATGGACGAAGCCCGGGGTGAACGTATTGTCAGGCTCTTGGGCGTCGATAGGGGCAAAAAAGTCAATGAATTAGCTTTGATACCATGTTAGATTTGAGTCTACACTACTACAGAAATAGGGAATAAAGTTGGTTCGCTGAACCGACTTTAAATTTAGCGACTTAAAATGTATAGTCGGTTCATCCCGTGAACCGACTTTACTCGTACATTTTATGATTTGTTTTTAGTTTTATTTTCATTTTTCGTATTATTCAATATATATATAGCATAAAAAAACTAAAATATAAAATAATAATACAAATAATTAAAAATTTAAATATATTTAATTATTTGATAATTAAATTTATTACAAAAACAAATAATGTATATATAATACATATAGTTAACTTAAATTACAAATAAAATAACGTCGTCAAAGTGTAATCATGCGATCGAGTAAGCTTAGTTGGCTTAGAATCTTGATTGGCCTTCACAAGCATTATGACAAAAAAAGCTGATCCATATAACAATTCATATTCTCCTACATACATGAGCACGTAAAACATCCATAAAAAAACAGTCTAAACTTCAGACATACGAATGAAGAAATTAAATCATTATAAATATTACCATCAAAAAGAGATTACCACGTACAACGACATTCGACGAACTCATATTAGCACTTTATTAATCATTTGTCTATATATATGAAGTTATCTGGAATCTCTACTAGTATTTTTTAATGCTATATATAATGAATTCTAAATATGAAATCAAGTGTAACTTCGATTTCTTACTTGGCTTGTGTGAGTTTTGGTGCCCTTAAACATATGGAACACGTTCATGGGCACCAAAACTCATACAAACGAAGAAACAAATTGGAGTTACGTACACCTAATTTGTCCATTTAGAGCTCATTATAGTATTAAAAATACTAGCAGAGATTTTAGATATATTCATATTTATAAACAAATGATTAATAAAGTGCTAATATGAGTTCGTAAGGAAAGTAGGAAAGAGAGATGAGATGTAGTTTGGGCCAAAAATAGGTCCATAAAATAATGCATTCCTCTAAATACATGAGCATATGATTAATCATCCATCAAACAAGTGATTTCAGACACATGAATAGATAGAGAAATTAAATCATTAAAAAATTTACTGTTATGTTGTCATATGCTATTCAAGATCATCAGAATCTTCTCCTAGTTCTTCTTGTGATGATATAATTTGAACCATGTGTTCTGCCCATTTCTATCGTAAATCATCAAAAAATTGTTGGTTGTAGCCCGTCTTGTTCCAACCAAAGAACTACATGTATTTAAAATCAAAATAATAATATAATTTCATTTATTTACAAAAACAAACTCAAATATGTTAAAAACTTTTATGTATATGGGTAAAAGATATTACCAAATCATCAATTGGAATTTTGATATTTGTGATGATTTCGCTCATAAACTTCATGACATAATAACCACACATGACTCCATTATTTTGTTGTGGAACCTACAAAAAAAAGTGTACATGAATTTTCATATTTGAACATCCTTATTATTCAATTGTAAAATTAATAAAATTATTAATATTGACTTGTACATACCATAACTTTTGTCCATATAAGCTTATGAGATTTTTTAAGGGCAATGCCCCTAAACTTGTTCCACAACTTCCATGCCCTATAAAGGTTTAAAACGATTAGTTTTTATTAAATATTACAAAAAATAATGGAAGAAACTAATATGTAACTATAACTCTTACATTTCAACAACCGCTTTTGTATCTTTACTCAGTTCTATGGAAGCTGAGTCACAGTACCAAACATGATTATTGAACAGATCAATGATTACCAACATCCAATGATCTTGGCCTTGTTCAAACCTTAATGGCAAAGGGATTATCAACTTTTGATTTCTGTTAAGCGTTAATGCTCTATCACATAATTGTTTAGCTCGGATGCTAACATCCTTCTCTTGATATTGATTGACATATGAAGAATCATAGAACAGTGCTAAATGTGATGAGTGATTATGTCGAAGTCGATAATAGCACGCCCTATATAAATGATATATATATATATATAATTAGATAATATAAATATAATTATATATGTTTTGGATAAATAAAAGAAAAATAAATAGATTGAGGACTCACCTTGTCCACACTTGAATTATACTTAAATCGATCATTTGATATTCAAATAGTTGTAATAAGTACTCGATCGATATATAAGTTTGGTCGAGGTCTACACCATAAATTTTTATAGGAAGTGGCATAGTCCATCCATCATTTATGCTAGATGCCCTCCCAACAATAGTCATCAAAGTGCCAAGATTTCTACTGAACTTTAACGCATAAGTATGACTATACTTTTTCCAAGGCTTCTTCTTGAATGACTTAGTACACGATGATTGGCCACTAGTCATAGATTTAGCACGAGATACTTGCTTTGTATCTCTTAAATGTGCCGCATTTAAGAGTTATGGTATAATAGACTAAAAAAAAGTATTATATATGTATTTTTTAGTAACAATATAAGATATAATAAAATAATAGTAGTAAAAAAGTGTTATCTTTTAAGTTAAAAAATAGTACTATGTCAAAATTTAGAACAACTTGAATCGACGGTCAAGCCACATACTGTCCAACCGTCTTTTGGACTATGGTAGCATCAGAAGGCACATATAGTGGACAATAATGAAACAATGATTGATCAATTAATATTCGCCAATGATTAGGAAAATATTGATTATGAATCATCCGATCATCGCTCAATTGTTGTACCGTTCCAATAGAAACATAGTTCGTTGACGAAGGATGTTTCAACAAACATTTCATATTCTGTAAAAAATTTAAGTGTTATATATAAAAAATAAAACATATAATAAGAATTTAAAAATAATAGATTATATACACCAGAAATTAAAATCTTACCACATATGATTCATCAAATAGAAGATGACTTTCATGTGGGGTAGCTATTAGATGTACATTCTCACCAAAATGTTCATCTTGGTTTGATTTATGGTAAGAATATGCAGATTGCATTGGAGAAAATGAACCATTACTTGATTGCATATGCATTCTTGGCATATAGTGAGGACCAATAGGATGGCTATATCCCATACTGGATGTAGTTTGAGCGCAATGAGATTGCGTGGGTGGCATGCCTGGCATGGATGGTGGCATGCTTGGTATGGATTGTGGCATGCCTGGCATGGATGGTTGCATGCTTGGCCAATATGGCATGCCCTAGTTGTAGTATGATGCAATGGCTAACATTTGTTGTAATTGATGTTCTTTTAGAGTGGCAATCTCACTTATCATTGATGCCTTAAAGAATTTGAATTCTTCTTCAATTTTAGTGTACTTCTCCTTACTTACCGTCTGAGGCTTTTGTTTTGGAATGTTAAAATACTCCATAGAACCATCATATTGGCTACCTCCCCTAACATGACCAGGATGCTCGCGTCCGAATGCATGATATAAAACATCTCTCCCAAGCTCTTTGATTATTTCACCCCTGGATATTTTTTCTTGAACAACTCTCTACAAATAATAAAGCACACAAACATATCATTCATTATTACATCAATTATTAAATATCATTAAGACTTTCTCTCAACCGAAATTACTAACCAACTTATTTAATTGTTCTTCTTCTCGCTGAGTCATCGGTCTTGAATTCTTCGTTTTTGTGAGTCTTTGTTTCTATGTACAATTCAATTCGGGTAACAGGTCTACCCAATTCAACTTCCTATATAAATTATGAAAAATTTATTAACAATGACATGAAATTAAATTGAGGAAAATAAATATAAAAATATTTATAAATTAAGACAAATTAATAATACCATTCTATATCTAAATTTAGGATTTGAAGACCTCCCATAATGGTTAGGAAGAATGTTATGCATTTGTACATTCTGATGATCTTTTCTAATAATTTGAAATTCATTTGAACGTCTATAATCCACAAAGTCTTTCCAAATTTGAGGTGTAATCTAGAGGTGTCCTTCAGGGATTTTGGTAGATCTCATTCTCATAAAGTGTTTCCAAATATGGAAACACATAATTTCTTGCCAATCTGAAATTCTTGTATTCCTTCCACGCCTTATTTGCAATCTTATAGCACTTGCCCTTCCAACTGTCATCGACTTTGTAACGATTCTGTAAAAACACAGTACAAAAGATTAGATATAATACACCTAATATAATATATATTGATTATAAAATATAAGAGACTTACACAAATGGTTATCCATATTTTGAACTTTTCTACATCGTCAACCTTAGACCAATCATTTATATTGATTGGTATACTGGACTTTGCCAGTCGACCAATAGAGGATTTCAATTGTTGACCATTTTTCTTTATTGGATTACCAGTAGCATCAAATAGAACATGTATTCTATCATCTAGGTTAAGTGGAGCATCAAGTATATTCGCCCAACCCCTTCTTTTCAAATACCCCAATGGATCATTTGGATCTACAAGCTCTGTTATCCGAATATCCATGAAATATCTACAAACAATGAAGAAATATAAATTAATTGACAATTTTAGGAACATACATATATATAAGAGTTATTAGAACAATATAATATAGAACATACGTTATGTTTAATTAGGTTGTTGATCGTATATATATATTCCTTCACAATCACTTCGAGTCCATGACGAAGAATCATCATCATCAATTAGATCATCACATACATTAGGCAATTTATTTGAGAAATTACTAATATTGGTTAATGTATAAAGCATAGAGTCATCATTTTCTACATCACAATGGTAAAACTCTTTTTGTGGAGGCGTTAACACAACATACCATCTTGGATCAATTTGATCGCTCACGTAAAATACTTGTTTTGCATGAAGTGCTAACGTGAAAGGATCATCAGTGTGACTTATCCTGGATAAATTTACAAGGATAAATCCAAAATAATCTATTTTATATCCAACATTGATAACATCTTAGACCCAATCACACAAGAAAACTGTTTCATGGAAGACCTCATAATCCAATTCCCAAATCTCTTGTATTATACCATAATATGTTCTATCAGAAAGTACAAGATTAGCATATTTTGAATTGGCAAATTGTATAGTTTTTGCAATCATCTTTACCCCACTATTTTTATTTTCTCAGACTTTGTCCCTAGCTTGAATCGTAAACCTTGATCTATTTATTGTGAAACTATAAAATGATTTGACATCGAATTTTGGCCCATGTGCAAGCCATTGTAAACTTTTTGATATTTTATGATTGGGTTTCTTGAGTTCATCTCGAATCTATGTATACAAAAACACAAAATGTGTTTAGAGCAAAGTTTTAAAACATTGAATAGATCTAGGAAGATACATTCATGAATTTTTGTTTGTGACACTTACATGGTTGCGAAACCAATTAATAAGCTCTCGCTTATGTTCATCATACAACCATTTTTCTCCTTTTTTTTATAATGAGGATCGATCTTCAATAAGTTTAAATGCATCCTGTAATGTTATTAAATATATATTAAGTTATATATCATCATTAATAGTTAAATAAAAAATGATTTTTGCAATCATGAAACAATGAACATCACTTACTCTATATACGGTTGTGCCTCATTATTATTTACCAAAATTATTCAGTGTGCTTTTTCCCATCGAGTGCGATCAATAAATAATTTCTTACTTCCACCAAGCATAGGGTTACCTACTTGGATCATGTGACATTCTAAGAACAACTTGTGCGTAGGATTCCCAATTTCAGTGCAACCACTAAAGTATTCAGAACAATACTCAATTTCTTCTTCAGCAATGTAGCATTCCACCATGCATCCTTCAGGTCGATATCTATTATTTACATATCCTTTAAGGACTTGCATATATCTCTTAAAAGGATACATCCACCTTAAGTAAGTAGGACCACATAATTGAACCTCTCGAACTAAATGAACACATAAGTGAATCATTATATCGAAGAAAGAAGGAGGAAAATATTTTTCAATTAGACACAAAGTCTCTACAATTTCTTTCTGTAAATAATTTAACTCGCCAATTGATATAGATTTCTTGCATATTGTATTGAAGAATGAAAAAATCCGAATTATTGATAATCGAACATGTTTTGGAAGAATTGATCTAATAACAATTGGTAATAACTGTTGCATTAAGATATGAAAATCATGTGATTTCAATCCATACAGTCTCTTATCGGTGATAGACACAAAATTTCTTAAGTTGGATGAGTAACCATCAGGAACTTTCACACCCTCCAAACATTTACAAAACACATCCTTCTCTTTTGTTGACATTGTATATGATGCTGGTGGTAAGTATGTTCGATTCTTATCATTTTCCACCCTTGGTTCCAATTTAGGTCGTATGCCTAGTTTCTTTAAATCCAATCTTGCTTTAATTCCATCCTTTGTTTTTAAAGTAAAGTACCAATCAAGTTCTCACATACATTCTTCTCAATGTGCATGACATCTAAGATGTGACGAATGTATAGGTCTTTCCAATAAAGTAATTCTCAAAATATTTATTTTTTTTCCAACAACCATGGTAAGTCGGTTCAAACTCTTTTTCATTTTCACCCATTTCATTAGTTGACCTCTTTCGTTTCCCTACCTTAGTGATTTTTTTTCATCTTTCCATATCATTTGAATGTCATCCCATTCAATTGCCTTAATATCTCAATACCTCGCAAAGGTCGAGTTGTATGACAAAAATCTTCTATGTCTTCTATAAGATATCTTTCGTCCGTGAACAAGATAAGTTGCAGAAGTTCCATCACTACATATAGGACATCCCTTGTAACCTTTTGTTGCATGTCCTACTAAGTTTCCATAGGCAGGAAAATAATTAATTGTCCATAAAAGGACCCCCCTCAAGTTAAAGTATTCTTTTTATGTGCATCGTAAACATTTACACCATCATTCCACAACGTCTTTAAATCATCTATCAGAGGTTGAAAATATACATCTATATCAACACCGGGTTGTTTCGATCCTAAGATCAATAATGTTAACATCATGAATTTTCTTTTCATACACAACCAGGGAGGAAGGTTATATGTTACCATAATTACTAGCCAACAACTATATCTACTACTGAGGGAACTATGTGGATTAATTCCATCAGCAGTAATGGTAAGACGAAGATTGCGCGGATCAGATGAAAATTGAGGAGATAAATTATCTACTACTTTCTAATTTGGAGAATCACAAGGATGACGTAGCACCCCATCATCAGATTGATTATCTGAATGCCAAGTCAACATCTTTGATGTCTCTTTACTTTTAAACAACTTTTGAAAGTGAGGAATCAGAAGAAAGTACCAAAGAACCTTTGTAGGCACGCCCTTCTTATGTGTTGTACTCTCATTTGTACCATGCTTTCATCTCGATTCTTTACACATAGGACAATCATGTAATGTCTCATATTCTTTTCTATAAAGAATGCAATCATTAGGACAAGCGTGAATCTTATGATATTCCATGCCAAATCGACTAAGAGATTTCTTCACTTCATACATTGAAGATGGAAATTTAATACCCTCAGGAAACATATCGACTAGTAAATTTAGTAATTCTGTGAATCCCTTATCAGAAAAACCATGTTTTGCCTTCACATTGTACAAATGAACCAATCCCGACATTTTAGTGTATTTTTTGCATTTTGGATACAACGGTTTTTCGGCATCTTCTATAAGTTTATTAAAGGTTTCGGGATCATCCTCGCGTAATTCGTCTTCAACACCATGAAACATATTTTCTGTATGTACATTATGATAAGATGTATGTAATCTACTCACATTCTTATTTATCTTTTTCCCATGAGTATTATCAATATTTTCTCCATGATAATGCCAACATTTATAGCTCAATAGAATACCATTACGGATAAGGTGATACTTAACCTCATCAAATTCATGAAATCACTCATTTTTACATTTAACACATGGGCATCGAATCATACTACTTCCAGTATTACTATTTCTACAAGCAAATTCCATGAAACTTTCAACTCAAGAAATATAGTCTTGCTCAATTCTACACTTTGACATCCAAGATTTGTCCATTTTCTATTAATGACATTAATTAAACATATTACTTAATTATGTATACAATGAATATATTTCAAGTATTATTATATATAAATTTCCTAATTATTAGAATATATATCAAAACATACATAATGCAAAACAAATTATCATTTTACAAAACCATTTCTATACAAATTAAAAAATAAGCAACATGTTAGCATGAATATATAAAAACCAATCACGCACTTTGGTTGATTCTAATTTCTAAGCATGTTACTATATCATAATTAAAAAGTAATATTAATTATACGTATATAAATAAATTTTTCCACGTATAGTAAACCCACAACATTTCAGATATTATTTCCACATAAAATAAATCAAACATAATAACAAGAAAAATAAAAAACATACTTAAATCAAAAATTTATACAAAATATAAAACAAACTGAATAATAAGCTGCAAAATTCTACTTAATAAAATATAATTATTTATAATATATAAATAAATTTATCCACGCACAGTAAATATTTATAAACCATCAAACCCACAACATTTCAGATATTATTTCCACGTAAAATAAGTCAAACATAACAAACAAAATAAAAAAACATACCTAAATCAAGAATTTATACAGAAAATAGGTATAATTTTTTTTAATATTTTGCTCAAAAAAATAGTAGAACTGAAAGATAATGTTAGAAGAGGAATATAACTTACAAAACGACGTTACAAATGGTGGTCGGAGGTGGTCGGAAATTTAGAAAGAAGGTGGCACACGATGTAGATTTTGGGAGAAAATGGAGGAGAGAGAGGAAGAAAATTGGGTTCTGTGTAAAAAATGACCCGAATTTGGATATATTAGGTGGATAGCGTCGATTGACGTGGAGAACCGATGCTATCCACGTAGATAGCGTCGGTTTGTCACGTCAACCGACGCTACATCATGTGGATAGGGTCGGTTCCACGTCAACTAACGCTATCCACGTGACGTAGCGTCGGTTCTCCACGTCAACCGACGTTATCCACGTGACGTAGCGTCGATTATACACCGAACCGACTTTAAATTCATTATAAGTCAGTTTTTCCAAAAACCAACTTTACACAACGACTTAAATACCCATTTTGTAGTAGTACTACTTCTATCTCAATATCCAGATTATGATATGAAAGATTGTTCAAGTTTATATGTACAAAGAAGATTAATAACTAACCGATGTGGGACTTAATACATATTATTTAAAATTTTCTACTCGGATAGGGTATTCATATGTATACATATGTTTTTGCTACGAGTATTTCTACAAATTATAAATATATCATAATTATAATAATTTTTTATTAAATACAGTCCCATGAATTTAGGATAAATATAATTTTACATGTTATGCTTATATTTCATATACTTGGTTTCTTTGCTTCGGTCTAAAATCAATAATATCTCTAAATTTTAAAATAATATCATAAATATTTTTAATGTTTTAAAAATATTAAAAATACTCTTATACTTAAATGAAATAAATAATAAATTTTTATACATAAAAATGATAAAAATAATAGAAATAGAAACACAATACATTTTAGGATGCTTCTCACAAGATATGGTAATTAGTAAGAAAAAAATAAAATACAAAAAGTAAGATTAAATCTTAAAAAATGAGACGGATTCAAAGATTAATAAATTTCAAGAATAAAAAAATATTTCTTAATAAATATATAATTTATTATGAATAAAGTAATAAATAAATGAGTATTAATATTATATATGCAAAACGAATAATATAATTTATTATGAAATAAGTAATAGAAAAATGACTATTAATATCACATATGCAAAAGTAAGGCATAACATACCATTAATTGATAAAGATATCATTTTAGATAAACTTTCAAAATCTCAAAAAAAAAAAGATAAAAGAAAAATTGTATACATCTATTTAAGATGAATGTAAATATTAATAAAAACACATTTTAGAGAATAAGTAAATACATCAATAAAATTAGCACTCATAAATAATAAAAATAATAAACTATATCTTTTCTTGTCCTATAAAAGTAACCATTATTTTCATTAGTTGGATATAGTTTCAACAATAACAACTTTTATGCTCTCAAAATTATTCATCTATTAACTATGAACCCCAAACATCAGAATAAATTAAGTCAAAAAGGGAGCAGAAGTAGAATCACTTTCATTAAAACATAAAGCAAGTCGTTTTCCCAATTGACAAGGCAAACAATTTACATTATCAAAAATAGAAACAAATCCTAATTTACCATAAGATGCTAAGGGACAAAGACGTCCTATAAACGTATGTGCTAGACAAACATGCCATAGGTTGATAGGAATAGTAGAAGTAGCAATAGAAGTAGGAGAAGAATTGGGTAGAAGATGTGGAAACTTGTCCTACAACATTAACATGCATATGTGAACCATTGGTAGTTTGAATTAAAGGTTTAGAGATGGAAGATTGTGTGGGAGGGAAGATGTGAGTATCATGAGTCATATGGTTATAACAAGCAGAATCAAAATATCATAAAGATTTACCTGATGTGAGAGACAAGGCAGTAGAAGACGAATTACTAGATTTTGAGAGAACATGTTTAAGAAGACCTTGAAGTTCTTGAGTAGAGAAGGTAAAATTTTCATGATTATCCTTAGAAACAACAACAGTGATAGATGAGTTACTATTGTTACCTAAACATTGTTGAGAGGGATTTCGTGAGGAATGCTGAGAGGGAATCCGAAAGAAATCTCTGTGAAAGTATCCTGGACCCTTCTTGTGACAATGTATATATATATACCCGAATGAGACATGTAAAAAGCTCATGATTGGGGTTGTGATAGTAGATGCAACCTTGATGTTTGAAACCCTCTTTAGAAACTTCTTTAGAGCGATAAAAGGGGTGGTAAGAACAGAATCTGTATAATGAACTTTGAAAACCCCCATCCGAGTTTCTTCAGAGCGAAGCTCGGTCACAACAGTATCTAAGGATGGAAAAAGGACTCTGATGAAGTAAGGAAGCCCGAACAGGTTCAAATCGATCATGAAGAGCCATGAGAAAAATAACAAGACGCTGGTGATTACGGTAAGTTACAAACATCTCAGCATCAATCTTGTTCGTCCAAGTTAGTTTAGAAAGAGCAAGTTGATCCCAAATAGTATGCATTTCAGAGAGAAATTGGTTAATGGTTTGATTAGCCCTTTGGCGTTTGGTATGAAGAGTTGTTAGAAGTTGATATTGGTTGGCCAAATCTGTTGTAGTGAAGTGAGCCTCAAGAAATTCTCAAACTTCTTTGGCAGCGTCAAAATGTCCAAATTCACCATGGATGAAGGGTAAGATGGTGTTATGGAACCAAGTTGTAATTTGATGATGTTTACTCTCTCAATCTTTAAGGCGGTCCGTAAATACAAAGTTGTTTTCAGTGGTTTCTTGGATGGGTATATAGATATCACCAGTTATGAAACGCCATAGCTTGCATCCTTTCAAGAAACTTTTCATTGCTTATGCTTAGGTTAGGTAGTTAGTATCATCAAGGGTGGTAGAGATTGGTTTTGGGACATCGGTCCATTTTAACAAAATAATAGAGGAAATATAAGCAAATATATAGAAACAGTGTAGAGGAGATATCCTTAAAAATGAAAAGAAGAGTCGAAAACAAACCTGAAACTGGGTTAAGGTGAGTCGGGTTGAAGTGAGCCGAGTTGAGGTGAGCCAGGTTGGAGTGAACCGGGTTGAGGTGATCCGGGTTGGGGTGAACCAGGTTAAGAGTGAACCGAGTTGGGGTGAGTCGGGTTGGTTGTGATGAAGAGAGGCAAAATTTTGATAGAAATTCTAGAGGTATATAAGAGGCTTTGATACCATGTGAAGAGTATAAAGAGATAAGAAAAAATAATGATTTAATATTATATTGATATGATTTATAATGTACATAGAGAACCCTATTTATAGGGTTGTAACAAGTGTAGTACAAGTGAAATAGTGAAAGTGTAGTATAAGTGAAATAATATAAGTGTAGTACAAGTGAAATATAAAGTGAATTATAATATCAAATATAACTTAACAGTTTCAACAATAAGAACCTTTATGCTCTAAAAATTATTCATTTATTAATTATGTATCTAAAAATTATAAGCATTGAAGAATATCATCAAGGTTTTTAATTGGGTTTTAGCATTGGAATAATTATTAATATCACAAATAAAATAGAGTGCATTCACTCTTTTCTTATTTTTTTTGTAAATCTAATTTGGACAACATACTATGTATAAATACAAAGGTTTCACCATTATCAGGAGAGTATTAAGATTTGAAGAAAATAAAACATATCGATGTAACATAAGAAAATGAACAACGAAAGGAAATACCATGGTGGATATCCTAAATTAGGGTATGATCATTATAATTCTAAATCAATTAAAGATCTTGTGTAATTAAATATTTGTTTATAATATTTATAAAATTAATAAATAAGAAAATGAATATAAAGAAGTTAGATATGGACGAGAATAAACATAAAAAAATTATAAAAATAAAATAATATTTTGATAAGAAACTTAAATGTTTGTTTTTAAATAAAAATATGTAAGAAATTTGGTATCGAAATCATAAGAAAGAAAAATACATTATTGAATGAAAAATTAATGTCGTTAATGATATAAAGGTATTAGTGATAATAGCTTAAAAATAGAGAATATTATAACTAATTTTTAAAAAAATCAGTAATATACGTGAACATAGGCTTCATGTATGTTTTACCCTTTTGCTTCAATCCCCACATTCTTCCAAATTGACCTCGAATTGTTGCTTTTGAGTTAATGTGACAAATTTTCCCTTCGCCAGAGAAGAAGAACATGGTCTAAAACTTTAATTCACATAAAGAATGAGAGTTAAAGATAGCTTCCTTCTCTTTTTTACCTTTTTTTTTTTTTTAAATGAGAAATTCCAATGTCTAAGTCCAGAATCAATCATTTTTAATGTGTCTTCTTACAATCTTCGAGCCTGTGAAGTCAAAAATGACATGTTTGTCTACTTTCTAATTATATTCAATGACATTGATAATAGAACATTCCCGTGATAACTATAAAAAGCCAAACACTGATATTGATTTTTGAAAAATACACTACGTTTTATAGATGATTATCCCTCATGATCTGTTTCATTTTCTTACAAACATAAGAACGGTACAATCCTTTCTCATTTATTCAATTTTAATCAATGGTGAGTAGTAATTAGTCCATTAAAGGGTGCACAAAATATTTGGTTTTGATTATCTTGATAGTATTAATGTCTACCGATTCGGTTCAATTTAAAAAAAAATAATTAATCAGATCCAATTGTTTATATTACTTGAATCGGATTGTTTGAAAACTATTTTAATTAATACAAATCGTATTAGATCATTTGATTTATAAAAACATTTAATCTTATTTAGTCTGGTTGTTTATGAACACTACTATTTGATACTATCAAATTTTCCTTTTCTTTATGTTTTAATATTTATAAACTGAAAAAAAAAACATTAGTTTGGTGAAAGGACAAATTAGAAACTAATGTAGATGTTTGTAAAAAAAAAAAAATGGGACTAAAAGTACTTTTTTCAGAAATATAAAAGATTATGAAAAATGTATATATGTTAGAATTGATAATCGGTAGTATTGGTTGGTTGGTTAAGTGTTGTATTCACATAATTTTCTTTTAAATATAGACAAACATATAACTTGGCAACGTTACATCAATTTTGTTTGGCCGGCGTTCATTGTTTGATTTTTATTTTTTTTACCCTTTTTTATTAATTTATTTTATTTATTCGTTTCATATTTTACTCGCATACGATCGCTTTTCAATTAGGATTGTAACTGTTATTATTTTATTTTTTACATCATTGTGTATATCCCATCGTTCTGATGTGCATTAATATCAACTAGACTCTAATTTTTGAGAAACAAAAAGAATAGATTATCATCTCTTCCAAAGGTACTTTCTTCCCCTTTTCTCTTTATCATAAGCAATAAAATAATAACATAATTAATTAAATTATTAAATTATTATTACATCTTATTTTTTTATAATGTATTTATAATTAATTTTAAAAATTATTAAAAATATCTTTAATTAATTTTAAGTAATATAGAATAAATATATTAAAGATAAAAAGATATTTTTAATAATTTTAAATTTAACAATAAATAGAATGTGAAAATAATAGAATAAAATGTGATAATAACGTATTGAACAATTAATATAGATAAAAAAATATTAAATATAATTATAAATATATCAATTTAATATTCAGTATAAGTAGTTTTTTTCTCGCAATTTATTTTAAACTCTAACTTAAATGTCCTTGTAGTATTGAAAATAAACTTTGCTGCGAAAGAGGACTCATCCTACTTTCTTGCAATTTAATTCATACATTTAAGTTAGAAAATGATTCCGGTTGTTTGTCTTCATATTAAAATATGCACAGAATTTAGGAAAAAAATAATAATTACGTGGTTGAAGAACTTTTATGAGTATGAGTCGCTGAAGTAACAATTTCTTTTTAACTTCTGTATGCTTATATATTAGTTGTAATAGTGTTAAAAAAATTAAAACTATATATTTTTTCGAAATATTCGAATCAACTCAACTTAATTTTTTTTGGTAAGGTAATTGAGTTGTTAATTATGATTATAAATCAATTAAAAATTTAAAGTTATTTTTAATAAAAAATAAATTTAATACTAAAAAGTATTATAAAAATAATAAGTAATATCGGTTGATATGCACAATCGATGTTACACGTGACACATAATGTAGTATTGGTCCCATATGCCAATCAACGTTACGCGTGACACATAACGTCAATTCTACATGTCAATTAACGCAATGTCGTCAATCGACAGTCGATACCGCACGTGATATTACGTGGATTGATAAGTAAAATCAACGCTACGTGACACATGTAGCGTCATGTAGAATTGACGTTAATTGACTTTTTTTCTTTTCTTCTTCTTTCCCCTCTCCCAACATTTCATAATGTTGCTCCCTATTTCTCTCTCTACTCACACGACACCGTCCATTTATGACCATTTTTGACGTTGTCACCTAGGTTTTTTTCCCTTTCACTTATCGACCTAGATCCACCTATTTTTAGAACTTAACACTCATTATTTTTTTTATCCATTTTTCTACAATTTTTCACTTATCAAACACTTTTTTTTTTCTAATTTGTTTGATTTTTGTAAGTATTTTCTATAAACTATTTTGCACTCATTATTCATATTTTTATTTCATTTTCATGAATTTAAAGTTATTTTTTATAATTTTCTTATGTATACAATGTATTATTGATTATTTATATATATATATATATATATATTTGTGTTATATAGATTGTTCATTTTTGTCTAAACTTAAAGAATACAATTTTTTTATATATTTAATTTTTTTTATTTATTTTGAATTTAAAATGTATTTTGTGAACTTATTGGTACATGTATTAAATAATATATTTTTTGAATTAGGTTGCTATATTTATTTATTAGGTTGTTATATAGGTGTTTAATCTTATATTATAATGTTGTATTATTGTTATTATTATATTATTTATATGTGAAAAGAATATTATATATTGTTAAAGTTATAATGAATTTATTAATTATTTGAATTTTTGTATATTTATTTTTATATGATATTTTAATTGATATTCTAATAATTTATAAACTACATATAAGAAATTATGAAATGTATTGATGATAATACATGCATATTTATTGGGTACATATTTAATGTGTTTAATGTATTTAATAAAAAAATGATAAATCTTAGATGTCAAAGTGTAGAGTTGAGTACAATTATATTTTTGGAGTATAAACTTTCTTGAAATTCATTCATAAAAATAGTAATAATGAAATCAATATGATTCGATACACATATGTTAAATGAAAAAATAAAAAATTTTGTGATGTTGATGAGGTTAAGTATCACTTTATCAATAGTGATATTCTTTTGAGTTATAAAAGTTGTTATTATCATGAATAAAAGATTGATGATATTAATGGGAAAAAGATAAATGGGTATTCTTTTGAGTTATAAAAGTTGTTATTATCATGTTGTGGAAGATGAATTACATGAGGATAACCTTGAAACTTCTAAAAAAAATTTAGAAGATATCGAAAATCCGTTATATCCAGAATACACTAAATATCATGATTGATTCATTTGTACAATATAAAGAAAAATAATATTTTTTAGGATAAAGGATTCATAGAATTGCTAAATGTACTAATATATATGTTTATTGAGGGTAATAAGTTACACTCTTCAATGTATGAAGTGAAGAAATATCTTAGTCGATTTGACATGAAATATCATAAGATTTATACTTGTCCAAATGGATGCATTCTTTATAGGAAAAAATATGAGACATTAGATGATTGTCCGGTATGCAAAGAATCCAAATGAAAGCATGGTGCAAATGAGACAACACCCAATAAAAGCGTGTTTGTGAAGGTTCTTTGGTACTTTCCTCCAATTTCTCGCTTTCAAAGATTATTCAAAAATAAAGATACATCAAAGATGTTGACTTGGCATTAGGATAATTGATCTGATAATAGATGCTACATTATCCTTTGGATTCTCTAAATTGGAAAGTAGTAGACAATTTATCCCCTGAATTTGTATATGATCCATGCAATCTTCGTCTTGCCATTGTTGTTGATGGAATTAATTCATATATTTTTCTTAGTAGTAGATATAGCCATTGTCCGATAATTATGATAACATACAACCTTCCTTCTAGTTACGTATGAAAAGAAAATTCATGATACCAATATTATTAATATCTAAGCCAAAATAACCCAGAGTTGATATTGATATGTATTTGTAGCCTCTCATAGATAATTTAAAGATGTTATGAAGTGATGTGTTAATATTTATGATACGCATAAAAAATAATACTTTAACTTGATATGGTCTTTTTATGGATAATTAATAATTTTTCTGCCTATAGAAGCTTGTTAAGACATGTAATTATGAGATGTCTTATATGTAGTGATGACACTTTTGTAATTCATCTTGTTTATGAACGAAATATATCTTATAGAAAACATAAAAGATTTTTATCATCTGGACACAAGTTTAGATATCAAAAGAAACTTTTCAAAAGGTGAATAAGATCATGATCTTGCAGTAAGAACTTTACAAATAGTTGAGATATTAAGACGATTAAATGATATGATCTTTTAATATATAAGACATTTTTTTAATGAATTTATGATGTAAAATTATTATTTTTAATTTAAATATATGTAGTTCTTTGATTGGAGTAAAACAAGATACAATAGGCAAATTGTTGAAGATTTACGAGAAGAATAGGCGAAATACATACTCTAAATTATAAGGACACAAGAAGAATCAGAATAAAAATATGATGAGATGAAATAGCATAGATATCTTATTATTATATGATTATCTTATAAATAATATGACATATAGTAATGTATATATGAAATTTTATATTTAATATACTATGCACATATATTTTTGTTTATAATATTTAGTGATATTGTAACTAACTTAAATGCATATATATGTAATAAGTGTAAGTTATTTTTTTTGTAATTAATATCTAGTTTTTAAATAAATAAAAAGGTTTAAAAATTATTTTAAATATATTTTGGTTTTTTTATGCTATATGGTAATTTAAAACGTATAGAAAGCTAGTAGAAAATAACAAAAAAAAATATTTAGGGCTTATAAAATTCTAAGTCGATTAGGATAAAAACCACTTAAAAGTTTAAGTCAATTGATACATATATGACTGATTTAAAATTTTAAATTAGTTTATATGAAGATTGCCTAAAATATTTTAGTCAATTTACATATAAGATCGAATTAAAATTCAAATCATTCTATTTTTAAGTTGGTTAAAAACCCTTAAATGCTATTTATAGTATAAGTATTTCCACAAGTCCAAAAAAACATGAAAATTGAAAAATATGATTTTCTTGCAATATGAGAAAGAAAAAAAATATTAAAAACAAAATAACTAACTTTTGAAAACACGGTATATTCAAATCAATATAATCTACGTAAATTTGCAATTAAAAGGAATTGATAAAAAGAATTAAATCCAATATTAAAACTGTCATTCTTACCATTCCACCAAATAAAAAATAGAAGAAATAAAGAAGGCTTACACGATTCAATCATAGAAGAAATCATCATTTAACTTATCCATAATATTCAAATCAATTGCATTCATTTTTCTTGTATTATAACCATCTAATTCAATAGAATTTTAGAATTTGCATTTTTTAATTCAAATTATAGTGAAATTATTTATAAAGTTGAACATTTATCTATTTTTATAAAGATAAAGAATATCATTAAAATGAATAATGAGAAATTGTCTACTTAAATCTCACAATATTCACAATTCCTTTCCTATTTTATAGTCTTCAAAACAATATTCCAATCAAATAGAAATCAACAAAATAAAAAAGTAAGTGGACCTAACCCATTGAATCATAACTGTATCCACTATTCTGATATTAAAATTCTATATATTATTAAATAATAGAATAGAAAATTCATTTTTTAGGAAATTTCACCAGGGGATTTGAGAATAAGAATACAATTAGTTGATGGAATGACAGGAATATGTCTGGGGTCTATCATTAGCGAGAAACAAAAAGGGATAACTTATTTTAGGAAATAGAAAATATCTATTCTAGTTCTATCATCGGTTATGGGTTCGAATCTAAGAGAAATTCTAGAGAATGTTTGTTACCCTGAAATTTTCTTGTCTTTCCTGAATGATAAGGAGAAAAAAATTAAGTCAAAAGAAAATTCCATTTTGGAGTTTTACCAAAAAATTGCTTGTGTAGGCGATGATCCGGTATTTTCTGAATCCTTATGTAAGGAATTACAAAAGAAATTCTTTCAACAAATGTGTGAATTAGGAAGGATTGGTCAACGAAATATCAACCGTAGACTGAATCTTGATATACCTCAGAACAATACATTTTTGTTACCGCGAGACATTTTGGCAATAGCGGATCATTTGATTGGAATGAAATTTGGAATGTGTACACTTGACGATATGAATCATTTGAAAAATAAATGTATTCGTTCTGTAGCGAATCTATTACAAGATCAATTCGGATTGGTCTTGGTTCATTGAGAAAATATGGTTAGAGGAACTATAAGTGGAGCAATTAGGCATAAATTGATACCAACTCCTCAGAATTTGGTAACTTCAACTCCATTAACAACCACTTATGAATCTTTTTTCGGATTACACCCGTTATCTCAAGTTTTGGATCGAACTAATCCATTGACACAAATAGTTCATGGGAAAAAATTGAGTTATTTGGGACCGGGAGGTTTGATCGGGCGAACTGCTAGTTTTCGGATACGAGATATCCATCCTAGTCACTATGGACGCATTTTCCCTATTGACACGTCCGAAGGAATCAATGTTGAACTTATTGGATCCTTAGCAATTCATGCAGGGATTGGTCATCGAGGGTCTCTAGAAAGCCCATTTTATGAAACCTTTGAGAACTCAAAAAAAGTACAGATACTTTATTTATCGCCAAGTATAGATGAATACTGTATGGTAGTGGCAGGAAATTCTTTGGCATTGAATCGAGGTATTCAGGAAGAACAGGTTGTTTCGGTTCGATACCGTTAAGAATTCTTGATTATTGAATGGGAATAGGTCCATCTTCGAAGTATTTTTCCTTTCCAATATTTTTCTATTGGAGTTTCCCTCATCTATTTTATCGAGCATAATGATACGAATCGAGCTTTAATATCGAGTTGATAAGACTGTAAAAACTATGACGCAGCCTTTTATTACTATTTCTCATTTTTGTACTATAAACACTTTTTTGTATCCTCATGAGTCAGATAATACCATGGTATTTCCTATACTTGTATTAGTTCTATTTACTTTGTTCATTGGAGTTATAGGAATTCCTTTTGGCAATCAAGAAGGTATGGATATATTATCCAAATTATTAACTCCTTCTATAAATCTTTTACACCCAAACTAAAATAATTTTATGGATTGGTTTGAATTTCTTTCAAATGCATGCTTTTCAGTTAGTATAGCTTATTTTGGAATCCTTATAGCGTTTTTTTTCTTCTATAAACCTGTTTATTCATCTTCACAACATTTGAATTTATTAAATTCATTTGTTAAAAGTATTCCTAATAAAATGAAAATTGTGAGGGATAAAATAAAATAAATTGAAGTAGAAGTGAACCCTGTATTAATCTCATTAGCATTAATCCTATTAGGACACGTACAATTATTATGTCTAATGACCTTACAGATGTCACATTTTTTTGCTCTCTCTAAATCTTAAAAGTTGAAGGATCACGTTGTGTAGAGTTTGTATTCTTCATTTTTCTTGAACCAATGGGACAAATTATTTTATATTGAACATTAGGCTCAAGAATAGAAGATTGAGATTCACTAACAAGTTGAGAGATTACATCTCGAGCATTCTCCTTTTAGGTAAGAGGCCATGTTCTATATTTTTCTTGAAGCTAACTAAATAATATTTTAAACTCACTGTCCCTTTCATCAACGACACTCCTATCATACAAATATGATGCCCTTACGTCAATCCTCCATTGTTTGTGAATATGATCAAGAGCTAATGTTTCTTCTTTTAATGTAATCATCTTGTGTGCATAATGAAAACACATTACTGTCATAAATTGACCATTACATAATGGTTCCATTTTACTAAACTTAATCATGTCATATTGCTTTTGTAGCTCTCTCATTGCAAAAAATGAAACATGATGAACGAGTTTCTTAAAGAAAGAAATATTATAATTATGTGGAATTTGAATCCTTTTACTCTCCATACATGATGATATTTTATTTTGTAGATACTCTATTCAAATATTTTATTTATCTCAATAACAATCACTTTATCACAACGAATAATTATATATATATGACATTTTTTATTTTTGTTATACTTATTGCATAATCTTATATGTAAAAAACTAATCTAAAAATATCTATGAACTCATCTGGATTCTCAAATCTTTTATCAAGTAATATTATTATTCTCAATTTTTTGACATTGAAACCATAATGAATCACTCACCAAACTCTTTTTTAAAAGACACAATATTATTACTGATATTCATGGCTATAAAAAATATATTAATAAAAAAAATAAGGCAAATATTTCTAAATAAAATAAGATCTTACTTCATGAAAAAATATAATATAATGTGATATTTAAAACTAATAAAGCGAGAAAGTATCATAACTATGACAACTGTACCAATAAAATAACAAACACCAATATGGTGACAAATTGATTTATTTTGAAGATAAGTTTTAGTGTGAAGAATGAAAACTAACCAAGCTAGGTAAAACATGTCACTGATATTTAGACTTTAGTAACAAAAAAAACTAATAATTATGCTTTTTAAAATTTCTCATTATATCTTATGTATCTTCATATGTGTAAATTTCTTAACAGGACATATCACTCTTTTATAATAATTTGTCTTTATTTGTAGCTCTAATAATTTGATTTAAATAGAGGTGATACTCATAAGTGACTAAATAATTGTTATATTTTTGTTAAGTTCTCAAATCCTAAGATTTTTGGAATAAAAAGAAAACATTCAGCAAGTGAAAGAATTCTATAATTTATCTTATTAATGTTAAGTGAGATATGAGTTAAGTAATTTTTTTTAGTGATGATTGTTTTGAAATAAAAAATTCAAAAAATTATTAATTATTTTTATAAAATAATGTCAAATAGATAGGAACCAAGAAAAAGTTTTATTCTTGTTATTTTACCAAAGTCTCACATATAAATTTTATGAATCATTTTAGAAAATGTTACGCTAAAATCTTAGAAATAACTATTCTCTCTTTCATTTGAAAAATGAAGTCTTTTTATAGGTGAGAAATATGAATATCTTTAGGTTAGTTATACTCCAAAATTGTAAGAGTGTTCATCTAAAGATATATATAATATAGCTAGGTTAGTCATACTTTAGATTTTCTAGAGTGTTTATTTAGTTGAAGAATATTACTAGGCTTCTTCTATTCTAGATTTATTTGAGTGCTTGTTTAAATAATAGTTTCATTGTATTTGTTTTATAAGACAAATACGATGATCTTTTGACATAGAGAGAGTATGGAGAATATAATATTTGCTTACCCATTTCTTATTTCCTAAGTGCTTTCATATTATTGGTGCACTTGCTATTCCATCATATGTCAAGTGATATCAAAGTAGGACTTAGCTTGGAAAAATGGAGGAGTATAATCAAGTGACATGAAAAGAATTCCAACAATTTTATGAAGATATACAACAAAAATTGGAGGAGCTTACTACAACTATTGCTTAGCTAGCATTAAGAAAGGGTCAAGTTGATGATGTAAATAGACCCAAAACTTAGGAAGTAGATGGTGCATCAAAAGATAAAATCAAACTAATATTGTCTAAAAGACTTGTTCATCCAATACCTTTAAGAAGACTTATTGATCGAATACCCTCAATAAGACACGTTACTCTCATTGAAAGTTCCAATGATGAAGATCTAAAAGAAGAATATTTTTTAGGCCCGTCAGGGGAGAACATCGCCAATGAGATCAAGAACCATAAGATTATCGTCTCGAGGTTAATCTTCCAATTTTCTATGGCAACATGTATATGTAAGATTTTATTGATTGTATCTCAGAGGTCGAATAATTCTTTGATGTTAAAGAAAATAAGTCAAGTTGGTAGCATAAAAACTTAAAAGAGAAGTTTTAACATGGTGAGACCATCTCCAAAAGAACATATTGAGACAAAGGAAAGCTCAAATAAGAACATAACCTCGGATGAAATGATACCTAATGCGTATGTTTCTTCCTTTTGATTGTAAGTAAATATTATTTTGACAATATCAAAATTGCAAACAAGAGAACCATTTGGTTTAAGAGTATACAAAAAAATTCCATTGTTTATTTATTTGAAATAATTTGGCAAAATTCAAAGCATAAGTTGCATGCTATATTGGTGGACTTTGTATACCAATACAAGATTAAATATCCTTGCATTCAGTATGGACCATTATTGATGTCTACAACATGGCCTTCAAAATGGAGATGTAATTAGTTAGGGCAATTCAAGGACAAGATCACAAACTCCACCAAGCTTATTAGTTGAAGCATCTAGGCCAACAAACAACAAATGAAAAGCACTTAAGAATGGAACATCAACTAGAAAGCAACTTCAAGTATAAGAAAATAGTATTTACAATCCTTAATGGAACTCTTATGGTCGTTCAACACTAGAAAAATGTTATAAATGTAGACAAGTTGGTCATTATTTTAATGCATGCTCAAAGAGAGGAACAATAAACTTGGTAGAGCAAGAATATGAAGATCATGAGGAAGAACTAAAATATGATTACTGTAATGGTGTCGATTTTGCTAATGTGGATGAAGGAGAATGTGTTAATTTTGTGGTTTGTCAACTTCCCTTGTTACCAAAGTAAGACACATTAATGTACAATATCTTTTATATTAGTTGCTTAATCAATAATAAGTCATGTGATGTGATTATCGATATAGATAGTAGCAAAAATATTGTTTCTAAATGTTGAATGGGTTGGAATCAAGAGAAACTTTTGTTTTTGTTATTTCACTAGAATCACACAGAAATTTTATGAATCACTGTAAGGACTTTTGGGCTATAAATAATCAAGTCCTTTGTTTGTATGAATCCTCTTAGCTAAGAAATACATTACTAAATATAAAAGAACTTATATTTTTCTTTCTTTTATTCTTAATATTTTAGAAATAAATTTTCTTTCTTTCGTTTGAAAGTTTTAATCCTCATATCTCTGAGATAAATGGATATTTTTATGTTAGTCCTACTCTAGAATAGTTAAAATATTCATTTAAAAATAGATAATATAGTTAAATTAGCCGTACTCTAAATTTGCTAGAATGCATGTCTGGTTAAAGAATATTATCAGGTTTATCATATTCTAAATTTACTAGAGTGTTTATCTAGATAATAGTTTTTCATGTATTTGTTTTATAATATAAATTTGAGAATATATTGTCAAAGAAGAAGTCTTATTAGAGGTGTCAAAGAGACCAAGTCTTTTGGCACGACATGGTCTAACATGTGAATTAACATGATGTAATAGTTCATGACCCATTTGGAAGCTGGTCATGTCGATCTGTAATTCGTACACAAGTCATGACATGCCTCTATAATTGGTGGTGTGACGTGTCTGGGCCATTAAGTCATGCTTAATGGACTTATATTCCTAGTGACACGTTTAGTTTATTATTTAGAAAAAAAATGTTGATTGTAGGGGTCAAATTCTCCACTTTTCATGGACTTATATTAACTCTATTTATTAGATTAAGCATACATATGATAATATATTTATATATAATTTAATTTTAGACTAATATACTAGCACAATTCATCTTGTTATGGGCCACGAGTCACAGGCCGTGTCATGTTGCCTTTTTTACTCGCGTATCATATTGTGTTGTACCTAATATTTAACGACGACACGTTAGGCCAATATGTGAATGCTTAAAAGGTCATATCGTGTTGTATCAATCCGTTTAACACACTTAAGTTTGAGAATCTAAACTTTGTTTATTCATTTTTTATTTTTTAAGTGCTTTTTATATTATTGATATATTTACGATTCTATCATACATAAAAAATGCATGTTAAGTTCTTTAATGTGAAAAAATTAATTTATAAAAAAAAATCATTCTTTTTAATTTTACACATGAATCCATTACTTTTTTCTTTTTTAATTTAGCTCATTTATTTTAAATATTCATACATTTAATTAAAAATTTGAAATAAATAAATAAAATTGATATTAATCTTTCATCAGGTGATGGTTAAATTAGCCTAGCTATTTTAAACAATTTTCATAATATTGTTTTCTTTTATGAATTTTTAAATGCCGGAACTAAATATAATATTATTAAATTAAACCCTATATTATTTACTGCGAACATTAGAAGATGAAACGAAGTTTCTGCCATAATAATTAGTTTAATAATTATTTTAGTAATAGTATTTAAAAAATCAGAATAACTGCTCATAGGTTCATAGAAAATTTAACTGTTGAAATTACATTTCAAAACTCATATACGATTTTGGAGTAAACGAGTAAAATATATATATATATATATATATATGAATTCAAGTATAGAAGCATTAGAAGTAGTGATTTAATAATCATTTTTTTTATCTTTTGTTAGTGTGTACCTTTTTTTTTTTTTTTTTCTTTAGTGATATATCGTAAAATGAGATATGATTGATTGATTTTAGACCAAATAAATATTATATATTAATAGTCTATGTCGAATGAACAGATGATGATAATTAGTGTTAACTATTACGTCGGTAATATACTTTTAAAATTTATAATTATAAATATAATCTTATTAAAAATAATTTATAAGTAATTTTATATTAATTATTTTTAATTAATTATCATTTAAATTAAATTACGATATAAATTATTAAATATTAAATATTTTTAAATTAAATTTCTTATAATATTATTAAAATTTTATTTTTTAATTCATATATTTTTATTATTAAAAACATATTTTAGCTCATATATTTTAATTATATCTAATTTTATATATTTTATTATTAAATATTAATTTATATTAATTTTTTAATTAAATATTATTTAAATTAAATTATAAATATTTTACGAAGTCAAGTTAAATATCTTATATTATTATTGAAAAATTATTTTTTAAAATATATTTAATATTAAATTTATTAAAATAATTATAATTTAATTTAAATAATAATAATTTTTTTAATATAATAAAAATATATAAATTAAATATAATAAATATTATTTTTATAATTATTAAATTTAAGTATGCTTGTTTTACTGTGTAACTTGTTTTGAATTTTGGAGTGCGTTCACATCCGCATCTACACGTACACATTTTGTACCAGATTTGATTTCACAGAAATTTCTAATTTTTCCAAGTTGACCCAATTTCGCATGTCTCACCGTTAGTCTTTGCTTTAATCTTAGGGCAGAGCTTAAGTTTGCATCCTTCTTCTTTCTTCTATCTTTAAGAGAGAATTTCTGGTCGGAGTTTGGACTCTTCTTCCAAGTCAAGGCCTAACTCTCGGCTTCTATTTTGTTAATTTTTTTCCCTTTTGCTTACACGGCGTTTACTCTATTTTGTTGTGGGGTTTTACTATTGGGATTGAGTTTCCGTTTCTGGGAAAATTACCTGTGTTGAATTTGTCGTGGTTGTGACCTAGTTGGTTGGAACTGGATTGTAGTCTTCTTTGTTGTGGGGTGAAGAAACCAGTGATTTCTGAAGTTGATATCTTGATTGCCAACTTAAGCTTTTGGTTCGTGCCGAGCAAAGAAAAGGGTAAGCCATCTGCTTTTATACCTGCTTGCTTTCGTTGCATTTGATTCCATATGTGTTGAGAAAACTGGGAAAGTTGGAGCTTTTTGATTTGAATTTAGAACTTCTGGGTGGTTGTTTGGAATTTGGAATTGATTTTACTTCCTAGTTGTTTAGTTAAACTCTTATTTTTAATTAAAAAGAAGAAAAAGAGAAACCCAGTATTTATTCTGGTAAATCGAGATGGAGTAAGGATTGATGCTATATTTGATATTCAGGTTTAAGTAGAAGTTTCCTGTTGATTGAAACTTTGAATTTGAATTCTATTGGTAATCTTTCAGAGCTTATGGTAGATTTGACTTTCTTGGGCATAGGCGCGGCGGTGCCTCTTGAGTGGTTATTTCATTGAACTGATCCTTTGAGATGGATAACTCGAAAAATAGACAGAATGAACATTTGGGTGTAAACAAATATGGGAAGAACATTAGGAAGAGTCCACTACACCAGCCCAACTTTAATAATAATGCCCCCTTGCCACAGCCTCAGCCTCAGGTATACAACATAAGCAAGAATGATTTTCGCAACATTGTTCAGCAGCTGACTGGTTCCCCATCGCAAGAGCCATTGCCTAGACCATCTCAGAATTCTCCCAAACCCCAGAGCATGCGCTTACAAAGGATTCGCCCACCCCCTTTAACTCCCATTCATCGACCACCTGTTATACCTCCCCATGCCTCAGTTCCTCAGGTTGGCCCTCAACCAGTTCCATACAACAATAGCTTATATAGGCCTGCTCAGTTTGGACCACCATCACCAGCACCCATGCAACCAGTAGCACCTGGGAATTCAGTTTGGCCCCATATAGCTGAGTCTCCTGTCTCGGCATACATGCGGTTTCTTCAAAGTTCATTACTAGATCCATCTCCAAGGTTAAACCAAGGCCAATCTCAATTACGTCCACCGCCACAAGTTCCAGGTCAATTTCCCCAGCCACCATCATCTGGTTTACTTCCTAATCCCTCCAGGCCTGCTCTTCCTTCCCCAAGAATGTATGCTCCTGTTCCATCAATGCATAACATCCCTTCATCACAAGCTAGTGGCCCTGCTTTTTTACCATCCCCAACTTCACAATTCCTATTGCCGTCCCCGACTGGTTACATGAATTTTCTGTCACCGCATTCCCATTATCCATTGCTTTCACCTGGGTTTCAATATCCTCCACAACTATCACCAACTTTTGCTCTATCACCTATGGCTCAATCTGGGATTATAGGTCCAGGGTCTCAACGCCCACCTTCTCCAGGTCTTGGATTTCCATTATCCCCGTCTTGGTTCTTTCCCATCTCAAGTCCAAGATGGAGGGATCAATAGTTATCATTAATCACACTCTTATAATGGAGAGCTTTGTTCTTTCTCAAGAGCTCTTGTCTTTGGTGGAAGCATCAACTTCTGGTTAGAGCTTATTTTTAGGATGTACTGTTTAATGTTGGTGTAAGAAGACCTTTTGGCTTTCTCTACTCTCTATTGCTGATTTTTTTTTATTCTATTAATGTACATGGGCCTACTCAATCTGATCTTTACTATGATTCTGTAATAGTCTCAAATTAGGGTATATAGTGAAGAATCAGACAACTCTCTGAAAAGTGAACAGCAACCGTGACATAAAGGTAGTTAGGATATAGGAATCAAATGTTTAAGGTTTCTCGAAGGTAATTCATGTATTTTTTTTCCCTGTATTTGACTAGAATTTTATTTTTTTGATTGAGTATCTGTAGTCTAAGCTTGAAGTTTATAATTTTTTCCTTTCCTAGAACCTTCATTTGTAAGGAACTCTTGTACTACTGGTGTTCTTTATGAAATAATGAAAGGCCTTTTTATTTTTATTTTTTAACCGTGTAGCTCCTGATCATATGATGATGCGTGCTAGGCTTGCTTAATTGTAGTGTTATGTTGCAGTCCTGCTGGAAGTTTTAACTTGTGTGACGGGCTTTGTTTAGAGAAATGCATTCGATAATTATCTTAATTCATGCTCAATAACAAAGTAGTGTTTTCACGAACCCCAATAATGAATTAGTTGAAAGCAAATTTGGTAACAGTTGATAAGCTTCTTCAACATGTGATGATGAACATGCTCCGAGTTAATATTCCATGAATAAACCATTTCAACTATCATTAGCCGATTTTTTACATGAATAATTGTTTATTTTATGAGGATTAAGCATTAATAATTGTTTATATATCAACGTGCGCCATGAAATAGTTATATCCCACACCATATCTTTCGAGTGTCTCTGGCCATCTTCAATAATACCTGAAAATGAAATGTCTTTGTCATTGATTTTTTTTTTAATTCAGAAAATTGAATGGTATATTATATTCCTAATCTCCTTCAAAATCTATTAATTTCAGCTTGAATTATATTTTAAACCCTCGTTCATGGTCAACCAAGACTTGAATATTTTTTTTTTTAGGTCAGGTGAGTTGAGGTTTGAAAATAGAAATCCAGAATCAAGCTTATATTTGGACAAATTTAAGGACTCTAAATCTTCAATTGTGATATTACCCTAATTATCAGATGCAGGGATAATAATATATACATAAATCCGACGTATAAATTTGTTTAGGAAAGAAAAGAAGAAGACATACATACACATTAAAAAAAATGAAAAAATTATTGAGTTATATTAATATTTAGGATTTAATTTGAGGTAATCTTATAACATCACTATATATATACATGAGTAAAGTTTATACCCATACTTGTAACAAATTACAAACTTGGATATAATTTTCATATATATATGTAAAAGTTTACATACTCCTATAAATTTTTTTATTATTCATTTTTCACCAGCTACAAGACATAAAAATAATCTTAAATTGTAAAATTCATGTATCTCAATTGCAATTATAAGTTAACTTCATTCTCGATACAGTTATAAGTGATTTCCTTCAAAAAAAAAAAAAAAAAAATCAGTGCTTCACTCTCTCATAGTCTTGTTGAAAAATTAGTGAGTCTATGAAAGTATTTTTTTTTAATTGAACTATATATTGACTTTCTGAAATCACTTTTTTTCTCGTATATTTAATACTAATATGTAAAGTACCAATAAGAGCAAACAAGAAATCTGAAACCAACCCACTATGAGCAAAATTTATCATTACCCAAGAAAATCTTATCAGTGGAATTATCCAGCTTTTTAAAATTCTAAAAAATGGTTTAGCTTGAAAATCATTAAAAAGCACTTAATAGGTATAAAGTGGCCATTTGTGAGAAGTTTGATGTAGTTTTTAGAATATGGCTATATAAGTAAAGCACCTAATTCTCTTTATCCATCCCAAATAAGATTTGTTATTATAATAATAATATTTATTAACAGTAATGATATTATTAAAATAATATTTTGTTATTGTTATAATAAAAATACATTAAATATCTATTTTATTTCTAACATTAATTATATCTTAATATCACTGCTTTTCAATAAATTCATAGTTAATAAAACACTACTATATCATTAACAATTTAATTTGTAAGAATATGGATAACCTCCTCTGAGCACAAAAAAACCTCTAAAATGAAATCAATACAAAGTGCAACTAATCAAAACGGTTAAAAAGAAGATACAGATTTCTATAAATACGTAATATACAATAAATTTGACATTTAATTGATAACGATTATAATTAAATTTAAAGCTAAATTTGTTTAAAAATTGCTTAATGTTGGGAGAATTAATAGATATAGAAGTAACCCTTCTGCGAAGTTTGGCTTCGTATAAATATTTCACTTATTTTCTGAATATTCAGTTAATAGTATTTAAGTTATTTAATTTCTACATTTCATAATTCTTTTAAGTTAAATTCTCATTTCTAATCGTTTTGCATTCCTAGAGATTTAGCGTTCTACTAGAGTTCAACATACACTGTAACAACGGTGCCAACGATGTCAAACAATGCTGTAAGAATTTCAAAGGTGACGACTACCTTCATTTAAGTTTTTATTGACTAATCAAATCGTATATCATCTAGAATACTTATTCTTAAGTGATTTGTTGTATCAATTAGTTATTAACTAGATATATATTACTATAGTTAACAGTATAGATAGTCTTATTACTTAGAAAATTAGCCGTATAAAAAGCTATAATTATTCATCAATCAACGTTAAGAAAATACTTTTTTACTTTCTAAAAATTCTTTATGTAACACTCTATATTGACCCAAAATATTGAGAACTCAAATCCTATATGATCTAAAAGTAATTATTATTATGATTTGATGTATCAAGTAATTATTAACTAAATATGTATTACTTATAGTTCTACAAGTTAAGGAATTAGTTGTATAAAACGTTATAATCATTACTTTTTCACAGTTTAAAAATTCTTTAATTTTTACCCATCATAAGTATTCTCACTTTTTTATAATTATAATTATTATGATTAATTTATTATTTTTAAGTTTTGATATTCGGCTTTTTATAAACACAAGGACTACAGTGAATACTTTGATATATGTTATTAGGGGTTGAAAGTGCAGAAATAGTTGGAGCAATCGGAGGAATATTATTCAATTGCAAAACGATGTGTGCGGGTGAAAGGAGCTTTTAAAGTTGAAGATCTTGTGAATCGTCTGCGTAGGTTTAACAAGTTTGTCAAAGTTTTGGAAGTGGAAATGAAAAGTAATTCTGATTTTTAGAAATTAGTGAAGATCAAGAAATTTTTAGTCATGACCATTTTCGACACCAAGAAGAGACAGATGAAATTGTTGCTTTGCAACGAGGATCTAGTAGATTTTTCAACTAATAGGATTATATGGATGAAATAAATATAATGTTGTAATAGGATTATTTCTACATGTACACAATTGGTTGTATATCAGATGTGTTTATTTTTTAATAATTATCATGAATAAATCTGTCGTTGAATTAGGTAAAACCTATAATAATTATGAAAAAATCTGTTTATTTTTAAATGGGATTGAATAAGACGAGATAGTATAGAAGATTTTTAGAGTTTTCCTTGCAATACTCTTCCTACTAAACCAAACTGATGCTGAAAATCTTTGGATATCGATTACATAAATTAAGTTTAATTTAAAAAAAAAAAGTTATAAATTTTATTTTCCTTACTTGTGGTCTACATGCAGGATTTTATCAAAGTGGTGCGGGGTTTTAAACTCTGTATTCCCTTCTTCTGTATTAGATTGAAGAAACAGTTAAATGTGAAGTTGAAGCTTAGAATACGAGCATACCTTATATGCTTTATATTGTTCTAACAATATATTGAGCACTCTAACTTGTGACAACAAATGACCTGCTAGAGAACTCTTTCCAAATGATGAAACAGAGTACATACCCTGCAGCTAATCATTTGAACTAAAAACCATGAAGATAGCTAAGAACCAAATGAAACAAACAAAATATGAATTAACAGATATCGTCTAGAGATAAAATTAAAATGATAAACTTCTATGGTTGCAATGTCAAATGAGAAGCAAGTACAGATTGATGAAATACAACTCTGGCTGCAAATTAACGATCAAGTGAAAGTTCAACTTAAACTACACAGCCATCAATCCAGTGATCATGAAACTTTGATGTATCTGGTGCAAACAACATGAAGAGAAAAGTTGATGGCTTAGTCACATTTACCACCAGGTCCACCAAAGGTGAAGCTATAACCCAGGTTTGCTTTAGAAGTATGGTAATTTTTGAACCCATAACATCCAGCTTTGTTGTTGTTTGAGTCCTCTGTTTCAACAGAAAATGGATGATGGAGCTGGTGAATATCATTTTCATAACTGACATTCCTAAAGTAACAAGCATGAGTATAATCACCATCTGGAAAATGTCCACTTCCCATTGGAGGGTACATCCCATCTTTACCAGCCCAAGCTGTTCCTCCCCATCCCACAGTATCACTTCCATCACTCAGATGAGGTAAAAGCTCCTTTGGCCAGTACCCTACAAATATGTCTAATTCTGATACCCCAAGCCACCAATTCCCTGTTTTATGATCCTGTCATTGTAATTAATTAATGAAAATGAGAACACATTAATGAAAGAGCTATGCTATCTATCTCAACAGAAATTATTCATTTTTCTTTGGAGTATTGTTGATATTGTACACTTGTACTATAGGTTATTCAAATACAAGAAATGCAAATATTTTCTTGAAAATCCAACTTCTTTCCTACTTAATTAAATAATCTAGTAATCTGTTTAGCAAGGAGTACCATCTAAGCATACTCGACAAGTAATAAATAATTCCTCCCAAACTATTTGGTGTAATTTACATGGTTGATATGCATTTTTTTTTAATTCCAAATCATTACCATTTTTCTGAATGAAAGCATCAAATTTTATAATCTGCTTATTACCTGAAAGATTTGGATTTTCAAAACATATTGTTGTCCACCGTATGTTGAAGTTTTAGGCAGGACAAAACCAGGAGTTACTCTCTTATGTACTTGCACAAAACCTGGGCATTGAGTATTGTAGCAACCTTTTTTATTATGACCATCTCCCTATTGGAATAATAGAGATTGAAGCAGTAGTTAACAAAAACAGCCCTGAATTTAAAAGAAGTATTATATATATATATAATTGAATGTGAAATTTGTGATTAGAGTAAGTTTGGAATTAATTACTGTCCAATATGTGAATAGTCGAGCACGTTTGTCACCAAACATGGATGGTGAGACCTGATAATTAAAAGGTTTCAAATAGTTATAAGGGCTCTAAGAGCTAGCTCTAAAATATAATTATGAGGTTCTAATTGCAATATTACTAGTTAATATATATTATAGCTACATATATATACTAATTTTGTAGTATGATCAGTGCAAGTTACGTACCATCCAACCAGCTGAAATGGAACTAAATCGAGTTGAAGAACCACTATAAATCCAGATATTTGCTGTAGAGGTTTGATCTCTGGTTACATTTAAGCTATAAGTTGATACGTAACCATAAACTCCATATTTTTTGGGTCCTTCATTCATCCTTAAGTAAACTGCCTGTGCATAATATATGCACCAATTTTAGGTATTTAAATTCACATGAAAAATATGTTTATCCATGTAAAATGAGAAGATTTTCTAGCTCAAAAAACTGAAGTATTGAGACAAAAAATAAATAAATAAATTGAGCAATGGTATGTTTTCACTTATGCTTTTGAAATTCTGTAAAACCACTTTTAACCTCACAAGGTCATTAGTACTTTAATGAATAATGAGAATCATAAACTGTGTTTTTTTCTGATAAAAATATTCTCCTAAAATCTCTTTTAACCGAAAGTTGTTTTAACAGAAACACAAACAAACTGACGTTAATAATTGTAAGGACTATGAGTGTTGGCTATTTTCGTGGACAAAATATTTATCTGTAAATTTGTTTTTAGGCCTGCTATCAAGTCTATCAAGAAAAGCTCAACAAATACTTGAGTTCCAGATATTCGTACTTCAGGTATGTTTTTTATAACTACGACACATAGGATTGCATTTATACATTTAATAGTACATGTTCGTAAATTGAAAATTATTTTTGGTATTTAAATATTTTTTATGTGTCTTAATATTTTTTAAGATGTGATTTAAAAAATATTTTTTAATTAAATATTTAAATGGGCCTTGAATAATGAAGCCTAAAATATTGTAACCCTAATACTAGTAGGTTATCATTATATATATACACATAAGCTGAGGTAGGGCTGGGGCTGAGAGAGTTTAAAAAGCAAAAGAAAAAAACCTACGGCTGAACTGAAAAGCATAAAAGAGTTTAAAGAAAATATATATCATTGCTTCTCTGCTTCAATATATTTTAAAAGGGTAATCAACGCAGCTTATATGAAGTGTAAGAAATTTGTAAGCGGCAAGGAATTAATATATACAAGCTGAGTTCTTCCTTTGACGGCAGCAAGTATCATATAATTAATATATATATTGAAAGGTAATTATGCAGAGGGAGAAAAGGTAACTAATATATATATATATATGCTTTTGATTAACTTTACATATAGTTATATATATATATATATATTGAAAGCTAAAGGTAACTAATATATATATATGCTTTTGATTTATATTAATTAATTTAATTCTTATTGATTTGATTTATAGGTATTTAAATTAAATAATTTTATGAACGATCATGATTATTTGATTTAATTATTAAATTTCAAATAAGTTATTTTTATTGAAATTATGCGTAATCTTTTTGCCCTAGAATATACTAGTTGATTTGGTTTAAATGAAATTTGTTTTAAATCATCTAGTTAGGATTATTCATTGTTAAATCCGTTCTAGAACACACACGGACACTTGTGTTTTTGTGCTAAATATTTTGCAGTTGATCTGTGAACGATCTGATTGACGAGGAGCTTATTGGAACGTTGGTTTGGAAACCGCTCACGCTAATTTTGAAAACTGTGAAAACAGAGCAGGGGCTCGTAAGTAAAGTACATTGGGGTAGTATCCTAGGGAGGGTAGCATAAGACCGAGTTTGTACTTGAACATTTGATTTTCATAGTGGAAAGTTAGGTGGTCCGGTGGACCGGTGGTTTTCCTCTTAGGTCATTGTTGTGGCCTAGGTTGTTTCCACCTAAAAATATTGTGTGTTATAATTTCCGCACTTTACTCTTACACACGATTGCATGTTTGGCCGCTCTGTTTAGGTTAGTAAATTATAAATTAATAAAAATTAAAAATAACCTATTCACCCCCCTCTAGGTTAATCAGGTCCATATTTTATAAACTTTCAATTGGTATCAAAGCGAACACTAGACACACTTAGTGAGATTGATCTTTAGGGACACACATACTTACTTATGGACCAAATGAAAGAAGGTGGGTCATCTGTTAGACCCCCACTCTTTGATGGGTTTAATTACCCTTACTGGAAGGCTCGCATGCAAGCCTTTCTCAAACAAGATGAAAAAGTCTGGGATGCTATTCTTGATGGTTGGGAACCACCTTCTGTAATGAAAGATGGTGTAACAATCATAAAGCCAAGAAAAGATTGGACCACTGAAGAACGCACCCTTAGTGGGGCAAACCAAAAAGGTCTAAGCTCAATATTCGCTGCAGTGTCGATGGATGAGTTTCGTCGCATCTCCGACTGTGAGACTGCTAAAGATGCATGGAATGCACTTGCTCTTGCTCATGAAGGAACTTCCCAAGTAAAACAAACAAAATTGAGATTGCTAACATCTGAGTTTGATTCTATTAAAATGAGCAACAATGAAACTTTTGGTCAATTCTATGCTCGCTTCTGTGATATCACTAATGCTTGTTCTAACCTTGGTGAGAAAATTCTACAACCTATACAAGTGCGCAAACTCCTAAGCTCTTTAACAGCTGACTATAAGATGAAAGTTACAGCGATAGAGGAAAGCAAGAATGTAGACACACTAAAAATTGATGAACTTGTCGGGTCAATCCAAACCTATGAGCTTTCTCTTGATTCACCCAAGAAAAATAAGGATGTGGCATTCAAAAGCTCCAAAAAGGACATCTCTGATAGTGATGATGATATGAATGATGAGTCACTAGTCTTGTTAGCACGAAAATTTAAGAAGTTCATGAAGAAGAAGGGTCAACAGAATAATCATTTCAACAAGGGACAATCCAGTCGTTCGAATGACCGAAAGTCAAGGGAAATCAAGTCTCCTAGCCTTGATGGTAAGAAAAGTAAGCCCACTAATCCTCAATGCTTTACTTGTGGGGGATTTGGTCATATTTCTACAGATTGTGCTAACAATAAAAAGAAATTTGGAAAAGCCTTTAATGCTACACTCAGTGACACAGAAAGTGAGCAGGACAATGCTAGTAACTCAGAGGATGACACTAATTATTGTGCCTTCACCGCAACTTCCAATGCACATCACAATGACTCCGACCTTAGCTCGGATGAAGAAAATGAGGAAGTAAACTCTTCTCTCTTACTATCTAAGTTTAATGTATCGAATTATGAGGAACTATTCATGGATTGTCTAGGTGCCAGGAAAGAGAGAGATAAATTGCGTGTGGAAGTAACTAAACTTAATGATATCATCAATGTTCACAAAACAAATTCCTCTAACCTAGAGAAAGATAAAAAGGAATTGTCTGATCATATTAATACTTTGAATTTGAGACTTGCAGAAACCATCGAGGAAAACAAAAATCTCAAGCAAGAACTTAGTATTGCTAAAGAATCGATGAAGAATTTGACCATTGGTGCTGAAAAATTAACCAAAGTCCTAGACTATGGAAAGACATATGGAGATAAGAGAGGTCTTGGATACATAGATGAAAAATCAACCCCTTCATCATCCAAAACTCAATTTGTAAAACCCATTATTGCTCAGACAGGGAAGGTAGTTTTTACACCTTATCATTCTAAGAAAATTCAGTTTGTTCCCATTTGTCATCATTGTGGTAGGAAAGGACATATAAGACCTAAGTGTAGATTTCTTTATGCTTATGATTCTATCACGAATACAAATGTTTCTAAAATATCTCAAAAAATTTCAAAATGTAAAGTTTTTACTACAAGAATTACACAAAAAGAGGAATATAAGAAACGAGTAACTCAAATGTCCAAAATTAAAAAAGGATGGGTTAAGAAATCTGAGTTGCACTGTTTTGTGGCCCATATAGCATTTAAAGTTAAATCAAATACCGCTTGGTATTTTGATAGTGGATGCTCTAGACACATGACAGGGAATCGTTCTTTGTTTAAAACCTTTAAGGAATACAATGAAGGGACAGTTACCTTTGGTGATGGTAAAACATCTAGAATTATTGGAAAAGGCTCTATTCAAATAGAGGGTATCCCTAAACTTGATGAAGTTTTATATGTGGAAGGACTTAAGGCAAACTTGATTAGCATAAGTCAAATATGTGATAGTGATTTTAATGTGCAATTTACAAACAATCACTGTATTGTAACAGATCAAAATGGTGAATGTGTGATTAAGGGAATCAGATCACATGACAATTGTTATTGTATTGATACATCACCCACAGTAACATGTAACCTAGCTAGCAATGACTCAACTATCTTATGGCACGAAAAGCTAGGTCATATGAATTTTAAAGATCTGGTTAGATTAAGCAAAATTGAGACTGTGCGTGGTTTACCTATTCTTTCAAAAATTGAAACACCTGTATGTGGACCATGTCAATTGGGTAAACAAACTAGGATTGCTCATAAGAAGATCAAGAGTATAAATACAAACAGAGTATTGGAATTGATACATATTGACCTTATGGGTCCTATGAGAACAGAAAGTATTAGAGGTAAGAAATATATCATAGTTGTAGTAGATGACTTTTCTCGCTACACGTGGGTAGACTTTCTTAGAGACAAGTCAGATGCGTTTGAGTTTTTCATCTCATATTGTACAAGAGTGCAGGTTGAAGCAGGTGACAAAATAGTAACCATAAAGAGACTGAGAACAGACCATGGAAAAGAGTTTGAAAATACCAAGTATGCTGACTTCTGTAAAGAACATGGTATCTTTCATGAATTCTCTGCTCCTATCACACCTCAACAAAATGGGGTAGTTGAACGGAAAAATAGGATACTTCAAGAGATGGCAAGAGTAATGATGCATGCCAAGGAAGTCTCCAAAAGGTTTTGGGCTGAAGCTATAAACACTGCATGTCACGTTATAAATCGTGTATATCTTCGCCCAGGTACAAACCAAACTCCCTATGAGATATGGAGAGGTAAAAAACCTAATCTGAAATTTATGCATGTTTTTGGAAGTAAATGCTACATACTTAGAGATCGTGAACAATTGGGTAAGTTTGATTCAAGAAGTGATGAAGGTATATTTCTTGGGTATTCTCTAAATAGTAGAGCTTATAGAGTCTTCAACTGTAGAACTAATGTAGTTATGGAATCCATAAATGTCGTTATAGATGATGGAGGTAAGAAGATTACAAGTGAAGAAGTTGGAAATGAAGAAAATTTCACAACACCTCAATTAACAATAACCAGTGACACAATTGGAATAAAAGAAGAGGAGTTGAAGGAAAGTGAACAAAAGAAGGAAGAAGCATCAACCTCATCAATGATAAATCCAACTCGAACTTCAAAAAATCATCCTATTAAGAATATAATTGGAGATCCTGATGCTAGCATGGTAACAAGAAGAAGACAAATAAGTGAGGTAACCCATTTATGCTATATTTCTCAATTTGAACCAAAAAATGTGAATGAAGCCCTTAGGGATGAATTTTGGATAAATGCCATGCAGGATGAGTTAGCTCAATTTGAGAGAAATCATGTGTGGGTATTAGTACCTAAGCCTAAAAACAAAAATGTTATTGGAACAAAATGGGTGTTCAAAAATAAATCTGATGAGCATGACATTGTTGTTAGAAATAAGGCTAGGTTAGTAGCTCAAGGCTACACACAAGTAGAAGGAGTTGACTTTGATGAAACATTTGCACTCGTAGCTAGACGAGAGTCAATTAGGATTTTACTTGCCATTTCCTGTCATATGAAGTTCAAATTATATCAAATGGATGTTAAGTCTGCCTTTTTGAATGGTTTTTTGAATAAGGAGGTGTACGTGGAACAACCAAAAGGATTTATTGATCTGAAATTTCCAAATCATGTTTACAAACTCAAAAAGGCTCTTTATGGTTTAAAACAAGCTCCACGAGCATGGTATGAGAGACTTACCAACTATCTTTTGAACAAGGGATTTATTCGAGGGGGAGTTGATAAGACTTTATTCATTAAAAGGAGTAGTGACGAGATCTTTATTGCTCAAATTTATGTGGATGACATAGTTTTTGGATCCACATCTAGTACACTAGTGGATGATTTTGTGCATGTTATGACAAATGAATTTGAAATGTCCATGGTAGGTGAAATGAATTTCTTCCTTGGTTTACAAATCAAACAATCTCATGATAATATATTTATTTCTCAAACCAAGTACGCTTGTAACCTTGTTAAAAGATTTGGTCTTGAAACTAGCAAGCCATTAAGAACTCCTTTAGGTACCAACACAAAAATTACAAAAGACACTCAAGGTAAAAGTGTTGATCAAACCCTTTATAGGAGTATGATAGGTAGTTTACTTTACCTCACTGCAAGTAGACCTGACATATGTTTTAGTGTTGGTGTGTGTGCCCGTTATCAAGCTGACCCTAAGGAATCACACTTAGAGAATGTAAAGAGAATCATTAGGTATATCTCAGGAACAAGTAATTATGGTTTATATTTTACTACTGACACTACTTGTTAAGTAAGTGGTTTTACAGATGCCGACTGGACAGGCAATCAGGATGATAGGAAGAGCACATCAGGTGGTTGTTTCTATATTGGAAACAACTTAGTATCATGGTATAGTAAAAAGCAGAACTCTATCTCACTCTCTACAGCTGAAGCGGAATACATTGCTGCAGGAAGCTCTTGCACACAAATGCTCTGGATGAAAAACATGCTCAAGGACTACGGTCAACCACAAGGTATGATGCCCTTATATTGTGATAACACTAGTGCTATATGTATTTCTATGAACCCAGTTCAACATTCTAGAACTAAGCACATTGACATAAGGCATCACTTTATTCGAGAATTAGTTGAAGAGAAAATAGTAACACTTGAGTTTGTACCTACTGAGAGACAACTAGCTGATATATTCACTAAAGCCATAGACACGCAAAGATTTGAGTATCTGAGAAATGCCTTGGGAATTTCTCCCTCAAATTGAATTTCAAATTTTATTACCAAAAAAAAAAAATCCTTGTTTGGCCAAAAGAGTATTCAACTTATTTAATACTTCCATACACATAATCTCATTTTTAGTAACTCAACTCATTTTGATATTTATTGTATAAATTATTCTACAATTTTGGCTTGTGCATACATATATATTCTTATACATGTGATGATCAATGTTGACATAAACTTCTTCACACACTCACAAACACACATATATGTTACGCTTGAAGTTTATGAATTTTCTACTCTAGGACTTTAACTAATCTTGATTGTAAAATTGTGTTGAGTTCTACTTTTGCTTACTAAAATTTTACCGTATGGAGGCACCGAGTATTGAGAGGGCTACCTACTGTGATGTGTGAAGCTACCGCAATGAACGGAGAGGGCTACCTCACAACTAGTGTGAAAGTCATCATGCTAGGTTTATGGCTCGTGCAAAAAAAAAACAAAAACAAAAAAAAAGGGAAAGATTATGCAAAAACTGATTGCTTATAAATCTTGTACTTGGAATGCACAAAAAGAAAGAGCTAATAGAGGTTAAATATATATATATATATATATCATTTACCTCATTTATAGAAAAAAAAATTTAAGTCCTCTTTTAGTAAATATATTTTATTTTGTAAGATTGAAGACTCGATTATATTTTTATATGATAGGTGATATTTTTTCTTTTGAGTCTTTCTTGATAGATCATAAATGAATTAATTGACATATTTATGAAGTTTAAACATGTATACTATTTTAAGTAAATGTCAATATGTCATTATATGTGCGAAGTGTGCGTGTGCACCTATTCTATTCTACTTATTTATTTTTATGATAAATAATCAAAATTGGAGTTCAATAATGATGAGTTCTCAATTGCTTGTGTGCTTGTCTGAAATTAAATGAGATTAATACCTTATGTGGCTAGTTATAAAAAATTAAAAAAAATCATTTATTACTTTTTGAATTAGTTTCTAAGTTAGAGAGTCATAGAACTTAGGGGGAGTTTAAAACACATTGCACTTTTGCATTACTCTGATTTTACACTGTTATATCTTTAGGAGGAGTTTAGCTTCAATTCTTTGTCTAATGCTTTGTCCTTCTCGTATGTCAAAAAGGGGGAGAAAATTTTTACTTCCATGTTTTTATTTTGTTATACATATAAGGGGAGAACATATTTAATTAAGCTTGATTGATATGAATGCATACTACATGATTATTCTTTACACTTCGCTTATTTTTATGTAAACTGAACTAATGTACAATGAGGCTTTCATGCCAAGTTGTCCTATGCTTTGTCAATGTCATTTCAGTTACTTACAGGCTTATCAAGTTGCAGCGAAGATGGATTCACCGGACCATAGGATAGTTCCACTATGGTGTCTGGGACCTCATTGTATTTTTATCTAATTTTTATAAGTGTCATGTAGTAAGTGAGAGGTTTTGCCACACGAAAATGCCAAAGGGGGAGTTTGTAAGGACTATGAGTGTTGGCTATTTTCGTGGACAAAATATTTATCTGTAAATTTGTTTTTAGGCCTGCTATCAAGTCTATCAAGAAAAGCCCAACAAATACTTGAGTTCCAGATATTCGTACTTCAGGTATGTTTTTTATAACTACGACACATAGGATTGCATTTATACATTTAATAGTACATGTTCGTAAATTGAAAATTATTTTTGGTATTTAAATATTTTTTATGTGTCTTAATATTTTTTAAGATGTGATTTAAAAAATATTTTTTAATTAAATATTTAAATGGGCCTTGAATAATGAAGCCTAAAATATTGTAACCCTAATACTAGTAGGTTATCATTATATATATACACATAAGCTGAGGTAGGGCTGGGGCTGAGAGAGTTTAAAAAGCAAAAGAAAAAAACCTACGGCTGAACTGAAAAGCATAAAAGAGTTTAAAGAAAATATATATCATTGCTTCTCTGCTTCAATATATTTTAAAAGGGTAATCAACGCAGCTTATATGAAGTGTAAGAAATTTGTAAGCGGCAAGGAATTAATATATACAAGCTGAGTTCTTCCTTTGGCGGCAGCAGGTATCATATAATTAATATATATATTGAAAGGTAATTATGCAGAGGGAGAAAAGGTAACTAATATATATATATATGCTTTTGATTAACTTTACATATAGTTATATATATATATATATATATTGAAAGTTAAAGGTAACTAATATATATATATGCTTTTGATTTATATTAATTAATTTAATTCTTATTGATTTGATTTATAGGTATTTAAATTAAATAATTTTATGAACGATCATGATTATTTGATTTAATTATTAAATTTCAAATAAGTTATTTTTATTGAAATTATGCGTAATCTTTTTGCCCTAGAATATACTAGTTGATTTGGTTTAAATGAAATTTGTTTTAAATCATCTAGTTAGGATTATTCATTGTTAAATCCGTTCTAGAACACACACGGGCACTTGTGTTTTTGTGCTAAATATTTTGCAGTTGATCTGTGAACGATCTGATTGACGAGGAGCTTATTGGAACGTTGGTTTGGAAACCGCTCACGCTAATTTTGAAAACTGTGAAAACAGAGCAGGGGCTCGTAAGTAAAGTACATTGGGGTAGTATCCTAGGGAGGGTAGCATAAGACCGAGTTTGTACTTGAACATTTGATTTTCATAGTGGAAAGTTAGGTGGTCCGGTAGACCGGTGGTTTTCCTCTTAGGTCATTGTTGTGGCCTAGGTTGTTTCCACCTAAAAATATTGTGTGTTATAATTTCCGCACTTTACTCTTACACACGATTGCATGTTTGGCCGCTCTGTTTAGGTTAGTAAATTATAAATTAATAAAAATTAAAAATAACCTATTCACCCCCTCTAGGTTAATCAGGTCCATATTTTATAAACTTTCAATAATAAGGATTGGGATAAAGAAAAAGACAAGCTAAAACCTAGCATAATACACAATACCTTTCTGTGAACGGGGTTAGTCCTTTTGTTGTCAAGATTAGCATTTAAAGATGTATTCAAAACAGACGTAGGTCTTAGGATATACTTTTTCTTTGGAGTTCGTTGTATAGGAACCATTCCATCAGGGCATGATTTCCCAGTAAACCATGTTGTTGAAGAAGGTTGTGGTAACGGATTATGAAATTTACTCGGCCTTGCCTAATTTTAAAGTAAATGTCAAATTTTAAGATTCAACGTGTTTTGTAAAGAAAAACAAAAAGTGGATCTCTAAGGGTGAGAGAAGAAACCTGAATATTGTGACTTGTCAGTAAAGGATGATTAAGTGTTGGCTGCTTGTTGATGTCTACGCAATCGAATGCATGACCTCCATCCTCAGCCTTAATTTACATAAATAAAATCCAGAAATCGATTAATGTACTTATCTAGACTCATTGATCATCACTAGTATAATAGACTAATTTTGAAATGTATCCCTCTGTCCTTAAATTGGGAGTGTCCAAGATAACCGGTAAACCAGACCGGCTGTAAAGGTAATACTTTTGATTGCCTGTAATGATCAGGTTTAGTAATATTGAGCAAACTAAGAAAATGTTACTTGTTACCCGGACATGTATAGCCTAGTGGAATATTCTCCAATTAGATACTTGTAAGAGTAATGAGGTATGTGTTTAAAATTTCAGTGGATGCAATACCAGTGTAATTATTTAAAAAAATATATAATTACTTGTTAATTTTTTTCAACAATTTATGTATGTATTTAATCAGATTTAACGAGACCTGATTATACAATGTGGTTGATCTTTGACACCCCTAATTGAATACATTAAGAAGCTAGGCCAAAATACATACAAGGAAAGGAGAGAGAGAGAGAGAGAGGGAAGGAAAAAAAACACTAAAAGAGATAAAAATATGCTTCATTATGGAAAGAATGGCACCTGAACTGTTTTCTTTAAGAATGGCTTATGAAGAATTCTTCCAAACTCAAAGTCTTCATCTTTGGAAATGTTGATCTTAGCAAGTGCAAAATTGCAACTCCCATAATAAGAATGAAGAATGAGTGCCACTGCTAATATGACTATGGACGCCATGGGCCAATAGAATATATCCACTCCTAAGTAGCTATTCTTAGTTCTTACTCACCGCTATCTCATATAAACATTGAAAATAAAGGTCTTAGTTGGCTGGTCATATATTTTTATAAAAAGGTTTTGGGTGATGATTTGCAATAGGAGTTGTAAAGGCTCAAAGATCAAATCTTCTAACAAAGGGACCAAAAAGAAGTAAAAAAAGTAGGCTAATTATTTAGATTTAATCCCTTTATATATAGTTCTATTTTTAGTCTCTTTTAATTAAAAAACATATATTTATTTTTCTTATCATATTATTTAATATTATATAAAAAATAATATATTTCTTGATTAAAAATAAAATCATATTAGATAATTAAATCATTTATGAACTAAAATTCATTATTTATCGTAAAAACATTTCTGTTTAGTTTTTAATGTTTTTTTAATAATGTTTTCCACCGCTGATCTCATTAATTTACTACTGCAACTATAACGTTTTAACTTTTTCACTCAACAAAGCCGCTGGTCATTGTTTTAGGCCTCCGGCTCTTTCAGTATAAACAAATGTCACCTAGTAACAAAAAAAAAAGGAGTCACCTAGTAATCAACTTAATTAGCCTTAAAATGGAAAATATCCCCTGGCATTTATCAAGAGTTTCTTCCCAACCAACAATGATCTTTTAACATTAATAGGGTTTTACTTCTGGCTTGCTTTTTTCTTCTTCATATAACTCAAATATTCATGATCTTATTTTAATATTTCTTGAAAAAATATATGTTTTTATGGTAAAAAAACACGTATTTTCCATAATAAAAATATATGTGAACCACGTGTAAAGTTTATGAATAAAGCTGGATTTTGAAATGCAATTAATTTTTTTTATTTTTTATAATAATAAGTGTAGTAAATAATGTAATGAGCAAGAGACACCATTGAACTAGTATCCAGACCTATTATATGAAACTTAATTTTTCAATAGGTCATTTAAAAAAAATCATACTTGCAATGGAAATTTTTTTTTTTTGAAGCAAAAATCGGTTGTGCCAGAAACAATTCTAACCCATATGAAGTAGAATCGTGAATCGCAAAAGCCGGAGAAGGGGCTCTGCTAGGGTTTCAAGGTTTCGATCCTTTCCCTATCTAATCTCCAATCAGCACCAGCAGTCACAATTCCCACACATATAGCCGTCCCCCCCGAAGGCACCGCTACCGGCTTCATGCCCTCTCCTCTGTCTTTCTTCCCACAGTAGTAATGCTGTGGTGAGAATGAACTGTGGATTTAGGAGGCACCGTGTATAATTTATGATTGATTTGTGCCGGTTTTTCTTTTAATGCTTGGGGTTTTGCAAGAGATGGTGATAATATGGGGTATCATGTTCTGATTTTGGGTGTCCTATGATGTACTGTTTTATATCCATGGGTCACTCTTTTTTTGTTACAGGCCGGTTAATTTTTCAGTCAGTTAGTATACAATTAGTCTTTGTGCGGGCTTAAGGTCCTCTTAAACAACTATTTTTTTTAATACAATAACAAATCAACTTTATAATAATGAGGATCAATGCTAACATAATCCAAATTTCCACTAATTTTTATATTTAAATTATTTATATCATTATATGGTAAAATTATTTAGAAAGATAAGTTACATTTTTTTTTATTTTTAAAATAATTTTGATATATGTGATGATAAAAATAATTTGGATGCAAAAATCACATTTAAATTTGTATAATTTTAATATTTCACTAGTATGAAAAACTTTAACGGGAGTAGATCTGTTTTGAAACGGTTATATAGAATATCATACAAGTTTTGTTATCTTAAATTATTGTAATTTTATTTTGATATATATTTTTATTTACATGATATGTTATTGATATCCACGATTAATAAAAGATATAAATTTAATCAAATTTTTTATTTTATTGAAAACTTTTCACATATTTGCAACACATATGCACCACACATATATATTTAATGGAAGATATTCTTAATATTTTTTACCATTTCCTCCATTATAATATTAAAAATATATATATTATTTTTTAATCATTAAATATATTTTTTAAATCTTTTACTCATTTTACAAGTTTCATCCACTTATATTCTTCATATATCATATATACATATTGTTTATTGATATGCATCTAAATTTTATACAATTTATACATGTTTTGTTTTAATAAATACAATATACAATTTTAAAATTTGTATATAAAAATTAAAAAACACTATGTTATGTTTAATTTGTATAAAAAAATTATATTAAACGAATAAAAAATTAATTAATATGCATAAATCAGTTATTCATATTAAATTTGTAACCTCATTATTATGATCAATAATAATGTCATAAATATCATTAAATAAGTGTTTGATTTAAAACTTGAATGAAATTTAGAGTTTAAATTTTTTATAATTATCGTAGATACCTATAATAAAAAGAATAATAAGAAAAAATCTCATATGTATTTAATAACTTAAAAATGAAGTTATTAATGTTATTGTAGAGAAAATAGTAAAAATAATACAAATATCTTCTATTAAATGCACATATGATGCACACTAGAAGAAAATTTTCAATAAAATAAAATTTTCATTAAATTAATATATTTTATTAAATATAACTAACACTAATTACTATCCAAAAAAATATGAGTTGAAAAATATATTTAAAATAAAATTAATGTTCTATTAAAATAGTGAATTGATTTAACAAAACAATCCAATAAGAATCAGGAATACAAAGACTAATTTTATAACATGCACACCAAAACTACTTAGATGAACGATCATGAGTTTTTAATCATTTATATTTTATTAAGTGATTTAGTGGTTGTTAATGCGAATACAAATGCATCTAATCCTATGAATCGCCATTAGAAAACCTCAGTATGTTGGGCTGCTTTAGAATAAATGTGTACTTACTTGAAGCACTATTTTCACTGCAAATAATGGCCCAAGCGATATGAGGCCCAAACGATAGCACGAAACCGAATTTTGTTCATATCTAAGCTGAGTTGAGAGGCTATCACTCTCACTCATTTGTCAGCACCATTCTCCTCTACCTAATGTCTCCACCAATTCGTTCTCTCTCCATATATATGTGTCAATGTTTGTATCCTAACTCAGAGGAACACAACCCTCTGAGATTGTGGGAGAGAGAGTGTGGCTGAGATTGGCCTTTTTTTCTCTATACTGAGCCTCAGATAGTGGCTGATATTTGCTTATCCTTCTCAAACACTGATTGCTGATAGCTGAATTGGTTTGTTTTTTCCTCATTTTCAATATCTTTTTCTAGTGGGTTTCATCTCAACCACATCTATTTACCTCTATCATCTTAACTTCAAGAGAATTCAATCTCCACATTAAAATTAACTCACTAATTCCCATTCCCTTTGATTCTTCGACATACATGGGTATGGTTATATTGATAACCTAATAGACCTTTGTTTTCTTTCAGATTTCAACATCTGACTGGGATAGCATTCAAACTTGTTAGATTCGCATACTCGGTCATTCCCGCTTCAGGTATGCACTTCTGTGTCCTTATCACCTGTGTTTCTTTTTGATGTTTTAATTCTATATAAAACAAATTATTATTATTTTTTTAATTTTCTTTCATTTGTTGTTTTTTTTTTTCCTTTCTACAACGCATATCAGTATTTTTTTTTTTTTTTGCGTTGTAGTAATTTAATACTCGAAGTCGTGGTTTTTTTTCTTAGAAACCTGAGCTCTTCTTTAATTTGTAAGCACAATAGCTATAATATTAGTAACTTTATCAAGAAATTAGAAAAAATAAGACTATTAATAATAAAAATAATAATTCCATAACTAAACGTGATTCAATTGAATGATTTTAAATATTGAATGGATTTAAAATTTAAAATATTTCTAATTAGATTAGGTTGAAAAATAAAAATGATGTAACAAATCTTTGTTTAACATTAAAAATGTATAAGAAAAACATAAAAAATGTTTTTTTATAGTTATAAATTTTAAAGATGATATTTTTTTACAAATTTATTTGGATATAAATATTGGATTTCATAGATTCTACTTGTTTTATACATTTATTTGTCTTATTAATTACTACTAACGGGTCTATTTGGATTTGATTCTATTTTTAGAAGAAAGTGATTTTTAATAACTCAAAACACTTATTAAACTGTTTGTCACTCTTTTTGAGAAGTGATTTCAAAATTTTGAGAAATATTATTAATATTTATTTTAAGATAAAGTTATTATAGATGCATGTTTAATTCATAAAATAATTATTAAAATGCCACTAAAAAACACTTTTAATATTTTCATTCTAAACACTCAAATGCTTACTTAAAACCACTTTTAACCAAAACCATTTTATTTTAAACCATTTTTAAGAGAATCACATCCAAACAAGTCCAAGTTTTGCCAGGATTAATCTCCTCGTGAAGTTCATTTATAAGTGTGACCGTGTTTATGCTTGTTCGTGAGGCATGAGGCTGACCAGCTTCAGACGTGCTCAATAGATATTTTAACCATTACTACTCCTCGTTCTACCGTTGTCACTCTGGGCCTGAGAATGAAACAATTGTAGTTTACATAATTCTAGAATTTGGGCGTCTCTAATGTGACTCTTCTCATTTTCCTCAATTTCGAGATTGTGTAGAAGTCTGTTGAATACTTATATTTATATCAAATTTATAACAAAATTGACCAATTTTTTTCTACTGTAAGGTCACACAATATTGGTATTATTTTTGGAATATCAACCTGCGGATGGCTGATGTAGTGAAGGATCTCACTTCTGGGACTGTTGGAGGGGCAGCACAATTGATTGTTGGGCACCCATTTGATACTATCAAGGTCAAACTCCAAAGTCAGCCTGCTCCACTTCCAGGCCAGCCTTCTAAGTATGCAGGTGCTATTGATGCTGTCAGGAAAACAGTAGCTGCTGAAGGCATTGGGGGTTTGTACAAAGGTATGGGAGCTCCACTCGCTACCGTTGCAGCCTTCAATGCTGTCCTCTTCACAGTAAGAGGGCAAATGGAAGTACTGTTGAGGTCAGAACCTGGTGCCCCTCTCACCGTTAACCAGCAATTCATTTGTGGTGCTGGCGCTGGACTTGCTGTCTCCTTTCTAGCTTGCCCTACCGAGTTAGTAAAATGCAGGTTATTTTCATGCCACTTTTTCCTTGTTATATATTTTGTCTGTGACATTAAGTTAATTAATTGAATAAAATACGTTAGAATTGTTAACTTTTGAAACTGTTATTGTATGGACTGTTCTTGGCAAGTACGAGGATATTTTGCAGCTGAAACTAGTGTAATGGCTTGATTTTGCCGTATCCCTCTTACTGAGTTACTTGCCTTGTCAATATTGTTGAATAAAGTGTTTAAAATGTTGATCTATTATTCATGTGCTGATTTGAATTCATTATCACTTCATATTATTTGGGTAGGAAAGTTATGAGACCCTTATATACACTTGTAAACCTACTTATAATCTGGTGGTATAGGTTACAAGCTCAAAGTGCATTAGCCAGTTCAGGCTCAGTTGGTGTAGCAGTGAAATATGGAGGGCCAATGGATGTGACCAAACAAGTGCTCAAGTTAGAAGGGGGAGTGAAAGGCCTGTTTAAGGGTTTGGTTCCCACTATGGCCCGTGAAATACCTGGAAACGCTGCGATGTTTGGTGCCTATCAGTGGATAAAACAGTATCTTGCAGGAGGGCAGGACACATCAAGTTTGGGAAGAGGGTCTCTAATTGTGGCTGGAGGTATTGCTGGGGCTACCTTCTGGTTCTCTGTGTACCCAACTGATGTAGTCAAGAGTGTGATTCAGGTGGACGATTACAAAAATCCAAAGTTCTCCAGTTCGATTGATGCTTTTAGAAAGATTCTTGCTTCAGAGGGTGTGAAGGGGTTCTATAAGGGCTTTGGACCAGCAATGGCTCGAAGTGTTCCAGCAAATGCTGCATGCTTCTTGGCTTATGAGGTTACTAGGTCTAGTTTGGGATAAGCACATTCTTTCAAGCTTTCAACCGGCCCTCCAAGCAAATAGAAGAAAAAAAAAACATATGCTTTGGCTCAACTTCCGTGGCAATGATTTGGTTGAATTAATGTTAACGGTTTATTTCGATAGTGATAATGTAGTTTTAGACAGTCAATTTTCAATTTGGCAATAGAGTTTTTCATATTTCGTTGTTTTCATTTGGTTCAGCAACAAGTCTCTCACCAATCATATTTGTGCTCTAATTACCAATGAAAAAAAGAGTATATTAACTTGTTTCCCTTTTTATTTTCATTTCTGAGATTTGAACTTTGAAGAGTAAGGTAGCTCGAACATTGTTTATGGGTTTTAATTCATCTTTTGTGGGCTGTGCTGGAGAACTTTTGCTTAGCTGGCGTTAGAGTTTCAAATGTCGTTTAGAGCAAGTTATTCGTCCTCATGTGCGTGCTTATGGATGAGGAAGACTTGTCTATATTTTGTTGAAGCAGTAGATCAACTAACAATATCATACAACATATAACTTCATTCAGAGTAAAGACATTGGTAATTTATTAAATTAAATGATAAAATAAAAACAGATACGAGAATGAGAAAAGGCAGCGGGAGAAGAAAGGTTACATTTAACAAGCTATTTTTATTTCCAGCGAAAAAAAAAATAGTAGGAATGTGCATGTGACGGATGTCACGTTTATGTTAATAATTATTTAATATCATTTTATGATACATTCGAATAATAAAATAATAAAATAATAATCGTTGGTTATAAATAGATAATAATTTTTGTTTAATTATGATTCTTATTCTTTAAATATTTATTTAAAAATATATTTAATTTTTAAAAATGATATATTAACATAATTTTTATTTTATAACATTATTTAAAATATTAACATTAATTTTTACATTTTAACTATTTATCACATGTTTTTAAGTAAATAAAAATATAAAAGTAAGAATAAATAAAATTCAATCTAATTATTCCAAATATTATGTGTTTTATTATTAAAAGTGTATTTTTTATGTAATTACATGTATATAAAAAATAATATTTAATGTATATATTTGGTTTCAATTAATAACAATTTTCGGTATGATAATAACCATTTCGGTTCCATGCACTTTTGATTACAGTTATTTTTGTAGAAAAATCATTGAATTTTTACGATTAACTAAGGTTTCAATTATATGTAGTTAAAATGTTCATTCTTACTCTTTACTATGAAATTTTTTAAGTACTTTTATCACATGTTTGATTGATTGGAATAGAATGAAATCAGAATTGATTTTTTCTAATTTTGTGTTTGTCTATGCTCAAAAGTGAGAATGTAATATAATTGATTCCTCTCCCCTTTAAGGAATCATGATTTCATTCTTATCTCAATTTTTTTTTAATTTTACCCCAACCCCAAATATAACCTTAAACTCTAAACCATAAACTTTAAATCCCAAAACCCTATTTAGAAAAAATAATAATTTAAACTCAAATCTGAAAACTCAAAACCCAAAATCTTACTTAGAAAAATAATAATTTTAACTCTAAACCTTAACCCACAAATATAACCCTAAATCCCAAATCCTAAAACCCTAAACTTTATTTAAAAATAATAATTTTAACCCTACACCTTAACTTACAAATATAACTCTAAACCCCAAATCCCAAAACCCTATTTAAAAAATAATAATTTTAACCCTAAATTGTAACCCATAAATATAACCAAAAACTCAAAACCTCGAATCCCTAAATCCAAAATCTCAAATCTCAAAACCCTAAACACTATTTAGAAAAATAATATATTTTATTTTTAAGTAATAATTATTTAGAAAAATAATGATTTCAATAATGTATTTTGTTTGACGAAATAATAATAATTAAATGATATTATTTAAACTTTACTGAATATAGGAGTATTAAGATAATATATAGTATTTTTCATTTCATTCCAATTACAAACCAAACAATATAATATTGATTCTAGTGGTCAAATAAAATAAAACTGTTTTCGTTCCATTCCAATTCTTATTCCTATTTCGTGAACCAAACGACACCTTAGGGTATTGAAAAAATAAGTACTATTGAAGATAGATGTAAACTCATAACCTCATATACACCCATGTATTGAAGAATTACCCATTTCTTATTCTTACTTATTTTTTCTTTCTTTTTGTCGCTCTTTAAGAGAATACATGTTCCCAAAGTATCAAAAAAAAGTTATCCCTTACCACTGGTTTATAAAGGTGAATTATATGATTTTATATGGGTTTCATGACACAAGTCTGTCATTGCTTTCGAAGTCAAACCAAATGGCTCCCTCTATTATACTTAGGGCCATATTTCATTTGAGAGATAATGTGGTTACTTTCGATAGTTGTTCTTTATTTAGCAACATTTTGTATGAATTGAATTTAAAATTGGTTTGATTAATATTATTATTCCGTTATAAAAAAAAGAAATATTTTCTTCTTTATTTGTTACACACATAAAATTAATTCTTTTTCTTTAACAATTCCTATAAATTTACTTTTTGTATCGCATGTACAATTATACTAGAACAATATAATTGATAAATTGAACTAGTACCCAGTTCTCACAATAGAAAAATAAGAAGCTTTAAAGCATATTTTGTAACCAATGATCTACTTGTTATTCATAATACATAATATGGTAAATAATACTATAAAATACGAATTTAGAGTCATATTTTATATTCTATCTTGTATATGTAACCGATCATCTGTTTATGGCTGAAGCTGTTAACAATGTCATACTTTGATGGAAAACACAACTATAAAAAGGGTATTATGGTCTCTAAACTCAACATACAATTCCAATATACTATATCATCTATTTGAGTGTTGTTAAAAGCTTAAAGGTTTCAAACATAGAGAGAAAATCAATTTTAATCAGTTTGGAGCTTTAAGAACAATTTCAATGGTTGGATGTAAGATTATTTCTTTACTTGTTTTTGATCCTTTTAGTTTGTTTATTCCGCATTTGGGTCAAATAATTTATGCTTACATTTGGTATCAAAGCACATATTACCTCTTTTTTGATCAATTTTAAATGATCTCTATTTTGCTCTATTTTACTAAGCACCTTGAAATTGAATTTTTTGAAAGGCTTGGTTTTGATGCATATGGAAATTATAAATTATTTTAGTATTGATTTTCCAATGATTCTGTGAATACAAATGTGAGAAACCATGAAGAACATCATTCCAATTCACCATTCACATTCATTGGAATGTATTAATTAACTTTTTATTTAAAATAATATTTTTTATTCAAACTATAAAGAACATTATTCCAATTGACTATTAATGAGTGTGTGTCCCTATGAATCAAAATCACCAAGTGTGTGAAGTGTAGTCTCTGATACCAATTAAAAGTTCTAAATCATGCCTAATGAGTTTAGAGGGGATGAATATGTTAATTTTAAATTTTATCAATTTATAATTTCGTAACTTAAACAAAGCGACCGTACATGCAATCGTATGTAAATAGTAAAGTGCAAACAATAAAAATAACACATGACTTAAGCTAAAACCATTATATAAGAAGAAAACCATCAATTCAACACACCACCTAATTTTCTACTATGAAAAGCAAACATTCAAGTACAATTATGTAACCCTCCTTAGGATGTTTTCCCAATGTATCTAACTTATGAGCTCTTACTCTATTTTCACAATTTACAAGATTAGTGTGAGTGGTATCTAGACCAACGTTTTCATTAACTCCCCATCAATCAAACATGTTTATAAATCAACATATAATTAGGATTAGCATAAAAATGTGCACTTGTGTGTTTTAGAATGGATTAAATAATGAATAATTTTAATTAGATGATTCAAAAGATATAACAAATAAATCAAATAAACTAATTAATGCTAGAACTTGAACTAAACATGAGCTCAATAAATAGACTCTGATCTATACTAAGATAATCATATAAAGATTCAAAATTAATGAATAGGCTCAAAACTATGCTAGTATAACTATATGAATATCAAGATGAGAAATGAAATTCAACCTAAAATAAAGAAGAGCAAAAGAGTAGAAAAATTGACAGTAAAAACCATGTGCTTTTGCAAACAGCTCTATAGTTATGTGTATAAATTATAGAGATAAGTGATATATTTAAAGATAACTTAGATAATAAAATGTTACTCATATGATGTGGCAAAATATAATAGGAAGTTAGTAAGTGAATGAGATTAAAAAACACAAAAAACAAGACAAATTGATTAATTTCTGTTACGAGGGATCTATCTCTAGGGGATAAATCCCTCAAAAAAAGTTATACCAATGTAATGGGGGATTGATCCCTCTCTCTAGACCTTATTTTTCTAAAGTTATATAATTTGATATACTATTACTTGATAATGATTCATTTGAGTACTGTGATTACGATGTAATACATGTTATTTTGATTCATGTTGTGAAGATGTACTAGTGAGTGAATAAGTTGTGATAGTACTAAGAGATATATTTGAAATGTGATTATTTAAAATTTTAATTTTACTTTATAGATTTAATAACAATCCTACAAATAAGTTTATAGACAAACATTTTATCTATAAAAATAAATTACACTCGTAGACCTTACAATAACAACAATAATAATAGGATCAATTATAAATATTTTCTTACAAGTTTTTTAAAATAACAAAAGGACCCTATAGGCTTGAAAAATAATAACTATATCCCTTATTGTTATTAATTCTTGACTTTTTAAAAGAATTAATTGTAATAAAATTAATAAAAGTTATGAAACTAAATGGAGTATATTGTAATAAAATGAGAATAATTACCTATTTTTTAAACTTAAAAAGTGTTTTTGTAGTTTTAAAAAAACTCAAAAAGTTCTATAATAATTTTCCCATCGTAATAATAGTCTAAACTCTAATATAATCAGTATTTTTTTCCCATTTGTTAGTGAGAAGTAGTATAAGACTGAAGCAGGCCCACATTATGCCTAAATTTCGAGCCTCATTTTACAGTCTAAGCCCAGCCCAACTCAGCTTCGGTTCCTTTGTTAGACAGGGCCGATGGTGTGATTTAGTTATGAGTATTGTTCTTTTGCAATCATGGGTAATTGACAATGCCGAGTGAAAGGATTTTTCAAGGCTGACAAAATAATTTGTAGTAGCATGTGAACTCTCTCTCTCATTCTCCTCTTTACCCAACATACTATTACAATAAATGTTAATAATAACTTAAAAAAATTGGAGTAACATAATCGAAAGAAATAAAACTTTGTGATAGCCTATGCAAAGTGTCATACAGCTTTGTACTTTTACTTTTTAAGCATTTTTGAGTCTCACTAATTAAAGCAAATAATTAGTTAGTGTACGTGGATTTAGTTGATATTTTATTTATTACTTCAATATTAAGCTAATCTACTAATTCATATATAGTATTATTGATTGTTGTTGGTTTTACCAAATACAGGCGTAGTTATCATTTTCAAGAAAACTGCTTGTACACATCTTATTATCATAAAGTACAAAACCAACAATACTATAAGAACAATTAATAATTTATTGAATTCAACTATGCTTAGAGATTGGAATCACTGAGAACATTGTTTCCAAACTAAGGGATTCCTCTTTTCTTTTTTTTCTTTTTAACAATTTTTAAGTAACTAATTTTATATTAATTAACATATGTAATCTTATAAAATAAAAGGAGTAAGTCTTTTTTTTATACTAGAAAGTTGTATATATTATTAAATTTTCGATCTTATTAAAATACTAATATGAATAACGAATTATTTGGTTGAAATTGTTAACCAAAAATAATAGTTTAATCATATAATATATATATTTTTTGTATTTTTATTATTCTATTTTTATATATTTTTTTCTAATTTTTTTAACATTTAAAGATTAAACTTTATATTGAATCACAAATTTAAATTGTAAATGGATTCACGGATTCAAAAATTAAAATAAAACAGATGCTAAGATAAAGATTATTATGTCGTAGATTTCACAAAAGAGTTAATTATATATATATATATATATATATATATATATATTATCAGAACAAATTAATAAAATAAATCAACATAATTATATCCCGAAACAGTAATTGTAGGAGAGAATATCAAATCAAAGAAGAAAGAGAAATCTCATAAAGCGCTTCTCCCAAATCCCAATTGGTCAGTTTTGAAACTTTGGACAGCTAGTCTTCTGTGACCTTTTCTTCTTGACAAATGGCAATATTTAAATTGCCTTACTTATGATTGTTTTTTGCTTTTGGATCCCGTGCTTCTGATAGTAAAAGAAAAAAATAATTCAGGTTTTAAACATGATTTTTTTTTTGTTAAAAGTACTTTCAAAGCTCAGAAGCATTTATTTTATTTGAAATTATTTTTAACAGAAACACAAATAAAACTGTTATTTAATTTGAATTGAATTTTAAGATAATACTTTTCTTCTTCTTCTTCTTTTCTTCTTTTCTTCTTTTCAGAGATAAACATTACATTTTCATTTAGCTGAATTTCAAGTTGTTTACGTACATGATGAATTGATAATACTAGTTTATATTGTTATAGAATCAAATATGTAATATTATTATATGAAAAATTGCTATCAGATGGGAAATTTCTGTTATAGATTTGAATTATTCTATTTTTAAATAGGCAATTATTATTATAACAGTCATCTGAACATTTACCATCATACTTATTTTATTTTATTTATTATTTTAATATATACTAAATTAATAAAAAAAGAATATATATATATATATATATATAATCACAAATGACTCATATTGGCTTAAGTAGTATTAGTCTCTTTAAGCCAATAGCACAAACTCTCATGACACGTAGTTAGATGTAAAGTAAGGTGTTACTCTTTACTAACCATTTTTATTATTATTTTAATATAGTAATGAATGGTTGTTTTTAAATAAAACTTACTCCACTTACCATGTATCCCATTAGCTTAATTGAAGTATAATATAATAATTAACACTCTTTAATAAAAACACTACTCATGGACGACAAAACATTATTTAACCCAAAGAATGGGACATAGGCCAATTTGCTCCTATCAAATATTCTCTTTTGTTATTTTTTTCAAGGTCAAAAAAGTACGGAGAAGAAGGAGAAAACATAAAAGTAATATAGCATGTACATGGAGGGTAATGAAAGAAGGAAGGGCATATTAGTTGGCGGTTATAGAGAGATCTATTGGATGAGGATAGTATATAGACATTATAAAATAAAAGGTTATTAACGTATGCGTTATAATAATATTTTATGTTATATAACTATAATTTGATAAATAATTATTAATTAAAATAATATAATTTATTTTTTTAATTTATAATTAAGTAATACATCAATTGATAATAATTTGTATTAAATAGATTTTTTTGTATGAGTTAAGGAAATCTTATGTTACAACTTATTAATCAAAGAGAGTTACTTATATTTAAATAAGTGTACGTTGAGACTGTAGGTTCGAGTTTATTATAAAACGTAATATGTAATTTTGTTAAAATTTTCTTCAAAATAAGGTGATTTTAATTGATAAAATTTTAATATTTTGTATTAAATAAAATAAACATTATATAAATAAGATTCAAAATTAAATCTATACATATCCCTAGGTTAGAATTGAAGTAACTATAATAGAAAAAAAAAATCATTATAATAGTCTCTCCAAAAATATCACATAAATTAGTATTTCTCAAGTTAGATTAAAAAGTCATAAACCAAAGGAAAATAAAACAATAAATAAAATAAATTTTACCTCTCTGTAATATGTCAAGGGAATTCAAAAGGAGATTTTATATTATATTTGATTAAATCATTATGACAACTTTTTTTAATAAAACCTCAACGATACAGCTGCTAATAAGCACTAAAGAATTTTTTATGTGACATGCTCAAGTGCCTATCTTTTCATGTTAAAATGAATATATTATAAATGATATTTTATTTAATAATAATAAAATAATATTAATAATAAGTATCATAAGTTCACTTTATGTTTTGGTGAATTAGACTCACTAATTTAAGATCACAAGTGCAAATGCAGTATTTGCTATAAAAAGAAAAAGTAGTTAGCCATTATTAACAGATACCAAATTGTTTGATAAATTATTGTGAGAAAATCTCTTCTCATCTTAAATTAAGATGAATACCATCAAGTAATGTAACAAACATTGAGTGGATGAACACGTTGAATATATTGTTATCTTCTAATCATATTTTACCCCTTGAGTTGTAAATAGATCCTCTCAAATTGAAATAAATAGAATTACAGGAAGAATTACCCAAATTACAAACTCATAAACAATATCTAACCATAAGATTATTATTTGTTAAATGCTAAAAGTGATAGCATAATGAATTTTATTTTTAGACTAAAAAAAACCTTACCATAATTAGGGATGATATAATATATTTTGTATCATCAATACTTATGAGATTATTAATAAGTGTTAGTGGTGTAATTCTAATTCAATTCAAAATGAAGACTATTTATCCTTATTCACGACAGATAAACTCTAATCAACGGGACTATTATTCTTTCTATTACACTAAAATTGATCTTTCATGTCAAAGTTTAGCTTCATAACTATTTATGTAATGTTGTCCTCCCTTCGTAAGGAAACTTGATATGAAATACTTTCATATCCTCTCTTAAATATTTTTGTGTAACTTAAATAAGAATAATAATCATCATAAAGATAAAGTAATTAATGATAGGTGTTTTCAAATTAATATTAAATATTAATTTACTATATGTGAAATACCATTATCTTCTATTTTATATTAATATATATATATATATATTAGTTAAAAATATTTTGAAATATAGTAGAGTATGTTAATTAATTCAATTGAAATTCATCATATGTAGTAGTAATTGTGCACTAGGCACTTATATAAGAATGTATAGACTTCATTGAATAAGTAGTTTGTGGTCATAACAAACTTGAGTGGTTTGCTAAGTTTACACCAATTTGTTATACTTTGATGACTTGTCTTGGTCACAAGCGACTAATACAACAAAAAATCAGAGCACTATTTATATATAGGATTCAATTTAATTGAATTTATGATTGAATAATAAAATTAAGCCCTATCAATACCTATGTTATTAAACATGAGTCTATCACTATATCAGTCTCAATTGGATCAAAGTGTTCATTTGATATATGACTGAGATCCTAGTGTTTCTCATGCATGATCAATATAAGGTAACCAAAATGAATTTTGTGGCTCTAGTCTTACGGTTAACATATTCTCATTTGAGATGTTTCACGAATTGATGACTAATTCAACCTATAGTTATAATAATCCATTTTGGTTTCAACCTAGTATGTACGTGGATATTAATAATAACATTATACACAATTTTAAGACACATGAAGTATAAGCATTAGTCGGCAGTAATAAGCCAATACATATTCGATCGAGTACCAAACAGCTAGAGTATTTTTATTGAACAATGTGACATAAGAAATTGATACTCGCATTATTGATCATGCTAATATATATGAGTTGTAATGTGTACTTTTTGTAGATTATCAATAAGATTAATACTTGATTCTTTTGACTAAAGAATAAGTACTGTTGAGAGCCACATAGTATAACCTCCTCATGTAACCATATCTAGAGGTTTACCAAGTAAAAGGAATATGGCTTCGATGATCAAACTAGATTAGGATGCTCAAACTCCCTAATGGAGCGCTTGATCGTCCATGGGCACTTAGCTCTTCGATTTTTGATTGATCCTAAGGGGTGACCATTGGGTACTTCTTCATCCTTGTGGGTGCTCGTTCTCCCTTATACGCGATTGATTGGCTATAAAGATTTTATTTAATTATGAACCAAATGCATAATAGGATAAAGTCTAGTTTTTTTAGATTTATCAAAGTTACAATTAAAAAATCATGTACGAAAAAATATTTTTTAACCTTTTTTGTTCGCTTTAAATTCTCATTCATCTTAATATTTGGTTGAATCAATTGATATTATGATTTTTCAAAAAATATTAAACAAAAATATCTAATTGTAACTGTAGTTATAAAGTGTCAAAAATATTTTAAATACTACAAATTATTTATGGCTAAATTCATTTCTTTTTTATGACTAAATACGACAAATTATCATTAAGAAGATCATCTTATGAGTCTTCTATTAATTTTTCCACTAAGATTAATATCAAAATAAGATTATTTATTAAATGAATTCAAATTTATACTAGAGATATCTTTTTTATTTCAATTGAAATATAAATATATATGTAGATTATAGAAGAGAAAAATTAGAAAAGCTTCCTATAAAAATTTTAAAGATCATACCACGAAAAGTCTTACATACAATTACCAAAAGCGAAAGCATAATAAAGAAAGCTGAGAAAGAAAAATAAAATTTAGAAAAAAGAGAATTTTCTATCTCTAAGATTCACTCTATTTCACCTCTTAGTATGTGACTCATGTGATGAGAAAATTAGAGGGAATACACATTCTTCATTGTTAGAATTTTCTATTTAGTTAATTTGATAACAATCTTTGATATATTAATTAGATAACTTCTTGTACCATATATACCTAACGACTACATCTTCTTCACACCTTATAATATGTTTGGAGTGGTTTTGGTTAAATCTAGCTACAAGTTTCACGAATGTAAATTAAAGATGTGAGTAATGTTATTATTTAAAAAAAAAGCATATATTAAAAGAAAACATATGCTTTAAAAAATGTTCGAATATATGTTTTTTAATAAAATAATCCATTGAGCAACTATCTATCTTTACTGAAAAAATTATAAAAAGAAGTTGTATAAAATAGAAAAATAAAATAATATAAAAGCAAAGATTGATTGGATTTACACAATCAATATAAATTGTTACTCCGAAATTTAAAGATTAAAATTGTTTAATGGTGATATGAGACCTTTATACTCTCACCTTTTCTAATATAAAAGAAGTAGTAACGTAAAAACAAAGATAGACGACTGAGCCAAATTCTTGTCATTGTCATATATTATTTATTGCAACATTTTGATAAAAAAAAAAAAAAGAGAGAGTAAGAAATGTAAGATAACCACACTAGTCTAAAAATAATAATTAGTAAGTCCAAAGAAAACAAACGATAATTATATATATTTCTTATTACTGATAATTTTATTTTATTTGAAATTTTTATTATTTAATCTCATATAAATTTATAAGAAAAACATATGCATTACGTATTTTTAATTCATTTATTCATACTTGCTTATCTTAAATTCTTGTTTTTATTTTACAAGTATCATGATTTAGAGTAGAAATTTTTCAAATTAAGATTGTTCTCTCAATAAATTTCTCACATTAGAAATTTCTTCATTCGTGAACAAAGAAAGAACTCAATATATATTTAGGATTTATAATTAATTAATTAATTATTATTTTTTTGATAAAAAAAACTTTCTTTTGTTCATTATTAAATATGTTGGATCTCACTGCTTTAAAAAAAATTATAATTCACTTTTTTCCCCTAATTCATTGAAAGTTTAGATAATATTGGAGGGAAAAAAATGAATCACAGTGTATGTAATTTAAAAAAATAATTTTTGATCTTAAAATTACATGGGTTCAAAATTACTTATATTATATAAAGTAAAGCGTTACATAAGTTTATTAAATTATGTAATTTGTGCCGTTTAATCCTTCAGATTAGAAACAATGTCATTTAGTCTTTTCACTTTGTAAAAATGATCAATTAAAGATAAATTATATTATTTTAATGATTATTTTATTTTATATATTATTATTTTCTATCCAGTAATTAAAACGCGATTAAAATATGAGTATTTAATAACCATAAAAATGAAATTTAATATAAACTAATTTTTAAAAAATAAAAATTAGGTCATTTATACTGTTTAATCTCTCAGATTAAAAATAATATCATTTAATCTCTTAACTTTGTAAAAAAGATCAATTAAGAATAAATTATATTATTTTAATAATTTTTTATTTAAAATATTATTATTTTTATTAAGTTATTAAAACACGATTAAAATATGAGTCTTTAATAACCATAAAAGTGAAATTTAATATTAAATAGTTTTAAAAAAAATAAGATTTAAACAAAAAAAACTATTTAAATATATATTTTAATTTTTTTTTTTAAAATAAAACATTAAAATAAAATAACGACAATTAATAAATATTAAAAAATGTATTTTTTTTATTAATTATGACTTTATTATTATTAAATATTCGTATTTTAATCGCGTTTAAACATTTGGAAGAAAAATAATAATATTTTAATAAAAAATTATTAAATTAATATAATTTATATTTTTTTATTTCTTTTAACAAAAATAAGTGATTATATAATATATATTTTAATTTAAAAAAAATAAACGTAATAAATAATCTAATATATAAAATTATTATATATGAATGTGAATCCATTGAATAGAAGCATGGTTCAAGAACTCAAGTTCCACTTTCTAACTAATATTCGTCACATTAATAATGCAGTCCTTACAAGTTTCTTTACATACACGTATTTGCTAAAAACGGCATTGCTTGCTGCATGCTTATCCATATGAAGTGGAAAAGCCAAGAGTTTGCTTTAGACTTTTAAAGTATGTCATCGGCTGAGGTGACATCATGAATTGGATATCCACTTCTATTTAAGAATATACTTCATGTATCCAAGTTCTTTTAAACACTAATGAATTACCCAAAAGTGAGTATTAATCTTTAGGAGAAATAAAAATTCATAATTCAAAACTCATATATCCATCACACTATTTTCACTTCTTATATTTTGATTTATTCTTATATATTTCTCTATTAGTACATATATTGAATGTTTAGACATATAGATCGACCTGTAATCCGGTTTGAACTTAAATGAAAAGCCCACCTCGAGTTGAAGTAAGAAGCCTAGCCTATCTCATCAAACAGAGCCTACGCAAGATATCATACATATGAGGCATAATGCTCTAAATGACGTATCTCACTCTACAGGCTTGAAACACACTAACAAGTAGAAGGTCGGTCCCATAAAACCACTTCCTCTATAAGCTCGACCACTAGCTCGAGCTAAGGTCAGCCTCAATACATAGAAAGTTGTATGTGTTTATACCAATTGTATCTCTCTAACATCTATATATGTAGACCCATTATATGATCGACATCTATACATGTAATGTTCTATAAATAGAGAAGTCATTACTACAAAAAATGAGTATTTAAGTTGATATGTAAAGTCGATTTTTGAAAAAAAAATCGACTTATAATGAATTTAAAGTCGGTTCATTGTAGAACTAACGCTATCCACATAGGACGTAGCGTTGGTTGACGTGGTGAATTGATGCTACGTCCTATGTGTATTATTTTTTCTTTTTGTGTACTACATATATATATATATATATATATATATATTCAAATTAAATTTTAAAGAGATCAAATAAAATAATAATTAACAAAAAAAATCAATTTTAAACTGCGTGGTTAGCGTCGGTTGATGGGGCATATCGACGCTATCCACGCGTTTATTACTGTTTCTTCTCTCTTCTTCACTAGCGGAATTCCAATTCCAAATTTCTCTTCCCTCTTCGCGCAAAACCGAGCTCATCCTCTACTCTTTCTCAATTTTTGGTCACCTCCGACTACTATTTTCAACGCCGTTTTATGGGTTATATTCATCTTCTTATTATCTTTTAGATCCTCTATTTTTTTTAGTGAAATACTCAAAATTTTATACCCATTTTCTCACTTATTCTCACTTACAAAACACTCGTTTCTCCTTTATTTTCTTCATTTAGTCACTTCATTTACCCTTGTAAGTATTTCTATTAATCCTACGCACTTATTATTGAGTTTGCTTTATTTTTTGTATAAATTTTTTATTTATGTATATTTTGTATTATGTATGTTTTGTATTATGCTTGTTATTATATGTTTGACTTATTTTCTGTGGAAATAATATCTGCATGTTATGGGTTTGAGAGACTATAATATTTACCTACGTGGATTAATTTATTTACATATAAATAATTATATTTTATTAAGTAAACGTAATACAATTGTAAAATGATTAAAATAATAAATGTTTTGTATTATGTATGTTTTGGTATATATTCTAATAATTAGGAAATTTATATATAATAATACTTGAAATATATTCATTGGATACATAATTAATATGTTTAATTAATGTCATTATTAGAAAATAAACAAATCTTGGATGTCAAAGTGTAGAATTGAGTATGGTTACATTTCAGGAGTTGAAAGTTTCATGAAATTTTCTATTGATACTACTCATGAAAAAGAGATAAATAAGAATGTGAGTGGATTACATACATCTTATCATAATGTATAGACAAAAAATATGTTTCATGGTGTTGAAGTTGAACTACGTGAGGATGATCCCAAAACCTTTTAAAAAAATTCTAGAAGATGCCGAAAAATCGTTGTATCCAAAATGCAAAAAATACACTAAAATGTCAGGATTGATTCATTTGTACAATGTGAAGACAAAACATGGTTTTTCTGACAAGGGATTCACAGAATTACTAAATCTACTAGTCGATATGTTTCCTAAGGGTATTGAATTGTCATCTTCAATGTATGAAGTGAAGAAATCTCTTAGTCAATTTGGCATGAAATATCATAAGATTCATGCTTGTGCTAATGATTGCATTCTTTATAGAAAATAATATGAGACATTAGATGATTGTTTGATGTATAAAGAATCGAGATGGAAGCATGGTACAAATAGACAACACATAAGAAAGGCGTGCCTACAAAGGTTCTTTGGTACTTTCCTCTGATTCCTCACTTTCAAAGGTTGTTCAAAAGTAAGGAGACATCAAAGATGTTGACTTGACATTTAGATAATCGATTTGGTGATAGGGTGCTACTTCATCCTTGTGATTCTCCAAATTGGAAAGTAGTAGATAATTTATCTCCTCAATTTGTATCTAATCCGCGCAATCTTTGTCTTCCTATTGCTGCTGATGGAATTAATCCACATAGTTCCCTTAGTAGTAGATATAGCTATTGGCCAGTAATTATGGTAACATACAACTTTCCTCCCTGGTTGTGTATGAAAAGAAAATTCATGATGTTAACATTATTAATCTCAGGACCGAAACAACTCGGTGTTGATATTGATGTATATTTGTAACCTTTGATAGATGATTTAAAGACGTTGTGTAATGATGGTGTAAATGTTTACGATGCATATAAAGAAGAACATTTTAACTTGAAAGGGTTCCTTTTATGGACAATTAATGATTTTCCTGCCTATAGAAACTTATCAGGACATGCAACAAAAGGTTACAAGGGATGCCCTATATGTACTGATAGAACTTCTACAACTTATCTTGTTCACGGATGAAAGATGTCTTATAGAATACATAGAAGATTTTTTCCATCTAGACACAAGTTTAGATACCAAAAGAAATCGTTCAATGGTGAAGAAGATCAAGATCATGATCATGCAATTAGGGATGGGCATGGGGACGGACGGGGATAGATTTGAATATAACCGTTCCTAAACCGAATTATATAATCTGTCCCCGAAACCGCCCAAAAACCATTACAGTTCGGGGACAGTTTTTTACCTGCAGTTAACAGTTCAGGACAATTAATAAAAAAAAACCAAAAAAAAACATTTTTCAAAATCCTATTCAATTGAGCTCCTTTTAGCAATGAAATCTACCTAAAACAAATGGTTGATATTGAATTTTTTATCTCAATTTATTATTTAAATATGTTATTTTGAGTTTATGATAAAAAAATTAACATTTAATAATATATATTTCTATGAATCTAGATAAGATTAAATACATATCAACAAGAAACACAAGATATAAATAAAATATTATAAACTAATACAAATATTGAAATCTAATTAAATAATTTTAAGAAAACTTCAATTTCAATAAATCAAAACTTTTTTCTTCTAATTATTCATCAACAGTACGCGTTTCTTGAAAAAATCAAACATATAAAATCATTTTTATAAACCAAAATAATAAATTGATTAATTAATAATGTAAATTTTTTACCTCAACATCTTCTTCTACAATATTAATAGTGGAAGCGGATGAACCAGGAGATAACATATCTGAATAAATTATAAAATATTTGAATACATAATTAAATAATTAATATATAATACATAAAACAAGTGTTAATAACATATAATATGTACAAGTATTAATTATATAAACTTATACCTTGTTTATGAATATTAGCCCATAACAAATCTTGAGTACACATCAAAGCTTCCAATGTGTTTTCTTTGAGTCTACTACGATGTTTGCTCACTACTCTACCACGTGTACTAAATGCAGATTCTGAAGCAACTGTGGTGACCAGAATAGCCAAGATATATCTAGACATATAATGCATTATTGGATACTTATGCTTATTACTTCTAATGTATAATAATTTACCATTTTATGTAATATTGGCATAAAAATATCAATGGAACTATATTGTTCCATATAAATAGATCTTTTTTTTAGAAGTCTTCCACCATTATCCGTCATGGGCTGATCACCTTGGTTAAGAACCAGGTAGAGCACCCTAACATAAGTAGAAGTCATGAGTTTTCCACCTCAACTAGGAACCTGGTCCACACTTTGACATTGAAGACAGAGATGAGTACCTCGGTCAGGAACCAGATAAAGTTTCCTCTCCCACCATTATACATCATGGGCTAATCACCTCAGTTAAGAACCTGGTAGAGAACCCTGACACAATAAAAATTCACGAGTTGTCCACCTCAGTTAGGAACCAATTCAGTACTCTGACATTGAAGGAAGAGATGACCACCTTGGTCAGGAACTAGGTAAAGCTCCATTTCACACCATTATACATCATGGGATGATCATATCAATTAAGAACAAGGTAAAGTGCCCTGACATAAGGAAAAGTCATGAGTTGTCCAACCTAGTTAGGAACCAGGTCGACACTCTAACATTCAAATGAGAGATGAGCATATTGGTTAGGAACTAGGTAAAGCTCTCTCTCCCACTCTCATATGTCATGGGCTAACCACCTCAGTTGGGAACTAGGGAAAGCTCTTTCTCCTACTCTCATACGGCATGGGCTAACCACCTCAGTTGGGAACTAGGTAAAGTGTCCTGAAACTTGCAAAAGTCACGAGTTTTCCACCTCGGTTAGGAATCAAGTCAACACTCTGACATTCAAAGAAGAGATAAGTACCTCGATCAAAAAGCAGGTAAAGCTCCTTCTTTGACCATTTTATGTCATGGGCTAATCATCTCAATTTAAAGCTAGATAGGGCTCCTTAATAATTATAGGCGTTATGCCCCAGTAAAAATATCAATACATAATGTTAGAGTATCACGAGTACATACCATTGAGAATACTTTCACTATTTAAAATTACAAATCTTTTGATACTTATTAATACAAAGCTCGGCCTTCTCTGAAGGTTAAAAACCCTTTTAAATGCATGGACATATAACCAATATCTGGATCATTAATTTCTTCCACTAAGGGAAATAACTCGGCTTGGATCTCAATAATTTTCTTTTGTCCATAGGTCACGGGCTAAGGGTGAGCTGACACCATCATGAGAATTCCTCACTCCAACTCTTTAGTAATCTTCATCACCTTAAGGAACACTCTTTTAGATCACTTCATATAGAAGCTTGCCCAATAAGACTCTCTATCTACAAGGGTGGCCATACTAGCCAAGATCCTTCTTTCTCGAGATTGAGTTTGGATTAACTGCTCCTTATAAGAAGTGATCTCACACTTGATCTCTTTTGCCTTACACTCAAGTGAACCACCTCAGCTTTAAGCGCCCTAACCGTTTCCTTAAACCTACCATTTTCAACACATAAAACTCAACTGAGTGTTTATTGGTTTGATCATAATCTATAAAATAGGACCAAAAAAGGTGGAGGAATTGGAAAAAAAATCCCTAAATACACATATTAAACAAGTGTTCTTGACCCTTTGTTATAAGAGATGAAGGTTGATGATGAGAAAAAGAAACATGACAAAAGTTCCAAAAAAAAGTGGGTAGGTGAACATCATAAATACACAATAATTGAGACAAACTAAATTTCCATTAATAAATAAAGTTGATTTTTGCATTTCACAAGGTAAGAATTTACAAGGTTGACCTCGCGTTCACATAAACAGACGTGGCGCCAAGCTAAAAAAAAGATGAAGTCTTTAAACTTCAATTATACTCATGCTCTACCCCTGCACTTACAACTTCAAGACTATCCTTACCCTCTGAGAAGCCCAATTCTTCTTCTTCTTCTTCTCACCTTCCACAAAAGGATCCTGCATGCATGGAGGTGTGCTTAGGATGTCCAAAATGCAATAATAATACTTGCCCATATTGTTCTACTTGGCCTCCATCTTAAAGGATTCCATGGCCAACTCGTATGCTCTCTTTACATTCAACTCGAGCTTCTAAGCCATGGCATCCACATCGACATTCACTTTACGAGCTTCCTCAGTAAAAGCCTTGGCTCTTATTTGAGCTTCCTTGGTCTCCCCATTAGCTTTCCTTTGAGCCACCTTGGCTGGCCTTTGAGCCTCATCGTGCTCAGTTTAGGCAGACTCATTCAGCTCTGAGGCAACCTTGTTCAAAATCTCATTCTTATTAATTACCTCCATTTCCCACTTATTTGACTTAACTAGTAGCATGTCATTTCTAAAATGAGTAGACATGATACTATACTTATTCTACACCAGCTCAGCTTTCAAACGACCCACGATGTAAGCCTTATCAAAGTCATAGAGTAACACTAGCTGAAACAAAAGAAAATTACAAGGTTAAAGAAATAAGTCTCGAGCTCACACTTTGTATAAACGATAGTGATCAATAAACATAAAACGCAAGATAGCTCATTTGACACATCTGGTGACAGATGACCTCACCAAAGTCTACACCCTTGTAAATAGCCTCACATTGTTTCTCGTATATGTCAGCAAAAAGGTGGCTCAGACAATGAACGAGGTGTTTTGGTGCCAAATCTCAATTTAAAACTATCTTATTCGCATTGGTAGTGAGATCATAGACGAAATTTCCCTTCCTTGAATCCTATATAAGATCACCAGATTCATTAGAACCCGAGTAAGGATTTGGAGTCACGTAGTGCTCTTTCATTGTCATATGTTTTTCTTGCAGTGAGGATAAGGGAATGCAAACACTCAAGGGCTTTGGTTTGAGGATATGTGATAAGCAAAACCGTGATCGCCGATCCTACCAATACTTTGGTTTTATATTTGTAAAACTTTCGCAAGTGTATGAATCATTTCATAGAAAATGATAAGTATACTCCCAAGGCGATCTAAGGAAGGAATATATGTGGTTTTTAATTTATTATTCAAACTTTTAAAAACGAAATTAAATGCTAAACATCCTATCACGATATTTGGATTTTTGTATTTCTAATCTAATAACATAAAAATAAATATAGATAAAGATTCAATAAACATTTATGTAAATTTTATCATTTATAATAGTGGAGTATTTATGGATATAATAACTAAGTTAATTATGCTTGCTCATATTATTTAGGTTATTAAAGATATAATTTGATATTTATTGATTCTCTCTTTTTTATATAAATACCACCTTTGGTGGGGTTAGATATTCTTTGTTAACTAAACAAATCAATTAAAACATATGGGTGGGGTTGTTAACTAATTTGGTTAATTAAATTAATTTCTTTTTCTAAGAGATTGAAAATGAACCATTTAAATGCCACATTTGGTGGGGTTAAACTTTTAAACTTTATTCAAGGTGTCTAAATTAAACCTAACAATTTAATTATCCGAGTACTAACTTTCAAGTTTTAAAACCACTACTGAAAACATGTTGTCAATACATTTTCACATAATAATTCTTATAAAAACTTTTGAAATAGAGATTCATTCTAACTACCGGGCGATTGTATCAACAAATAAAAGAGCACTACTCCAAATCAGACCAGATAACTAAACCTTAAAATCTAATTTTCAGATTTAAGTTTGTAATGAAAAATAATATATTTCTCTCTAACATTCTTAATATAAAATCTTGAATAAAAGTAAAATCAATTTATTTTAGAGATTTTTACCTATTTAATATTTCGCAAGCATAACAACATTATTATTATATCATGTTTACAAACAGCCAGCAAAGTTAAATTTAATCACAAACAAATTAAATATAACATGTAAGAATAAAGCATAAAAAATAACTGTAAAGAAAATTAAATCCTTATAGTACTTTGTTGCTATTCCCGTTGCTGGAAAACCTCCAAACGGAATTTGCACTCCCATTTATTGAATCGCAAAACAAATAAATTACAAAAACATAACTAGTTTTTCTCAAAAAGAGAAAAACTCTAAAACTAAGAGAAACTAACTAAGAAAAACTAAAAACTAAGAAAAACTAAAAACTAAGAAAAACTTAAAAACTCATAAATGAGAGAAAGAAAGAGAAGAGAAGATGTGTTTTTAGGTGTGCTTAGTTATGAAGAGAATGAGGGTATTTATAGGTGAGGAAAGGAATAAAAAGTGGGTAAAAAATGATTAAAAATGGAGGAAACACGTAGTAGGTGAATATGATGTCAACTGACGTCAGCGGGTAGGTGGCGTGCGCGAATTGGGGCGCAGATGGGCAGCAGTGCGCACAGGGGCACGCGGAAAGCAACAGCTACATGCAGAGGCATGCGCGGGACCAGGAATTGATGGGCGCGGGCACAATGGAATGGGCGCGCTGCGCGCGGTTAGGCGACTGCCTGCCCGATTTCTTTCTTTTTGACATTTTTGACCCATTTTGTCCAATTTTTCCATATTTGTTGACTTTTCCTCATTTATTTTATGAATATATTTGTGATGTATTGCTTTCAGGTTTCCTCTTTGAGTGTTTAAGTTACGTTGTTAAGCGAAAATATCTGGAAAAAAAATAAAAATAACTATGATTCCAGAAAGACAAATTTATATAAATATATGATAAAATCATATAAATATATATATTTTTAATCAATTAATGGGCATAAAATCATAGTAATTTTAGTACTTTTTGAGCACTCATCAATAGGCACATCAACCATCACCTTCTTCTTCTTATTCTTCAAGGAAGTGGGGTAACCTTTATGAATAGAAGATTTTTTTTTCTTTTTCTTACCTATAGAAGAGACCCTTAAGAGTAATAGGTGTACCCACTTGAGAGCTCAGCTTTGGAGAAATGACCTTACTCCTCAAACAAGATAAGAGCTAGGCAATGGTAAAATCCATAGGATCTGGAAAATAATAGTGAGAAGATGTTATGTTAATCACGTTGCACTCAATAACCTAAAAAAAGGGAAAATTCTAAGGACTAGTTCACCATTATCAATCAGCATCTCAAACCGACCTCTAAAGTCCATGGAAATGGTTTTGCGTTTAAGAGGAGCTTAGGATTTAGAAAGGGCTTGAGTTTTCGAATGATCCTAAAGATGGATCCATTGCCTCATGTCTCATCAAACCACATGCGATAAAGCACAAGGTATTCAATAAGCTCATCTAGTTTGTTTTTGTAGGAAGATAGTTTTGGATATCAACCAACCAATGCTTCGTGTCAAGACTCAAGGTTATGATTAAAGAAGTCATATTCCTTATCACGACCTTAGTGTCATTCCAGATGCTCCTTATTAATCTGGTGTCACTAGTAGAATACTCCCACCGACCTAAAATAGAGAAAAAATACTCTTTCTAGTTTTTCTCATTCTTAGAAAGTGACATATTCATCCCTTCATCCTGCTTCACAGACATATATACCCTCCTCATATTTAAGGGGTATTTCTTTAGGATATAAGCCTAATTAAACTCAGCCATCTCTGTGTCCATCTTAAGTTCTTGATAGATCAACATCAAACAAAATAGATACCTTTACCCATTAAGCATCAACTACCTTGATGCAAGCTATGTCATAACCAAGAATCTCCTAATGAGAGGGCATAAGGGGAACCTTACCCCCACCCATAAGGCCTTTTCATAAAAGAGGGTCCAACTAGGAGGAGATTGATCACTATCATAGGCTTTCTTTGGAGGAATCATTATCTGAACCGAAGAAGTGATGTTGTAGGTTTTTCTTAACATTTCCTCATCCTGGGGGACCAACCCACAAGTCTCAAACATAGTCGACCAACCCCTGGTGAGACCTGTTGGTTCCCCAAATCCTATATTCCTCATATTCTTCCTCCATGTCTTAGCCACTAAGATTTAAGTCTAGGGCACGCTCAATCTAATGATGGGAGTGGTATGAGGATGAGAGGTAGAGGTTGATATGGACTTGTCTCACTAGAAAAGCTAGAGTCAGAAGACCGCGCGTCATCACTAGCACTAGAATATTGGGGACTTTCCCCAGAGCTCGAAGTCTTGTCTCTGTGCATTCTGTAAAAATCTACAAAACATAAAAACAAAAAAATGAGGGGTAAGGTACAAGAAGGAAGGATTACCTAGGGCTGAGTTTAAAAATAAAAAAAGCGATCCTTTAAAACATACCTATAAAGAAAGTATAAAAGCGTTAGGTTTTTGACGCTTGAACTCTAAAAACTTTAATAGAAAAAACTATAATCCGAGCTAAATTCTTACCACCGAACTAAAAACCTTTCACAAGCTCGAGGTGATACAATAGAGTGTTTTTCTTCACTATTTCTCAATTGTGTAGGTAATGAGGATAAGTCTCAACCCAAACATCTCTTTATGTAAAGACACCTAATTTCTCTCTCCAATCAACTCACATGCATTTAATAGAGGAGATGAATGGTTCGTATCCTTTACTCGATAATTACTCTTTCACCTCAAATCAGAGCTCGAGCTGAAAGAGTAGAGGGACTTGTTGTTTGGATATATGGACCAACCTGTAGTTTGGCCCGAGCCGAAGTGAGCAACTTAAGTTTAAGTGAAAAACCCACCTTAAGCTGAAGTAAAAATCATGGCTAGCTCTGAGGCAAAATTCCCTAAATGACGTATTTGATTCTACAGGCTTGAAACATACCAGCAAGTAGGAGGTCGATCCTAGAAGACCACTCCCCCTCTAAGGTTAACCACTAGCTTGAGCTAAGGTCGGCCTTAATAAATAGAAAATTGTATGTTTTATACCAATTGTATCCCTCCGACACCTATATATGTGTACCTATTATTTGATCGACATCTATACATGTGATATTCTATAAATAGAGAAGCTTCTCATGAAATCCACACATTCAATCAATTATTTTAACTTTTCTCTAAGTTTTCTTTCTATAAATCGAATCAACCCCAAACATTGAAAAAAAATCTCCCATTTATTGGCCAATGCACAAATGCATTATTTTCTTTGTTTTTTAAAGTTTATATCCTACTCTAGTTTAAGAGCAATTCCAACAACAATGTTTACCGTTGTGCTAGTAACTTGGTATCGACTTTTTTCATGGCATTTATACAAAAGAGAGAATTTATTTATAGTACTCTAGCTTATGTTTCAAATTTCTTTAGTTTCTTGGATTATAGAATGTTATATTTTTTTAAAAAAAATTAAATAATAAATAATTGATAATAATTTATGTTATTCAATCTATAATACTGTGATGTAAATCTATATGGATATTTGAAAATCAATAAGAGTGATCAATGATTAAAAGTTGGACTAAGAGCCTTGTAAGTAAAGAGAATGTACAAAATAGATTTAGGCAATTTCTCTGCAGAGAAACTATATACCTTACTTAATAATTGATACATCGTTTCTACCCCTATTCAATTAGAAAAGGTTTACCGTTTCTCAGTTCATACAACCTATTGCGAAATGAAATGTAAGGACATAGGTCTCGTACCATGTGTATTGAAATTGAATGGGTATTACTATAAATATTTTCTAAAGGGTATTTAAACATTCTTATGTGAACTAGATTATTAGAGAGTTCATTTGTGTCCTTGAGAAGAGCTAGAAAATAGAGAGAAATGTTCTCACAATTGTTAGGATTTTGAGATATTTGTGAGCTCTATTTAAGTGTTCAGTACCCCAAAATTGGGGGTTGATATTATTGTTTAAAGGGTTTTTATCTATAATGGGCATAACCCATTCAATACTTTAAAAAAAAGGTTATATGGGATTTTATTTTTAAAATGGGCAAATCATAACCCATTCAACCATTATCGGACTAATTCCACTAGTTCCAGTAGCCCCATTATAATAATAAAAAAATATTTTTGTCTTTTTTTTTCTCTCTCCCTAATTCCAAATAACTCATTCTCTTAAAATATAATTATTTATTAACTTTTAATAAATAATAATTTATTTTTATTATAAATATAAAATAATTTATATTTATATAATAAATAACTTATCAAAATTTTATTATAAAATAATTAATAATAATAATAATAATAAATTATAAATTTTTAAATTATTAAAAACTTTACTAAATAGTTACAATATTTTTTATGAAAAATTATTTACATTTTAAAAAAATAATTTATATATTTTATAATAATAAAAATAATAATAATAATAATAATAATATTAGATAATATTTTCATGCAAAATTTACGATATAATATTCCATGTTTGTATTGTATCTTATATAAAGTTGGATATATATAAATATTATTTTTTATATCATAATTATTTATTAAATATAATTATAATTATATTTATTATTAATAATAATAATGTATTATATTATATTTAAAATTAATTATAAATTTATAAGATATTAATATTTTTTATGTTTATAATAATTATGTTTTGTAAAATGAGATTTTTTTTTATTTTTTTAAAAAATAACTTTTCAAGTTTAAGGTTAAATTTTGGCCAATCTAAAACAAAATTCAAACATTTTCTAAACTATTACATATGATATGTTTTTTATAGACAAAATCACATAAATATATAAATATTTATTGTTATACATACTATATATTTAATATTGTTATAATCTATTTTTTATATATTTATTAATTTATATTATTTAATTTTTAAATTATTTTATCAATTTATATAGATATGAAACTATATTATTCAAGTTAGTAAATAAATTTAAAAATATTAAAAATTAAAAAACCTACACAAAAACTAATTCTCAAGTTACAAGTCAACTTTTGACTTTTTTAAAATTATAACACCAATACTCCTTTTTTTAAAGTATTATATAAGATTTGGCCATTTTGGACAAAATCCCTTGTTTAAAAGGGTTTCAAAAGTTTAATCCTTTTAAATAGTAATGAACAAAATATGTACTGTAGGGCATTTTGGGAAGGGACAAAATTGAAATTAGCACCTTCTTTTTCCTTTCCCTGTCAGTTGTGGCTATTTACAGCTCCTAACTCCATTTTTATGCCCACAACTTTGGTAAGGTCTCACAATATTTAGTAACGCTGCATCTAACTTTGCCAAATTCTTATAAATGTTTGTGTAATGACTTATCATAATTTGTAGCTTGTTTTGTGCTTTCTTATCATTTTGATAACATTTTTGTAAAATCTTACTAATCTGACAAAATTATGCACTTGGTCTACTAGAATGGCATTATTCATACTCTAATTACAGCTTCTAATGCCATTTTTAAATGTTACAAGCAAAGAGTCTATACGAGAGAAGAATCAATAAATGCACATTAAAATGTAAACAAATAAAAAAGGAGAGAACATATGCTTGTCAATTTAATGGTGGACAGAGTAAGGAATTTAAACTACAGCAACTCATGAATAAAACAAATGATATTATTGGGAAAAAAAATCAATGCATTGCTGGTTGAATGAGAAAATAAAGTGGGTATGAAATTGTACGAAAATAAAAGATCTCAAAGGAAATATTAGGTATGGAAAGAAGTGATTGAAAAATAAAGTTTGAAGCTTTATGTAGAAAAAATGGTGTTATGAGCTGTAAACGAGCAAAACTGATAGGGAAAGGAAGAAGAAAGGCAAGAAATTCACATTTTACCCTTGCTCAAAAAGTCACACAGTACTCATTTTGTCAGTTATTATTTAAAATTACTGAAGTGAATTTTTTGAAAAAACATGGGTACTTAGTAGTAGCATTTTTTATATCATAGGTATTAAAAGAGAATTATTTTAAAATATGATCAATAAGTAATTTTTTTTAATGATATATGGGTATTGAAAAAATACTAAGCCCCCAAAATTGAATATTTGCAACAGTTTGAAAAAATCGATTCAAATTGTGGCGTAGTAAAATTTGCATTAGTTCGTAAAAATCGATCCTAATTTGCATAGGTTTTTTTTGTAAAAACGGAGACAAAATCGTTTTTATGTGAAAATCGAAGCAAAAATTACAGTTCCTATTTCTAAAATTATTATTTGTATTATTTATCCTACTTGTATGAATTTATACAAAATTCGTAATTTAACATCCTATACAAATTTAAATGGCACACATAAATTTTAAAAACTATGTTACATTTTATTACTAAATTCAAAAATAAGTTACATAATGTTTTAAATACAAAAATAATTTATGATATATTTATATATATATATATAACAAAATAATTCAAGAAAATACATATACACTCCTTCTTTATCATCATCTTCATCTTTATCTCCATTATCAATCATGAATGATAACATATATTTTGATTATGTCTCTAGTAGTTTATCTAAAGATGTGCACTCACTACTACAAAAATGAATATTTAAGTCGATACGTAAAATCGGTTTTTTCCAAAAACTGACTTTAAATTGGTTTAAAGTCGATTCGATATAGAACCGACGCTATCCACGTAGGACGTAGCGTCGGTTCTAGGTGTTAACCAACGCTATCCACGTAACATAGCGTCGGTTCGACACGTCAATCGACGCTACACATGTGGATAAATATTTTCTCCTCTTTCTTCCCAGACAGAAACTATTTTCAGCGTTGCAGAATTCTAAAAAATCAAAAACCTCCTCCTCGACTTCTCCTCCACTCTTTCTCATTTTCCGACCACCTACGACTATCATTTCCAACATCGGTTAGTGAGTTTTCTTCCTCTCTAACTAATTTTTTAGATCCTCTATTATTCATATTTTTTTCTGTTATTATGTGTTATTATTTATGTGTATAGATTGTTGTATTATATATGTAGGTTTCTATTATAACATAAGGAGAAGAATATGACGATCTTGAATAAAATATAACAAAACCATGGTAATTTTTCTGTTATTAATTAATATTTTATTTTTCAAATATTTGTATTATTTGAATTGTTTGCTAAACTGATTTTGGTTTTTTTTCTCCTCGAATACAGGTTGAAAATTAATAAATTTAAAAAGAAAAAAAAAAGTTAAAGTCGATTCATCGCGTGAACCGACTTTACACTTTAAATTAGTTTAAAGTCGGTTTTTAACCGATTTTAATGCTCTTTTTTGTAGTAGTGACTTGTAGGAAGTGTCTATTTTATTCTATTACAAATGAGAAATGAGAAATAATCAATATTCAATATATAGTTTATATAATTTACAAAATATTGTTAAAATGAAGATATGTAAATTAAAATCTTATACATAAATCTGAAATAGGTGTTGATATATTATCTATGATTTCATTCATAAACTTCGTGATATAAAATCCGACACAAACTTGTTTTGAACATTATTAAAATTAAATTATGTTATCTAATTATTAAGTGTTTAATACAAATTATTAACAAAATTAATTAAATGTAAAATCTATAAACTTACAATTGGGTATAACCATACAAATAGTTGTTTTTTAACAATCGAACTTTAACATACCAAAATTTATGAGTCCTATACAATTCACATGTAATATTAGTAAATATGTATAATGATTTTCAAAATATTTAAATAGTTAAACTCACTTGTTAAATACATTGTGAACATCTTATGTATGAGAGCCTTTCAAAGAATCCAAATAGGTTGATACTTGGAACCGACGCTACTTCTACATGTAGCGTTGGTTCGACACGTTAATCGATACTACATCTTATGTGGATAACGTTGGTTCTACACCAAACTGACTTTAAATTCATTATAAGTCGGATTTTTTTTCAAAAATTAACTTTACATATAGACTTAAATACCCATTTTTGTAGTAGTGTCATTAGATGTAAATCTATACTTATCTAAGAATAAAAGTGAGAGTGTGTGTCAATTAGAACATTCTAGAATGATAGAAAGTCTTATGTACTTGATGAGTTGTATGAGACCAGACATAGCTTACGTTGTAAGAAAACTAAGTAGATATATAAGTTATCTCGAATCTGATCACTGGAAAGGTATTACAAGACTACTTAGATACTTAAGATATACACGAATCTATGAACTACACTACACAAGATATCATGCTATATTAGAAGGATACAGTGATGTAAATTGGATATCTTATATGAAAGACTTAAGGTCTACTAGTGGATATATTTTCATACTAGGTGGTGCAGTTATTTAATGGAAGTTTTCTAAACAGACGTGCATTGCTAGATCCACAATGGAATTTGAGTTCATTGCTTTGGATAAATGTAACGAAGAATTCGAATGGCTATGCAATTTTTTAGAAGATATTCCTAAGTGGGTGAAGCTTGTACTTGCAATATGCATCCATTGTGATAGCTAATCTACTATTGATAGGACATAGAGCAATATGTATGATGGTAAGTCTCGACATATACATCGTAGACATAATACTATTAGATAATTACTCTCAACTAAGATTATCTTTATTGACTATGTGAAGTCAAAGGATAACATAGCGGATCTATTAACTAAAGGGTTAAATCGAGAGTTAGTTGATAAGTCATTCAAAGGAATAGGATTGAAACCTATGAATGAATACATATTTGCAAAAGAAATCCAACATATTTGGCTAAAGTCCTCAAGATTTAGGTTCAAAGGAACAACTTAATTGTAAAGACTTAATGAGATCATTCTGAAGGGTTTATACTCAAGTCCATTCCTATGATGAAAACAGTAATACCCGTAGGATACAAGATAAGTTAAAACTTTTAATGATTCTTATGAAGAGAATATCGAACAAATTAAGTATGTAGATTACTCTTTGCGGATTACTTTTAAAGATAATAGATCACATATGTGAGGGAGGAATGAGTATGCTTTGAAAGAGAATTGTGTAGGTCTCAATTCTTTAGAAACTCTCACAAAACCAAGTGTATGTTCATAGCCAAAACAAACATAACAGTGAGAATTGAATCGTGTCAAGAAAGACCCATGTTTGAAGTATGTTATCGTTTACATAAATGACTGAACAATTCAAGAACATCGTGTCCATTGGTCAGTCTATAAAATAAATATATTTTCACAAAGGAAATTTTAAAGAGTAAGACCTATTTATCCTATGCATGTTTCAATCTATTGAACTCTTTTCTATGTCAAAATTTAATTTAAAATCTATGTTAATTTTTATTTTTGTTAAGGATTGTTAAAAAAATTTAAATTAAAAATTAATTTAAAGTTTTATTTCATTTCTCTTCTTTCTTTTAATTTTTCGTTACTCTTCTCTTTAATATATGCATAAACAAAGAACACCATATTTTTATTTCTTTCATTTTTGTTCTTCTATTGCTTTTCTTAGAACGAAATACTTTAATTTTTTGTTTTATTTTTACGTTACTTTACTCTTTTCATTGTTATATAAAGAGGAAAACATAGAGGAATGAAGAGAAAAAAAAAACATAGTACCATAAAAGAAGAAGAGAAAAGGAAAGAAAATAATTTTTTTTTGTATTTTCTATATAAAGTTGAGTTTCTTTAATAAAATTCATATCAAATAATAAATTATATTGTAAATTTATTATTATTTAATCATTATATCATGAGAGATAACTTTATGTAATGTTTTAATACGTATGATAAGTAAAAATGTTATCTTAATGACACTATAACTCAATTATTTATTCTATTTAAATTTTATATTTATAATTTATACATATATTTATATTTATGAATTTTTAATTTTAATAAAATAATTTTATTTTTAAATTTATTTATTCAGGTATTATTTCCCATAAATATGAGTGCTTATTGTTAACATTAATAACTGCCAATAGCTTGACTTGTTCAGTTTTATATAATCTTCAAAAGGTTTATTGGGTATTTTTTCCACTTCTGGAAAATGTATTATCAGGCGCTGACACAAAGTGAAATGTGCATGCCTTCAACTATATCATTTCTGGCTCTTTGTCTAAAACATAATCTAGTAAGCATCGTTTCTCACGGATTTGTCTTTTCATGAAAATAACAACCCATTCGATATAAGTAAGTAAAATAAACAAGTGAAAGAAACAGAGAATATAACTACGAGTGATTATAAACTATAATAACAACCCATTTCTCACCATGAGAAGAAACAGAGAAACCTTTCATTTATAACATTCTGATTCAAAATATAATATATAATAAAAATAATTCAGAATATTACAACAATAATAGTATTCAACCATAACCAAGTAATTTATAACATTATTTGTGTATAAAAATAGTGTTTAATAAGTAAAAAAGTAATAGAAAAGAAGGGCGCATAAGCGACGGGATGGATCAACAAGGCGACAGCAACTGCGATGACGAACTGAGCAGACAAGCTGCACAAGGTTGTGTTGGGAGAGAAAAATCGAGGAGATATAAAGTAGTTCTAAGCGTGGCTGAAAAAATAAGCTAAGTTTCGAGTATTATAATTTTTTTCGTCGGTTGTTCCCCCTGATGTATTTTTTTTTATAATTCTTTCATTGTGCATCGGTTTTGTTGAATAACTGACACAAATAATAATTATTTTTGCGTCAATTATTTGACAAAACAAACACATAATTTTTTAATTTATTTTTAATCTATTTGTGTTTCATTTATTAGTCAAAACAGACTCAAATATTTTGTTGAGTTTATAGTAGAGTTTAACCACTATATTTCATGTGTTATTTCCTTTATTTCTTTTATTTTATATTTTTATTATTATTGATATCTATTTTTAGAACTTAATATTCTATTTGTTGAAATATCTTGATATTGAGGGTTTGCTTGAAAATTTTATATTTTACTTACACTGTTTAATAATTGTAATATTTGGGGGTTAACTATCATAACACAATCAATTTTTTCATTAAACAATAAAATGAAATGATTGCATTTGTTAAATAAAAAGTAAAGAATTTTATTTCATAGACGTGGAGAGATAATAACTATTATATTAATAATTATAATTATTTTATATTAATTTTAAATAAATTCGATTAATAATTATCGATTATAAACATTAATAGATTTCACATAGTATAATTAAGTTTTTTATTTTTAATAATTATTTAAAAATATATTTAATTTAAAAAATTTAAATATTAATAAAATTCTTAATTTATTATATTATTTTAAATATTAACTTAATTTTTACATCTAATCTAATCTTATCTATTAAGTTATTTTAAAAAAAATATTAAATTTTTACTAATAAATATAATTTTTGAATTATGGATAATTAAAATATTAATTTATATTAATTTGTTTTTTAAGGGAATATTATTCGTATAAAAATTTACAAATAGAATGAGTCCGAATGAGAGAAATAAAATAAACTTTATTCGCAGTATTTGAAAACGAAAAAGAAGAAGGCTTCTCTCAAATTCCTAAAAAGGGTAGGGGAATCAAAGATTGGCTCGGCTTTAGCCAAGAGCCAGCGTATTGATCTTTCAATCAACTAGCACACAGCCTGCGAGCTAACACACACTTGTCCTACTGATTTTATTGACACCTTTCTTCCAATCAACCCCCAATTTTTCTCTCTCTCATTTTCGAACCTGAAATAATATTCAAAAAACCCAAAATCATAAACTTGAATTGCCAGCTCTCTTTGTGATGAGTGTTATCTCTCTCATCACAGCGAAAGACATATATACATAGAGAGGGAGATAGGGATTATTTATACCCAAACAAGCTAAACTAAATTGTGAGTTTTCATTTCCCATTTTAGTCCCATAATTCCTCTAAATTCCCCTCCTATTGATGCAATGGAAAGAGGCGAGGTTTCAACTGTAGACCCAGATCCTCAAGATACCAACATAACTCAACACCACCTTGCCATTCCATCCGGGTTGACTCAGGACGAGTTCAACGACTTGAAATCGTTCGTATTCGAGTTCCACACCTACCGAGTTGGCCGAGGCCGAGGCCAATGCTGTTCCCTACTCGCGCAACGTATCCACGCGCCGCTACCCACTGTCTGGTCCATCGTCCGTCGATTTGATAAACCCCAAACTTACAAACACTTCATTAAGAGTTGTACGGTCAAAGAAGGGTTTAAGATGACTATTGGTTGCACCAGAAATGTCAATGTTATCTCCGGGTTACCGGCAGCTACCAGTACCGAAAGACTCGACATATGGGACGATGACCGACACGTTACCGGTTTCAGTATCATCGGGGGTGAACATCGGCTTAGAAATTATCGATCAATAACTACGGTGCATGGGTTTGAGCGTGACGGGAAGATCTGGACCGTTGTTTTGGAATCCTACATAGTGGATGTACCGGAGGGTAATACAGAGGAGGACACGCGTCTGTTCGCTGATACTGTTGTCAGGTTGAATCTACAGAAGCTCGCGAGTGTCACCGAAGCAATGGTCCGTGAAGGTGACGGTAAGTGAGAAAAAGGAGAGATAAAGAAACAGACCTAAGTGAGGGTTCAATATTTCAATAAAATTGAAAAACCAATGGGACCATTTTTTGTTTGTTTTAATTATTTAACTTCTTAAAAAAATATATTTCTTTCCATTTGTTGAAGGGCTTAAGTTTTTTTTTTTTTTTGAGAGTACGTGTTTTCATTTCTGGCAATTTTAATTATTGTGATAAGTTGGGATATCATAAAAATATGCCTTTGTTTCTCAATAGGTTGCAATGGAGGAGTGATTAAGTTAATGTAAATTAATGTACAGAAAGGTCAAGTTGAAGACATTTGTTATCGTTTTTCTCTTTTGTAATTTTTTTTTTTTGTTTTTGAAATATGATATGATCCCTTTTTATTATTTTTATTTTAAGATTACATAAAAAAAGGTATATATTATAGAATAAAATAAATTAGCCAGAGATTAGAATAAAATAAATTTGTGAGGGGTTATGTTAGATTATTCATATTTATTTAATTTTAAAATGAATTTTTATCATTATAGAGCCAAATACAAGAAAACATACAAATCTAAAGACATACCATACTCTAGATAACTAAACAAGCTCCATATTGAACCTTTAAATAAATCAATGAATGAACCAAATACTACTAATATCTATCCCCGAGAATGAATAACCAATACAAGCACAAATTAAGTTCCATTGAGAAGTAAAGGTAAACACAAGATAATAGAGAAAATATAGAACAAAAACGTCGTTATAATCCAAAGGAAATAACGTAATCAAAAGACACAAATTATAGTTCCATAACAAACAAACTAAGGAAAATAGAAACACAAAAATCAATAATGATAAAATAAAACAGTATGAAAAACTATCACATTAGCAGTATATACCAATCCAAAAGCACTAACAGGTAAACACCACCTCAGATACTAAACCAAATATGCAATGATTATATCCTTATCAGTTGTGTCCTCTTTCGCAGAAGGAGAGCCAGAGCTAGGCTACCGTTTTTTTGTCCAATTCTTGCGATGAATGCAAAAGAGAGCTTCAAATTTCACTTGTTATTGTGAGAAATACAAGTTGTAATCACAAGGCTAGAGGAACCTTGCATACGTTCTATTAGATCTCCAGTTTTGCTTTTAAAATCCAACTGATCCATGTGATTCCTTAAATACTCCATACTGATTTATGGGAGATAAATTGAAAGATGACTTTGAGATTATGAAAGAGAGATTAAAGGATTTGCCAAAAATTTGGAAGAGGAGAGACTTTCGACCAAAGTTTTAATTGAAAGGTAAATCTTACAACTAAAAAAAATAAAAAAAATTAAAGTGTTTGTTTGGAAAGAAAATAATAGAAAGATGATAGATGATTCTTCTCATTAATTATGAAAATTGCATTCCAAATTTATAAATGTACTCTATATTTATAGAGTAAAAGAATCTTAAAAGGGATTGATTACATGTGATTACATCACTAAACTAGCACTTATTTCTATGTAACAAACTTTGGAGTGAATCTACTACACAAAAGCCTATTGTAACTATAACAATATCAACATACGTGTGTGCACTGGCTACACTTGATTGCATGTGCACATACACATTATTGGTTGTGCTGATATGAGTTGCATTGGCTTGCATACCACGCATAACACATATGTGTTTATAGCTTTAGGAACATCCTGCATAACACTTATATGTTCATTGTTTCTTACTAGAACATCATCAGCACCTACACTTGAATAAGTCACCTGCATTGAGTAGCCAACACTTGACTATCCTTGTCATTAATGCTCACTTCATTAGCTATCTTATCATTTGTATGATCAACAACCACATGATCATATTTACCTTACACATGACTAGCTTGAATAACCCCATCAACCTTACTTTCATCATTAATCTTAACACCTCCGTTCAAATTAAATGGCATGAGCATGACACTTAATTTACTTTATAGAAACACAAAATAAGCCATTGGCAAAGCCTTTGTCAACTTGTTTGTTGGTTGCTCAATAGAAGGGATATATTCCACAACAATGAGCTTGGCTTAAACCTTTTATCACACAAAATAAAAGTCTAACTTGACATGTTTCATACGAGAATGAAGAATTGGAATTGACTGCAAGTTGAACAATACTCAAATTATCACATCAAATCATAGGGATTTTTGGCAAAAAAATGTGTAATCCATGAAGCAATCCTTGAGTCCACACAATTTCGAAGGTTGTATTTGTAAGGGATCGATATTTAGCTTCAGTGCTTAATCATGACACTAAAGCTTATTTCTTAGAGAGCTAAAAAATGGGATTAACACCCAAATACACCACTATTATAGGTATGGATTGTCTATCATCAAAATAAAAGCCCCAATCATCATTTACAAATCATTGAAGAATAAGCTAATACAAAGATCTAATGAGTAAACCATGACAGATTGTACCCTATTGGTATCTCAAAATTTGTTTAACAACCAACCATTGTGGCTCTCAAAGAGCTACCATAAATTGGCAAGCTTTGTTCACTACAAAAGAGAGATCTAGCCAAGTGATGATGATGTACTGAAGGGCCCTAATAATGTTCCTATACAGTGTGGGATTATGGAAAATCTCACATTCTCTTTCACTCAAAGCGTAGTTAGTGAGCATAGCAATGGAGATGGGTTTGCAATACTCCAATTTTGCCTTAATTAATAATTATTTGATGTACTTTTTCTACGTAAGAAAAAGATCACCATTATCAAGTTTATTAACTTCAATGCCCATAAAGTAACTCAATGGATCCATATAGTTCAAGGCAAGTTGTGTGTGTAAAGTTGAAAAGAGAGTTCGAATAACCTCTTCATTGTTATCTGTGATGATAATGTCAACATACAATAAGAGATAGACGATGAAGGTAAAAATACTTGAAAAAATAAAGAAAAATTAGCATTGGATATCAAGAATCCATAGCACATAAAGCTTTATTGAGGGTAACAAACTAGGCCCGCATAGCCTATTTCAAGTCATAGATGACCCTTTGTAATTTGCATACATAATTGGGATAGTGAGGGTGTTCAAACCCTTTGGGCTATTGCTTGTAAAATATTTCTTGCAATGTACTATTTAAAAATGCATTATTGATGCCCAATTTATGTAACCTATAACCATTAGATAGTGAAAAGTAATTATTATGTGATTGGTGGCCTATTTAACCATATGACAAAAGGTTTTTAAAAAATTATAACTAAGCACCTGTTTATACCCTTGAGCTACTACTTTAGATTTTCTCTTGTCTAAGAGACCAGAGGCAAGCTTATTAACATGAAAGATCCATATACTAACAATGATGGTTCTATTGTAAGGTGTAAATACTAGCACCCAAGTGTTATTTTAGATTAAAGCATTGAATTATATCTTCATGGACTTAAACCACTTAGCATTGGATAAAGCTTGCTTAATTGATGAAGGTTATGTTTCAAATAATTCAACAAATCCCTTCATATATGCCTTTTGTTTAAAAACACTTTTATTGGACCTTGTGACCATTGGATAAGCATTGACAGTGGATGAATGAACAATGGACTCAATTTGTGATGTATAAGAAGGAGTTTGAGGTAAAGAAGCAAAAGAAATGATAGAGTAATGATTGATAGGAATAAGATCATGCTCTAAAATAGGTATAACATTGGAATTATGCATCGAAGAAGTTAGAACAGAAGATTCCAAAGGTGATGGAATAGAGGAAAACATAGGTGTTGATAAAATAGGTAACGAAGTTGAACTTGAAGGAGAAGAATGAAGACAATGTTCATTTAGTGAAACATCAGTGGTGATTTTATTTAACACAGGAGTAATGACATGTAAAACTGTTTTCACTTGTTGAAAATCAACCGAAGAATAAACAAATTTAGAAATAATAATATTGGTGTTAAAAGGAAACACATTCTTATGCAATATAACATCTCAACTTAAGTAATGGCTTCCGTCATTGGAAAAACATTTGTAGTCTTTGTGTCTGAGGCTGTACCTAAGAAAGGTACGAGCATGAGACCTGTTTTTCAATTTGTGAGAAGTATATGACTTAAGCAAGGAAAATACAAGTACTCAAACACTTTAAAAAAATTATAATTTGGTTTTACATCAAAAATTATCTCCAAAGGAGATGAATTATCCAGAATTGAACTAGCAAGTTGATTAATAAGAAAAAACATTTGAAAAGAGTGCTTGATCCTAAAAAACAAGAGGTAATAATACTTGACTTAATATTGCTAGCCCCAAATATACTTTATGGCTATGTTTCCTTTCGACAATTTCATTTTGTTCATGTATGTGAAGATAAGATGTGTGATGGATAATACCACACTGATTAAAGAAAGAAGCAAGTGAATGAAACTCACCTCTCCATTCACTTTAGAAAACCTAAATTTTGAAATTTAGATTGAACTTTAAATTGCATAAATGATTGATAAGCAGCATATTCAATCTTTAAAAAATAAATCCATGTAAAACAAGAGAAAATATATGTGAAATAAATATAATATTGATGTCCATTTGAGGAGGTCACAAAGGACACTCAAATGTCATAATGAACAAATTCAAGAGGTTGAATAACTTTGTGGAAGGAAGCAAAAAATGAAAGTTTATGATTTTATTATTATGATAAGTAACACATAAAGAATTACAATCATTACTAGTAGAAGAAAAAAAGAATCTTGTATTGATTTAAGGCTGTATTGGCAATAAAAAATTATGCATGACCCAATTTCTGGTACCACATAAAAATATCAACAACATTGGCAACATAAGAAATAGTTTTATTTAAAAAATTAGTAGGCATCTTATCAATAGGAGACATGAAATTGCATTTTGGTTTTCCTTGCACAGTGTGAGATCAAACTTGTACAAACCATCATTGAGTGTGCCTTGGAGCAACATCCCACTATGGTATTTTCCTTAACATAACAAGAACTAGAATGAAATTCAAAGAAAACTAAATTATGTTTTGTAAATTGAGACATACTAAGTAAGTTTTTAGCAATGTTAGAGACAAGAAGCATGTTATTCATTTTTAATGTTCTATTAGGAGAAAAATTATAATTAAATTGATTATGACATATATTAGAAATAGACAATTTATTACCATTATGTTCTATTAGAGATTGAGTACCTATATAAGGTTGAGTCGAAGCCAGATTGCTTGGATCAACAATCACATGGTGACTTGCTTCAGAATTAGGGAACTAAGAAAGTTCATAATGAATTGAATAAGGCATATGTGCCAAAACTTAAGTTGGATATTTCATAGATCCATAGGCTTGATTTACAAACAGAGAATGAGACATAGGTATAGGTAGCAAGCCAGGTGCATTATTAATGAGAGGTATAATAGGTGATTCTACACCACTAACTTGTGCAAGCATAGCATACATTTGTTGTTGTAATGGTCGTGATGGTTGTAAAAAGGTTGACAACTGACTAGGATTGTTGTAACATGATATGTTGTTATTGTTATTATTTTGATTAGGTTGAAAGTTTCAATCATACCTAAACCAATAATTGAAAGCCATGTGTCCAAACTTTTTATATACTTGACATTGAGGCTCCTTACCAGATCGATCTCTACCATAGCCAAATCCCCTACAAAAATTGTTGTTCATATTGAAGCCTTGAGAAGCATCTATAACATTCTCATAAGGTTTTACACCTTGTTGATTGTGATTTGCAACAACCAGTTGTTGCAATTTGATATTGTATCATTATTCATAAATGAACCTTTAATCATAAAATCATTCCTTGTTGCTACGTTTACACTAGGCAGTGGTGAGAATATTGTTGCTCTTCTTCTCTCAGTTTTGCTCGGATAACTCAATAACAACGATTTTGCATCATCAACGATTGTCTTATTTATTAACATATTTTCAGTTAGCGTAAAGAACACACTATCAAAGGTTTCATCAAGAGCTTCTAAAACATACATGATTTTTTTCCTTTTTTGTAACTGTGCAACCAATTGCTTCTAATTCACCCCAAAACACTTTAATCTTGAGAACATAACCGTTTACTTTTAGATTTCTTTCTTAAAATTTTAAAATTCTTCTTTCAATTGGATAATTTAAGCTTATGATTTGGAGGCAAAATTCTTCCTGGGCATACACCAAGCTTCCATTGATGTTTCAAAGCCAGCTACTTGTTTCATGAGTTCATCGATCATGCAGTTCATCAACTAGCACCCGAGTATAACATCTTGCCTCTTCCAGTGCTTGAACTCATCTTTAACAATTTCATTTTTAAGAAATTTTTCCCGTGAATCATTGAGAACAAAACTATCTAACTCTAAGCTTCTTAGAATTTTTAAAATCTATGATTCCATATGGTGAAATTACTATTATCGAGCTTGATTGAAAGTAAAACATTATGAAAAGAGAAAATTCCATGTTGTTTATTGGTAATCAGTGCAAGATTAGGCACTTGTTATTGAACTACTTCTGGTAGTTCAACCATTGAAACTTTTCTTGATAACCAGAAGCTAGCACAACTTCTATGCTGTGATACCATGACAAGTATTGAAAGAAAACTAAAATATTTTTTTGGAAGGAAAATTGGAGAAAGTTGATGAGTGATACTTCTCATGATTTGTGAAAATTGCATTCGAAATACATTGATGTACTCTATATATTTATAGAAGAAAAGAATGTTAAAATGAGATTAATTACATGTGATTACATCACTTGACTAACACTCATTTCTATGTAACAACTTTTAGAGTGATTCTACCACACACAAGCTTATTGTAAATATTGTGTGAACATTAGTCCTTTAACAACATCATCATACGTGTGTGCACTGGTTGTACTTAATTACATGTGCACATGTGCTACATTGGATGTGCTGACATAAGTTGTAATGGCTTGTACACCAGGCACAACACATGTGTGCATATTGGTTGTAACTTTAAGAACATCTTGCACAACACTTATACATTCATTGCTCTTGCTTCTTGCTAGAACATCCTCAGCACCCAAGCTTGAATAAGTCATATACACTGCATCAACAACACTTAGATTATTCTTACAACAAATGCACACTTGATCAACCACCTTATTATTTGTATGATCAACAACCACGTGATCATCTTTGCCTTGCATATGACTTGTTTGAATAACCCTATCAACTTTACTTTCATCATTAATCCTCACAAGCTTAACAATAACAAAAGATTTAGTTTGAAAGTCTCTTAGAAAGATATAGAGTTAATAGTGAAGAAGTTTATAAGTCTCTATCTTTTTCCTATGTCAATATTTGATTTGTGCATTTGAGTTTTAATTTTGATTATCCTTCACTTTTGTACTTAATTATTGTTATTGCATTGTATTTTCTTATTGTTGAAATTAAACATTTATTTTTTTTGAACTTTGAAAAAATATATATTATGTTAAATAAATGTCCCATTATTTAATTAAATTTATTTTTAACTACTTTTAATAAAAAAAAATATGTTTTTTATTTTCTTACTACATTAAAAAAACATATTTTTAGTACTTTAATTCTTGCATTAAATAATAATAAGTTTTTAAAATAACTAGCCTAAATATATTAAATTCGTTAGCAAAAGATAGTTGGCTAAAAATAATTGAATAAAATGCTTTTGAAATTTGGGACTGAATATAAAAATCAATTTCAGTTAAGCAAGGCTTTTTATTATTAGTACTATTATACTTCGATTCAAGCAGTAAACTTTACTCCATGGTATATGTTGTAATAAAAAATTCAAACTATTAAAAAAAAAATGCGTCTTACTGCGTAAGCCACATTTTTTTTAAATTTTTATTATAAATAAATATATGAATGGAACCCTACTTAACTAAGCATATAAAAGTTAATAAGAATAATGAATATTCTAATTTTAAAATATTTACTCAATGAAAAAGTAATTATAATATTTATAAATTTATTATAATATTATTTTTAATCTTTATTACTTTCATTTTTCTAACATTTTTTTAAAATTCAAATCATTTTATCTAATACTTTATATTTTCAACATATTTTATTATATTATATATTTATTTATGTCACTTAATTTTTTATTTAAAAAAAACTCATATATCTCTATTATTATTATTATTATTAATTAATTAATTAAGTTTTAATATTATGTAAAAATTTACAAAAATTATTTACTTTAAATATCAAAAATTTAATCAAATAAATAAAACATCCTAATATTATATTTAATTAACTTATAGTTCTCAATATCTCTAACAAAACATTCCTCGAGCTAGCACTATTACAAAACTGGGTATATAAGTCGATACGTAAAGTCGGTTTTTTCCAAAAACCGACTTTAAATTAGTTTAAAGTCGGTTCGATGTCGGTTGACGTGGCGAACCGACGCTACACCTGGACGTAGCGTCGGTTGACGTGGTGAACCGACGCTATCCACGTAGCGTAGCGTCGGTTGACACCTAGAACCGACGCTATCCACGTAACATAGCGTTGGTTCGACACGTCAACCGACGCTACACACGTGGATAAATATTTTCTCTTCTTTCTTCCCAGACAGAAACTATTTTCAGCGTTCTAGAACTCTAAAAAATCGAAAACCTCCTCCTCCATTTCTCCTCCACTCTTTCTCATTTTTCGGCTACCTACGACTACCATTTCCAATATCGATTAGTGAGTTTTCTTCCTCTCTAACTAATCTTTTAGATTCCCTATTATTCATATTTTTTTCTGTTATTATGTGTTATTATTTATATGTATAGATTGTTGTATTATATATGTAGGTTTCTATTATAACATAAGGAGAAGAATATGACGATCTTGAATAAAATAGAACAAAACCATGGTAATTTTTCTGTTATTAATTAATATTTTATTTTTCAAATATTTGTATTATTTGAACTATTTGCTAAACTGATATTGGTTTTTTTTTTCTGCTCGAATACAAGTTGAATATGAATAAATTTAAAAAAAAACAAAAAAAGTTAAAGTCGGTTCATCGCGTGAACCGACTTTAAACGTAAAGTCGGTTCACTGAACCGACTTTACACTTTAAATTAGTTTAAAGTCGGGTTTTAACCGACTTTAATGCTCTTTTTTGTAATAGTGTAGTCCCTGTTCTTAAAGTAAACACCGGATCTAACATTTTAATTCAAGAGGAGTATTATATAAATAGAAAAAATAATATTATTTACTTTTATTTACTACTTGTAAATTATTGAAAAATATATTATATGTATTTTATATAAATATAAATATATTGAATTTATAATTTATTTTTTATTAATAAAACTTAAAAATATAAATATAAATTCATTTAATGTATATAATTTTATAAATATTATTAGTTTCGCGACTAAGAGAGAATAATTTCTAGACGAGAAGGAATCATTTCTGTAAAAATAGTACAATGCCGAAAAAATTGCTACAAGCTAAGCTCCATTTCGGGTATATTGCCGTAGCCAATCTTTCCCCTTTCAGCTTTCAGTTAAAATACCGCGGTTGCCGTCTGCTATAGTACTCTCTGTCTCTCACCAATTAGTAGTTGTTACCGATTATATTATAATTACTCATTTATTATATATTATATATTTATATATTTTTTTAAAATGTAATTGCAGTCCATCAATTATACTACTTTTTATCTTTATTAAGCATAATATATTTATTTTAAAAAAAATAATTACACTAATCTTATATTTTATTAATCTCAATTATTATATCATTACTTTATATTATGAATAATTTCTGGGTTGCAAAATTATATACGATTATGAAAATGGTTTCATTTTAATCAATTAGATTTTAAAGTATTTTCTAGTTTTACATCTTTATAAAAATGTGTCAATTAAGAATAAATAATATTATTTTAATTAAAATTTTATATTTTACTCTTAAATGATTACAATGATATAAAATAAGAGCCATTAATAAATATAAAAATGAAATTTAGTATGAATTTATTTAACAAAAAAGATCAACAATAATAATATTATAACTTGAAATTTTTTGCATACATATTTTTTATTTCAAAAATAAAATATTAAAATAAAAATAGTGATAATAACCAAATATTAAAATGAATATTTTATGAAAAAATATATTAATTATCATTTCATCATTGTTAAAAAAATTAATTTTAATTATTTTGTAGTAAAGAATAATTTTTTAATAATTTTTTTAAAAATAATACTATTTATATATCTTTAATTAACTCATTTTTTTTAAGATATTTAATCTAAGAACCCGGAGTTCATGTGACCCGTTGGATCACATTTAAGTCAGCTTCAAATTATATTTAACAAAAGAAAACGAAATTCAATTCCATCTTACATGGACAAATTGTATGCATATTTTAAGTTTAGCAAATTATTGTACACATTATTTAATTTGTGAATGTTGAATTGAACTTTAAAATGTAAAATGTAATATTTAAGTATTTACGAGAAAACTTATAAATATATAATAAATTATATTGTGAAATATAAATTAATATATATATTAATTTGAGTGTGTAAGAGAAAAAATTTCTTTTTGAGATGGATTGTGAAAGACTTATGCTATATATATTTCATGTGCACAGAGACAAAAGGGAGGGGATAATTAGGATTGGTAACGACTCGTCGTCTCGATAAATTTTTATAATGATAAATATTTTATTAAACAATTTAAAGACTTCTAGATTGATAAAATTAAAATTTTGATATCTTATTGTAATAAAATTATTTATTTTTATGTGTAAGTTAATAAAAATATGATAATTTATTTATTAATGTTAAATATCACAAATTATAGTATTTATTTAAACTAATATGTCATTTTTTAATTGATAAAAATATCTATTTTATAGGACTTAATTGATGCAAAATGAGATCACATGTAATAAGATGCCAATCAATACATGAATAGTATGTTTTATCTAGATTGATACTTAAATCATTTTATTGTGTATTTGTTTTATCTTTATGGAAACACTTCGTACTTTCTCTCTCTTATTGTTTTATTATTATATAATATAAATATTTAATAAATTATTCTTATTATAATTACATATGCATTATTTTAAGAAGTATTTTTCTTTCGATCATCTTCTACTTAACACGTGTTAACTAGTTGATTATCGATGAATATATATTATTATATATGAAACACTACCTATAATTTTAATTATTTACGTGTATTTTAAAATTAAATTTTAAATATATCCACTTAAAAATAAATTGCGCTGTCTACGCCTATGTAACAAGTTCATATATAGTCAGATTGGTTCTTGAGCTTTTCTGGTTGAAGGATATATTATTTAGATAAAGGGACTAGAACCTAGTCACATGGGTCATCAATTATGTGACTTATTTTGACTATGCTTTTTTTATTAATAACGATGCGTTTTTGATTCATAACTATGCTTCGTACTATCCTATGATTCTTATCTTACTTTAACTTGTTACATAATATCTCCGATAACTTATTGTCAATTAATAGCTTGACAACCACTCATGACTTGCTTTTTGGGCTACGAATTCTCAGCAACTAGGCAAAAAATAAATATTAAATAATTTGTTGGGCTGGATTTTGAAACATATATATTTGAAAAAAAATAACTCCTTTTAAAATACTTTCAATATTATTGGTTTTTTATTTTTAATTTTTATAAAATTTTAAAGTTATTATTTGACTCAACTTTCATAATTTCTCGTAATACTCATTAGGTTTATGTCATATTACACCATGACTTTATGTAATTCAAAGACGTCACATGATCGAGTATCCTACAGTCGTATACGAAACATTGATTTCTCAGTCTTATTGAAGATATATATGCGTGAAATTAAGTATAGTAAAATTATTATTATGTGTGGTTTACAAAAAAAAATAAAAAATTAGTATTTAAGAATATGAGTTGTAGTAGTATTTTGTTGCCAGATAAAGTGTGTTAAACTTAACATTTTTTCCATTTTAAGTTGTGAACAAGTAGGTATAATTACATTTACAGGAGTGAATTCTTGTGGTTAGGAAATTGTTAGCGTGTAAGCCTGCGTTGTCGAACAGCTAGCTATAGCTAGTTCAAGTTGTTATTGTAAAAGTTAGGTTTGGATAAAGAGTTGCTGTTATCTCGTGAAATTTGGTAGTTAGAAATAATCCTATCCCATCTGCTTTTAGTAACAAGTAGTCTCACGGGTACACAAGTTATTGCTGTATATCACTTAAATCTATCAGACTCTTACAACCTTGTTTACAGAACGAGAAGTGGTGTATATATGCAATATGCATGCATGTCTGTGTCAAAAGTGATTACTAAGGAGAAGTAGTATACTTTTTTTTTTTTTTTTATAAAACTTTCATTTTAATACATTTTTATATTACGAAAGTACGTACTACATTGCATTATTTTAAAAGGTAATTCTATGTCAGATTAATTTTTTTTCTAATCCCGAAGTAATATTTTTATTTTTGAAACGAATTTTACAACACTGTAATAAAATTTGAGTTTTGATCTAAAAATAACAATTATCATTAAAAAGTATAGAACTAAAGTTTCACTGGAAAAAAAAAACTACGATACTATTTACCTCCAAACCCTGTAATTCTTCACTTATTTTTGTTATCTATATCAGCTACTATATCAGCACTAGGGTCGTGAATAATTGAGTTTAATTTTCATGTTAAAGTTGAATCCATATTAATATCATTGATTCTTAAAAAAATAAGAACCAACATAAATCAATAAATTTAAAAAATAATTCAAATCTAGTTTGGTTCGGTTTAGGTTGTATTTTGTTTAATAATTTTGTGACAATTTTTTTTTCACTTTTTGACTATTAGTTTTGTTTAATAATTTTTTTTAGCTTTTATATTAAATTTTTTAATATTTTCAATATTAATTTGTTTATAATTTTTAAATTTAAAGATTTTAAATATCAATCACTTACCTAATTTATTTTAGTTCAAGTAATTACAATTCAAAGTTACAAAATTAGAATATAGTTCTAAGAATAAATAACATTGTCAAATGTTATTAATGATTCATTATTCATATATTAGTCATAAAGTGTAAGAAAAATAAAAAATAAAAGCAAGACAAATAAAAATGACTTATCATTTGTTAATTTTTATATCCAAAATATCCATAAAATTAAGTAATTACTTGAGAGTTTGAAGAAACTTAGAAAACCCTAAATTATATTAAAAATAATAATTATATAAATAAAAATATATAGATTGTTTCGGTTTTTATAAGTTCTTAATAAATAAAAATTTAACCACTGGAGTATAAAAAAAAAATCTACACAAACCAACTAAATAAAAATATATATATATATATTGAATTAGCTTAATTCAAATAGTGTGAATTAAGTTACTTCCAATAAACTTTACCCCCTTAAACTGAACAAACAACTCCAAAGAAAATAAATCACAAACCACGACTTTTGGGCAGTGCCATGCATTTGTTTTTTTTTTTTTTTCCTTTTCGAATATGAGCAACTGGAAAGGAGGCAAAATTACCTAGGTTCATGAACCTAAGGAGTACTAGCTGGCACACTAATTGGTGCATTTCTTCCTTTATTACGGCTGATGGGCATGAGGCAATTTGTCGATCCCTGGTTTCAAAAAAATAAAAGTGATTTAGGTGTAGTTTAAATATAAATGTTTGGTTTATATAAGTTTCATTTATATTTATATTCTTATTAATTATTATATATTATAAATAACTTTTAAAATGAAAAAAATTATTCATTTTTTGAAAAAACATTTGCCCATGTGTGGAGTGATAGAAGCATAATTTTTTTTAGATGGGATTAAACTGTGTATATTTTAATTGGTCAAATATTAAATATAAGACTTTCAAACTAAAGATAAAAAATTATAATTTAATAACATGAATCACGTTAGAACGTATTCAAGATATAAAAAACTTAAGTCTTATTTACAATAGTATAAGTTTTTTTTTTATATAAATAGCCCAAAATTTATTATAGACATAAATTATAATTATGTATAAAGCCTACCTACGGATTATATTCGATATTTTCAATATAAAATAAATTATTTTTATTATTTTATTTATAATTATATATTTTATATAATCTATTAATATAATTATGCAATAAAGTCATTATCGTTTCTATGAAAAATAATATCATTAGAAGTAGTAATAGATAAATTAAATGTTGTAATTACTTGTGAAGAGGTTTTGTGAACGAAGATAATCTAAAAGGAAAATAGAATACATGCATGTTAAAAAAGAAATCACTATTAATATTATTAAGTTTATATTTGATTGTATAAATTCTTTTAATACTCACCTTGTATCTATGGTTTAAATTGTGAGTTGTTTTTTTTTTCTTAATTTTTAGAATCAAAATAATTTAAAAATTTAAGAAATAAAATTATTATATTCAAAATAAACTATATTTTACATTAAAAAAAAGCAATTTTGTTGCAAAATAATAGTAGTTACTCCATAATCCTTGAACATTATAAAAATAAATTGTAATTATTTCATATATGTTAATGGATTTACCTAAGCTTTATTAGAAATAAAGGAAATAAAATAGTTTATATATGAACCAGAGACTAATAAATCATTTTAGATAAAGTTTTAGAGTCTTAAGCTCGATAAAGCCTTAACCAAGACTACGCTCATGCATATGTCACACTATAATTAATACGAGTAAACAAATAATTATAAATTTATATGATTTTATTATTTCTCGTAATTTAAAATATTTTCCTTCTTTATTTGAATTTGAGATGAAAAAAATAAGAAGCTAGGTTATAGAATTCATAAGTTCACTAAATTTCTTTATTGAATGAATTCTTAACAAATGCTACTACACATCAATGTCTTATATAAAAGATGTACACACACAATACATCTCTACACACTCACACACTTATAAATCTATTAGTTAGTTATACTACATTAATATATAGTCTAATAATCCCCCTCAAATTAATAAAATTGATACGATCGTTAGTTTAGAAAGTAGATGAAGAAATTGAACAATATCATGAGAGTGAGATAGAAAACGAATCCACACTTAAAATTGTCCGTAACACAAAAAACCATTTTATACTATAAACAATCCATATTGGTGAGGTCAAGAAAAGACAAGTTGCATTGGTGGAGATATACTATTCATCGAATTCTTCAAAAAACCATGGACAATAATATAACTCAAAAAATAGACACTATACCAAAAATATCCTTTAATAGTGCACATTGTACCCTACGAAATGGTTTCCACAACACATGGATGAACATTGTTTATTAGGATGTTATCGTAGATGTAATATCTAAGTCAACGTTTTTTTCTTATTGTCTAACTTTAATGAGAACTTTGTTAAAATGATACAATAATTTGTATAAAAACTTTCGCAACATGAATCACACGTTGTATTAAATGTTTTTACAATAAACACATATATTGTCGTTGAGTCGTTCTACAACATAATATGTATGTTGTTAATTAATAGTTATACATCGTACATTGTTTATTATAGTTTAACATTTCTATGACAAATAGTGTATGTCGTCATTATATTATTTCTACAACGACGTACTCATGTGTTGTTATTATATATATTTCACAATATATATATAAATATTCTTATTTAGCACTTATGAATGTAATACAATAGTATGCTTATATCAATATACATTTATATATCATAGTAATCTCACTTCACTTCATAATATAGAAATAAAATTCATGTATAATTTAAACAAATAATGGTTATAACTACATTACTACAATACATACATGTAGTTTGTGACATTTAGCCTCGATTTTATTAATAAATCGAGGTCATAGAGTTTTGGCCTCGATTTTTAAATAACCGAGGCCATAAGTATATCATATCAATTTTTTTTACACTAAACACCAAATTTTTCTATAATTTTTTTTCTTTTTATCTTTTTTTTTCACTCCTAATAACTCTCCTCTTTATTACTACCAAAATTTCTCTTTTTTCCCACTTATTTTCTCTGCTCAAACCCTACCAAATTTTCTCTTTTTTCCTCCACTTAATTTCTCTTCTCAAACCCTACATTAGTGTCGTTCAAACCATTTTTCCTTATTTTGTGTTTGTTTCTCTCAAACCCTACATCATAGCCGCTTAAACCATTTTTCCTTATTTTTCGTTTGTCTCTCTCATCTCCTTCTTCTCTCTCTTTTCCCTCGTCTCTCTCATCTCCCTCGTCTTATAAATATGTTTGTGTTCTCAACTTTATCATATTTTGATTTAATGGTTTTAGTTTTGTTGTTTTGTGGTTGGTGTAAAGATGGAGCTTATGGATGGGCGATTTGAACTGCGAGAGGTTTAGAAGTTAGAGGGCCACACATATAGGGTGTGGAGTCTCGCTTGGAATCCCACGACTGGTGTTGATGGTGTTCCCTTTATTATTGCTTCTTATAGTGGTGATAAGACTTTTCGTATTTGGGAGCAGAGCCACTCTTCCTCTTCTTCATCTTGGAACTGCAAGGTTCGTTTGTTCCTTCATTTAAATTCTTTTATTTTCATACATTTATGTTGTTTTTGGTTACTTATAATATTTTGGGAGAATTAGGAGATGTAATTTAAGTTTCTTTAGGGTTTTAAATTATGAAGAGCAATATTTTGTGCGATAATTAAAAAAAAACTTTTTGTTAGGTACCAAATATAGTTTCTTATGCAACTATTATTGATGGGCTCTATGAGTATAAATTGCTGGAAAAGGCTAAAGAACTTTTCTTGGAAATGAAAGGTAGGGGGATTGTCCCCAATGTAATTGTTTATAATTATTTGATACACGGTTTTTGCTACGAAGGGAATTTGAAATATGCTAAAAGCTTGTTGAACGAGATGGTAGAAGAAAGTGTTCATCCTAACGTAGTAACCTTTAACATCTTAAACCAGATGTCTGTGCTTGTAGTTTCGATGTGTTGATTAAGGGATATTGCAACAAAGTTGAGGATAATATAAGCCTTGAACCTCTATTGGGAAATTATTAACAAGGGTGTTAAGCTTTCAATAAGAATATATATTTCATTGTTAGCTGGTCTTTTCAAGGCTGGTAAGGTCGACGATACACAATATTTTTAACGAGATGTAAGTTCATGGTGTGGATACTTGCAATACCATCACCAACATATAATTTTTTCAGTTTACTAGTAAGGCTAGTAAGGAATTGTTTTTGACATCCTTGGGTTTCTGAAATCCCAGTATCATCACCAATGTATAATTTCTTAGTCTTATCTGTTTTTTTGTCTCACATATGGGTTAGAAAATTAAAAATTTATCCAGATTTCTGGCATTCATTTTCAACTATTGATTGAAGTCCCTTTTTGAATCAAATTTAGACTTGAAAACAGCATTGAGAAACAAAAAAAATATGGAAAATCAGCACCTCTACAACCATTAACAGAAATCCAGTGCATTTGACGGGTGCTTGTGCTGGTGTCGGGTGTTGGTGCTTGGCGCATAGGTTGACCTTCAGTTTTTATTCCTATTTTAGTAGCTCCTCGTTTTCTTTTCTTCTTGGAACTTAGATCCGTTGAGTTTAGCATCTCTTGCTCCAATGTGTTTAATATCTCTTCCTGTACTAAGTTTAGCATATCGTTTTCGATATTTGGGGTCGTACAAAATGAGACCTCTCACTTGAAATATCAATATATTTATTTCTATAATGCTTGCACTGATATTAGTTAAACTTTTCTCACTCTTTCTTTTATTTTTCTTGGTAACCTTGATTTTAAAAGTAAAAAAAATTATGAAAAAAGACTGGCGACGTTTGATTTATAGAATATAATCAAAATAAAAATGAAAATGAAAATGGAATAGAATTGAAAGAAAACATTTTTGTTTTGTTTGACCACTGAAATAAAAAGAAGAATCAGTATTATAGTGTTTGGTTTACCACTATAATGAAATGAAAAGTATTGTATATTATCTTAATATCCTTATATTCAGTAAAATTTAAATAATATCATTTAATTATTATTATTTTTGTCAGATAAAATATATTATTAAAATCATTATTTTTCTAAATAATTATTACTTAAAAATAAAATATATTATTAAATTATTATTTTTCTAAATAGGGTTTAGGGTTTTAAGGTTAGGGATTTGTGATTTATGGGTTAAGGTTTAGGATTAGGATTAAAATTATTATTTTTTCTAAATAGGGTTTTGGGATTTGGGGTTTAGGGTTTAGGGTTTAGGGTTTAGGGTTTATGATTATATTTATGGGTTAAGGTTTAGGGTTAAAATTAATATTTTTTTTAAATAGTTGGGATTTAGGGTTTAGGGTTATATTTGTAGGTTAAGGTTTAAGATTAAAATTATTATTTTTCTAAATAGGATTTAGGGTTTTGGCATTTGAGATTTGGGGTTTAGGTTTTAGGGTTATATTTGTGGGTTAATGTTTAGGGTTAAAATTATTATTTTTTAAATATGATTTAGAGTTTTGGGATTTAGGATTTAGGGTCTAGGGTTTATGGTTATATTTGTGAGTTATAGTTTAGGATTAAAATTATTATTTTTCTAAATAGGGTTTAGGGTTTAGGGTTATATTTGTGGGTTAAGTTTTAGTGTTAAAATTATTATTTTTCTAAATAGGTTTAGGGTTTTGGGATTTATGATTTATGGTTTAGGGTTATATTTGTGGGTTACGGTTTAAGATTAAAATTATTATTATTTTAAATAGGATTTAGGATTTAGGGTTATATTAAGATAGGAATAAAATCATGATTTCTTAAAGAGTAAAAAGAATTATGATTCCTTCTTTTTTAAGAATCGATTTCGTTCTATTCTTACTTTTTAATCCAATCAACCAAATATGCACTATTATAAACTTTAATTAGGAATTACCTGATAAAAATTCGTTAAAAAATTGCATAAAAATAAAGTGATCATGTCTTGACATGCATCTTTTATCTTAATGCATGTTTAAAGAGTAAAAAGTAAGCTGTGAGTAACACAAGATACAAATAGCACACAAAATTTTCCGCAAAAACTTATTTGAAAATATTAGATGTAAGTAAACATAACAATGGTAAACAAACCAAATAATTAAGTAATACCTCCAACAAACAAGAAGACAAAACTAAGAAGTAAAAATAGTATAAAAGGTAAGTAATGACAAAATTGAAAATAAATTCTAAAAATGTTGTATAATATTAAATATTAAAAGAAAGTGACTAAGGCCGTAAAGGTCAGCTAAATTTCCTCCAGTACTGAGGCAGAATTCTTGGTTGGTTCCACAGATAGGTGAATGCAAGCTAATAATAATAATAATAATAATAATAATAATAATAATAAAAGTTCTATATTTATTATTCTACATCCGATCAGAGTGCATAGTCTTTAATGAACTAGTATTTAAAAGTTGACGGTTTACCCAAACCAAAAGATGAAAGCACCCTTAGAAGATCATATCCTATGCTCTTGAAAATTTGTTATGCCTTCTTCCTACAAAACATTTATAGAAAAAGAATGAAAAATAATTAATTGAAACATAAAACAAACAAATACAGATGAAAAAAAATAAATATAGTGCATTGCATGTGGACAATCTCCATAAAGAAGGCTTATATATAATTAATAAATGGATCGTGTAGAAGATAATTTTATACTAGTTTGAAAGAGTGAGTGGATAATATAAACTAAGTGAAAGGAATACACATCCACTCCCAACTACAATTTACTATATATATATGTGTGTTTTTTTAACCACATTTATCATGAAAAAACATGACCACTCTACCAAAAGAAATCCATCAATTTGACAACCATTGATTCCAGTTGTAAGTTTCACACTATATAGAAATGTTGAAATCCCATTGGTAAAATGCATTCCAATTTCAACTAGTTATACCCAAGTACATGAACAGATCAATTTATTAATAAACCAATAACAGATTGTGTTCAAATGTAGTCAATCTCAATTTTTAAAAGGGGCCTAAAGGTTTACGAAAACCAAAGCATGAACCTTCATGCACTGTAGAGTTAAACCACTACTCCTAACACTAATTCAGTAAAGACAAACTAAGAAAAACATAATGCCTAGTTAAATGGCAGCATAAAGACCTCAAATAGTTGTCTTTTAAGTTTTAATTGAAGGAAATACTAATTTAGTAGCCACATAATAATTAAAAAACACACACATAAAATAAAGTAAAACACATAAATTAATACATTGGTTGTCAATGCAACCTAAGGATAATTAAAATGAAATTAAATGAGAATTAAATTTGTTATTAAAATGACTATTAATTAAGATGCACGGTAAGTAAATTAAATCCTTCAATTTATTGTCGGTTTTCACGTAGTATTAGAAAAGAGCAATCTCATTTAAGTACAAAACATTTTATTACCTGATGTCATACATGGATTGACATGGAAGAGCAATTGCAAAATATACAACTATTATCTATATATTTTAACTGCATCTCTGCTTGTCTCACCTACATTTGCAAATAAGTATTGTGCTTCACAGCCAATGAAAAAAATTCCATTTCCATCTTGATATAACATAACATCCTTGAAGTTTTACATAAAATCATATAAATTCAAATCCATATTATATTCCTTTCACAGTCTGATACCACTCACACACAATAATTTAGTTACAAGAGATTTACTTACATACAATATACCCTAAGCGCTGTTATAAAACAAAATATCACTAAGAAATGAAAAACATCTTTGCTTCGTTTTTATCATTCTCAGCTTTTCTTCATCTTCTTTACAGTGCTTTTACACTCTAAGTTTATCAGTAAGTATATTCATTTCAGCCCCAAAACCAATTATATTCAATATCTCCATAATCCCCTCACAAAACTAATAAATTGGTTTGAATTGATATCTCAAAAATAAATAAATAAATAAATAAACTGGTTTATATTGATTATTTCAAAAAAAGTTGACATACCACCTACAAAAAGTTCAAGCCTTTCTTTATCTCAAAAGATATGGTATCTTAACCACTCAATAACGATTCCATCACAAACTTTAAATAATCTTTAATGCTATGATACCATTTTAGAATTCATAAATTCATTACGTCTCTTTATTGAATGAGTTATTAACAAATACACTCACACACTTGTAATTCTATTAATTAGTTACACTACATTAAGATACACAATAATATTATATTGTTTAATATTAGATTTGAAGAATTATTTTATTTCAATTAGATTTTTTTTGTTTTTTTATCGTTGCAAATCAATTTGAAACTTGGAAAAACTAACTATGAACCACAAAATGGAGATCGAATGTTGAAGTAAATCTTTATCTTAATACTTATTGTGTGTAATTTTGTATATTCCATGTGTTAAATAACGAATGATTTGTGTTAATAAAAAGTCTTATAGAGATTCATAATCAAATACGAAATTTTTTTATAATTATAAAGCGATAGCATAAATCTTTTCTAAATTTCATTTCTTGTTATTGATTAAAGTATGGAAGGATCAAAAATCATCTACAGACTTAAAGATCTATTTCATCTTATAGATTCTCGGAGGATAATTCATCTTGATATTTATGAAAAATCAACATTAACAATATTGAAAGGCTATATTCGGTGGAATGGGACATAAAATCAACTTTTCTTGATGAATGTGTGCCATTTATATAAATGAACGCATTAGCTGATCACTGATGTGACTCGCCTTTCAGTGTAATTCACTGAATGAGAACTGTAGCTTTTGGTATTAAGGAGTCTCTATTATACACAATTTTATTATTTAATCAAAATTTAACCTTATCATTTTAATTATATAACAATTTGTTATTAGGTGGGTTATTGCTAAATCATTTTTTGCTGCATGCATATCATATTTAATATAAATTTTAAAAATTAAGAAAAATATTTTAATTGATATAGAAACAATATATTAAAGATTAATAATGCTTTTATCAATTTTTAAAATGTGTATTAAATATGACGTGGATATAACAGAAAAAAATAGTGTGATTATAATCTCGTCCTTTGTTATATTTAATTTTTTTCTTTTTAGATAAACATGTTTGCGACAAATTCAATTGTAAAAGTCTATGGTTTTTACAATATTTTTTATTATATAAGGTAATGTTTATTACATCCTATCAAAGAAGTGATATTATAATTTTTATATAATGATGTTTACTTATAAAATAAAATCATATTCTATAAAATAACAATTGTCTGGTTATGTATAAATTTTGTAACACCAAATGGTGTGTCTAAACTCTAAATCATATTTGATATTTAACTCAATTTATCAGAATTTTTAATTCTAAAATGATGTGTTTTAATTTTTTTTATCTTAAAATAAAAATAATATTTTTATAATTTTAAAATGTAAGAAAAATGTAACAATAATAGTGATTTTAAATAAATCTTTATAATAAATTATTTTGATGGGTAAGAACTACACAAAATAACTTATATTATATTTTTTTGTATAAATTATTTTATTAAAATATTTATAATCAATTTTATCTAACTGTATTATATCATTGTCATCAAATATTATATAAATTAATTATAATATTATTCGATATGATTTAGTGTAATATAATTTCTTAATCTATTGATTATAAATTCTTGATTTTTTTTTGGCATGAAAGTCAAGCCTAATTTGTCTTACAAAGGAAATTATTTTTAATAACAAACTCATAACACCTTATATAAAAAGGATTAAGACAACTAACTAAATTTTTCTTTTTCTTTTTAAATAATAATTACATATTTACATAACCACGCATATATATGGTGACGAGTTTGAGTTTCAAAATCATGTCCTCCAAGTACCTAAAAAAAACCTACACCATTACATTAGATGGCTTTTATTAAACTTGACTACATGGTCCTTTTCATGCACTTATTTAACCACTTGATTAGACGAAAGGGGCTCCAAAATTCAACGTTTTATCTAATCACACTACACAATTATGTATCAATTATTTAAATATGTTGTGTAAAAGATCTTAAAATTATAATATGTTAGTAAGATTTAATTGTTTTTAAAAAATATTCAATATATCAATTAAAATAATTAAATACATTGTTCGAACACCTTATAATACGATAAAAAATGAAATTTTGGATTTTTCTCAATTTTTTAAGAATATTTTTAATTTTTATTTATCAAATTTGATTATTAATGTATTTAGATTAATAAAAATTTTACATAGATTATATCTTTGATTTTTATTAATAAAATTGTATTTTATTTCTCAAAAAAATTTCAAGTACTCAACCACGTGACGAACACTAACCTTGAATCCCATCACAAGAAACTCTCGAGAAAATGAATTTCCTTGTTTGCCATATTTTTCGTCGGTGAAAAGTTAATTTTAAGATTAGATGGACAACTTGACAATTTACCAAAGGAAGAAAAATAAAGGTGGAGTGATTTGGTGGGATTTTAATATAGAAGTTACAACAAATGTTAACTTTAGCAACAAAGGTTTTTTTTTTTTTTAACCTTTTATATATATATATATATATATATCATTCAAAAAAATTGTTGATATTTAAATACAACCACTCGAGCAATTTTAGGAGGAATAAGCTCGACAAAGAATCTTTGCATAGTTTTAATTTATAAAGCATTTGTATGGCTCAAATCTTCTATTGCTTTACTTTTGTGAGATATGGTTAGTCATGAGTCATGACCCATGATTATGAATAAACCCAATAACAATAAGAGACCACCGTGCTTAGTGCTTAGTGCTTAAAGCTTAGTGCTTAAAGCTTAGTACAGTGGCAATATTCGTGCTGTGAATTCGTTTATAGCACGACAATTTCTTTTTATAATGCTATAAAAATTATTTGAGTGGTGATTTTACCTATATATACATTCAAAACTCTTAATTTAAGGGTGGACATGGCCTCGATCCAATTTTTATTTTTAAAAAAAATGCAAAACAGATTATTGAAACAATTGTTTATTAAAAATTAGAATGGATTAAATTAGACTAAATTAATATGTTAAGAACCAAAATAAACTACTCTTAAACAAGTATAATTCAATCTAGTTGACCAATTTGTAAGAATTTTACAGATTTAAGTATTTTATTTTTTTATATGTACAATATCACAACTTTATTTCTTCGTAGCGGTTAATAAATGTCCATATGTTATTATTAATTTGTTTTTTTCTTTAGTATATAGAAGTCTAAAAATACTAATAATTTCAAACAGACAAACATTATACAGAAATGCATAATAAAATGGGTAAAATTATATTTTATTGCATTAATAATTTAATAGCTACTATCTCTTTCATTCCTTCTTTTCTTTTCTTTTAATAGCTACAAAGAAAAACTTGTCTACCAAACAAGGTTGAACTCTGAAACTACATCTGCTTCATACTCCCATGTAGAGGAAAAAAAAAGAGAGAAACCCTTCAAAGGAGAAAGGCTTGGAACAATAAGACCCAATTAGTCAACAGAAGCACAGGTCATGAAGTATCTAAAAAAGAAAATAAATTTTTCAATTCAAGTTGATTTATTGCCTATGCAAACAAGTCTTCTAGTAGAATATTCATGTAACTTACATTATAATTTTCTAGATTTGTTCTTAACAAGAAGATTCACAAGGTGTGATGGTTTCATGTTTTCTTCACACTCCAAATACTGGAGAAAATATAAATGAAATTTTGAGGAAAGGAAGATTGAAGAAGACTTTAGCCAAACACAAGTTGAATCAATTTGATAAAGGATTCAACATATCTCAAGGTAAACGCCATAAGGTGTTTTCAAAAATGGTGATTGTTGCGATGTCTTGGAACCATTCACTGATTTGGTTTCTTCCTAAACTTGAACCCCCATTGGATTCCTCAATCCAGATTTGGAAGGATCTTCAACTACTTCAGTTTGAGTTTTTGAAAAGAGACCAGCTATACGTTGCTTTGGTAAGGGAGTAATTATGGAAGATATTTGCTTATGAAATCCCATATCCAACAGTATATCAACTACATCTAGAATCAAAACCTATAACCACTAGAGTAATCTCAATGAATATTAAAGTGTAATAATCTTATAAAGATACACCAAAATTGTAGTCAACTTCAACAAGAAGTTCAATGAAATCCTCTTCAACAAAAGTAGTGGACACAGTTAAGAGGCATGCATAGACTAATACTTACACATTGGATGAGCAATGTGTTGCTGAAAAATGTCATCCCGAAGCCTGAAAATAACATCCAAGTTCTCAACCAATATTTAACCAAATGGACATAATTAGAACTTCAACTAAAAACTAAAAAAAAAGATGTTTAGATTAGAGTAGATAATAATACTTCAGTTCTACTCATAATATAACAAATGAGAAACAATTTTAATGGTTAGGAAATAAGAATATAGACCTTAAGGCTCTTAAAATCCAAGCTTTCCATGTGTTCTATAATTTCAAATAGTGTGCTGGTGTGCCTGGTGCCTGGTGCCTGGTGCTGTATCCTGGTGCTAGTGCTGGTCACAAGCAAAAAAGAACAACAAACGTTTACCATCCTAATCCCAACTACACAGCCACTTAAGTCACATACACAATTAAATCCCAATACAGGTTTAGATAAATTTTCCTAGCATGTCAGTCATGTGTATAATCAATTAAAAATGCAAAGATAAAGTTTTCAAAAAAGTCTAAATTTTATACTACATCAGTTATGTAGAGTTACAGAAAATGGTACCAATAGACCTTTGACACTTTTCACTTATAATAGGCTCTCAGTAAAAACTTCATCAATACCAAGTTTTTTAAGTTTTTGTTTTGCTTAATTCCATCCAAGCCTGTAAGAGGTACATAACGAATAAGATTTTCACACAAACAACTTTCTAAGTAAAGCAAGTCTTTTATAAAAAAAATGTATATTCCAAATTCTATGAAGATATATAAAAGTACATTTATAATTCTACATGAACATATAGTGAATGCCATGAGTTTCATGCCATCATCTATCCCTTATCATATTAATACTGTGAATACCACTAGTTTTCATATAAACCCCAAACCAATATCTAAATTTTTATAACTTGAAACCATGAAAATTCTCATAATAGAAAAAGTCCACAAGAAAAAAGCCAATCACATGCAGTATATTCAACATAATTGAAGAATCATATCGAAAGCTTCTTTACCAATTATTTTATCGTGGATTCATTGAAAATATTTACCCAAGAAATAATTCAATAGAATTAAATTATTTTCCTAAAAAATTTAAAAAAGCTATTAAAATTTTTCAGAAAAGAATAAAAACAAATGATCATCTAGTCTTTTTTTAAAAAAATTGGTTCCATAATGGATTGGCACAAGGACAAGCCTATCAATTCTTATCACTTCATTAAAATAGAAATGACATCTTTAGGAAGAACAATAGACCAATCAAATGTTCAACGAGAAAAAGAGTTTGATGAAGAAGCTCTTAACGAGGAAAGAGTAGTCATGTTGAGTCAAATATATCATGAAACTAGTAAAATATGAACATCCTCTGAAATCAAGGTAAATTACTCCACAAGAAAGTTCATAATGATTTTGCACAATAACTTGAATATAATTCAAAAAATATATTGAGAAAATTGTCAATTACAAAGCATTATACAAGTGTAATGTTGGATGTAACTAAAAAAACTAAATAAGAATTTAGTCAACTAGCAAAAAAGAAAACTATAGATCACAAGTGCCTTTATTCTATAAATGACATAGAGGGATACATCTCCAATATCAAGAGGAACAATTGGCGATAAGTGATTTTATTAAACAAATATAAGCATGAATTTTTAAAAAGAAACAAGAGATAAGATACAAATATAATCCTTATACTTCCACGTTTTTTATTAGAAAAAGGAAGAAAAAGATAAAGATAACATAAAATATTTATTTTTGCACGTGTCTTTAAGATAAATATGTAAAATAATTGCTCTTATATCTAGGAAAATTCTTATAGAATAAATTAGTAAGAAATTAGGATTGTAATAATATTATTTCACTTAATAAATAAAAGTTTATTTTTCTCTAGAACTAAGTATCTTTCTTATATCTTAAATAAAAGTATGGATCTTATCCTTAGTTAAAGGTAGAAAGCATTACTCCTAACCCAAAAAGCGATACTTATAGCAAGATAATTAAATATTAGATACGAGAAAATGAAAGACGAAGACGGATCTATATTTATTTAAATTATGAAAAATTAAATATAATTTTAAATTTCGTTTGTTAATAATAATATTTATTTATTAAAAATTTAAAAATGAAAAAAATTAATCAAAATTTATATATTAAATCAAAATTTTAATCTAAGCAAGAAATTATTTAGTATGAGAGCTATGTTATTAATAAAAATAAGGAATATTTAAAAGAAAAAAGAAGGAATCTTTAATTAGTAAGTTTTAGAAAACAAAAGATAAAAGCGTTTAATTTACATAAAAATAACCAAATATAAAGAATACGATGCACATTGGTCATTTTTTAAAAAATTAGCGGTATCGATTTGGTCCCTTGTTGATGGCAGTTTGCAGATTCACAAAGTCTTCTGGTCCACCAGGCCGATTATAATCAGTTCCCTTGCTAAGCCCAGTTCAAAAAAAATGTCAGTAGGGCCTAAATGGTCTGATCAATTTAAATACCTAAATAATAATAATTCTCTTTTAGTTTAACTACATAATATTATTTTATTTATAAACAAAATATTATCTTTTACTTCCTTTATATTGTGAATATTTTTCTTATGTATAACATAAAAAAATATTATACATAAATTAAAAATAAAATCATATATGTGAAAAATTGATTCATATAAAAACATTTGCCGAGTGGAAACAAAAACACAAGTGAAATACCTAATGAATAGTGACATACACGTCAAGTGAATATTAAACATTTAGAAAGAACAAAATGATTGAATTATATATACACATTTTAATAAGAACATGAAATTGTATATATCCATTTTACAGGATTAAATACATCAACCATTTTTATATTATTAATCTTCATTTATTTCCTCCTTCTAAAAATATTATATCAATTTTAATCCTTAAATTATCAAAATCACAATTCAATTGCTACACATAATAATTTTCTGTTAAAGATATCGGTGATTTGTAGTAGGGTAATAAAATAATTTTATCAATCTATTTAAATTTAAAAATTGATCTAATTTAAAAAAAATATAAGAATAAGTTTCATCCAACACGTTAACTGTTAGAACTCTAAAGTCAAAAGGTTGACATAACTATTAATTACATTATCTTTGTTCATTAGTTAATAGTTATGGTAACATAGTGGTTTAGATACTCCATATACAACTATAAAATTGCTGCTCATAACATCTTTCGACAGCATCATATATATTCTTCATTCTCAATGTCAAGCTTTTGATAATTTTATATCCATGTTGTGGTCTCGTGTGGGTAGGTTAATAAAATAAATTTACATTAATAAATAGCTTAACGTGGTTCATCATGATTGGGGTCCTTCTATATGTCAATTTCTAGTTAAGCATTTGTATTAGGATTAATTAATACTTATATATATATATATATATATATATATATATATATATATATATATATATATATATATATATATATATATATATATATATATATATATATATATATATATATATATGAAAGAATAATATAATTAACAAAGCAAATGTAGCTATTAGTCATTAAGATCAAACAAGTGTTAATTAACTCTTATATAGTGGCATCGGTGCATCACATGTGTTTTTGGCCTTTTCATTATGTTGAAGAGTTGTCTAATTATCAAATCAAATCAAAGATTTGTTTTTTTTTTTTTTTTTTTTTTTGCAATTAGGGAAAAAAAAGAGTAGGGACCAAACACAATTAAACATAACAAAATGTTTAAATTAATTAATGGTCTTGTTTCTCGGCAAAGCATCGGGACAGTAACCTTAGAGTATGTTATAATGATAAATGACTATTATAACTTTATAAACAATATTAATAAATCAAAAATCCAATACAAGTATATTATTCTATATGTTATGTTAATTATTAACCCCTCATGTATTATGAGGAGGCATTATTTAAGGGTAATCGTAATCCCGGGGTACAAAAGATTATTTTCAGGTCTAATATAATAATTTTTAAGTAAAAGTATAATATTAAATAATAAAATTAAGAATAATAAATTCACTTTTATCTACCAATAATTTTTTTGTGCCAGGCTTACCTATATTTAAGGGGAAAATGACTTGGTGCATTAATTTTTTCACCATAAAAATGACAGTATATTGCCCCACTAATTTTTATAACAATATTACTAATTAAAGCTGTCATCCTAATACAATTTTTTTCTTTAAATTGTGCATATCATAAATTTTGCAATAAAATTAAAGCAGACTTTTTATCTTTATATACAACTTAATTAAACTCACATGCGCTTACAACTATAACATGATCCTAAGCTACAATATATCTAAATGAGATTTGAGTTACTGCTAGTTGTGAACAACATTTGTGTCTCATGAATGCACTAAGTAAAAACGTCATAATTTGAGTTACACATAAAATAATTCAACGCATATTATTAACTAGAGTAATATATGTTAAAAATTATTGCAAAATTAACTTTTTGAAAAAGTTAAATCTTAGAAGAATGATAAATTTTATTTTTATACATTTATTAAACCTTATAAATATTAGTTTTATGTATCATATATGTCAAACACTTATAATATCTTTAAAAATAATTAATTATATTTTTATACATTTATCACTCTCAACAAATGTTAATATATGTAACTTACATGTCAACACTTTAATTTCATATATATACTTATTTTCTAAATATTATCTATCAATTATTTTTCCAACACCTGTATTTCCAAGTAACTTTTATCATTCATATTCAAATACATAAGGTAATTAAAGACTCATCATATCTTAAAAGTGCCATGGTTCAAACTAAAATTAGCCTCATCAAATACCATCAATTAAGCATCTCTCATTTCTACATACAAAAGGTAGTTACCAATATATCAAGTCAATAATTTACAAAATTGATTATGAGAAGTATATATATCATATTAATTATAACTTACATCCACCTTAAGTTACATACCACACTTTTAAACCTTTAGATGTAGTTGATTCAATCTTAACCATTAAATTTACTTAAAAAATAAAAAAAATAAAATTTACATTAATAACTACAAAACGTACCTGAGTAGTGGATGGATGTAAGATACACATACTTTAAGGTAGAAATTTTCATATGTATGGATAGCCAATATCTACTATATGTGCTGTCTCAAGGAACAAGAGGGATATAACTATTTAAAATTGCAAATCATGAATATTATAACAGTACAACCAAATTAATTACTCCATCCCAAATGGGAATTTCTATCTATAAATTAAAACTATTATGTGGCACTTTTATCAGCAGGCCAACTATATATATAATACACACAGCTGAATCTGAATTGCCTTTAATCCCATAAACAATGTTAATTAAATGTTAATGGTATGCATGATCTAAACTCAAGATAATATATACAAGCAAATAAAAAATTAAAGAAACCAATTAGCTTGATACATACACCTAATTTTCACTGCCACCAAAGTTTCAAAGTTTTCTGTAATTGCTAAAGAGGCATGTTAATTAGTACACAAAACTGTGATTTTAGGAGGGAATTGGTATATCAAGAGCAGAAAACACTATTAGCTAGTCAGAGTCAGAGCAATCCAAAATTTTACCTAATAAATTAATTAATATTATAATATTTTAAAAATAAAAATATTACTCTAATATTAATAATAAATATTCTGACGATAGAGCTAGCCCTATTAGACTTATTTGCTAGCAAAAAGAAACCTATTTATGAGGAGAGTAGGCTTTGGCAGTAATGACACTTATATTTTTAAGCTATCAATGCATATACATACCCACCCATAAAAGAAGAAGAATTCAGGCCATCAAGAAAACTAGAAAAGAAAATGCTAATTATACATATATTGGAAAATTACACAAGTCACATAAGAGCATGTCATGTGGTAAAACAATTTAAAAAATGAAGGAATGATTTATTATTTTAAATAATTTTACCAAGTGACATGTTATAAATGATGTGTTAATTTGCACAAATTTAATGAAGTTGGCCTTTCTCAAGCTTATATTGTCTAGTTTTGTATTTATTAGTTTATGAAAACAATGCATCGAAGGCAAACATTAGTTCTATTTTTTCCCCACTTGGCATGCTCCTACAAGATTTAAACACTTACTGTAATACACCAAAAAACAAAAAAAAAAATTTGCTCTGGTCATAAATATGACGAGGATAAAATGTATTAGGGAATTTTAAAAAATAAAAAATAACATTTTAAATTTTATAAAAATAAAAATAACATCTAATAATATTAAATATAATTAAACACAATGACATTTAATATTGAAAGAATTTAAATAAAGTCAAATTTATAGTATTTAAAATGATATGATATGCTAAAAAATTTCTTTTAAATAATAAAAGTGTATAAATTGAAAATAAATTATGCTATTTTGTGGTTTTTGTTGTTCTCCCAACGTATTACTCAATTTAAAACATAGAATGTAGTAATTAAAATAAACAAATATGAAAATAAGGAAGAAATAAAAAATTAAAAAAAAACAAGTCTATCGGTGAGAAATTAACATATTAGGATGTTCGATCTGTTTGTTTGTATTTATTTTTAAATGTTAATGATTAATTTTACAACCAAATGATTTGAAGGTATTCATAAAAAATAATATTTTAATCCTTAAATTAAGAAGATATAATTTAGATTTTACAAAATAAAATAACATTTCAAAATTAACACCTTAAGTTCAGTGACTGCAGCCAGAGTGTCAGTCAAATAACAGTTTGTTCAAAGATGAATCCTCAAACCATTCTGTAAAACCAAGTACATACCATATTCATGAAGAGACTATATTCATAATCCAAGAAAAGGCAAAGAAGTACACAAAGAAATAAACAAAGTAAAAGAGAAAATAAGAGATTAAAAGACTACAACATCAACAGTAGCACAGTAGAGTTAAATACTACTACATCCAGATTATGATGTATAATATTTGATGGAATTTTGATCTGACCTTTGAATAAGAAAACTAGCTCCCATTTCACAATCCAATGCAAATTAAGCAGTAGTCATGTCTCTCCACAAACCCAGAATTACCGAATTAAAAATAGATCGAGCACACAACATGAGTATCGATCGGCTTTCAAAACAAAACTCACATACGAATAATTTCTTCAGAAAGATGGTGGACGAACCCCAGAATTAGTTGCCCAACCATCAACTGGTAACTGAACATTTTGCATATTAAGTGGCAAATTAAAAAAGGGAAGTCCAGAAGATGGATCAGGAAAAGGATTATTAATATTATTAGTTCCACTGCCACCCGAAGCAGATGAATTAGGAGGCTGAATTTGCAATTGCTGGTCTTCAGAGTCATCAAGGGGCAATCGTTCATAAGCAACATTAGTAAAAGAAGCAGCAATAACAATAACAGGACCAGCAGTAGTTAACTCACCAACAACACTACCACCCACAACTTGACCTTGTCCACCTGCTAAGAATATAGTCAAGCTTGTTGCTCCCGGTGGTGCTGGTGGTGGCAAAAATGAACCTGTTAGTGATAATATCTCGAACCTTCCATGTAATGTTACTACTGCTCCTGCTGCTGCTGGTTGTCTTATGCTCACATTCGTTACTGTCCCACTTCCACTCAAAATACAGATCCCTCTTTGTCTTCGCCTTGCGTAAGTTGCTACACTTTCAAACACATCACACCCATTTCCAACTTCAAGAATATGAGCCCTAAGAGTGTTGGCGCTTTCTCTTGTTATTATTACTGGTGGTTTTGGTTTGTTTTTCGAACCCGGTGGTCGGCCTCTTGGCCGACGACCCACCATATCTTCGGGACAGCCCGTGTTTCCGGTTTCACCGGAGAATTGACCGGAACCTCTGTTGGTGTCATCTTGATCTGAATCGTTTTGTTGTGATCTTTGAAGGTGCAAGTCATGGTTGTGAAGCTGATGAATGTAGCCTAAATCTAAACCAGCCATGGATGGAGAGATAAGTACATATAGAAAAACAGAAAACAAGGGAAGAAAATATTTTAAAATTTTTCTTTTTAAATATATAAAATTGAATTTAATAAACTGTTTTGTTTTGCTGCTTTTGTTTATTTTATGGATTTGTGGAAGTGGGAAATGTATAATAAAAGATGGGGAAAATAGAGCTAGAAGTGAGGATTCTGTGAGTGAGAGAGTACGGGAGAGAGGGCTCAGGAACTCGAAGTTTAGGGTTTGAAAAGAGGGTTTTAAGAAAACAAAAACAAAGGGTTGGAGGAGAGAGAAACAAGGATCGAGTGCAGAGCTGAAGGAAAATGGTGAAGAGAGAGATTAGAGAGAGGGGTGAGGTGACAAAGACTCAAAACGCAGTCATTTCTCTCACACAAAAAGTTTCAATACAGTGCTCTTATAATAATTAGTTGGAGTTTTCTTTTTTCAAAATTGCTTTTTCAATCCGAGGAGGAGGAAGTGGATGATGAACAAGAGGAAAGCTTGTTATTGAATCATTACTCCCAAAATATTTAGGGCGTGTCATATACGCGATTCTTGTTTGTCGTTAGCGTAAAAATACAAATAATTGATAATTAAAAAATAATATTATTAAAATTTATAAGAATAAAATAATTTGATTTAATTATACTATATTTAATAATAAACATATTTAAATAATAATATTTTAATTTAAAAATTATTCAAAATAAAATAAAATATCATAATTTATTTATTAAAAATATAAGAATTGAGTATAATAAATATTATTTTTATAGTTATAAGTTTAAGAATATTATTTTTATTATTTTTTCTAAATAATTTCCTTAAATTTAGTAAAAGTATAAGGATATTGTGAAGCAACTATTATTAGAATATATTTAAATTTTTCACTTATAAATATATTTAAAAAATAAATAATTTCATCTTTTAAAATATTTATGATAGTAGCAGGTTATAAAAGATACACCATGTAAATATGTGAAAAAACAAGTGATGTTAACATTATTCAATAAAATTGCCAATAAAGAATTATTGTTACGACAACATCATTATCTTATATAATTATATGCATAATCTAATTATTCATATATTTTTACTTTTAATTTTCTTTAAAAACATATATTTTTTATGCGAAGAAACAAAATGAGTACCATATTTTCTAACATACATAAAAATGTCTTTTAGGTTATAAAAAACATATATGTGTAATATATTGAGAGGATTAAAAATAAAATTTGATATAAAAATAATTATGCTACGTAATTAAGTTAAATTATAACGTCTATCTTCTTAAAACTTAGATCGAGATGAGAGACATTGTATATTTATTTTACTAGATCATTTAATTTCATAAATAACGAATATAATTATAACCACTTCAAAATTATTAAAAAAAACACTTGATACAATATTGTTATTTTGTTCTCATTATTCAACAATCAATAAAATAAGAAATATAATAATATATATTATTAAAATCCTGAAATTCATAATTTAATAATTTAATTGCAAACTCTAGTTTTTTACTATAAATTTTATTGGTTTAGGGCACGTGTAAGAATGAGCACGGGTACGGGCGGGGATAGTTTTTGATATAATCGTTCCTGAACCAAATTATAAAATTTATACTCAAAATCGCTCAAAAATTGTTACAATTTGGGAACCATTTTTTATTCTCAGATAACTATTCGAGACGATAATTAAAAAATACTCGAAAAAAACCATTTTAAAACTTTTAAAAAAAAATCTATTTAACTGCGCTTCCTTTGGTTATGTAGCCCAAAGCAACTAGACTCAATTGATTAGAAAAATAATGGTATTCTTAACCAAATCCATTAAAAACATATAATTGTTTAATCCGAAGTTAACAATACAATTAGGTGAGACAAAGCCTACAATCAATGGGATTTATTGGTGACTGACTTAAATATGCAAAAATTATTGCATAGTACACTCTTAGGCCTTTACGTTAATGGAAGAAAAGAGATCTGATTAGCGTTTCTCTGTTTGGTAAAAATCAAGAAAAGATTTAAATGTGCGTCATTATATATCTAGAATAGAAATTATTAGGGTAAATTATGAACTTAAAAGCATTACACAAGGACTTTACTTTGATATCTTATACTTTCTCGCATTATATATCTATGCTTTATGGTTGAATATCAAACAAAAGTCAAGTCTTTGATCAACAAAGTTTTTATGTAGCTATTTGTTTGCATTGATTAATGAGTGACAAAAACTTTGATATTACATCACACAATATCTAGGGTTCAAAAATGAACTTAAATTCCCAAATCTTGAAGGGTCTTGGGGTTTCATACTTATGGAAGAATCAAGCAAAACTTATCTTGATCAAACACGACCAACTATAAAGGGACGATATCGCCCAAATTCAAGAAGTGACATTTTTTACATATTGTTACATATCATTTGAGTAAGTTAAGATTAATAACTACAGCTCAGATAACAAAATGAAATGAAAATGAAGAAGATTGTACCATGCCAAAGTTGTTCTATTCAAGAAATAGAATAAAGTCTTTGATTAGGACGACAGACGTAGAGACGAGGACGTTGAGCTGAGTCGACGATAAGCATAGAGTGACAGAGCTGAGAGTGATAGAGACCAAATTTCTGAGACTAAGATTGAAATAAAGCATAGTTTTTGTTTATATATTGTCTGGAAAATCTGAGTCTGAAAAGTGAAACCATAGGTGTCAAATTAGTATATAATTTAATTTAATAAATATATAAATTAATTAAATAAATATAATAAATTTTAGATATGGACGAGTATAGTTTTTAATATAACCGTACTCGTTACTTCATGTTCGATTTTTATCCAAAATTATATCTATCATCAAAATTTATTAGATAAAAAACAAACCATCAATGTGATTAAGCGCGGATAACCGAACCTACAATGGTTTTTTTTTTGTCATTCCTATGAGATATAATTAAATTTATAAATTTAATTAGTAGGAATCTTCGAATTTTCACAAATCTGCCAACTTCCAGTAAAACAATCCCAGCGAGTCACCCCTGTCCATCCCCTAACTAGGTCCACTACAAGGCCGAAAAAGGCTCTTAAATTTGACATGATAGATAACATGTCGTGCCATATTGACCCAAACCACCACTAATAGAAATTGGGGTAAAACAAAAGTTTATAACTAAAGTTGAAAAGAGAAATAATTAAGAAAAATTATTATTAGATTAAATCATAATTTATCATTCTCCAACAAGTAGAAAAAGGCATATCATTTGTGCAATGGAAATGATGTCTATCTTTAGTCCAGTCTACACAAAACAACACAAGTGAATAAGTACAAACTAAAGAATAAAGATGTGGATAATAATTTGACATTAGTTACTACAAATTTATAATCAAACCCTTCCAGCATAAAAATAAAATCATATACATGTTTAATCGAAACATGTTCAGATAGATAAGAAGGTAATAAAATAAATATTTAATCAGAAAATCTGTATAAACCTTTGACTTTGATCTTGCCAAGCTGAGCTTTCAATTACGGCAAACCTAAGTAACTTCCATCGACATTAAAAATGGGGAAAACATTATTTAATCATACAAAAACTAGTTGACTATTGTTCTGCTCTGAACATAGAAAAGTTTGAACTTGGATATGCAACTTCAGGATGCAGCCAGGATTAATGCTCAGATAAGTCACCATGTGTAAATTTAATAGTGAAAATGAATTTTTTTATACTACTTGAATGACTATAATAAAATTTATAAAATTTTCAATCGAATTATTATAAAAAATATGAATAAATTGTCATTGTTGATGTTCTAAAATTTTGTAAATTTTAATATTTTTGAATATTACACCACAAATTTTATAATGAAAGAAATTAACTATTATAAATTATAATAATCATGTAAAAAAATTTAAATATATGAAAGAAAAATAGATAATATCAATATTATATGGTATAAATAACAATAAATATTTATATAATTATATGTAGTGTAACATGAAATGATTAAATTATATGTTAAACAAAATGCATTATTTTTTAAGAAAATGTTAGAAAAACTAAACTAGTAAAATTTAAAGAAACCAATAAAATTACACATTTAAAAATTATAATTACAAAAATAACACTTTTTATGTAAAGTTTATATATTTTTACTATTAAAAAAACCTAATTCATCATTTCATATTAGCAGCCATCCAATTGAATATCGTTTAAATTGAACTACAATTATTTAAATTCGTTTAATTTTTAATTCTATCAAATTGAACATGTTAAATATTATTAGGTGTTATTTTTGTTATTATATATAATGTTTAGGTGTTATTTGATACAATTTTTTTAAAATTTATAAAAAGATGTTAAAATATTTACACTCTATTAAGGTTCAGTTATTAAAAATTATATAATAATAGAATAAAAGTGGAAATTATATATGGAATGTGAAAGAGTAACTAGTATAACAAAATGATTGAAAAAATAATATTCAAATAATAAATTTGAGAAGAAATAATACTATGTATTTTTTGTAAAATAAAGAGATACATTTATAAATATAACACACGAAAAAATTTCATCAAAAAGTTAACGGGAACATATGAATCCTCTCATACCTACGTGGCTCCCTCCACGTGTAACTTCAAATAGCCATATCAATCGATAGATGAGATAAGTAAAACTATTTTTTTAAAAGATGACATTAAAATCTATTTTTCATTAAATGAAAAAATATTACACTGGTAAGATTCATACTTGTGTTAAGGGGTTGATAAGGAGAATCTTTACCACCTTTATTTTTGATAAATAAATATTTACACGTAATATTTATAAAATTAATAAAATAAAATAAAATTGTTTCCAACATAATTAACATAAGAATATATGGATTTTATGTGTTTATATATACTTTTTATATAACTTAAAATATATATGTTTTATTTAAAAGTAATTTAATTAAAAATATAATGAATTTAATAATTTCGTAATATAAAAATTAGAGTGTTAATTTAATGATTAAGACAAAGACGAATTTTCTTTGTGAATGGGATTCTAAACTAGAAATCTTGACCGTACACTTGTGCACAAAATGACTGGAGAGACACATAAAATACACATGTAGCATGCACTAAAAAAATGAAGGAATTCCTGTCGATCAAAAAAATGATGGAATTCGATATGTGTAGATATTGAAATATTCGAGAAAAATAAATATTTAATTGGTGGACTAGGACTCCCCAAGGCAGAGGAGCGTGAAGAAAACAGTACCTTTGTAATTTGTAAATAAAAAACGTTGGTATGGTGTGGCTTAGTTATAAACATTATATAAAATAAAAATAAAAGTCAAGCTTAAAATTTAGATGTAGGAAAATTAGTTAAAAATAAAATATATTTGCGGGTAGATTATTATTATTAGAAGCTAGGGATTCATCTTTAGCATATAAAAACCTAACGTCAATGTTGAGGTTTTTTATTTTTATTTAACTTTTCAAATAAAATTGTTTGTTTATTATGTAGAGGTTTAAGTGACTAAATATATTGACTACAATCATAGATTAATTTAAATAAAAAAGTATATTACTATTTTAAATTTTAAAATTAATTAATAACTTAAAAAATTAAAGAAAAATTAAATAATATATAAACAAATTTATTATTTATTTTAATTTGAGATTTGATAAAACTAATTTAAATATATGATATAATCGGTTAAAGTTATTATTTAAATTTGTTGGTTCTGAATCTAACTCCATTATTATAATTTTACACTTAATTAATTTTTATCTATTAATTGCAATTTTTCCATTACAAAATTGAAATTAATGGTAAAACATACAACAAAGTTATTAATTGAATTCAAAAATTTACATATATATATATATATATATATATATATATATTCAAAAATGTTTAACTTAACTCAAAAAAATGTTATGTCATGACTAAAAGAATTTAGGAATTGGATCCTCTTATGAATAAAAATGACAACGCGCGGTGGAGTAATGGATATCATACTTTGAGAGGACATAAAGAAGATTTTTTATTTTTTATTTTAAAGAATCAAAAACGTCAAATACATTCTTGAATCCATCACGTAACATAAACGCAGACTAAATTAATATAATTAATTAGAATGTTTTCTTTATCACAGTTTAATATATGTATATATATTATTATTTCATTAATTTTTATTATAACACCTATTTTTATAATTATATAATTTTCTAGTTATATTTATATCTAATTAATAATTTATATACGAAAATATCACCTAATTTATATAACTATTATGCCCATATGTGCTCCATGTATTATCATTTCTTCAGAATTGATTAATGATTCAAATTTTGAGTTGGCTTTCCGAGAAGATCTTCACTAATAGCCGGTTTTACTGGTGGATGGATAACGCCCCTCATTCTGTCATAGCTAGGAACAAAGAAAGCAGCACTATCTTCTTCATCCCTTCGGTGGTATATATATAAAAAAGAGTATCTTTGACTTATACCTAAACATTCATCCAACTTTAAAATTACTTTTTAAAAAAGTATGTGATAATTTGATTTAGTGAATAAGTTGATTAAAAAAATAATAGATATTATAATTGAGTAAAAAAATATTAACGATAAAATTATTCAAAATATATAATGTAGGGAATTGATATTTTCAAATAAAAAAACTAATGCAAGAGTAACTTTAAATTTCTACTCATAATTTAATGATTAGGTGTTTGTAAAAATAAAAAATTTTACTCTTACCATAGCAAAATAGTTCTAATAATAATATGGCTACCCAAAATGTATATAGCAATAAAATATACATAATATTGAGGTAACATTAAGAATTAATCAATTTTCATGAAGATAAATACCGAATATATTGTTTAGAGTAACTATAAAACCCAACAAGTAAAAATAAAAAAGGAAAACTACACTTCTTAATGGCTATTGGTACTACAAAGGTATTCTAGTTTATTAACTGGTACCATTTTTATTCATATTTTCAAAGAGTTTAAATTTAATACCACAATCCATCAATTAGTTCCAATATTATAAAATTATGAATGGTAATCCCATTTAATCAAAGGGAATTTGGTTTTTAGTTTTTTTTAAATTTTTTTTCTTCTTCTTACCCATTCCTTTTTTTTTATTCTTCCCCAATTTTACTTTCTTACCCATTTAAGTTTTTTACTTTCTTCTCCTCCCCCTTCCTTTCTTCTTCATCCTCAATTTTGTTTATTTCTTTTTTTTTCGCCTTCTTTTCTTCTTCTTCTTCAATTCAGTTCATTGTTATTTTAATCAGATTCTTGTTTAATTACTACCATTACTAGTCTAATTCATTTGTTGTTAATTTTTGCTTCAAGTGAAACTTTGTTTACCATTTAAAATGACTACTTTCTTTCACATATCTTCTATTATCATTGATATTTTATTGGACAATATTTAACTTACATAATTGTTACCAAAACTATTGATTTTTATACTAATCAAATCTTAGTACAAAACTTATTACCTCGAATAATTTGACAATGACCTTTGGTGGTACATAGTAATATAAATAGTAATGAATAAATTTTGGATATCATTGAAAGAAGAAGAAACTAACGGACAAGAAAAAAAGAAGAAAAAAAAAACTAAAAAACTTAAATGAAAAAACTAGGAAAGAAGAGTAAGAAAGAAAGGAGGCAGAAGAATAGAGAAAAAACCTAAAAACTTCAATAAAAAAATTGCCCATTGATTAAATAAAGTTATTATTTGTAATTTTGCAATGTTGAAACCAATTAACAGATTATGATCTTAAAATGAAATCATTTAAAAATATGGATAAAAAGGAATATCAATTGCTAAACTTATGTACCTATGTGGTACCTCACCATTCTTGATGAGGTAGATATTGGTAAAGTGTGATTATTAGATGAAACATTTAACCTTATAACTTTTAATATTTATATTTCATTTCAACTTTGAGATTGAAAAAGTATTTATAAAAATGGCAGAGAAAAAAAGGATGTATTATTCATTACTTTTGAAGCATATTTCTTACTAATTGGATAATTTTTCTCTCTCCACCTCATCTTAAGTATTTATTTTTTGAAAAGAAAAAATTATACTAATCTTGAATTTTATTGATTTGAAGTATCAATTCATCATATATTTCAAAAATAATGAATAAAGTTTTGAACAAAATAGTTGCTCCAATAGATGGATTTTTTATTTCCTTGAAATAACTCTTAACATAGAATATATGACAAAGCATATCTACTTGTTTAGCTATAGTATTATTCTTTCAAATATGTGACCCTACTTGTGCTTCCAAAGCTTCCATAGTTTCCAATGGTCCCTTCCATTTTCTCTAAACCTCATCGTCGTTCGACATTTGACCAGACAAGTCACTATTATTTTCAATGGAAGACAAGCTACTAAAGTCAAAATCAAGCTCTAAACATCAATCTCTAACGAGTTCTTTAAACTCCGATGAATCATAGAGTAAAATATTGAAGCTCAATCTTGAAATTAAATCGTCTCTATCTCTCTAAAAAGTAGGAGACATAGTTGAAAGAACAAAATAGTAAAATAGTGTATCTATATAAAAAATTCTATGTTCCATTTTTTCATCAATTTTGAGCTTGAAGAAATTAGGGTTTCTAGTTTTTTCTTCATTCCTCCACCATTTTTGTTTATTCTTATCTAGTTCTATTTAATTGTTCATCTAGATCTGTGTGTTTTAATTTTTTTTAAGAAATTGAATAAATAAGAGAGAAGCTCATCGGTGTCTTTCCATTTCATCGTTCTGCTATTGCTTGTCGTCGTTATTCTTATTGTTGCTTTTCATTTCTATTAAGTTTCTCTCTCGTCCTTGTCTCATCTCCTACTAGAACCATTTACAGACTTTAGCAAGTAACATCATGGCTAAGATTCCAACCAAGTAGAAGTGACTAGGTATTTTCTTTTGATTTTCCTTCTATTAGCAAAAATTTAATAAACAATTGATGAATTTTTCAATCCTCTTTGTTACTTTTGATATGATCTAAGTTGATAAGAAATTGTGATTGATATTATTGCTTTGTCATTACATGATTCAACACAAATTAATTCACCTTTATTTTCAAATCTTGCTTGATCTCTTCTTTGGTTCTTGTTTTTGTATCAAGTGTTTTTTGTATAAGATTGTTTCATTTTATTAACTTATTTGAGAGGTATTATTTTATTTGGATTCGTTTTTTTTTTGTGAAACTAACTAAGAAGTGCTGCTTTTTGGCCATCGTACTACCAAAAATTGATCTTGTTTTGTGTAGATTTGCTTTAGTTCTATCATTGGTGTGATTTGGCTCTCTATTTTGTTCTTGTTGCAACATGTGTATCTTGCTTGGAATACACAAGATATTTCCTTGGTTATTTGTGTGAATGCATTGTTTGATGATGTTAAGTTGCTATATTACCTTGATGTTGTGTTTTACTTGCTAGCCTTACGAGTAAACTTAAGGAGCTCTTTTTTGTTCAATAATCTACAAAATAAGGTATTTGAAAGTGGAAAGTATTCAATTATTGGTGGAGAGAAATGAAACCTTTATTGTGCTCCCAAATACATAGTTGATGTATCTTATAAACTATTTTATAATAGGTTTAAAGAAAACAATTAGTTATACAGTTAGAGTTTTACTATTTTGGACGTATTCATGAAATGTTTTGGAGTAAAATAAGTCTTTTTGAATGTGTTGAAGAAATTAGCACGTTATGTGATTACAAAATTCCAATACATCTTTATTTCAAAAACGTATATATGTTAGATAATATAAATTAATTGTATTCTTGTATAATGAAAATTGAAACAAAACTATAAGGATGCAAAATAATACTCTTCTTTTTATCATGTTTAATCTTGTTATAAGATAATCATTTGAATTATTTAAATTAATTAAATTGTTAGTCTATATTTATAGTTTTTCATATAATTCATTTGTAGCTAGACATACTTTTGATTTTGTATATTGGATTTTAAGCAATAAAATTTCTCTTTTGAAAAAAGACTCTGAAGTGTTGCTCCGATAAGAAAAGGGTCACGTGCGATGTGAAAGTGAAAATTCAAAAGAGACCATGGAACTAGTTGTGAGTTGTGAGGCACGAGTCATTGAGAATTGGTCAGACTTCACATTTGAGCTCCGTAATTTTATAATTGAATAAGGTTCTGCCGCCCTTTGTTTTACCTGCTCTCTGAGTGTTTCAGCCCCACCAATATACTCTTTTAGCTCTGTATATTAATTCACAATATTCATCATAAATTAGTCCATCTCCAAATCCAATGCCCACTAAGAAAGGCTTGAGTCTATAAAATGCTCAAGTTTTCTTCTACCTTTTTAGCTTTAATTCCTTTATCATATTAAAAGATAACGCATAAGTGGCATTAGATTATTTAAGTTAGGAAATAAAGTGCAATATTGCTTTACTTTGGGAAGGATATAAAGCTATTAGGCTATCTACCTAGTTTAAGATTATAGCAATTTTCTTAAGTTTTACATACATCTTAAAAATAATTATCACTTTAACGCATATATATTTAAAATACTAGTCATTATGATCCAATAACACTTAATTTTAAAAATATAAATGATGTTTTGATAATTTAATAACCGTTTTATTATTAAATATATGAAAATTTTGAAAAAAATTTATATTTTTAAATACATATACCAAATTATATAAAAGGAAATAAAAAAATATTACCTCAGTGATAAGTATTAGTTGGCTAATATATATGTTTTATCTAACTTGTTTTATTAATTAGCGTGTCCTATTCTCTAGTCCTGAGAGAAAAATCCAGGCCATTCAAGGAGATAGAGACTGGATGCCTGAAACACTAGACAGCTCAATATTCTGTCACTCTCTCAAGTCTCAATGCTCTTGATCTACTATGCAGGGGTGTATCATGTATGTATTATTATACTATTATCCTTAATTTAATTAATGTCATGTAATGACAAACCCACGAGCAAACCCTATCCCTTCAATACAAACAAAGAGGTGATCAAGGAGATCACGAAATACTACAACTAGCTTGGACTAAATCAAAACTCTCTAGGATGATAAACCCTTTGACTTATTATTGGTGACATGAAACCTAAAAAACTACGTATATTTATATATATTAAAATTATATTACAATAATAATTTATATAATATTTTTTTATTTCAATTTCAATTTAATTTATTATTAATAATAATGTATCGTATTATTTGTGATACATATTTTTTTTTCATAATTTAAGTGATAATTTTTCATTAGGTAAAGTTATAAATACCTAATTATAATTATTAATGATAATATAGTATATCACTAGTGATTTTTTAGTAACCTATTATAAATGATTTTTTTTCAATTATATATACCTCGTGACTTTGAAAGTTTTAAAGCCCTAGGGTTTGAGTATTAATTTTCTTAAATATTACTTTGTAATTTGTCACGTTAAAAGCATTAGATTTTACAAATCAATTTCCCACTCTTTAAGTCAATAGATCTTAGAAATATTAAATTTATATAAATATTAAATTTATATAAATATTAATTAAAATATTAATTATAGTGTAATAAATTATATTTTTTAAATTATTTCATCAATAATAAACCATAATTAATGTTAATATAACTTTATAACAATTTCTTATATATTTAGATTTTTTAAAAGAAAAAAAGTCACAAGATCTCTGAGAGAGAGATAGTAGTTTAATTGAAGAGCTAACTTTAATTAGGATTAGCCATATAGCCGAGACGACCCGGCAATACTTACCGTAAGCCACTCAATGTTCAACAGTGATATATCTTAAATTCCCACTATTCCCGACATATATATTATATAAAAATATCTTTAGATTATATCATTTATTTTGTTTAATCATTTAGTTATTAAAAAAATATATCAATTAAAAAAACATATTATTTTAATATTAATTTAAAATAATAATAAAGTTTTTATTAATATAAAAAGTTACCGTGAAATTCGTTTTAATATTTGTTAAATGTAATTGTTTTATATTAATATTTTATTAAAAATTAAAATATATTTAAATTAATAACTTCTATTTGAACAGTATTAATGTTGATTTTTTTTATACAATTTTGATATTAAATTTTATTTTTATCTTTATTAAATATTCGTATTTGAATCATATTTTAATTATATGATAAAAAAATAATATTTTAATACAAAAATAATTTAACAATTACGAAATTAAATAGCATCATTTTTAATATAAGTTATTAATTATACACTTAATTTTAAAAGTATGTTTATCATCTCACCCTATATATTATATAGTATCCAACTAGTCTTTAATTTGGTAATTTTTCTTTTTATTTTGAAAAAAGTAACCTCTCAAATTTGAAATAATTGAGGGAGAGTTATTAATAGGCACAATTTTTCACAAACTAACGAAACCTAACTATGAACTTCTGTTTTAAAAGAATTCAAATTAAGTTGTGAAGCGCATAAATATCTGCTTTACCAATATTAATGTTCATACCTAGCCTACTTTTTCTGCCTCTTTGAAACCTAACTATAAAAATCTAAAATAATGAGTGATTTATTTATTTGTTTATTTTTGGTCTTTCATCGTTGATTTATTGATTTGGAGCTATGGACATTTAATTTGATGTTTATATATGCCTGGAAATTTTATTTTGTTTGTAAAAATTTTAAGGTTATAAGTATCGTCACAGTCCAAATTAAAAAATTAACTTAATAAATATAGATATATGTTCACAATTAACTAAAACACAGTTGACCTAATGTTCACTAGGTCACTTTTTTTTCTTCTTCTCCCAAGACTACAACAGTTTCTGTCCTCATGTACATTTTTAGCACAATAGACTGATGGAAGATATTAGTAGTTATTAAATTTATTTTTTTCTTAAATTTAATTTAATGAATGAGAGTAATTTAAAAATATAAAATTTAGAATTATGTGATGTATGTTAAATTTTAGATATGTATCAGCAATAGATATGGAGGCATCTCATGAGGGGACATTTATATCAAATATATATAGTTTTATATCTCACACTTTTATCAATAAAAATAAATAAAATTCAATATTTTCATTTTTAAAAAATTATAATTTTAGGTTTTTATATTTTAAACTATTTAACGGTTAAAACAACACCATTCTCTCTATCAAAATGCTGAAATACTTAGTTTGTTATGAGGACATAACCTAATTCGATTAATACTTGCTGTAAATTATCATTTGATAAAAAAAAATACAATATTTCTTAATAATAAAGTCAAATTTTTAGTTTTTTCTTTTCTAATATGCTCTAATAATTTTATGACTTCTTAAAGTGTAATCTTAAATAGAACTCATGTGAAACTTGATTTGTCTTATAACTACTATTTTATATATACTTTTATTCTTGTATTTATTACCAAACCCTATCCTAAATCATGTTCTTCTATTGATTTTTAACAAATATATAAATTTAACTTCCTTTTATTCTATATTATTCAAATTTCTTAGTAAATTTCATAAAAAAACATTATCAATTTTTGCGTCCATAACAAGTGAACAGCATAAGAAGTTAGCTTGAAATCTTTATGGACAATTACGGTTCATATTAATCTTCATCATACATGATAATTCTAGTGATATCATCATCAATTACACCTGTTACCTAACGAGACTGCAATACCACAAACAACAAAATCGAATCAATTATAAGCTAACTATTAACTAAATTGTGTATTGTTTATTATTTATTATTAAGTTTTTTTTATATCAAATCATATTTGTAAGGTGACTTTAATATGTGATTTAAAATAAAAGATGAGTAAATCTTTACATGGTTGGGTAAACCACTTTATTTTTAAATTTAAGAAAATACAAAGATGATATTTAAAAAGATTATGAGATGTAGAATTCAAAATAAGTACAGAAAACAAAATTTTATAGATCTCACGTATATTTTGAAGAATTGACTCATGTATCTAATTGATAACATCAATTTATATTTATGTTTGCACTAATATAACTGATTTTTTTAAGAAAAAATAGTTACGTAAAACATCATATTAATATAAATATGAATATAAATATAAATTTAAATGATACTAACATTACCCAAATTACTCAAAACTAATGCACATATGATTCTTCCAGGCAACTTATTTCCATGGCTCCTAAATATATGCACAATCTTGTCGTATTTAGCATTATATAATAATTTCTTAACATTATCATCTCGATAATACCAATGAAAACATCATGTTTAACCAATAATACATCATTAGTAGTGCATCTTTGGATGCCAAAAATCCAGTCAATCTTTTAATTAATTCTTGCTCTTAAATCCTAGGTCCCCACAATGCAACTTGATTTCCTTAATCCTAAAAAACAATTAAGAATTTACATATCCAAACAATATTCGCACGACTTTTGTAAATAAACGAATTTTAGTAATCAGTCAAACAATTAGATATATACAACATATTTTTAATTATGTGTCAAATATTTATTTTTAAGGACTTGTCACCGTAAATATACCTATATTTTATAAATAGTTTCAAAATTTACAAAATTGAACAATTATCATGTTTAATTTGGGATTTTTGGAATGTATCCTTCACATGCCCTATAAGTAAGGGGTATTTTTTGACATTTTTGATCTTTCTCGTCCAAAAGGAATAAAAAAATCAGATGGACATTAAACAGTTCTTTCCTTGTTGTTTTGACCAAAAGAATCCAAAAAAATTTCCTTTTTTTGTTTTCACTCATGTTCTTGTATCCTATAGCATCGTGTGACTCCTCTAGTGTGGCGGGATTGGATTGGAGTAAGAAATGTTGTGTCTTTTTATCTACTCTGGTGGGTTCAAAATCAAGAATATTGCTTTACGATTGGAGTGAGTTTAGGTGTTGTGTTCAATTGAGACATGAGTAGCTATGAAGCATTGGGTGGTGTTGCACAAATCTAATTTCATACATTTATTCCCTACAATAATAAATAAAAACTACATATTGTCATTGTTATTTTCTATTGTCCTGTGTGTTATTGGTTTATGGATTGAGATTGTGTGTATAAAAATGAGTTGAATAATATGTACATTTTTTATAAAGGCCAAGAAAGGTTGAATGAAAACTCATTTTTGCTGGGAATGTTGACCAAAGTGGTCCTCCATTGGTGCATGATATGTTTTTATCCTTAACTTGTATGGATTTGTATTGTCCATTAGTATGTGTTGCCTATTAGTTTGTGTTTTTTTGTTGTAAACTTGTCTTAGATTGTGTGTGTTGTTTTGTTATGGACTTGCATATATTTTAACCGAAGTAGAGCTTGGTTATTTATGGACTGATTGCATGTTATGATGAAGACTGATTGTGTACATGTTGTTTTATAACCAAAACATAATGCTTCACATGTTATTTTTATTAATGTTTTGTTGATGGACGGACTTTTACTTTTTTGTTTTGTTTCAGATATATTGAATGACTTGTTCATGATAGAGATGCACATAGACAATAGTTTTGTGGTGGAAAATGGAAATAGATGTTACAAAAGGGGTTATGTGCATTATTATGACTATTGTAACCAATAAACGATGTGTTTGAAGACATTTAAAATGATATGTTTAGATTTAGGGTTGGACTATATGGGCGTCAATTGTTTTTAGAATACTCAATGTGAAGGATGATAGATGTTTGAATAAGAAAATGATGATAGAGATGCTAAAAGAGTTGGTAAAATTTATCCTTACAATAGTCAAAAGGGTGGTGAAGGTTTTTATAATTGAGAAAGTTGATGAAAATGAGAATGATCAAGGCTTAGACAATGAAGATTCAATGTCTATTGATTCAAGCCTAGTGGATAGTGATTATTCCTTGATTAAATCTAAAGAAGAAGAATATTATGATGAAGATAGGGTTGAAGATAATGTGCATGTTGAAAGAAATGATGGAAACAAAGATGTTGGAATTCATACTAAATATGAAGTCAAATCATCCATTAATATTTGGTTCATGAAAGACTTGAATTGCAACACAATTAATTTTTATGTTGGTATGGTGTTCTCTAGCTCGGAGGTAATTAGGAAGGCATGTATGTACTATGAAATTAGATAAGGGAGGAAGTTACTCAGGGGGAACAATTTGCCAAATAAGTTTAAAGTTACTTATGGCCATGGAAATTGTTCATGAACAATAAGAGCAACAATACAACAAGGCTCAAATTCATTTATAGTGACAAGGTTTCATAAATAGAAGATGCATACATGTGTTCAAAATTATGACATGAAAAAGGATTTTAATAGTCGATTCATAGTTGAGGAATTTTTAGAAATGTTTAAAGATAACCTAAGTATAAAGTGGAAAAATATTCAAACAAAAGTAAGAGAAAAATATCATGTTGATATTACACATAACCAAGTAAAGAAAGAAAAAATGTACTAAAAAATGATGATCCATGCAAGGATCAATATGATATACTACTTGACTATGTTAATGAACAAATTTGAACATAACAATAGAAATAGTCACATTCAAAGACATTGATGTTTGTGATAGGTAAAAATGAGATAGTGTGTATATTAATTCTAATTTTTTATTATTTCATTGTCTAATTTCTGTTTTATAAGTTATGCAAATTCTAAAGAATTTACATTTGCTTCAGTGTAATAAAAAAAAGGTTTTTAGAAGGATGTAAAAGGTTCATAGGGTTAGATGATAGTTTTCTTAGAGATCCAAACAAAGGAATTCTACTATCAACCATTAGTTCATATGCCAACAATCAGAACTATCCAATAACGTATGCTTTGGTTAAATATGAGAATAAGGATAGTTGGTTGTGGTTTACAACTGTGTTGATGAATGATTTGCACATGGTTGATGGTGGTGGGTATACATTATTTCTAATGAGCATATGAGGTTTACAAAAGCATTGAAAGTATTAGTGACCCTTGTTAAGCATAGATATTATGCTTGGTACATTGTCCAAAATTTTACAAAGAATCATAAAAAGACAAAAGTTTATCCTTATAGAACATTTTTGGAGTTATACGAGGGCTAAAACTGAAGTTTCATTTGAAAATATAATGGTTGCATTAAAGGATGCTAATAAGGAAGCATATGATTGGCTGGCCAAAAAAGACAAACATAAATGGTGCAAATTGTTTTTCAGGTTCAACATCAATTTTTACAATTACTTTACTTGTTTAAATTCGATAATACAATTATTTCATGTGTTTTGAAGGTCTCATAGTTTAAGTGAATTGAAAACAAAAAAAACAATTGTGAGTCATTCAATGGTGAGAATGTGTGGGCAAGGTTAGTGCCCATTTTTACCATGTTGGAGAGTAAGAAATTTGATAAGAAATTGGTGTACACTTAGAAAAGATTTAGTAAAGAAATGGAAACATAAAATTAGAGATAACATGTGGAACATATTTCTTGCTGAAAAAATGGTGCTAAAGACTACATCTATGAGGAAAATAGTGGTGTTTTATTTGAATTTGAATTTCAAATAAACTCAATTGTTATTGTAGATATGAAATTATGGTTGTAAAGTTTAGAACTTCACAGGTATACCATGTTCACGTGTCTTGAGATGTATTTTACAACAAAATGAGGATCCAATGACATATGTTCATCCAATTCTTAAGAAAAAAACATACTATATATCATATGAGCCCATATTCTATCCTGTTCAAAGTAATGAGTACTGGCATAAGGGTAAAGGTCCACAACCTCACCCAACACATCCTAGTTCTAGGGAAGAAAATCAAGGAAACGAAATAAGTCTATACTTGAGAAGTTCAGCAAGAAAGAATAAAAAGTCAAATTTAGTACAAATGGATCATCAGAATAAATCATAAGATTTGGACAAAAAAAAGGCATGTACCTTTCGTGGAATACAAGATAATAATCATAGAAGTTGTGCTCAAATTCGAGTAAGCAATTTAATTCATGTTTGAATATATTTTTTTAACGTATAAAATCAACAATTTTATTACAATCTATTGCTTTGTAGGGTGAAAATACTAGATAAGGTTCAAACAATGATGTACTTAATCCACAAGTAGAAGTTGTGCGGCCTATTCACAACAAGTATCACATGTGGATGATAGAGATCCTAATCAACAACAACAATCACCTGTAGATAATAGAGGACCTAATCAACAACAATCATAAGAGGGAAATGACATGAAATTTCCCACTCAACAAGATCAGGTGTTACTTTATAAAAAAGAGTGAAGAAGAGGGCTAAAAGGATACCACATAATAAAAAATGGGTCATCAGTCCACACAAATCTTTAAGGACTGTATAATAGAGGAGATGCATTAAAGAATCCAATTTTTAAGACTATTATTAGTTTGTAAATTTAATAGTGAAGGATGCTAATTTTTGTAATTGTTTAAATTCTATTTCGTAAAACTAAGGATAATGTTGTCAAATAGTTTTACATATGATTATAAAATATTACATGTGTGTTTGCTAAGATTTCATGATATGTTTTCATTGATATGTTCATATGTGGTTAAGAGGTAGGTGTTATGTGAAGGTGATGATTGTGCATGGCTAAAATCTTAAAAATATGTGTACATGTACTGCTATTGATGATTATATGTGTTGGTTATGTATGGTTGAGATGTGTAGGGGTATTATGCATGTGCATGCGTGAGATATGAAAAAATATGCGCTACTACAATGTATGTTTTTAGTCTCGGAATTTTAGCCTCGATTATTTTAAAAACTGAGGTCATAGGGTTTTGGCCACGGTTTGATAAAAACCGAGGCTATAGTGTATACATATAGCCTCGGTTTTATCAATAACCGTGGCTATAAGTTAATTTAAAAAACTATATTTAAATATATATAAAAACATTTATATAGCAAAATTATTAAATAACTATGATTAAATTTAAAATAATATAGAGTTTTCAATATTAAAATACTATGTTATTCATTTAAAAAAATACAAAAATTATTTTATAATTTTTTTATTTTTCTCTATTATTAATATTTTTTCTTTTATCATACATATATATATTAAATTTTTACATCAAAATTTTTTGCACTCTTTATTTTTTTACTCTCTTTTTGTTTTCCTATCTTTTTTTTTACATTTTTTTTCTAATTTTAATATTACACTAATTAAGTAATATATATATATATATATAATATTAATAACATTAATTCCCCAGCTATAATATATATATATATAATATTAATTACCGACTTAAAATATATATATATATATATATATATATATATATTAATAAAATTTATATATATATATAATATTAATTACCAATATATATATATTATTAATTACTCGCAATATATATATATATATATATATATATATATATAATATTAGTTAATATATTACCTTTCCAGTCAATTTCCCGCGCCCTAATCTTTCAGAATCAATTTTCTAAATCGGCGTCTCAGATCCAGCATGCGATAATTGATTTCTCTCCGAGCAACCCACGCCGCGCCGCGTCTGAAGATATTGTCGACGAACTCCTCTAACCTCTCTTCTTCTTTTCTCTCTGACTTGGTTTTGTTCAAATTCTCCTCTTCGCAACTCAACGCCCGACCCTATCGTTGTTGGCGACTCAGCTTCAGGTAAGTATAATACCCTGTTTTATTACTATATAAAATCATATATATATATATATATATATATATATATATATATATATTAATGAAGCTTGAAAAGAACCTTTTCACCGATTAATATGGATTAAGCTGTGGTCTTAACTCCTAACTTTCAAGCGTCTTTATGCATTCAGAAGAAAGTGATAGCTAGATTGTGATGGCTTACAACGATTAAAATTAGCTAAACCAAACAAACAATATTCATCATATGCTAAATTCAGATTTTTATATTTTCTTTATTTTTAATTTGTTAATCACTTTCAATCCAATGCCTCCTCTGTTTGGTCTCTTCAATTGTGTTATCAAATATAATTTTTTGCTTTAATTTGGTCCTGACAAGCAGACTTGTTGAACAAATTGTGTTATCAAATATAATTTTTTGCTTTAATTTGGTCCTGACAAGCAGAATTGTTGAAAAAATTTGTTTGTTATATAAGAAATGACAAGAAATTTGTATATCGCTAAATTTTATATTTGTTCAATAATAAATACAGCTTTAGTCTATTTTAATGTTCAATTTTTTCTTATAAAATACAGTTTTTTTTTTGTCAATTATCTTAAAGTATAATAATATATATAGATTTGGGTTTAAACTATATGTGTGTTTGTGTGAGTGTAAGTGTGTATATATTATTTTAAAAAGCTGGAGTAATTCATTTTTTTAATGATTTCTTTGTTTAGGTTTGAGCTACTTGATATATGCTTTCTCTGTTTTCATGTTTCTTGGAAAGAAGAAACGAAACCAAAAAAATGGAAAAAGAAAAAAGTTCTGAAACAGGGCACTAAAAGACAAATATCATATTTAGTTTAATAGATTCCATCATACACCTCCTATAATATACATCTAACACTTATCAACCATTAGATTTTTTAAAGCAATCTCATCTACATAATTGATTTTAAAAATTATATATATATATACACACACACACATATAAGATGTGCAAAACTAGCAATTATTGTTATTAATTATTTAATTAGGTTGTGATTGCTTGTAATTTCAAAGTTTTCAAGTTGTTAAGGTAGGGTAGCATATTAAGATGCATAAAAATTTTATTTGATTGCCATAATCTTTTCAATCCAAGTGTATACTTGTATTTTTTCCTTCTAATATGTTTTTCTAACCAATACATGTGTTGTGTCATTTAGAATGGATAAGTCTTGGATGCATAAGCCAAGAGTTTCACAAGATTATTTAGAAGGAGTAGAATCATTTTTGAATTTTGCTTGGTTGAATGCTACAGACGATAAGCCTATTCGATGTCCTTGCAAAGATTGCATAAACATAGAATTTCAAAATATTGATGATATACAAGATCATCTTATTTGTAAAGGGATTGTTAGAAGTTATATAAATTGGTATATGCATGGAGAACCCCTAATTCAAGAGAATGATGAAACAAACACATCACTAAACTATCGGATCAAATCCATAGATATGGAGGATTCTGCTGTTGAGATGGTAAATGCAATAGAAAATGAACCCAACATAAATCAGGATGAATTTAACAAGTTGTTAGAAGATGCAGAAAAACCGCTTTATCCTGGTTGCACAAATTTCACCAAGTTGTCTACAATGGTGAAATTATACAACCTTAAAGCAAAACATGGTTTCTCTGATGTCGGATTCACTGCTATATTAAAGTTAACTCATGAAATGCTCCCAAAGATAAATGAGTTGCCTACTTCTACGTATGAAGTGAAAAAAACATTGAGTAAGTTTGGTATGGAGTATGTAAAGATTCACGCATGTCCAAATGATTGTATCCTTTATAGGAAACAATATGAAAATGCTACTCAATGTCCGGAGTGTGGTACTTCAAGATGGAAGGCTACATCAAATGGTAATGAAGTAAAAGAAGGAGTGCCAGCTAAAGTGCTTTGGTACTTTCCGCCAATACCTCGTTTTAAGAGAATGTTTAAAAGTAAAGAGACATCGAAGATGTTGATGTGGCATAAAGATAACAAATCCATGGATGGTATTTTACGTCACCCAGTAGATTCCCCGTGTTGGAAGGTAGTAGATGAAAAATGGCCAGATTTTGGGTCGGAGCCTAGGAATTTGCGTCTTGCTATTGCCGCTGATGGGATCAACCCTCATAGCAATCTAAGTAGTAGATACAGTTGTTGGCCAGTGATTATTATCACATATAACCTTCCTCCTTGGTTATGCATGAAAAGGAAGTTTATGATGCTTTCTATGTTAATTTCCGGACCAAAACAGCCGGGTAATGATATTGATGTCTACTTAGAGCCTCTTATTGATGACTTGAAGAAACTTTGGGATGAAGGAATTGATGTGTATGACTCATACAAAAATGAGTACTTCAAACTTAAAGCAATGGTTTTGTGGACAATAAATGATTTTCCGGCTTATGGAAATTTATGTGGACATGTGACCAAGGGGTACAATGCATGTCCAGTATGTAGTGAGAAAACTTGTGCTCAATATCTATTACATTCAAAAAAGATTTCTTTTGCTGGACATACCCGATTCTTGCCAAAAGGGCATAAGTTTCGATCTCGAAAGAAAGGTGTAAGTAACAATGAAGAAGAAGATACTCCGGTGGCTTTGCAGGGAGAAGAAGTGTTACACAAATTACAAGGTATGATCTTCAAAAAGTTGGGAAATTGGGACTTAGTTCTGAAAGAAACGGCTAAATTACAACAAAAATTAAGAGGAACAGGAAAAGGAAAAGAAATGAAAAAACAAAAAGGTATTCTAGGGAAAAGAAAATTCAAAATGATTACAAAGAATAAGGTAAAACCTAACAACGGTGACAAATGTTGGAAGAAGATGTCAATTTTTTGGAAGTTACCTTATTGGGAAACATTGCCTATACGCCATATACTAGATGTGATGCACATAGAAAAGAATGTATGTGATACTCTAATTGGAACACTTCTTGATATTCCTTTTAAAACAAAGGATGGTATTGTTGCACGCATGGATCTAAAAGAATTGGGTATTAGAAAAGAACTGGTTCCAATTAAACAAGGATCACGGGTTAAGTTACCTCCTGCTTGTTTTACACTTTCTAGGGATGAAAAGATAAAATTTTGCAAATGTTTATTAGGATTGAAAGTTCCCAAAGGTTACTCATCAAATGTTAAAAACCTAGTATCAATGCAAGACTTAAAGTTATATGGTTTAAAATCACATGATTGTCATGCTCTTATGCAACAATTATTGCCAGTGGCAATTAGATCAATTCTTCCAAAGCATGTTCGTCGTGAAATCACTCGTCTTTGTTTTTTCTTCAATTCCATTTGCAAGAAAACAATTGTAGAATCTGAGTTACATAAACTACAAGTTGAACTTGTTGAGACATTATCCTTACTTGAAAATTATTTTCCACCTTCGTTTTTTGATATCATGGTTCACTTAACTGTTCACCTTGTTAGAGAAGTGCAACTATGTGGTCCTGTATACATGCGATGGATGTATCCTTTTGAAAGATTCATGAAGTTCTTGAAAGGTCATGTTCGTAACCGTAATCGACCAGAGGGGTGCATAGTTGAGTGTTATATTGCAGAAGAAGCTATTAAGTTTTGCTCTGAGTATCTATCTGGTGTATCTACAATTGGAATCCCTCAGCCTAGGTTTTCATTGGGTGGTGGTTTAGAGAATATTGGTGAACCAATAAGTTCAGGCTCAGTTGAAACCGTTGTGCAAGTTCAATGGGAACAAAGTCATCGTTTGGTGCTTGCAAACAATAAAGAGATTGAACCATACATAAGGTAGTCTAACTGTCATTTAAATATAAATTTCATAATTTCTTAAATTTTATTTTCATATGTTACTCACATTACTCATATTTAATAGGATGTATATGGACATGTTAAAGGCAGATCCTCAGAACAGGAGAAAATGAGAGAAATGGTTTCAAGATGAACACAATCGTAATTTTATTTATTGGTTTCGAGATAAAGTTATTGACGAGTTAAGTGTCCCTAATAATTCCATCACAGAAACTATAAGGTGGCTAGCAAAGGGGCCACGATATGATGTTATCAAGTATCCTGGATATGTTATAAATGGTTTTCGATTTACAACAAAGGCAAGGGATGAAATTCGTGTTAATCAAAATAGTGGGGTTATGTTAAATGCTCAAGCTTTGCAATTTTCAAGTTCTAAGGATAATAACCCGGTACTATCTGAAAGGACTTATTATGGAATTATTCAAGAAGTTTGGGAGTTAGAATATCATATGTTTCGTGTTCCCATATTCTTGTGTGACTGGGTTGAGGATAATCAAAATGGAATTTGTAAGAGTGAATTAGGATTAACTCTTGTTAACCTTGGTAAGATAGGTCATCAAAATGACCCATTCATCATGGCCACCCATGCTAACCAAGTATTCTATGTAGAAGATCCTACAGACACAAAGTGGTCAGTTGTGTTGATACCGCCTAAGAGAGAGTTTTATCACAAAGAGGAAGAATTAAATGAAATTTTGTCTGAATATGGATCTTTTACGAGCAATATACCTAACTCAAATGATGCTAATGATTTAGAAGATGATAATTCAATATATATGTGCAATGATTGTGAGGCAACTTGGATTGATCGAGGAAGATAACTTTTTCTTTATTTGAAATGTTTTTGTTAGGTATGCATTGTAAAATATGTTATGTGTTTGTCTATATTTATAATTTACGTCTATAATTCCAATTTTATTATAAATTGATAAATATTATATATATATATATATATATATATATATATATATATTCATTTATAGTGTTTTCATTATTTGTTTATAGGTATATGGATCCTAATGAGATTGTTGACGATCGTGACAAAGATGAAAGAGTTATGAACGAAAACGATTCCACTAATGAGGAGAGTTCTACGAATGATGATACTTCTTCAGATATGGAAAGACCATCTAAAAGGAGGAAAAAAGAAAAAGTTAAAAATAAAAGAGGTATAACAAAGATGAAGAAAATTGCTAAATCAACGTGCACAGAAAAAATTACAGTTGAATTTGATAATGAATGCAACCCAATTGGAAAGAAGGGTTCAAAAATGATTAGTTGGATATGTGTGTTAGGAAAAACAATGATTAGGATTATTTATAATGATTGGCGGAAGGAAGTTTCTACAGCAGAAAAAGATATGATATGGGCGACATTGAATGTAAGTATATTTATATATTGCACTTGTACTTTTTGGTCCTTTCTTATTTATTTTTATTGTTAAGTTTTCATGTGAATTTATAGGAAAAATACAATCTTCCAAAGGCATACAAACGTAAGTGCCTTAAGACGGCTGCTTCGGGATGGAAGACATTCAAAAAGAATTTGAGGAAAAAATACATTAAGCCTTATTTGGACCCATTGAATGAGAAGAAGCTATACAAACCACCTAAGAAGTATGAATGGGTACACAATGATTGGAATGTGTTTGTGAATTACACACGATCTGAGCAATTCAAGGTATTATTGAATACAGATGTATAAATATTTTCATTTAATCTTTTGAATTCATATGCCCTAACAACCTTATTCATATATATGCTCTTATTAGAAATCAAGTTGCGAACATGCTGAGTTGAGGAAGCATAATGAGTATAATCATCATACAGGAAGAATGGGTTTTTCCAACCTAAGAATTCAATTGGTGAGTTATCTTCAATTCCATTTGAATGATAATTAATTAGATATTTGGGTATATAATGTTTATGTGCCTCATTATACATATCTATAGGAGTCAAAAAGTGGTGGCATACAAATTCGACGATCTCATGTATTTATCGCAGCTAACACTCCTAAAGAAGGAGAGTTCAAAAGTAAACAAGTTCAAGATAAATTGGAAAAAGTGGTAATTATTCAAAATTTTAGATAATATGTTATGATTAATCGATTATATTTATGCTTATTATTTTATGTGTGAATTGATGTAGAGTAAAATGCAAGATAAGATTGATAGTGGTGAGATTGAAGAAGAGATGGGTGTCGATGCAATAGTAATGGCATTGGGGAAGGATCATCCAGGTCGTCTTAAAGGATGCTCCCAATATACAACATCTACCGAATATTTTGGCATGCCTAGAAAGTGCACTAATTATCGATCCAATGATATGGTAAATATCTTAAATGAGATGATGGCAATGAAAGAAAAGCTTGCAAGCTTTGATACCATGAAGGCAGAGATAGATGCACTACGAGCCGAGTTACAGGGAGATAGGAGTGTAGGACATTCAAGTCATTATCCAGAGCATAATAATCCAATTGATAGTTCCAATGTGACTCCTTGTACAAAAAATATTACACCTACATTTACACCACACATCCAACAAATTGCCACTCCTCCTGATGTGCCTACCTTTCATATGGGATTAGTTGTAAGTAATCTTCAATATTCTTTCACAATCGTAATTTTAATTTTGTTTTGTGTGGTGTTTAAGTTATATTATATATGTTTGTTCTAATACTATATAGGGAAGAAATTGTTTGCTTGCATATGAGACACCATCTCGTATTGTGGCACGTGGGAGGGTAGGTGATGCCTCTAGTGGTGTTTGTCATGGACAACCTTTGAATGGTAGTTGGAAGGTTTCCGTTGTGGATGATATTGAAAAGAATTGTCTCTTACCTATACCAACAAGGGAACATAATACAGTTACGGAAGCAGTCAATTCATTTGTTGCTTGGCCTCCACATCTCGTCATATTAGGAAAGGATGTAGTAAGGATATTTTCCTTACCTTTTATATATTGTTTTTATTGTTAATTAATTTAAAAATACAAATATAATTTTATTAGATTTCTTCATATTGTGAATAAATAGGATTTGACCAAGGAGAAATCAAAGTTACGTATTACCATTGTCAACAAAAAAGGAAGCTCAAAGGAAAAACCGATGGACAAAATATCTTCTAAGACGCCTGCTTTGGTACCAACAAAAAACCAATTTCTTATACATATGACCAAACGAGTGGTTTTCCTAAGCATGTTAGATTTCTTATAGTTGCATGGTCATCTGCATCTTCGGTTAATGATCTTGCTGTTAAAGTTCCAATGGAAGTTCAAATCTTAGGCAATGAACTGCCTATTTTTCTATCAGTTGAGTGTGTAGAACAATTTTATACAAAGGTGGAGATTGGCTATTCAATTGTTAAATTGTGGATATGGTTAGTTAATTTGATTTTAATTTATTTTTTATTTTATGATAAGTTAAAAATTACTCACTTGATATTGCAATTTGATTGTTATTTTGTCATTAACCTTTTAAAACTTATTTTCTAGGCGATGTTATGATGAGTTGAAAAAGAAACAGTTGAATGATGTGATTAAATTTATTGATCCAAGTTGGTTGTATGTCATTAAGAAAAAGAGAACACGTACTCAAATTGCAAGACAAGTTTTTGAAAGGATGCAAAATACTCAAGAGGGAGATAAATGGATTATTCCATATAATGGAGGGTAAGTGGATATTAGTTGTATAACATTTACGAAAAATTATGTTATGTAATCAAATGCATTTACCAATATATATCTTACTATAAATTGATGTAGGTACCATTGGGTCTTAATTGTGTACGAGTCATTCATAAATACAATTTACTATTTGGATTCAATGTGGGGTGAAGTGTTCTCTGATATTGAAAACATCATGAATGAGTAAGTTCTATTTTCAAAATAAAATTTGATGTTCTTGTAAACATTAAGTTCAATGTATCTTCACAAGTAACTCTTATTTATTTTTCTTATGTATCTTCACAAGTAACTCTTACTTATTTTTCCTTCTTTATATAGAGTTCATATTATGTTCAATAGTCATCAAAATCGAAGGTCTCAAGGTTTACCAATATGGTATAGAATGAGAGTAAGTTATAAATGCATGGTTTAATAAATTAATATATTTTTATTTAGATAATATATATTAAGCTTACAACTCAATTTTCGTTCTAATGTACAGTGTCCTAAGCAAGATGATTTGGTAACATGTGGGTATTATGTCCTTATGTTTATGAGGATAATTATTGCCAATCCACTTGTTTCTATTATTGACTTGGTAATAATTTAAGTAATTTTGTGCATTTTCATTTCTTATTTTATTCATGATTTCAATTAATTAATCAAAATAGGTGGTGAATTAGCTAACAATATGTTAAAATGTGTGTACATTACAGCTTAATCATGAAGGAACTTACACCGATACTGAAGTTGATGAGATGCGGAATGAGTGGGCAGAATTCACAAATCGATTCTTACAGTTATAACTCACCATATAGTCAAATAAAACGCTAAGGTGAATGATGTGGGATGTTCATGATTGGTTTTTTAAACAAAAATTTGGAATTTCTTTTTCATTTTTAAAACACGTAAAAAAGACTCTTATGTGTTCTGGATGTTGTATATGCATGCTATATTCATATAATCTGGATGTTGGTATGCTCATATATAGTAGATTCTTATATTCACAGGTATTGTCCAACGTTGCAAGGATTTTTTCTCTGTCACTCTGTTGTGCGTAATTGATATGGATAATACTAAATAATAATGTTATTGTCATTGATATGGATAATACTAAATAATAATGTTGTTGTTATTGATATCGGTAGTACTAAATAATAATGTTGTTATTATTATTGATATGGCCAGGTAGTACTGATTTCATTGAATTATGGACCATTTGTTGTTTATGTAGTAACAGATATATGCAGATTGAAGAACTTATTGTGAAAATAAGAGGTATTACTTATATTTATGTAATCTGGATATAATTAGTATGTTCATATATATTAGATGTTTATATTCATAGATATTATCACATGGTGTCATTTATTATAGATATTTTTATGACAATATAATTATGATGTAACCTATATATTAAGAATAAATAACTAGAGAGAACTCTTGTGTTCTATATGCAGGATTATATTAATGGAATCTAGATGTTGGTGTGCTCGATCATACTAGAGGATGTTTTTTTATGAGAAAATTAATGCATTCTGTCAAGGACAAAGATTTTGAAGAACAACATTACAATGGGACAAAATATTTTTAGATTGATTTACATCATAGATAATTTGATTAGTTAGTAACATTAAAGTTTTTTAATGTATATTTTTATATTTTTTGAACACTTTAATTAACTAGTTTTTATTATATATGTTTTATTGTATCAAACTATTAAACTCTTAGTGTAATATCTCTTTTAAATGTAATATAATTAATTTAGTTTTTTTAATTTATATTTAAAATTTAGCTTAATTGATATTTATATAATCACGATTTAAATATTGTAACTAAAATAATATATATATAATTTTGATTTCAAGCCTATGACCTCGGTTAATAACAACTGTGGCCATAAGGTATACCTATGGCCACGGTTATTAAACCACCGTGACCATAGTTACCTCATATGGCCTCGGTTATTAGAAAAACCGAGGTCATAGGTAACAACTTATCGCCTCGGTTATTCACAAAATTGAGGCAATAGTTTAACCCTATGATCTCGGTTATTATAAAACCGAGACCATATGCCACTCACTTAGGTCTCGGTTCTAATCAAAACTGTGGCCATAGGTTGTTACCTATGGCCTCGGTTAATAAGAAACCGAGGTTATAGGTATACCCTATGACCTCGGTTAAAAAACTGAGACCATAGGTTGTTACCTATGGTCTCTCTCACTTAGGCCTCGGTTCTTTTAACTGTGGCCATAGATCTATGTTCACGGTTAATAACCGAGGCCATAGGTACATATTGTAGTAGTGGTGTACGGGTGCTATTTTTGATTGTGTATAGTTGGGATGTGTGTGATAGGGTAAGGGGTGCTTTTGTGCAAATGTTTTAATGTGTGTGTGTAGTGTGTGATGAATGTTGTTGCTTCAATTAAAAAAAAAATGTGTGCAAGCGTTGATTGTGTATGTAGGTTATGATTGTATATGTGTTATGTGTAGGTGAGTTGCGTGTTGTCTCTTAGGATGCAATGTTTATTAAGTGGTATTGTCCACTTTTATGGATGTATAATCACCACAACCACTAGTGTCTAAACGTTATTATGTTCAAAACTTTTTCGACGAGTTAAGTGTTAGTGTTTCCATTTCTACTCCTAGGTTGTGTTTTCAGAGTGTTACCTTTGTTCCCCCTATGAGTGTTTTATTGTCAATGATGTTTACTATACAAAATATTGTATTTATGAGTCATGTAGTTGTTTTTTTATTTTTGGAGAGTCCGATTAAAAGGTATATCTCCATCAATACAACTTGCTTTTTTTTACCTCATCGTATATCTCCACCAAGACAACTTATTTTTTACCCCATCAATGTGAATTGTTTTTGATGTAAAATAGTTTTGGATGTTACTTACATTTTCAAATATGGATTATGTTTTTTTTTCCTTTTAAAATAATGATTTTGGGGGATTCATTCGTACGAGGGGAACTATTAGACTAAGCATAAAAAATAGTAGTGTGTTGTATTGATAGTGTATGTGTATAGCTTACAGTAATAGTTAATGTGTAACTATAGATAAGTTAGCATTCTATTATTGATACATTTGTGTGATTGGTTATTAATGACAACCAATAAGAGTCGTGCAACTCATGTATATAAGACTAAAACTTTGAAGTAATAAAATACAGATTTACATTTCCACTATTTTCTCATTGACTGCTCATTTCTAAAGTTTGGTAATATATATATATATATATATATATATATATATATATATATATATTATTTTAGTTTTTTCTTCAATTTTTTTTTTACTTTTAAGGTATTATTTTTCAAAATTTTAAATTTAGCCTTAAAAATACAAACTTTAAAACTTTCAAAAAATTAGAGACCATAAATATATACTTGAAAAAATAAAGGAATAAAGTTTATATTTTGATAAATTATCGAATTTATATGTATATCTTAAAAGATAAAATATTAAAATTTATCCTTTAAAGAATCATAAGATATAATAAATTTATATATACATGGATCTAATTATTATACAAAATATTACACAAATTTTTAATCATTAAGGATTAAGGGAGCAAAAAGTGACAGGAGCATGGAGAGAGAAATCTAAAAAAATATAAGGGTAAATGTCTTGTAATATTTTGTAACCATATATTTTATCGCATGAACTAATTTTGTTTATTAAAACTTACTTAATAAAAAAAATATTAATTTAAATAACTAATAACATGCATAGTGGGATAGTTAGACGTAAGATACATTTTATTTTATACTAGAAAATTGCAAATTCTGGGTACCATAGTTGACCGTACATTAGAACCGGAAAGTACAATGTAAGTTAAACTGTCTTTTCTTATTTTAGCAATTAACTAAATTTAACCCTCAGTCATTTACCCTTTCCTTTTCCTTATTAAACGAACTATAACTGTATGAGAAGATAAATAAAGAAAGTATACATTATAGTTTTCATAATTATCTGAAAAGATATTTTACTTTTTAAATTTATGAATTGCAACTCATAATTGATAAAAAATGATAAAATTAATCTTATTTTTGAAATTTTGTTTAAATATAAAAGGAGATAACATAATTTTCCCACACTTCCATAAGACATTTTCATGCATTGAGATTAATAATATTCCTTCACAAATTTTAGTCTTTTAAAATGATTAAATATATCAGTATTATTATAATGGCATTCCAATGTTATAATTGATACTTATAAATATTATAAGTAATTGAATTTGAGAGAGAAATTAGCTAGTGAAAGTGATAGAAAAATGAATTTGACAGAGAGAAGCATATAAGTTTTTTTTTTAACTTTTAGGTTATGGTAAAAGATATAAATAACATTTAGTTATTTCACACTTTAATTATCAATAGAAAAAATGATATTTTTAATGAAATTGTCTAAAGATGTTAATCTCTTAGTATTAATTTGACTTATTAACAAAAATAAAAGCACTTATAGTACCTAAGGTAATAATTTTAGAATTAAAATGTATTTTTAAGCACAATTTTAAGACTAATCTCACTCTTTTTCCTAAATAAATATATGATAATGAGAAAAAAATTGTATATATTTCCTCTTTTTCTCTTTTTTTTTTAAATAACTACACTATTTGTATACTTTAATTGAAGCTCAAATTCTAGATCTTTTACATGCCCAAATGAATTACATATCCTTAAGCCACAAGTTTGTTACATTCTTTGTTAATTTTCTTAACTAGTAAAAAGACATGATATTCATTAGAGTTGTCAAATGAGTTACTTAAATCAATTTTAATATATTGAATTTATGAGCTGAAAAAATTCAATTCATTTAGATCATGAGCTTACTACTCATTTAATAGTTTTTTTTATTAAATATATTTTTTTGGTTGAACATTTTTTTTTTCTGATAGCCTTTTTGACTGAATATTCTTTTTATTATTTGAATCCAAACAACTTATTTTATTTTTTACTAAAAAATCATCAAATTTTTGTGATAATTATTTTTAGTAGTTATCCTAATCCGCTTGAGAAAAATCAAAGAAATTAGCATAACAAAATATAAGAAAGAATAAAAAAGAAGACTCTTATGGGTCTATTTCATAAAAAAACCAATCTCTAGGAATGTATTCACTTTTAGTACCAATAATTTTGAACATTTTTTCATACAGAAACGCGAACATAAACAACATTGCGGTTGTGGGAGATGGAAGTGAAATTGATATATCTAAAAAGCACAATAACTATAAATAATTAAATTACAGTCATTATAAGTGTGAAAAAGGTTATATGGAGCACCTTAATTATCATGCAACTAATTTTAAGTCACACGCTATAATAATTCTTTTATTTAGTAAAAATAAGTACTTTGGTACTTTTTTTTAAAAAGAGAGGTCATATGGATCACAAGCTATGAAAAATGTTATAAGAAAATTTTAATTTATATGAAAAATGTATAGTTGATGGCGTATCGTTTGTATGTTTCTCTGATTGTTTAATTAGAATCCGACAATTTTCATTTTATGTTATTATTTTTATGTATTTTCTCTTGTAATAATTAATTAAATATTTTAAAATAATTTAATAAATTTTTTAAATTAGTTATTAATATAAACTTTTCAATTAAACTTAGATAATAAAAAAACTCAATTCAATTCAACTTATTTAAAAATTAGATAAATTAAACTTAAACTAAATAAATTAATCTATTTTATTTATACCTCTAATATTCAATAGTAATTTACTAAAATAGAAATGTTTTAGCTTTGCTAACGGTTGGCAACGAAAATATTTGTACGTGAAACGAATTGGAGGATGATTGTTGATTTTCTCTGATTTTTGTTGAAAGGGTTATTGGATTGATTTTGACTTAATGTCTAATGTTATATTTATACATTGAAAGGAAAAAACTAGTCGTTACTAACTAGCTGTTAGAATTCTAATTATTCTCAACACTCCCCCTCAAGTTAGGTGTGTAGATATCGGTCAACCCTAACTTGCTTATATTTTCTTCAAATGATTTCAAATCTAAACCTTTGCTGAAGATGTCCGCCAATTGTTTTTCACTTCTCACAAATGGAGTTTCAATTTCCTTTGCTTGAATTTTTTCTCGAATGAAGTGGCAATCCACTTCGATCTGTTTTGTTCTCTCGTGAAACATCGGATTTGATGCTATATGTCGCGCTGCTTGGTTATCACAAAACATCTTCATTGGTTCTTGAATTTTAATTCTGATATCCAAAAGAAGTTGTTTGATCCAAGTTAGCTCACTTGAGGTTGATGACATGGCTCGATATTCTGCCTTGGCACTTGATCATGCCACAACATTTTTTTTCTTGCTTTTCCATGTGACTAAATTTTTGCCTACAAACGTGCAAAAACCATTGGTTGATTTTCTATCAAAGCTACCAGCCCAATCTGCATCGGAGTAGCCACACACTTCATTAAAATTATTACGTTTCATGAGAACTCCTTTACTAGGTGTCATTTTTAAATATTTTAAAATTCTATGTATAGCCTGTAATTGTGGTGTTCTAGGTGTATGCATAAATTTACTAATTTGGCTTACTGAAAAAGAAATGTCTGGTCGGGTTATCGTTAAATAAATTAATTTCCCTACAAGTCTTTGAAATTGGCTTATGTCTTCTAAGGGTTCGCCATCCTCAATATTTAATTTGCATTTACTATCTATTGCTGTAGATGTTGGTTTACTCCCTAATTTACTAGTTTCTTTCAATAGGTCAAGTGTATATTTTCTTTGTGAAATAAAGAGTCCCTTAGGTGAATGTGCTATTTCTATTCCTAGAAAATATTTTAATAAACCTAAGTCTTTGATATCAAAATTCTCCTTTAATTTCATTTTCACTTTTTTAATTTCTTCCAAATTATTTCCATTAATTATTATATCATCTACATATACTAGAATTATGGTTCTAAATGTACCATAATTTTTGGAAAATAATGAGTGATCGACATTACTAATTTTAAAATCACAATAAGAGCTTAGTTTTCCATACCATGCTCGTGGAGATTGCTTTAGTCCGTAAATAGATTTTTTTAACCTACACACTAGACTAGAATTGTTTTCTTTTTTATGACCAGGTGGAAGCGTCATATATACCTCTTCTTCAAGTGTTCCTTGGAGAAAAGCATTCTTGACATCCATTTGATGTAAGGTTCAATTTTGGTTTACGACTATGGAAATTAAAATCCTAACGGTATTTATTTTGGCCACGGGTGTAAATGTTTCTTGATAATCTACACCATAGGTTTGAGTGTAACCTTTTTACCACTAATCGTGCTTTGTACCTTTCAATAGTACCATCATTATTAAACTTAATCTTATAGACCCATTTGCATCCTACGGGTTTCTTTCCTTCTGGTAGTTGTACGACTACCCATGTTTCATTTTTTTTCAAGTGCTCTAACTTCTTCTTCCATTGCTTTGCACCATACCAGTTGGCCTATTGCTTCCTCATAGTTATTTGGCTCATTTTCTTTGGAAATTGAGGTCAAATAAGTCCTATATTGCGGTGTAACATTTTCATAAGATAAATAATTTTGGATAGGATATTTTACCTCATATGTTACAAAATCCCGTAATCTAGTAGTAGGTTGTGGAGTTCGATTATACCTTCTCAATGGTATTATTTCGGTAGTACCATCTTCCCCCTCACTTTGAGAAGTTTCTTCCTCTTCATTCTCATTGATTATTTTATTTTCATTTTCTACTACTATATTTCCTTCTTCAGAATAAAAAAATGGAAATGTAAATTCATTTGGTTTCTCTTGGTTATTAGTCTCCTTTTCTAGTGTTTTGTAATATGGCTCATTTTCTTGGAATGTCCCATCTCTTGAAATGTAATGTTTTTTGTTAATCGGATCATACCATTTATAACCCTTTTTTTGAGATGAATACCCCAAGAAAATAACTTTGATTCACTACTACAAAAATGGGTATTTAAGTCGATACGTAAAGTCGGTTTTTTCCAAAAACCGACTTTAAATTGGTTTAAAGTCGGTTCGATATAGAACCGACGCTATCCACGTAGGACGTAGCGTCGGTTGATGTGTCAAACCGACGCTATGCATGGACGTAGCGTCGGTTCTAGGTGTAAACCGACGCTATGCTACGTGGATAGCGTCGGTTGACACCTAGAACCGACGCTATCCACGTAGGATAGCGTCGGTTCGACACGTCAACCGACGCTACACACGTGGATAAATATTTTCTCTTCCTTTTTTCCCAGACAGAAACTATTTTCAGCGTTGTAGAACTCTAAAAAATCGAAAACCTCCTCCTCCACTTCTCCTCCACTCTTTCTCATTTTCATCATCGGTTAGTGAGTTTTCTTCCTCTCTAACTAATCTTTTAGATCCCCTATTATTCATATTTTTTTCTGTTATTATGTGTTATTATTTATGTGTATATATAGATTGTTGTATTATATATGTAGGTTTCTATTATAACATAAGGAGAAGAATATGACGATCTTGAATAAAATAGAACAAAACCATGGTAATTTTTCTGTTATTAATTAATATTTTATTTTTTAAATATTTGTATTATTTGAACTGTTTGTTAAACTGATTTTGATTTTTTTTTCTACTCGAATACAGGTTGAAAATGAATAAATTTAAAAAAAAAAAAGTTAAAGTCGGTTCACCGCGTGAACCGACTTTAAACGTAAAGTCGGTTCATCGCGTGAACTGACTTTAAACATAAAGTCGGTTCATCCCGTGAACCGACTTTAAACGTAAAGTCGGTTCACATCTTGAACCGACTTTACACTTTAAGTCATTTAACTTAAAGTCGGTTAAAACCCGACTTTAATGCTCGTTTTTGTAGTAGTGATTGATGTATAATCTAACTTGTGTTGTTTATTTTTGTGCACATAACATGTACATCCAAATACTCTTAAATGGTAGATATTGAGTTTTTCTTGGTAGAGGATTTCTAGTGGGTTTTTAAAATTCAAATTGGCACTTGAAAATCTATTAATTAAATATGTTGCGGTGAGAACATCATCCGACCAAAAAATTATTAGAACATGATTTTGAAACAAAAGTACTCTTGTTACTTTAAGTAAATGTCGATTTTTTCTTTCAGACACACCATTTTGTTGGGGTGTGTAAATACAAGTTGTTTGATGTAAAATTCCTTTTTGCTTGAAAAAATTTGTAAAATTTTAATTTATAAATTCCGTTCCATTATCACTTCTAAAATTTTTATTCTTTGCATCATATTGATTTTCTACAAATTATAAAATTCTTGAAATTGAGAAAATACTTTACTTTTATTTTTTAACAAGTGTAACCATGTGATTCTTCAAAAATCATCTATAAGTAGGGCCCCAAACATCATAATGTATTAACTCAAAGGTTTTTTGCTTTTACAATTGGATAAACTAAATGGTAAACTTGTGTGCTTTCCTAATTTGCAAATTTCAGAACTACTACAATCTAGTTGTTTGAAATCAAAAATACATTTCAAAATCTTATCGGAAGGATGTCCAATTTTCTTATGCCAAAGAGTGACTAATTCTTTTTCTTTTTTAATATTGAAGTTGCATTTTTCTTCACTTAGAATATAAAGCCCATTTTCTAGAAAACTTTCACCATAGATATTCTTCGTTATCAATTCTTGAAAAATCACATTTTTGGATGTAAATGTAATTTCATAATTTAAGTCTCGTGTGATTTTACTAATGGATAACAAGTTAGATGTACAATTATTCACATGCAAAACATTTGAAATTTTTCTTGAAAGGAGACTAATTGAACCATTTCCTAAAATTTCCATTTTTCACCATTTGCAACGATTACAAATTGTTTAGACTAACTTTTTTTGTAATTATTGAGTAAGTTTTTATTTTCAGTTATGTGATAAGTTGAACCTGAATCAAGAATTCATTTGGAATTTAAAGAATTTTGAGTAAGGTTTGTAATCATACCAGAGGTTTTTTGAGATTTTCCTTGAAACATTGGGGATAATTGTGTATACCGCTGCCTCATTTGATCCATATCCACCTCACCTTTTATTTCTTTTTCAGCCTCGTTTGTACTCATATCCCTTTTTTCCTTTTGTGTAGAGTAACCCATTTTTTCTCTGCTCTCTACCCAATTTTGTCGTTGATCTCCCCCTCTGACGAAGCCTCCACCTCGCCTTCCCTTTTACCGGAGATGAGGGTTATGACACCAGCATTCCTCGCACTTGTGTCCTTCCTTCTTACAATAATCACAGCGAGTGAGTGACCAACATTCCTCGCACTTGTGTCCTTCCTTCTTACAATAATCATAGTGAGTGAGTGTTTGGTCTCCCTGACGTTCTGGCTTAGGGTTAGATCTGGTGACGAAAGCCTTGGCTTCGGGGTTGTCAGGTAGTTGAATACCCATCACTATTCTTCTTGTCTCTTCTATTTCAACCATCCCAACAACCTCATCAATAGATGGCAGCTCACCCATGAGAAGAATTTGTGAGCGTACCCCCTCATAGCTTGAATCGAGCTTGGCGAAGAAGGTGAAAATTCCATCCTGCTCCTTTTTTCTTTTGATTTTATCAAGATCGACTGTGAGAGGTTGATACACTCTAATCTCATCCTTCTTTTTTTTTGGATTTCGCTAAATAGTTTAGTGATAGATTGATTTTGTTGTTGTAATTGTTGAAGTTCTTGCTGAAGTTGATAAATAAGAGAGTAATTTTTCTTTTTTTCGAACATTGTCTCGGCTTTAACCCACATATCTCGAGTTGTATCTAGATATGTCATGAGATGAGAGATGTGAGGTTCCATGGTTTCCAGTAACCAACTCATGACTAGATTGTCACTCTTTCTCTATTCTGAAATTTCCTTTTTTTCTTCAACTGTTGGGTGTGTTGGATCTTCGGCTTTTGATTTTGATTTCTCACCAGTGATATGCTCAAATTTGTCTCTGCCGATTAGACCAAAAGTCACTTGGCGTGCCCAAAGATGGTAATTTTTACCATTTTAGCAGCACACCTGTAAGTCTCTCTATATGTTGTGATATTTTCTAGATTTCTTGAACTGATACATTTCTTGTTTGTGGGATTGATTTGGAACAAGATCAAATCTGCTCTGATATCATGTTGATTTTCTCTTATTTTTGTTGAGAGAGTTATTGAATTGATTGTAACTTAATGTCTAATGTTATATTTATATATTGAAAGGAAGAAACTAGCCGTTACTAAACTAATCGTTAATAAACTAGCCGTTATTAAATTAGCCGTTATTAAACTAGTCGTTACTAACTAGCCGTTAGAATTCTAATTATTCTAGAGAGTGATGCTTGTTTATAATATAAATATCATTTAAATTCAACTAATCAGTTTATACATAGTAAATTCTCACTAGATATACTATAAATTACTTTATTTCATAGTGTGTTTAATCAATGAGCTATTACTTAAAAGAATGATTGGGATTTATGTCTCCATTTATGTCAGAAGAATAGTTATATATATATATATATATATATATATATATATATATATATATATATATATATATAAATATTAAATTCCTATAAAGAATAATAATAAAAATAATAATAATTATTATTATTTACCTTAATTTTAGGAATAAAAATATACCCAAAAACATACTAATTACATAGGATATATTAATGTGATGAGTACGCTATGCAACCACGCAGTTAATGACATATAAAAAGGTAAAACAACAATTAGGAAGTGCAAAACTAGCTTGTCTGGTTCAAGATTAGAAAAAATAAATGGTTCTTGGGTTAATAATCAACCACACATTCGAACACATATCTAATCTAAGGACTTTGAAAAAGAAAGCATAATTAAGGAAAAAGGAGGTATTGCTTCTTTTTTTACTTACTAATATTTAATTTTTGATTGAAGAGTGCTGGTGAATAAAAAAAATCACATATTAATAGAGGTGAAGATCACTCCGGATACTATCACAACACAACAATAAATACTCAGATAAAATAATATAATTAATAATAAATATAGAATAATAAATATCTTGACGACATAAATAAAAAATGAATACGAATGATTGAATTCGAATTTATTATTAATTATTTTATAAATTTAAAGATTAAATTCCTTATTAAAAGCAAATTACATGACTAAAAACTGTCTAAATATTTTATTGTATGAAACATAAACAAAATGTCTGGAATCATACAGCACAAACAAGACCTTAATTAACATAGTCTGACACAATGGTAACTCCTTGTCCCACCATAGTACTAATAAAGCACGGCTTACAAGGCATTAAAGTGTTAGATTCCTTTAAAATTATCCCTTAAAATTAAAATAAATGTTGTTAGATATTTTTAAAAGGAGTTAGAGTTAAATTTACTAAAAGCTCTAAAATGTTTCAGAATACGTTTGAAGTTATTGGAAGGTGCCAGATGGTTCATAAAGGATGTGTAAGTCTGTAGAAACTTACAGAATATCTTAAAACAAGCATGAAAAAACTAGACATTCTTAGAAGATTCTAGAGTTTGTTAGAAAGTCTTAAAACCTTATGTCATATTGTAGAAAAAACTAGAACATTCGTGTACATTCTAGACATAAAATAATCTAGAAAATTGTGGCATAGTCTTGAGTTTGGTGTCACACTATAAATAGACCTATTAGTCTTCATATGTAAATCATCTTAGGAAATCTTGAGAAATTGTAAGATAATCTCTTTATAGAGTAATACAATGCATTTTTTACAAACTCTCTCTCTAGTTCTTGCTTTGCTCTTGAATCCTCTCAATTTCTAAGTATCTTCCTAATCTCTTTAGAGTATTTCGTTCGGGTTGAAAGACAGACTTAGTGCAACGGATTGTGCTAAGTGTCGCACGATTGCTATTTGAAATTTAAGGTCGTGACAATTGGTATCAGAGCTTTAGGTTGAAGTATTACTATCCTTGGCAAAATGAAGAACACTTCCCCAGCTACACCAAGTGTGGATGTTCCACCTATGGAACGTGGTCGTGAAGAAGTTTGGAAACCACTAAAAGAGTCTCGAGCTAAGTCGAAAGACATTATCTCTAGTTGGGAAGCACGTGTTGGGAGTGCGCATGATAGATTAGGGGAACTGTTCGACCGGGTGGATAACTTGGAGGAACGTTGCAATGGCTTGGAGGCTAAGGATATGGAGATCCATGCAGCGGTCAAGATATCCCTTAACGAGCTAGATAGCGAGTTAAGGCAAGATATTGATGGGTTAAAGGTCGAACTTGCCAAGGTATGAGATCTAGTCCAAAGAGAAGTTGCTAATGTGTTACTTAGAATGGAGGATATGGGAAGTGACCTAACTCTTTGTAAGTGGGCTATGGCCGTGAGAACTAGCACAACCACCATCATTGAGGCTAAGAAGGTGGATGTTCCCAAGCCAAAGAATTTCAATGGTACTAGGAATTCTAGGGAAGTTGAGAACTTCCTATGAGGGTTGGAACAATATTTTGAGGCTACTAACATAACGAACCATGCCAGCAAGATCCGAACTGCTGCCATGTACTTGTCTAGCACTACTATGCTATGGTGGAGATAGAGGCATGGTGATGTGCAACATGGGGTATGCACAATTGATACCTTTGATGACCTCATGAGGGAATTCAAAGGCCAATTCTTTCCCATAAATGCTGAAGAGGAGGCAAGTGGCCGATTGCGATGGTTAAAGCAAACGGGTAGCATAAGGGACTATGTGAAGGAGTTCATAACCTTTCTACTAGAAGTCCTTGGTACTTTAGACAAGGATTCCCTATTCTTGTTCATGGATGGTCTTTAATCATGGGCTAACCTAGAACTTAAGCAATGTGGTGTCCAAGATTTATCTTCGGCCATTGCGGTTACAGAAAGCCATATCGATTACTCCATAAACAAAGAGAGCTCAAAGGCCAAAGATAGAAATTTTAGTGGAGGAGAGAATGGGAAAGGCCATGCTAAAAGTGAAGGTCCCAAAAATCATAAAGAAGGCTCCTTGTTCAAATCATGAGAAAAAATAGAAGGAAATGAAGGATCGTGGTGCCTCGAAGCCCCGTGTGACGTGCTTCATATGTGATGGACCGAATTGGGCACGTGAATGTCTGAAAAGGAAGGCCTTGAGTGCCTTAGTTGCCTCCACGCAAGACCAAAATAGAGGTGAGATGAACGAAGGTGAAAAGATGGGTTCTTTATGCCTACTTGGTGCATTGCAAAGTGCCCCAAAGACCCCCAAGGGCTTGATGTTTGTAGATGCAACTATCAACGGGAAGGTCGCCAAAGCTTTGGTTGACACAGGTGCATCGTATAACTTTATTTCATTGGAGGAAGCAAAGATACTCGGCCTTAAGATTGTCAATGGAAGAGGATCGCTCAAAGTAATTAACTCGACAACACTACCTCTACAAGGAGTTGCTCTGGAGTTAAGGTCAGTCTTGGTGCTTGGACTGGCCAAATGGACTTATCATTGGTGCCTATGGACGAATTCTCGATAGTATTCGGCATGGAATTCTTGGACAAGGTTAGAGCTTTCCTTGTGTATGCCCAAACTCTGTGTGAATAATGGATGCATTAAAGATTGGTGTGGTACCAATGGAGAGGACCACCAGATCTACGACCCAAGCTTTCCCAACACTTCAATTCAAGAAAGGATTGGAGAGGGATGAAGAGAGTTACTTGGTCATCTTAAAGGAATACGACGATGAGGAGGCGTCACCAAAGTCAGGCTTGCCGAAGGAAGTGCAAGTTGTCTTGGATAAGTTTCAGGATGTGATACCTGAGGCATTGCCCAAACGGTTACCTCCAAGGAGGGAGGTGGACCATGAAATAGAGTTGGAACCCGACACCAGGCCATCAGCAATGAGCCTCTATCGAATGATGAACTCAGAGTTGGCAGAACTACGAAAGAAACTCGATGAATTGCTGGATGCTTACTTCATAAGGCCCTTCAAAGCCCTATTTGGTGCTCCAGTGCTCTTTCAAAATAAGAAGGATGGCTCACTACGGATGTGCATCGACTATCAGACTCTAAATAAGATCAAGGTCAAGAACAAGTATCATATCCCACTTATTACTGATTTGTTCGATCAATTAGGGAATTCTAGATACTTTACAAAATTGGACTTGCGATCGGGATACTACCAGGTACGCATAGCCAAGAGGGATGAGCCCAAGACCACATGTGTGACCAGGTACGGTGCCTTTGAGTTCCTTATCATGCCATTTGGTCTCACTAATGCACCTGCCATCTTCTGCACTGTAATGAACAAGATTTTCCATCGCTACCTTGATCGGTTCGAGGTAGTATATCTTGAAAACATTGTAATATAAAGTCGGACTTTGGAAGAATATCTAGAGCATTTGAGGAAGGTGTTCGAGGTCCTGAGAGGAAATGAGCTATATGTCAAGAAGGAGAAATGTTCCTTTGCCCAAGATGAGGTGATGTTCTTGGGGCATAGGATAAAGGATGGGAAGCTTATGATGGATGGAACTAAGGTGAAATACATCCAAGAATGGGAACCTCCTGCCAAGGTCCCCGAGTTAAGATCTTTCCTTGGACTTGTAAACTACTATAGAAGGTTTATCAAGTTCTACTCAGCAAGAGCAGCCTCGCTAACTGACCTGTCCAAAAAGAATAAGGCATGGGAATGGACAAGTGAATGCCAAGCCTCATTCGAAGACTTGAAGAAGACCATTAGTGAAGAACCAGTGCTTTGCCTACCAGACCCTTCCAAGATGTACGATCTGCATATAGATGCTTCAGACTTTGCCATTGGTGGAGTGTTGATGCAGGAATGATTTCTGATAGCTTATGAGATCTGCAAGCTTAATGACACTGAACTCTGCTATATGGTGCAAGAAAAAAATGATAGTTATCATTCATTGCCTAAGGGTGTGGTGACAATACTTGTTGGGTTCTCACTTTGCTATCATGACGGAAAATGTAGTGATAAGCTACTTCCACACTCAAAATAAGTTGAGTCCTAAGCAAGCTCGATGACAAGACTTCTTGGCAGAATTTGACTACAGGTTGGAGTATAAGCCCGGTAAGGCCAATGTGGTGGCTGATGCGTTGAGTCGAAAGGCAGAGTTAGCAACCTTGAGTAGGAAAAGTAGTTCTTTGTTGGAAAAGATCAAAAAAGGGTTGGAGTATGATGTCTTTGCTCAAAACCTCCTTGCCCTCATCAAGGAAGGAAAGACATGGTAATTTTGGCTGAATGACAGACTACTCTACGCCAAGCAGAATCGCATCTTTGTGCCGAAGTGGGGAAGCATAAGGAGTGAGCCTATCAAGGAGTCCCATGATTCGCTATGGGCTAGACACCTAGGAATGAGACACACCCTTGCTTTGATCAAGTCAATTTATTACTGGCCTTAACTATGGGATGATTTGAAGCCTATGTGAGGACTTGTCTTGTATGCCAACATGATAAGACAGAGCAGCATGTACCCGGAGGTTTACTGGAGCCGTTGCCTATCTCAAAGAGACCATGGGAGAATGTCTCAATGGATTTCATCACTTGCTTGCCAAAATCAGAGGGCTTTAACAACATTATTGTAGTCATTGATCACTTCAGTAGGTATACAACATTCATACCTGCCTCAGCAGATTGCACGGCAGATGAGACGACGCGGTTGTTCCTCAAACATGTCGTGAAGAATTGGGGAATTCCATCCAATATTGTGAGTGATCGAGACCCACGATTCACTGGGAAGTTTTGGACGAAATTGTTCAAGTTGTTGGGATCAGACTTGAACTTCTCGACAAGCTTTTATCCACAAAGTGATGGACAAACGGAATGTGCCAACGCATTGTTGGAGCTTTATCTTAGGCATTTTGTTAGTGCCAACCAACATGATTGGGTTAAGTTGCTGGATGTAGCCCAATTTTCTTATAACTTATAGAGGAGTGAGTCCACCATGAAGAGTCTCTTCGAGATCATCATGAGACAGCAACTCATAACTCCTCATGCTTTGGCCACAAGCTATGAAGGGAAAAGTCCCACTGCTTTCAAGTTTTCCAAGGCATGGCATGAGCAAGCAGAGTTAGCTTGAGCCTATTTAAACAAGGCATCTAAGAAGATGAAGAAATTGGCTGAAAAGAAAATGAGGATGGTGGAATTTCAGGAAGGAGATTTGATCCTTGTTAAATTATTGCCCCAACAATTCAAATCTCTACGGAAGGTTCATAAGGGGTTGGTACGAAAGTATGAAGAGCAATTTCCAATCCTCAAGTGAGTTGGTAAGGTGTCCTACAAACTCCAAATCCCTCCGAAGCTTAAAATCTATCCTGTTTTTCATGTAAGCATGTTGAAATCTTATCATGAAGACAAGGAACACATAAGTCGGGGTGAATCAAAGAGGGTGCCTACCGCAGTAGTAACCTCCATCGACAGAGAAATGGACTCTATCTTAACAGATCACCTAATCTGACGTAGGGGTGTACCAAGTTATCAAGAATACATGGTCAAGTGGAAGAATGCCCAGGATATATTGGCAAGTTGGGAACCTAAAGACTCTTTGTGGAAATTCAAAGATTACATAGAGAGGTTCAAGCTTGAAGGTGTGACGAAGGCGTTGCGAACTTGAATAGGGGAGAGTGTTACATCCCACTCAAATTGTCCCTTAAAATCCAAATAAATGTTGGTTGCCTAAAGGATCTAGACTTTTCTACATGGGAAAGTTCTAGAGTGGCTTAGAGATGTCTAGAAGAAGCTAGAGTTGGATGGAATCAACTCAAGCCTTGAAGGCCCTAGAATGTTCCAGAGTACGCTAGAATGTGCTAGAATATTCTAGAGTATGTCGGATGGTTCATAAAGGTTGTGGAAGTCTCTAGAAGCTTACGGAACATCTTAGAACTAGCACGAAGAAACTAGACACTCCTAGAAGACTCTAGAGTTTACTAAAAGGTCCTAGAACTTTATGACATATTGTAGATAAAACTACAACATTCTTGTACATTCTACACATAGAATAATCTAGAAAGTTGTGGCATAATCTTGAGCTTGGTGGCACACTATAAATAGATCTATTGGTATTCATTTGTAAATCATCTTAAGAAATCTTGGAAAATTGTAAGATAATTTATCTCTAGAATAATATAAGATATTATTTAAAAACTCTCTCTAGTTCTTGTTTTGTTATTGAATCCTCTTAATTTCCAAGTCTTTTCTTAATTTCTTTAAAATATTTTGTTAGGATTGAAAGAAAGACTTAATGCAACGAACCATACTAAGTGATGCACGATCACTATTTAAAATTTAAGGTCGTGATAAAAGACCCCGTGTACAAATTTTGATTGCATTCTAAAGAGTACTAAAGCAAGCATTTCTTCGTAGTGCCAAACCGCTTTGTTGCGTCAGTTTTAAATCTACCCGTATCATGTTTTGCGTTGATAATTAAAACCAATGCATATGATAGTAACATAAATTTGGATCCACTTTTATTAACATAAACAAAATTAAAGCATTTGAGAGAAGTTGAGGGAAAATGGTGATAAACTTCCCCGGAAAAACTGACCCTACATGGCACCATGTATGAAAATATGAAACTAATATCAAGAATTTATTTTTGCTAAAATATTAATGATATTATTAATATCGATTGATATTTGAAATAAAATTTACTAAAATTGTGAAAATTATTGAAATATTTACATAAATAATAATACATTAATTTTATCAATTTTATTATTTAAATGATATATTTATGACATATATAACATACATATTATAAATATAATTATAAAGAAACATAAGTTAATTTTTTATTTAATAATATAAATATATTTTATATAACATAACTTGAATACATTAAGATTAAGTTATATATAAGTAATTAATTAAAACAATTTTAAGTAATTAAATCAATTTTTATAGTTATGAATATAATAACATCAACCTTTCACAATAATTATATCGTGATATTAAGTAATAATTTTGTCAATATTTATTAACGTGTTATTTATAGATTAACTTCTTTTCTACAAAAAAAAAAAAGTGAATACATATATAGGAAACTCAGAATTGATCAAATACGGCTAATACTAACAATATTCACTCAAAATTGGATCATGTTTAGTTTAAGAATCATTTGGATCATGTTTAGTTTAAGAATCATTTGGATCATGTTTACTTTGTTTTTTTTTTCATTTAATACATTTTTATCGTTATTTTCCATATTTATATTGATATTTTTTTTATATTATAGAAATTTTAAATGATATTTAAGAAAATAACAAAACATTTATACCAAAATTGACTTTGTGATATTTTTACCGACATTACCGACATTTTGGATGAAAATGATCTACATATTATAGTTTTATCAAATATCCAAAAAAATATTGCGATATTTTCATACATGCATGGCACAAGTGGCAACGGGGGCTCGATGACAGTGACTGCTAGAGGGTCAGAGATAGTTGGGTCAACGATGGGTAGTCATGGTGGCGTGGAATTTAGGCTTTTCGGTATTAGATGTAGGCACTGGTTCCAGGAGATATAAAATTAGAAAAAAATAATTGTAAAATGAGACAGGGATAATCATTTTAATAGTAAATAATTAAAATTATTTTTTAAAAAAATAAATATAATCAATAAAGTGTGTGATAAAAATATTATTAAAATATTAAAATTGTGATTAATTGAAATCAAATATATATTAATATTTTTTTATATATATAATGTATTGAAAATATATTTTTAATAAAAAATACATTTGAATTATATTTATTTTTATTTAGTAACATGTGTCAAATAATTAAAAAAAATAAAAATTAATAATTATATTTTAAATAATATATTAGAGTAAGTATTATGTTGACATTTAATTTTTTGAAGTTGTAAATCATTAAAATCGTGGTTGCTATTTTTTTCAAAAATAAATGTATAATAAAGTGTGATAAAAATATTATTAAAATATCAAAATTGTGATTAATCGAAATCGAATATATACTAATATATATATATATATAATACATTGAAAAATATATTTTTAATAAAAAAACACACAATACTTGAAATAATTATGTTGAATTATATTTATTCTTACTTTTATATTTTTATTTTACTTAGTAACATATGTCAAATAGTTAAAAAAATAAAAATTAATAATAATATTTTAAATAATATAATAGAATAAGTATTATATTGACATTTAATTTTTTAAAGTTAAATATATTATTTAATAAATATTAAAAAATAAGAAAATTGATTAAATATTGAAGAAACTATTATTAACTCATAACATACCGTTATTATCCAAATGTTTAATAAACTAATGTAAGATAATTATAGCTAATAAACTAATGTAAGATAATTATAGCTATTAACATAACTATCTCAGTTTATCGTATCCTTTCCTAATTATGTGTACAACCGAACCAATCAATACGATAGTCCTAATATTTTTCATTTTTTATGGGTTTTTTAGTATCCTTTCCTAATTATGTGTACAACCGAACCAATCAATACGATAGTCCTAATATTTTTCATTTTTTATGGGTTTTTTAGTTCATTTGTCATCAGTTTTAAAGATTATTAATACAAAATAATGACATAATTTGGTGATTTTGGCATATTGATTAACTTTTCGTTTATATATATTAAAGTAGTTTAAATTTGTGAAAGATTAAATTGTAGGTGATGTGGTTTATATATATATTGATGTTGTTTCTCTTCAATTAAAAATTGTTTTCATCATTTGGAACATGCACATGCAATGAGATAATTGAGACATAGTGTGATGACTTAAGTTAAATATGGGTATATAGAGAAAATGGAAAAGAACTATATATGTTCTCTTTCACAGTAATATTATCTTATATGTATTCATTCTCTATTTAAATAGATTTTTGATAGCATCATGAAATATTTAGTTATCTCTTTCAAACAATTATAAATACTATCGATCATTTATCTATTAAAAGAATATTTAAAAAATATATTAATTTGATAACTTAATGTTTAATTACAGATATGATCAGCGAGTCATCGTCATCCTAATTAATGAATATAGTCTATGAGATCATGCCATGAGTTTTACTTTACACCCAATATTTGTAATACTTGATGTGGTTTTATTTAAAATATAGCCAGGATAAGACTTAACAGCTAATCAATACGTAAACCACCTATCTCTTGTATCTCAACTTTAGGTAACTTTCTCTGCCTTCATTTTGATTCTTATTAGCTTCTCTCATAATATCACGTTGGTGTCACGCCTCTTCACCCAAGAATAGATCAAATGATACATACTAGAAGAACAAAGTTGCGTAGCCACATGATTAATTCTAACAAAAAGAAACAATCGGAGAATGTGGTATTCATTATTAGTGTAATATACTCCTCACAAAAACACCAATTAGAGGCAGAGCTGCAGGCGTTGATTCAAGCAAAAGGATACGCTCTGTTTGGCTGAGCAACATCCATTCAACAGGTGTTAGCTGTATTCCTATTAACAAAACATCAAAGTCATCACCATCACATTGACAAATACATCCAATTCTCTATTTGTTTTTTCAGAAAATTTCGTAAGCAAAAGCCAACTTGTAATTAAGCACCTCATTATTATTATCTATTAAATTATTCCTTATTCCTTTCAACGTGTCCCTCCGTATTATCTTCACAAATAAAAATATTTGTTAAACATAACCATTACCGAATAATTAAATTCCCTGTTGGCTGTTACTAATTAAAATGTCAATTAATCAAAAAGGGAAAAAATGTTAAAAATAAGAGAAACAATATCATAAAAATATCTTTTATTAAATTATAAGTGGTATTATTTAGTGATTTATTTTTTAAAAAATAAAACAGTATTTTATATTAAAGATTATTAGAATAACATATTTTATTCTTAATTATTTATTTTATAAAAATAAATAACTAAATGATATCGTTTATAATAATAAAATAAAATGATATAAAGTATGTAATTTAAAGGATTTCTAAGTTCTACTCCCTAAAAAGAAAGTGCTACACCAAGATTATGGGCGATCCATGTGGGTGATTATGACCAAATTTTCTTTTTATTATTGTATGTTTTTTAGGATCTATTTTTTTATATAAATTAAAATGTTGGTAATGTTCTCTATAATTTACTAATACAATTAAGAGAGAGTAATATTTAATTCATATAATTATTTTTATAATATTTAATCATATTATTATTAAAAACTAATTGTATAAAAGTAGAATTTATTCAAATTAAAATACTCTTTATCTATTGTAGTTGAAAAATAAAATAAAAAGAATAAATAAAGAGCTAAGTGTTATTTAAAAAAATAAAATTAAGAAACATATATGGCGAAATTTTTCTCTACAATTAGTACTACACCAGCTATTTTTATATCATGGTCATAAAAAATCAAGCCCTTTTTTAGCAATTGATTGACTACTATTTAGGAAATCTGTCTACTGTTGCAATGTCTCGGAGATTAACTACCCCTGGAAATAAATTCGTGCTAGAAAAAAGAAAGAAGAAGAAGACAAGAATGAAAACATTAATTAACTAACAAATATAGTTAAAAATGTATCGATGAAAGTAACGAACAAACCACTTATTCAACTTGAAGAGGGGAAAAAAACACTATGGAATCAGACTGATCATTTAACCGAGTTTTGTATTATATTCAAACTATTTATATTATATTCAAACTACTTATATTAAATATAAATAAATAAACAAATTATTTGTATTATCCTCACTATAATATATTTTAAAAATAACTTACAAATTGAATAAAATACAAACACTAAAAAAAAAAAAAAAACTCTCAAGTCACATTCAAATTAAGAATACAAAACTTATTTTTTTTAGTGAATTGATTAAACCAAATACAAGTTAGATTATTTATAATCTTTACCATCCAATCTACAACACACAAATATAAAACTAAAAAATAATTCTAACCATACAAATATTATCTATACATTTCTCTTTTTTACAATCTTTAATCACCATATTTATTCATCCTTCAACCACCTGACCGCCTCGCTCTAATATCAATTGTTGAGTAAAATTTAGAATACATAACTCTAATTTTACTAATATTAGATCCAAACAAGTAAACAAACTACTTGTATTATACTCACTATAACACCTTTTAAAGGCAACTCACGAATTGAAGAGAAATACAAACACTCAAAGAGAAAGCTCTCAACTCACACTCAAACTAAGAATACAAACACTTTTTTTTGTTTTTGATGGAATGATTAAACCAAATGTAAGGTATGTTATTTATATTCCTTACCATACAATCTACATCACACAAATATAAAACTAATAAATAATTCTAGCCACACAAATATTATCTACACACTTCTCTTTTCTACAACCTTCAACCACCATATTTATTCATCCTTAAACCACTTTATTTATTCATCATTCAATCACTCCATTTATTTCTCTATATCCTTTAACCATTCCAATTATTTTCCTACATCCTTCAATCACTCCATTTATTTTTCTACAACCTTCAACCACTTCATTTATTGGGTTGATGTTGATTTTCAACCTCAACACCAACTTCTCAAGAAGAAAAATGTTCTTCACATTCATCTGTCATTTTGCTTCTAATTCCCTCCAACTGTTAGGTGTGCCTTCTTATTTCACTAGTTATTTTAACCCACTCTCCACTCCTTATTTCATGAGGTGTGACACTATGAAAGATGAATGATTTGCTTACCAATTATCGTTCTATTCAGATTCTCAATTGCATCCTCAAGATTTTTCCTATCAACAAACTGTACAAAACCACATGTTTTTCCAACTAGTATTTTATCATGAATTAACTCACCAAATTGGCCAAATACTTGTTTTAGCACGTCATCACCGATGTTTAGATCTAAACGATCAATTAACTTATCAATTAGTTCAAAAAAATGCCACTTGCTAGGTCCTCCACCTGAAGCAACTTTAGCCTTTTCACTCTTATACTTTTTCTTCACAGTATCAATTTGATTCTTACATTGAATATCAGTCTTAGGATTCTTTGAATAATAGTCTCTACTATTCAAAATATCAATAACCTATTTTCAATTCTTTTGCTTGCGATTCCCTCTACTTGGTTCCACATACCTTTCACCCCAAGCATCACTCTACACCATCGTAGCACCTTCATTCCAACAATTCTCTTTTCCACCATTTCCACTACCATTCCTCGTTTGTTGCTGTTATAGGATTGGTAGGGCTAGGGCTAGGGTTAGGTTGTTCTTACTCCTTTGTTGTTTTGAAGGTGTCGATGATACCACCGTCACCATTATCAGACAGTTGACCTAGGTGATGACTCTGGATATCAACTTTTTGGTGAAGGATGCGATTGGATCTCATCGTTTTCCTCCCATGGAATCTCATACTCAATAACATCATCCATTGCAACATCAAATCTTGTGCTATCATAACTTGATCTCCCTATCGATCTATCTAATTTTTCACCACCATCACACTTTGCAGAAGAGGTTCCTTGTTCACAATTGGAACCCCTATTACCCGGCTCTATCCACTGGTCAGATGGAACATGATGCCCTTCTTTAAAGTACTTCGTGTTTGAATTTTCTATCCAATGGTCCATCCTGTAGTTATCACCAAGCTCTTTAACTCTATCTTTCCAACGATATTTGTGCAAAGAAGAATTGATGTCTCTTTCCTCATCACACCACCAATCATGACTACTAGTTTTTATATCCCGCAAGAATGGCCTGAACACATCCTTTTTCTTCTGAATATCACGAACCTTCTCACTATTTCCTGATAATTTCGTGATGTCTAAGTGATTTCCAAATAAAGGATTTGAGCTATGAAGGTTTCCCACATTTTTATTTTTATCCCATTCAACGAGCAGATCATGATATGCACTTTTCTCAGGAGTAGTATTGCCAGCATTTTCCACAGTTACAATCGTGAAAGCTAATTCTTCTTCCTCTATAGCAAATAATGCTTCAACATCCCAACTATCTTCGCTATTATCCTTAGAATTGGAAGTAGTTGTATTACTTTCAACATGCTTTTTCTTACTCCAATAATCTTTTGTCATATGACCCATCTTCCCACAGTTGTAACATTTACCATCAAATTTTCTACTATTATTGCGATTCTTCCAATCTCCCCCTGGACAAAAGCTTCCCTTTCCTTGAGAAAATTTTCCTTTGTCTCTATCCTTGTTAGATCCACTATTATTGTACAGATTAAAAGTGCCTCTGCATTTTTTTAGCCATAGCTTTTTGACAGGCCAACAAATTCTCAAACTCAACAAGAGATGGTTGTATCGATCATCATTGTATAACGGTAACAAACCCTCGATATTTGGGTCTCAAACCATGAATAATTATTCTCTTTATCCTTATTTCCCCAATAGAAGCTTTCAGATCTAACTCTGAAATTTCACGACATAACAACTTTACCTTGTAAAAGTATTGGGAAATCATCATGTCACGTTATGCCATCGATATCAACTCGTTCTCTAGAAGTTGCAATCTTGTATCATTCTTCTTTGAAAAGAGTGTCTCATGCTTCTTTTGGTGTTTTTGCATCTCGAATGTGCTCCAACATTTCTTCTTCAACTGTGGTCTTCAAAGTAAACATCATTTTGCCTACTTTAATTTTCCACTTTCACAAGATGTTGTTTGCATCTTTCACTATTGGTTGTGTAACTTCATCACCACCAAAAAACTCCCACAAATCTTGACCTTGTAGGTGAGACTCCATATATGTTACACATGTGTTATAGTTTTTGTTGTTCAGCTTCTTCATTCCTCAAACTACTTGAAGATCACCCATCGTGTCGGCAAGACTTTGACTATACCGAACAAAGTTGACTAATAAACTTGTAGAGTACCAAACTTCTCACGACTCAAGATAGCTCTATTAAGAACGATCCCTAACTGTTTGACTCTAATACCAATTGTTAAGTAAAATTTAAAATACACAACTCTAAAGTTATTAATATTAGATCCAAACAAGTAAATAAAATATTTGTATTATACTCACTATAACATCTAAATCACATAAATATAAAACTAATAAATAATTATAATCACACAAATATTATCTACACACGTCTTTTTTCTACACCATTTAACCACTATATTTATTCATCTTTCAACCACCCTATTTATTCATCATTTAACCACTTTATTTATTTATTTTACATCATTTAACCACTTTATTTATTTCTCTACATCATTTAACCATTACATTTATTTCTCTTCACCCTTTAATCGTTATATTTATTTATCCTTCAACCACCGTATTTATTCATCATTTAATAACTTTATTTATTTATCTACGTTATTTAACCATTATATTTATTTTCCTACCTTCCTCAACTATTCTATTTATTTTTCTAAAACTTTTAAACAATTTATTTATTAAGTTAATGTTGATTTTGAAGAGAGGGTGCAGTTAAAAATTAAGTACAAGAAAATAGAATAATTGCGATGATTATATTTTAATAGGATACAAAATACTACGCATTACAATTTTTTATAGAACGTTGTGTAAAAAGTTAAATATATTTCCATATGCATATGGCTTTATCTCTTACTATATATATATATATATTTAAATAACATTACAAATGTTAAGAACATTAAATTCGCATTAGTATCCAGTTTAATTCATCTAACAGGTATTTTATATATCCAAAATGGATGAATCCAAATGATAAGAAAATGAAAGATTTGTTTGTTCCCTAGGAATCCAACATCAGGATTAAGATTTCTATTACCTTTTCTTCTGTATCTGTATATATAGTTAGCTAGTACGAGGTTTTCTACAATAATTTGTTAAATATTATTGGAGATAAAATTAATGAGTAATTTAAGGAGTAAATTAAGAAGTGTTAACTTCTTAATTTAAGGAGTAAATCAAGAACCTTAATTCAAGGAGTAAATTAAGGAGTAAATCAAGAAGTTATCATCCTTAATTTAAGGATTAATTCAAGGAGAAAAACAAGGAATCCTTAATTCAAGGAGTAAAACAAGGAATCCTTAATTCAAGGAGTAAAACAAGAAATCCTTAATTCAAGGAGTAAAAAAGGAATCCTTAATTCAAAGAGTAAATCAAGGAATGTTTAATTCAAATAGTAATTCAATTAGTAAATCTCCTTATATATAGCTATAGAATTATAATGAAAATATGAAGGAAATAATACAACTTTAAAACACTAATTTTTCAACAAATATCAATATATCTTTCATTCCCTTAGTAATTCTAGAATACTTTTGATCTCTTTACAAATATCATTTATATTTTATATGTTTGAATAACAAATAAATTTAAAAAGTTCTAAAAAATGTGTATATATAATCCAATATATGTATAGATATTATTAGAATGTCATATTAATAGAATGTTGAAGAAAGGTGTATAAACTGCCATATTATTAGAATGTTTAAGGAAGGTGTGTAGAACATCCTAATAACTAATATATATAGGTAGTTTGTAAATTGAGTGAAATAGTTTGTGAGATGATGTAACGTTCAGTGTGTAATAAATGTTATTATTGTTTACTAATAATGTAGCATTAATTTATTAAAATAATTAGTTTTTACATACGTGTATTTCAATTTAACAATTTGGTATCAAATAAGGTCGATTACGGGTCAAATTTTTGCCAAAGTTTCTAGGGAGGTATGCACAATTGCGAAACATTGTGAAATTGAAACTTGTTTAAGATCAAGTTTGCTTGGATAACAAGAAGGTATTTCCAAGTCCAAATATTGAGAGAACTACAATGGGTAAGTAGAAAGCTCAATAACAATAATTATAGCACGTAGTCGTTGCATATACAATCTTATCTCTAAGGCAATGACTTATGGGAGATCGTGGGTGATAAGGAGGTCACACCACTAAGATGTCGGTGCTTTGAGAAAATGAAAAATAAAAGTAGGCAAGGTTATTTACATAATTAGAGTCTCAGTGGAGGATCAAATATTAGAGCACAATAAGCGTTGTGACATATAAAGGCAACATGGGATACTTATGTAGCACTTTTATGAAAGAAGAATAAAACAAGGTTGCATCTTTTGGAGAATGAGCTCTTTATAGTCAGACAATAAGAGATGTTAATCAATGACTATTTCAACTGTTAATATTTTTAAGTCTAGAATCAAAGAAATTATTATCCATGGGTTAAATCTCAACGCTAAAGGATTTATTACTTCTGTGCAAGATTGGTCGACCTAATCTTCTCTAGTGATGTTAGAGAATTTTCTTCCCGATCAAAAAACATTGGCAAGGAAAATGTCTAAATTCTTTTTAAAGAGGAGTAAGGAGGTATTCTTTAGTTGTCAAAGAAAATATTGACATAACTTGAGACTTAATAGAGGTTAAAAATGAGATGAATTTAAAAAGAAGAGATATTTTCAAGCGGTGGAATCTCAAAGCATTCATGACAAGAAGGGATGTCAATTCATAGGGTAGAGAAAGTGTAATGGTCTAGGTTATATTTGTATTAAAATGGGTCATTATGAAAGTGATTGTCAATATAGAAAGAAAATGATGGAAGGAAATATTGCAACCTTAAATGATCAAGAGTCTACTCCTAGTGAGGAAGAGTGGATGTTGAGGCATCTTTTGTAATGAATGAGCTTGAGAAGGAGTTCGATGAAAGCCAAGTGGTGTTGGAAAATTGTTTAAATAAGTTTGATGAGAATCTCAAAAAAGGCTAAGAAGAATTGGTGAGCCGTTCCAATAATCTTGTGGAGAAGATCAATGAAGGCCAGGTAGAGTTGACAAGTTGCTCTTACGAGCTTGATGAGAAGGTTAATGAATGCCAACTAGAGTTGATAGAGAGTTTCCATGAGTGTGAAGAGAGGCTTATATGCATGTCAATGGAGTCGACATCAAGTTTTGTTGTGATAAAGGATGATAAGTATCAAAACTTGAGCAATGAAGAAAGAGTTGAGATTTTCAAAAAACTACATAGTTATTGAAAAGTTGGTGTACATCATAAATCACCAAAAAATGTCATACAACTAAAACCTAGGTACGTGAAAGGAACTCTTGATCTTGGTCCCCTTTATAAGAAGAATAAAAAAATTAGGGTTATTGTTTATTGTGATGCAAATTATATGGGAGATCATGATACATGACGATCAACCATTTGCTATGTTTTCAAGCTTGTAGGAGGATCGATCTCTTAGTGTATCAAGAGACAACCTATTATGTCATTATCAACCACAAAAGCATAATACAAAGCGATAGCAATGGTAGCTCAAAATTGTATGTGGTTCATACAAGTCTTTAATGACTTACACTAGACAGTTGAGTATCCAATACCAATATATTGTGATAAGTTATCAACTATTTATTTGGAGAAGAATCTAGTGTTTCATACACGAATCAAACATGTGGAAGTGCATCACCACTTTATTCAAGAGAATGAACTACAAGGATATATAGAGCTTAAACAAGTAAAGTAGACAATCAAGTGATAGATATATTTACCAAAATACTTAGGGCTATGATGTTTGAAGAGTTATGATATCAACTTGGCATGATCAACAAAAGAGGAACAAGATAAAGTAAGTGTTTAGGGGGAATGTTGATCAATATCAACACATTTTTCTCTCCATTATTACATCATATTCTTGATATTTCTAAAGATATCACTTATATTTTATATGCTTGAATGACAAGTAAATCCATAAGATTTTAAGAAGTTGTTGTATAAAAAATCTTAAGAGCTAATAAATTGTACAACATCTTAGAATCTAATACGTCGATATATCCATCTACATAAAAGTCGGTCTATCCATCTACATAAAATCTATTATATATATGGCTTGTATGTAATTAGTGTGTGAGTTTAGAGCATAAGTGAAATAATGTGTAAGGTGATTTAATGTTAAGATTTTGATGAATGATAATGTTATTTAATAATATTGTAACATTAATTTGTTAAAACAATTAGTTTTTACACATGTGTCTTTCAATTCGATATAGTTCTCAACAAACATAACACATGTCCTAGCTAGAGGACCTTAAAATTTAAAAAAACTCAAAATATAAGAACAAGTTTTTACTAAAATTCACAATTTAATTTGAATTAGACCTATTTTGAATTTTTTTAATCATTTACACACTCACTTAAACACATATTCATTATGAAATTAATCAGTTAACTCAAATTACATTATAAATTTTCACAATATTTGATACTATATTTGATGATTATTGTGGGTTATTCTATCAATAAGATAGGTTATTCCTATTCCAATTCCATTCTAGATTTGCTATATATAATTTTACTTTGATCTCAAGGAAATCAAGATCAAAAATATGAAAATATAAAAACACAAATTATAAAAAACTCATTTTAATTGGTATTAATATTATAGTTATTTATCTCCAAGGGGCATTCAGGACCGCATTCTCAATCTCTTATACAAAGCATCTCATTCGAGCCAAAAAGAAATAATAATAATAAAAAAAAAGGATAACACACTTGTCGTAGACAGAAGTTAATTGGACATAGCAGAAATGAGCCTGGGAATCAGAAATTAATCAAAGAGAAACAAAATTATCTGTTCAAATGTGGCCACGTGAGCACGTGGAAATCACGATGCCCCATGAGTAAGCATGTGCAAAAGCTTGAATATGGTTTATACTACCTATGCTTCCACGTGGGTCCTAACCTCTTAGGCATTCATGTCAAATTTCACTATACCTGGACTAAACAATCTAAACATTTCAAAATAAGAAAACATGAATCTCATTTGACTAGACACGTAGGATCATGCCTCTGCTATGGAAGCAAAATTTAAATCTATTTATTATGACGTTGGTCTTGAGTTTCTGGCTGAAACCCCAATTTCGCTTTTCAGATGCATTCCTTCTAAGGAGGGTTAGCATTATTTTATTCAATGGAATATCAACTTACCCTAATATTATTCTATAAAATAAAGTCAGGATAGCAAGAGTCTTAACGAGAAAGCTGTTTACTAATTTTAAATTAATGGAGTTGTTACATATACACAGATATATAGTAATTAATAAAGCTAAAGATAGCACATCTTTTGGAGATAAGAGAGCTTTAACAAGTGGTTTCTTTCGGGAAGGCATAAGCAAAGTGGGATCGAGAGGTGTCTAGAGTTCTTAAAAGCGACAAGCAGAGATAAACACTCTTTTGCATGCCAACTGAGAATATGGATTCACTCTCCCTAATTGCTAGGATTATGCTGCTCATTTATTTTTCCAAAAAATGCATTTCAATTTCATGTTTTAAAAGGTGTATTTCATGACATGTTTGACACACGACTCTCAACTTTTTTTTTATTTCGTTTGATTTTGTAATTAAACTAATTTTTTTTATTCTTTAATTATTTTGAACACGAATTTTTCCATAATTTTTTATTCATGTATATAATATATGTTAAAATTTTCAATTAAATCTTAATTTTAAATCATTGTTGTATCTAAAAATAAATATATAAACTACTAATGTATTGATATGAAAATATTAATTAACATGCATAATTTTTATTAAATAAAGGTATTGTTAAAATATTTAAACTTCTTAATGATACAATTACTCTTCACTTTTATCACATACCATGCATTTAATAAAATCTATAATTTAAAACATAAAATTAAATCATTTATATACCTTAAAATAAATAAAAAGACTATTATTATATTATTTTAAGAATATGAATTCACAACCTTTTAATTAAAAAGTTTACAATTATAAAATGTCAAACTCATTAAATCTAAACTGCCGTAACTAATTGTTTGTTTAAGCTTGCCAAAAGCCCAATTTGGCTAAGTTGAATGAGCTGTCAAAATCATATTAGGCCCAATTTGGCCCGTAATTCATATTAAGAAACCGAGATCATCAACCTGCATAGAGATTATTGATTGATTGAGTTAAATAATCAGACTCCATTCACATCAGAAAAGAATATGAGTTGCTCTGCTAATCTTTGTATTTATATAGTTAGAGAACTATTTTTTGAATTAGATCGTAATAGTATTCTTACTATAAAAAAAATGTTTACCAAAATGCATTTATTAGGTTAGTATGAAGCATAATCTTCTATGAACTTCTTCCTCTCTCCATTTTTTCTCTCATCAGTACACCTGCAATTTATTCTTATTAATATATTTTAACCAATATACTAGAATTATTAATACATGTTTAGTAAAAATATATTAATAAAGTGATACATTTCAATATATATATATATATATATATATAACCTCAACTTTTTACACTAACTTATTTTAATAATTGAGATTTATAAAGAAATTGAGAGAAAAAACATTAGTACTTTAAATCACAATTTATTCTTATTAAATATATTATTTTTTCTCTAAATTTTAAATCAATTCAACTATCATTGTATGGTGTTGTGTGGATTGGTTAAGTATAAGTTATGATAAATTAGTTCCAATACAATTTTTGAAACTAAAAATTTTAAAATGAAAGTTACAAATTACTCTTCCATATATAATGTAACAACATTACTTCATTTCAAAAAAAAATCCTGATAATTATTAGCTAGTGAGCTGTTATTTAATTTTCCAAAACTAATTTCAACACCTAAAGAACCTCCAAAGAAACTTAATATGTTCAAAGGAAATACAGTATAATCTTTTACTCTTACAGTAGATGAGATTTATAATGTAAGGTTCCAAGCAAATTAACTAATTGATTATTGTCAAGAAAAGAGTTGCCTAGTTTGTCATAAGTTGGAAGAAGCTCTAAAATTTCCCTTCTACACTCCGATGCATAGTTGAACTATATCACTGAATGATTAAGAGACCAAAAGATATCTTCAATCAGATCCAAATTGAAATCTAATTTCTTATAATCTTAAGACTTGAAAACACCATAATCAAATTTTACATTAACAAACCCTAGAAATAAATTACAATAAAAGCTGATATATAAGCACTAGTTTGTGATCTTAAGGCACATTCACAAGCCCTAATCGGAAACAGACATTACTACTCTAAAAGCACTATCTTCTAGTTAAGCCCTTCAAAACCCCTGAGGTCCTAAAACACTTTCAAGTCTTCTTAGTTTTAAAACCTAGTTTACAACTCAAACATACAGTTAGTTATATTCACCAATCGATGATCAAATGTGGTCATAAAGATCATTACACGTTTAGACCTACAAACATAGGCCATTATGAATAGAGATGTTAACATTGTATTTTTTTTATACGATTACACTAATTATGCACAGTTCCTTATCATATAAAGCTTTATAGAAACACTGAAAAATCAAAGTCCAGTAGTAAGCTTAAGAATAACAAACATATGGCATTTTTGTAGAGGCTGCTTATTTATATTGGCTAAACAAATGGATACAGGACAGCATAGAAATAACATTTATGAGTTTTCTGCATTTTAATAATTGTTGTGTTTGACATAGCAGCAAAAAAAAAAAACACACTAGTCTGAATGCTCATTAATTGTGACGTGGTTTCAGAGGATATCTTTGTAAGATTTCTCAATGTTAAGTTATATTTTATATTATAATTCACTTATACTTCACTTGTATTACACTTGTATTATTTCACTTGTACTATACTTGTATTATTTCACTTGTACTATACTTTCACTATTTCACTTGTACTATACTTCTACTATTTCACTTGTACTACACTTATTATTTCACTTGTACTACACTTGTATTACACTTGTTACAACTCTATAAATAGGGTTCTATATGTACATTCTCAAACACACCAATACAACATTAAATCATTCTTTTTTCTTATCTCTCTATACTCTTCACATGGTATCAGAGCCTCTCATATACCTCTAAAATTTCTATCAAAATTTCGCCTCTCTTCATCACAGCCAACCCGACTCACCTCAACCCAGTTCCAGGCTTGTTTTCAACTTTTTTTTCATTTTTAAGGATATCTCTTTTATACTGTTTCTATATATTTGTTTTATATTTCCTCCATTATTTCGTTAAAATGGACCGAAATGATGTCCCAAAACCAATCTTTACCACCCTTGATGATACTAACCACCTAGCCTGGGCACAAGCAATGAAAATTTTCTTGAAAGAACGCAAGCTATGACGTTTCATAACTGGTGATATCTCTATACCCATCCAAGAAACCACTGAAAACAACTCCTTATTTGTTGACCGCCTTGAAGATTAAGGTGGCGTTTGGTTCGTGGAATGGAATCGGAATCGGAATCGGAATTGGAATGGAATGGAATGGAAAGGAAACAATTTTGTTTGGTTTGACCACTAGAATCAAGCTCAGAATCAGGATTATAGTGTTTGGTTTGCCACTGGAATGGAATAAAAAAAGCTGTAAATGACCTTAATACCCCTACATGCTGTAAAGTTCAAATAATGTCATTTAATTACTATTTTTTCGTCAGACAAAATACATTATTAAAATCATTATTTTTTTAAATAAATATTACTTAATTAAAAAGAAATATATTATTAAAATTATTATTTTTCTAAATAGGGTTTAGGGTTTTGAGGTTTGGGATGTGTGATTTAGGGTTTAGGGATTTAGGATTTGGGTTATATTTGTAGGTTAAGGTTTAGGGTTAAAATTATTATTTTTCTAAAAATAGTTTAGGGTTTTAGAATTTTGGATTTAGGGTTTAGGGTTTTAGGGTTTTAAGGTTTAAGGTTTAGGGTTTATGGTTTTAGGATTTGGAATTTGGGGTTTAGGGTTTTGGGATTTATGTTTTAGGGTTTTGGGTTTTGGGATTTATGTTTTAAGGTTTAGGGTTTAGGGTTTAGAGATTTGGAGATTTGGGGTTTAGGGTTTAAGGTTTAGGGTTTAGGGATTTGGGGTTTAGGGTTTTAGGATTTAGAATTTGGGGTTTAGGGTTTAGGGTTTTGGGATTTATGTTTTAGGGTTTTGGGTTTTGGGATTTATATTTTAAGGTTTAGGGTTTTAGGGTTTAGGGTTTAGGGTTTAGAGATTTTGGATTTGGGGTTTAGGGTTTAGGGTTTTAGGATTTGGAATTTGGGATTTAGGGTTTAGGGTTTAGGGATTTGGGATTTATGTTTTAGGGTTTTGGGATTTATGTTTTAAGGTTTAGGGTTTTAGGGTTTAGGGTTTAGGGATTTGAGGTTTAGAGTTTAAGGTTTTAGGATTTTAAGATTTGGATTTAAGGTTTTGAAATTTTGGGTTTAGGGTTTAGGGTTTTGGAATTTTGGGTTTGAGAATTTTGGATTTAGGGTTTTGAAATTTTGGGTTTAGGGTTTAGGGTTTTGGAATTTTTGGGTTTGAGAATTTGGGATTTAAATTTAAGGTTATATTTTAGGTGAGGGTAAAATTGGAAAAAAAAAGTTTAGATGGGAATGGAATAATGATTACCAAAGGTGGGAGAAGGAATTGTGATTCCTTCTCTTTTAGTAATCAGATTCCATTCTGCCCTCCATTCCGTCCAACCAAACACACAAAATGGATGGAATCGATTCTGATTCCATTCCATTCCGTCCAACCAAACGTGTGGTAAGAGAGTAGACACCATCAAATTATTACCTGGTTCCGTAACACCACCTTGCCTTCCATCCATGGTGAATTTGGACATTTTGACACTACCAAAGAAGTTTGGGAATTTCTTGAGGCTCGCTTCACTTCAACAGATTTGGTCAACCAATGTCAACTTCTAACAACTCTTCATACCAAACGCCAAAGGGCTGATCAAACCATTAACCAATTTCTCTTTGAAATGCATACTATTTGGGATCAACTCGCTCTCTCTAAACTAACTTGGACAAACAAGATTGATACTGAGATGTTTGCAACTTACCGTAATCACCAGCGTCTTGTTATTTTTCTCATGACTCTCCATGATCGATTTGAACTTGTTTGGGCTTCCTTACTCCATTGGAGTCCTTTTCCATCCTTAGATATTGCTATGACTGAGGTTCGCTCTGAAGAAACTCGGATGGGGGTTTTCAAAGTTCATCATACAGATTTTGTTCTTGCCACCCCTTTTTTATCGCCCTAAAGAAGGTTTTAAAGAGGACTTCAAACATCAAGGCTGCATCTACTGTCACAACCCCAATCATGAGCTTCTTACGTCCCATTCGGGTATGTATATATTGTCACAAGAAGGGTCCAGGACACTTTAATAGAGATTGTTTTCGGAATCCCTCTCAGCATTCCTCACGGAATCCTTCTCAGTATTCCTCACGGAATCCTTCTCAGCATTCCTCACGAAATCCTTCTCAGCATTCCTCACGGAATCCCTCTCAACATGCTTCAGGTAAAAATAGTAACTCATCTATCACTACTACTCAAGAACTTGAAGGTCTTCTTAAACATGTTCTCTCACAATCTAGTAATCCTCCTTCTACTGCCTTGTCTCTCACATCAGGTAAATCTTTATGATATTTTGACTCTGCTTGTTGTAACCATATGACTCATGATACTCACATCTTCTCTCCCACACAATCTTCCATCTCCAAACCTTTAATTCAAACTGCCAATGGTTCACATATGCATGTTAATGTTGTAGGACAAGTTTCCACATCTTCTATATAACTTTCTCACACCTTTCATATTCCCAACCTTACTCTAAATCTGATCTCTGTTGGTCAATTATGTGAACTTGGTCTTACTATTACTTTTTCCTCTTCTGGTTGTCATGTGCAGGATCCACAGACAAGACAGACCTTGGGATAAGTCATAAGGTTGGACGATTATTTGAACTTATCAACCTTCATCTACCCAATTCTCCTCATACTTCTGTTGCTGCTTCTACTACTCCTATCAACCTATGACATGCTCGTCTAGGCCATACGTCTATAGGACGTCTTCGTCCCTTAGCATCTTCTGGTAAATTAGGATTTGTTTCTATTTCTGATCATGTAAATTTTTTGCCTTGTCAATTGGGAAAACAATCTGCTTTATGTTTTAATAAAAGTGATTCTACTTCTGTCCCCCCTTTTGACTTAGTTCATTTTGATGTTTGGGGTCCATCCCCACATCCTACTATAGGGGGATGTATTTACTTTGTCATTTTTATTGATGATTATTCAAGATTCACATGGATTTTTCTCATGAAACATAGATCTGAATTACCCAAAATTTATTATGATTTTGCCCAAATGGTTAAAACCCAATTTTCTCAAAATATCAAAGTACTTAGAGCTGATAATGCTATGGAATATAAAGAAACAAAGTTTTTAAATTTTCTTCGACAAAATGAGACTCTTTCTCAATATTCTTATCCTCGTACATCTCAACAAAATGGAAGAGCTGAGCGAAAACACAGACATATTTTTAATACTGTTTGCACTCTCCTCATTTCTAGTTCTTGTCCTGAACGCTTTTGGGGTGAAGCAGCTCTTACAACTGTTTATACCATCAATTGTGTTCCCATGCCTATTATTCACAATCAATCCCCTTATGAGCGTCTCTATAGTACTTCTCCATCTTATGAATTGCTCAAAGTGTTTTGTTGTGCCTGCTTTGTTCTTCTTCACCCTCATGAATGCAATAAATTAGAACCTCGTGCTCATTTTTATTGTTTCTTAGGGTATGGAATAGAACACAAAGGCTATCGTTGTTGGGACCTTATCTCTAAAAAATTGCGCATCTCTCATAATGTCATCTTTTGGGAACATAAAATGTTTTCCTCTATTTTCTCATTTCATGTCTCATCTCCTACCTTACTCTTCTTTTTTAATGACCCAACTATTGATTTATTTCCTCCTAACATTGCTCTATTACCCTCACCATCGTCTACTACGGCTTCTCATGATGTATCTGCTCCTTCTGTTGATCCTACCATAACAACATCTTCTGAAGACCAACTACCTGATTGTCCAGAGTCATCACTTCGTCGTTCTACTCGTGTAAGTAGTCTTCATTTTCATCTTCGTGATTACCACTGTTTCTCTACTATTTTGTCTCATCATGAACCCCAAAACTATAGAGAATCTAGTTCTAACCCTCATTGGAAGCAAGTTATGATAGATGAATTACAAGAATTAACAAAAGCACATACATGGGATCTTGTTGATCTTCCATCTAATAAATCTCTGATTGGTTGTAAGTGAATTTTCAAAATCAAAACTCATTCAGATGGGTCTGTGGAACGATATAAAGCTCGTCTGGTTGCAAAGGGTTTTACACAGGAATATCAAATCGACTATGAAGAAACTTTTACACCTGTAGCTCGCCTCACCTCTGTTCGAAGTATTATTGCTGTTGCTGTTGCCCGAAATTGGAACATGTTTCAAATAGATGTCAAAAATGCTTTTCTCAATGGAGACATAATTGAGGAAGTTTATATGAAACCTTCTTCTGGATACACTTATTCACCTCATCAAGTATGTAGACTTCGTCGTGCTCTCTATGGCCTCAAAAAAGCTCCTCGGGCTTGGTTTGCCAAATTTAGCTCTACACTTATTAACTTTGGTTTCACTTCTAGTTCTTATGACTCCGGTCTCTTTATTCGGAAGACTCTCATTGGTGTAACACTTCTACTCCTTTATGTAGATGATATGATCATAACAGGGAATGACTCTAATGGAATTATTGATCTCAAGCAATTTCTGAGCCATCAATTTGAAATGAAAGACCTTGGTCGTCTCCACTACTTCTTAGGCCTAGAAATCTCATCTGATTCTCAAGGATATTATCTCTCTCAAGCAAAGTACTCTTTTGATATTCTTAATCGGGCTGGCCTTACTGATTGCAAAACTGCATCAACACCTCTAGAAACCAATGTCAAACTTACTTCATTAGATGGTACTATTCTCTCATATGCCACATTATACAGACAACTAGTAGGCAGTCTTGTTTATCTCACAGTCACTCGTCCTGACATTGCCTATGTTGTTCATCTGGTTAGTCAATTCATGTCTACTCCACGGTCTACTTATTATACTGTAGTTCTTCGTATTCTCCGCTATATCAAAGGCAACATGTTTCACGGTTTCCACTTCTCCAAGAAGTCTAATCTTTTTCTTTCCGCCTACTCTGATGCTGATTGGGCAGGTGACCCAACTGATCGTCGCTCTACTACTGGATATTGTTTCTTTCTTGGAAACTCTCTCATATCTTGGCGAAGCAAGAAGCAATCCCTCGCTTCTCGATCTAGCACTGAAGTTGAATATCGTGCTCTTGCTGACACCACTCAAAAAATTCTTTGGCTCTGTTGGTTACTTGCTGATATGAGTGTTCTCCAATCAACTACAATTATCCTATATTGTGACAATTAGAGTGCTATTTAGATTGCTCACAATAATGTATTTCATGAACGAACAAAACATATCGAGATTGATTGTCATTTTGTTCGTCAACATGTTCTACAAGACACTATTTGTCTCAAATCAATATCCTCCACAGATCAAACAGCTGACATCTTCACCAAATCTTATCTATCAAGCAGATTTCAAGAATTAGTTTCCAAACTCAAGTTGATTGTTTCTCTTCCTCCTTGAGTTTGAGGGGGGATGTTAAGTTATATTTGATATTGTAATTCACTTATATTTCACTTGTACTACACTTCCACTATTTCACTTATACTACATTTCCACTATTTCACTTGTTACAATTCTATAAATAAGGTTCTTTATGTACATTCTCAAACACACCAATACAACATTAAATTTTTCTTTCTTTTTATCTCTCTATACTCTTCACACTCAACTTGATGATGAAATAAAGATCAAATACATAAACTCAAAGTTTAAACAAAAGGATATAACTATATTTAAAGGAAACTAAGGAATTTAGTCTTGTACAGGTAAAGTTGGTAACTTGTATGGCAGAATATTTGGGTTTAAATCTTATACAAGCACAGGTAGTATAAAAAACATATACTTTTTTGTTTTGGTATAAATATCTTTAAGAAATCATTAGGATCCATTGCTTTGGAGCCTATTAGTATGGTTTTCCACATGTTTCTGTTAAGCGACATAGGACTTCTACTGAATTTGAAACGTGCTTGTTTATCCCAAATCAACCTCCAGACTAAATCTATTGACCAAAAATAATAGGGAATAACACAAGTTATATGTACTCTCTTTTTACTCTCTTTTGGAAAAGACTCAATTTTCATCTTTGTCCAGTTCATATTAATACTTGAGTTTTTCTTCTCTTCTTACTAGTAGTTAATAGTAACTGTTAGAAGTTTGTTGTACAGTCCTAATGCACGTGTACGAGTAGCTGCAAGGTGTTGTGTTAATGTGTATATATATATATGTGTGTGGCTATTGCCTTATTAAAGTGAATTAATTCAATTCAGTTTATATCCATTCTCTCTGTGTAAATTGTCATCTTGATTTATTGTTTGGTATCAGAACTAAAGATCTTAGAGGTCTTCAAAAATAGCGATTGAATCTGAGGCTACACCAGTGATTGCTTCTATTTTCTCTGTAGGTTCTTTTGTAGTATCGTCTCTGCCTAATAGTCCATCAGTTTCTTTCAAACTGGATAGCACTAACTATCTGCTTTGGCACAAGCAATTCTTAAGTTCTGCAATTGCCTATGGCCAGAATTCAATTTTGATCTCCAAAATTTGATTCCATCTAGGTATATCAAATCATCAAATGATTTTGGATCACAATTTGTTAATCTTGGGTTCTTGTTTTGGAATTAGCTTAACAGTTTGTTAAAGAGTTGGATCTACAATTTTGTTACTCAAGATATGTTATATCAGGTACGTGGATCAAGTACTGTAACAGCAACACAGATGTGGAATGCACTGGAATTGTCTTTTAATTCAACTTCTCGTGCAAGGATCATGGAATCGAGATCTTAGCTTCAGCAAGTGAGGCGTGATAATCTAACTATTCAATAATATTTCATTCGAGTTAAGACAATTGTTGATCGTTTAAATGCAGTTGGTGATAAGATTTCAGAACATGAGATTATTATGCATATTCTCAGGACGCTATGTTCTAATTACAGGGGTTTTATTACCTCAATGAATATGAGGATGACTAAACCAACTTTGTTTGAACTTCAAAATCTTCTTCTGATTGAGGAATAAATGATTCTTGAGCAAGTGAGTGATGAGGAAAAGGTGTTGCAGGCACGTTTGGCAAAGTTTAGTAGACAAGGTGGTCAATCTTTTCGGTTCAAGAATGAACAACGAAGTACTAAACCTTAATCTTCAAGATTTCTTGAAGCAACTGTTAGAGATTATCATAAAGCTCCTTAAATTAAGGAGCAAAATATGGAGTAAAACATGGAGCAAAACAAGGAGCAATTCATGGAGCAAAATAAGGAGCTTAATTCAAGGAGCAATTTAAGGAACCATTAATTTAATGAGTAATTCAAGGAGTGAATTTTTCTATAAATAGATGTGTAATTGTAATGAATTAATCATCCAAAGTGTTCATTCCAATTGAGAGAAAAGCTTAGAGAAAAAAGCTTTTGTGAGAGAAAATTGAGAGTAATTTTCTTGGGTGTAATTGGGTTGTGAGTTGTGAGTGTTGTAAACACCTTGTGTAATTTCTCCCCTTTCAGTAAAAAGATCTGCAGCAGGTCCGGAGACGTAAGCAAGATTGGCCGAACTCCGTTATCAAATTTGTGTGTTATTTTTCTATTCTTGCTTTCTCATAAATCTGGCTTATCGGAAATTTGCGTAATTTCCCAAGAACTGGTATCAGAGCTATTGGTGGTGATTTCTGTCAATTTTCTACAAGGTTACTATTTACGTGAATAGTGAATTACGCGAATAGTGACATTTTGTCGACGATATTTGTTCGTTGACGTAGGTGTTCTAATACACGGTGGTTTACAGAAATAGTCAGAAACGATCCAGAGGAAGTCAGATTTTAGTGGGAGCAATGGCCGCAGATGAAGGAAGGGTGAAACTCGAGAAATTCGATGGCACAGATTTTGGGTTTTGGAAAATGCAGATAGAGGATTATCTGTATCAAAGAAATCTATATCAACCTCTCTCAGGGAAGAAACCAGAAGCTATGAAGGAAGAAGATTGGAATCTTCTAGACAGACAAGCCCTCGGAGTTATTCGATTGACGCTATCCCGTAATGTTGCCTTCAACATAGCAAAGGAAAAGACCACGGCGGGTCTTATGGCAGCTCTCTCCAATATGTATGAGAAGCCATCAGCCTCAAACAAAGTGCACTTGATGAGGCGTTTGTTCAATTTGCGGATGAATGAAGGCGCATCGGTAGCTCAACATCTCAATGAACTCAACACAGTCACAACCCAGTTGAGTTCAGTGGAAATTGAATTCGATGAAGAAGTACGAGCATTGATACTTTTGTCTTCTTTACCAGAAAGTTGGAATGCTACTGTCACGGCTGTGAGTAGCTCGTCAGGAAGCAATAAGTTAAAATTTGACGATGTTCGTGATCTGGTTCTCAGTGAAGAGATCCGACGTAGAGAGGTAGGTGAATCGTCAACTTCTTCAGTTTTGCATACAGAGTCAAGAGGAAGAAATTCAACCAAAGGGAATGGACGTGGCAGAACAGACTACCGAGGTAGATCAAAGGACATGAGGTCCAAATCCAGGAATCCTAATAATTCCCATAGCTCGAAGACCATCGAGTGTTGGAATTGTGGAAGAACCGGGCACTACTAAAATCAGTGCAAAAGTGCACCGAAGGACAAACAAGTGAAGGCAGAGGCAAATGTTACTTCCACCTCAGGAGGAGACGATGCATTGATATGCTCTTTGGAGAGCAAGGAAGAATCTTGGGTGTTAGACTCTGGAGCATCGTTCCATGCTACTTCACAAAATGAATTCTTCGAGAAATATGTCCCCGGAAACCTTGGAAAGGTATATCTTGGTGATGATCAACCATGTGCTATTATTGGCAAAGGTGTAGTGAAGATTAAGTTGAACGGATCTGTTTGGGAGCTGAAGGATGTCATGCATATTCCCGATCTCAGAAGGAACTTAATCTCAGTCGGGCAGTTGGCCAGTGAAGGCTACACTACGATCTTCCATGGTGATGATTGGAAGATTTCAAAGGGTGCAATGACAGTTGCTCGAGGCAAGAAAAGTGGCACTCTTTACATGACAACAGAGGCACGTTGTTCAATTACAGTTGCAGCAGGCAATGAAACACCAAACCTGTGGCACCAGAGACTAGGCCATATAAGTGAAAAAGGGATGAAGATTATGCATTCAAAGGGAAAACTTCCAGGTCTACAGTCTACGGAGATAGACATGTGCAAAGATTGCATACTTGGAAAGCAAAAGAGAGTCAGCTTTCAGACAAGTTGCAGAATCCCAAAGAAGGAAAGGCTAGAGCTTATTCACTCTGATGTTTGGGGACCAACGACCGTCTCATCTATTGGTGGGAAATGCTACTTCGTGACTTTCATCGATGATCACTCTCGGAAGGTATGGGTTTACTTTCTAAAGCATAAGTCTAAAGTATTTGAGGCTTTCAGAAGATGGAAAGCTATGGTGGAAAATGAGACGGGTTTAAAGATCAAAAAGCTCAGAACCGATAATGGTGGTGAATATGAAGACACCATATTCAAAAACTTCTGCTATGAGCACGGGATCAAAATGGAAAGAACTGTTCCAGGCACGCCTCAACACAATGGTGTAGCTGAGCGTATGAACCGAACATTGACAGAAAGAGCTAGAAGCATTCGTATACAGTCAGGTCTACCGAAGCAGTTCTGGGCAGAAGCAGTCAACACGGCAGCTTACTTGATCAACCGAGGCCCATCTGTTCCATTGGAGCATAGAATACCAGAGGAGGTATGGAGCGGAAAAGAGGTGAAACTATCACATCTAAAAGTTTTCGGTTGTGTAGCATTTGTGCATATCAGTGATCAAGGCAGGAATAAGCTTGATCCCAAATCCAAGAAATGCACATTCATTGGCTATGGTGAGGATGAGTTTGGCTACCGCATTTGGGATGACGAAAAGAAGAAAGTTATCCATAGCAGAGATGTGATTTTCAACGAAATGGTGATGTATAAGGACATGCATAAAATAGACACCAATGACTCAGAGCAGAATGAGTCAGTATTTGCAGATGCAGATGATGTCCCAGATACTTCCGCAACAGAACCAATTATAACAAGTCCTCAGCCAGAGGAACTTGTTGGACAAAACAGTACACAGCATTCCGACACACCACAACTTCTTACTCCAGCTCCTGTATTGAGAAGGTCTTCTCGACCTCATGTGCCTAACAGGAGACACATGAACTATATGTTGCTGAATGATGGAGGGGAGCTTGAATGCTATGATGAAGCTTGTCAGACTCGAGATTCCAACAAGTGGGAGCTTGCTATGAAAGAAGAAATGAAATCTCTCATCTCCAACCAGACATGGGAACTAGCTGAGTTACCTATGGGAAAGAAGGCACTTCACAACAAATGGGTGTACCGGGTGAAAGAGGAGCATGATGGTTCCAAAAGATACAAAGCCCGCCTAGTTGTCAAAGGGTTTCAATAGAAGGAAGGAGTTGACTACACTGACATTTTTGCTCCTGTTGTGAAGCTTAATACTATCAGATGAGTATTGAGTATTGTAGCCATTGAAGATCTTCATCTTGAACAGTTGGATGTGAAGACTGCATTCCTTCATGGAGATTTAGATGAAGAGATATACATGTACCAGCCAGAAGGTTTCTCAGAAAGGGGGAAGAAGAACATGGTGTGCAGACTTAAGAAGAGTTTGTATGGCCTGAAACAAGCCCCGAGACAATGGTACAGAAAGTTTGACAGCTTCATGCACAAGAAAGGTTTCCAGAAGTGCAATGCTGATCATTGTTGCTACTTCAAGAGATATAGGTCCAGTTATATCATTTTACTACTTTATGTTGATGATATGTTAGTAGTAGGTTCAGATATGGATGATACTAAAAGGTTGAAGCAGCAATTGTCAAAGGAATTTGACATGAAAGACTTGGGTCCAGCAAAGAAGATTCTTGGAATGCAAATAACAAGAAATAAGAAGAAAGGATCCTTGCAGTTATCTCAGGCATAGTACATCAATCGTGTTTTGCAAAGATTCAACATGGGCGATGCCAAGCCAGTTAGCACACCCTTGGCCAGTCATTTTCGCCTATCCAAGGATCAGTCCCCTCAGACAGAGGAAGAGAGAGAATTCATGGTTAAGGTTCCTTATGCCTTAGCCATTGGAAGTTTGATGTACGCAATGGTCTGTACGAGACCAGACATTGGCCATGCAGTGGGAGTTGTTAGCAGATTTATGTCAAATCCAGGGAAAACTCATTGGGAAGCAGTAAAGTGGATTTTGAGGTATCTGCGAGGCACCACAAAAAAGTGCTTGTACTTTAGTAAAGGAGAGTTAAAAGTACAAGGGTACGTAGACGCAGACTTTGGAGGTGAAGTTGATCACCGAAGAAGCACCACCGGTTATATATTTACTGTTGGAACTACAACTGTTAGTTGGATGTCACAAATACAGAAAATTGTCACTCTATCCACTACAGAGGCTGAGTATGTAGCAGTAACTGAAGCTAGTAAAGAGATGATATGGCTTCAAGGTTTGTTAATTGAGCTGGGATTCAAACAAGAGAAGAATGTTCTGCATAGTGATAGTCAAAGTGCAATACACTTGGCGAAGAATTCAGCATTTCATTCTAGAACAAAGCATATTGGACTTCGTTATCACTTCATCAGATCTCTATTGGAAGATGATGTGTTAATACTGGAGAAGATTCAAGGAAGCAAAAATCCAGTAGATATGTTAACAAAGGTGGTGACTATTGACAAACTGAAGTTGTGCTCAACTTCAGTTGGTCTGCTAGAGTAATAAAGACTAGAAAAGCTGCTGCATTGATCGAGGTATGAAGACAGATTGAAATCAGTCTTCAAGTGGGAGATTGTTGGAGATTATCATAAAGCTCCTTAAATTAAGGAGCAAAACATGGAGTAAAACATGGAGCAAAACAAGGAGCAAAACAAGGAGCTTAATTCAAGGAGCAATTTAAGGAACCATTAATTTAATGAGTAATTCAAGGAGTGAATTTTTCTATAAATAGATGTGTAATTATAATGAATTAATCATCCAAAGTGTTCATTCCAATTGAGAGAAAAGCTTAGAGAGAAAAGCTTTTGTGAGAGAAAATTGAGAGTAATTTTCTTGGGTGTAATTGGGTTGTGAGTTGTGAGTGTTGTAAACACCTTGTGTAATTTCTCCCCTTTTAGTAAAAAGATCTGCAGCAGGTCCGGAGACGTAAGCAAGATTGGCCGAACTCCATTATCAAATTTGTGTGTTATTTTTCTATTCTTGCTTTCTCATAAATCTGGTTTATCGGAAATTTGCGTAATTTCCCAACAGCAACATATTGTATCTCACAATTCAATGACTGGTAATGTGAACAAGAATGTGTATTAAGTGTTATAACAAGCAAAAGAGACAGAAAGATAAGGATGATAGGCCACAGTGGCAGATTTGTAGCAAGATAGAATATTAGGCTTCAAACTGTTTTCAATTGAGAGATATTCTGTTGGGCAAGTTTGGATAGGGTTCACCTCCTGTTACAAAGAATGTAGAATTGGAGGCTCAATAGGCTTCTAGATCACAAGGTTGGGTACTGGATAGTGGAGCTTCAAATAATCTCATAGGATATTCTTCATAGCTTGAGGATTCAACACCTTTTCTTGGTCAAGGTGTGATGATTGGTAATGGCTCAAAACTTCCTATCTCTTGTATAGGGAATAGTGCTATTTCCAATTCGAATCATGCTTTACTTCTCAAGAATATAATATATGCACCTCAAGCTTCTATTAATCTACTTTCAGTCCATAAGCTTTGTGTAGGATAATGATGTTGTAGTGGAATTCTATCTTCCAAGGAAAGCTTAACCATGGACTCTATCGACTCAAGATAATAGCCTCTCAAAAAGAAAGCAAGTGTTTTTCCCTTTTCTGCTGAAGCTCTCTCCACTAGTATGTCTTGTAAAGAAATAAAATGGCATTCAGAAGGGTTCTCCTGAGACGTGCAAAAGATTATGAAATTAATTGTTCAATAACAATACTTTCTTATAAATGTGTGGTATGTCTTTTGGGAAAGGTGCATAAACTACCATTTTCTGCACGTAATTCTAGGTCTATTAAACCTTTTAAACTTGTGTATGTTGATTTATGGACATTTCTTGTTCTATCTGTTACAAGTGCTAAGTATGTTGATGATTTCTCAAAGTACATGTGAATTTATTTTATATCTTGAGCTTTTTAAGGCATTAATTGAAAGATAGTTTGAATGTAAAGTGAAGGCAATTCAAAATGATGGGGTGGAGAGTATTATTTTCTATTTTTAAAATAGGATAAGCTATGAATTTAATATAGAATTACTTGTACATATATTTCTGAACAAAATGACTCTGTTGAAAGCAAATTAAGGAGAGGGGTAGAACATGGTCTTACCATGTTGTTACAAGCAGCAGTTCCAACTAAATATTGGTCCTATGCTTTTTTTGCTTAACCTCTTAGTTTATCTGCATTATCTGGTAAAACCCTATCCAAATTTGATGGGAAGACTTTGTCTGACCCAATGTACAAAAGAGCCTTGTAATATTGTATAGTGACTCGATCAGATATTATTTATATAGTAAATAAACTTTATCAATTTTTTCAAGCACTCACAGATGTGTATTGATTGACTACAAAAATGGTGTTGAGATATTTGAGTAGAACTGTCAATCATGGTTTGTTATACAAAAATTTGATATTGTGAATATAGTTAGGTTTTGTAATATAGATTGGACTACTTCATCTGATGATTTAAAAAATTCAAGAACTTATTATGTTTTTCTGGGTAATAATATGATTTCATGGGTGTGAAACAAGCAAAAGGTTATGTCTCGCTCTTCTACAGAGTTGGAATGTAGAGCTTTGTGTCACGACCTTATTTTTCAAGTAGAGATTGTACGACACTTAACACCGTCCATTGCACTAAGCTTGCCTTTGAATCCGAATGAAACTCCAAAGAGACTAGAAAGAGAGTTTGCAAAGAATGCTTTGTATTGCTCTAGAGAGAGTTTATCTTACAAGATGCTAAGGATTCCCAAGATGAATACAAATGAAGACCAATGGGTCTATTCATAGTGTGGCTTCAAGCTTAAGGCTATGCCACAACTTTCTAGATCATTCTAACTCTAGAATGTACAAGAGTCTTCTAGTGTTATGTACAATATGCCACAAGGTTCTAGGACCTTCTAACCAACTCTAGAGTCTTCTAGGTTTGTCTAGCTCCTTCATGCACGTTCCGGGATGTTCCGTAAGCTTCCAGCGGCTTCTACATCCTTCATGAACCATTTGGCATGTTTTAGAATATTCTAGCCCATTCTAGCACCCTCCACCGTGCTCTAGAACATTCTAGGGTCTTCAAAACTTGAGTTGAGTCCATCCAACTCTAGCTTATTCTAGACATCTCTAGGCCACTCTAGAACCTTCTCATGTAAAAAAGTCTAGATCCTTTAGGCAAGCACCATTTATTTGGATTTTACGGGGCATTTTGAGCGGGACGTGACATTTGGCTCTTGTTACAGCAGAGGTATTATACCCATAATAAAATATATTATAACACCTAACATAAAGCTCTCAACTCGCATTAAAACTAAGAATACAATGACTTATTTGTTTTTTATGGGACGATTAAACCAAATGCAAGGTAGGTTATTTATAGTCTTCACCATGAAATCTACCTCATACAAATATAAAACTAAGAAATAATTCTAGCCACACAAATATTATCTACACACTTCTCTTTTCTACATCCTTCAACCACTCAATTTATTTTTATACATCCTTCAATCACTCAATTTATTTTTCTACATCTTTCAACCACTCAATTTATTTTCCTACATCCTTCAACCATTCCATTTATTTTCCTACATCCTTCAACCACTCCATTTATTTCCCTACATTCTTCAACCACTCCATTTATTTTCCTACATCCTTCAACCACTCCATTTATTTTCCTACATCCTTCAACCACTCCATTTATTTTCCTACATCCTTCAACCACTCCATTTATTTTCCTACATCCTTCAACCACTCCATTTATTTTCCTACATCCTTCAACCACTCAATTTATTTTCCTACATCCGTCAACCACTCTATTTATTTTTCTACATCCTTCAACCACTCTATTTATTTTTCTACATCCTTCAACCACTTCATTTATTGGGTTGGTGTTGATTTTCAACATTCCCCCTCAACAACAACTCTCCATGAAAAAAAACATTCTTCATATTCATTTTTCACTTTGCATTTGATTCCACAGGTTATTTTAATCCACTCTCTACTGCTTGTTTCCTGAGATATGACCTTGTGAAAGATGAACAATTTGCTTACCAATTACCATTTCATTCAGACTCTCAATTGCATCCTCATCAAATTGGCTAAATAATTGTTTTCGCATGTCATCACTAACATTTGGATCTAAATGACCAATTAACGCATCAAGTAGTTCAAAGAAATGCCACTTGCTAGGTCCTCCACTTACAACAATTTTAGCCTTCTCACTCTTATACTTCTTCTTCAAAGTATCAATTCAATTCTTACATAGAATATCGGTTTTAGGATTCTTTGAATAGTCCTCTCTACTATTCACAATATCAACGACCTCTTTCCAATGCTTTGGCTTAAGATTCCCTCTACACAGTTCCACATACCTTTCACCCCAAGCATCAGTCAACACCGTAGTAGCACCTTTACTCTAACAATTCTCTCTTCCATCTCCCCCATTGTCATTCCTCGTTTGTTGCTATTACAGGATTGGTAGAGCTAGGGTTAGGTTGTTCTGACTCATTTGTTGTTTTGAAGGTGCCACTGATGCCACTGTCACCATTATCAGACCACTCCATCTCGAAGATGACTTCGAAGATCTACTTTCCGATGAAGGATGCGACTAGATCTCATCTTCTTCCTCCCATAGAGTAATATTATCCATTCCAACATCAGATCTTATGTTATCATAACCTGATCTCCCTGTCGAACTATCTGGTTTTCTGTCACCATCAAACTTTGTAGAAGAAGCTCCTTGTTCATCTCTCCAGCAATCTTTGTGCAAAGAGGAATTGATGTCTCTTTTCTCATCACACCATCGATCATGACTACCAGTTTCTATATCTAGTAAGAATGGCCTGAACACATCATTTTTCTTTTAGATATCATGAACCTCCTCACTATTTCTTGATAACTTTGTAATATCTAAGTGATTGTCAAATGAAGGATTTGAGCTGGGAGGGTTTCCCATAGTTGTCTTTGTCGACTTAATATCTTCTGCCTTTGGCAAAAGCCATTGTGGTGAAAGCGAAATAGGATTGTCAAATTCCAGAGCATCTTTGGCCTTTCTTCCCCAAGTAAAGGTATCTATCTCTTCCCACTGATTGTTGATTGAACCATTGTTAGTTATCTTTTTATCTCATTCAACATGAAAATCATGATCGACACTTTTTTCAAGAGTATTGTTCCAGCATTTTTCACAGTTGTAACCTTGAAAGATAATTCTTTTTTCTCTATAGCGAATAATGTTTCATCATCCTAACCATCTTTGCTATGCTCCTTAAAACTGGAAGTAGTTGTATTACTTTCATCCTGTTTTTTTTACTCCAACAATTTTTTTCCATGTAACCAATCTTCCCGCAGTTGTAACATTCACCATCAAATTTTCTACTATTACTGTAATTCTTCCAAGCTCCCTTTGAAAAAAAAGCCTTTATTTCCTTGAGGAATTTTTTCACCATTTTTTTTAGATACACTTCCATTGTACCGCATGAAAATGTCTCTGCTTCTTACTAGTGTAGAGCGCTTCTTCCTCACCCTTCAGCAAGACTCCTCTCATTTGCTTAGCCATAGCTTCTTGACCAGCCAGCAAATTCTCAAACTCAACAAGAGATGATTGTGTCTGCCATCCTTGTATAGCGGTAACAAACCCTCGATATTCAGGTCTCAAACCATTGATAATTATTCTCTTTATCCTAGTTTCCTCAATAGAAGCTTTTGGATCTAAATCTAAAATTTCGCAGCATAACAATTTTACCTTGTGAAAGTACTAGGAAATCTCCATGTCACGTTACGCCATCGATAACAACTCGTTCTCTAGAAGTTATAGTCATCTATCATTCTTCTTTGAAAAGAGTGTAATAAGAATGTCTTATGCTTCCTTTGGTGTTTTGGCATCCCAAATGTGCTTCAACATTTTTTCCTCAACTATGATCTTTAAAGCAAACATCATTTTGCCTACTTTAATTTTCCACTTCCGCAAGATGCCATTTGCATCTTCCGCTACTGGTTGTGTAACTTCGTCACCACCAACAACCTCCCACAAGTCTTGACCTTATAGGTAAGACTCCATACATGTTGCCTCATGTGTTATAGTTTTTATTATTGAGCTTCCTGATTCCTCCAACTACTTGAAAGTCACCCATCGTGTCGACAAAACGTCGACTACACGAAACAAGCTTAACTAAGAAACTTGTAAAGTACCAAACTCTTCACAACTCAAGATAGCTCCACTAAGAACGATCTTTAACCGTCCCACTTTGATACCAATTGTTGAGTAAAATTTAGAGTACATAACTTTTAAATTTACTAATATTGGATCTACACAAGTAAACAAACTACTTGTATTATCCCCACAATAAAAGACATTATAACATCTTTCAAAAGTAACTCACAAATTGAAGAGAAATACAAACACTCAAAGAAAAAGCTCTCAACTCACACTCAAACTAAGAATACAAAGACTTATTTGTTTTTGATGGGATGATTAAACCAAATACAAAGTAGGCTATTTATAGTCTTTATCGTGCAATCTACACCACATAAATATTATCTACACACTTCACTTTTTTACATCCTTTAATCACTCTATTTATTTTTCTAAATCTTTCAACCACTCTATTTATTTTCCTATATCTTTCAATCACTTTATTTATTTTTTTACATCCTTCAACAATTTTATTTATTTTTCTACATTCTTCATTTAGGTTCATGTGTGGACCCTATGTACGGATTACTATGGAAACAATATATAGAGAGGTTTAAATAAATAATCTTCAGTTTAAAAATACCGTGACTGATCAAGTAACCAAGCTATGTCGACCAAAAGCAAAAAGATGGAGCAATGAAGATGTGTAAGCATGTCAGGTAGACTATTATAAAGCATACTGAATTTCATATGACAGAAAAGTAGCTTTAGAAGTGAGCAACTAAAAGCAGCAAATATGTTTCTCAAGTTTTTAGTATGCCACTATGTTAATGGTGAACGCTAAATGCAAAAAGATAGCAGCAACAAGCAGGTCAAACTAAACCGAAAATATTTTGCAACGTCCAGTAATTTAAGAAAAATCAATCAGAGAGTATCAATTCTTCATTTACTATTTTTTTAAAAAGAAGTATCAATTCTTTTTTGTTTAGCTTTGATCTGAACATAAACATTACATGTTAAAAAAGCATGCAACGGTACAGTTTTAGCTTTGATAGGCTCGAACAAACAACATAAAGTTCAAAATTTCTCATCTCTCTATAACCTTACTGCCTCCTTACTCCTAACTTTTGGACTGCGGGCAGATTCTATATACTCCGACATTATTGCTTAGGCTTAAGAAGTTAAGCTCAACCTAAACTTGTAAAAGCCAAGTTCTTTAATTCATTCGATGGGAAGAAGGAACACAATCAAGGTGTCAAATCAGAGACAACAAAAGACCAACAAAAAGAAAAGACAAAATAACAAATACCTCGTGTGCAGCGAGGAACCAAACAAGAAAAAGAAAGGCTTCATGAGAATGTTGAAACGAAAGAGAAATTTGAATCAATAACAAACAAGCAATAGAATGAGAAATGGGCATATTGTACAATTCAATAATAATTTGGATTTCAATTGAGGAAAAATTACTTAATAGCTCAATCAAGATATGAAACTGTTGAGATTCAATGTATTTTCACATTGAGATTAGAAAGAAATTAAGATAATTGGTTGAATGTGTAGATCTTCATGAGTGGTCTATCTATTTATAGAACATTTATGGATACAGATATTAGTTATATAATGTGTACACATATTTATATGTCAGAGGGACATAATTGACCTAAAATATAATATGTTAGAGATCTAGGTCGAGTTTAACTTGTACTGTCCTTGAGCTCGTGTTGTCCTTGAGATCGGGTCGTCCTCGAGCTCGGGCTGTCATTGAACTTAAGCTACCATTGAGCTCAGGTTGTCCTATGGGTAGGACACCTAGGGTGTTTTATCTTCCATCCCGGGTTGGTGACTTGACTTGTGTGGTTTGCGAGGGCAGGGTTTCGGGTCGGTCAAGATGTCCAAACATCAAGTCCATCTATTCTTTCAACTCGAGCTTTGGTCTGAGATGGAAGAGTAAATATCGGGCATAGGATTTGAACCATTCAACTCTTCTAATAAATGTGTGTCAATTGATTGGAGAGAAAAACCAAATGCCTCTATATAAAGAGATGCTTGGGTTAGGACTTTATCATTGTTACCTACAAAATTGAGAAATAGTGAAGAAAAATGCTCTTTCATTTCACCTCGAGCTTATAAAAGATTTTCAATTCAGTGATAAGAGTTCAGCTCGGGCTATAATTTTCTCTGTTAAGGTTTTTTAGAACTCAAGCATTGAGAACCTAATGATTTTCTACTTTCTTTTCAAGTACGTTTTTAAAGGAATATTTTCTTTTATTTTTTACTCGTCCCTAGGTAATCTCTTCTTTTCATACCTTACCACCTGCTATTGTTTTGTCTTTATGTTTTTGTAGCTTTTCACATAATGCAAAGAGAAGAGACCTCGGCTTCTGGCTCAGGCTCATGGGAGAGCCCCCAATATTCTAGTATAAGTGATAACTCGGGGTCTTTTGGCTCAGGGTCTTCTAGTGAGGCGAGTTAGTCTTCACATGAGCCATCTACCTCTACCCTTACCCCATATCGTTCCCACTATGAGGTTGAACGTGCCTCAGACTCAGATCTCAATGGCTAGGGCGTGGAGGAAAAAAACAAGGAATATAAGATCTGAGGAACCAATAGGTCGCATTAAGGGTTGGTTAGTTGTACCTAAGACTTGTGGGTTGCTGCCCCAGAATGAAGAGAGATTAAGAAGAACCTACAACATCACTCCCTTAGTTCAAATAATGATTCCTCCTTAGAGCACTTGTGATAGTGATAAACCTTCATTTAGGTGGACTATTTTTTTATGAGAAAGCTTTATAGCTGAGGGTAAGGTTCCTCCTATATCCTCTTATTAAGAGGTTCTTGGTTAAGATGCAGCATGCATCGGGGCAATTAATGCCTAACGGGTGGAGATATTTGCTCTACTTAACACTGATCTGTCAAGAACTCAAGGTGGATTTAAAGATGGACGAGTTTAATGAGGTGTATGTCCTAAAACAGAACCCCACAGACCCGATGAGAGTCTATATGTTAGTGAAGCAGGATCGAGTGGTAAACGTGTCCCTTCTTGAAAATGAGAAAAAATGGAAAGACTATTTTTTCTACATTTCAAATTGGTGGGAATCTCCTACAAATGACACAAGGTTAATAAGGAGCATCTGGAATAACACTAAGGTTGTGGTTAGAAATATAGCTTCTCTACTCACACCCTTAAGTCTTGATGCGAAGCAAAGGTTGGTTGATATCCAAAACTATCTTCCTGAGAAAACCAACTAGAGGACCCTATTGAACACCCTGTGCTTGTTGCGTGCGGGTTGATGAGGCAAGGTGTTATGGAGCCCCTCATTAGGGTGAATCATAAACCTCGAGCTCCTCTTAAACGCAAAACTTCTCCTTTAAACTTTGGGAGCAAGTTCGAGGTGGTGCCTAATGATGGTGACTTAGCCCCAAACTTTGTTCTTGTCTCATAATACTTTGCCTCTTTTTTCCCACCGATGAGCCCCCTAAGAGCAGGGGGTGCACCCATGGGAGAACTCATCCCTCTTGGCATAACCTTACTCCGCATATGAGTAAAAAGTTAGGTAGCGATCAAATCCATGTTGAGATTCAATGTATTTCCAGAGAGAGATTAGAGAGAAGTTAAGACAATTGGTTGAATATGTGGATTTTCATGATAGGTCCATCTATTTATAGAATATTTATGGATACATGAGTTAATTATAAAATATGTACACATATTTTCATGTCAGAAGAACATAATTGACCTAAAATACAGCATGTCAGAGATCTAAGTCGAGTTTAACTCGTACTGTCCTCGAGATTGGGATGTGCTCAAGCTCGGGTTGTCATTGAACTAGAGCTACCATTGAGATCAAGCTTCTATTGAGCTCGGGCAATCTCATAGGTAGGACACCTGGGGTGTTTTATCTTCTATCTCAAATTGGTGAATTAGCTTGTGTGGTTTGCTTCGGACCGATCTGAATGTCCAAATAGAAACAATGAAAATTGAAAACAAGCCCCAAAAGAAGTGGGGAAGGAGAGAAAACATAACCATGTCCAATTAGTCTAGTAGTGAAATTAATGGTTTAGTGAAGGACACATAAGTTTATCCCAAAACAAAAGCAATTGAATTTGAAGCCATTAGGGAACATAGAAGAATATGTTTGGCGTATCTTCTCGAGCGAAATCCACATTGGACAGTTTTATGCTAAAATACAAGCTCTGGGTCATACAATTTGAGCTGCGATATGATTTTTGTTTAGCGGCGTTGGAATATGAACTTGCGTCTCTGTTTAGGTAAGTTCTTACATTTAAAAATTCTTATGCCATTTTGAAGACCAATTATTCATGAGAAAAAATTTAACCAATATGTATATTGTGCAAATATATATATATTGCACAAATTAATAACCATGTAAGTAGTATTTATATTGTGCAAAAAAATTAATTAATATTTATATTGTGCAAACAAATATATATATATAGCATAAATTAATTTAGAGCTTAAAAATTAAACTCAACTTTGTATAGTTTAAACTTGCGATTTTAAGCATTAGAAAAAGAAAAAAAAATATGTTACTTGAAGAAAAGGAAATGAATTAAATAAAGAAAATGAATTAAATGAACTTGTGAACTAACAGAATCTTTTAATTAAATTATTAAAAAAATATACCTTCATAATATTTAGATTTAAATATTAAAGGAATTTTTTATAATACAATTTGAATACGTATTTATATCCATACATATTAGACCGCTATTAAATTGAAGAAGTTAAATCCAACTTAATAGATAAAAATTAATTTAATAAGTTAAATTAAACTTAATAGATGAAAATGATTAAAAAAATTAAAAGATTTAAAAATATAAAATGCATCTTACATATTATTAACTTTAAATAACCCAAAAGAAAGAGATGCTTTACTTGGGATAGGGATGGTTTAATTGATACAAAAATTGATGTTATAAGTATTGAGTCATAAATTTGAATAGTAAAATTATTTAATTTATTAAAACCATTTAAATGATGCTAACTTATACTAATATATATATATATATATATAGATAGATGGTTGAAAGGTTAAATTTGGTGTTACTTTTTGTCGGTAAAAAAAATAAAATAAGAGTTACTGTATATCATCCTGTCAGAAGTTTTTTGCGAAGGATAATAATAATAACGTACTTAATAGTTAAAAAGCACAGAGTGGCAGGATTACCTGCAGGCTGCATTTATTTGAATGTCGAAATCCCATATGGACGTTGAAGCCAAGACGTATAGTTGTACTCATATGACAGAGAAGAGAGACATGCTAGTTGGGTGAGCTAAGTTATTATTATTATGTGTCAATCTCTCTCACAAAAATCCAAGTACTTACTTCACATTTTTGGTGAGACCCTTGGTAATGTTCTGCAGTTCTGTGATGGTTTAATTTTGTCTTCATTCTCTCTCCTTTCCTCGTCCCATCTCTAATTGGCTGAGCTACTTCATTAAATTTTGTTTTTAAAACAACAAATTTTACTTCTTAAAACTTATAACAAAAAACAAAAAATACACTTAATACTAACCAATATAAAACTTTTGGATATTATTTTCTAAAAAAATTATTATTATTTTTACAGTTTAATCTATTAATTGTTTTCCTTTAATTTAGAATTTTATTTTTAAAATTTAAAATATTTAACATCAATAAAGTGCAACTCATGTACGAGTTAATTCAACACAAGTTAAACCATTTTGATCATTTTTTTTCCTTTTCTTTTTATTCTTAACATCTAAACTTAAAGTAATAAAATTAAAAAACAATTGTTTAACTATTACTCAAACTTTTTTCTTCCATTAAAAACACTTTTTTCTGTAATAAATGTTGTGTGTTTAATGCTCTGTAATCCCAATTAATCCTTGAAAATTTTGAGATTTTGTAATTATAAAAATTGTTTTAAATTTTGTTTTATTAGGTTTGGGCAATAAAAAAGAAAATTTAAAAAATATATATTGATATGTTTTAAAATTATATTAAGTTATAATTAAGTGTATGAGTAGTATATTTATATTTATATTTATATTTATATTTCAAAAAAAATATTCCAATTAAATTATTATTAATTAGCTATGATAATTAAATGTTAGTACCTATCATGGCATCTGAGCTTGGGCTTCTCTACAATATGACCCATCTTCAAAAATTGTTTGATGAGTTACAAGAAAATAATCAAGAACATTTAAACCCTAGGTTGTTCCTCCAAATCAAAACTACTAACATTTCAATTGCTACTAATGTGATGCGGAACCCTAATAAACAGCAGCAGCAACCCCAAGATCAACAAGAAGAAGACTCATGGGAAGTTAGAGCCTTTGCAGCAGATACAGGCAATAACATCACATGGCCTCCAAGGTCCTACACTTGTACCTTTTGTAGAAGGGAGTTCAGGTCTGCTCAAGCCCTAGGTGGTCATATGAATGTTCACCGCCGTGACCGGGCCCGACTTCACAGCAGCCAAGTAGTACTGCAGCCTAATTCAACGTCCTCCTCAGCTTCTACTTCCTCGTTTATAATTCCAGCTCATGAATTTGTTGCAAATACTACTGCTACTGGTACTGGATTGTGTTTTGTTTACCGATTAACAGACCCTAATAGTAGTAGAGATGCTTTTACTCCCACAATTACTACTACTGAGTCATCACCTTCCACGCTTCTTTCCATCTCAAACTTTCCAACAACAAATCTTATCTCAACTGCTCCCTCGCCTGCAATGAATTTTCCCGTCAGCCGTCCACCTGAAATTGACGCTTCACGTAATAACTCGCAGTACTTAAATAACAATTACAGAGCAAAGGAACCCACAACATCTCTTGATAAAGGCGATGAAGAAGATATTGACCTAGAGCTTAGGTTGGGACAAGGTCCAATTGCCCCAACTTAATCGACTTGGGTGTGACTATTTAATTTGTGATATTACTAGCTCCTTATAATTGTTCCAACTGGAATAAAAACATGGATGTTCATGTGTAAACCATACTGGTTCTCATCTGCTATATAATGAATTAATTATGTGTTCTCCTAATTATTGTATCATTACTTAAAACAAATTGTTAACTTCATCCTGGTAATTATGAAATAGAAGTTCTAGCTAGGCTTTTTATTTTGTTTAATTTTATTAAAAAATTATTAATTACTTTTCTTTCTAGTGATGTATTGACTGATAAAGCTGGTGCAGTGCAGTGTCATTTTCTGTTGCGGATTTCGAAGGTAGTAAAAGTTATGCGCGTCTGGACTCTGAGCATACATTTCCGTGAGGATTACTTACTTTCTAAGGAGGCTATGGGATCAATGCCTCTTCTTTCCCTAAACTACCAAAATGCCTGATCACTAATTTTATGGAACCCTTATGTTTTTTACTGCACATAGGTGGTCTTTTGGTAACAAAATGACAACCCATGATAGTTATCAGTAATTTCAAGTTGAAATTTTCGAATAAGTTTTAAAAAATAAATATTGTTTGATAATTAATTTTAATTTTTAATAACTCAATTTTATTTTAATTTAATTGCATAATATAACCAATTTTCATATATAGAATTTCACTTTTAACTACTTTAGAAAAAAGAAAAGATTATATACCCAACTGTTACTTACTTTTAGAAAGATATACAAAAATATTATTATTATTTTTTGGTATATAAGAATTTTTTTTTAAACAATACAATTTAAACCAAAATTATCATAAATACATAAATTTAACCAATTTTGATCGAATTTAACCATGTAAAACATTAATCAATAATTGTTTTATATGATAAATCTATTATTTTTTTCATTATTAATTCTCACGTATATTTTATTTCATATTTTTTAAAAAAAAAGACTAATGATGTACCATTTACTAAAAGAAAGTACTAATGATATATCATTGTATAGTTTTAGTTTTAATCTGAACCTTTGTAAAAAGTTAAGATACTATATAACACTTTTAGTAAAAAAAAAATATTATTTTTCTTAAAATGTAAATGTTTTTACGGTAGCATATGATTTTTTAGAGAATTCATATGTTATTTTATGTTGTATGGAAAAATAGTATATATTTTTTTATTCCTAAAAATGAGTTAAAAATAAAATCATGTAAATAAGTGACTTAAATATGCACGGGAATGTATTATTTTTACAAATACTTATTATCATTTTTGAAACAAAAAATAATAATGTTTTAAAAATCTTATTCTAAATTCATTTTTTTTCTTTTTATAAGTTAATTTTACTTTTTTTTTTGTTAGAACTAAGAGTAAATGAAATCTTCTTAATGAATTAGAAAGCATAAACTAGTTTCAAAACAAAGAAAATAAAGCTGACTAAACGAGCCTAATATATATACCTTAAAGAATCAAATATTTATATAAAAAAAAAGCTGATATATCACATGGTTTTCACGACGGTTGATGTGAAATTGTTTGGATATTTAATGATTATATATATTTATGAAATGGATGTTATAAAATTTAATCTCATCTTAATAATTTTTAAAATAATATATATATCACATTTGTTTTTTTCTCTATTTAACTATTTAAAATCTTTCTAAAACAATTTAGTTAAATAGTTTTCCCACAAAAGTAAACACAAACGAAGATTATCATCAAATCTTTACCCAAATATGTAGCTTAACTAGATTTCAGTATGCATATTGATAATTTTAACTTTATGTCTTCCCATCCGATTTCAACTATTTACAGTAAGAAGATAGCTAGATATTATTGAATGTAGTATAAATAAAACGTGTATACGTGTATACGTGTATATATGTATGTTTATATATAATTACAGTAGGTGGCTGCACAGATTGATCGAAGTACAATGACAGATTTCATGAGTATATATAGTAATAATGCGCAGAGCTGCATGCTTGTTATTAATTAGGTGAAAACGTAGAAGCTTAATTAGTTCATCTGCACCAGATAATAACAACGTTAATCTAGAGTATATTATTCTTTCTTTGGGTGGTTCATGACTTCATATATATGTTTTAAATGCTAGATGACTTTTTTTTTTTGCTTTTATTGAATTTTATTGGATGAAGGGCTTTCGATTTTCTTAATTTTTTTTACCAAACCATATTTGGGGTTGTGATTTAAATCATGGTATTTTCGCTAGATGTCTTTTGGTTTAAAAAAGTAGAATTTTTAGTATTTTTGTTAGTCAGTGTGCATAATCGATCAGGGATGGAATTAGAGTAAAAATTCTAAGGATTAGTTTAATAGCATGTTTTGTTTTTTATATTCAAACTTAAATTTTTGAATTTATTGTTGTTTGGTAATTAGTTTTGTCTTTAAAGGTGTATATATATTCACAAATTAAGTCCCGTCAAGGATTTCATTAAAATTTATTTGCTCTAGCTCATATAGCTAACATATAAATAATATTTCTTTCATTTATTTTTAATAAAATTTAAAGATAATTCATTAAAAAAAATTATATTTAATGTTATTTTAGTTTCAAGATATCTTAATAACTTTACTTTAAATCAGTACACTTTAATTATATTATTTTTATATTTATGGATAATTTAGTTATTTTAGATAAATTTTAATTATTTTAATTTATTATATTTTATACTTTTTAAAAGTTTTTAGACGTTTTTATTTTCAAACATCTACTTTTATGATCCTTACTAGTATATCTAATCTTCATTTAAATTCAACTTAAGTTTTTATGATTAATGTATCTAATTTATCAAAGTAAAAACTCTAAATTGTCATGCAATACATTTATTATGTAAGAAATAACTATACCTTATTTTTTTGTAATATTTGAAGATTAGAAAGTAATTGCTTTACTTTTACAACAAAACTAATTTTTTAATGTAAAATAATTTGATGTATTTTTATTTTATTTACTAATATTTTTATATTTTTAGTTTGAATAAATGAAATATAATTTTTTTTTAAAACTCATACACTCATAGATACGACTTGAACTTTAGAATTTTAACATGTTCAAATAAGTTTCATAATTACAATTGTTTTTCTTTAATTTATGAATTTTATATTTATTATTTGGTAACTAAAATATACACAATTAAGTCATGTCTAAAACTTTTTCAATTACGTCAACTATATGCATTAAGTGATATGCTCTTAGCGTTAGATTGGATGTTAAATTAAGAATACAAGAGGTTTAAGTAATTTTGAGATCATTTATTAACAATCGTTGATTATAAATGACATTAATCGTTGATTAATAATATATGTTCTTTTTGACACTATTAGCTATAAATCCAGACAATCACGTACACATGTGCCAATGTTATTATAAAAAAAAAAAAAAAAAACCCACCTAGGTGTGTGAGAAGAAGTAAGGGGCACAATATTTAAAGTCATTGCAGAAACGCTCCACGTATAGAAATTTTCTTCCTTTTTTTTTGGTTAAAGATTAAAATAAAAGAACCTTGGACTTCGACTTCGACTTGGATAAAAATATAACTAGTTTTCAATTTTATTTTATTTTTTTTTGCTAAACAGATACATCTCAAATTGAGATTAAAAAAAAATTAATGAGATCAGTGGGATTATAAAGAAGATAATTGCTGCAACGACACTTTCAGAATGTACGGCAGTGTTAAATCAATAGATATATGAACCACCTTCAACGTTGGATCTAATGCTACTAAACTTATTCCAGCTAGCAACAACTTTAATCTAGCTACCTATTAGCTAGCTACTCAATCCAGCTTAATTTAATTTAGTTAAAGGAATAATTCACTTAAATATATATATATATGTAAACGTCAAAATGCAGAATTAATGTATAATTCATTGATCTTTCTTCTTAATCTAAGTTTATTTATTTATTTTCTTTTTAATGTTTGCTAATGATCGTATTAAAATTCAAAGCTGTATTTTGTTTCATTACTATTTCTGCCATGTCTATGTTTCCTCTAATTAACTAGATATATGTTAACCTTCTCTTCCAATTAGGTTGTCAGATATGTTCCTTCAAAACAGTTTTAGTTTTGCTGTTATTCTCCCAGCTAGCTAACTAGCTAGCCAGCCAGCTGATCCCATGGTATGGGGCAGAGGGTTAAAAGTTTTACTGATATTTATTATTAGTATTATTATTATTATTTAAGATTTAAAGAAAACAAGTCATGGTACAAAAAAAAAAATTTAACATGAATTCTTCAAAACCAGTTAGGATTGAAATCAAATTAATTAAAAATAGATAATTTTACAAGTTTTTACTCCAATATATTTTATTAGTCACTAATTTCTATGTTTTTTTAGTAAGTTCACACTTATGTTTGTTCAAATTATTTAAATATTTATAATCTAATTTAAATTAATATTATTTTATAATATGTCTCCATCTATCACTACTTTGTACGTTCATATATTTTTCTTAGTATATACCGTATAACATAATTGTTTGAATAATATTTAATTAATTTAGAAGTTTAGAGTTTAATTCCTCGACCAAACATGTATGTATATATATATATATATAACAACCTTTAATAATCTCTTGCAGGCTAATTACCAAGGCATTTCTCATGTTAAAAAAAAAATATCAGACCCTTGACCAAAGTTTGGACCCCCAAACACAAACATCCCTAATTAACTAGACAGAAAGCCTAAAAGAGAACAAAAATGTTTCAATTTATAGGATAGAATGATCGATGTGGTCCCTTTCTGACATCTTTTACCCTTTACATCCTTATAGTGTGGATGATATACCATATATAGCCATGTCCACAGTTCAAATTACTAATATAATTTTGTGGCGGCACCAATTTATTATTTATTAAACTTTCTAACGACCGCATGTTAGATTTTTTAATCGTCAGCAGATAATAATAATTTCGTATTTTGTACGATAATTTACAGTTCACATATTAAAGTTGGTAATTATATTTTCTTGCTTTTGCAAAGAAACGCCAGCTTTTAGCCTTTTTCATTTTCTCCCAAGTTTGTTCGGCCCTGTAAAATTTCTACCAAGATTCGGACACTTAAAAGCGGGAAAGAGAGTAACGCAAGTCCTTCCTGGCTCCTCGTGTGTGGTGGGTGAGCTTCTTAAATAAATACTGGGATTTGAAAAAATTATTTATTAAAAATATACGATATTAAAGATTAATAATATAAAAAATTATTCAATAAAAAAAAGATTTAATTGATAAAAAATATATGAATAATATCTTCAAAATTTTATCTCCCATTGCAATCAATGTTCAGAAGGGACTCCGATTGCCATTCACCGATAAGCAATCATTGCATTACATTTTTTTTTTTGGGTTAATTATTCATTTTATATTTAATGCGTTATGTGACTAAAACAATAACCCTCTTTTTAATATTATTAAAAAATAAATATATATTTTTACTAAAACTTAAAAATAAAATGACCTGAAATGTAAAAAAGAAAACCTAAAATTGGATGAGAGGAATAAAATATCCCATAATTTTTATAAAATAACTATTTTAATCTTGTTAATTTCAAATATATTACTTTAATTCTATAACTTTAAAAATATATATATAATTTAATATTAAAAATTTAAAAAAATAAGATTTATATTTACCTTATATACATTTTTTTAAAGTTATAAAATTAACATATTCTAATTAAAAGTTACATAACTTATACATTCATTTTTTTAATATTACATGACTACCAATATCATTCTTTTAATTTTAAAATTTATAAATATAATTATAAAAATAATATTTATTATATCAATTTGTATTTTTATATTGTAAATTTTTTTATCTTATTATTTAAATTTATTAAATATTAAATTGCATATAATTAAATTATTTAAGGTTATTTAATTATTATTTTTATTATTATAACTTGTACGTTTTAAACTTCTTATTTTTTTAAAGTTTCCGAAATGATATTCTAGCACATTGTACCTAAATTTGCTACCTGGCTTCTAAAAGATCTAAAAGGGACTGTCATCGACATGACAATTTTTCTAGTCTACAGACTGCTTTCAGCAGAGGACAGAGAAAATCCTGTGGTTCTAAATGCTAACCAAAACTGAGGTTTTAATGTTTTATGACAGAGAACAAGTAACCAAAAGTACAAAGTTGAAGATGTCCTCTCTTGGTTTTAATTATGGTTGGTAATTTTTATATGATTATTGATCAGAATATATAAAGTAACTTAATTTATGATATTTATTAAATAAATAAAACATATCATAATATAACCACTTAAAATTAATTTATTATATTAATATTTTAATATTATTTTATTTATTAAATTCTACGTCATAATTTAATTTATCAGAATAAATTTAATAAATCATATTTAATTAAAATAATGTATATCTATTAAATATTTTCAAACTTAATTTATGATAACATAAACTTAAAATAATTCAATACAATAAAATTAATTTTATTAATAAGTTAATCCTACAGTACATATTTATTAAATAAATCGCAACAACTTACGTAATATACCACACGAGTTTTAATTACACTTTTCATGCGTCAGTTGCTATATGTAACTATTACGCTAGTATTTTTGCCTCTATTACCCTTTCCCAGTAATTTTTAATTACCTTCGTAACAATTACTTTACAGGTTAAAAAACTTCAATTACTAAACGACTTATATCTTTTGAATTTTGCTTCAAAATCATCTTATAAAAAGTATTTGAATATATGTATCAATTTGAAGCTTGATTTATCTAATATTTGAGTATAATAAACAAATCAAACCATAAGACGAATCATTTTTAAATTATTTGTCCGTATTCAGACCTACAAATACACTTGTAAAGAGACTTATCCTAAAGAGTTTTGGTATTCGTAGGGTTGATTATCAACTTAAGTTATTGCTTTTACTTTTATGGCCTATAACACGCTTATATTTGTATATATATACATAAACTTTTTAAGAGATTTATATTTTTTCTTCATTTTTCTCTAGTTTCTCTTTTTGTAAATTGAATCAATTTTAATATTTTGGTACCTAACCAAGGACTCAGATTTTGAGGTCAAGTTTTGACTTTTGACCTATGTTTTCAAAAATTCATCCTAATTTTTGAGAGAGGCTTAAGCGACTAAACACCTATTTCATAAACCCCCAAAAATTACGATCATTATGATAGGGACGCATGTTGAAGATTGACTAAGACTACCAAATGAGGAAGCCGCATGAGCATTGGACAACACCTCGCTAGCCCATGTTGAGGCCAGAATAAAGATTGACCCTCATAAAGAGCTAGCTCGTCAACTTCTTGAGTTAAGAAGAGAACTCAAGGAGACCATACGAGAAAATAGGACACTACGTTAACAATCAAGTTTGAGAGCCTCTGATGGTCGAACCACTAACCTGGTCGATCAAAACAAACCAAATTACTCTGTACTCGAGCCTAACCAGAGCGAATACAAAGTTGAGGGTGACCTTCTTCCAATTCAGTAGGACCTAGTAACGAGAAAAATCTAGAGGCATGATTCCAAACATTGGAATAAGCCAACAGAAAGCAAGACTAGGCCTTGAAAATAGCCAATGGAAAACAAGAAAAAGGTAAGACACCTTATGATGTGGATAGGGACTGCAAGAAATTATACATCTTCCCATTTTCTAATGAAATAGAGAACGATGAACCACAATCCAAGTTCAGTGCTTCTAAGTGCCCTGACTATCAAAGGACTAAAGACCTAGTAACTCATGTGCAATGCTTCAAGACGGCCATGGCTCCTATGAGCCTCACACAGGGAAAAAGAGACACCATGATGTGCAAGCTATTCGCTGCCACCCTCTGTGATGGTGCCCATAAATTGTTCAATAACTTGGCACCATGTACCATAACTTCCTTATCACAATTTACCAGGTTGTCTATCACCGATTATGCCTACAACAAGCCACTATTGAAGAAGTTGTACCACATTTTCTCAATCATTCAAGAAAGGGGCGAGTCTATTGAAGAATATATGAAAAAGTTTAGGGAAGAAAAGTTAAATATCTCTGATTGCTCTGGCTCTATCTTTATAAAATCCTTTAGGCAAAGTCTTCTAAAGAACTCTGATTTGTTCATAGATCTAACCCAGAAAGTCCTTCAAACTTTAGATAAGGTATATGGAGAGGCAAGGAAATTCTTCGATCTTAAAATAGAGATAGGTATAGTTAAGGGCGGCCAAACCGATGTGGAAGTTAGACCAAAAAAAGAAAAAAAAAAAGGATAAGTCCTGACTGGGCAAATCAGAGCAGCATGATCAACAAAAAAAATGTTTCACGTCAAACAATAGGGCAAGCAACCAATGGTCAGGGAATAAGCGAATTTGAGGAAGGTCACTATTTCCTTTTATAGGCCCACCCTTGAGAATGAATTTGGCTCAGGTCGTGTTAAGAATGAATGAGGATCTGAACGTTAGATGGCCTTTAAAAACGAAGTCTCCCTTTAGAGACACGTCTAAATGGTGTGCCTTTCACAAGGATGTGGGCCATGAGACAAGCGACTGTAGGAACCTCAAAAAGGAAATGGAGGATTTGTTGGCCAGAGGATATTTAAAAGACCTCGTAAGAAGCAACAGTGGAGGAAGAGGATGTCAAATTGGATGTGAAACCAAAGCCATTCGCTTCATCAAGTAGCGGGAGAAACCCCTACAACGATCCTAACATCAAGACTATCCATACCATATACGGAGAGCCTGAGATCAATAAGGCCACTAGTAACTTGCACAAGAGGTACCCTAGAGACCTGCATAATTACACACACGTATAAACCTTGGAAAAGGCGAGGCCCCCTATGGAGATCATCTTCACTGAGAAAAGACAAGACCTCGTCTTATCACAAAGACCCCTTAGTAATCACTCTAAGAATTGGATCTTACGATGTGTTCTGGATCATGGTTGACATGGGAAGCTTGATGGATATTATTTTTCTGTTTACAGTAAGAGCCCTAGGCATAAAAGAGATTGACATTGTAAGGAGGGAGCTATCCCTGATGGGATTCAATAGTAGCACTGCCTATATAGTTGGGACTATGGTGCTACCTATCATGACCAGAGGGTTAATAGTGATGACCAATTTTATGGTAATTGATGTCCTAGTTCATTACAACGCCATTTTAGGTAGGCCATGGATACATAAGATAAAGGCAACCCCTTCCATCTTCCACTAGGTGATCAAATTCCTGACTGAGGAAGGTACGAAGGAGATAAAGGGGGACCAGGAAAAGGTTAGGAGCTATTACAATGCCACTATGAAAGAGGTCATTCTCAAGTAGCAATCACAATAAAGTTCCTCTCGAAAGAGGCTATGAGGTAAATGTCTAGCCCAATCTATCAATTCAAACGAAGTATGAGACCTATCAATAGGAGATAAGGAGGAGAACCACCCTATAAAGCTAAGTGCGGATCTGACAACAAAGATGAAGGAGCAACTATCTCAATTCATGAAAGCAAACTTCGACGTCTTGGCATGGACTCTTATAGACATGCCTGGGATTGACCCAAAAGTCATAACCCATACATTAAATGTATATCCAAAGGTTATACCTATCAAACAAAGAAAGAGAAAGTTACCTAGAGATAATAATAAGGTGATTAAAAGCCAAGTCACCACCCTCAAAGAGACAGAGATTATAAGGGAGGTCAACTACCCTACTTGGTGATCAAATGTGGTATTGGTGAAAAAGGCGTGTGGATCACCTCTTATGTGTATGGCATTTACGAACTTAAATGAGGCATGCATTAAATGGTATTTCCCTCATCCTATTAATGATCAACTAGTTTATGTTGTCACCAGTTTTGGATTAATGAATTTCTTGGATGCATCTTCTGGTTACCATCATATTAAAATGCACCCGAAAGACGAAGAGAAAACATCTTTCATCACTGAGGAAAAGACCTTTTGTTATACCAAAATGTCGTTTGAGTTGAAAAATTAAGAAGCCACATATCAACATCTTATCAACAAAATGTTTGTAGATTAGTTGGGAAGAAACTTGGAGACATATGTGGACGACATGGTAATAAAATCAGCACAACCCCTAAACCACATCAAAGACCTAGAAGAGATATTTTTCGTAATCCTAAGGTACGATATGAGACTTAACCACAAGAAATATGTCTTTGGTGTTGTTGTAGGAAAATTCTTAAGATATCTTATATTTTTTGGAGGGATTGAGGCCAACCCAGACAAGATATAAACCTTGGTAAGAATGAGGCCTTCTACCAATCTGAAGAGGATTCAACAACTGAATGGAAGAATAATGGCACTGAAGAAATTCATCTTCAAATGTACTGACAAATACTTACCATTCTTTAAAATGTTAAACACGTCAGTTTTCTTAAACAATAATTATGAAAAATCCATTGAAGAAATCAAACCATACTTGAGAAACCCTCTCCCAAGAGAGACACTTTGTTTATATTTGGCCATGACCCCTAAACTTGAAGTGTTGTGCTCCTAGACGAAAGAAACAAGGTCCAACACCCCATCTACTACATTAGTCAAATCTTGATAGACACTTAAAGTAAATACCTTATCATTGATAAGTTGGCTTTCACCCTCAAAATCAGTGCACGGAAACTCAGGCATTACTTTTCTCACACACAATGATAGTACTTACCTCCCAACCACTTAAAATCATTTTGAAGAGTCCAGAAGTCGCATGAAGATTGGCACAAATCTCCATAAAGCTGGGAAAGTATGACATTAAGTATATGGTTAGAACAACTATCAAAGGGCAAGCGATGACTAAGTTTGTTGTTGAATTCAGTGAGACACCAGAAGTCATCAGTCATAAGGCACAAGAGGAAGTATGTAAGGTAGATCAAAAAGAGAGGCCGACCTGGCAAGTATTCCTTGATGGCATGCACAACTTCAATGGTTTTGGGCTAGGGGTGGACATAATTGATCATGATAAAATTGTTTTGAGTATACTGTTAGGTTGGATTTCCAAGCAACTAATAATGTCGTAGAATATGAGGCGACTATATTTGAGGAGATGACATCAAAGAAACTCGAGACGGATAAGATCTCCTTGCATAACGACTCTCGACTAATGGTCAAATAGTACATGAGGACGTTCAAAGTTAAAGATGGTAAGATAAGGAAATATCTAAAGAGACTAAAACAAGAGTGGTTAAAATTTTCTAACTTTGAGATTAAGAAAATAACAAGAAAGTGATGACATGGTCTATGGGTGAAAGGTGGAGGTAGAAGGTTGAGGTTGGGATGGATCCATTTCCCTCGAAGAGCTTATCTCATTGAAGGACCCTGTGTCATCACTTTCTCGATCACTCGACAAGTGGGATATTATGGGCTCTCCTAAAAGGCTGAGCCTGAAGTCTCTTCTCTGTGCATGGTCTCTACAAACAAATCATACAACATATAAAAGGGTAAGACATGAAAAAGATAAATTACCTAGGGTTGAGTTTGAAAAAAAAAGGAATGATTATTTAAACTGACTTAAAAAGAAAGTAGAAAAGTGTTAGACTTGAGGAATTTTTACTCTAAAAACTTGAGCAAGTAAGCTATGTGTTGAGCTGATTTCTTACCACCGAATTGAAATCTTTTTATGGCTAGAGTAAAGGTGACAAAGCATTTTTTCTCTTGATTTTTGTCTGATGGGTAAGGAATGATGAAATGAGGCTCAACCCATACACTTCCTTATATAAAGACCCATATTTCTCTCTCCAATCAATTGACACACATTTATTATGGGAGCTAAACAGTTTAGATCTACTGCTCGGGTATCACTCTTTCACCTTAGTTCAAAACCCGAGCTGAAAGAGTAAGGGGATTAAATGTTTAGACATATAGATCTATCTGGATCCCGACCCATCTAACAACCCGAATTTAGTAGAAAGCCCGAGCCATAAGACAAGTCATCCCCAAAGGACCTGCCTATGCCCCCACACACGAATACACTCGTGGGAAAGACTTGTCCTGTGGAGCTTTGGTAACTGGAGGGTCGACCACTAGCTCGAGCTATAGGGTGGTCGACCTTAGACTATAAATATGCTTGTTTTTACTCTTATGCCCCTCTGATATGCTTATATGTGTATATCCTATGTAATCGATACTTGTACGTGTAACACTCTATATATACATAGACTCCCTAAAAGATCCACACATTCCATAATTTTCCCTAACTTCTTTCTAGCTTTTTTAGTTTACAAGACTTTTACTACTCTTTATGTGTACTCCTTACTTACATAACACCTTATAAATCCTACTTAACATATATAGGTTAAGAGAACAAGTAAATACAAGAAGACTGCAATTTTTTCCTAGTTAGTGAAAAGGAAAATGCACTTAAATAGGAAATAGTAACATACTAATACTATTGTGACAGTCCACAGATTCGTTTATAACTAAACAGTCACAACCCAGTTGAATAATGGACAATATTAAAAAAAACATAGAGACATTAATGTGTGCTACAAATTAGGAGTAGTTTAAAGAAAAATGGTTTGAAAGTTGATTTGTTAAAAGTGATTTCAAGGGAAGCATTTATGTATTTGATATGAAATCGATAATAGTTTTGAGTGATATTTTGATTATTTTAGAACAAGAGTATGCATCCAAAATTATTTTCTTTCTTTTTTTTTCTAAAATATTACTTACTTTTCTTGAAATTACTTATAATGCTTGCAAAAATTTAGAAGTACTTTACACTCTTTGCTAAATACCTTAGAAGTGCTTTGAAAAACTTAAACTACTTTTAACAAAAATGAGAAACAAAAGAACCCATTCCAAATATGCATTCCCTTTACAATTTATCTTGTGAAGCGCTTAACTTTTTTTTTCTTTTCCTTTTTTCAATTTTCAAAAAATCATTACACAAGAACTTTTTTTCTAATGCACCTACGACTTATGCATCACTAAGTATTTGTAATGCCCCTCTCCCAATACTATGGAACCCACAAGCAGAGGAGAATTAAGATCCCTGTTAAGTCCCACATTAGTTAAGAGTAAGACAGTAGTACTGCTTATAAGTCTGGGCAACCCTCTAACTCACAAGCTGACTTTTGGGTTCAGAGTTAAGCTTGGGTTTCTAAGATGGTATCAAAGCTAGGCTCTTGGCTTCTTCGTACTCCCATCGGCTCTCGTGCCGTAAATCTGGACTCTAGCCGATGTGGAAAGGGGTGTTAAGTCTCACATTAGCTAAGAGTAAGACAACAGTACTGCTTATAAGTCTAGGCAACCCTCTAACTCAAACTGATTTTTAGGTTCAGAGTTAGACCTGAGTTTCTAAGAATCTCAACCCTCATAATCATGTCTCATAACATACTGATGACGTGCTAAAACATCACAAGCCTACAAGTTAAACTTTATCTTCTTAGCCAAAACATGAAAATGGTCATAGTTAACTCAACCTCAGCGACGCAAGCTGGGACGAATTTTCAAGAAAGAGAGAAAAAAAACTTTCCTACTTAAATAAATCGATTATTTAAAATTGTTTCACTTTTAACCTAATTCAGTAAAAAAATATTTTATTTACGTTATAAAAAAAATAAACTTATAATTTTTTCCTTAAAACGATTATAAATAAACTTAAAGTTATGTTATGTAATTCAATGGAATAGAAATAACATTATTTTTGTTAGTTGATTGACGAAGAGAAGAGAGATCACGGAAGACAAAAGCATATACAAATTTACCCAAATAGTTTTGATCAAATGCTACGAAACAAATGCAAAAGAGGCTCCCTCTGAATTTAACTAAGCCTTTAAAAACAATTAAATCAACTGCAATGAAATTACCCGGAAGTAATTAAGCTCTTAAAGAATATGTTGCAAACAATATATAATGCTACTACACGTTTAAAAGAAGACAATATAATCAATTGCTATAATTAGAGCTTTTTATTTCGTGCAATTCTAAATTTCTTGATAGCACCATATAGACTGAAGAACCCTGCAAAAGACTACCAACTTACAAGAAGAAAACTCAAAGGAAATGAAAGATAAGCAAAAGCTACATAAATTTTTGGCAGCACAGAAATGAGCAGAATCATACACTTCATCTGCATTTTTATGGTTTTCTACTGTTCAACAACTAAATAGGAAAAAAAAATGTAAAACGTACCCTCCATTTCCTTCTCATAAAACCCATGTGGTACTCTTACCAATATATAAAACTTTTGCATGATTTTCTATTGGCTTTTGCTCACTAGTTGACGAAACGCACTGGCCCCTAATGGCTTTAATACAAATAGCACGCCAATATGTGAAACCAAAAATCTAAAAACTTGCACAGAATCTTAATTTTTTAAAAAGCCAACATAATTATTAACTTATCAAGATATCAGCTTCTTTCGGGAACATTGCTACAAAAAATAATATTTAAGTCGATATGTAAAGTCGATTTTTGAAAAAAAAAAAATTTGAATTTAAAGTTGATTTGGTATAGAATTGACGCTATTCACGTAAGACATAGCGTCGATTGACGTGTTAAACTGATGCTACGCTATGTCCACGTGTAACGTTTGTTCGACACGTCAATCGACGTTACATACGTGAATAAATTCTTTTCTTTTCTTTCTTTTTCAGACAGAAACTATTTCAAGCGTTATATAACTCTCAAAAACCCAAAACCTCTTCTACTTCTCTTCCATTTTTTCTCATTTTTCAGCCACATACGACTACCAATTTTAGGGCCAATTAGTGAGTTTTTTTCCTCTCTAACTAATCTTTTAGATCTCCTATTTTTTTTAGTAAAATATTCAAAAAAATTATACTTATTTCTCACTTACAAAACACAATTTTTTCTTCATTTATTTTTTTAAGTATTTCTATTAATCCTACGTATTTATTACAAATAAATAATTTTTTGTATTTATGTTATTATGTGTTATTATTTATGTATATAGATTTTTATATTATATATATGTTTGTATTATAAAATCAAGAGAAGAATATAATGATATTTAATAACATAGAATATAATTTTTTTACTATTAATTAATATTTTATTTTTTAATTATTTGTGATATTTAAACTATTTATTAAACTGATTTATTTTTTTCTGTTATTATTTAACGATCTAATACAGGTTTTAATTTAAATATAATAAAAAATGAATAAATTTTGTAAAAAAAAAAGTTTAAAATCCATTTTTAACAGATTTTAATATTTTTTTAACAGTGATAATGATGTATTGAGTAGAAACTTTGCTAAATTTCTTTTCACAAGCTTTGTTTTCTTTAGCCCGGATCTTCAAAACCAATTGAAAGAGTATCAGATAGATTTCAACAAAAGGTTAATTTTTTCTCCGGGAGGACTCCAGAACTGGGAAACTAAATAAGTTTAACATATATTGAGCTGCTATATCATCCCCAAACAGAAAAAACAAATAAAGCAAAGGGATCATTCTAACTTAGAGAAGAGTTACATCCCACAATTCTAAGCCTTTAGATTAATCTCATCCATTAAATTTTATTTGAGAAAAAAAATTAATCTGATGAGTACTTACCCAACAATACATAGCGGATAGTTGGATGTAATATACAGAATAAGAATTTTCCTAAAGTAAGATTTAAAAAAGAAGAAGAAGAATTTTCCTAAGAAGAAGAAAAGATAAAAGGCCTCATGCTTGATGAGGAATTTAGACTACTGCCTGGTCCGTTAGTTCTCTTCCCAAACCCCAAGTCATCTTCAAGCATTGTCACCCAATTTCTTCGATCCATAATACAGTTATGATAATTGCTTTATATTCTGAATAGAGGGCATGTATTAATAAAATATTTTTATAAAATTAACAATTTATTAAATATGATGGAAAGTATTTATAATTTACTATAAAAGTAACGTAAAAAGAATCAATTCATCCTATTACTTTATTAATGGAGACAAGACAAAATTAAAGCATAATTTTGCGGAATTATAAATATCAAGGAAGATAAGAAACTAGTTACTTGGATTCCTCGGACTCAAATACACGCTATATCGAAAGCCTCAAGTCGTAATCCCTAATTTCAGAGAAACAAATTGTTGAAGCCATGGCAGACTCTTCTTCACTAAAAGAAACAATTGGCGAGCTAAACAACGATTCATTCGTGAACCTTCTCTCGAAACTCATCGGGGAATCCAAGTATGTCCAGAACAACCCACCTGATTTGATTCCCCAAGAGGATCGAGTTGTCAAGCACGTCCTTGATTCTCTACTCCCCTATAGCACCACCACTGGTGGCGGACCATTGCTGATCAACCATGTCACCTACTTCCCTGGACGAGGCAACGTTATCGTGGAGTACCCCGGAACTATCCCCGGAAAGATATTGTCCTTTGTTGGCTGTCACATGGATGTTGTCACGGCTAATCCTAATGATTGGGTATCATTCTAATTCTTCTTCATCTTCTTTTGTTATATTGATTTTGGCTTTTGTTTGAAATCGCCTCTTTAATGTGAGAGCTGAGTTTGGTACTTTTTTAGTCATTTGGGTTGAAACATACTCCATTTTACGAGGATTGGTTGTTTCGAGAATTCTCTATCTTATATTTCATCAGGGTAATTTTTGTCTACACATAAAATGTGTGATGTTGGCAGTTGATAGTTTAAGACAGATTATGGAGACTACCTTTGTTTTTTATGAATTTATCCTTATCTTTGTCGTTTGTAGATTATTGCAGGTTCCTTCAGCTCTCTAGTAGTGGTCTTCACTTGGGATAAATAATATGTTTATGCCTTCTGTTTGTTTTATTTTCCCCAAGTTTAGATTAGAATTGGCTTCAGAGCATACTCGTTCAGTCGTCCTATTAGTTGTGATTAAGCATTACCTATGTCAAGGTTTTCATGATTTTACTCTGTTCGCACCTTATTTCTTCAATACACTGGATTTGCATAATTTTTATATATATTTTTCCTAACCCAGTCTGTATGATGAAAAAGCCCACATGTTTTCTGTCACTGTTTTCCAGCATTTCATACGTAATGTTATTTCCACTGTTTTTTTTAACAGAATTTATACTGTTCATATGCTTTATAGCTATGCTTCTTTCTGATTACACTGATCGTTCACCACTGAATTTATGCTTGCTACATTGCATGCTTTGGTCTTTATTACATTTATTATAATTTATGAGTGTTGTATTTCCAGGAATTTGATCCTTTCTCATTGAGCATCAATGGTGATAAACTTTGTGGCCGTGGAACCACTGATTGCTTGGGACATGTTGCACTTGTAACTGAGCTTATGAAGAGGCTGGGTGAAACAAAACCAAAAATAAAGTCGACTGTGGTTGCGGTTTTCATTGCAAATGAGGAGAATTCAGCCATTGCAGGGGTTGGTGTGGATGCATTAGTGAAAGATGGATTACTTAATAAGCTAAAAGAAGGACCTTTGTAAGTAATTTACTTTAAGTGGCAATCTCATCAAATATATATATATCTTGTGTGTGTGTGGACAGAAACAAAATAGCAAGAAACTTTTCTCTGATTCATGTTGCGTTTATTGTGTGGTCAATGCAGGTTCTGGATTGACACTGCTGATAAACAACCTTGCATTGGTACTGGTGGTATGATACCTTGGAAGCTTCATGTGACTGGGAAGCTTTTCCACAGTGGTCTAGCTCACAAGGTACAAATCAGTAAAATAATTATTTTGTATCATTTTGTTAATTTGTGACAATTCATGGTGTCACTGATTACATTTTAAGTTTTCGTTGTATATCTAGTAAAGGTCTTGTTAAATATCTGTAGGCTATAAACCCTTTGGAGCTAGCCATGGAAGCACTCAAAGAAATTCAATCGCGGTTTTATAGAGACTTTCCTCCCCATCCTAAGGAAGAGATTTATGGATTTGCTACTCCTTCAACCATGAAACCAACTCAATGGAGCTGTAAGTTTTGACTTGCGGTGATAATTGTTATTTTGTGTATATATATAGATTATATATGGATAATGTATGGACTATCTCTTTCGTTACAGATCCAGGTGGTGGGATCAATCAAATTCCAGCTGAGTGTACAATTTCAGGAGATGTCAGGTTTCTACTCCTTTCACTGACTTTTTAAGTTGGTGTCTGAAGAAGAGGATTCTTTATCATGGTCTTCTTTTTTATTCTTTACTATATGTGATTTTACATTTATTTTTCTCATCTTATGCAGGTTAACTCCCTTTTACAAGTAAGCAAGCTGTTACCTGCACCATTTTTGTTGCTGCTTCACTGCTTAGAGTTTGTTGGAAATAATTTAGGCTGCCTAACTGACTGATTTCTTTAATGCTGATAATGGACACAGTGTTAAGGATGTAATGGAAAAGCTACAAGAATACGTGGATGACATTAACAATAACATAGAAAAGTTAGACACAAGGGGTCCAGTTTCAAAGTATGTGCTGGCAGATGAAAAGCTGTGGGGAAGGTACTCTGATACTTATTGAATACTATCTAAGTAATAATACTTTCTTATGTAAATACAATATAGATACTCGCTAGAAGAATTACTGCTATAGAATCATATTAGAATTTCTGTTGTATTGTGGTTTTACCCCTATCATTGTAGCCTTACTTTCTTAAGCTATTGCTTTATTATTCTCTTTGATTTTCTTCACAAATATCATATGAATAGTTTTAAGAGTAATGACATAACATCATTTTCTTTTAGATTGCATTTCAGCAACAAAAACTTCAGTCCTCAAGTCATCTCATATTAATTGCCCCTAGTAGCTTTACCAGATTGATTATCACGAAGAGAAATGCTAAGAATTTTAATCTTGTAACGAATAGTTTTTGTTTTCTTTAATTTTTTCTCTGTTGTTTTGACAGTCTTGCTTTAAGTTTTGATGAGGTAACGTCTGGAGTTGCTTGTGATCTCAATTCTCGTGGCTTTCATGTATTGTGTAAGGCAACTGAGGAAGTTGTTGGGCATGTAAAGCCTTACTCAATTACTGGAAGTTTGCCACTCATCCGAGAACTGCAGGTAGCACTCATTTGCCTTTTCAGTTTTCACAATGCCATTTTTTCTACTTTTATTTGTTTTTTTACTGTTTTCCTTTCCTTCTCTGATTGCTCTTCTTTTACTTGTCCTATTGTGGCACAGGAAGAAGGTTTTGATGTTCAAACTGCAGGCTACGGTATGAAGTTACTTATCACCCTTGCTATTTACATTGATAGGATTAAGGATGTATTATTTTGCACTAGCTACATTCTAAGAATCAAACTTAGAAAACCTTACCTTAGGCAACTCCCCTTTGTTTGATTTGTTAGCCTGAAGACTGGTTGGGGAGTATCTTTTACCGAAAATTCTGTGTATGGCCTACTCTTTTATACTCTATGCAAACCATTAGGAATATTTCTTTTTAGTATAATATAGCCTTTTTAATGCTGAATAGTATACCATACAGAATCTATAGATTTTGACTAGCAAATTTTTAAATCCTAGATAGAAAATGCCTGAACCCTCAGCTATGCTCTTTTTCCAGTGTCATACATTGATGCATATGAATTATTTTAATTATGATGATTCACATGATGATTCCAAGGAAATAGTTAGAGCTCCCCTAATTACTTGAAGCATCTTTCAAACAAAAGTTGAGAAATCTGAGCTTTGGCCCATTCAAGTTTATGGATCTTGTAGTTACTGTAAGTCAAATTCAGCTGATTTGACATGCTGTTTCTCTTCTATTGAAATTCTAGAAGAAATTTATCCTTATTTTGAATAATCCTCCGTTAGCTAGAGGTAATCTTATTTACATTTTCGTTAATCACGTTCTCATTTTCAGGGCATGCCTTAAAAACATGATGATCCGATATTTTTCTTAAGGATCAAGTCATATTTGTTCCATTTGAATATTTGGGATACTGTTGTTTAGGATATACCATTCCCACTTTATACCCTCATGAATATAAGGGAAAAATGTGTCCTTTTATTTTTGTGAAAGATGGTGTTTAGTCTTCTAGGTTATAAGTGTCATTTAGTTCTTTTTTTATGAAAAAATAACTAGTTAAGGATTTTTGATATTTATGGTGAATATTTTATTATTAATTCTAATAATAAAATAATATTCAAAAAAATACCAAATATCCATCCTTTGTACTTTTTCATATGCAAAAGGACTAAAATCACATTTTGTAATCAAGTGGATTAAATGACACGTACTGTTTAAGCAAAGTGATCAGTTTGATTCTTCACCTTGTTGTCTAAATATAATGTTTTAACCTTTTTGATGAAAATAAGAGTTGTTGATTTTTTGGAGGAAAAATAAATATTTTCATATTAACAAATTTACCTCTCATTTATAATGGCATATGAATCTTACATGTGTTTAAATAGTAATCAAATTGAAATAATTAGCCTAAAATGAACTTATATACAGCTTAAAAATAAGCAAGCGACTTATAGTGTATCTTTTAAAAAATTAAGAATTGAAGTACATATTTTTAAAAAGTAAGGGACTCCAAGAGCTACTTTCCCATGTTTCAACCTCTTTACCCGTTTGTATGTTCCTATCTGTTTCCCTTTAGAGTCTAAAGTTCAGACATCACCCTTGATCTACTTTGTGATGAAGTTCAGTCAGAAGTGCCACAAGGCAATTTTTTTAAAACAAATTGCTCAAGGTCTAAGCACTGTATTGTGAATACTTTACAGACCCTGCATGATCTCATATTTCCTTAGAATCCTTGGTAATCCAGTGAATGCTAATTACTGCAATATTTTCATTCGGCTCAATACTGATGGTTATCTCGGGAGTTCAAAACCATAAAGAACAATGTCAGGACTAGCAGTTACTGAACTTGTTTGCCTTTTCTTTTTCTCCATAATGTTTTCTTCTTTTTCCCCAAAGAAGATTTTTTGGTCTTCGTATAATTACATAATTGCTGGTGGATTTCATAGATTGATTATATATTTGGCAACTGGCAAATGATTTGACAGGACTTACTCTTTAATTTCCCTTTTGCGTGCATATTCAGGCTTAATGAAAGTTTACCATGCCCGGAACGAGTACTGCCTTCTTTCTGATATGTGCCAAGGCTACCGTATATTTGTTAGTATCATCTCGCAGTTAGAAGATTGAGATGGACAACAATTTGTACTGCTTATGCTTCCAGAATACAGTATCAGTCGGAACTTGGCCACAAGGCACAACTTAGCGTGGGATTGTGTTGTGCGCTGGCTGAAGAGTGAACTCAATGTTATTTTGTACGCTTTGATGTCTTTTATCCCATAATAAGCTCATGATGATATAGTACCTCATCTTGTCATTTATAGTTCATGGACATATTAAGCAAGGAGCTATCATAGGTATATTAAAACTACAACTGAAGAGATATAATATTATTTTATAGAATTATATGGATCCGATTATATTTATTAATAATATTATGGAACTTCATTTGAGATTATTTTAAATTTAAGATATATAGATTTTTTTATTAAGTAATAAACTCTGAAAGCATAGAACTTCGTGAAATTTTCACCAAGAATTGAGATCTTTGTTTCTTGTGGAATCATTAATTTAAACAACCCTAATTTTCGTTCCAATAATCCTAGTTTTACAGTTATAATCATATTACACAAACGGTTGGAGATAAATATTATATGTTGCTTGGTATATGCTAAAAGACAAGTACATCACCAAAGGGAAAAATGAAAAATCTTAAGAAGATTAAAAAATTGAAACTAACTCTCAAAGTTACAGAACATCTTACACTAAAGCAAAATGGGATTTATTTGCAAGTTTACAGAACATTCTCAAAAATAAACTTTTTTTTTGGGTCAGTAAAAGCTCAGAAATAAGTTCTCCCGAATGTGGTTGCTTCATGTTCTTCGAGATTTTTTTTTTTTAAAAAGTACTTTATATTTTCTTTTAAATACATTCGTAATTTTTTTTTTTAATCTGGTACAGTACTAAAGCTAAATTTTAAGTTGATCACATTCCAACACTTGAGGGTGAGAAAAATCAGGTCGAATGGAACAATCACTTCAATCCTTTACCGTGCAGATTTTCAGGTCTTTTAATTTCCGTACAAATTAAATAGGTTTACTTTGTGTCTGCTATGTTTTTACCAAGATAACTTCTTTTTCTTTGAAGGGTAATACGAATAGCAGAATTTTAATCCCCCGGGAATTTTTTTTTCCCTCCCATTTCAAATATCGAATATCTTTGTATTTGTTTAGAAACTAAAGCTTCAAAACCAACTATCCCGAAACTGCAGGTATTATATATATACACAACTGTGTGTGGATACAAAACCTGATACCATCTACACATTGACATACAGCTACGCCTCTGCTATATAATTTACAATTCCCCATACTCAGCTCATTGAAACAATAAAGATCTTCAAACTCTAGTAGGGTTTTTTTCCTTCTAGTTTAAGCTGTTGGATTCTCTGTCTTAGTCTTCTCCTATGGTCATGTATCTTCCACAGGCCATGACCCAATATGACAGCAGAGTATATGCCATGTGTGATTATGGGTGCAAGAATGTTATTTGTCTGTCGTGTTTGTATCAAATAAAATGAAAATAAACGTCTGTCAAACTCTTAAAAAGCATATAATAAATAATGGTGAGATAACAAATTAACCAATCATATAAATTTACCTGAATCCACTCAAAACCAAGGTAGAGAGCTAGCAGTCCTTCAAGTAGTGGAGAATAAATCTTTTTCATTTGCCTCTTCTCGTACCAGGCTGCAGAGCGTTGGTCAAACCCAGTCATGACAAGAAAAGATTTTAATAAGATTACAAGAAATGGAATAAGAAAATACCTTTTTTATTCGCTTCATCTATTTATGATCAAATAAATAAACTTTTCTAGTTACAAAATACCATGTAACACTACCAACTACCAAGGCACTTTCACAACCATAGCAATTTAAACCAAACAACACACTTCAAGCATTAAGTTGATGGCAACACTTCATTTGTCAAAACAAAACCTATGTGGTCCCCTATTATAACAGTGACCAATCATAATCTGCCACTGCATTTGTGATATTTAGCACTCTTACCATAATCCTCAGACAAACAAAATCATGGAATTGTATTCAAACTAGTGTTAACAATTAAAATTAGCTAATTCAGATGCCATGCTGAGAAAGTGTAACCTATGCTAATCTCATTTAATGTTAACAGTTGCACCTGCAAAAAGCTTTTTCAGATCCTCACGACCAGAGCGAGATGGCAAAACTGGGGCAATTACATAAGCAGGATCTGTACAAAAGATGGGAAAGAAGATCAGCAACTGGCAGATCATGCTTGCAAAGATAAATATTCATGGATATAAAGCATTACTCATTATCATTTATCAAACCAACCTTTCGGAGAAGCGGCTATATAATACAGGGAGCCAGTCAGAGCAGCAGTGATGACAGCTGCAAATGCCTGAGCAAATGGGACAAAGGGAGGAAGAACTCCAGTCTACAATTTGAGCAATAGTGAAACTTTAGTTTTATGAAACATTTAGTTTCTCTATTAATGAAGAAAAATTGATAGAGTACAGAACTACATACCAAAGATGCCATTCCTCGAGCATCCACCATCAAATCTGTGCCCCTCAAGAATATGTCTGCAAGTGCCCCCTAAAGTAGAAAAGATAAAAAGTTAAATAAACAACAAGGAGTTATAAACGGATTCCTAACCCAGCATAAATTTTTCTTTGTGACTAAGTAGCCTCCATGATACAGACTAGATGCCATACTGATATCTTAGACAACATATTCAAACAACTCACTGTCAATAAACTCCCAGTCCCAGCATAAGGTTATGAATCTTGGACAACTCACAAGTCACATTGATAATAATAATGTGGAAAGGATAAAAACAGCAGTTTAGTATTAATATTTTCCTTATGTATAATAAGTTGAATCAAAATAGATAATAAAATAGTAGACAAAAGCATACCTGAACTGCAGCCCTGTAGAAAAGTTCTTCTCCTACCGAGCTTGCAGCAACTATTAGTATAAACTGACAAGTCAAGTATAATTACGTTAGTTGGTTACTTCTTTATCCAAGAAGGAAATTTTGCAGTGTTTAACAATAACATGACTCGAATCAAACTCAAAGACCTTTACCTGCCAAGGTGACATTCCACAAAAGAAGCTTCGAAGCTCTTCATCCTCCACATCCCTGATGGCACGAGCATGTGGAGACAGCTTCACAACTTCATCCTGTACTCGTTTCAGATAAATTGTAAAAGAAACCAAAGAAGGATTATATTCTAGTCCAACAAGATAAAAATTGAGAGTAACAGAACCAAGCAAATAAAATTCAAATAGTTTACTATTATTTTATGGTTTTTCTTTATCTTCTTTTTTGGCTCTTCCTGTTAAATTAAATAGAATCCAGTGATACCAACTTACATCAAGAATAAACAGTAAGGCCATAATGGGGGGACAAGCATATCCAAGACCATTTAAAATGGCATCTAATGATGGGTTCAATCCACCCATGCTGTCAATTCCAGTGACTGAGCAAATAAATCTTCCTGCTAAAGCCATTGCACCATATATACCTGGTTCACAAACGAGGAAATCTTTTAGAAAGGAACATAGATATAACGCTGAGCCACATTTCCCCTTCTGAAAATAAGAGATTAGTAAAGGAACAAAACGTATGAAATGAAAACACGACATGCTATCAAAAGAGCATTCTAAAACCCTCCTTGTCAGGCATGTAAATATAAAGCTAAGTTTGATTCTCAGTGAGTTGTGAAATGTTGTTTTGAAAAAATATACAACAGTTTCCTTACCAGGACACTTTAACAAACAATAAAAGGGGAAATGTTAAGGCATAAATAGCGTTTACCAAGCATGAACTCTACGTGATTGTCATTGCCAACTACACATCATATAATAATTAATTTAATCATACTCTCATGCCAATTAAATTGCATACTACTTATTAAGTTCATCAATTATAGATCACATACATAAGAATCATACATCTCTCCCTAGAAATTATGCATGTTATTTAATCAAGACAAACAATTAAATAATTCTCTCAAATATATTTAATTGCCTCTATAGATAAATTGTTCGCCAAACAATTAATAGCATAAAAATTAGATTAAATAATATAATTAAATTAATATTATAATTGGAAAAAATATTAGATCATCATATGGTGAAAATTTGGTTCATAAGATCTCTAGATTAATAAATTAATTAGACATAATTGTGTTCATAAAGTTCATATAATTGTAATTTTTTTTATATAGTGTTATTTTTATATCAAGTATATTAAACTATTTATTTATTTTCGGTTACTAATCTTAATTTTCTTTACTTTATATTTATAAACCAAATGATTAGACCTTTTATGGCTCATGGGGTAACCCCAATGTTACGAATTTCTGTTCCTATGAACCATACTGTGGCAGAGAGATTAGTGAAGTTTAATGGCTTGAAATTCAAGAGATAGACAAGTAAGATGATGTTTTATCTCATCACCTTGAATTTGACAAAGTTCTTAACGGAAGAAGCTACCGATCAACATAAGAATGAACAAGATTTTCAATCTACTAATGCTATTGAAGCATGAAATCATTCTGATTATTTATATCGAAACTATGTTTTGAATAGTCTAACTGATTCCTTATACAATGAGTACAATAAGAAAAAGTCGACCAAAGACTTGTGGAAATCATTGGACTGGAAGTATGAAACTGAAAATGTCGGTGTCAAGAAATTTTTGGTTGGTTGCTTTTTTGATTATAAGATGATGGACTCTAAACTTGTATGCAGTCAAGCACGTAAAATCCAAGGTATCATAACAAAGATGTATGATAAAGGGATGGTACTTAATGAAACCTTCCAAGTTGCAGCTATTATTAAAAAGTTGCCCCTTCATGGATAAGGTTTAAGGCCTACCTTAAACACAAACGAAAGGAATTGTCATTTAAAGATTTGCTGATAAAATTCGAGTGGAAGACAATAAGGCTTCTTCTAAAAGAGGGTATATCCCATCATCACTCAAGGCTAATATAATGGAACATGGTCAAAGTTTCAAATACAATAAGAATAGCAAGGACAAGTTGGATAAAGAGTCTAAATTGGGACCAAGAGAAGCAACTTTTAAGAAGTCTAGCTTCAGAGGAATTTGCTTTAACTGTCAGAAGATATGACATACAGCCCCAGACTGTAGGTTTCCAAAAACAAAAACAGAAATCGTGAGACAAACATGGTTGATGACATCACTAATGAAATCTCCAATATTGACTTGTGTGCAGTCATTTATGAGATAAAATTGGCATCTAAGCTCAGATAAAGAGCTATTCACTACTTTTGAAGAAATGAAAGATGGAGAAAGGCTCTTCATGGGAAATTCTACCATAAAAGCCATTCAAGGGCAAGGTCAAGTCAAATCGAAGATGACCTCTGGAAAAAAGCTTACATTAAAAAATGTACTCTATGTGCCAACCATCTGTAAGAATCTTGTTTCTAGCTCATTCCTAAACGAGCATGGCTTTCAGATGGTGTTTGCATCTGATAAGATCGTTGTGACCAAAAATGGGATATTTGTGGGAAATCGATATGTATCTAATAGGCTATTTAAGCTCAATATAATGACTATAAAACTAAGAATATTAATAAAATTAATTCTTCTGCTTATTTGTTTGAGTCTTACAACTTCTGGCTTCGTAAACTAGGTCATATTAATTACGATATATTACGTTGACTAATTAACATGGAACACATACCCGCATTTTACATAGATTCAAAACATAATTATAAGACTTGTGTTAAGGTAAAAATAACTAGGTCATCGTTTCATTCGATTGAAAGGAACACTGAACCCCTTGACTTAATCCATAGTGATCTATGTGGTTTGAAATTTCTTCAAACAAGGGATGGCAATAAGTATTTTATTACTTTTGTTGATAATAGCACAAAATATTGTTGTGTATTTGTTTAAAAGCAAAGATGAAGCTATAGAGAAATTTATTTTTTATAAAACAGAAGTTGAGAATCAACTCAATAAGAAGATAAGGTACTACGCAGTGATTGTGGTGGTGAATATGAAACACTATTTGGTGAATTCTGTGCACAACACGGGATTATTCATGAAACCACGTCTTATTCACCTCAGCAAAATGGAGTTGTTGAACGTAAGAATCGTACCTTGAAAGACATGATGAATGCACTGCTATTAAGTTCTAGGTTGCCATAGAACTTGTGAGGGAAAACTATTTTGTCAGCTAACTATCTTTTGAATAAGGTATCCCAGAAAAAGACGCATAAGACATCGTATAAATTATTTAAAGGAAAGGTATCTTCCTATAAATATTTGTGAGTGTGGGAGTATCTTGTTAAAGTAGTTATACTTATACCTAAAAAGGTGAAGATAGGTCCAAAAACAAAAGGTTGCATCTTCATTGGATATACACATAATAGTAGTGCTTATTGGTTTCTTGTGCATGAGTCAAAGATCCTAGACATACATAAAAACACGATAATGGAATCAAGAAATACATCATTTTTTGAACAAGTATTTCCAAGTAAATCTCAAGGAAAATCAAGTTGGTCTAAACGAACGTATGAGATTATGAATGAAGAAAGTTAAAACAAATAATCTAAATAAAAGGTTGAGGTTGAACTCAGACGTAGCAAGAAGACTAGAACAGAAATGTCCGATAGTCCAATTTTTTTGACCTACTTGCTAAAAAGTAAACCTCAAACCTATGAAGAGACTGTAAATTCTTCTGAAGGTCCTCAATGATAAGAAGACATTAATAGTGAAATTGAGTCCATTTTGCAAAATCACACTTGGGAACTAATTGATTTACCTTCAAGTAGTAAAACACTAGGGTCTAAGTGGATTTTCACGAGAAAATATAAATTAGATAAATCAATTGATAAGTACAAGACCAAGCTTGTAATTAAGGGATACAAACAATGACATGGTCTTAATTACTATGATACTTATTCTCTGACGAGAATAAACATCTATAAGGATGATAATTTCTATCGCAGCTTTGCGAAATCTTGAAATACATCAAAGGAATGTAAAGACAACCTTTTCTAAATGGAGAGTTAAATGAAAAAATCTACATGAACCAACCCAAAGGTTGTGCCTAGGACAAGAAGAAAAAGTCTGTAAATTGGTGAAGTCTTTATATGGCTTGAAACAAACACCAAAAAAATGGCATGAAAAGTTTGATAATGTCATGAGGACAAATGGTTTTAAAATCAACGAATATGACAAATGTGTATATGTCAAGAACAAAGAAGATAGTTATGTTATCTTGTGTCTTTACGTTGATGACATGCTAATTGTGGATAATAATGATTAAATGATCAAATTTATTAAATCTTTGTTGAATTCAAGGTTTGATATGAAAGATATAGGATCTGTTAATGTAATTTTAGGAATTAAGATATCAAGGATATCAAGCGGTCTCATTCTAAGTTAATGTCATTATGTTGACAAAATAATTGAGAATTTCAACAAGGGTGATTTTGGAATTGTGAGAACACCAGTAGATGTAAATCTATACCTATCCAAGAATAAAAATGAGAGTGTGTCTTAACTAGAATATTTTAGAGTGATAGAAAGTCGTATGTACTTGATGAGTTATACGAGACCAAACATAACTTACACTGTAAGCAAACTAAGTAGATATACTAGTAATCTAGGATCTGATCACTGGAAAGGTATTACAAGACTACTTAGATACGTAAGATATATACGTAGCTATAAACTACATTGCACAAGATATTCAGTTGTATTAGAAGGATACAGTGATGCAAATTGGATATCTAATATGAAAGACTCAAAGTCTACCAATGGATCTGTACTGAGTGGTGTAACTGTTTCATGAAAATCCTCTAAATAGATGTGCATTGCTAGATCTGCGATGGAATTTGAATTCATCACTTTGGATAAATGTGACGATGAAACCAAATGGCTACACAATTTTGAAGAGAATATTCCTAAGTGGATGAAGCCTACACCTACAATATGCATCCATTGTGATAACCAATCTGTTATTGGTAAGACACAGAGCAATATATATAATGGTAAGTCTCGACATATATGTCGTAGACATAATATCATTAGACAATTACTCTCAATTGGGGTTATCTCTATTGACTATGTAAAATCAAAGGATAATATAGCAGATGCTTTAACTAAAAGATTAAATCGAGAGTTAGTTGATAGGTCATCGAGAGAAATGGGACTGAAACTCATGAACAAATAAAGATTTACAAAGGAAACCCAACCTATTTGATTGGAGATCCTAATATCTAAGGTGACGTTTGGGTCACATAATAGAATCAGAATCAGAATGAAATGGAAAAAATTTTGTTTGGTTTAACCACTGGAATCAAAGAAGGAATCAGTATTAAAGTGTTTGGTTTACAACTGGAATGAAATATAAAATATTGTATATTACCTTAATACCCTTATATTCAGTAAAGTTTAAATAATATAATTTAATTATTATTTTTTCATCAAACAAAATACATTATTAAAATCATTATTTTTCTAAATAATTATTACTTAAAAAGAAAATATATTATTAAAATTATTATTTTTCTAAATAGGATTTAGGGTTTTGAGATTTAGGATTTAGGGTTTAGGGATTTGGGATTTGGGGATTAAGATTTAAGGTTATATTTGTGAGTTAAGATTTAGGGTTAAAATTATTATTTTTCAAAATAGGGTTTAAGGTTTCGGGATTTGGGATTTGAGATATGAGATTTGAGATTTAAGATTTTAGGATTTGAGATTTGGGGTTTAGTGTTTAGGGATTCGGGTTATATTTATGGGTTAAGCTTTATGATTAAAATTATTATTTTTCTAAATATGGTTTTGGGCTTTGGGAGTTAGCGTTTTGAGTTATATTTGTAGGTTAAGGTTTAGGGTTAAAATTATTATTTTTCTAAATAAGGTTTAAGGTTTTGAGGTTTTAAGATTTGAGGTTTTAGGTTTTGGGATTTAGGATTTGGGGTTTGAGGTTTTGAGATTTTGGGTTTTAGGTTTTGAGATTTAGGATTTAGGATTTAGTTTTGGGTTATATTTGGGATTGGGATAAAATTGGAAAAAAAATTGAGATTGGAATGAAATCATGATTTCTTAAGGGGGGAGAAGAAATTATGATTCCTTCTTCTTTAAGAATCGATTTCATTTCATTCTCATTTTTCAACCTAATCAAACACAAAAATGGAAAGAATCAATTCTGATTCTATTACATTCCATCCAACCAAACATAGCATAAGTTTAAAACCAAACATAGCATAAGTTTAAAAGGACAATCTAATTGTAAAGACTTATTGAAATCACTATAAGGGTTTACCTTTAAGTCCATTCCTATGATGAAAACAATGATACCTATAAGATACAAGATAAGTTAAAGCTTTTAATTATTCTTATGAAGAGAATACCGAACGGAATATACGGGTTACTCTTTACGGATTACTTTTAAAGATAAAAGATCACCTATATGAGGGAAAAGTAAGGCCGCTTCGAAAGATAATTATATAGGTCTCAATTCTTTAAAGACTCTCACAAAATCAGACATATGTTCATAGCCAAAACGAACATAACAATGAAAACTGAATTATGTCGGGAAAAATTCTTGTGTGAAGTATGTCATCGCTTACATAAACGGTAGAACAGTTCAAAAACATCGCGTCTACTAGTCAATCAATAAGGTAAACATACTTTCACATGGGAAGGTTCAAAGGGTAACACCTATCTATACTATTCAGGTTTCAATCCGTTAAACTCTATTTCCGTGTCAAAATTTGATTTAAAATTTATGTCAATTTTTATTAATGTGGGGGTTTGTTAGAAATTATGAATTAAAAATTGTAAACATTTCATCTTCAATTTCCGTTTCATTTTCTTCGATTTCAATTTTTTTAATTTTCATTTCTTTGCTTCAATTTCTCAACTTTTTTGTTTCTCTATTTCAAGCTTTTAATTTTTCGTTTCTCAGTTTTTATTTCTCTACTTCAAGCTTTTAATATTCCGTTTCTCAGCTTCAAGATTTTAATTTTCCGTTTTAATTTTACGTTACTCTACTCTTCTCATTGTTAAAACAGAGAACGAAAGATACGTAGAAAAAGAAAAACCAAGAAGAAATAGAGAAGAAGAAACAAAAGGGCTATTGAAAAAGAAAAGAAAGATAAGAAAGAGAAAAGAAGAAAAAAAGGAAAGAAAAGCGCATGGAGGAAAGGTAAAGAAAAAAAATTATTGTATATTTTATATTTAGAGTTACGTTCTTTTAATAGAATTCAGATGCTTTAAAATTCGTAGAATAATAAATTGTCATGTAAATTTATTATTATTTAATCGTTATATCTTAGGAGATAATTTTTTGTCGTTCTCAAATATCTGCTGTAAACAGAAAAATTATCTGAAGGATACTGTGTAATACACAAGTTTTAATTATTATTTTTTCTATTTAAATTATATATTATTTAAATTTTATATTTATAATTTATATATATATATATATATATATATATTTATATATTTCTAATTTTAACTACAAAGATACAATTCACCCTTCGTATTTTCTGCTCTATAAATAACATCATCCCTCCAGTAATTTAGAATAAAATCATGAATGAACCTTGCTATTAAATGCCTCTAATCTAACCCCTGTTCTCCAAAGCGAAAATAAAATCTCTTTCATTTTTGGGTACTAAACTTCCCAATGCAAATTAATAGTTACATTTTTCTTTTGACGAAAAAAATAAATAATAATTGTTAAATTACCCCTCATCAATACAGAAGATCATAATATGCTATATTTAAGAGCCATAACTGTTACTCTTAGAATGCACAAACTACCTATGTTATACGAAACCTATGACTAACAAGTACGAAATAAAATTAACTTGGATAAACCAAAGATCCAAACCCTCTTCTATAACTTGAAAGAGGAAGATACTAACCGATTCCAAAACTGAGTCTGACAACAGCACCAATCTTATCCCAAACAGGGGACTCGGGATCTTTAAAGCTATCTAATGTGGTGACCTCCATGGCTGAGCTCGTGAACCCTCCTATGCTCTCTCCATCCATGGCTTCACTGCTCCTCTGATCAGCCATAACTGTAATTAACGGAAACCTTACGCCATCGCAAATGCTTTTCTTTCTCCTTCTTATGACCACCGGAAAATCGCAGATCCTCGAACAACTCAACCCAACCCTTCCAGAAAACGACGCCGTCGAGCTATTCAACGGAATTGACGGAAGCTTCATTCTTTTTAATGGATAAGTAGACAAAGTAGTAAATGTTTCAGTTGCAGTTCAGACCTATATATCGCGATTTTTGGGGTGAACAAGATGGACCGGACCGTATGTACTGCTCTTCGTACCCGACTTGTTCATTGTCTCATTGACGATGAGGTCTGAAACTCTGAATTGCTCGGCGAATATTGACCTTTGGCTTTGTAGGAATTCAAAGCAGAGAGAGAAATAGAGCCAGGATGATTTTGGAACGTCTGATGTCTGATGGGAAGAGATCGGAGGGCCATGAGTGGATCATTGATATGACGTAGGAACCCACCGAATTTTTTACATTTTACTTTTTATTGTTGACCTATCATGTAAATTGAATGACAAGTATAGATATGATTAAACAAAACGCCAATTATACGTGCCATATTAGACTTGACGGGCGAAAGAAATTAGAAAATATCAATTTATCACATGTATGTATGTATGTATGCATGCCAATTGTACGAGAATTCTTTTAGTAATTTAAGAAAAAATCAATTTATCACATGTACGAGAATACTTTTAGTAATTTAAGATTACGTATTTTATTATTGAAAAATAAAAATAGATATAAAATATGAGTAAGATAAAAAAATTATAGATTTAAAAATATATAAATGAATATAAAATATTCAGTATATCTGGAGCATTCATATTATCATTTTATTTTTAAGATGTTATTTTTATTTAAAAAATATTAATTTAATATAATTTATTATTTAATTAAATTATATGTATATATATATATATATAATAATATATTTGTGATATTACAAATGATATTTTTTAATAATTAATTAATTATATTAAAATATCTTGTAAATATCATTTAACTAATTTATTATTTAAAATTATTTTTTAAATTATATGTAAAAAAAATTAATTAAATAAAACATTATATTAAATCAATAATTTTTTAAATAAAAACATAATTAAAATATTACTTTAAAATTTTTGATAAAAGAATAACAAAAATTAAATCATGATATTAATAAAGTAAAGTAAGAAAGCCTTAAATATACGTGCAAAAATATAAGTACCAAGTACCAACCAAAAATATAACAGAAGTAGGCAAATACAAATTTTTGTACGGTTCTCTGGCTAGCCCAAACTTAAAAGATTCGGATTTACGCTATATTCCATTTGAACTTTTGCAAGCAGGAGTGGATTATCTGTTCTTTCTTTCTTTTCTTTTTTTTTTTTTTTTTTTTTTTTTGCTCTTAGTTTTTTAAAAACATATTTAACATTTTATATCATTCAATATTATTAAATAAAATTAAAAAATTATTATTATTTGATAAAGATTAATAGAGAAAAAAATTATTAAAAGATTCACTATTTTGTAAACCAACGTATAATTTTAGGTGGAATCGGAATGAATATTTCTAACTAAATAAAAGCTAAAAACTTGGTACTAATATAAGTCGGATAGATTCGAGCAAGATTGTTTTGATCATATTTAAAATTTGGTTTATAACGTGTCAATTTTAATAATAAAATAAATTACAAAATTGTAAAATATAATTTTATTAAATTAAATCTAATTTTGAATTCAACTAGCGTTCGAGCCATGGTATAATAAAAATGTTTGTACTTAAACCATGATTTTAAAATTAACTGAATAAGGTTGAGGGCTAATATCGAATCATTCATTCGTGATTGTATTAGTACTTGTCTCGTAACTTTTTGAATCGTGCTAAATGACTAAAATTTATATTATCTCTTATTTTATCTTCTAATTTTTATATGATTTAATTATTTAAATAATTTTAATTTCTTAAAAATATATATTTATTATGTTATGAAAAATAAAAATAAAAACATAGTCACTTAAAGAGATTTTTTGGTAAGTAAAAACATAAAAATTAGACTTTAACTATTTTTCATAAATATAAATTTCTATCAAATTGACTAATGATATTAAAAATATTTTTTGTTAAATATAAATAATAAGAGAAAAAAATAAAGATATAAAAATTATTTTTCTTGTAACTTAACTTGACGAAGAATAAAAATTTTATTTAAGCAAATAGAATTGAGATTTTTTATAGAAACTTTATAATAAAATAAAGAGGGTAAGACTCTATAGGTTTTTTATTTAAAAGTGATGTTATTTAGTATCATTGTTTTAAAAAATAAGTTAATTAAGAATAAAATATTATTGATTTGTAAACTTGTTTAGAAGTTCAAAGAAATCAAAAACAAACTCTTTGAAATATTCTAGTCTAACTCATGGAAGTTTTTATAGTGATGATCCGGATTAATAAAGATACAACTCATGGTTGATGAGAAGAAGAAAATAAATAGGTTAGTTAAGGAGATAGATATATGGTTTAGATTGTTTTGGTAGGTTTATGTTGTATGGTTTAGATTTATTAGTTATTTCTATAAATACTTCTCAGTATCAATATAATAATCAAGTTAAAAAAATCAGAAACAAAAGTTTGAGAGTTTCTAAGTGTTTTTGTAAAATTATTTTTGAGAGTTTTAATTCATAATATTCCAATAAAGTGGTATCAGAGTTATAGTGGAAATATAAATATACATTATTGTATATTAAATCGAAGCTCTCGACGAGACAAATCTGACTCCGTAATAATCATCTCGATCGGAGTTTAGACACGCCGCCACGATCCTCCGAAAGGTTCTGCTAGAAAGTGAGTTAACTCACTAAGTCAACTGAGTTGGAACTGAGTCCAGTCAAGTTGACCGAGCCATGAAGCTTGTTGACCAAGCCGCCGAGACCGTTGACCAAAAAAGTTGACTTTGATCGTTGATTGAAAATTTTAGATTTTTCCCCAAAGTTTATCTTAAGGTTTTTTGACGTTCTGAATCCATCTGTGCAATCAGAATTTGAAAATTCTCACTATATTGAGAGTTATGTCAAGTGGAGGCATGACATCGTTTCAAGCCCTGACACTCAACAACGATAACTATGATCATTAGAATATCAAGATGAAGGCTCTTTTAGGTGCACATGATGTATGAGAAGTTGTTGAAAAAGGCTTAAGTGAGCCAGACAATGAAGCTACTCTAACGCAAGTGCAAAAAGAATCTTTGAAGGATTTGAGAAAGAGAAATAAGAAAGCCTTTTTTTCTTATCTATCAAGCCTTAAATGATGATGGGTTTGAGAGAATTTCAGATGCAACATCTTCCAAAGCAGCGTGGAATAAGCTTCAAATTTATTTCAAAGGAGCCGAGAAAGTGAAGAAGGTTCATCTCCAAACACTAAGAGGTGAGTTTGAATCTTTACATATGAAAGCTTCTGAATCTATTTTTCGACTATTTCTCGAGAGTTGCAGTTATTTCTAATCAATTGAAAAGAAACGATGAGATGTTGGAAGATGTTAGAATAATGGAAAAGATACTTCGTTCATTAGAATCCAAATTTGAACACATCGTAATGACGATTGAGGAAACAAAAGATTTGAAAGAAATGACCATTGATGAACTCAATGGGTCATTACAAGCATATGAATAAAAGCATAAGAAGAAGCAAGGGATCACTGAGCAACTCTTCAAGATGCAATTCAAGGATAAGCATGAAAGTCAAGGCAATGACAGAAACCAACGTGGCCGAGGTAGAGGTAGAGTTATAGTCCATGGACGAGGTGGAAGCCACGATTATAGACGAGGTTGGAATTACAACAACAATTCCAACAACTTCGAGAGAGCGAAAAGTTCAACATGAAGTCGTGGAAGAGGCAATATGAACTCAAGGTATGGCAAATCTCAAGTTCAATGTTATAATTGTCAGAAATTTAGACATTATGCTTCAGAATGTAGAACTTCTAACAATATAGTAGATGAGAAAATCAACTACATAGATGAGAAAACGAATGAGAAAGAAACTATTTTTCTAACACGGAAGGAGGGTGATGGTAGTCAACCAAATGCCTGGTATCTTGACAACGGTGCAAGCAACCATATGTGTGGAAGGAAAGACATGTTCGTGGAACTAGATGAGTCAATAAGCGAAAATATCTCATTTGGAGATGATTCTAACGTAACAGTGAAAGGAAGAGGTAACATTCTTATTCGCTTGAAAGATAGGTGGCATCAATTTATTTACAATGTTTACTATGTCCCAAATATGAAAAGTAACATCTTATGTTTAGAACAATTGTTAGAGAAAAGTTATAATATTCATACGAAGGATTGTAATCTTTCTATAAAATATTATAAGAATAACCTCATTGCTAACGTGTCGATGTCAAAGAATAGAATGTTTTTGATCAACATACAAAATGTTCTTTAATAGTGGCTATGCAATCTTCGATTTGGGCATCTCAATTTTGGAGGATTGGAGTTGTTGTCTAAGAAAGAGATGGCAAAGGGATTACCTTGCATTAACCATCCTCATCAACTTTGTGAAGGGTTCCTACTCGGGACGTAATTCCGAAAAAGCTTTCCAAAGAAGTCAAACTCAAGGGCCAAGAAGCCACTCGAGCTAATCTATATTGATGTGTTCGGACTGATCAAGCCTAACTCTCTTAGTAATAATAACTATTTTCTTCTTTTTATTGATGATTTTTCAAGAGAAACTTGGGTATATTTCTTGAAACAAAAATCAAATTTTTTTGATGTATTCAAAAGGTTCAAAGCTACAGTGGAGAGAGAAAGCGGTAGAAAAATCAAATCCATGAGATCAAATCGAGATGGAGAATTTACATCCAAGGAGTTTCAAGAGTTTTGTGAAGCAAATGGAATTCATAGATCTTTAACAGTACCAAGATCCCCCCAACAAAATGGTGTAGTTGAAAGAAAGAACCGAACAATCCTCAACATGGCACGAAGCATGCTCAAAAGCAAGAAACTACCCAAAGAGTTTTGGGCAGAAGCAGTAGCATGTGCAGTTTACTTGTCAAACCGATTTCTAACAAGAAGTGTATGAGGAAAGACACCGCAAGAGGTATGGAGTGGAAGAAAGCCTGGTATTTCCCACCTAAGAGTCTTTGGAAGTATAGCCCATGTTCATGTACCGGATGGGAGAAGAACGAAGCTTGATGATAAAAGTGAAAGTTTTATATTCATCGGCTATGATGCTAATTCAAAGGGCTATAAGTTGTACAACCCACACAATAAGAAGATTGTGATAAGTCAAGATGTGGTATTCGACAAAGAAAGAGAATGGGATTTTAAATCTCATGCAGATAACTTCAATTTCTTTCCTCAGTTTAAAGAAGATGAGCAGACAATGAGGGAGCAACCTATAGAAATTCAACAAGAGCCAATGAATCCACCTACTTCACCAATGTCAACCACTCATGAAGATCCGTCACCTTCATCATTTTCGAGTGGAAGTGAAAGAGCTGTGACACGTACATGAAATCTCTAAGATCTTTATGAGGTAATAGAACGACAAGATAATCTTACCTTATTCTGTCTCTTTGTTGATTATGAACAAGTGAGCTTTTAAGAAGTTGTACAAGATAAAAAGTGGAGAGATGCGATGGATGAAGAAATCAATGCAATTGAGAAGAACGACACATGGGAACCTGTTCCACTTCCCAAAGGGCATAAGACAATAGGTGTCAAATGGGTGTACAAGACAAAGAGGAATGTTAAGGGAGAGATTGAAAGGCACAAAGTAAGGCTACTAACAAAAGGATATAGTCAAAAGGCTGGAATTGACTATGATGAGGTATTTGCTCTTGTTGCTTGATTAGAAACTATAAGACTAACCATTTCTTTAGAATCTCAAAATAAGTGGAAGATACATCAAATGGATGTAAAATCTTCTTTTCTAAATGGAGTACTTGAAAAATAAGTTTACATTAAGCAACCAACAGGCTATGAAGCAAAAGGTCACAAAGATAAGGTGTTGAAGTTGAAGAAAGCTCTTTATGGGTTAAAGCAAGCACCAAGAGTATGGAATAACTGCATTGACAAGTAATTTTTGGAGAACAACTTCACCAAGTATCCCTATGAACATTCACTCTACGTCAAGATTGAAAATGGCGATATTCTAATCGTTTGTCTATACGTAGATGATCTCATCTTCACCGGAAGTAATCTGAATCTATTTGAAGATTTTAAGAAGGTGATGACCCAAAAGTTCGAAATGATAGATATCGCGTTAATGAAATACTACCTTGAAATTAAAGTGAAGCAAAAGAAAGAAGGCATTTTCATCTCTCAAGAAAGCTATGCAAGGGAGATACTAAAAAAGTTCAAACTATCCAAGCATGAAGATGGTGAAAGTATGGATCCAACATTTTTCAAAAGTTTAGTTGGAAGTATGTGTTATCTCACATGCACAAGGCCTGACATCTTGTATGTCGTTGGATTGATTAGCCACTATATGGAGAAACCGACAATCACCTATTTCAAAGCTGTAAAAAGAATCCTACGTTATCTAAAAGGTATAATTAATTTTAGCTTATTCTATTTGACTTCTAATGATTACAAGCTTGTTAGATATAGTGATAGCAATTTTGGTGGAGATATAGACGATCGAAAAAGCACTTCCAGATTTGTGTTTTTCATGGGAGATACTCATTTTACATAGATGTCGAAAAAACAACCGATTGTCAGATTGTCTAGCTGTGAAGCAAAATATGTAACAACTACCTCATGTGTTTGTCATATAATTTGGCTGAGAAACTTGTTAAAGAAGCTAAGTATGACACAAAAAGAGCTAACCAAAATTTGTGTCGACAACAAGTCAACCATTACCTTAGCCAAAAATCTTGTTTTCCATGATCAAAGCAAACACATAGATACTCGATATGATTACATCATGGGGTGCATCACAAGAAAAGATGTACAACTCAAGTATGTAAAATCACAAGATCAAATTGCCGACATCTTCACTAAACCGTTCAAGCAAGAAGACTTTGTCAGATTGAGAAATTTGATTGGCATCATAAAACAAGTTTAATGGAGAGTGTTGGTTTGTAAACTTGTTTACAAGCCCAAAGAAATCAAAAACAAACTCTTTGAAATATTCTAGCCCATTTGAAGTCCAGCTTATGGAAGCTTATATGGTGATGATCTGGATTGATAAGGATACAACTCATGGTTGGTGGGAAGAAGAGAATAAATGGGTTAGGTTAGGAGATAAATGTATGATTTAGATTGTTTTGGTGAGTTTATGTTGTATGACTTAGATTTATTAGTTATTTCTATAAATATTTCTCAATAGCAATGTAATAATCAAGTTAAAGAAATCAAAAACAAAAATTTGAGAGTTTCTGGAAAATTGTTCTTGAGTGTTTTTGAAAAATTATTCTCGAGTGTTCTTGAGTTTTGATCCATAATAATCCAACAAATATATTATTTTAATAATTTTTTATTAAAATATTATTTATAAAGTAAAATTTAATATAAAAATATTTAAATAATATAATTTTTCTTTAATTGATAATTTTTTTAAAGTTAAAAGATTAAATAATATCCATTATAATTTAAGAGAATAAATGATATAAATAGCCTAATCTAGGAGACATCTATGACACCTTTTTTAAAAATAAAAAGTTTGAAATTATCTAGAAATTACAATGTTTATCTCTGAAATTTGAATTAAAAAAAATATAAACAAGATAAATTTTGAACTTTAAGAAAATGAAAGAAAAACTATAAAAGGGTGAGAAAAAGAGGTTGTTATTGTTGTTGTTAAACAATTATTATTATTATTATTATTATTATTATTGCATAACCTTAATTAATTGAGAAAAAATTAAAATTATTAAGGAATATAAACAGGATGATTTAATTATTTAGAAAATTTAAGATTTTTTATTAGAATAAAATTAAGAGTGAACAGTTGTTCATAATTTTTGTTAATGCAAATTATTATTTTCAAAAATAATATTCATTAATAATAACTTTATCCTTAAATGAACTTTAAAAAAAAAATTACCTCAAATGTTTTAGTGAAAACATTGAGGTACTGTGTCCTTTATGTAATGAGACACTTGAAACTGTTTAGCATCTATTAAAATGTAAGTACGTGCATGCCTTATAGTTTTTCTAGAGGGGAGAGGAATAAGACTAAAGCACAAGTCTTTTGTGCAATTTTGCATCTCTCCCCTAGCTCTAATACCTGTTCGTAAAGGGAGAAGAGAATTTACCATGTCAATCATCTTGATAATGATGGCAATTTGGAGGAAGAAGACAATGAAGGATGGAGAATTAATCGATCAATTTAATATAACATTTTACTCTAGCATATTAGATTAAGTCACATTTTGGTTGTTTAATTTTGATGCTATCAAATTTTACAAGCTAGGAATATAGAAAAAGCTGAAGTAAGGGCTGTAGCTTTAAGTATTGGGTTGAATATATTATGGAACATACATGTTTAGCCACTTGGAGGCTAAACAATTTCTCGAGGAAGTCTTGTTGCTTGTTCCACACTTTATTAATAGCTGCTTGGCTTTACATGAAAATATGAAAGGCATTTTTAATTTGTTTGATATTCTCCCGCTATTTGTAATATAAATTATATAGAAATTAATTATTAATATTATTGGGATTTATCAAAAAAAAAATTGATTAGTTTTATAACAATAAAAAATTATGTTGTAAAAATATCACCTAATAATATTTAGAATATTCTTAATTTTTTATTTTAATAAATTATTCTTATTTAAAAAATTGGACCTCTATCTAATCGGGACGTAAAACTTTCGCCTCAGACATTAATTGTTGCTGAAAATTATATAGTTTTTCATGAATCATTGATGAAAAAGAAAAAAACATATATTTATCATATTTATGAAAATAAATTAAAAAAACACATACGTTTGGTATGTGAAAGAGTTAAAACTGCAATTATTGTTTGGATTATATGAAAGCTTTAAAACTGCAATTATTGTTTGGATACATATCTTAAAAATAAAATAAATTTAAGAAAGTAAAATAATTACAATAATAATTTGATATAATTTACTTTTTAATTTAGATTACATTTATGAGACTAACTTAAAAAAAATTTACTAATAAAATTAATAGAAAATTAATGGATATAAAGTAAAAAAAAATAACAAATTAAAATAGATCTAAAATAATGACAATGAATGTTTCTCAATCTCATAATTTTATCACTTTTTTTTAGATAAATATGTCAAATATTTTATCTCAATCTCTCACACACACAATATTATTTTTTATCAAATGAAATTGTTTATTTGGTTTTCCTTTTTTCTTTTCTTTTGTGTTATGCAAAAACATTATCTATCATTATGTGATTAGAAATTGAACATATATATATTATTTTTATTTGATGTATTTGTAAAATATAATTATAATTAACATTTTTATTTTTTTCAACTCTACGTCGGCGTGAACAACAATTATATATATATATATATATATATCATTTTCAATTAATCCTATTTTATACCACATACGTATCAATCACGCTTAAAGTTAATGTAATAATACTTGCAGAATTAACAACAATGAACAAACATATAGAATACTTTTAGAAGGGAAAAACAATATTTCCAGAAGAGGGTAATTAAGGTGGTTGTTAGTTGTAACTTAACACATCCTCAAAATGACAAACAACACATATGGTGGTTACTGGTAACAAGGCATTCAAGCAACGTGACCCCAAAGCTTGTATATCTCCAAGCTTACTTGCACTTCAAGTGCTCTTATAAATATAAGCAAAGAAACTACTAAATTATATCATTAGTTCATTACCCAAACTCCCAAATTCAAACAGAGTATTTTTTTTTAACAATGAACAACAACCTATCTTTTATGAATGGGTCCAATATCTCCCACCTTCAACGTTCACAAATTCCCACCAAAGATGCTTCTTCTTCCATTGAATCTATTGAAATCTCTATACAAACTCTCATTAAAAGCTGGTGTAGAAGGCACAAATATTGGCAGCTGTTTTTCAATCCCACCAAACATGATATTAATAATCAACTTATTAGAGCAACATGGAGAAGCAAGTTGATCAATTTCTTAGAATCCACACCAATTCGAGTAATTTCAATCATATTGATTCTTTTAGATCTAATCTTAACAATCCTTGATCTATCTTCATCTTTAATTTCATGCATGCCAAACAAAACCAATGGAAAAATATTAGCAGGGTACTACCATTGGGTAGGAATTGGCATCCTAATCATTCTTTGTACAAAGACAATGGCACTAGCAATAGGATTAGGGTTTTCATGGTTTGGGCGTCCCGGTTATGTGGTTGATGGGGTAGTGCTGAGTGGTGCATTGGTTATGGAAGTCCTTTTGGAGAGAAAGGGAGGTGGATTGCTTGTTGTTGTGAGTTTATGGCGAGTTCTTAGAGTTGTAGAAAGTGCTTTTGAGTTGAGTGATCAGGCTATAGAAGCACAGATTGAAACAATTATTTGCCAATTTGATGGGCTTAAAGATGAGAATAGAAGGTTCTTAGAGATCATTGCTGAGAAGGATAAGATGATAAAGAATCTTGAGGAAGATTTGGATCAGTGTGTCTAGTCAAGTTTGTCAATATACATGATGTTTCAATTGAAGTAATTGTTACAAGTTAAATTCAAAAAGACACTATTTAATCTTGCAAATGTTTTTATGCATGTTTTCTTCAGCAATCTTACCTAATTTAATATTTTTCGTATGAGCAGAATCCTTGCAATAGCACCTGTTCGGATTCGGTTTTTGATTCATGGATATTAGTTACAAAAGGGGGGGGGGGGGGGGGGGGGGGGGGTGTTTCTACACTGAGACAAACCACATGTACAAATTGTTTTTTTTTTTTTCATTAGATAGTTTATAATCGAGTTTCACCTTGTGCTATAAGGTGATAGTTTATAATTTTGCATTCATTTTTACACTAATACAACTTAAGGTGGTATTTGATTCACATTATGAAATCAGAATGAGAATATGAATGGAAATAGAAACAATTTTATTTTATTTAACCACTAGAATCAAGGAATGAATCAATATTACAGTGTTTAGTTTACAATTGGAATAGAATGGAAAATACTGTATATTACCTTAATATTCTTATATTCAGTAAAATTTAAATATCATTTAATTATTATTTTTTCGTCAAACAAAATACATTATTGAAATCATTATTTTTCTAAATAGGGTTTAAGATTTTGAGGTTTGGGATTTAGGATATAGAGATTTGGGGTTTTGAGTTTAGGATTTAGGGTTTTGAGGCTTAGGATTTGGGATTTTGGGATTTTGGGATTTGGGGTTTTGGGATTTAGGATTATATTTGTGGGTTTAAGGTTAAAATTATTGTTTTCTAAATATGGTTTAGGGTTTTGGGATTTAGGATTTAGAGTTATATTTGTGGGTTAAGGTTTAGGGTTAAAATTATTATTTTTCTAAATAGGGTTTTGGGTTTTGGGATTTGGGATTTGGGATTTAGGGTTTATGGTTTAGGGTTATGCTTGTGGGTTATGCTTGTGGGGGGTGTTTCTACACTGAGACAAACCACATGTACAAATTGTTTTTTTTTTTTCATTAGATAGTTTATAATCGAGTTTCACCTTGTGCTATAAGGTGATAGTTTATAATTTTGCATTCATTTTTACACTAATACAACTTAAGGTGGTATTTGATTCACATTATGAAATCAGAATGAGAATATGAATGGAAATAGAAACAATTTTATTTTATTTAACCACTAGAATCAAGGAATGAATCAATATTACAGTGTTTAGTTTACAATTGGAATAGAATGGAAAATACTGTATATTACCTTAATATTCTTATATTCAGTAAAATTTAAATATCATTTAATTATTATTTTTTCGTCAAACAAAATACATTATTGAAATCATTATTTTTCTAAATAGGGTTTAAGATTTTGAGGTTTGGGATTTAGGATATAGAGATTTGGGGTTTTGAGTTTAGGATTTAGGGTTTTGAGGCTTAGGATTTGGGATTTTGGGATTTTGGGATTTGGGGTTTTGGGATTTAGGATTATATTTGTGGGTTTAAGGTTAAAATTATTGTTTTCTAAATATGGTTTAGGGTTTTGGGATTTAGGATTTAGAGTTATATTTGTGGGTTAAGGTTTAGGGTTAAAATTATTATTTTTCTAAATAGGGTTTTGGGTTTTGGGATTTGGGATTTGGGATTTAGGGTTTATGGTTTAGGGTTATGCTTGTGGGTTAGAATTATTATTTTCCTAAATAGGGTTTTGGGTTTTGGGATTTGAGATTTAGGGTTTAGTGTTTAAGGTTTAGAGTTTAGGATTTAGGTGGCATTTGGTTCACAGAATGGAATTGGAATTGGAATCGGAATTAGAATCAAAAGAAAACAATGTTGTTTGGTTTGACCATTGAAATCAAAGAAGGAATCAGTATTACAGTGTTTGGTTTGACACTAAAATGAAATGAAAAAAATGTAAATTACTTTAATACCCATACATTTAGTAAAGTTTAAATAATATAATTTAATTATTAATTTTTTTGTCACACAAAATACATTATTGAAATCATTATTTATCTAAATAATTATTATTTAAAAAGAAAATATATTATTAAACTTATTATTTTTCTAAATAGGGTTTAGGGTTTTGAGGTTTAGGATTTAGGATTTAGGATTTAGAGATTTAGGGTTTAGGGATTTGAGATTTAGGGTTTAGGATTTAGGGCTATATTTTTGAGTTAAGATTTAGGGTTAAAATTATTATTTTTTAAAATAGGGTTTAGGGTTTTAGGATTTAGGGTTTAAGGTTTAGAGATTTTGGGTTTTGGGATTTGGGATTTTAGGTTTAGAGTTTAGGAATTTGGGGTTTCAGGATTTAGGTTTTAGGGTTTAGGGATTTGGGGTTTAGGGTTTAGGGTTTTGGGTTTTAGGATTTGGGATTTGGGACTTAGGGTTTTCAGTTTTAGGGTTTTCGGTTTTAGGTTTTGGGTTTTATGATTTAAGGTTTAGGATTTGAGTTTAGGGTTATATTTGAAGTGTGGGTAAAATTGGAAAAAAAATTGAGATAGGAATAGAATCACGATTCCTAAAGGAAGGAATCGATTTCTAATTTTTCAGCCCAACCAAACACATAAATGGAAACAATCAATTCTGATTCATTTTCATTCCCTCTAACCAAACACAAAATTAGGGTTTAAAGTTTAGGGCTTAGTATTTAGGGTTATATTTAAAGTTGGGGTAAAATTGGAAAAAAATATTTGAGATAGAAATGGAATCATGATTCCTTAAGGAAGAGAAAGAATTCTGATTTCTTTTCTTTTAAGAATTGATTATATTATATTTTCATTTTTCAATCAAATCAAACATAAAATTGAAAAAAAAAAATTGATTTCATTTCATTATAATAAACCAAACATGGGTAAATATTATCACGTGTTAATATTATTTATGAAAATAAATCATTTTTGTAAGTTCAAAAATAATTTTAATATGTGATCGGATATAAAGAATATAAATGTAAAATTAAATTATATTAACATTTATTTTTATACGAATGAAATTAGGAATCTTTCGATCACAAAATTCATATATATAATATAATATAAATTGAATGCATTGTATTAGTTATTAAATCTCAAGATAAACTTTAAAATTGAGCAAAAGAAAATTGGGAAATTGGGAAATTAATGAGTGGCAGATGGTCTTGTTCATATCTGAGTCTGTTCTCATTCATAAGTTGGGTTGTTAATGTTTGTTGTTAAAAAAATTATTCGAGGACTAAACAAAAGCAAATCCACAAGTTATGGTCGCCAGCGGATAATAATATTATTAAAATGTAATTACTTCAATAGTCAATATTATATCGTTGTTTGCATAAAAATCTTTGATTGTTATCTTTACGATAGTGAGATCTTTTATCACTTTTTTTTTTCCTTTTTTTTTTAGTTCTTTATGGACGTAGTCATTACAATATGATTTCATGCGTTTATTTTATTAATTTTAGATTTGATAGTATCCCTTTTCATCCTAATTTTTATGAATTTTAATTTAATAGCTTTACTTGTTAAATGATTTTAAAATTAATAATTTTTAACCATATATAAATTTAATTTGAGAAATTCAACTAATACATCTTAACTTAAAAACAAGGGATATTTTCATCTTTTCGTATACTTAACAAAGATATTTGAAAGCTTTCATTCCCTTACCGCAGATACGCAACGATTGATCCTCATGTGCATTCTTAAGAGGGTGTGCGTTCAATTCCTTCTTCACATATACTTGAACTAACAATTAGAATTTCTTTCCTATTTAACTGTCTTAGAGTTGTGTTGTTTTATTCTGTTATCAAGTTTATCAAAAAAATTCGAGCAAATACTCAAATTTTAAATAATCGTATTCTAGATATAATTTTTATAACTACGATACATATGATTACATTCATGCATTTAATAGTACATGTTCATAAATTTGAAATTATTTTTGGTGTTAAAATATTTATTTAAATTTGAGTTAATTTATGAAATTATTACTTAAATATTGTTTAAATGTGTCTTAATATTTTTAAGATATATTTTACAAAAATAATTGTTTATAATATTAAAATTTAATGGATTTTGAAAATTAAACCTAAAATATATTTAACCCTAATATTATTATTATTTATAACTCTATATGTATAAACAAGGTTGAATAAAGTGTTTGCGCTGAAAAATAAAAAGCAGCCGAAAAAACAAAACTCTTTGAAGTAGCCGAATAGAAGAAAAAAGAAAAACAGAAAGGCAAGTTTACGGGATTAAAGGTAATACATATATATTGACTGGCGGATGAAGAAAAGCTACTATACGAATGGTGGTTTTTAGGTAATATATAGTGAGAAAAAGGTAATTAATATTTTTTTTTAAATTCAGCCAGCAAGTGAGAAAAGATAATTAATATATATATATTGTTTTTAATTTGTATTAATTAGTTTAATTTTTTATTAGATATTTAGATTAAATAATTTTACGAGTAATTATAATTATTTGATTTAATTATTAAATTTCAAAAAAAAAATTTTATTGAAATTATGCTTAATCTTTTTACTATAATTTTCTAATTGATTTGATTTAAATAATATATATTTTGAATCATCTAACTAGTATTATTCATTGTTAAATTCATTGTACAACACACGAATACTAGTTTTTTTGTGTTAACATTTTTGCCGTTGATTTATGAACGATCCAATTGACGAGTAGTTTATTGGAATCTTGATCTGAAAATCGTTCACGTTAATATTAGAAACTATAAAAATAGAGTAGAGACTCGTAAGTAAAATACATTGAGGTAGTATCCTAAAGAGTGTAGCATAATACCAAATTTGTATTTAAATATTTAATTTTTATAATAAAAAGTTAAATAGTCTGATGCATCAATAGTTTTCCTTTTAAATCATGGGTGTAACCTAGATTATTTTTAACTAAAAACACAATATGTTATTATTTTATTTCTGTAATTTATTCTTCGATTGTATATCTGACAATTTTATTTAAGTTATTAAATTATAAATTAATAAAAATTAAAAATAATATATTTATTATTTTTAAATTAATTAGATTTATATCTTATAAAATGTAGATTTTACTCCCAAATTTACCGAGGCCTACAACATCAGAATTAAAGTACGTGTAGAAGCCCCTTGATGCCAGTTGATTTCCCGTCAAAGTGAAGTTTGGCAGGTCCCGAAGAATATTGTCTTTTTTTAAAACACAACCACTAAGCATTATTAAGGGTAAGACACGATAGGACTAAAATATCTCTTTTTTAAGTACCAGTTGAATTCTGTAAACTAAATTCGTATACTTTCAAAATTATTAATTTTGAAATCGTCTAACAAACATGATTATTAAATTAAAACTCTTGAAAACATGAGTAAATTTCATTCTTACCCATTTGATCATTTCTCTGTTTTGTCCAAACAGATTACCAAATCTTACTGCCTTGTTTTATCTCTGAAATTGACTTCCAAGTCCTACAATCGATAACTATCACGATTCATGAGTATTGAGATTGTCTTTCTAATATGATTTTGAAATTTATGAATCTTACACTAATTTAATTGATATTAAATAATGAGAGTATGTTGAGTATAATTTAATCGATAATTTATTCACGTTTGATATAAATAAATTTCTTTGTAAGAGTTAATCATATTGTGTCAATTTTTAGTAGTATTTTTCATTTTTCATTACTTATTTGCCTAATTCTACATAGTTTATGTTTTTCATTTTTTTTATTATAGAAAATAGAATATATGTATAAATGTGATAAAATTGTGAAAATAAATTATATATATATATATATATAACAAATTCGTAATTTTTTTTTTATTAAAAACTACTCAATTATATATATCTTAAACGTAAGCTATTACTCCATTTATTATTTCATTATATTTAATCAAAATATTATATACAAAATTAATTTTATTATTATCTCATTATTTTTTAAAACTAAAAGTATTTAAAAAAACATATTTTTAAATTACTAAAGCAAACAATATTTATATAGAACTTAAACAAAGAGATTAGTGTTTTAATCTAAAAACTTTGTAAGTTGATTTAGTCACCTCGAATAGATTTATTCTTCTTGTAATTTTATTTTAATTGATTTGAATAAAAATACATTTTTATATTTTATTTAAATATATTTTATTATAAGCTGATCATTTCTTATCTAAATATCTTAATTTATGATTATTTATGCCAATTGTGTTAGGGTTTTGCTCTCATTCAAAATCTTTATCTGTTATATTTTCGTACTTAAGATATATTATGTGTAAAATCTTAAAGACTTTTATAAGATTAACCAAACAATTAGTTTTTTTGAAAAAAAAATTAATTTTTATTTATCAAATTTAATTATTGATATATTTAAATTAATTTTGATATAGACTAATCTATATTGAATAAATTTTTTACTTAAAACTGGGAGGATCTTCGATATACTCAAAGTTATTTTCAATTATTTTCCCAAAATTTTATTGCAAAAATAACATAAATATCAACTTTAAGACTTATAATCATATAAATAATATTATTTTATGTCTATATCTCATACATTTTTACTACTAAAGAAATATTTGACACATCATTTTACTTTGAATGTCTTTTAAATTAAAACATAAATATTTATATTTGTTTAATATTGAACGTAATTCAATTGAATTTTATTTAATGTTGTTATGGTATTAATTTTATTGTTATATATTTTAGAAATGTTATTTTTATAATTGTATTTATATGTGATGAAAAAAAATATATCTTTACAAAAACAACAAAAATATGACTTTTAAAATTTATAACTACAAAAACAACATCACTTATATTAAGTTAATATACTTATACTAATTTAAAAAGTGATCAATCTATTATTTGATATTAAAAATTATTCAATTAAAAATATCGTTTAAATTTAATTATAATTATTTAGATTTTTTTATATTAAATTTTGTTTAATTAAACATTAAGATATTCTTTTCATTTATATAAGTTTGAAGTATGTTTTTAAGTAATTTTTCGAATTTTTTATAGTTTGTAGAAATCATGACATTGATGTGAATAATTGAGATGAAAAAAGTAGGTTGACTTACAATTTTCATATATTAAAAATAAAACTTCACCTTAAAAGTTTTAATTTGCATTGTGATTGCGTGGTAACCAAATCTAAGCTAAGAAAGACCACTCATATGGCTGCACCGCAAAGGAGAGGGGAGCAAATTGTTCGGATGACCAGCTCAAAAATTAGAACTTCGTTAGCTTGAAAGATTTAAATAGAAGCCAACTCTTAATTACTTTCTCAATTGTATATTACAGTTTTACAATTTTGATTTTGGTTAATAAATATTATATTTTACTAACATGTTTTAAGTTAGAGGTAACAAATTATACTTCATTTATTTTTAGTTCTCTTTAAATGAATTCAGTTTATCTAATTTTTATGTGATTAAAATTTAATTTAATTTACTTTTAAATGAATTGGATTAAACAACTAATTAGTTAACTCATTTATATTTTTTAAAAATAAAATAAAAAAATATTTATAATTTTATTTAAAATAAAAATATTAGTATAAATATTATGTTTCGTTTATATTTTTATAAAACAATAAAAAAAATTAAGTGTGATTTTTTCCTCGTAATATTATTGTAATTATCTTTTGGTAAAGACATATTTTAGATGAGTCTTCGTCTCCTTATGAATTAAGTGAACTAGTTAATTTGAGAATTGGTTTTTTTATCTATTCAGTTTGTTGGATCAACCATAAATCAGCTTACATAAATTGAGCTCCTCATTTTAAACAAATAGTTTTGTCGAATATTATTGCTAGCCATCTAAAAACAAATACACTTGAGTTTTGAAACTTGTATTTATTCTCAAACTGACTGAATCAGTAATGACCTTCCTAATTTAACCTGGAATCTCCTTTCCACTTTCTTCCCACAAATTATGAGCATCTAAAAGTAATATCCATCTGGTCCTGAAGAGTCTTCTGCACGACCAATAAAAATGGATGGTACATGCTTTATTTTGAAGTGGTCGTTATCTTGATCACTTTGACGTAGTCTACTAATTAACTCATCATCCATATCAACAAAATTGATCTGTTTGAGGTTGGTTAAGAACTCAAACCCTGCTGGCACTTCCTCCAATAATTTGCAATTTTCGAAAACCACTTGTTCAAGATGAGGCATTGCCCCTATCTCCACAGTTACTCTTCTCAACTTGTCCAAATTTCTTAGGAATAAAGTTTTAAGCTTTTGAAAACATCCTGTTTTAAAACATAAGGTCTCTCCATCATAAGCATGCGAAAATCTTAGTTCAACAAGATTAGGCAAATTGTGAAGTGATTCAAGTGAATCTTCACCTAATTTACTCCACATCAAAACTAACTTGGTCAAGCTTGACAATTGAGATACCCAATTAGGTAACATTTCCAAACGTCCTACCATGTAAAGTCTTTGAATATGTGGGGGTGGTGATGATATATTCTGAACATTAAGAACTTCATTTGCTTCTCTTGAACATAGAGATAATGTTCGAAGGTACCTCATCTTTTCAATGGAAGAGCATAAAATGGGTCCATCTTCAGCTCTCAATTTTAGAATGCCAAGCCGCCTCATTTCTCTCAACTTCCCTAGGGAGGTCATTAAATTAGCACCACCATAATTTACCTCAATAGAAAATAGACTTTGTAGTGATGATAATGTTTCCATTCCTTCTAAAGCTTTGAATCCAACAAATTGGAATGGTACTGAGAGAGGCTTGATATAGCGACAAACAAGGAGATGTCGAAGACCATGAATCTTCAATATCTCACTAGGCAACTCCTTGACAAAAGTGTTTCTCACGTCAAGAGTCTCTAGATTTTCAAGATTTCCAATGGAGACTGGAATTGAACTTATTTTGGTATCTCTCAAGCTTAAATATCTCAAATTGTACAACTTTGTGATGCCTTTTGGGAATGTAGCTAAAGGAGCACCCCTACAATCCAACACCTTCAGGAGCCTTATCTGTCCATTGAAAAATATAGACAAGAGAAGGTTAGAGAAAGAATCTTCTGATACACCAAAAAAGAAAAGGGAACGAAGTTTTGACAAGTCATGGCATTCTTGTACAGTTTCTAATGTTTTGTGCACGGATAGGCGTCTAACTTTTTCTGGATAACATGAAGAATTGCTATCCTCTGGACTAGCTATTACTACAAAGTTTTGATTTTTAGACTTGTGGAGAATTATTTCCCTCAAAAGATCATGGACTCGACATGCTCGGATCCTTCCATCAAAATATTTCTCAGCAACATGTGTTAGGCTTCGGTTAAGAAGTTCATTGAAATAGCCTTCTGCAACTTCTTCTAATGTTCTTCTCTCTTGTGCTTGCACAAAACCTTCCGCAATCCAAAATTTGATTAACCTTGAGCGCTCGATCAAATAATCTTCAGGAAATATGCTCAAGTACAAAAAACAAGACTTTAGGTTGTATGGCAAATCATTAAGACTTAATGAGAGTATCTTTTCCATGCTTATTAGTCTACGATTGCTTTCAAACTCAGGCCCAAGACTACGTTCAACCATTTCCCATTCATCTACTCTACTCTGGTCTTTGGTGGCTAACATACCACTAATTGCAACTATTGCAAGAGGCAATCCCCTGCATCTTTTTAAGATGTTTTGAGAGATTTTCTCCAAATAAGAAGGACATGGATTCCCTTGAAATGTTCTTGCACAGAAAAGGGCCCATGATTCTTCTGAAGATAAAGGCTTTGAGTCATAAATCATACCTCCAAGCTCTGTAGTAGTAATGGATGCTACTTCAGATATACGACTTGTGAGCATCAATCTACTGCCACAGTTGCTTGGAAATGCAAATTTGAGAGCATCCCATGCATCAATACTCCAAACATCGTCCAAAACAATTAAATATTTCTTTTCACAAAGAAAATCAAGCAATATTCTTTTGAGCTTATGACAATCTGTGGAGTTTGCTGCCACAGGAAATGGTTTCTTTATAGCATCAAATAGTTGTTGAATTATTTCTCGGAGAAGCTCATCAGGTTTGAATTGAGAAACAGCAATCCAAGCATGGTGCTTGAAATGTTTCTTCACTTCATCATCTGTGTAAACAGTGTTTACAAGGGTGGTTTTCCCCAAACCTCCCATTCCTCTAACTGCTACAACTTGGAGACTGCTAGAGCTATCCATTAGAAGCCACCTAACCAAATCATTTTTGGGCTTGTCAATGCCAACAAGTTGAGCTTCATCAAGCAAACGTGCATCCCCTCGAAGATCATACAATGTACTGTTGGTATTAGTAGATGATCTACTCTTTGAGCCTTCCTCATGGCTGGAGATGCTGCTGTTCATCCTGTAGCAATATCTTCTATGTCCTTCTGCAATGCTGATCACTCTGTATTTGATTCCTCGAAGTTCATAAGCAAATCGATGACGAGCTTTAAGGGTCTTGATGGTGCACAAGATCTTGGACAAATAAAAACTGTGATTGTTATGAGATGAAAGGCGAAGCTGGAATTTGTCCAGAGCATCTTCTGAGTCAAAGGCAACATCTCTAACTTGCTTAACCCACACTTTGATTTCTTCATCATCATCTTCTACTGCATCAGCATTTCGTAGAAAAGCTCTTATACGCTCTAATTCATCTTTTATAAAAACAACTTGTTCTCGAATTCCCCCTATGAATTTCACCTTTTCAAACATTAATGATGAAAATCCTTGCAATAAAAAGGTCACTACACTTTCTGCCATTGATTGTTATTTTTTCTTCAAGTAACTTTCTCTGATATCTTTGATGGTTTTTCAAATTAAGTGCTTTGCCAATGGCAAAATATCATGATTATGAAATATAAATGCTTATAGGGGAAAGATTTGTGATACATCTTAAATTACATAAAGTATAATCGGGCCCGCATAATATATCCAATTAGATGTTGCCACACTAGTTGAATTGCGATCGTAATATATAGAAGCGTACATCAGTCAATTGCTAGATACTATTTCTAGAAAGAAACATGACATTGCTAATATTAGTTACTCTATGTGTCTCCGTGAGTGTATTTTTTTTTAGTGGCAAAAAAAAGGTTAAAGTATGGGAAGAATTGTTTTCCAATGAAGTCTAATATGATATTAAAGTTAGAGATTTTGTGTTCAAATCCATTGATTAAATTCAATTATTAGATTTGAATAATGCATAAAAATCAGGCTTATTGATAAATAATAAATGTATAAAAATATTTTAGTTATTCTTTCAGAATCTTAGCTTAAGTTTTTAAAATTATTAATTTCATAACAAACTCAAATTATCTTAATTTTTTTCTAACAGTTTTAACTTAAAAATTGAAACGTATTCATTGGTTAATTGGTTGGTTAAGTTTGTTAGAGTAATTAAATAACTTTAGTCGTTCTTTTGAATATTTAGACTGGTTTTTAAAGGTGTGATGTGAAGACTTCAATGACTCAGTTACTGGTTAAAGTTTCCTCCTATCATTTTAAATTCAAGGTCCAAGTAGTATACCATTTTACTTACTTAAAGAAAATAATCTCTATCAGTTGATTCAACTTTCAAGTGAAAGCTCTATTGACCGATGATCATATGGTCGAAGAAATTCCACCAGTCTTCCTCTTCGTGCACCTTTTCCAACCATGCATCCACACTATGTTCATCCTTCATTTTCAAACTACTTGCATGATTGAATTTTTAACTCTTGGAAAAACCTTAAATTAAAGGCTGGAAGTACTTTAGAAAACCGTAAAAGCCTAAACCATAATGAACTTGTTTTATACTCCAAACTTGTTTTCAGATTTGTGAGACTTCTACTTCCTTTCACATTGATTTTGACGATGTTATATGTTATCGTAAAGTTTTGAATGAAGTCGATCAGTTACCTTTTGTAAAGATGAAAACAATTGGTTCACTGAGACATTTTAACAAACATGTAAAAGACAAAAAGTAGTGTTTCTAGTCAGTGCATGATAATTGAGATTAACCTGGAAATTACCTCCAGTAGTGGATGCCTCCTCTATTTTAGATACATATCCTGACAACGTAATTTTTTTTTTTATTCTTGTTGTAAATTTATATTAAATTAAAATAAATTTTTAAATACATATCCTAACATCTAAATTCTTTTCTATTCTTATTATAAATTTATATTAAATTAAAATATGGAATAGTAACACTTATATTCATGTTATATTGGGTAGATACCGATATTTTACCGAATATTAAATTTGCAAATAATAGATGTGGAGGCAAATTAATCTCTTCTATGACTTGCTTAGGTATTTCTCTTTTAGGTTTTTCATTTAAATAATATGATTAACATTTTTACAATTACTTTGAAAAAGTTTTCCAATGCAACGACCCTATTGAAATTATTATATTTGAAGTCTATGGTCACTCAAATGGGTTATTAGCCGAAAAGCATTACAAATACTAATCCGCTTGTTAAGTTCTGCTGTGTCTGTGTGTGATATATGTCTGATAAAGTAGCAAAGAGAGAAAGAGAGAGAGAGAGTGTTATATTCTTATAATCTCCTAAAATTAAACATGAGTGAAGGTCAAGAACACCAGCTTCGCATAACGGGTGAGTGAACTTTTATTTTTCTCTAACTTCTTTCTACTTTTTATAATGGTTTAAAGATGATAAAAAGATTCTATGATACAATTATTAACATGATTTCATTTTTAATTCTTAAAAAAAATCAATTTGCACCTAAAATAGGGGTTAAAAATGAGATTTAAAGAAATTAAGCTGTGGAACTAAATTAAAATGATTTTGCAACTAAAAGTTTTGGTTTGGTTGTTAACAGAAGAACAGAAAGACAGAGAAGCAAGCTTAATTCATCAAACTACACATGAAATTAACCAGCCAACATGCACTACAAAAAGAAACAATAAGTGGTGGGTTAAGGTGGCGATGTACACAATCTTTACATTGTGTGGCCAGTCAACAGCAAACTTTTTGGGAACATTGTACTACAAAAATGGAGGAAACCTCAAATGGGTAGTTGCATTATTGCAAGTTGTAGGCTTCCCAATTCAGCTTATTCCTTATTATTTCATCAAATCATCAAAAAGAAAAGTTAATCTTTACTCAAAAAGGCCTAGTGTTTTAGTCTTAGCTCTGGTTTATATGACCCTTGGCCTAATCATTGCAGTAGTCTGCTTCTTAACCTCTCTTGGAATTAAATACCTTCCGGTGTCTACTTTTACACTCATCTCAGCATCTCAATTGGGTTTCACTGCTGTTTTCTCCTTTTTCCTCAACTCACAAAAGTTCACTCCTTTTATTATCAATTCAATGGTGCTTCTAACTATCTCCTCTGTCCTCCTAATGTTCAATTCTGATTCTGGAGAACCAAATGAAGTTTCTAAAGGGAAGTACGTAATGGGTTTTATTTTCACTATTTGTGCTTCAGCTGGAACTGGATTTATGCTAACTTTCACACAATTTGTACTTCAAAAAGTTATAAAAAGTGAAAGTTTTGAAGCTGTCATGGACTTAATAATCTATGAGTCACTAGCAGCAACTTGTGGAATATTGGTTGGTGTTTTTGCAAGTAAAGAATGGAAAGGTTTGAAAAGAGAGGTGGGGAAGTTCGAATTGGGAAGTACATGTTATGTCATGATGTTAACTTGGACAGCCATAAGTTGGCAACTTTTTGCAATTGGTTCGATGGGATTGATTTATGAGACGTCCTCTGTTTTCTGCAATGTCATAAGTACTTTGAGTTTGCCTGTTGTTCCAGTTTTAGCATTTATATTTGTCCATGAAAAAATAACCGGCCTAAAGGTAATTGCTATGTTGTTGGCTATGTGGGGATTCGTTTCTTATGTCTATCAGCATTATCTTGATCATTGCAAGTCCAAGACTGGAGATGCAGATGACAATGAGGTTACTGAGTGAATAAATTCCACGTGTTTCTCTTCACTGACTATCTTATTATTGGACATAGCGTCCCAAATGTGAAGAGAAATTGATGCAGCTAAATAAAATAACTACTTTGTTATTTATTTTTAAAATAATCGGGGTTTTTGCTCATTATGTATTGGAATATATTTTATAGTACCATATATTACTCAATATCACCTATCCACCACAAATCAACGAGGCATTTGTATTCTAATGGAGTTAATAATCTTATAACTATTATAAAATTTTTAATTTATACTTACGTATAAAAATAAAAATTACTATTATATTTACAAAAATAACTCATTATATTTTATTGTTAAGGTTTATTATAAATATCAATGCAATTCCGCATATAACTTTATCTAATTATCTATATATTAAATATATTATATTTTTTGATATTTTTTAAAATTTTAATATTTTTAATTAAAATTAATTATTTTTAGAATAATAAATTATAAATATAATGATTTATTTATAAATTAAAAACTAAAATTTTAAAAGACTCCAATTATAAAATTATTGAATCATCATTTGTTAATACTCTTTTTTATAAAATTTAAAAAAATTACATATTATTTATAATTATTTTGATCACATCTTCAAAATTGTAAGATTTATGTGTATTTACACTATTTATGAACAAAATGTTTAAATATAAATTAATTTTTAGACCTATTTTCATATTTATTATTGAAAGTTGAAAACCAGGTTCAAACTTTAATTTGATGTGCTTCGAATATATACTTATTTTTACTCTTAGATTATTTTATGTTTCATGTATAAAATATCATATGTTATATTTATATTTATTTTCGCATTCTATTATTTATACACACTTGTTCATCTAGCTGCTTGACAATTTTTAATTAGACATAATTAACAAAGTTATTTATTCACTCACTCACGGTTAATTAGATTTGTAACTTAAACTTTCAATCATTTTAATATTTTTAATTAAAATTAATTCTTTTTAAAATAATAAATAATGGACAATATGACTTAGATATAAATTAAAAGCTAAAATTTTAAAACTTTCAATTTGTATTATTTAATGACCCTATGATAATAAATAATGGACATAATGACTTAATTAAGAATTAAAAATTATAATTCTAAAAGACTTCAATTATAATTATTTAATCAAAAATTCCTAATTTTTATTTTCAATATTTTAATTGAAATTAATTATTTAAAATAATAAATAATACATGACTTAATTAAGAATTGAAAATTATAATTTTAAACTACCTTAATTAGAATTATTTAATCATTTCATAATTTTGTTTTTATAAAATTAAAAAATTATAGATTGCATATAATTATTTTAGTCATATTTATTCAAAAATTTAATGTTAATTAAAATTATTTTTTTTATAATAATAAACAAAGCTTAATTAGAAATTAAAAATTAAAATTTAAAAAATCTTCATTCATAATTATTAAATCACTCTTTTTAAATTTTATTTTTATTAAATTTAAAAAAAATTATAATGATTTTGTTCATACTTCTTCAAAATTTTAATGTTTTTAATTCAAATTAATTCCATTTGAAATAATAAATAACAATCATTAAAAACAAAAATTTCAAAAGACTTCAATTAGTTAGTTTTCATAACTTTTTTTATATATAATTATTTATGTCAAAATTCTTAAAAACTTCAATGTTATTTACAAAATATTAGATAACTAATATAATCATTTATCACACGAAAATAGTTAAAAATCACGTATAATTATTTTGATGAATATTTATTGTTCACAATATAATACTAATAATTATTATATATTTAACTTACTAGATAATATGGTCATGATTTTTTATTTTTGTTTTTAAAATTTGTTGTAAGATTATTTGATGAGTTTTTATATCAAATAATATTTAATATGATTTAAATTTATAATTTTAAACGAGAGAGTAGAATTTATTCAATAACATGAGAATACAAAAAAGTGTGAAAAGTAAGGTAAGTATTTTTTAACTTAAAATTTTATTATAACATTTTTTTATTTATGTTAAAAAGTACAATTAATCATATAAAAAGATAAAAAAAATTATCACATTAATTAAGGTTAAATTTTATACTTTTATAACTTACGAATATTTCTAATTAATTTTCTTCTTATATATTTTACATATCTTTTATGCTAATTCATAAAAGTTAATTTCAAATATTTAAATAGATTAATAAAATATCAAGTAAACTGTTTATAAAATTAATAATTATTTTTAAATATTATAATATAAAAATATCTTTTTATTTGATTTATAAATATAAATTTTTATGTGCATTTTATGTAATGATGAACAATTAGTTAAAAATTTGGAAGTTGGTTTTCATATGGATTTTTTTCTCTCCATTTTACAAAGGTTGGATAGAAATCTGAAAGGAAGGGACCCACGTGTCACGACCTTATTTTTCAAGTAGAGATCGTGCGGTATTTAGTACCGTTCGTTGCACTAAGTCTGTCTTTGAATCTGAATGAAACTCCAAAGAGACTAGAAAGAGAGTTTGCAAAGAATGTTTTGTATTGCTCTAGAGAGAGTTTATCTTACAAGATGCTAAGAATTCCCAAGATTTCCCAAGATGAATACAAATGAAGACCAATGGGTCTATTTATAGTGTGGCTCTAAGCTTAAGGCTATGCCACCACTTTCTAGATTCTTCTAGGTTCTAGAATATACAAGAGAGTTCTTGTTTTATGTACACTATGTCATAAAGGTCTAGGACCTTCTAGCCAACTCTAGAATCTTCTAGGTTTGTCTAGTTCTTTCATGCACCTTCCAGGATGTTCCGCAAGCTTCCAGCGGCTTCTACATCCTTCATGAACCATCCGGCATGTTCTAAAATATTCCAGCCCATTATAGCACCCTCCAGCGTGCTCTAGAACATTCTAGGGTCTTCTAGCTTGAGTTGAGTCCATCCAACTCTAGCTCTTTTCTAGACATCTCTAGGAAACTCTAGAACTTTCCTTGTAGAATAGTCTAGATCCTTTAAGTAACCATCATTTGTTTGGATTTTTAGGGACAATTTGAGCAGGACGTGACACACGGCTTCACTTCTGCACCACTGGCATCTTGTTGAGAAGATTGCTGGTTGGTAGAAATCTGAAAGGAGTGACAAATGTTATCGTGGATGAGATTAATGAACGCGGAATTAATGAAGGTACATGATTCTTTACTGTATGATTTAATTTGGAAACTTAATAAAATGTATGTGCAACTTCTTACGGTGATTATTTTATGCCAGATGTTAAAATGTCCCACATCGATTGTGTATGAAATATCAAACACATATATAAACAAGGGTAATTCTACATCTCATAACCTGGGTTTTGAGATGGAGTTAGTCCCAAATTTAACATGGTATCAAAGCAGGCAAGCTCACCCTGTGGCACGCAGCTGTAAGCCCACCACCGTCCATCGATGAACTATCGATGTGAGGGAGAGTGTTAAAATGTCCCACATTGATTGGGCATGAAGTATCAAACACATATATAAACAAGGGAAATCCTCCATCTCATGACCTGAGTTTTGAGATGGAGTTAGGCCCAAATTTAACACCAGATTTTTTTGCTCATTGTTCTCAAGGATCTCCTTCCTCATCGACCGAAATTAAGATTAATTCTGATGAGCGGTTGAATGTAACTCCTGAACTCTTTGCTTCCTACTATGGTATAGGGCGCAGATATTTCACATCCCGGTTATGTACTATTGGATAAATTGAATTAGTACTATTGGATTCCATGGTTATGTAGTTTTATAGCCTCCATACTCGGGAATCTATCTTTTTTGTGTTAATTGTGACCCAAAACATACTTGCTAGCATAAAGCCCACATCCCAAATAAACCCTTACTCCTTATATGTATGTATATATATATATGTGTGTGTGTGTGTGTGTGTGTGTTTTATTGAAGAGAAAAGTAGGACTGGCATAAAAGTACACAACAACCGTTGGAGAAAACAAAATAGAAGATAGAAGCTGCGTGAAGACCATCAGTCGAAGAAAAGAAACAACCGCGAGACAGAAAGATAGAGAACAACATAGTTTTTCATCACCTCCATGCTCTCTCTTGTTCGATAATATCAAATAAATTTGAAATTGATTTGCTGGGTTTGTTTGGTGATTCTTTGAAGAAAATATTTGAGTATATTTTGGATATTAGTATATTTTGTTGAAGCTCTCAAATATTAGTGTTTGTATCTCCATTTGTTATTATTTTATTGTTACCCATTATTATTAATTTGTGCAATCAAAATTGGACCCAATCTTCGCTTCTACAAGTGTTAATTTATAACAAATTTGTATCAGAGCATTGGATTATTCTGTTATTTGTTGAAACTGATCAAGTTTTCTCTTTTGGATTTATTTTGAGCTTCTGGTTATCTGATTGGTTTCATATATTTCTGGGTTGTGCTTCTGTTTATTTAATATTGGGTTTTCTGTCATGACAGCAAAATACAAAATTAAGAAATTCAATGGTAGAAATGATTTCAGTCTATAGCGTATGAAGATGCGGGTCGTATTAGTTAAAGAATGGCTCGTTAAGACACTTGAAGGTAAGGATAAATTACCAGCAAAATTGACTGATGAAGAAAAAGATGCATTAATGGAAAATGCTCTCAGTTCAATTCAGTTATCCTTGTTTGATGAGATATTACGCAAAGTTAGTGATGAGGAATCTCTTGCTGGGTTATGGCTTAAATTGGAGAATTTGTATATGACCAAGTCTTTGACCAATCGGTTATATTTGAAGCAGCGTTTGTATACATTCAGAATGTCAAAAGGTACACCTTTGCACGATCATCTTGATGAATTTACTAAAATTATTCGTGATCTGAAAAATGGTGGTGTTAAAATTGATGATGAGGATCAAGCCTTAGTTCTAATATGCTCTTTACCTCATTCATTTGAACATTTTGTTGATACCATGCTATATGGGTGAGACATTATTTCTTTGGAGGATATCAAAACAACTTTGAATTCCATAGAGTTGAAGAAAAATGTGTCTACAAGCAGTAATGATAATAGCAGTGGTTTATTTGTCAGAGGTAGAAATCAAGAAAAAGGCACAAGCAATAATAGAGGCAAGTCTAGATCAAAATCTAGAAAAAGAAAAGATAAATACAACTATTGTTGTCAAGAAGGGCACTGGAAAGTAAATTGTCCAAAACTCAAAGGTAAAGGAAAATCTGCCACAACTTCTTCTGGTACTAATGATGTTGTTGGTGTTGCAGATAGTTCTGGTTCCGATAGTGAAAATGTTCTATCAATATCTATTGGTTCTTCTAGAGATGTTCGGATTCTTGATTCGGGTTGCACTTACCATATGTGTCCCAGTAGAGATTGGTTTGCTTCTTATCATTCTATTGATAGGGGTGTTGTCTTGATGGGAAATAATATGTCCTACAAGGTTGTTGGTATTGGTACTGTCTGAATTAAGATGCATGATGGTATTGTTAGGACTTTGAAAGATGTTTTTCATGTTCCAGGTTTGAAAAATAATTTGATATCTTTGGGTACTCTTGATTCACAAGGCTACAAGTATGTAGATGAAGATGGAGTTTTGAAAGTTAGTAAGGGTGCTCTCGTTGTTATTAAAGGACAATTGTCACGTGACCTCTATATACTTCAGGGTAGCACTATTATTGGTAGTGTATCAGTTTCGTCCTCATCAAATCAAGATTCAGACACTACTTGATTATGGCATATGTGACTTAGGCATATGAGTGAAGCAAGAATGTCTATTTTGAGCAAACGATATTTTCTTTGTGGTCAGAAAACTGGGAAGCTTGATTTTTGTGAGCATTGTGTTTATGGTAAACTTAAGCCCAAGGCATTGAAATGCATATTTTTAAGGTATCCTTCTGGGAAGGGTTATAGATTATGGTGTGTTGAATCCAAGTCACCTAAATTTGTGATTAGCAGAGATGTTAAGTTTGATGAGTTTTCCATGTTGGAAAAGAAAAAAGAGTCTATTGTTGCAGATAAAGACCACGGTATTAGCGAGCAGGTAGAGCTTAAGAGTGGAGTTCCTAGTCAAGTGCAAGAGGGCACTTCAGATCAGGCATCTATGGATGAGATAGATAATTCTGCTCATGATGTAACAGAAGAGCAACATGAGCAACCATATAGTATTGCTAAGGGTAAAGGAATAAGAGAGATTTGACGCCTTCAAAGGTACGCAGATGTAGACTTAGTTTCTTTTGCATTGTCTGTGGCAGCGTCTATTGAGGTGCATGAACCTTCTAGTTATCATGAAGTTGCCACTTGTGATAAGTCTGTTCAGTGGTTGGTTGCTATGAATGAAGAGATTGAATCACTTCATAAAAATCATACTTGGGAATTGGTGAAACCGTCTAAGGGCCAGAAGATTATTGGAAACAAATGGGTCTTCAAGAAAAAAGGAAGGTATACTTGAGGTTGAAGCAACTAGGTTCAAGGCACGTGTTGTTGCAAATGGCTATTGTCAAAAGAAGGGTATTGACTTCAATGAAGTATTTTCACCTGTTGTGAAACATAGCTCTATTTGTGTGTTACTTGCTATGGTTGCATTGTTTGACATGGAATTAGAACAACTTGATGTCAAGATAGCATTCTTACATGGTGAGCTTGAGGAACAAATATATATGCATCAACCAGAGCGGTTTGTTATTCCAGGTAAGGAAGATAATGTTTGTTTATTGAAAAATTATTTATATGGGTTGAAGCAATCTCTTAGGCAGTGGTATGAGCGATTTGATTCTTTTATGATTGATCATGGTTACTCTATGAGTGATTATGATAGTTGTGTTTATCATAAAAGATTCCATGATGGTTCATCTGTTTATTTGTTGCTTTATGTTGATGACATGTTTATTGCTTCCAAGAATAAGTTTGAGATTCAGAAATTAAAGTCTCAACTTAGTGGTGAGTTTGAGATGAATGATTTGGGTGTAGCGAAGAAAATTTTAGGCATGGAAATTTACAAGGATAGACAAGCGAGCAAGCTTTATTTGACTCAAAAAAATTATATTGAAAAAGCTCTTGAACACTTTGGTATGAAAGATTCTAAACCAGTGAGTACGCCTATTAGCTGCGCATTTCAGGCTTTCTTTGGATTTGTCACCACAGTCAGAAGAAGAAGAGTAGTACATGTCTCAGGTTCCATATGCTAGTGTCATTGGTAGTTTGATGTATGCTATGGTTTGTACACGTCTAGACATTTCACACGCAGTTAGTATTGTCAGCAAATATATGGGTAATCCTAGTAAGGGTCATTGACAAACAGTGAAATAGATACTTCGGTATTTGAGAGGTACATCTAATTTTGGTTTGGTATATGATGGAAGTTCTAACACCAGTTGTAGTGTTATTGGTTATGTGTATTCTGATTATACTGGTGATTTGGATAGAAGATCTTTGATAGGTTATATCTTTACTCTTTCTCATTGTGTCATTAGTTGGAAGGCTACTTTACAGTCTACAGTTGCTTTGTCTACGATAGAGGAAGAATATATGGCAACAAAAGCAGTGAAAGAAGCTATTTGACTTAGAGGTTTGGTTTGTGATTTGGGTTTACAGCATGATACTTCTGTTGTATTCTGTGATAGTCAGAGTGCAATACACTTGACTAAGAATACTATGTATCATGAAAGAACCAAACACATTGATGTCAGATATCACTTCGTTCGTGACATTATCTCTCAGGGTGCTATTGTTGTTAATAAAATAATCACTACAGAGAATCCAGTTGATATGTTAACCAAACCAATTCTATTTAACAAGTTCAAGCATTGGTTAGACTTGATTGGTGTTTGCAGAAGATAATCACCCTTTGGGGCTTTAGACGACGATTATTTGATAATCTGAGAAATTTCATATTTGAAGAACGTGTTTTCTGTTTTGAGACAAGGTGGAGATTTGTTAGCCCAAAGCGCACATCCCAAATAAACCCTTACTCCTTATATATATATATATATATATATATATATATATATATATATATATATGTGTGTGTGTGTTTTGCTGAAGAGAAAAGTAAGAGTTGTAGAAAAGTACACAACAACCGTTGGAGAAAACAAAATAGAAGATAGAAGTTGCGTGAAGACCAACAACTGAAGACAGAATCCTAAACGCATTGGCCATCAAAGCACAAACCTTAATCGCATATTTAGCTACATTATATTTTAGACAATCTAAATCATATACTTGACTAGATTACAAATAAGTAATTCTGTACAAATACGAGTAACCATCTTCCAGGCTGGGGACAACACACTTCCTTAGACTCTTATGCCGTCATCTTCATATCCAAAATCACCATTTTTAAGCATACCCTCCCTACAAATCAAAAAAGGGCATGGGGTTTTATCAGGCAAAGGAAATATTTCAATCATACAATAAATATGAGATGCTACAAAACCCACGGAGTGATGTCATATTAATGGAAGTAGAACAATCTCTGAAAAAGTTTGAATTCAGGAGGGGAACGAATACTTCCAAAAATTCAAACCAAAAAGCAGATGGATTTAATACATACACTTGCAGATGCTTAGAAAAGCAAAAAATATGGTATACAACATTTAAGATGTAGGTCATTTATACTGTATAATATGAAAGAGAACATAGTATTAAGAAAGAATAAAACTAAATCAGGTAGTCATACTTTCAAGCATAACTCAAAAGTACCGCCACATGCAAATAGTATGATTATGATAAACCCTCATTATGTGACATCCCAATTGCTAAACACTTGATGATGCAGGAAAAAAAAGATGTGTAAATACAATAAGCTCTTAAATTTTGAATCATTGTTAAGATGGTTAGGTCATATATAGTTGCAAGGGTAGGAGTAAATCCCTTCCATCATCGTCGAGATCAATTCAGTTTCCAAGTCATTCCAATCACATCACATGCATAAACTTATTAAGCACAAGAATAGATATAATAGTAAAGAAAATCAGAGTATACTTGAGTAAGAAACTGACTTTTGCACCGATTTGGCCATGATAGAATGAATACCTCAATCTTTCACAAATGCGTGTCAAAGCATCAGATCCTATTCTTAATGCAATATCCTCAATCTTGGAAGCATTAGTAACGGTAACAGTGTCAGCAAGCCTAAGTTCACACAATTCCTTTAAGGAACATGCATCTGTCAAAGCAGCTGAATGCCCACCTCCAGCTGCCAGTTTTCTCACTTCCCCAACACACCTGCAAATGTGAATCCTCCATCAACATAGATGATCACATAACTCCAGAAAATCTGCCTAGCAATTTGGTTATATAGCATACCAATCAACTGGTGATGGATACCAAGCATATGTAGAATTCTCATTTGCTGCCTGTCCATAGTTATTGTAGCCCCATCCATGTATTCTTCCATCCCTAGTAGATATAAGTGTGTGTGAGTGCCCACATGCAACAAGTTGCACACCAGTTGGAATGACCAATGCAGGAAAAGTTTCAGAGAAATGACTGAGGCTTCTCATTCGGAACACATGAAAAGAATCCAGTTTGGGGACCAAGGCCTAATTGCCCTGCTTGACTACCACCCCAAGCATATAGAGCTCCTTTCTGAGTCAAACCACATGTATGAACCCCACCACATGTGACGTCCGTCATGAATATTCCATTAAGAGCAACCACTCTCCTTGGCAGTAACTCTTTATCTCCAGATTGGAGGGAACAATGCCCAAGTTGACCCATACTTCCCAAACCCCAAGAATATCTGTGACGTTAAAAAAGCAAATCATCATAATACATAATGTGAATAGTGCATGAAATTAAAGTAACATAACATTTATCCGGCTAGGTATTCAAAATCTTAGCTGGACACAATCTCAATGAAAGATAACTTTTTTGTTTGCTAAAAATTGAAAGAACACATCTGAAATACCAGCAAGTTATTAAATGTATATATTGTTAGAGAGAGCTCAATAGGGATCAGAGACTTGCATACTGAAAGATCCACTTTCCAAGGCATGCTTTCTATTACTAGATGTGAGCTACCCACAAAAGATCTTCCCAAACCTTCCGAGTTAAATGTGTTTTGCGGATAGCCACAATTTCATGTTTTATTACTTAAATCTCTTCCTAAGAAGTCCTTCAGATCACTTACACCTCGCCATTTTCAGATATAGCTGCAGTGTGATACTCCCCCACATGACACTTGGGTAATCTTCACAAGCTCGAGAGCTTCATCAAGAAACCTAGCATAATGTCACGTCCCGCTAAAATGTCCCTAAAAATCCAAATAAATGGTGGTTACCTAAAGGATCTAGACTATTCTACATGGAAAGTTCTAGAGTTGCCTAGATATGTCTAGAAAGAGCTAGAGTTGGATGGACTCAACTCAAGCCTTGAAGACCCTAGAATGTTCTAGAGCACGCTGGAGGGTGCTAGAATGGGCTAGAATATTTTAGAACGTTCCGAATGGTTCATGAAGGATGTAGAAGCCGCTAGAAGCTTATGGAACATCCCGGAACCTACATGAAGGAACTAGACAAACCTAGAAGACTCTAGAGTTGGCTAGAAGGTCCTAGAACCTTGTGGCATATTGTACATAACACTAGAAGATTCTTGTACATTCTAGAGTTAGAATGATCTAGAAAGTTGTGGCATAGCCTTAAGCTTGAAGCCACACTATAAATAGACCCATTGGTATCCATTTGTAATCATCCTTGGGAAATCTTGGGAATTCTTAGCATCTTGTAAGATAAACTCTCTCTAGAGCAATACAAAGAATTCTTTACAAACTCTCTTTGTAATCTCTTTGGAGTTTCATTCGGATTCAAAGGCAGGCTTAGTGCAACGGACAATGCTAAGTGCCGCACGATCGCTACTTGAAAAATAAGGTTGTGACAATAAGCACCAATTACACGAGCATCCTGTAACCCTTCATATGTAAATCCTCTACCAAGCTGACCAAATTCATTGTAGCCTGGTTTATCAAAAAATCATCAAATTCTAATTAATTGGCATAGAAATAAGGGTAAAACTTAAGTTTTGATTTTCTTAATTTGTTGATATCTGTCACAAAGTTGAACAAGCACAATAAATTTGCCAACAGCTAATTCCAACAAAAATGTTGAAATAACCAGATGTTCTATTCAGTAAATTTGGTGAAGAAAAGAAAGTGATGAATCAAGAACAAGAAATACCCCAAGCTTGCAGCAGACCATTCTCAGATAGAGCCACTACATGAACCGACCCACAAAAAACTTGGCTGATATTCTGTAGCAAACTTTATGGTAAGTAAACCAGCATAATGTCACACAATGCATTAAACAAACAAGAAATAAAAGATACTTATGTTCAATAAATTTTATAAGTACATTACAAATTATAATGAGAAGTATAAATGGCTGGATATTATCCCATTTCCCACCAACCTAACTAAAAGTATTTTGCTAAGCTTATTCTTCTAGCACCTGACTCCATTTAGTACTAATTTATCCCACTACTCCTCAAGCTGTTGTGAGCAATACTACTTTTATTTTAAGAACACAACAATCGTTAACCTCTGAGGACATCTTCAAATGTAAACTACTTTTTTTTTCTTTTCTTTGGGATATTTCTATAGCACAAATCACTGATGCCATTACAATTGAAACTTTTACCTTATAATTTAATATTCAAGTAATTTTAAAATATAAACTTCACTCAAGCAATAGTGCTACCCAAAAATTCCAGTTCATGCAATGATATCAAAGTCCTTCACACTGGACAAAAAGTCTTGCAAGCTAATAGTCATCCAACTATGAAGATCATATCCTATATATAAGATAGAAAATTATCCATAAATAAAACACATGAATTTCAATCTGCAATTTTGCATGCATGTAAATATAGACCGATCAGCATTGAAGATTTCAAAATCCTTAAATCTGAAAAGTAGCAAAGGATATGAAAGAATAATGCCTAGAGAGAGAGAGAAAGCACTTTCATTAATTTTAATCAAATCACTGATAATAGGTAACATCTTCTATATCAGATTGTTTCCCATATGTCATCATCTTATCCTTGTCAGCATATTGATTGGGTAACATTATGATCATCTGAAAGCCATAAGAAGGTGCGATATATTCCCATACTCCATACCGTATTTGGAGTGAAGGCCCCCCAAAACAAACGTGGTAAATTTGATCCCTGTAATAAAGATGCACAGAAAAGAAGGTTAATATTTTTGGAAACAAACACGATGAACACTTGAGCTAATGAAGAATAAGAAACACCTGATTTTGGCCCCAGACCCAAAGCCTACTCAAAGAAAGAGTTCCATCATTTTCACGAGGCTCGGCAATAGCTGCGGTACAATGTGCTCCACAAGACACGGATTTCACAAACTCAGTCTGCAATTGCTTCACTTTCTTTGGGTGTTTTCTGCTCTCCTCAGTTCCATCTCCCAACTGCCCAAATTCATTAGCCCCTGGTCAAATGCAAGAACAGATAACTCTTTATTGCTTATAGCATGAAGTATTGAATAACATGATATTACATATCTTGCATGCCTTTGTTAGTAAGGAAACAATTTTGTAAAAATAAATGATACATAGATGGAGGATATGAATCGTGAACAAAAATGCAAGAACAAATAAATGATACCCCTTAATTTCCTACCATAAAACCAAAAGAGCCCAACAATCCAAACATTAATCAGGGATTAGATTCCTCATTTTCATTTTTTTTAATCAAACTGCATATAATCTTATGCACGGTGAACCACAATTAGACTCCTAACTGAAGACTAACGAAATAATTAATAACATATAGAATAGGAGATATGCAAGTATCAGAATCACACCCCAAGTGAAAAGCGATCCATCTGAGGATGCAGCTGCAGTATGCTCGTGGCCACAAGAGATTTCCAGCCATCGGGAATTAACACCTGCTGGACAACTAAAAAGCTCAGAAGAAAGCTGCTTTGGGATCCTCAACTGGCGCTCTTTTCCCTTCCTAGCGGTCTGCCCAGAATAGTTATAACCCCAAATATAAATTGCACTCTTCTTTGGAAAACTTGCAGATCTGGTGATGCCTAAGATTTCATCTATATCCATTTATGTTCCAATAAACTTAACAAAAATCAACGAATAAATCAATCGACCTATGAAATAAAAAAACAGAACCAATTAAAGAAAAATAATAATTAAGAGAGTTAAAATTCTCTTGTGAGCATAATAAAGGACTCCTAAGTTCAAATTCTGAACCCAACAGACGAAAATTCATAGCATTGTCCTCTGTTCCATGCTGCAGGAACGAAGAAAACAAGGTAGAGGTAGAACAATATCTTTTTTCATCTTTTTTTTCAACAAATAAAAGAAAACATCCATAGCAAGACAAAATGGAGATTAGGATGGGCATAGATTGTCAAACACTTGTACTCAACAACCGGAACCCAGAATAATATGGGAATGCAAGACCCTAGGGAGAAGAAACCAGGAAATAATAGTATTCGGATTGCGTAAATGTAAAATTATAAATGCAAGACAAGAATTGAAGATATCCAATTACGATAGATAAAAAAAAAAGTACCTCGCTGTGCACAAATTTTCGAAATATAATAAATTATTTTAACTTTCTGTTCCTCACTTCCTCCAGAAAAAAAAAAAATAATAAATAATCGAAAACTGAATTTTCCCGCTATAAAAAGAATCTTTGAGGGAAATGGGAAAAGAAAGTAATGCCACCAAATTTTACCGAACTTCCCACTTTTCGCAGTATCTGCGAATCTGAGGTATTTTCATGTCGGTGCCATCAATATTATAAGCTATCTATGGGACCCAAAAGCCACTGTCCAAATAACGCCATTAAAATTAAAATTTATAATGATAAAAATATATTTTTATTTTAAATTAAAAAATATATAAATTAATATTAAAAAATATTGTTTTTATTATTATAAATTTTAAAAAATTTATTCTTATAATTTTATAAAAATTCTTTTAGATCGTATATTATATATTATTAATTAAAATATTATCTAATATTTTATAAAATACTCAAATTTCATAAAATTGTTTTCTCTTCTTTCCTTCACAAATATCAATCGTTATAACTCTTCTTTCCATTTTGTGTGTTTGGTTGGACGGAATGGAGGGCGGAATGGAATCGGATTACTAAAGGAGACGGAATCGAAATTCCTTCTCCCCCCTTTAGGAATGATGATTCCATTCCGGATATAAAATTATCGTTCCAATTTTATCCCTCACCTAAAATTATAATTACAAAACTGCCCTTCCTTTATAAACGAAGAAGCAGATTGAATCTGCCTCAGAATTTTCTCACCCACCCGAGCATCGCGATTTCTTCTCCAAGCCAATCCATCGCGATTTCTTCTCCAGCTCAGAACTCAGCCGTCGCCTCGCCTGATCCTCCACAGCTGGTGGTTTTCCTGACATTCGAGGTGAGTTCTCGTCCTCATCTGTGTCTTCTCGCTCATCTGAGTCGCAACCCTAATTTCTTCACGAGTTGTTCTCTTTTTTTGTTTTTTGCTTCTCGCGTCTGAATACACTATTTGTTTCCTGATATTGGGGGTTTTTCCTTTGAGATTGTTCTATGTTCTATAAATATTTATTTCTATTTTGAATCGATCCCTAATTTTGTTTTTTGTTCTAATCGCTGATACATTGTTCGTCTGAGGAATTTTCTCTATTTTGTTTAAATTTATTTATATTTTGAATCGATTCATATTTTTATTATCTGTTTTGGTATTCTCGTATGTGATATTCTTTGTTGTTTCCTGATATTGGGGGTTTTTCCTTTGAGATTGTTTTATGTTTTGTAAATATTTATTTCTATTTTGAATCGATCCCTAATTTTGTTTTTTGTTCTAATCGCTGATACATTGTTCGTCTGAGGAATTTTCTCTATTTTGTTTAAATTTATTTATATTTTGAATCGATTCATATTTTTATTATCTGTTTTGGTATTCTGGTATGTGATATTCTTTGTTGTTTGCTTTGAATCGATTTGGTGGTTTCATGAACTCAAACACAGCTTCGATTTAAACATTCCTTCTACGTCCCATAAAGACGATACTGATATTGTTTCGAACAATATCAATATTGATTATTTGCTACAGTTTTCTGACTTAATGACATAAATTGTTGTTAGGATTAATTTTGATAGTTTCAGTGTATAAGGTAACTCTAACGTTAGTTTAAATTATCGATTGGAACTGCATAAACTAATTGTTATGCTAATGAATTCAAAAACTGCCTATTAATACTTGCAGAGGTATTATCGAAGAGAATGCATTATTTACTTTCATAAACTGTTTATTAATCTTGCAGAGGTATTGTCTATTCAAAAACTATATATTGTTAGTGATATAATCAGTATCTTCTACAATATTTATTAATTTTGGCAGTTTAATATAATAGGTATATTTTATCAATTTTATGAGTAAATTGTTGTTCCTAATTAAGTATTGTTTTTGTTTGTAGTTTAAGGTAAAATGGATGATCATAGCTTGAATGTGGAAGAGGTGGATGCTATTGTTGTGTACTTAATGCATATAATGTATATTGTAAAATTCTTTTTTGAGTTGGTGGTGGATAAAAACAAGACAAAATCTTTAAGGAGACAATTGTATGAGCTGGATTTTTTTTCAAATAGGAAAATTGTGCATAGATTGTGCTATGAGAGTGACATTACTTGTATTAATCAAATTAGGATGAGTATGAGTGCTTTTACCAATTTGTGTGCAATGCTTGAAACTAGAGGGGGGCTAAAACAATCAAAACATTTGTTAGTAGATGAGCAGGTAGCCATGTTTCTTCATGTGATTGCACACCATGTGAAAAATAGAGTTATAACTGATCGATTTAGAAGATCTGGAGAGACCGTTAGTAAGTATTTCAATAATGTCTTGCATGCTATCATACGGTTGCATAAGGAGTTATTGAAAAAACCTGAGCCTATTCTTGACGATAGGTGGAAATATTTCAAGGTAGATATAATGTTTAATTTCTTTCTCTTTCTTTATTTTTCTTATTACCATGTAATATTTCTAATAATTAAATGATTTTACTTGACTTATTGGTACTAGGGTTGCTTAGGAGCACTTGATGGTACTCATATTAGAGTAAGAGTTCCTGTAGGTGATAAGTCTAGGTATCGAAACCGAAAGGGTGAGGTTACCACAAATGTTTTAGGGGTTTGCTCTCCTGATATGCAATTTATTTATGTTTTACCTGGTTGGGAGGGTTCAGCAGCTGATAGTAGAGTTTTACGTGAAGCTATGCGTAGACAGAATGGATTTAAAGTCCAACTTGGTAAGTAATATGTGAATTGATTAATTTTTTTAAATTCTATGAATATGAAATTGAACTGTAAAATATATTTAATATATAGGGCATTATTATCTTGTGGATGCTGGATATGCAAATTCCAATGGATTTCTTGCTCCATATCGTGGTCAACGTTATCATTTGAGTGAATGGAGAGATGGTTCACAACCTCGCAATCCACGTGAATTTTTTAACATGAAGCACTCACAGGCTAGGAATGTGATCGAGAGATGTTTTGGTGTGTTAAAAAATCGATGGGCTATTCTAAGAAGTCCATCATTCTATCCCATTAAAACTCAAAATCGAATAATTATTGCTTGTTGCTTGCTACACAACTATATACGAAAGGAAATGTCATATGATCCATTTGAGGAAAATTGGGAAAATCTTGAAGATAGAGATGAGGATGTTGATGAGGAAGATACAATAAGAATTGTAGACTCTACACATGAATGGAGTGTATTTAGAGACAATACGGCATCGAACATGTACAATGAATGGAGGGAAAGGAGAGAGGGATAGATGATAGTAAGTGTTTAGGTTAATGGAAGTCGTGTTTTCTTATTTATGCTTGATTGTGGTTGTAATGAAGAGATTGTTTGATTGAAATTATTTGTAAAACATTATACTATTGGTCGTATTCTTTTAATTTTAAAATTATTCTCATTGGTTACTAGGCTCGTCAACTTTAATATGTTTTCTATTTCTATTTTGTTAAACAGTTAGTAAGTATTTTTTTGTACTTACTTTTTAATTTTAGGATGTCATCTTCACAAAGTTTTACCTCAAGAAATCGAGGCCCTGGACAGAATAAAAGATTTTGGACAACAACATTAGATGAAAAATTAATTGAGTGTCTTTTAGAGTTACACAATCAGGGTTCATATAGAGTTGATGGTGGTTTCAAACCTGGCTATTTAAATGCTATTGAGAAATCACTACTTCAAAAACTACCAGATTGCAATATGAAAGCTAAACCACATATTGAGTCTCGATTGAAAACATTGAAGACTCAATTTACTACTATACATGACATGCTAACTGGTCATAATAGTAGTGGATTTGGGTGGGATCCAGTGAATAAACATGTAGCTGCTGAGGCACCTGTTTGGGATGCATATGTACAGGTAATATTTTCAATTTGATTATTAATCCATTTGATTATTAATATTTTCAATTTGACATATTTTAATATTTTTTAGAGTCACAAAGAAGCTGCTCATTGGAGACATAGGTCATTTCCTTATTACGAGGACTTGGCTATTGTATTTGGTAAAGACAGAGCCACAGGAAAAGATGCAGAGACTCCAGATGATGTTGTTTTAGAACTTGATAATGAACGGGATCAAGAGACAGTAAATGAAACTGATCCATTACATCAATATGTAGATGCTACCGACCAGCAAAACTCAAATGTTTCATCTAAAAAAAGAAAGAGAACAATTGGAGTTAATGAATATGGAAATTCTGTTGAGAGGGCAGCTTCGATACTTGCAGAAGAGATGAAGAATGTCGGTAGTCTTTTGAGTCGATCCATCACAAAAGAAGAACAAAAAGAAGAACAAAAGAGGTTGTACAATGAATTACAAAGGACCACATCACTTAGCAACGATGAGCTTGATGTTGCTACAATTCTTCTTGTTGACAAACCCGCAAGAATGAATGTATTTTTTGGAGTACCTGATGGTAACAAAGATGGTTGGATTAGGAGCCTTCTTAGACGTGAAGGTGCATTATATTAAGTTATGGATATGTGTTATTACTATATGAATATTCGTTTGTAATTGTTATATTAGCCTTGTTTTGGTATCTAACTTTATATTAGTTAGGCTAATATCAATATTTTAATATAGTGTTTTCAACACTTTAAACACTTGTATTTTGAACACGGTTGAAATATGAACATTTGTGCTTTATTGAACAGATGATATCATCACTGTTATGATCAACATACGTTTGTAATTCTGTTTGTATTGATAATTTATTGTTTTGTAAAAATGAATACCATCACTGTACAAAAACAATCCCACATACGGTTTCAATATATTGAATGCTATTAAAAACAATTTTAATAACATCATTCATCTCTATAAAAGTTAATATATAATTAATTTTTTATGATATAAAAAAAGAAATATATATTTTTTACTTAAAAAATTAAAAATTAAAATTGTTATTTAATTTTCCTGACGAAAAACTAGTAATTAAATTACATTATTTGAACTTTACAGCATGTAGGGGTATTCAGGTCATTTACAACTTTTTTCATTTCATTCCAGTGTCAAACCAAACACTGTAATCTTGATTCTGAGCTTGATTCCAGTGGTCAAACCAAACAGAATTGTTTCCATTCCGATTTCGATTCCGATTCCGATTCCATTCCACGAACCAAACGCCACCTTATACCTCATTATAGTTTTTTTTTCTAACTCTTAACATTCTTTTTAATGGTATAACTATCAATTTTTAAAATTAATAATTAATATATTATATCACCATTAAATATGATTGTGATGATACAAATCTTAAAAAAAAATAGATAATATTTTATAACTACTCATAAATAGATTAATTATGTTTTATATTCATATCGTATGGTGTCATTTATAAAATATTTATTTTGTTACAAGTATATCCTATAACATATGAATAACAATAAAAATATATCCAATAATATATGTCTTTAAATTTTATAATTATGCTCATAATGTATATATATAATTATACAATTATATTTAAAATTGAACATGTTTTTATCATAATGTAAGGATGAATAAATAAACTAGCAAATCAAACAATATGATTTTTTATTAATTTCGATCTAGTTTAGTTTACAAAATTTTAGAATTTCTTAAATTGCACGAAACCATTATAATAAATTTATAAATAAAACGATTATTATTTGACATGACATGTGGTATAGCTCATTAAAAAATAAAACACATGTAACATATTTAAATTTACTTTTTTTATTATTTCACTAAAACGAAAACTTAAAAAGTAGATAAAATTGTGCTTGATAAAAGTCGAAATCAAAATGCATTTGATATAAGAAAAAAAAAATCAACATGTTAGAATATTAATAACATATTTGTAAAAAAAATAATTGTTTAATTATAATTACATACTTAACAACTTAATTATAATTGAATCGAATTATTTTTATTTTATCGTCACAGTTTAATTAGATAGTACTATATCCACCTTTAACAAGTTGTGGATTTATGCAATCATAATAAAATTAACTTTAAAATAATTTTATAAATTATCATTTATATTGTGAGTATAAAACGTAATTAACATGTATATAAATATAATCTCTAAATCATCAAAATCTAATAATTTTATTGCTTTTTTCCGTCTATTTTTATTAGACAATTTTATTTTTTGTACTTGTTAGGAAGGGATACAAATTTAATCAAAGCTTGTTTCAACATAATGATTTAGCTTAAAATCCAATTAAATAGAACTAGTCAATATTTTTTTTAATCGATTTATTACGAAATAAAAATCAAATTGATACGGTAGATTTTTAAAATATTAAATCAAAATTCGTGTAAAGTTATGTAATGTCATGTAGTAAATATTAAGTTATTAATAATTATCAAATCTCAAATAATATAAATTTGAAATATCTAAACAACAAATAAATCTTTAACAATATTTTTATATTAATAGCAACAAATTTTAAAATAAACTACTAGCAATTAACTTAAATCTTAATTCTTAAGATACGAAAAAGAAAAAAACAACCCTTAGTATTTCTCTTTAACATAAAATTCTTGTAATTTGTGAATTTGTGGCGAGCTTCATTTAATTCTACTCCGACTCCGGTATCAAGATCTTCACTTATCATCTTTTGGTTTTCAACCACATACTCAATTATTTCCTTTGATTGTTTTAGAGTACTTCACTCTGTTTGCAAGCTAGAAATGATTTTTTCAGAGTCATGAAGTTGATTAATCAGGTACTCAATACTAGCAGTAACTGAATAAAGCTTCCATTTCTTTTTCTTTCTTTTTTTCATATTCAATATTCATCATTTCATTATTTAATCTCTTGTTTTCGTCGGTAGATTTCAACTCTTTTGGATATATTTTATATTTTGAGGCAGTAATTGAGGGCAAATATAGAAATGATTCCTTAGAAACATGTGTTTTTCTGTTTTCCTAAATTCTTAATATTAATATAAAATAATTTTTAAATTTTCATTTTAATTTAATAATTTAAAATATAATTTATAATTTATAATTTAATAATTACAAGTTATCGTAGATTCAATCACAAATAATTTTTCAATAATAAAACCAAAATCTACATACTAGCTCAATTTATATATTTTCTAAATTATAAATGACCGACTAAACCTTTTTTGAATTTTGAATGAGACTCGAGTCGGTTCGATTTGAAACAATTAAGTCGGTTTGTTTTTATTAAATATGCACATTAAATAAGTTTAATTTAAATTTTATGAAATATATATAATTATTTTATAATATCTTATATAATTTAAATTCCAATATTAACTTACATCAATTTATAAATTTATAATTAAAAAAGACAAATTTGAATACCTAAACTTCTAGTGATAGACTTTAAATTTCTATTTAATTTAAAATATCTAATTTAATCTAACAAAAAATTATAAATAATAAAATAATTCGCAATAAATTAACCTAAATCTTAAAATTTTGAGTTAAAATCAACCCAACTCACCCGAATTCATAACCCTACTATGTTATTTTTTACTTTTGATAATTTATTTTCAAAGTTAAATATATATTTAATAAAGTAATTAATCCCAAAAATAAAAACATTACTTAAAAAGAGATCATTTCAAACAATTTTTTTTATCCACTACTACAGGTAAGCTAATTAAGGACATTCCTTTTACTTTCAATTTTGAAAAATAATTAGAGATGAATTAGTTTTAACAAGAGAATACTAAAAAAACATAAAAAAAAATTATATTTAATATTTTATTTAAATGATTTATATTATGATAAATGATATAATTATTTTAAAAAATAGAGATGTAATGTATTTTTTTTTAAATTGTGTCAAGTGATATAATATAATTAATTTAAATAAAAAAATAAATATATATTTATGTATTATTAATGCTTTGTTTAATCAAAATAACTACATTCAAGTTTGGGATGAATTATCCCAACCAAGAAAAATAGTTGTGAGGAATTATTGGTGCTCTTTTGGCTGACATGATAACCAGCAAATCCCATTTGATTTTTTAATTTTTGGAAAATTATCTAAAATAATATTTTTATTTTGAATTAATAAATGTATGTATTAATATTAAAGGTATTATTTTTCTTACAAATTTAGGTGCCGTAGGTTCATAATTTGTTTTTTTATATAATTAATACAAATATACAATATTATTTATAGGATAAATATGTAAATATATCATTAAATTATTGTGTTTGTATTATATATTAATTTTCATCTCATTAATGTTATTGAATTATCAAAATATTTTATTCATATTTCTCTGTCAGTTTTTGTTACATTGCACCATTAAAAAATAAAACAAAAACCCTTAAAAACTGTTTATAATAGTTTTCTTCGTCAATCCTTCAGCAAATAAACCCCTATTATAATTTTTGATAATTAACTATCCACCAAGTTAAAAAAACCCTCTAAATACACGTTCATATATAATTTTGTTCAATAAAAAAATAGTATTTTGAGGAAATCGCTACAAAGTCGTTTTTTGGTAGTGTCACATATATGAATAATTATAAACCTTCGTATATTTAATAACTTTTTTAGCTTTGTTCTATTCAAATTCTAGTGAATTTATTTTTCTTATTTCAGGAAAACTTGTGTGAAATTGAGGTATAAAAATAATTTTATATATAAACAATAGTTAGCTTTCATGATGAACTTCAATTTTGCTTAATCCAATTGTAAAAGTGCACGTATAATTGATAATTATTTCAATCATAATCTGAAATACAAAATAATGAGATGTAGATTTGAAAAAATCACTTTGTCAAAAACTAGTAAGAAAGAAATAGGTTAGAAATTAACATATGAATTGTTTTTTAAAGAACCGATGAATAAACAAAAAGTTTTATAAATTTTTGGATTTTTTTATTTATAACTATTGAAAAAAATGTTATAAATGAAATATTTTGATAATTTAATAGTACAAATGATACAAACATTGTATCCTTATTTATTCGTTGTCTTGAATTTTATTATTATATAATATTCAAAGGTGAGGATTTAATCTAAAATTGTATGGACACAACAAACATTAATCATTTACTAATTATATATATTACACTCTTTTTTTTATGGAGACTTACATCTTTAATTTAACCATAATGATCAATGAATACTTTGGAGAGTGATAAAATTTATTTGTATTATACTTATTTTTATCATGTGTTTGGTATATTATTTATTTTTATTTTTAATAATAAATAGTAAGGATTTCATTGAATATGAAAGAAAGTTATAATCTAAAATAACAACTAAATTATAAAATACATTACATAATTAAATATGAAAATCAAAACTATTAAACTGATATAGTTTCAATATATTTATGAATGAATAAATATGAACGTTATAGAATAATTTTATATTGCAACTCATCTTAATGTTTGATTATACTAATCAAATCAATAATTTTATGATAGCAAACAAAATTAAAACCTAATTGAAACAATATACAAAATAAATAATAAATCCTCTTAAAAGCATTTTAACAAGCTATTTGAGCTTAATGACAATCAAAACACATTCAAACCCAAAAGAAGAAGTATGTGATGCTATGAAACAAACTTACAACAACAAAAAAATCACATCTAGTACTCTAAATTAAAGTAAATATTTATGGAAGAGTGATAGATAGTAAAAACAATATTAGTTCTTCTTCCAACGACTTAAGCTTTTGGGATAGTTGATTTTTCAATAACTTCTAACATGGTATTAGAGTTGGAAATTATGTGTTCAAGCCAATAACCTCAATTGTTGAATTACAAATATTTAGTTTGTATGATACATAGAGCCAATACTTATGAGAGATGATAAATGTATAAAAATATAGTTGGTCATCCTTCCAATAACTTGAGTTTTTGGAAGAGTTAGTGACCAATAACTTCTAACATGATATCAAAGCTAGAGGTCCTATGTTCAAGGTTCAATAATCCCAATTGTTTGCAAAAAAATTTGGCTTATATGTTGTATAGAGTCAATACTTGTAGAAAATGATAAATGATAAAAACAACATGGGGTATTCTTCCAACAACTTGAGCTTTTAGAATAGTTGATAATCAATAACTTATAACATATACAAACCTCAAACTATTGAGAGATTGCAAGATTACAAAGCTTGCAATCCTCATAATATGCATATACTAAATTCAAAAGAGGAAAATGGAGGAAGAGAATGGATACGGAGTATGGAATAGGGTAATGGAACACACAAAATAAGTGATGTATAAACTTTGATAATTGGATTTTTGGGTGTAAGCACAATAATGATAAACAAACAAAAAAAAGGTTGAAATTATAGATATTTATCGAAATTAGAAAAACTTGCCTTGAAAATATTGAGATGAAACGGAGGAAAAAAGATAGGAAAATGAAAAGAGAGAGAGAAAATATGAGAAAGATAAAGGTAAAGTGTAAAAAGATGGAGGCTACTAAGAGATAGATAAGAAGTAAAAGAGAGAAAGAAGAGATAAAATCCTAACTTCTTGTTTATTGTTTATTAAAACATGATAGTTAAGAAAAGAGGGTTTAGTATCCTATAGCTACTTATGTTATGTATTTGTATCGAAAAGTTATCTTTTAATACCATAATTTAAATATTGGTACCCCTTTTAGTTATTTTGAATAATATTTTCTTTTTTTAGGTCAAAGTATATTGTGAATAATGTGTGTCAAAATTTACAAGAATATTGTGAAAATTTAATAAAGAAGAAGAAACATTGAAAATGATCGAATTCTTACAAGTATCTCCCAATTTTTTCCTAACAAAAGAGTATGCATAGAAATTAAATTCTTACCAAATGAGTTAATTTTTGGGTAGTGGAATTAGTTTAATTATTGTAAACATGAGAAAAGAAATTAATTTCAAGTTTTTATTTGACCAAATATCCAAAGTTGAACAATGAATTTATGAAATATTTGACAATTACTAACCCTAATGTTATAAGAGGATGCAATATTTTGGGAAACATAGAGATGAAAACAATAACCTTAATAGTTATAACTATAATATTGATTTTTTCTTAAATTCTTATAATATTTTGTAAAATTTGCCTAAATTTGATAAATAAGTAAATAAATATTATTTAAAATAATTTAAAATATATTAATATTTAAATTGAGATATTAAAATAAAATATATAAGATATAAAAGAGTTACAAGTAACTCTAATTTACTAAACCAAAGAAAAGATTTTAATAGTCCAAATAACTATTTGTTATATCATATGTTTATTAATGATAATTTTATATTATATAAATAATATTAAAGTGTAAATAATTATAAAATAAAATAGATAATTTATGCATTACGATTATATCAATAATAAATTAAATTGTGACAATATAATAAATCTCAAAAAATATTAAATTTGTACAAATTTATCTTCATATTATTTATGATATATAATATGACAAAAAAATTTAAAAAAATAAATAACTTTATTATTTTTAAAATTATTTTTACCTATAACACCCATTAATAATATTAATAATATAAGTATAAATTTAATTATTTTCTTCCACCATAAGACATTCGTGAAAAGTTGACTTTTTAAGGACGATATCGAGAAATTTTTTATTTAATTCCCAAAATCATTTTTGGAGTTGACTTGTAAATATTTTAAATTTTATATTCATTTTCGTGCCTAACGCAATGGTAGGTATGCACAATTAATTAAATTTTAACACGTTTACTGAGAATGCAATTTATAATAAAAAATATTTATAAGTTAATTATTATTATATAGTACAAATATATTACGGTTATAAATAATTTCACAGGTTTTTTATTAAATATAATAATTTCATTTATATGAATTTACACATAAACTCCCTAAAATGTGACAAGTTACTCTCAAATATACATATGTAGACTTTTCCTTGGAAGTCGGTAGGAGAAATTATGGAAATATAAAAGTCCATCTCATAAAGGCAGTTACTTGTCTGTCTTGATCTCTGCGTGTATCTTCTTTCCCTAGAATCGCTTCTATCTTTTCCCTGCGGGTTCAGGTAATTTTAATTTCATATCAACCTTAACTTGTAAAATTATTAATTCCTTTTCTTTTCTTCATACTTGTTAGTGATAATCTAATCTCAGCATATTTAATTTCGTAAACTCGTTTGAGCTTTTGCTGTTGATTCTTACTTAACGTCTCTGCTGCGAAGATTTTTCCTTTTGGCAATTCCGGTGTTAATAATCCTATCTATGTGTATCTTGTTATTTGGTGCGAAATTTTGTTTTTTTTTTAATTATTCTGCAAATTGACATGAGTGGGATTTTTCTGTCTTAGAATTTTTGTCATCCATAAGATTGTAGAGAAAATAACCAAAATAACATGAAATTTATAATCATAAAAATAACATCTCTTATATTCATATCATTTATTTTTATTATTAAAAAAATTTATCACATAATTTTTTTAATCTCATCCAAGTTATTATTTAATTAGAAATCATTCAATAGTATTTAGATGTTATTTTTGTTGTTATAAGTTTTAGTAGTATTATTTTTATTTTTTTTAATTTAACAAAATTATGGATGAACTAAAACCATACTGTCTCAATTTAATTAATTGGATCCATGAAACTCCTTATTTAGAGTGATTAGTACACTAGTACTCTTTTGATTTTCACTATGACATCCACTGATTTCATGAAAATTCAATTTCCATCTGTAATCTTTCTTATTTTGAGTTTGTTCCCAGATCTGCTCGTACTCACTCAGATAAAGATAGATGTAGACATGTAGGGTTTTTTTTTTAAAAAAAAATCAAACATAAAGTTGTTCATTTGAAATGATGTTCTGCAGCTCAATATGATAATTCTAGATTTAATTGGATGAAAACTGTCTGCTCTTCTAATTTAATTGAGCAATTTGCGAATTTAAAAGTTCAGTAATATTTAAAGATATATATAGAAAGAGTTTAAAGACTTATCTGGAACCTCCGCAGTTATGCAATTTCGTAAAATTGCAGGTTCTTAGGAATGGCTGAGTCAGTCAGTAGTAATGCTGGGAAAAGGTTTGTTAAAATTGATGTCAGTTCAGACACTGTTTGCCCATGGTGTTATGTTGGCAAAAAGAATCTTGACAAAGCTATAGCTGCATCTAAGGATCATTATGACTTTGAGGTAGTGATTGATCTTCCTGAATCTATCTGCATAGTTCTCTCGGTGATGTTCACCTGATCTAACTCTGACAAAAATTGACAGATAAGATGGCATCCATTTCAGCTTAATCCAGATGCTCCTAAAGAAGGGATTGATAAGAGAGAGTACTACATGAAGAAATTTGGATCGCAAGTTGAACGCATGGAAGCCCGGATGTCAGAGGTTTTCTTTTGATTCTTTGGATTAGGATTCCAATTGTGTTTCTGTTTTCAGATTGTATTATGGCCTTTTATTTGCTTGATTGGTATATGGTAATATTTCATGATGTCAACAATGATTAGTGCAGGTTTTTAAGAGTCTTGGGGTTGAATATAACATGTCTGGACTCACGTAAGTGTAAAAAGCTACTCTTTTATGTTTCTTTATGCTGGATTCTGGAGAGATGAGAATTTTGATTCAGATATAAACTGCTCCGACCTTATGTATGATGGATAGTCTGGAAAGTAGGCACTTCTAAAAGGAAACTTGATAACGTTATCTTTGGAAATTTGCCAGGGGAAGTACTCTAGACAGCCACAGACTCGTATATTTTGCTGGGCAACAGGGTCTTGACAAGCAACATAGTGTTGTAGAGGAGTTGTGCAATGGGTACTTCACACAAGCAAAATACATTGCTGACCGGTAAGCCTTGCTGTTGTTTCACTAACATGCTCTAAATGCTCTATATCAAGCAAATTCTAACACAATAAATCATAAAAATTCTGCAAGAAGGTATAAGTTTATATGGTATGTTTGAGAGCGGTTACTGATCTACCTATCCATGACATTCATTTAAGTAGTGAATAGTAATCTTAGATAGTTCGGTATTGAGATGATAAATGTTCAATCCATTTATATACTTCAGTCGTTTAAAGACAACTATGTTGAAGTCAAAAGACTGCTCCTTGCTAGCTGCTTCTGTTTAGTAAGGACAACTCTTTCTTTACACCAGCACAAGATTCTTATTGATTGTGATAAGAGAAGGTTAATGTTTTAGGTATTCTTAGGGAGGGTGGAAAAAAAAGAGAGAGAAGAGGGCTAATGTTAATCATGTTGGTATCATTATATTGGAAATAACCAGCACGCAATTTGATCGCAGGAAATTTCTTCTAGATTGTGCTAGTAAAGCTGGGGTAGAAGGTGCATCAGAGTTTCTAGCAGATCCAAACAATGGGCTTAAGGAGGTTAATTTCTTAATTGGTGCCTAGATACCTGTTGTATTGCTGTTGTTATCGTGTTAAAAACTTTTTGGGTCGCAATTCCAAAATTTGGAATTTTACTTCTTTATTATCATCGATATTGATATTTAGAGAGTAATGTTAATGATTCCAAACAGGCTGAAGTAGCTAGGGTTCTGCCTTTGCTACTTGCTACACTTACATTTCTTGTTTTACTTCAGATGACGTAATTAAAAAGACATCAATTTCTTGTGATACACCTCTTTGAAATATTTTCTTTAGAACTGACTCTGCATTTTGTTGGACTCTGAAGGTTAATGAGGAGCTTGAAAAGTACTCTGGAAATATTTCAGGAGTTCCATATTATGTGGTGAGTGATTAATTTACATTTATTTCCAGCTTTAAAATGATAAGCCAGATTAGATTGATATGTAAATTTTTTGGTTATATTTGACAGATTAATAACGGGAAGCAGAAACTGAGTGGCGCTCAACCCCCTGAAGCCTTCTTGAGAGCTTTTCAAATTGCTGCAAATTGATGGAAGATTACAAATTAAAATTTATATATCTAATATAAACCAGTTGGCTTGCATAACTATCCCATGGCTTTGTAAAAATATTATGTTTGGACTATATAACAATAACGTCGTTATGTATGAGCTTGGCTTTGTTTATGGAGGTTCTCTACTATTTTCTAAAGATACTGTATACATTCAAAGCCAATTTGTGCGATAACTTATTGTATAGAACAATAGACAATAATGAAACATAATCTATCAGTTTATATCATTATGTACTTCAGCAAGTTTTACAGGGTTGCGCTTCCTCTATGTCCCTGTGACAATCAATTTACATTCGGCTCTAATTCTCAGTTTAGAAGTAGCGCACCCAAATTTCCTTTTTGCTTCTACCGATTCTCGATCTCGAAATGTAGTACCAGATACCAATGGCTGAAACCAAAGGTATCAGTTGCAGTGAACCCGTATCCACAGGAATTTCTAATCCACCTTTCTCAAGGAGGTACAAAGAAAACGTGAAGTTACACACTATTGAAAGTTGAAAATTATTTACTTAACTGCGTTGACCGGAGGAACTCACTAGCAGCCAACTATCCCATGGTGAAGAGCCATCCACGTCCGTTAATTATGTAAATTTAATAACTTTAATCTCATATTTATTAAATAAGACAATACAAATTTACTAATTTTATAAAATATCGTATAAGTGAATTACGTAAAGATAATGGAATTGTGACGTGAAATTGTATAAAAATGGAACACCACAAATACATTATTTTTTAAAATAAACTTTTGTAAAATTAATAAACTTGTGTTACTCCAGTTAATAAGAGACTAAATTATACTTTCATTAAATTAGAGAATTTTGACTAATCTTTATCCTTAGAAGTATATCCCAAATTGCCACTACCTTTTCTAATTTCATATCAAGTTCTTACTTTTCCTCACAATAGCACCTATAGTCATTAATTTAAAAAGAAAAAAAGAAAAGAAAATAATATGGTAACAAGTTTACTTGCCCAATGATTAAGAAACATTATATTTATATTTATGACAGCACACAACATTTTAGCATCTGGTATTAACAGAAACAGTATTATAAAAAAAAATCTTCTTTTTCCTGCCTACTCCCCTGATGTCGATGGGTTCATCCACGACGCAAATCTATCAAACAAGATTAAGTTGTTTCATCAAATTCCATAACCTACGAAGAGAAGCCAAGGAGAAGACCTTAGTACAGATGAAAACATCTCAACTGCAAAAATATTTTCCGAGTTTACTCATATTTCCTCAAAAAAAAAAAAAAATTTGTTCCAACCCTAAAACAAAAAAGGATGATAAAAATCACTACACATTAACCATGCCTGCTTTAGCAAGAAGACAAAATTCTCTTACTCCTGCTACCAATAAATCTATCGTTTTTCTCAAGTAAAAGTTGTTAAAAGGTAATAATAAATCTTATCAGACTGTTTTAAGTTCTAACCATATAGAGAGTAACCTGTAATTTGAGTTCTTGTTAGCTGAAGGAATGAGAAAAAAGTTACCTTGCCACAAACAGGACAGCTATCACTTCTCTCCTTCCACTCATAAATACAACCAAGGTGATAATGATGAGAACACTTCGTCGTTATTTTTGGGTTTTCTGAAGTATATTCTGCATACAATAAGTATAAACTGTGAATCAAAGTCCTCAAAGCATTCTGCCTAACTACCAATCAGAACATCAAGCAGGGTGAGTCCAATAGACAACTTTTGTCACAATTGAAGTCCCCATCCGAACATGGGGGGGGAGAAAAAGAAAAAAAGGGTCCCATACTGACAAAATTAGGTCTTCTATTACTTACGATTGCTAAATAAATAAGCATGTTATTATGAGAAATTTTTCCATATTTACTTCACATAATGCTCAGCTTGAACAGTCAAAACTTAAATAAATCTTAAGATGAAACATTGTACAATAAAAGTTTAAAATAGAACACACAGACGTATTGACCATCAAACATTTTAACAATAGGCTTATACGAACAATGTAAATTATAAAAGATAAAATACCTTCAAGACATGTTGGACAGACATCTTCATCATCTGATGAAATGTAAATGTTCCCAACACCAGTTATAGATTTAGCCGATAAGAGCCTTAGTGAAGACTTAGAGCGGTATTCGTTCAATCCATCTTCACATGTAGATTCATTCTGTTTGCCTCCTGTACTCAAAGATTCATTATCTGCGTCAGTATCACCTCTTAGAGGTTCTGACTCCTCATTTGGGTAACTTGAGCCTTTTTCACGCCTAGAAATCAATCCATCACGCTGCTGCAAACGGAAATATCTGGAGTCTGCATCATAAGGCAAAGGCCTTGGAGGAGAGCGATACATCTCAGCCAGCGAGTTGTCAAGAGACGCTGCTGAAGTCATAGATGCAGTCCCCTGAATTGGGGAAGAACCTGGATGCACTTCTTCTCTTTGAAACAGTGATGTATACTAATAAAAAAGCAAAGGAAAAAAATATAAGAAAAAGAGTTGTTCTACCTTCACAAATAGAGTTCTCATTATAAATTAATAGTAAACATAAATGTGATGACCTAACAATGACGAAGTCATGAATGCTCAGACACATACTAAGTTCATTGTGAGAAGTGTACAATATGTAGCTTAATTTGCTTCAGCTTTCAAGTTCCAACAACGCACGTATACAGCACTTCATAAATGTAAACATCAAAATAAGTTTGGACAACAAAACAAAATCTGAAGCATAATTGATTTTAGCCTAGAGTCTAAATGAAAATCATAAAGTTTTATAAGAAGCTATAGGAGTTATCTTACTGGGTTACAGCTAAACTTGAACGAGTAACTCTTACAAACTTCCTCCTTTTTTTCTTAATAGAGACAAAAGAGGTCTGCTATTAACCAAACTGATGTTTAATGAATAATCAGAGTAAAAGTACACCAAACAATTTGAAAACCTACGATCTCCCAACCAAAACCATCCCCATTTGTTGGAGGTAATCAAAGTCAAAAGGTATTTTTGAAATAAAAACTCTACTCACACAGCCACTAGGCTTCAAAACCCGGACCACACAACTCCATAATTGGGTACATGACATTGGGCTACACATGCCCAGGCATCAAAGAAGTCAAAAGGTACAATTACAAACAATGAAACTTGACTCCCATCTCATATGGCATTCCTATTTAAGACTATAAATAGTTGCACTTGCCATTAGCATTAAGAACAACTACATCCACAATGTGCATTATCACAGTAGTTACATGCCATGACCAAATTAATAACAAGAAAGACAAGTTTCATTTGCATGCTTCTACATAAAACTTGTGTCTAACAACGTGACCACAGAATCTAAATCTATCAAATATGAGGCACCAAATAATGTGGCATAAATCACTTTTTTTGCATAATTTAATCATAAATGACTTATAAAGATGATAGAAAAAGAAACGTTAAAAATGTAGAACTAGTTCGTTCTAAATGACTAACAATGACCTTTATTTATAAAAAAATCTACAGTCACATACCACATTTAAAAAGTTCTGAACAAAGCTACTAAGACATATACAGTTGCTAAATATGAAACTGTTTGGATTCATATAATCTTCAAAATCCTCAGCATTCAAGCAGCAGCAAACAGTGCCCATTGTGTCAGCTCCAAACTTCTTATTCCACTGGGAACCCTCCAGGCTTCTTAACTCATCAGCAGAACCCCATTGAGTTATAGGAACGCATTAAGCAAGTATACTCTATAAGAATGCTTGCACCTTAAGAAAGAGAGAGGATGTGAAGCTCGCAAAAGTGATACACCCTCCGCGAACCAGTACCCTCCCTCTTCTCAACAAGAATTTTGATGCCTTCTTTCTTTGGATTAACAACTTCACCTGTAGATATGGAAGGACACTTCAAACAAACACAACCCACAAGATAAAACACCATAAATGGTTATTTCCGAATCAATCCATGAGCTATGTTAACTAAAATACAAAACACATATGACGCACCCCGACGGGCTGGCATTGTAGCTAGTTTGCACCAGCTTAAGATAAAAAGGTTATCATCGTTACAAATCCCCAATATCATATATCTTAAGACAAGTACTAATTAGAACTCCCACCCAGGCGATAGTTTTCGATGGAAGTAAAAAAAAATATATAAGGATTAAATAAAGAAAATATGATCCTCCTTTGACCTAAAATTTTGAGTCCTTTGTTCCTCCTTTCTCATAAAAGTGACAAAATTTCAGGCTTCTATAGAAACTGATGAGGGGCTCTTTTCTAAATCAAATAACATAATCATCCAAATAAATAGATTTCCTTACCGTGTTCCACGAAATAAAGAAAAACAATTAAAGGCACAACACGAGGGGAAAAAACAGACATCTAACCCCGATCATTAAAAAAATCCAATTTGGATGATCAGCCCAGAATACACGAAATTAACAAAACTAAAGGGACCCCCATTTGGAAAAAAAACAATTTTGCTGCAAATAGAAACTTTATAAAACAAAACCCATATTCATCCACCAAATTTTGCTGCAACCAGAAAATAAATGACTGTGAAAGGTATAAAAAAAAAACAAGCAGTGATCAGAGGAGAGACAATACCTTACATAAGTTAGGAAGTGGAAGGAAGGATGAAAAGCAAATAGATGATCTTTGATCGGTGGACTGGAAAAATAGAGATGAACCACGAAGACCGAAATTCAGTGGGGAATAGGATTGGTATTTAGGTATGTTGCTCCAAAAAAATCAAATTCTATAAATGGAGGTTTATAATAAGATTCTATTTTTGGTAATTGGGCTTTGGATTATCTACGCGAGTAAAGCAACGAACGCGCAAAGTAAAGCGATCATCCCTCTTTCCTTTCTGCTGATGGGGTAGAAGAATCTAATCCTACTTTAAATTATTTCTTTCTTTCGTACAAAATTTTAGCTTTTATTGTTTTTAATTTTTAATTTTTTTTATATTTTAAATTTAAAATAAATAATAAATGATAAGATATAATATTATTAATAAATATAATTAAATTTATATAATTGTATTCAAAAATATTTCACAAAACCTCCTTAAAGTTGAAGTATTGATATGAATATGCTGTTTTTAAAATATATTCTAGCATATCAGAAAATTTCTCTATATATTTCATAAAATAGTGAAAAATGCCAAAATTTATCTGTATTTTCATAACTTGTTTCATAATTTATTAAAATTTTGATAAAAACTTTAAAAATAATTTTTTATATAAATACATGCAAAATATGGATTTTTATGTTTTTTAGTTTTATTAAATTAAAAATATGTGAATATAAATTATTATTTGTATTATCAATTAGATTAATAGTTATTTAAAGATAATTAATTTTAGCTTTAATATTTATTTAAATAGTAAATATTTAATTATTAATTATAATTCGTTAAATTGTGAATAATTTATAGAAAACTAATTTTAATGATTTTTATAATTCAACGCTGTTAATTTAATTTTCTTATTTTTTATTTAAACTATTGTTTTTTTTATGTATCTAAGACATTTAGAAAACAATTCTTTAAATTTTTAATATCATATTTAGAGAAAAAAAAAATTAAATTCCTTATCATTTGAGCTATAGTCCTCAATAAAATAATGTATAATAAAAATATATTTGACCAACACTAAGTATATCTAGTGTGTATTCTCGTATTAATTAAAAGTTTATAAAATATGGATCTAATTAACTTTATTAGAATAAATAGTTTATTTTCAATTTTTATTAATTTATAATTTAATAATGTAAACAAAGTGGCTATGTTTGTAATCATGTGTAAAAATAAAGTACAAAAATGAAAGAAATAACACACGATATTTTTAGGTTGAAACAATTTAGGTCATAACCATGACCTAAGAGGAAAATCACCGGTTCATCAGACTACCTAATTTTCAACTATTAAAAATAAATGTTCAAATGCAAATTCGATCTTATGCTACCCTTCCTAAGATACTATCTCAATATACTTTACTTACGAGTTTCTGCTATGTTTTCACAATTTTAAAATTAGCATGAGTGTTTTCCATACCAATATTCGAATAAATTTTCCACCAATTAGATACGTTCACGAATTAATTGTAAAAATGTTAACACAAAAATATAAGTGTTTGTATATGTTCTATGACGAACTCAATAATGAATAATTATAACTAAATGATTCAAAACATATGTTAAATAAAATCAACTACCAAACTCTATAGCAAAAAATTAAACACAAATTCAATAAAAATAGTTCATTTGAAATAAATAATCGAACTAAATAATTATGATATGATACACACAATTATTTAACCTAATAATTTAAGAACAAAAATAAAAAATAAACTATAAAAACATATAATCAAAATACTATAAAAAAAATTAGGTTTTTCAATCAATCAAACACAACTATCAATATTTAATAGATTAACTAAATAAAAAAAACTAAAGAATTGTGATATTATATTTGTAAAACAAGAGAGAGACTAAAGAGAAGATAATAACATTCTTGTATAGTTGATTGAAACAATGAGTTTTATTTATAGGAAAAATTGAAAACCTTAACCCTATGTAATTTATATATATCTTTTCTATTACAAATAAGATTAATTATACTCATTAATAAAAAAAATTATATTTAAAAAAATAATTCTTTTAAAGTAGATTCATCAAGAAGACTCTTATTTAAAGAATAATTATTTTAGAGTAGATTCATTAATTAAGAAGACTCTTATTTAAATAATAGTTATTTTAAAATGTATTTAACATATATCTTATTATATATTTTAGCAGCAAAAATAATTTCAGATTTATGAATATGTGTTATTAAATATATGAGTTCAATCTTATTTATGATAATTATAACATATATACGTTAAGTACGATTATCTGAAATTCTGACGTTTATTCGATTTTATTTTATAGATTTGATAGCGAGTTTAAAAATAAGTTTACATGTAAAAAATTTATCCACGAAAATAGCTAACACTTATAATCATTACACATTTGTTCTAAAGACCTTCATTGTTTAGTTGTAGAAGTTCTACTCTTCAAATGCAGATGTATACTAAATATAACAGAAGCATAAAACCAATTCTTGATGAGATATTAAGTCTATCTTAACGAGTAAAATCAGGATTTATTGTAGAAGAATTATCCATAATTTTTTATGGTAGAACAACATGAATCAATCATAGTTTCTAATCCATATGTAACAAGAACAAAAAACACGTTATTTCCAAATCAAGAAGTTTGTGCCATGAAGTTTGATTACAAAAACAGATTGCTGATCTTATAAATAGGTAAACGACTAATTACCTTTATTATTATCATAGAAGTTATAAGAGATTGTAGATTCAAAAGATACAACAATTCTAATATCATTGTACTAACAACTTCATAAATATATAACAGTGTACTGAGTGAGTTAAGCTCACATAATAGCATGGATAGTTTATCATATCACGATAAACTAATAATTCATCTTTAAAAATTGATCAAAATCTCTCTTTTTAATAGTTATCATCGTGTCAAAACTATCTATGTTATGTTGGTTAAATCATATGATATATACAAATCTATATACAATCTAATTATATTCTAATGCTTAGTGATAATTATATAGTGTATTTTTTAGTTTTCTTTTTGGAAAGGGTAGCATGGTGTGAAGTAAACTCTGGGTTTTAAATTTTATTATGCATAAATTATTTAATTAATTTATTTATGTAACAATAAAAATAAATATATTTTTTAAAGATTAAAAATAAAATTCTAAATATTTAAATTTACTCTTTAAGTATTATAAATAGCATATATTATTAAGTTATAATTTAAATAAGTTTCTCGTATGTATATTATTAGATTCTTACATTTATTAAAAATGTTGTTTCATAAGAAAACTATTAAACTGAAAACCGTTTAGATTTTCTTTGAGTTAGATTCTTGATTTTAAGTTTTAAAATCATTCATGGCAAAATTGTAAAAACAAAATACTTACCTTAATTATTATTAACATATTAAATGTTAATAGTCAAGTTAATAATAATAATAATATTACCAATTTCTATAAAATACAATGAACAAGTAATTTAATTTCCCAGAGGGATGTCAATTTGTCTGGTAAAAATCAAAATTTGTGGAAAGATTCCCAGTTTATATCGGTGGGAAATTAACCTGTGAGAAACGGGATGAGGTTATGAATTACCCTTTTTACTCACTTATTCCCCAACTCTATTTTTTAGTTTTTTTAAAGATATATTATATATTTATAAAATAATATTTTTATCAATAAATAAATACTTTAATTATTAAAATTCAATATTATGATACATAAAACATAAATAAAATAATATAAATAATTTAATTATACTTTAAATTTATTATATTTAATTACATCATAAATAAATATATTTAAAATTTGAGATTTTACGAGTTCTTATTAATTATGTTATAAAATATTTAATTTATCATTAAGCTTTTATTCATAAGAAACTAAAACCTTTGATATAGAGATCTCTCCCCATCACTTACAATATTTAAATAAAAGATGAAAATATCAATCTACACCACAACTTGTGTTACACCTCATGCCTACTGTTAAGCCTAGCTCTAGAGTCTTATATACTCTAGTGTTACAACCCTAGACTTCAACTAGTAATCATATTGCACTTAACATGATTAGTTGCATTAAGCTTGCTTTCCTGAACAAAACACTCCAAAGAAATTAGAAAGAGACTTAAAAATTTAAAGAATTTAAAAGTTAAGCAAAAACATAAAAGAGTTGTGAAGAATGGTTTGTATTATTTTAGATAAATTATCTTATAACTTCCCAATGATCCCAAGAATTGGTACAAATGAAGACCAATAGGTCTATTTATAATGTGGGTCAATGCTTAAGATTATGTCACAAATTTCTAGATTCTATCATGTCTAGAATGTACAATAGTATTTACATTATTCTGGGTTTATCTACAACATGTCACAATATTCTATGATCTTCTAGTCAAGTCTAACTAACTCTATAGTCTTATAGGATTGTCTAGTTACTTCATGCAAGTTTTAGGATGTTCTGAAAGTTTCTAGAGACTTCTACATCCTTCATGAACCATTCAACATATTTTAAAATATTTTAGCACCTTTCAGTACCTTCTAGCACCTTCCAGCACATGTTAATGCATCCTGAAATATTTTAAAGTCTTCTAAGGTTGAGTTGAGTCCATCCAACTCTAGCTTCTCTAAACATATTTAGGTCACTCTAGAACTTCTCATGTAGTAACTAGTAGAAACGTTTAAATCTTTTAAACAAACATTATTTCTTTGAATTTTGAGAGACAATTTGAACGAAATTGACACTATATTACATCTTATTGACATTAGGAATGAGCTAAGGGACAAACAATGACAATTACCCTATAGGAATGACCAAAGGACGGACAATGATAATTATATCTATAACTATAATAATTTTTGCAATAATTTTGATTATATTCGAATAATAATAATTAATTATATCAATAATCGTAATCATTTTGCAATAACTTTGATTATATTCGAATAATAATAATTAATTATGAATATATAGTATTTTTTTAATATTTATTCAAAAATATATTTAATTTAAATAAATTAAATATTAACATAATTTTTATTGTATTATATTATTTAAACTATTTACATTAATTTTTATCTTTTAAGTTTATAAATAAATTAAAAAATATAAAATTTAATTTAATTATTTAAAATATTATATATTTTATTATTAAGAATATATTTTTTTATGTAATTATATATATAGAATAATATTATTTAATCAAAGTTTTAGAATTATAATAACTCCTCTCACCCACGCTATAAGGATTATTTAAAAAAATAATAATATAATTTTAATTATCATCTATTAAAACATTTATAGAATAACCGATCCTTAAAACATAAGAGAAGTTATTTATTGATTTTAAACGGATGTTAATATATTAGTTTAGGATTATTTAATATATATAATTTTAATTATCTTCTAGAATAACCAATCCTTAAAATATAAGAGAAGTTATTTATTGATTTTAAAGATAAAATTAATGAATAATTTCTCCGATTAATTTCAACATTAGAAGTAATAGTTACTTTTAACTTTATATATTCTCATATATATTATATCATGTTATTCGTCAAGCTTATTACTTCTATAGCAATGTATAATTTCTCAAAATGCAAAAGCGGGACCTTGTTAGGTTCGAACTTCTGATAACACATCATCACCCTTCGAGAGAAAATGACTTGTTTCCACCAGTTCGAATCTTGAAGGTAAATTGGGTTCCTTTGTTTAGTTCGGAGGGTATGTCTCAAGCGTAATGTACAAACAGTTGACCCAACAGTATAAGCAGTTTCTCTCACCCTTTGCACCTACTTTCTCAGCCGGCCATCTACAGTCTCTCCATTATGCTATCTCAGATCTACTTGTTCCCATCTTTCTAGGGTTTATCTCTCTCTACATGCATATATAATATTATATATAGATTTGCTAATCGTTGTTTTGAACCTAAATTTGAGTCTCAAATTTCACCCATAGGCAATTGTCATTGAATTTCGTGGCAGCAACTTTATATTGCATTGCTGAGCATCTCAAAATTTTATTCCAATTTCGATTTGTTATCTTTCAACTTTCAATACCAGTTCAGAGGTGAAAACTTTAGGGCTCTAAATTGTTACCCCGATGATAATTTAATTCGTGGACGGCTTTTTATATAGGAATTCCTAGTATTTCCATAATGCAAAGCTCTTCGAGCTCCGTGGCTCAGCCAGAAGCCATATTAGAGTGGCTTCAGAAGGAAATGGGGTACAGACCTTTGGGTCCGTACAATGCTGCCTCTAATAAATCTGAGCTGCCTTCAGTTGATTCGATTCGTAAGATTTGCCGTGGGAATATGATACCCATTTGGAATTTCTTGGTTACTCGTGTGAAGTCGGAGAAAACAGTGGAGAAAATACGGAGAAATATAACGGTTCATGGTGATGGGGACAGCGGAGTTTCGGTGAGTGCAGGGAAGGAGGAAGGCAAGAGTAGCAAAGGTGTTAGGAGGAAGGAGAAGGCAGGTGCAGAGAGTTCAAGTGCTGTGGAGACCAGAGAAGCTGCTTTGCAAGAGAGGGAATTGGCGGCTAAGGAGATGGAGAGACTAAGGAATGTGGTGAGAAGACAAAGGAAGGATTTGAAGGCCAGGATGTTGGAGGTTTCAAGGGAGGAAGCTGAACGGAAGAGGATGCTCGATGAGCGTGCAAATTATAGGTTCGGTTTTCTTCTACTATTATTGAAAAAATATTTTGTTGGCTGTGAAATTGTTCAATAAGTAGTAGTTTTCTATCCCATGATCTATAAACATCGACCACAATTAAAATTGGCTGAAGCATTGGCTTCATCTTGAACTTCAATGAGTGGCGGTTAGTTGAGTAATTACAATTTTATAAAATTTATTCCAATAACTTGAGTTCCAAATCCTTTAATTGAAACTCGATTTATAATTGCTTAGCCTTAGTGCAGGCACAAGCAGGTGATGCTGGAGGCTTATGATCAACAGTGTGATGAAGGAGCAAAAATATTTGCAGAGTATCATAAACGTCTTCATTTCTATGTTAACCAAGCAAGGGATGCTCAAAGATCAAGTGTTGACTCTTCCAATGAAGTAAGCTTTAATGCTAACAATGAAAAGGAAGCTGTCTATTCAACTCTGAAGGGAAGTAAGTCTGCAGAGGATGTTATTCTTCTTGAAACCACTAGGGAGAGAAACATCCGGAAGGCATGCGAATCTCTTGCTGCTTATATGATTGAAAAAATTCGTGTTTCGTTGCCTTCTTATGAAGGAAGGGGTATTCATGTGAATCCTGAATTAGAAGCAGCCAAGTTAGGCTTTGATTTTGATGGAGTGTTACCTGATGAGGTTAGGAAAGTAATTGTTAATTGCTTAAGAAGTCCTCTTCTACTACTTCAGGCAATTACTGCGTATACTTCCCGATTGAAATCTCTAATTTCCAAAGAAATAGAGAAAATTGATGTCAGAGTTGATGCTGAAATCTTGAGGTAAATCCGTTATTTTTCACCTTTTTCTTAGAACTAATGGACTTCCCTACACCCCATGTTTTAGCCGTGTCTTCCTTTGGCTCTTTGCCTGCGATTGTACAGGTAATGTGTATACCATTTTTTCCTTGGTCTGCTTGTAAGTATTTTTGACATGTACGGTGATAGTCACTCTTCTTCCTTGGCAATTAGAGTTGCCTCTTTTGATTTTAAGGTGTTAGCTTATTACATTATATTTCAGTTTGATAACGTATTTGGCTAACATTTTCTTTCCTATTAGATACAAGTATGAGAACAACCGAGTTATTGACACTTCTTCTCCTGATGTGAGCTCACCGTTACAATATCAACTTTATGGTAATGGAACAATGGGAGTTGATGCATCTTCAAAGGGGACTCAGAACCAACTTCTTGAAAGACAGGTCATATTTTTATTTGTTTAGTTAATTTTATTCTAACCTTGTTATAAGCTATTCATTTTCCATAATCTAATCTTTGACCTTACCTTCTTCCTTGGCTCCTAGAAATTAGAATGTCATGATTTTGTGTCCTATCCTTCAAAGTTTACTCTCTTTGCTTTGACCATCAAAATATCAACCGTGCTCGTTTAATTGCAGTGTGTAAAATGTTATTTGGCTGGCATGCTTTCACCCTGTATCATTTGATGTTGTCGTGTTCTCCATCATCGGAGGTTTTTTTAGACTTTATTGTATACCTGATACATGTTTTTCACTTTTTCTTCACAGAAGGTGCATGTTCAACAATTCTTGGCTACTGAAGATGCACTAAACAAAGCTGCTGAAGCTAAAAATGTATGCCAGAAACTCTTAAAACGTTTGCATGGTAATGGAGATGTTGTAGTGTCATCATCACACTCACTTGGAGTGGGTGGTACATCACAAAATGTAGGCAGTCTTAGGCAATTTGAGGTAAATCATTCAGAATCTTTTTGTTGTTGTAATGTACCTTTATTTTGGCCGGGTGACACATCATTGAGAGGTTCTTTTTATCTAATTTCTTGCTGTTAAGGTAAGATCAATGATGAAAATTGAAAAGTATGTTATCTGACTTCAAATAACTTTCTCTAGTTCATCTGATGTAAAAGAGCCTCGAAGTTTAGCTTTCCCAGCAGAAGTTTTAGTGTTGTCTTTTTGGTTGGTGCTGTCCAAATGTACCCATGAGTTCATCAGTGTTCGGTATTAGGATTTCAGTTTTTAATTCACAAGTGCTTAATAATGTCTTAAGTTTTGTGAACGTAATTTTCAACAGGCATGAAAATTGGGAAAAAGGTCCCATTGGTCCCTTTGGTTGTTTTGTTTTAACAAAAGATATAGTTTAGTTCTTTTGTTGTTTATAAGTGTTAGTTGAGTCTCTTTATTTTAATAAATTATTAAAATATAAAATTAAGTTCAATGTGGGTGATGTCACAAAATAAATATTTATCAATTGCCCCATGTGTGTCAGAGGTTAAACATGTCATATTGCAACCCAAATCAGTGCATAAAATAGGAAAAACCATAAAAAGAGGACAAGGGAGAGACAAATGATAAAGATGAGAGAGATGAATGAGAAACATGAGAGGCATGAATGAGAAGCATGAGAGAGAGATGACTGATAACATTAGAAGAAAAAGAGAAAAAATGGTGGTAAATAAGATTGAAAAGAAATTATAAATGACATTCACCACCCTTACTTTTGTAGGTCATATGACATACATGTGCTAAATAAATGCACATTGAACTTTTGTATAAAATAATTGGGGGACTTATGGTCTACTTCTAAGTTCTTAAGTACATGAGGACTAAATTGCATCTTCTCAACATCAAAGGGACTTGTAAAACATGGGACCCCATGGAAATTCTAGAAAAGATATCTTGATAACTGGTTAATCCTCAATAGAATGACATCCATCATTTCATCTCCTTTCAAGTCAATTGTTCATCATATGTATGCTTTACAGATTATTTTGCCAAACTCGCAATTACTTTTTTGAAATGTGCAATATTCAACAAAAAAAAAATTCATTATGATTATGATTATAAAGTTTGTTATAATGAGTTTCTTGGATTCTTTAAGGTGATAAATGATATATGGAACTAGATCTTAATTTTTCTCTCTTTTCCCATGAAGAAAACCATAAAATTATCTAGAGAGCTTCTAGCTAAGCTTGAAGAGGAAAGAGAAATTACTTTAGGCTTTGTTGATTTACTACGTTATGATTATATTAAAAAAGATTAAAGTTGTGGTATTTATTTTACCCAAGATTGGGTCTCTCTACCGGGTGTTCTTCCTGTGGCTTTAGGAGGTATTCACGTTTGACATATGCTTGCTCTAACCGAGATCTTTGGAGATGATGTTGTATTATAATTTGGCAGAGGAACTTTAGGGCACCCTTGGGGAAATGCACCTAATGATGTAGCTAACCGAGTAACTTTAGAAGCATGTGTACAAGCTCGTAATGAGGGGTGTGACATTGCTTGTGAGGGTAATGAAATTATTCGTGAGGCTTGTAAATAGAGTCCTGAACTAGCTGCCATCCTTGTTTATGTTTGTCCCTTTTGGTGTATCATGCTGCTTCAGTGGATTTTTTTTCCTTTTCTTTCCCTTAAGTGTAGCCTTGAAAGATGAACTTTTGATGCTCTTTTTCTAGAGAATCACATTACTGAGTTGGGCAATTCTTGAATTTTGTCAAATGCTGCTCTGTAACTATAATACATGTGAAAGGCACCACAACAGGCTTCCATCCACTTAAACTGTGCAATATGAGTTTGTATTCATTCATCTGTAATATTTCAGGGGTGCTGAACCATCTCTCTGCCAGTTGAGCCTGAACCTTTTATGTAATCCCTTGTTTTTGCAGTTGGAGGTTTGGGCCAAAGAGAGAGAAGTTTATGGTTTGAGAGCCAGCTTGAATACCCTGATATCTGAAATACAACGGTTAAACAAACTATGTGCAGAGAGGAAAGAAGCTGAAGATTCTTTAAGAAAGAAATGGAAGAAAATTGAAGAGTTTGATTCTCGCAGATCTGAACTCGAGATCATATATAGTGCTCTTCTAAAAGCTAACATGGTAAGTTTTCACAACTCATTGGTTCCTTGCTTCCTTATAGCTGTAATTCAGTATACAGTAGACTTTTATAAGCATATTTGTGGTTTTCTTGAAATGAATGCTATGATTAGAAACCATACATGAATTTTTTTCTCTGGGATGTTTCAAAATTTAAATTTAGCATATTATATTACATTTTTCTTGTACGTAGGAGTAGATTTATGTGTTAGTAATATGTTAATGCTTATTTGTCTTTGATGCCTGTTCCTTTTTACTTATTTTATTTTTTATAAATAGTTCTTAAGGTGATTTTTTTAATATTCTAGGATGCTGCTGCATTCTGGAATCAACAGCCATTAGCTGTAAGGGAGTATGCATCAAGTACTATAATTCCAGCCTGCAGAGTAGTAGCAGATATTTCAAATAGTGCAAAAGACATTATTGAGAGAGAAGTGTCTGCATTCTATCGAAGTCCTGATAACAGCCTTTACATGCTTCCAGCAACCCCTCAGGTTTGTATCTGCAAGGGTAAATTTGCTGCCTGGTTAATTAGGTAGTCTTTGTAAGGTAAAGACTACTCTTTGCCTAAATGGCTTATGTTCACTACTACACAGGGATGTTCACTCTCCTTTTCCAAAACTTGAATATTTCGATTGGTTTCTCATTGCCTGAGTATCTATAACTTTCATTCTGACATTGGAATGTTGAAGATTAGTGCTGCAGTTAGAAAAGGATTTTAAATGAGTCATTATGGTTCCGGATCAATCGTATGTATATTTGGATACAAAAAATATCCTGTGGTGGCATGGATGGCCAGAAACCATCTTAAGGATTTAGTGTTTGAGTTGTCTATAATAAGTAGTACATCTAAGAAAATTAGTGTATCCCAAAATTAAGTGAGAAAATCTTCGGTCATTCTTATTTGCTTTCACCCCCCCATCAAGAATACAAAAGCCTGACGGAGAGTTCTTGTGGTAAACCACCACTTTCCTATTCTTATTTTTGAAATTTACAGGCCCTACTAGAGTCCATCGGTTCAAATGGATCTACTGGACCTGAAGCTGTTGCTATTGCAGAAAAGCATGCTGCTGTGTTGACGGCAAAAGCGGGTGCAAGAGATCCATCAGCAATACCATCCATATGTCGTGTTTCAGCTGCCCTTCTATATCCTGCAGGTAAGCTACCAGTTAGGAGGGACATGCCTGAATTATGAATCTGAATACTCATTTATAAAAGCTGCTACTGAAGGAATTCTTGATTATTGAGATATACTGATGTGATTAGCAATACAAATCTATAAAGCTTAGGGATCATGATATTATATTTTTCATCACTTTTCTGTCAGAGATCTATAACATTTCTTTGTTGCTTATAACTCTTTTTAAAATGAAGCTTGCTTGCCATTTGCTATGGTGCTTCATATTCAGCTCTTCCAAGTGACATTAGCTGGCCTCATTGAAAGTGTCTTGTTTCTTTGACAGGTTTGGAGGGTTCTGATGCTGGTTTAGCGTCAGTTTTGGAATCACTGGAATTTTGTTTGAAACTTCGTGGTTCTGAGGCTAGTGTCTTGGAGGACTTGGCAAAGGCAATAAATTTGGTTCACATACGGCAGGATCTTGTTGAAAGTGGTCATGCATTATTGAGCCATGCATATCGAGCTCAACAAGAATATGATAGGTAAACTTGCTTGGGTCCCTTTCTTATCTACTGATCATGTATTGGCCCTTAGAGTTTTCAAGGAGTATTTTCTCTCAATATTTTGATGCCTCCTCTCCACCCTCTCTCATTCCCTCCTGTAATAGAGTCCAACGAAATAACCCGGTCATTGACATTGACTCCTTTTAGAAAGAACCTTAATTGATACGAAATTTCTAGGTTTTGGATCAGTTTTAATACCTTACTAAGATTGATATCTGTTTATGCATTGGATATGCAAGTCTTTCCCTACTGTATCTATGTTTCAGCTGTTTAAGCCTTTTCTATCCTTTATTTTTTCATTAGAAGAGAAAAGTGTCTTTTCATTAGAAAGGCATGTTTTTGTATACCTAACTGGCTTGCCTTCTTGGGATTTACATTCATTATGTAAATATTGAAATGCGTTCCTTGTGCCCTCCATGCTCTTGCTACCAACCCTATTGCCAATCACCAGACACCAGAGTGATATAGAGTTAATGTAGTTTTATGTTTTGCTCATTCTTCTGCTTGCTGCTACAGTTTAAACACAGCATATGTATATTTTGGTTTGAATGTGAGTTCTTTATTTCATGTCAATTATGCCTTGCAGGACAACAAATTACTGTTTAAACTTGGCTGCTGACCAGGAGAAAACTATAGTAGAGAAATGGTTGCCAGAACTTAAGACTTCATTTTTGAGCGCTCAAAAGTGCTTGGAAGATTGCAAATATGTCCGGGGATGGGTAAGTAACCAGCAGAAGCTATATTTCCTGTAAATGTATTCCATATTTTACTTGCATGGAGCCATGGATTGTATTGTTTAAAGCATCTATTCAAAGTTTGATCACTTAGTGTGTGATGTTTACAATTTACATCAATTAGTTAAACAAACAATATGCATGAGTTGAGTTCGTGTGTGTGTGTCTTGCATCTATACATCTTGCTAGTTTGTTTCTTTCTTCAGTATGAGTCATGTTATTTTATGTAACCCTTAATCTTAGATGTATCGTTTGCTCTTTTCCCATCTAGTTAATACAGCAAGTTTTTTCTATATTACTCTCTTTGCCCTCTCACCTCATCTATTTATTTATTTATTTTCAAACGTTTGAAATGTGACACTTTTGCAGCTTGATGAGTGGTGGGAACAACCAGCATCAACGGTTGTTGATTGGGTCACAGTTGATGGGTTGAACGTTTCTGCTTGGCACAATCATGTGAAGCAGCTTCTCACATTTTATGACAAGGAGCTCCGGTAGATACCCTTGCGATAGTCTATTATAGACAAATGTGCTTGGACTATTTAACAATAACATTTCATGTGATTGTTTTATCTCCCACTTTTCTGTACCATAACCACGGAAAGCTGCTGTCCATCAGCAGCAGAATGCAATTGATAAGCTCATTATGATGCAAATGAAAGCACATTTGTAGGAGATGTTAACACCATCTCTTGGATTCCTGAAGAGTTTGGTATGGAGCCAGACTTCTCTTCTTCTCCTAAGTATATAGAATGTTTTTGGATAGAGGATACATGTACTGTAGCATAGTTCTTTTCTAACTCTCATGTTGGGGTATGACTAAAGGCAGTGTGACAAAAACTGTTGTTGATTGCATTTGTAGCTTGTGGCACTTGATTCTTTTGAGTTATTGGGCAGATTTAACCTACTTAAACATTTTGTTGGTTTCTTTTCTTAATATATGTACTCTATAAGTAGATAGATAAATATTGAATAACTCAAGGAATGAAATCAGAGGAATAATATGTACTCTATAAGTAGATAGATAAATATTGAATAAAAAAATTAGTATAATGAGAATTTGCGAATTTCTAATTCCCTGTGACTTTTCAATTTTCTCCTTTATCTCCAATGATTAGTAAAGGATTTGATTATAAACAATTTAGCGATAGTTTCAGAGTTTTCAACAAAAATAAAAATATAATTTCAAAGGGGTACGGGGAGACAATAGCCATGAAAAGTCCGGAAAGGACAAAAAGTTGAAAAGGGATGGATTTGTCCAATTTGGAAGCTCTCTTGCAGTTTCTCATCACGGGTTGTGAAGGATATGTCCCCTACTCTTGGCTCACGGACGAGCTTAAATTGCCATAGTCTTGAGTAGGTGTCATCACATTACTAGAAATTTCATTCCAACTTGTCCAAAACTTATAGTGACGTTTAATCCGAGACAATAATAATTTCCATTTAATCTAAAATAACATCTTTTCTATCAGCAAAAATTACAAGTGTGAACAAACAAAAAGTAGAGTGTAAGTGGGTTGAAATTAACTATCAGAAACATCCATGCATGAAAATGATGCAAAAGGCCGTACCCGAGACAATTAATTGAGGAAGAACGATACTATACTACATAATATCACTTATGTGACATAAATTTAATTAATAACAATAAACTTATACACCTCATTGATTTTTGTGACTCGGTATTGTAATATAAAATTACTATTAATTTAACATGGGAATTTTGCCAAGTTCTAGGAATATTTACCCTATTTTTGGTTTCTTCCTTGCTTGAATAATTGAGCCTTTGGAAAACTTATTATATACCTTTTATTTTATTTTCTGCTAGATTCAAGACGTAACCATAAGTCCTTAACTAATATTTTCAAAATGTATTGAATGTTGCTAAAAAAAGTATACTATTAACAAAATTTTCCATTCTTCACAGCTTCAGCTTTATAAAACAAATTAATAGTTAATTTTGATCCTCACGACTTGCTCATGATAATCTCTCATGCTTTTCATGAGTTTCTCTAAAATTGTATGCTCCATTAATATCTATCATATTCATATAGAGGTGGTGTAGCTAGCTTTCACCAATATTGCGTTAATTCATAATCATGTTTTTAAGCAATTAGGAGTGAGTATATGAATGTATGGACTATATTATACCATTGATTCTCCGTTACCATTCTTTGAAATATACAACTTAGATATAGTAACTAGAAAACGCAAAATACATAACTAAACTTATCAAAAAAATCTTACATATATAATATGATGTATGTTCTTGTTAATATCAATTATTGATCTCGACCACACTTTTTACATCCTTTCTATTTTTATAAGAATGAAAGACCAAAATGACTCCATTCCATATTGTACATACGGTTCTCTCCTTTACATCATATTTTTTTCTTTCTTTTGTTTAATCTCATCCCTTGGATTAGAGTTGGGATATTGTTTAAAAAGGAAAGAAAGAAAAAAATACAGAAGTAATACGAACAAAAAAAGATTCCAATCTGTTTTAAGTGAGAGCCTCAAGTTTCAACCAAATGTATTCTCGTGAACCAACAGAGACCCAACTATACTCATTCGTATTTTTAAACAAACTCAATAAATGTTAGTACAACAAAAAAAACTACCAAAACACTCAAGAGACTTTTATTATTATTATTTTTATTTTATATTTTAAAAAATTACCTTTCTTTTGAACTGTTTGGTGGCAGGAAATAAACAGAGACATTTACTGCTTATAGTTTGCAGTTCACTGGTTTTTTGCATGAATGTCATAAAGAACCTTAGTGGGTCATGCTCTAAAATTCTATTAATTTTATCCTTATGCTTCGGGACAAGCATAAGAAAACGAAGGATATCTCTAATTCAATATAGATTACATCAGTTAAAAACCACCTTTGCAATTGTTATAAAAGCAAGGCTTGTCTTCTCATTCTAGTTCAAAGTTAAGAGATCAATTTCTCTTAAATGATTGAATGGTCTAAAATGTCTAGGTTTATATTAATTTTATATCTCATTCTCCTGCTTAATTGCCTTTCAGAGGCTAGCCATGAGAATAAGCTTTCATCTGCAGTTGTTGTTGGTAGAGTTTATTGTGATACTTGTTTCCAAGCGGACTTCTCAAAGGCCAGTCACTTCATTTCAGGTTCACTTTCAATTCTAAACAACTTAAATGAGTCACTACCAGTCCTGTTTCTTACAGTTAGTTCTGTTTTTAATTCATGGATAGCTTCAATATGGTTTCATACAAATTAGGGTCTATAAGTGCTTTCAACACTCAGAAAGCACATTTTGTTCTTTTTAATAGAAGCACAAATAATTTGTTTTCTTCTTCTTTCTTTGTTTTTTTTCTTCCTGAAAGCCATTTATTTGGAAACCTTTCGACATAAGCACAAACACAAACACACACCCAATTGAGTTCTTGGGCATTTTAATCTCTTTTTTAAAAAAAAAAAACATAACTGTTTCATACACGGTTAGGTTCAGTTTCAAATTTAGCAACTGATTATTATTTTGTGATTTATGTGTATATGCAGGTGCAAAAGTTGCAGTAGAATGCAAAGAAGGGAAAACAAAACCGAGTTTCCGAAAGGAAGTGAAAACAGACAAGGAAGGAGAATTCAAAGTTCATTTGCCTTTCTCTGTGAGCAAACATGTGAAGACAATTGAAGGGTGTTCTGTGAAATTGATCAAAAGTAGTGAGCCATATTGTGCTGTGGCCTCATCAGCTACTTCATCTTCACTCCATCTCAAGTCAAGAAAACAAGGAATGCACATATTCTCAGCTGGGTTTTTCACATTCAAGCCTCTAAAGCAACCAAATCTATGTAATGAAAAACCAAGCATTAAGAATTCAAAGGATCTTAACACAAATATTAATCCTGAAAAGAAAGTTGGATTTAGACCAAACACATCACCAATGGTAACTGAACAAGACTTTATCTTACCACCAAACCCATTTCAACCACCTTCAATTATTCCTCCAAATCCATTGCAACCAACTCCAGTACTTCCAAACCCATTTCAACCAAACCCAGCTCCTTTGATTCCAAACCCATTGCAGCCACCACCAGCACCATTCTTTAACTTGCCACCTATTCCTGGTTTAACTCCACCAGCATCCCCGCCACCATATTTCCCAATTCCAATCCCTCCAATCCCTCCAATCCCTCCATTTCCATCATTTCCATTCCCACCTTTAAACCCCGGAAACCCACCTGCTTTATCCTCCAAGAAAACAACTCCTTGATTTAAAACAGAACATATATGTATTATTTTATATATATATCACGTATAATTTTCTTAAATAATTTTAGTTCCTTTTTGGTGGCTGAGTTCTTATGTAAATTGTTACAATATGTTGCACAATAAATTGTCTTAAAAACATTGAAGTTCGTGGAGTATGTGGTAGAGTATGTAATAAAGATATTATTCTAGCTTAGAAGCTCCTATTTCTCTGTTAATAAACATTAAGTACTTGTTTTTGTCATGAGTTGCTTTCATTAAATTTCTTAAAAATTTCACTCTCATTTTCTTTTACAACACCCAATTTACTCTTTCAATCGAAATATTCATATCAATCTGAGATATTAGTTTTCTTTCTTGGTGGAAACTCAATTTTTAGTACCAATTTGAGGAACAACGGTTTTTCTAATTAAATTAATCAGACAAAAGCAGGACACAAATTCCAAGAATTTACCTTATTCACGTAATCTTTTTTTAAAACCTTTTATAAACGAAACAAATTCAGGAACATAATTACTGTAATGATTGCAGGTAAAAATTGAATCTACTCCACGATCAAAAATCAAGCTGTTCAATTTGAGCCTGTAAAATCAAGTTATAGGAAAAATACTTTAACTTATTATTTTTATTATTAAAAAAAATCAGATATATTATTTTATTTAAAATATTGTTTAATTAAATACTATTAAAATTAAATTATTATTATTTAGATCTGTTTAATGTTAAATGCGGTTAATTTAAATTCGTTTAATATTATTGAAATTTTATTTTTATTGCTATAATTTTTATAAGCTCTAAGTATGTTATTTTTTTATAATTTTCCAATCAAGTTTTACACAAAAGGCTTCAATTTTGTTATACTAAGTTTGATCGCTTCTGGGTCAAAAGGAAAAGTTTGGAAGAGCTTCTACACTTATTGATATCAACAAGTCTTACTGATATAAATCTATTTTCTTCATAGACTATAAGAATTTCTTTGGACCTACTTTTCTTAAAAGTGATTTCAAGAAATGTGAGTTAAAAGGAAGCGGTTTAAGGAAAATTGAGTTAAAAAGTAGTTTTGTTAAAATTAATTTTAAGATAAGTATTTATATCTTAAATAAAATTCTTAGAAGTTACTTTGAATGACATTTTAATTCTCTTATTTAATTAGTAATTATGCTAAAAACATTAGTGCCTGTTTGACCGATTGACTTCAAAACTTTTTCTATACTTAAAATCATAAACTTTGTTTTAAAAATAATAATATGTTTGGCCATTATTTTAAGTTATTATTTTCTAAAACAATAAAAAACAAAAACTGAATATAGCTTGAAGATATGTTTTCATTGTTTTTAAGAAAATTGAAAACATGCAAAACATTAGTTGATTTTTTTCTTTGATAGTTTGGTTTAAAGTTTTCTTTGCCTTTGCAGTTTTTTTTTTTTACTTTTTAATAATATTCGCATAGTTGTAATTATTATAATCACACAAATTTTTAGTTTTTCTTTCTTTTTTTAATAATACTCACCAAGTTATAACTATTATAATCACTGAATTATGTTATACTTATCATATTAATTAATTAAATGAACATATTATCACAAAACAACAATATAATCATTTTTTTTCTTTTTAAAAATAATTTTTTAAAATAATGACCAAACACCTCATTATTTTTAAAAACTACAGCAAATTGTTTTTAAATTATGATTTGAAACAACTTTTGAGTTAAACGGGCAAACAAACCCTAACATTTCTCACAATTTTGGAAACATTTTTCTTGGAGATTGTAAAACACCAAATGCTTTGTACCATTTTCTCAAAATAAAAACAATGCTTTGTACCATTATAAATCACTTAAAGAAGTGGGCTAAATTGTTAAAATATGGAAAAAAGAAAGAAAGGAACAAAAATGACTAGAAGAGTGGTTTTTTTTTTTTTTTTTGCTTTCATCGGTTTTATAGTTAAAATGGTGGAAAGTAAATCAATTGAAGAGACTTTACACTCGTATGAATTGGATAAGTCTAACGGGTGGATAGAATCGATTTAAGTTTTCCGTTTGTACACAGAGGTCAAAAAATAAAAGGTGAGAAAGGAGCCTGAAACTGAAAACTTCCCAAAATAATTATAACAAAAAACCAGAGGCCAGAGCACAAGAGAAAATTTTCATCTATGCCTCTATGGTACTATACTTACTATGATCCTTTAATTGTTTTGAACGGTAAAATAGACTAGAATGAGCGTACAAAAAAAAGTGTAGTTTCAGCAGTTCATAGCATCATAATCGTCCAACTTGTCATTGTACTCGAGCACCTTTCTCTTAATCTTTGATGAGTCCACCCATGTAATGAAGTCTTCCATATTCCTTGTCACAAGAAATGCTGGGTCAGTTACTGTTTCTGGCCCTACACGTATATGTCCCTGCTCAATATATGTTACAGCTTCTTTTAAGTGCTCAGCAAACTTCAACCGCACCAGAACAGTTGCAAGCCTTCGTCTGCAGGGCAGGAAAAATAAGAAAATATGAACATGTCATCTCGAAGAAAATCATAATGTGCCTCTCTAGAAATCGAGTAAAATACATAATAACAGAACATTAACCATTTCGTCCTATTTTTAACATTATTCTATTGTGCCACATCCTTTCTTTCATTAAAAGGTAAAAAATGCAACTTGTAATTTCTATCTTCAAGTAAAGAAGGGGCCATTCGGCGAAGGAATTACCTACACAAGGAAGAAACTGTTAAGCGTTCACACAAAACCAAGCTTTGCTGGGATGGTATCACTCCAATGTTGTACCTGTCACAAATAAAAGATTTCATTAATGTTCAAACAAGTACGCTTAAAAGTACATGAGAGAAAACAATCATAAACAACTTTCTAAACCATGTGCAATCTAAAATGATAACATAACGAGCCTCATGTCTTAAAGAAAAAACAATATAAAATCTAACACATAACCTTGTAAAACAAACAAAAGAGATTCATTTGACACATTAAAATATACAAAACAACCAAAAAGAATCATTACTACTTGTTAGTACCAATACACTGCCAAGGGAACTCTGCCACATTTTCAATCAGCTAGCAACAACCTAGCTGCTCGATATCACCTTTCACAAAGTTTGACTGATAATATATATGAAATACAAGTTCCAAACTCGACACTAGCTTCAATATGACTAGCTTCAATATGAACGTATTAAGGTGTACTTGGATGTGCTCCTCTTAGAAGTGATTTCAATTGAAATAGTTTGGTCAAAAGTGGTTTCAAGAGAAGGATTTAGGTGTTTGTTATAAAATTATTAAAAATGGTTTTAAGAGATATTTAGTAATTTTATTAAGACTCAAAAGTAAGTATTACTTCTCTTAAAAGTGTAAAAATGCTTTTAAAATTTTTTAAAGCACTTCACTTATTGTTTGGCAAACACCATTATAAGTGTTTTGGTCCATTGAAAACTTTTTCATCGTAAAAGAGAAGCAGTTTCAAACAGAACTTCAATTTAATCATAGAGGAGACAAGTACATTGGAGGCTCAACTTATTCCTTTCATGTTTACTCCGTGTAAATGACATTAGCACAAAGGAACAACAGTATTGACAAATACATAGAACAAGATTCCAAAGTTTTAAAATGTGATATATTTAGATGCATTACTCAATCCTGACTGTTGCTAATCTAAATCAGACAATACCCAAAGAGGCTTTGCTCAGTACTTCAGAAAAAAGCAAATTTACAGTCCAAGTAATAAATTGCCAAGAGCAGATACTGAAGCCAGCAATACAATTCATTACAACTTGTTTAGTCCCTTTCAAATTGAGGTTTATCCATACAATCCAACGTTTGTGGTACTTATGAGGCCTATAAAAGAAGTTGGACACTAAATTAGCATCTTTCTTCAGCAATGTGGTATGAGACACTCTTGTCTTTATCTCTAACATACGTTTCATATCATAATTCATTGAACATCAGAACCTTTTTACCATTTCGCGCCAACTACAGCTTAACCTCATTTTAATGACACATGATACCAAGGAGTCCCTTGTGAAAATTTACATATTCCCAACAGAATAGATTTCAACTAAATACCTTTTCTAAGAAATAATCGATGTTCAGAAACAAAATATGTATACTTGAATAACATTAAGATCCACAGAAAATCACAGATGGAAGCTTAATCATTCAAAACTGAAGCAAAGAAAATTTGAACTCACAGCTTTTCCAACAGCATATCAGTCATCTCAATTCGATACGGGTCTTTTGGATCTAGTCTCATCAATATGTTCACTAGCTTCTGTACCATCCGGCACAAACCAGAATATCTGTTGCCAACACAATTTCAATTATAAAAATGAAACAAAAAAAGTAAGCTGATTTAGAGATTTCAAAGCGAGACAAAACTGAATCAACTAAAATAATATTTTTTAAAAGCCCAACAGAAAAGCTACTTCTTATAATCGTCACGGCCGGTAACATGGTAGCGTTGCATAACTTGAGTTTCTCTGTGACCTCTTTCTCTTTTCCAATCCAAGAAGTTTACCTTCTTCAAAAGCTTCTTTTCATGGAACTTGAGCTTCCTCATGGTTATTCTTAACAAAGCCCAATTAGACAATTACAAAATTAGCTCAAACTCAAAAAAATTAAACACAAACTAATCATTTCCGTGCCGTTCATTTATTATATACAACTAGCTCTATAAGATTTCAGTAATCACCATTAAACTTTAGTATCATTTCAAATAAAAATTGTCACCAACAAGTCGTGTACATGTTGCAGATGAATCATACCAAAAAAATTGGGTGAAAAATCACACCAGATGTTGAATGTCAGTAAGGCTGAGAGAAAATCAAGAAAAAGGGGTATGAGACACAGTTAGGGATTCTTCATAAGAAGTTCAACAAAGTAAGAGTTAAAAGATCACATCTACTTGGTCAGTCTATTTGCATTTAACAGTCAACAAAATAATTACCATTTCATAATCAATCTTAATTCCTAATCTTAAACCGTAAAACTAACAAAGCAACAAACTTCGTTTACCATTGTTCATAGTCATGTCTATAAATAAAGCACAAAAAAAAAATCTTCTAATTTAGCAGAAACGCCACCTAAATAACTAAGATAACATAATCGAAAGCTTAGAACGGTATTGGGTTAAATATTTATGTGACTCACAAGAGACAACACCAAAGCTATAACAATTTAGCTCAGAAACATCAAAAGAGCATAGAGCAAACCAAACTGCTTTCTTATAACATATACATATGAATGGATGACGATGAAAAGAGAAAGAGATGAAAGTGGAATGATCAAAATTACCTGGCGAGCAGAAAAAATATGAGTAAGATTAGCTGATGACCCAACTTTGTTTGCAAAGTTGAAAGAGCAAATTCGTAAGTCGGGACAATGAGATTGCCGACGGCTGCAACAGAATCCTTGGAGAACGTGAGAGAGCAGATGAAGCTAGGGTTTATCGAATTAAGCCATGTATTATTATTATTATTATTTAGCACAAGTAAATTTATTATTATCATAATTATTTTTTATAAATAAGACATTAAAATAGAGTCAATTACAAAAATAAGTTATACAATTAAAAAAATTATTGTAATAATAATTAAAAAAATTGTTATATTATTATTATTATTATTATTTACTGAATCAACGATGTGTGCTATTCATATTTGTTAATATAAATAATTTCTACCATAACATATATTGAACTAATTATTAAAAGTTTTGATTTACGTTTTTAATATAATATGAAAATTATATATTGAGATAAAAAAAAACGCCAATATCCTTTTCTATACATCTGGACTTCAGCTCATTCAAGTGAGATTGGAACCCAAGTATTGAACTAAATAGGCTTTATGTGGTAAAATGAAAAAGTGATACCACTTATAAATATGGTACTAAGTAATATCTTGTCCTTTGTATTCTTCAATCATTTAACAAATACAATTTTGATAACTTTTAGTATCATAATTTCAAAAGAATACAATTTTGATACTCCTTATAGGTTCTTCAATTAGTATTCACGTCTTAAATGAAAAGATCACAAATGACTTTAATTAAGACAAAGATTGATTTACTATATCATGATCATGTCATATGCTTATACACCTTTGAAATATATAGGTAATTCTATCTCTTGGTAACATCATTACTAATCATTATAAACACATTTGCCCTTCTTCTATCCATAAGTTCCAACTGAGGAAATTCGTGTGCAAGAACCCACACAATTTCATAAAAGACATTCTAGAACACTTGAGAAGGTTGATCAAACATCTCGTGATGCTACCTTGGGTCATACTCAAGCAATTACGAGTCAACCAAAATGGAATGATAAATACTTCTATGTGGGTAGCATCATATGAGGTGGAGGACCAATATCCCTAATATGCGTCACATGGAATCACAATTTTGACACAATTATGATATAAGGATAAGAGATGTTAGCTCATCTTGAACATGATTGCAAGAAAAAAGTACACCATATCGAGCTACAAATCTCATTATATATGACCTAAACGAAGATTCTCATTGTACCTTATTTCAAGGCCTAATAATTTTAAAGAACTACCTTGCTAAATCTTGAGGTTGGTATATAAACATTATGTCTTTTACTTACCTCAATTCTCATCATAATATTTTATTTTTATTTTACAGGTATGAATTTCTCCAACATTGGCATTAACGATTTCGTAGCAAGTTTGAGGGTTGATGAGCTGATATCCATAGACTCCCTCGATCAACTTGAAAAAGCTCTTTACTAAATAAGGACTTCAATGTATCAAAAATGCACCCCGTCTAGCACGACCTCCTTCCTAGAAAAGAGGTTCATGAGGAACCAACACCTCATGAAGAACCATCCATGGTGTCCATGAAAAGGAAGTTGGACTCCTCTCCCGTAAAGTAGATACTTCCCTCATTCTAGTACTAAATCTAGATACACGTCGAATGGATGATGTGCGTTTAAAAAGCATTTACGGGGAAAGCACCTCAGTGACAATTTTTGAAGTGGAGTCTTTTGTAAGCCAAAGGTACTCTTGGATATTTATCACCACTTTAGGGGTGAGTTAGATCAAGCTCGCAAACAAGTAGCCATTAGAAGCACAAACTAACACATGGGAAGATGGCCTCTATTAGCGCGTTAAAGGTACTTTCTATATTTGCACTTGGATTTATTTATGTTGAATTTTTATAACCATATTTCTTCTTTGTAGGTCATGTCCCAAATAAGAAAGGGTGAAATTGCCAACATAGCTTATCACGCCTATGCTCATAAATCCAATTTCAAGGTGTCATCGAAGAAAAAGACAATGTGTTAGAGGAAACGAAGGAGTACCTTAGAACTTAGGAGGCCAAGATTCTAGATTTGGGAAGCGATCTTGTTAATCATACCCAAAAATTGAAGGTTGCCTCCAACTTTGCCTTGGAGAGGAGTGCTTTGGAAAAAAGAGTTCAAAGAATTGGCTAAGGTAGCAGAGGAAAGGGCTAGGCTTATCGAGGAATGTGCAAAATTTGCCTAAGAAGCAATAAGGTTTATTAAGAATGAGGTTTCTTTGCTAATAGAATAGGAGACCTCGCTTAATGACTTAGTGTCCGAGCTAAAGAAAGATTGTAATCGGGGATATTGTGAGGGGGTATTACAGATGATGACTAACTTGCAAGCTCAAGCAGTGAAATCTAACTCTATTAGCACTTCCACGGGTATGTATGATGAGTGCTCAAAAAGTACTAAAATTACCATGATTTATTCACTTTAATTGATTAAAAAGATATATATATTTATATGATTTTATCATATTTTTATATAAATTTGTCTTTTCGGAATCACGAGTATTTTTATTATTTTTCAAGTATTTTTGCTTAAAAAAACAACTTAAAGACTTAGAAAAATAGTGGAGTCAATACATCACAAATATACTCATAAATAAATAAGAAAAAGTCAATAAAAGATGGAAAAATTGGACAAAATGGGCCCAAAATGTCAAAATGTGCACATCACCTGCACATGCCCAACCGCGCCGAGAAACACACGTGCAATGCCCAAACCACGTTGAGGAATGCGCACACAATGCCCAAACCACGCCGAAGTCACGCACGCTCGCGCCAATCTACGCTTAGTCTGTGCGCGCCACCGCACCCCACACTACCATGACATCAACAATGACGTCATTCACTACTCTGCGTTTCCTCCATTTTTAATAATTTTTTCACACACTTTTTCTTCCTCTCCTCACCTATAAATACACTCATTCTCTTTACTTCATAAAGATCTTCTTCTCTCTTTCTTTCTTTATCTCAATTTCTTAGTTTTTAGGTTTTTTTAGTTTTAGAGTTCTTCTCTTTTTGAGAAGTACTAATTATGTTTTTGTAATTTATTTATTTTTTTATTCAATAAATGGAAATGCAAATTCTGTTTGGAGGTTTTCCAACAACAGAAATAACATCAAAGTACTGTAAGAATTTTATTTTTTTTGCAGTTATTTTTTATGCTTTATACTTATATGTTATATTTAATTTATCTATGATTAAATTTAACTTTGCTGACTGTTTGTAAACATGATATAATAATAACGTTGTTATGCTTGCGAAATATTAAATAGGTAAAAATCTCTAAAATGAATTGATTTTGTTTTTATTCAAGATTTTATATTAAGAATGTTTGAGAAAAATATATTATTTTTATTACAAACTTAAATCTGAAAATTAGATTTTAAAGTTTAGTTATCTGGTCTTATTTAAAGTAGTGCTCTTTTATTTGTTGGTACAATTATTCGGTAGTTAGAGTGAAGCTCTATTTCAAAAGTTTTTATAAGATTATTATTTGAAAATGTATTGACAACATATTTTCAGTAGTAGTTTTAAAACTTGAAAGTTAGTACCCTAGATAATTAAATTCTTAGGTTTAATTTAGACACTTTGAATAAAGTTTAAACTATCTAACCCTACCAAATGTGACATTTAAATGGTTCATTTTCAATCTTTTAGAAAAAAGAGAAATTAATTTCATTAACCAAATTAGTTATCAAACTTACCAATAAGTGTTAATTGATTTGTTTAGTTAACAAAAAATATCTAAATACACCAAAGGTGATATTCATATAAAAAAGAGAGAATCAATAAATATTAATTTATATCTTTAATAACCTAAATAATATAAGCAAACATAATTAACTTAATTATTATATCTATAAATACTTCACTATTATAAAAGATAAAATTTGTATAAATTTTTATTGAATTTGTATATATGTTTATTTTTATGTTATTAGGTTAAAAACATAAAACCCCAAATATCGTAACAGAATGTTTAAGATTTAATTTCGTTTTTAAAAGTTTGAATAATAAATTAAAAACCATATATATTCCTTCCTTAGATCGACCTTGGGAGTATACTTATCATTTTCTATGAAATGATTCGTGTACTTGTAAGAGTTTTATAAATATAAAACCAAAGTATTGGCAGAATCAACGATGTCGATTTTGCTCATCAATGTACAAGGTCTATAAACTTCTTAGGCAATCCCCTTAATAACACTGCAAGTTTCTCTGCCTACCACTAGCCAGATCATGGGATCATGGAATCTACCCCGAGAAAGACAATATACCCCCAACAGATGCCCAAGATAAAGCTACGTAGTTTTATCTTTTTTGTATATAGTAACTTGTATTGTGTATTTCTTTTTTCTCTCTCTCTTATTTTTGCATCGAATGTTTAAACTTTTGGAAATGTATTTATTGTCATTTGGTTATCATACATTGTAATTTGTTTTATGAATCCTTGAGAGAATTCTCGCTCTTTCATTTGAATTTTCTGATTGCATTAAGTTTTTTACTCCATTTTTTTGTTTTTTTCATCTATCTAAGAAATCGAGTCCAAGTACCTCAATGTCATGGAATTTACAAATATTGACCTTGGAGACCTCATATCAAATGTTATCGTGGACATTACAAAAATGGTTGATGCACTCATGCCTTTTGTTAAACAAGGTGATTCACATTCCCATACCCGATGTGGAATACATACCTCAAATGTGAATAACAAAGTTGATTTGAAGCTAGTTGTGATACCTATTGTGGTCAGTCCTTTACTATTTGAACCAAGTTGTGATACCCGTTGTGGTCAATCTATTACTAAGTGATATGGATACAAACTTTGTAAGGGATACCGGGGAACACCTCGCACAACATGTCCATGAGGTAACATCTATACCTATTCATAACAGGATGAGACCTGGTGTTATCAAATTTCCTAGTGAAAGCCCACCTCGAGTTTCCTAGAAGAAATCCAAATGATGCTCAACCAAGACCCCGATTACTCCTATAATAGACAAGGGTGATGTACCTTGTGTGATATGTCATGACAAGCATCTTCCCACTTTGTCCGAGAATAACACTTTTGGTAATAAGGTGGCCTAAGATGATTTATACCACCATTTTGGCCTAGAAGATCATTCAGTTATCTCTCGAGTAAGAAAAGATAAGGGTTCACTTTGGCACATGGTTGAGCGACATTTGCTCGATGTAAGTATTATTAATGATTTGCTCTCTTTCTTACTCGAATCTTAAATCCTATTTTCTTTGCATTCAATATCTATTATGCATGATTTTTAATGGTCTACTCATCAACTATACGAAATAGGATGTCGTGTCGAGAAAAATCTCGAGACAAAACATGCCACCTATACAGAGGCATCTCAAGAATTCCAAATTCTTCATGATGAGGTTCATACCATCGCTAAAGGACGAGGAATAATTTTTCATAAAAATCACAACTTGACTATTGAATAAGATGAATTACGCCACAAGGTTAACACTTTGAGGTATAAGCTTAGACATTTTATCCTACACTAAGAGATTGACCATTGGAAAAGAATTTTTTTGAGACATAGAGGTCTTCAAGTGCTACTAAGAGAGACGAGTGATCTATTAGATGTATTTGTATTAGAGATGTTATCTTTTAGTAGAATAAGATGTTTCCTTTCTATTAGTGTTTCCAATCTATTTTTCTTTATTTTCAGAGGAGTCTGCTATTATGAACTCAAGACTCTGACTTGGGATGGGAAATATATCTCTTATACTTGCATCTCAAGTGGGAATAATCATTTGACATCCTGACTCCATACATAGGGTTTATCATTTTATTTAATTAGGGAGACAAGAGACATAGATAAGTCAACAATTAAATTCCTATCTTATTATATTCAAATCAAATAAGAGGTTCACATTTCATGGGCTATATGCTTTTTATACCTACATTCCAAATGGGGGGATCGCTTAGACTTTTCATAAACTACATTAACAGAACATGGGGTATTTTTGGCAAGCTCTACCAACAAACTTGTGTCCTTTTTTATTCCCTTTGTAAAGGCCTCAATAGCTATTGAGTCAGGGCACTGTGATATCTCTATTTTTTTCTATTTTAAACCTCATCATATAACTCTCTATCGCTTCCTCATTTTCTTACACGGTGGAGAATAAGTGATATGACTCCTTCTGTGAGTAGGTTTATTTCAAACGTAGTTGGTGATGAAAATTTTAACCAATTCATTGAAATTGTTGATGCTCATCGGAAGTAGCTCTATGAATCATTTATATGCTATGTCTTAAAAAATGGAGGCAAATATCTTGCTGAACATAACATTTCTCTTCTCTTTAGTCACACATATTGGCGCCATTGTCATTTTGATGTGTATGATATGAGCCATATGATCTTTCATCCCTTTGTAAGCTAGGTATCTTAGAGTGGAGAACTTAGGAGGTAAGACTATTAATTCTATGTCATATGAGAAAGGTGATATTGACAATCACACATAACTTGAATATAATTTTGAGGGCATCTCGTACCCTCATTTTTTAATTGATCAACCATTTTATCTTCCATTTTTTTCATTTTCTTCAACCTTTCATCATATTTACTATCGGGATGAATTTCTTGTATCTTGTTTGGTCATGTAGCTCGGATTTGTGGAAGGTAGTTTAATTAGGGTAGTAGGGTTCATAAAAGGGTTCTTAAGATGGACTTACGAGTGTGTTTTTGTCTGTATGTAAGTCTAGGTTGATTTTGATGCTTCTTGGTTCATAAGATGTTTGTTAATCCTTTTGAGGGTATGATGACTTAGGGGGAGGTGTAGGTGTTCTAGTTTGGAAATAGCTTCTGACTTATTCTAAATAACTTTCTTTTAGTAAACATGTGTGTAGTTCCTTATTATCATTATGTGATTTAACGAAAGCCTATTGTAAATCTGCAACTTATTATTTAACCTTTTTGTCTTTGTATCTCTCTCTAAGGACACATCTTTTGAACTACAACCTATAGAATTGGTAGGGCAAGGCATTGTCCTTGTAACCTAAGTACCTTATTTTCTTGAATTGATGGCTGAGATGGGCTCTAATATAAAGTGTAGTAAGAAATGGGATGCATGGTCGTTAAGGTCAAACTCAAGAACTTGGTGTATATGGTTGCTTCTTTGTGATTCAGAATTGGCATGGTGATTGATCATGTTGACAGGGGTATATTTTCATATGACATAGGATGATTCTCTTGGTTTTTTAAATAAAAGGTCTCAAATTCTTAAAATGGACTAGAAAAATTTAAGGTCCCCACAATGGATGTCAATTATTTGTAGAATTGCAAGCAGTATAATATATTTAGAATTTAAGAGAGACAAGCATATCTAATAAATGGGTTACACTAGTCCATATATATAGGTTTTTTAACCTCCAAGTATCGGCATCCTAATGAAATGACCATATCTAACTTTACTTGATACAAAAACTGATTCATTGTCCCCTGATGATATCATACATATGCACCTCCAAAATACATAGGTCATTCTGTTTCTAACCGAGGTCATTCCCAATCACTATAAACACATCGGGTCGATATTACCTCGTTAGAGCTACCCTGTTGAAAAACACCATATTGGTTAGTACCCTAACGTACCTTATTGACATATGCTTCACATATTGATACCTCGTTATAGAGCACCTCGTTGGCAGGTACCTCAATATACCTCATTGTTATGCATCTCAAGGTACCCCATTAATGATCACCTCGTAAGTATGAGGTACCTCGGTCCGTAACACCCAAACATATACAAATAAATATTAATTATTAATTTTTATTAAAGAAAATTGTAAACTTTACTAAAATATATTAATGGTACTTTAATAGTTTCTTACCAAAGAAACTAAGAAACAATGTTCACAATAACCTTATTTTTTCCCTTCCACCATATCACGATGTCACCTATTATTTTATGCCAAAGCTCACATGTCTGTTTTAATCATTTACCAACACACGTAGCCTAAAAGATATTCATTATCATAAGTGTTTTTATGCTCATAATCATCATTAAAATACTATTACTCATTAATGCACAATTAGTTATTCAAAGCCTCTAAAGAGTGTCACATTCACAATTCACATCAATTAAACCATAGAACATAGTCATTTCTTTTCATTTAGCTTCTTGCATGGGAGTGATACGATATTGACTCTTTTGCTTCACTGACGTTGTTCTTAAAACTCTCATTCTCAAGGAGACATTGTAATACTCCCATTGGACAACTAACGTCTAAGTAGCTCACTTTACATGTCATGTTTATGGGTGTTGGTTGGAAGATGTTTTATTATTGTGTTTTTTCTTAAAGATCTCTTACATAATTTTTTCTTTATTCAGGACTTGTTTGATAATAATTTTAATTCATATTTTTTATTTTTTATTTTTAAAATTTTTATAAAGTCAATTTTGTAAATGAATTTCTATTTTTTTTTATTTTTTGACACTAAAAATTAATAACAAAACCATAGTCAATGATATTTAATTTACTCAAAATGATTACAGACCTAAAATTAATGAAAAAATATCAAAAATAAGTTTGAAAATAAAGTTTAAAGCATACAATATTAATAAATTAAAATTAAGAATTGATTATTAAACAAGTAAATCTAATTTTCAATTTTTATTTTTCAAAATTGAAACTAAAAATAGTTTGTCAAATAATTTTTACCTTTTTTTAAAAAGTTTAAAATTAAAACTAAGTAATTAGAAATTAAAATTTTAAATAGTTATTAAACAGGATTTTATAAAAAAAAACATTTTGTACAGAGAGATATAAATTTAAAAATAATTCAATAATTATTATTATTTGAATTACCCAAGTACTTTGGTATGTTGAAAATGCCTACGGATAGTATCCAGGTAGTGTGTTACATGTGTCACGTAGAGAAACTTCTAACCAAACAAAGCTACACTTATTCAACGAGGGAGCTATTTGATAGGTTATGATGGACTTCGGCTCTGATAAATATTTATTTAAAATAAATTTTTAATTTTATACAAATAATTTTTTCTATTTTCAAATTTTTTTTAAAGATAATTTATTAAAAAAATTATAATTAAATTTAATAAATTGAATATATTAATAACTTTATTTTAAATTAATACACTTTATTTCAATTCAATTTATGTTTTTTCACCAAAAAAGTTACAAAAAAAAATTTGGTAAGAAAATAACTAAATCGTGTAAAATACAACAATAATATGACTAAAATATATTAATTTTAAAAAGTATAACTAATATATCTAATTTATGAAAATAAAATCACCAAAATATCATAATATTCTTTATCATCTAGTAAACAATTATAACTTGTTTTTTTGAAATATTTATGATTAAAAAGTCACTATTTTCATTTTATAATAAAACTAATTTTTAATACATAATAATTTGACATATATTTATTTATTCAAATAAAACACATTTTTTTTAAATTACACCCATAAAAAAAACTTAAATTCTACAATTTCAACATGTTAAAGAATTTTAGGTGGTTAAGTTACAGCTAATTATTTTTAATTTATAAATTTTATATTCAATATTTTATAAATTAAAACATCCTAATACCATTTAAAAAAAACTTGATTACACTTATTCACTTGTTTGTTAGTAATTATTTCGTTAAATTAATCACGTGACTTTTTTTTTGTCTGGAGACGTATAAACTTAATTTCCTCACTAGTTATAAGACTTTTAATAAACCTAGCTCTATCAATAAGTAAATCTCTAATGACCCTATTAGCGAAACAAAGCACCAGCCCTACACACTTAAATCTTTTAAATTCTGTGAAATTATATTATAAGATAAAAATTTCAGTTAATTTAATGAAAGTATATTTTACGTTTATTAAATAAAACATTATAAATTTATTTTCTTTATAAAAAAGATTATATAAATCTATTTCATAAAGATAATAAAATTATGTATTTATAAAGATAATAAACTACCGTTAATCTTTTAAAATTTATATTATTTTACTTTGATTTAAGATATTAAACTTAGAATTATCATTTTTTCCATATTATATATCTTCCACAAATAATACTTGCGTGTTACATGAGATATTTGGATGTTTATGTGGACACGTACAGGTCCATGCATTGATTTTTTGCCCATCACATATGAATGCATTGATGATTATATTAAAAGTATTTGTGCCAATTGTTAAGAGTGAATATAACGAGGCTCTTTATCGTATTTAATGGGAACATGAGTTGTAGCTATCGACCAATAAATTATTTATCGATTATATAAAAATAATACACAAAATTAATGTACTAATGTCAACTTTATTATATGTCAAAACTTCGTTAATTTTCAGAATCCACGAAAGTAGAAACATGTCTTATTAAAAATTATATTAATTGATGTTTTGTTTAATAATTTAATACTTCAAAGAAAGTAATTAAATATTTTATTTTATAATTTAATGTTTAAATTTTTTAAAAAATAATAAAATATTTTAATAATAATAAAATATAATCTGAAAATATGAATAGACAAAATTTATACACCCATTTAAACTGGGAAACATTATAACATTTGTAATTGAAAAAATATATATTATTATAGTGCCGATCTAAGGTCAACTAAGTGATTTATATATACGAGTGAAATTTGTTTTCTCTTGTAGAAAAACCATTTTCTACTTCTTTATTAATTAGTACCATTAATTTAATTAAAAAAATGTAATATACATATACAGAGAACACTAGCATGTCGATGCGCACGAAATAGGATGGCTTTACATAAATTAAGAAATTATATAAATTTTAATATAAAAAGGAAAATAATTAAAAGAGATACTTTAAATTAAGTTATTTATATTATTTGATATGTAAGTATAATTTAATTATTTTGTTTAAAAAAAATTAATTTAAGATAAATTATATTATTTTAATGATTTAGATAAATTTATAAAAATACAAGATTTGACTATTAATAACATCTCTTATTTTTTGTCCTCCTATGTTATTAATTTATTATATTTATACCGTTACACATCAATGTTAAATTTAAAATAACTCAAATAGTTAATTGTTAGATTTAGAACAATTCAAATAATTAAATAATAGATTTATAACAATATAAATAATTAAATATTATATTTATATCATTACACATCAATGTTAAATTTAAAATAACTCAAATAGTTAATTGTTAGATTTAGAATAATTCAAATAATTAAATAATAGATTTATAACAATATAAATAATTAAATATTAGATTTGAAATAACTCATATAATTAAATGATATATTTAAAATAAATTGTTGTTCTAAATGTGTTATTTAACTATATGAGTTATTCAAAATCTATCAGTTAATACTCTGACATGTGATTTTATCTTTACATGTGACTAACGAAATAATATAAATAGAACTAAGTTTACTTTAATGTGTTTTACATTAAAAATTACTCTTAAAAAAACTATTAAATAGTATTTTTTAAAATTGATTATTTTTCTAAAACAATGAAATTCATTAACACACTTTTAATATTAGAAACCAAACAACACAGATAATTTAACAGGGCCTACAAAATTAATTTTTTAAAATAGTAATTGTTGATTATGACTTGAGTGCCTACCACCTCGGCATACATGTAATATATCAATAAATAATTCATAGTATAAAATGAAGGTAATTCATCAAAATATAGAATTGACCTGCAAAATGCTCATGCCACCGTGTGGGAAGAGTTAAGAAACTCTGCAAAACTTGTATTGGATAACTATATATCACACGCTTGTTCTGCCCCTTACCACTATACAGAGAATGAGGGAGGTAGATAGATAACTACACAATATAAGGAATGTCACTTTATGGTTTTCTTGTTTAATAGGGAACGTAACCTTTTTTTATTTCTAACATTGCATTAATTTGAATATATAAGCTAGCTAGCTATATGTATAAAGTGCCCTTCATCATCAATATCCAGCTCTAGCTTAATTACTTCATTGATTTGTCCTTTTAACCCTCTGGGGTTGGGAGGTCCATTTTCAATTTCTGCCTCAGCAAGAATTGAAAGCCGCCTTATCAAGTTTTGGAAGGACAGTACTAATTTAAAAGAAAGATCAATACCACCTTAATTGCCCTGTATATAATTGCTCTATGATCAAACTATGCATATCTCATCATCGTATACTGATACTAATTTTTTACATTAATGTATATAAAATATAATTATATTAATAAAGTTATTTATTTTAATTTTTTTAATTAACATGTAATTTAAAAATAATTTATTAGATAATATATTTATCTTTTATCTTATATTTTATGTTAATACTTTATTTAAAATAATGTATTACTTTTAAGAAAATATAAACAATATTATGTTATTTAAATTTGATAAATATATAGAGTTATTTTGTTATTTATTAATATACAATAAAAAAACATAAAATAGCCAATAAATAAAAAAAAACTAACAAAAAATAAAAAAAACGAAGCATATAAATGCATATTGATATTTATTTATGCATAAAAAGATAGATAAAAACTAAAAAAATAAAAAATAATCAAAATAGTATATAATAAAATTAACAATATTTATAAAAAAAATTATTTATTTTAAGAAGATGTCGGTACTTATATTTGTGTAAAAAATAGTGGAATGGTAAAGATAGTTAATAATCAATATACTATTCATTAGTTATTTTCATTTTTATTTATTTTAGAGATACTTTGATATTTATTTATCTGTATAAATAAAAAATATATTTATTTAAAAAATGATATTTATTTATGTGTATAAATAAAAAATATATTTATTTTAAGATAATTTTGATAATTATTAATAAATGATGTATTTATTTTAAAGACATTTTGATATTTATATGTGTAGAAAAAGTAGTTGAGCCTAAGAATAAGCAATGTAATGTTCACTAGTTATTACCTTTTTTATATAGTAATAATAATCATAAAAAATATTTTTATTTTAGAAATATTTTTGTATTTATTTATGTGTATAGATAAAAATGTATTTATTTTAAGGACATTTTAAATAAAAAATATGTTTATTGTAAGAATATTTTGATATTTGTTTATGTATAAAAAATAACAAAATATTAGAGTGTGAGAATAATCAATGTTTACAGATAATAAAAAAAGATATTTTAATATTTAATTATGTGTAAAAAGTAACTAAAGAATAAAACAGGAGAATAACAAATGTAACGTTGTATTTTTGTTTTTCATATATAGTAAAAGATGATTATAAAAAATATATTTATTTTAAAAATATTTTAATATTTATTTATATGTAAATAAAAAATAATAATTTAAAAATATTTTAATATTTATTTATGTATAAAAATTAATAAAATAATAGAGGGTGAGAATATATTGAATAAAGAAGAATTAAAATTATAGTTAAAAAATAAGAAAAAACACGGAAATCACTGAAACCATTATGCTTTATATATATATAATTGTATATTAATTTGTAACTTAATTATAATAATTAAAAATAGATTAATTAAAGTGTACAAAAATTATAAGTAAAGTGGTGACATATATATATATATATATATATTATTTTGTTATATTCTTGTTTTTTTAACTTTTTCTGTTAAATAGAACATATAAAATATTCTATTAAATTGATTGATTTTTTATTTAAAATTAATTGAGATTTTTTAACATGCGACAAGCACATGTTATTTTTTAAAAATAAAATAATTATTTTACTGTTTTTAACAGTAAAAAAAAGAGAGGTCAGAAAACCAAGTCAAACTGTGGGTTAAATAAAAAAAATGCATTAAATAAAAAAAGAAAAATAAATGAAAAGCTCCCACTCTCATGTTTGTGTATGTGACCTTCATGTTCAAAATCCATGTAAAAAAAAGGAAGCTCGGTTTGAGTTTATGGGAGGGAAGAAAGGGATGCAGCTAAAATAAAGAAAAACGCAGAGCTGGTTTGGTTTTGGGATTTAATGGAGCAGTAGGTTTCATATAAATAAAAATGTAGAAGAAGAAGATAACCCCTTATATTGATATATATATTTTTTCAATTAATTTTAAAATATTGATCAAAATTTTAAATTAAATACCGATCAATCTAATAAATATATTTGATGTATTTTAATTAAGAATAGAGATAAAAATATATATAATAAAATAAGAATATAAATATTCCAAAAATATTAATCTTAAAAAGTATACCCTCGTCACTTTATATTAATTATGTCATAGACTGTTCATGTTTGCTATATATTAATGATGTACATCGATGAAGTTAGACAGATTCTACAAAAAAAATTAACCCAACTCAATATTTTAGGGTGAAGAAATTTTTAGGCCAAAATCTACTGATATATATTTAAATCCAATCCATCTCAATTTCACTAGATCCTGCGAATTGGGTTGGGTTAATCTGATTAGATTAAAAACTTATTTTTTTTGTTAATTAAATCTATTTAACTTTCAAAAAATACAAAATTATTTATATATTATTTTTTTATATTTTATTTAAAAAATAATAATATTTTAATAAAATTAAAATAAAGTAATCATCAATAATTAAAAGTGATATTAAAAAAATAATTTTATAAAATTAATATATATATATATATATTAATTAAATATTAGATAATTTGTTAAATAATTATTATATAATGTAATTTTATTATGTCCAATTTTAAATTAGTAAGATTTGGACATACATAAATCCCTATATAAAATTGTATTTTTCTAAAAATAATTTTAAAGTTATGTATTGCGTTCGAATTAGGTTATACATGTTGTAATTTCTAGCATTTGAACCCATAAGTTCGAGTTTTGTCCATCATTATTATATATAAAGTGTATATTTGTGTATATATATATATATTATATCTTATTTTTTAATGATTTAGATTCGTAGGAGAATATGATAAAGAGGAAAAATTATTTTTTTAAATCACAAGATATCGTAAAAAGTTATAATCAATGCATATATTAACTTGAATTTTAACGATACTTAAGTTACCTAATATTTAACAAATTGTTTTATAGGGCAATAATTTATGCTTTTGTAGATATTGAAAATGTAGAGATTTATTATTAATAAAAAGTTACCCTGTTCTATTAAGAGGTGTGCATACTTGACTTTCATAATATATTCCAAGTATATTATATATGACAATTAAGAAATACCCACTTAATAGTAGAAAAGAAAAAAAAAACATCAATTTTTTATTTACAATAATTTGTTATAATGTTCTGATATAACAATTATTTATTAATTTAAAAAGTTATATCCAATTATAATAACTAATACATAACTGTCACATTAATTGTAACATTATAATAAATTATTAAAAATAAAAATACTAAAATAAATTAAAAGAGCTACATATAAGTAGATCTAGAAAGTTATTGGACAAACTTAACAAATCCACCCTATTGTATCAAAATTTAAGTGTTTAAACCTTTTATCAATAGAAAAGAAAACAAATTTTGACCTAATTTGTAATATAACTTGTTATATTTGCTTGAAAATTAATTTGACACAACACATCTAATAAGCATAATAGTATTTATTCTACCGAACTTTATGCAATATGTTTTTTTAAAGAACTAGCTACTAGCTAGGATAGAATTTTCTTGGTTGCTAGATTTGAAGTTTAGAAAAAAAAAGTTTATAATTATAGTGGCAAAGATAGTAAAAATTAAGAAAGGTAACTACAATAAAATTTTATCCTAATGAATGCAAGGGGAAAATATTACGAAGAGTTAGTTGAAAATTGTTGGAGTCCCACATCGTTCAAAAAAGTCAACAATGTGTTGGTTATAAGTCTAGGTGACATATTTCTTGATAAGCGTGTTTTGAGTAAAATATTGGGCTATCCAGCTTTCAATTTGGTATCAGAGTTGATCTTGGGGTCTCGATGTGCTCGCTTCCCTGAGTTTTCCAGTGTCTGGTTACTGTGCAGGTTGGGTATCGGTCTTTGCGGTGTTTTCGTCCGATGTGAGGGGGAGTGTTGGAGTTCCACATCGTCCAAAAAAAATCAGCAATGTGTTGGTTATAAATCTAAGTGACCTATTTTTTGATAAACGTGTTTTGAGTGAAATATTAGACTAACCACCTTTCAATTAAATAAATGATATGCGTTTTAACTTCATAATATTTTTTGTGAAATAAAAAGTATCAATTTTCTATTCTCTCGGGATATAAAGCAATCACTTGAATTGAATAATATATATATATATATTAGTGTTATTTGTTGTTGAAGTTATTGTCACTTATTTTTATTATTTTCTAAAATTTATTAATTAAAAATAAAATATATTATTTTAATAATTTTTTATTTTCAAATAAAATGGTAAAATAATACTATCTATAATTTAAAAAACAAAATTACAAAATGATATAAGTAATCGGCCACTCTTCTTTATATGTTAATAATTTTTTTGTCAAACTTAGTACGGACATGATAATCCTTGATATATATTGACATTTTTACCGCAAATAATTTAAATAATAATTAATCTTAAAATTTTGAGTTTTTTTTAAATAACCATAATCAATAAATAAAACGTGAAGCACTAATAAATATTACATTATGAAACTTGTAGTTAATTAAAACTAAATATATATTAATATTATTATATATATATATATATAATTACATAAAAATAAACTTTTAATAATAAACATGTAATACTTAGAATAATTAGAATAATTAGATTTGATTTGATTTATTATTATTTTTATATATTTTATTATACTTAAAAATATATACTAAATAGTTAAAAAATAAAAATTAATGTTAATATTTTAAATAATACAATAGAGTATAAATTATGTTAAAATTAAATATATTTTTGAATAAATATTAAAAAATAAAAAACATAATTATACCATGAGAAAATTATTAAGAATTCATAATCAATTGCTACTATCCGAATTTAGCCAAGATTAATGCAAAGTGATTATAATTATTAATGTAACTGTGTCCTGTACACATCCCTAATATTTCTCATACTCATTCCTAATCTGTCGTCTCCATTTTCCTAATCTATGGTCTCCGTCAGGAAATAGCTAGTTATTATAGGACTTCATCAAGTTAAAAATTAAGTTATAAAAATATATTTATTATTAGTTTAGGATACATTATAAATTATATGATATAGTATTATCAAAACATATAATAGATTGTGAATAACTAAATTTAATAAAAAATTATTAAATTAATTATTATTATAATATATAAAATTGTTCAACTAAATTTCATTTTTATTGTTTTGATATGTGGCTTAACCACTCAATAGACTGAATTGAACTTCAATTGCTATCAATATTTATCTAAAATAATTTATTAGTTTTTAGTTCATATATAAATATATTTTTCTTTTATTTTCAAGAAAATTTAAAAATAATTCATTAAACAAATTATACTTGATGTCACTTTAATTTTATAAATTAGATATAGTTGTAACTTTATTTTAAATTGATACATTTTAGTCAACTTAATTCATACATAATTTAATCATTTTAATCAAATTTTGGTATTCTTAATTTATTTTTAAATTGTTTTTTGATATATTTTCATCTTAAAACATCTCTTAGTAGAGTCCTATTAGTTAGTTTCATCTTAATTCAACTTAATTTTTTTAACAAAAAAATATAAAAAAATAAAATTGATTAAAAATGACTAAAACATCTAAAATGCAATAGCAATGTTATTAAAGTATATTAATTTTAAGAAATGTAACTTCTATATCAAATTTATGAAAGTAAATAATTACATTTTTTTAATATTTAAAAATTAAGAAATGTCTATTCTAATTTTACAATAAAATTAATTTTTTAATGTACAATGATTTGACGCATTTTTTCAACAAAATTCAACTTAAGTTTTTTTAACAAAAAAATTCAAAAAAATAAAATTGATAAGAATTGACTAAAACATCTAAAATGTAACATTAATGTGATTAAAATGTATTAATTTTAATAAATGTGATTTGCTATGTCAAATTTGTAAAAGTAAGATCACCAAAATATTATACTACTCATTCATTATTTAGGTAACAATTACAATTTTTTTTAATATTCGAGAACTAGGAAGTGTCTACTCTAATTTTATAACAAAATTAATTTTTTAATACACAATAATTTGACATATTTTTATTTTATTGATTTAATTATTTTTATATTCTTTATTTTAATGAATAAAATATTTTTTTTAAATATATGTAAATAAGACTTTAATTCCATAACTTCAACATATTCCATTTAAGTTACAATTGGTTATTTCTAATTTATAAATTTTATATTTAATATTTTGTATATTAAAATATGTATGATTCAGTTTCATCTAATTTTTTTTCTCATTATGCAACTGGTTTTGATTAAAGAAGTATGCATTTTTTTTAAAATATAGGTTTAATTTAAAAAAAATAAAAAAAATAATTTTAAAATTTATAAACATAAAAGATATAATCTATCTTTTTTATTTAATTTATATATTTTTTTAATAAAAATGTAATGTTCATTTTATATTGATGTTATCAAATTGAATTATAATTATTCAAATTGAATTAATATTAATATTCAGTTGAATTTTATATATTATTATTGTTAGAATTTTAAAAAATATTATTTTATATAATTTTTTAAATATATTTTCATATTTTTGTCAGAGAAATTGTTTTTACTATCAATGACAAAATATAATCACGGACTTTGTCGCATTTGTAAAATTCCAAAACTGCATATTTTTCTGTCTTTCGAAGCAAAACTTAATATACTTCTATTTTTCTCTCCCTCTTGATATTTTGCCTCCATGTAAGTCGTAACTAATACTTATAATTTGTATGAGTTCGGTAAATTTTATTTAGTTAATTTAAATCGATATAATTTCAATTTAATTTAAGTCATAATTCGAACCCAATTCAAACGTAAATAAATTAGTTTAAACTAATCTTAATTATTAATTACATATATTTTTTAATTAATTGATTTTTTTATAAATCAAAAAATATATTTAATTATTAACATTTTTTAACTTAAATAACATTATAATAAAATAATATTACAATAATTGATCTTTTTAATAGATGATAAACTAACATTAAAAGAATAATTTATACAGGTAACAAAGTCTATAAAGATCTTAATAAACATCTTACTCATATAGTATAATACTTGTATTTTTCTAATTGAATATTATGAGAAGTTAAATGAAGAGTCTTAAAGGTGTTCATATTTATGATCTTTTTGACATCGTTTTTTATTTTTTTTGTTTTATAATTTGGAAGAATATCAATGGTTATTTCATCTTTTTTTATTGTGTTTTTCATTATATTAACTGTCATCTTCATCCATCTTCATACGACTTTTTTTTTTTTACTAAAATTGAACTATATTTACAAGTTAATAACCAAAAGTTAAAACAATATACAAATTAATTAACACAAAATACATATTTATCTTATATAATATAATAGAGCATTTTGGTTCTAGGTGCATAATAACTAAATCTCTTTTAGAAAATTCAAATATGGTAATACAAGTTTATAAATTATAAATATAATATAATAGTTACTAATATATCTTATTTTCAAAACATAATCTACTTATTACTTTTACATTATTTATTCTATTTTTAAAATTTTATTTTGTGGTTTGATTTGATAATATTAACGTGATAAAATGAAGTTAAAATTTATTAAGAATCCATATAGATTTTAAGATAATAATTTTTTGTTTTATTTTGAAAAAAAAAGTTCTTTATAAGAATTATAATATGATATCAGAAAAAATATGTTATTCACAATATTTTTTTCATAATGCAAACAAAACAGATTTTTTTTAAAATTGTAATTAAAATCATATAAATAAGTTATATATAAATTGAATTGAATTGATTTAATTATAATTATATTTAGATTAAATGGAACATAGAAATTTGCCACTAAATCGCAAAAAAGGAAGAGCCAACATTGAAGGGTCGACGCAACTAACCAACTAAAGACTAATCAATCAATATTCTATTACCAATAACTTAAGCAATATTTATTTACCCTAAATTAAGTCAATTAAGTAATAATTATTAGCATAAGTATCCCACAGGCCACAGCTTTTGGTACAATTAATAGATAGTACTAAACATTTAGTAAGAAATTTCTTAGTTAAAATTTCATCACTTTGTAAAATAATAATAATAGCAAGATTAATAAAAATATAATGAAATGTCATAAAGCTTTATTATATCAAGAGATTTTTATTATTTTATTTCTTATATTTTATAAAAAGTATTAAAAAAGATAAACTAATTTTACTATTTATGTAATATTTTAATAGTTTTATCATAAAAATTTAACTATTCACTTAATATTTTAATTTTTTATGATAAGATATCATAACAGAAAATCATTTTATCATTTATTTATTTATTAATAAAATAAAATATTAAAAATAATATTATTTTATTTAAATTATTAATAAAAATATTTTTAAAAAGGAATTAAATGAAGACATTTTGCTCATAAAATATATTACACTATGACTTAACAAAAAAGGTAGCCTACAATAATTATCATTTAGCAAGTAATAATATCTTCTTCTTTTTTATACTGCTTTTGACCTCAGCCAGCAGAAATGATCACATAATAATTTTTTTTCTATGACATGGAGAAAAAAAGCGGAAAATATTTCCTTCCTCCCTTTAATTATATCATTTTTAATTTTATTTCATTGGTGTTTTAATTATGTACTTGGTTCTCATTTAGTTGTAAATATACTACATTGTATGTATGTAAATTAACGACACAAAATGCATTATAAATGTTGTCGTAGACGAAATGAAGATGGTTATTGTTAGGTAAATACCATTTATCAATGCGCTTCAAAGTCATCTTTCTATCAATATCAAACTCCACTACCAAACTCAAACCAAAAATTGGATTAGAATGTTAATAACTCCCCACTTTAGCAATTAGCAGTAGTTTATATATATATATATGTATATATATATATATATATATATATATATATATATATATATATATATATATGATTCATTATATGTTTAATTTTCCTCTCTTAATTATTTTTCAACATATATACGAATGGAAATCATAAAGAGAGAAACCAAACATGAAAATTTCAAATTTTTGAAATGTAAAATAATAAGATTATTATCACATATAAATATAAATTAATTAGGATTAATAAATCAATTACTATGTTTGGGCAAGAGTAATATTTTAAACTAAAAAGGAAATATATAAAATCTCTAGAAATAAGTTACCTTTTTTTTTATGTAAAATAATAATATATTTTGTAGTTTTAGCTATGCAATTGAATTGATTATGCATTATATTTAGTTATGCATAATCCAATAATTTAAACCAAACAATTCGAATCAGGGTAATGTCTCGAATTACGTTAGGACATTGGATTGTTTATTTTACATTTTTACATATTTGTTTTTTACTTTTTTTTCACTAATAGCTTAATACCTACCACATCTATTGAATAAAAAAAATAAAGAAAAACAAGCAAATAAAGGTTTACTAAGAAATCATTTGATAGAAGCGTTTTTAGTACAACTGGTTAAAAAAAATAAAAATACATTTTATGGCCCAATGTTATTTTTGTTCAATTCTCATTTCTTTAATATCATTTGGTAAAAAAAATAAAAAGTCTTTTGGAGTTGTGAGGGAAAAGTCCAATTTTAGGATAAATTGATATTAAAATTAATGAACAATATGTTAGAATTTTTGTGAAGGAAGATTATCCAATTGTAAATTTGAGTTTAAAAATTATATTGTATAAGGGAAGTATCCGTATCATCTTTGATTTGATTACTATTAATTATAATTTTGATAAAAAGTTTGACATTTTAAGAATTTCTTTTTTTGATATAACAAATTTTTTTATTTGATTATCCTTAATTATAATTTTGAAAAAAAAAAACAGAATAATTTTTTAAAATAACACTGTAGTACTCTACAACTCACAAAAAATTATTTTTAAAAAAAAAGAGGCTTTGTGAACGTGATCAATGAAAAAAATAAAATTAATAATATATGTTTTTATCCCTAGCTTATAAATGCTATATATATTCGCCTATGCAGGAGATCTATACCTTTCGGTTGTAGCGGTGAAAGCCGCACGATTCTCTTCCCGTTATAACCATTTTTATTTTCTGATTTTAATATTGCCCTCTGGCTACACAACCTGAGGGTGGTTATTGGGTTTTTGATGGAAAAAGTGGTTAATTTCTGGCGTTTTAGTTGAAACCCAACCATTATCATCCTGGGTTTGGTTTAGTTTTCTCATATTGAGTGGAGCTGTACACAAGTGCAAGGTGACAAAGTTAGGTTCTTTGTATATTAATTTATAAGAATCTGAGTCTTGTGTTTTGATTATTTTAGTATTTAAGTTGTATGAAATCTAGAAAATTGTACACTATCGAGGTGAAAGTGATTTGGTTAAGTTTGGAAGCCTCACCTTGTCTTCATCGGTGATAACCTCACACTTAATAAAATACTTAGAATAATTATGGGGATCCAGTGTTTGTATTATCTGAATTAAAAGCAGCTTTCTTTAGTTTAAGAAGTTAATTAGCATCTTTGTTGATACCAAGTCTAGATTTTTGTGTCAACAATTTGTTAGTACGCCAATGGCATTGTGGGGTTGAGTCTGCATTTTCTACTGGGTAGATGAGAAATGTGCAGAAAAGAGGACTCTTGTAACGATAGTGATTATGGGAAGAGTGAAATAGAAATGAGGATTTTGGCGAAGGTTGAAAAATCAAAGATATTGACAGATTCGAAATCGAGAATGAAGTTGTGGATGTTTCGAGCTCTTATGACTGCCCTGTTTTGGACTTGTGTTGTACACTTGATGACATTGGGAGAGTTAGGGAGGCCAAGATTGTTGAAGGGTTGGCCTTCTTGTTTCAGCCACCGACATTTTCATTTGGCGGTTGAATTGTCTTCTCTTCCACATAAAATTGTTTACCCACCAAAGAGTGAGTTTTAAGATTCTCTCTCGTTTTTGGTTAATCGATCTGGGTTACTGGTTATTTTTCGAAATGTTTATGCAGAAAAAAACCCAATTTTGAATGTACTTCAAAAAACCCAATTTGGGGATTCTGATGTTATAAGCAAATTCTCGTATCTCAATTTGGTTTTGTTATTTTCAGGGGTTTACAAGAACAATGGTTATCTCATAGTTTCTTGTAACGGAGGACTCAACCAAATGAGAGCTGCGGTAAGCAGTTAGGTTTTTATATCATTATGGATATAGCTTCATCTTTTTTCCTGATCCGTATCTTGTTTTGTTTCTACATTTGTTCATTGGCCGCAGATCTGTGATATGGTTGCTATTGCAAGATATTTAAACGTCACTCTTATTGTTCCAGAACTGGATAAAAACTCGTTTTGGGCTGATCCAAGGTAGGTTAGTCTCTTTACCTACAAATTTGAGGTAGCAAAATCTTCATTTGAATGCCTTTTGTTCTCTATCAGATACCAATTAAATTTCTCTATGGCAGTGAATTTCAGGACATTTTCGATGTTGGTCATTTTATATCATCTTTAAGAGACGAAGTACGCATATTGAAACAATTGCCACCAAGGGTTAAGAGAAGAGTTGAATTGGGAATGGTTCCATCCTTGCCACCTATTAGCTGGTCTAACATTTCGTACTACTATGATCAGGTTCCATCCTTGCCACCTATTATCTTTGTCTTTCCTATCCTTTTCGATTTCGTTCAGGCTTAGCAACTAATGCCATTAATTGCTATACAACAGATCCTTCCTCTGGTGAAAAAACACAAAGTTTTACATCTAAATAAAACAGATTCTAGACTTGCTAATAATGGTCTACCTATTGAAGTTCAGAAGTTGCGCTGTCGAGTAAATTTTAATGCACTAAGATTTACTCCTCAGATAGAGGAATTGGGTAGGAAGGTTGTCAAGATTTTGAGGAGAAAAGGCCCTTTCTTGGTTCTTCATCTTAGATATGAAATGGATATGCTGTCCTTCTCAGGCTGCACTCGTGGTTGTGATGATAGGGAGGTAGAAGAGCTTACTAGAATGAGGTAACCTTCCTTTTTTTTTTAATTAATCCATTCATTAGATTTTATTTCAAAATTATGAAAAAATATGATACATTGGTAGATATGCTAATCCTCTGTGGAAAGAAAAAGATATAAATTCTGAAGCTAAAAGGAAGGAAGGTCTGTGTCCTTTGACACCTGAGGAAACTGCTCTAGTATTGACTGCGCTTGACATTGATCGCAATGTTCAAATTTATATTGCGGCCGGGGAAATATATGGCGGAGAAAGAAGGATGGAAAGTTTGGTGGCTGCTTTTCCTCATTTGGTCAGTAGAAAGAAGCAAAAACAACCTTTAGAGATTTTCAAGTAGGAATATGAGATAATATTTTGTTTCTTTCAATGGAACAGGTTAGAAAAGAAACTCTGCTAAAGTCCTCAGATTTGGAATTTTTCCGGAACCACTCTTCTCAAATGGCAGCTTTGGATTATCTTGTCTCTGTAGAGAGTGATACATTCGTTCCAACATACGACGGAAATATGGCTAGAGTAGTAGAAGGCCATCGCAGGTAGTACATCGAATTACACTTGGTATACTATTTGATCTTTAAACAAAATGGATATATGAACTTATTAGTGGGGTGGTATAGTTGCTAAACAATTGATGCATCTATTATATTATTTATTGGTGTGATTTGTTCTTTTTCTTGACAAGTGTTGAACTTTGATTTAAACTAAATTTCTTGTCTATATTTAAATGTTTCAGATTCTTAGGTTTCAAAAAGACACTATCATTGGACAAGAAACTTCTGATCAGTCTTATAGATCAATATGAAAGTGGGGAACTGAGTTGGAATAAGTTCTCCTTACTAGTGAAGGATGTTCACGCTAATCGAATGGGAAGCCCCAAGAAACGAGTGAATATACCAGATAGACCAAAGGAAGAAGATTATTTCTACTCTAATCCGCACGAGTGTTTAATTGTTAGATCTCAACCATTGAGAAACACATAATCTTATTGTTGCTGAAGATATGGATAGTATAGCAACATATGGTGGTGCTTCTAGTGATTTAATTAATCACATACAGAAATTGAAGTACAGAGGATTACGTTATGTACATTGCATATGTTCATAGCATTCCATTATTTTTGAATAATGGGAGTGAAGTTTAATACCCTGCCATTTCAGGGCCAATCTGAGATCACCAGTCTTGTAAAGAGACAGGCAGTTAAAGAGCAGTTTTCGTGCCAATATTGAACCTCCCAATTATATTCTATAAACGTCACTTTTGCTAGAAATTCACATATTACCCCTGAGATGAGAATCGCTAATTTTTCTTCTTTACAGTTAAAATTTGCTTCTCATTTAATTTACAAAACATAACTGATATGATTTGAATATGTGATTTAAAGTGATGAAACACATTCTTAAAGCATAAAAACATGGATTGTACACTGTATAATAGAAAAACATCTTGCCAGAGTTATGATTTTAGGAATTTTGTCTATAATAGACATATTTCATGTAATAGTAAAAAAAAAAGACTGAAGTGTGATTCAAGGTAAAAATAAAAAGTTATAACTTTTAACTTAAAAATTCAATTTTTAGTCATTTTTATTTAAAAAAGAAGATGTAAGCAGTATTTTACAAAGGATAGTTATTATAAACGATATTAATATTTTATAAATTTATAATTAATTTTAAATACATAAATCTTTTTTATCATATCATATATTAAAATTTTATTTTAAAAAATAAAATAAAAATATTTTATAATAAAATAAATATAAATTTATACATATATTAAAAATAATAATTATTTATAATTAAAAAATCATTTAAAATCATAATTTAGTTATTTTACAAAAAAATGTGGAAAAAAATATGTAAAACAAATGATTTTTTTTCCATGTTCAACATATATGGATAAATGAGTAATGATAACTTAGTGATTATTTTGAAGAGTAATAGCGTTTGTTTTTGACGTTAATCTATTTTTTATTTTATTTTTACAAATACCTTATGATATTAATTGAATATCACAATATATTTTGATTTTCAATTTTTTATAACTTCAAAAATTATTATAAAATTGTTTGATTAAAATGTTAATAATTTTTCATAAAAATTATTGTAATTATTTAGTAAAGTTTTTAATAATTTAAAATTTGTAATTATTTTATAATTTATTATTATTATTTTAAGTTAATTTATAATAAAATTTTGATAAGTTATTTGTTATAAAAAATTATATATTTATTATTAAATACATTTTTGTATTATATAAATATAAATTATTTTTATTAATTTTTATTAACTCAAAATTTTATTTATATTTATTATTTATTAAAAAATTATAATTTATTATTTATAATAAAAATAAATTATTAAATTTTTTTAGGCACTTTAAAGTAAGATATCTTTTTGTCTTGTTTTTTAAAATAAGGAGAAAAAAAAATAAGGTAGGGAATTAAAAGAAAAAAGAGAAGAAGAAAATGGATTTTATCTGTTAATTAAGAAGTTATAATTTGACTATTTTAAAATTAAATTAACAATGAACATTTTTTTAAACTATTGTATTTAATATGAACATTGTAAATATAATTGCATGATTTTAAGGATACTAAGCACCGATAAAAATAAAATAAAAAATTATTACATATTCACTAATTATGTTATAATATTTTTTTGAAATGATGAGTGTTGCATATCATTTTTAAATTTTAAGCCAAAATAGTAACATCAAGTTATTAAGAAAGAAACCATGTTAAGGACTTATAAATTTATACATTTTTGCACAAATTACATAAGACATGACAGCATTACTACCTAATGAATTAAAGATAGATATATTTTTACTAATATTAGAGCAAGGTTTTTATTTTTAGAAATAAGTATTTATGAAATTGTAAGAAATTTTTTTAAATTACTTTAATATTAGTTTTTATCGCTCTAAAAATATCAATTCTCTATTTTTCAAAATTATTTCGACACTTACCATGCTCTAAGAACCCAAAAAGAAGGAAATCTTTATTCAAATAATGGTTTGAATTCCCAAGGTTTCTTTTAATATATATTTCTGGCCTTATGGGGAGATAGAGAGAATAAAGTCAAAGTTTGGGAGAGTTCATATAAGACTAGCAGTAGTGAATGATTTTGCAAGGGAGCTTTTGACTGATCCAAGGAATTTATTTTTGTGGGTGATCCAAGAAGCTGATGGTTCATTGGAAAACTAGTTATTACTACTAAATGATGAGAAGTTATTCATTATTATCTAAATATGTGGGGATGAAATTTAAAATTAATAAAAAAAATTCTTTTAAAATAATAAATACCTGGTAAAAATTGAAAATAGAAAGAAATTTAATTATTCAAGATACTATAGAAACACTAAATAACAATTCCTAAATGAATTCCAACTGTAGTTTTCTACTTCCTCTGCTTGTGATATTCAAGATTCTGAACTTCTATTGCTTTCACAACACACTAGAGGGAAAACAAAAATTAAAAAAAGAAAAAAAGAAAGAAAGAGAATATTGGATTTTCAACAACTTATTATAGCATCTAAAACTGTGGAAAGTGGGTTGAAGTAGTTGGTGAAGCCTTGAAAGTTTTTAGCATGACTTTGACAATTAGTTAAATTTCCTTTGAATTTTTTGAAGAATATAAATAAACAATTACAAGAAAAAATGGAAGGAAAATATGACATGTATAAGCTTCCTTGTGCATATTTCTGTGTTTTTTTTCTTTATTTATAAAGTTAATTGTATTGTTTAAAAATGTAATTGGGATGAAACATGATGAATAATACTTTATTCAAAATGGAAACCTAAAAATTATATTATATTTAAAATTGAAATCGAAATCAATGTGTATGAATACGAGAAATTATTATAAGATAACGGTTATTGGTTCAAATTCAATATTTTTTTAGTTTAAAATGATTTAAAAAGTGAAATTTTAATTAAAAAATATTTACAAATTAAAATAATAATACTTTAAATATATTTAATTTTATTTTTCTTTATATATAAGTATATTTATCTCTACATGTATAAAAAATATAATATTCAATAAAATATAAATTTATAATTTTGGGTATCGAAATTAGATTATGTTAATATAATAATCGAAATTGAAGGTAAAATTTTAAAATAAAAAAATAAATGAATAAATTTTTTTAACACCTCTAGTACTGTTCTACTTCCACTATTGGAATAATGATTACTTGAAACGTTCTTTTCACATCCCACAACTGTAAAAGTGACAAGGTTGAAATTAGTGAAGCCTTAATGGTTTTCAGAACGAATTTCAATATTAATTTAATGAAATTTGATTCTTACAGATAAAATTAAATACTAATGAGAAAGTAATGAAGGGGAAAGATGACAAATGGACTTTGTTGCGCTGATCGTACCACAAATATGTCAACTGTGAAATTAAATATATCTATGACATATTGACACGGTTACAGTTAATTTGATACATTTATTCTTTAATAATTAATACCTTGGTTAATTAAGTTATAAATAAAAGAGAGTATAAGTCTTAACATTTGAACTAAATTTATAATAACAAGCTTATCATTGTATCCAAAAATATATAATATAATGAATAAATAAATAATCAAATATAAAACATGTTGAACCTACTTCTTACTTTGTTGCTTTGGACCTTTGATATTAAAGATTTTTTTTTCTTTCTAATAACCAAAATTGAATTTACAATTTCTCCATTCATTTTTTTTATTGAAACAGAGTGAAAAAAAAATGTCAAGTTAGTACAAGGACTGAATATCCTGCAAGAGTGTTTGATAACATCGTTGTTAGCAAAGCTCAAATCATTCTTCTCGCAGTAGCTCAACTCAACAAATTGTGAAAGCTCTTACTTTATAATTGCAAAAGTATAAGCTTTCACAATTTGTTGAGTTATGCTTCTTTTCTCAAAGTACATTTTTTTTGGGGGGACCATTTTCATTGTCCAGTTCACCTGATAAAACTTATTTTTAGTATATTGCGGGTAGGTGATTAAAATGTCAAGGTATTTACCAATTTTAATCTAATATGTTCTAAATAACTATTTTATATAAAGCACTTCTCTATATTATCATAGCAGCATCTTGTTGGATATAATCGTATAAACCCGATTATATTTATCAATAATAATATGTTATATCAGTTGTAATTTAACACCAACTTGTAAATTACAAATTTGTAATAAATAGAGTTTTTCATTTATATACGCTGCTTTAAATCATATGGCAGAGGAAGCACGAGAGAGATGTTATGTGCATGCAAACAAATTACTAGTAATAAGAAGCTTGCTTCTCATTAAATGCATGGGATCTATCTGAAAGCTGAAGTACAAGAAAATAAATATCTAATAATTTCTTCAAAGATTCCATGTCAAGGAGCACAAACATGTACAATTGATCTGCATCTAGTTGTCTACTGACCATAACATTGAAAAAATGACCCAATCAATCCCCCTACCAAAAAAACTAGAATAAACAAGGAAAAAGGAAAAAAGAACTGAGAATAAATCACACAATTTTGGATATTAAAATAATACACTAGCTTTCTTCTGTTCTGAGCCTCTTATGAGCATGTTTGAAATCACTACCAGAACTGCTTGCTTGACAGTGTCTTATTACTTGGTTGCTCGATGACTGGTTCATATTTTCCTAAACAAACAATTCAGAAAAAGAGATTTCAGGTACGATCTAGCGACCTATGATAATCAGAGAACTGTTGATGATGTCCACAATGTCTACAATGTCTACTGCTAAATATCACTGACTCGAAAGGCGGGTAACCGGAGTACAATAAATAAAGGGAGTAAGATTTATTACAGTTGAGGACTAAAAAAAGAACCTTTGAACTAGATGGCACAGAATTTGTGTTTGTTCGATTCCCAACATCAACTTGCACTGAGATCCTGGCCTGTGACAAGTCCATGCCTGAAGATTGCAGTGCTTGCATCAGTTTATCCAATATCCTGCACATAGCATGAAAACTCTACTTGTTAATACGAGACTAGGAAAGTGACTAAAATGAATTTCAGTAAACAAACAGATTTTAAATATAATACCAGTTATGAAACACCATTACAGATATACAACTATAAAACATTAAACCCAGTATAATTTCAAATAATAGGCTGTGTAACCCGAGCCCGACCCGGACTTAAAACTGGAGGAGTCTTAGCCACTCATCCACAAGGAAATATAATTTCTAGCTGTTTTAAGCATTGATTGCTACCTCTTCAATACTAGTTAATCTATACACAATTGACTCCTCTACCTATCATGCCAATGCCAAAAGAAAAGGAAAAAAAAACTCCCTGGTTTGTGAAAAGGAAACAAATTTCCACAGATCATTGACCATGTCATTGGCAATAACTTGTTTCATTTTCTATAGTTTTTACTGCACAGGCAATAACATATATGTTCTAACAGGGATCATTTCATGAAGATTTTTGTTAAATTAGACTATGTTTTCCTATCAGAGGCCTTGGTGACAATTCTAAAACTTTGTCATAGGAATCCTGGGGTCCCAGGTACAGCAGAGAGATAATATAAACGCCATGCATGAACATAATTTCTTATAAAGTCAGTCAATTCCACAGGGAGGATGTACCACATTATTGCAGAAAAGCTCCAGTAACAAAAACTGCAAGTTGAAATTCTGTGGATCCTTACCCTTGAGAGTAGGCAGTTGAGATGCTGGTCAGTTTGCTTCTTCCGTCCAAAATATTCAGTGTATTATTTGAAATAGAACATTTAGTTGTATCTCTATGCTGCCATATTTCAAGTCGGGGTTGGGAATCCATGTTAACAGCATTAGATATTGAGTCTGGCAAAGTTTGGGTAGTGATGCCACCTGTGGGGACAGTATCAAATATATCTGGTGGATGCACGTTGAGGGGAGTTACTTGCATGGCTAATCCAAGGAGGTGATCAATTTGTTTGTGAACAAGTGCAGATCCCAGTTCAGATTGTGCTGAGTTTTGTGCAGTAGGAAGCATTAATGGGGAGACATCTGTGTCGTTGTGGAGACCAGAACCACTTTTAGTAACTTGCAACTGGTTTGGAATTTTTTCTGCAGAGACATGTTGATTTTTCTGTTGAAAACAAATTGAAAAGAATCAATACATTTGCATTGAACAGATCATAATCATTGTGGCACCAAAATAACAGGCTTTTATAATTTCTTTCAGAATTTTCAATCCAAGACCTCTAACATGTCATGATCCACCACACACCCAGGAGTTTGCAAAAGAATTTTAGAGCAACTGAAAAAAATATGGCAAGTAAATTGGATTTACAAAAAATGAGTTTTCCTAGGAGCCAAATATTTATGAACCTTCAAATTTTATTTTCCTTCAATGATAGATAGAAAACCAAATAAGTTAAACATAAGGAATAAGTTAAGCATAAGGCTAACATCCGTTCAATATGAAAGAAACCACCTACCATGCAAAGTGCAAACAGGAAGTTATCTAAATGAATGCAAACTCTGGCATTGCAGACCTACATAACTAATAGCAGCAATTTCAAAGCAGGCAATGACATGTATTGACAAGCATCACTTATATGTACAAGTAAACAGGCTTCTAACTTAATTTTGGTCTAAAAAGGGGAAGAAAATTCACATAAGAAAATTCTTGTCATAATTTATAAGTGCTTGTACGCATTTCCAAATTCCAAACTAAAAAGCATCAAATACACCAAGCTATTTATCAAAAAGAATCTAGCATTGCATGCCTGAGTAATAACTACATAAAATACCATGACACATCAAATGTCCAAACTCGAGCTTCAAATGTTCACGATAGCAAACAGAAGAAGTAGTGCATTGCATAAGCAACAAAAGAAATAGCAGATATCCAAAAGTGCCAAGCAATAAAAATTACCCATGGGGTTAATTTTGTTGGCTCAGTTCTCCAACCTTGGTATGAATCCTCATAGTAATTTAACTTATCTTGCAAGAAATGGATGTAGTCTATCACCTGCACAAAAAAGTCAAAGTAATATAAACATCAGCAAACCGTACAAATTAATGAGTTACCAACAATTATCTAAAGAAACAAAATTATATTTAAATGGAAACAAAGATGGATGGTTACTTCCAAGAGGAAGGAAGCCTTATCTCTTTTTTGATCATTTTGAGGCAAGAGGTCTCTCAAAATCTGAAATCTGTGAATCAAATATTAATATTCCAGGTCAGTAACAACTGCAAAATGATACACTAATTATGCCGCAATTGAGGGCACGGTTAAGCATCAAATGGTAAAACTTAAAATGAAATGAAGAGCATGTTTTGTATGCTCAGCATTCTATTCCCTAAGAAAGATGCACACAGTAAAATAAGTAACTTGTTCTGGAAAATTTAAAACGACTCCGAACAAAGATTCTTTGAGATACCACTTTACCACAGGATCAAAAACTTGTGAGAAACATACATAATTAACAAAGTTAAACAAAGAAAAAGAAGAACAAAAAATTGAAATCAATGCCTCGATCAGTGTGAATAGCCTAGAAGTCTAAACGATACAATAAGCAAAACGCCAAAATCCAAAAAAAGTAGTTCAAAATGAGAATAAAGACCATGTGCAGGCGTGCTGCAACTCAAACATTGACATACTACGTACTGAACAAAACACTCAAATATAGATAATCTTCATTTTAAAAAGCTAACAGTAACTACAGAAACTAAACAGAATGGAAATGAGAAAAGGGGTTCAGACAACGTATAAAAAGCTTGCCTCTCATTAATTTTGCATCGTCTGCGCTGCTCAGTCTGGGAATGCTTAGACCGATTCTTTTCCCTGTTCTTCCCGTCAACCTTCGCTGCCAATTCCCCTCATAATAATAAATTTACAAGCTTAACAAAAATAACTTCTAACCATGAAGAAGTTAAAATTAATTATTAAACGCAAAGTAATTTATAAACCAAACGGCTCGAATTGTCAGTTTTAAAAAAATGAAAAGGAGAGACCAGTATTGGTGACTTCATCATCGTCTTCCAATTCGTCGTGGCTATCCTTGGAAGCCTTCACCATCTCTAGCATGCACTCTTTATCTGAATCTTACAATAAAAATTAAAAATAAAAACCTTCCATTAGATTTTTTTAAAAAAATAAAAACTACTACGTACCAGATAAAGAGAATTTCATAAGAGACAGAAAGAGAAAGGAGCGGACTATAACTGCAAGAGATGGAAATGCAGCGCTAGTTTGAATGGCTCAGACGGGTCTGGAGAGAGAGGGGAAGAGAGAAGGGGTTAGTGTACAGATGGACAGTAATGGAGCCCTAGGCAATGAGTTCCTCCCACAGTCCTGCTTCCCGAAAGAGGTTACCTGCTATTTTTCTTTTTTTAGTTATATTATCAAAATAAAATTATTAATACACAATATTTCATTAATCATAATTTATTACACTGATATATTTTTATTAAGATAATAATAAAATAAATATAATATATATTTTTATTAAGATAATAATAACAATGTTATTATCATTTCTTAATTTTATTTATTCTCAGTTTGTTAATTCATTTTATTATGTTTATTTATTCCTTCGATTTTCTTTTTCTTTCCCTTTCCATTTTTCTCAGTACTTGTGGGTGCTATTCTGCGCACCCGTTGGTGATGTTCCCTTTTCTGCGCACCCTAATTCACATGTATCTATTTGTGAGTCTGGACTAATAGATGGTGACTCAAATTGTGCGCGCCCGTTGGTGATTTTCACTTTACTACGCACCCTAATTCACATGTAGCTATTCGTGAGTCGTGACTAAAAGATGGTGACAATGAGCTCGAGGGCATCTTTATTAATGAATGAGTAACAAATCGAAAATCTCTAGTATTAATCAATTTAAACTAAATTTGTTCAAGATTTTTAATTCAAACTCGATCTAATAATATAATAAATTTAAACAAATTCGAATACGAACATATCAAATTTTTAAAATCAGATAAAGTTAAATTAATATTAAAATTTATTTATAAATTATTTTCATATATAAAACGGTACTATACAACATTTAAATTTTAAATTAATGTATTTGTAACAAAATTTATTATTTATAATCATAATTAAGAAAATAAAAAAATAAGAAATATGTATGTATACTTATTAAATTATTTTAAACATTTACATCGAGTTTATTCCGATTTTTAGAGAGAGAAACTAGAAAGAAATTAGAGAGTTTTGTGAAATGTATGGATCCCTTAGGAAGTTCATGTATAGATAGAGTATTGCATGTATATGTTCCAATTACATAGGGAGTACACGTCATAGCGTGTCAGATGGGTATAAGAGTAAAGAAAAATACATCTAAAGCTTGAGGTTGACCACACCATGACTCGATCTTGAGGTCAGTCTTTCAACACTAGGGCTCTCATGCGTAGGTAGGTCCATACTACTCGTGTCGTTGTGGGCACGGGCACACGTAAGTTCTCTTGGGATGACCACGCTCGATGGCTTGGGTTGTTATTTGGATCAAACTATTAGATGGATAGGGCTTTAGGTTAACCCATATGTCCAAACATCCAGTTCCTCTATTCTTTCAGCTTAGGTTCTAAACAGGGGTGGAAGAGTACTGCTCGGGCAACAAATCTGAATTGTTCAATTCCCTCAATAAATGCTCTTCATATGATTGGAGAGAGAAACATTGACCTTTATATAAGGAAAAGCCTAGGCCTCTTCATTTCATAATCTCCTACACATTAGACAAAATTAAGAAATAAAGCTTTATTGCCTCGGTTCAAGCCATATAAATTATCAATTCGATGGTAAGAAAATTAGTTCGACACATAGTTTACTTGCTCGGGTTTTTAGGGGAAAACTTCTCGAGTCTAACAATTTTCTACTTTCTTTTCATCTTGGTTTAAAGAATCATTTTTCCCTTTTTTATTTCAAACTCAACCCTAGGTAATCTCTATTTCTCGTGCTTTAACTTGTTTATGTTTTGTGATATTTTATAGAGACCACACATAGAGAAAGCACCTTGGGGTCGTCCTAAGAGAGCCCATAATATCCCACTTTTTGGGGTCAGTCAGAAAGTGATGTCACAAGATCTATCAATGAGATAAACACTTCGAGCGAAAATGGATCTATCCCAATTTCAACCCTCTACCTCTACCTTTCATCCACAGGTCGTACCTATAATTAGGTTGAATATTCCTTAGACTCATATATCCATCCTAAGGTTATAGAGGAAGAAAACAAGAAACAAAGAGATTGGGAAACCCACAGGTTGTACCAAAGGTTAGGCGACTGAGGTCAAGACCAATAGATAGTCACCTCAAGACGAGGAGAGGATAAGAAGAACATACAATATTTCCTCTTTGGTTCATATAATAATTCATATGTCGGAAGCTCGTGACAACGACCCACCTCTAGTTGGGTGGACAATCTTCCATGAGAAGGCCTTATGGTTGGGGGTCAGCTTTTCTCTGTACCTCTTTATAAGGAAATTTTTGGCAAGGACTCAGCTCGTGCTAGACCAATTGATGTGTAATAGATGGAGGTATATGCTCTATCTCACATTGATATGCAGAGAGCTCAAGGTCGAGCTGAAGATGCCCGAGTTCAATGAGGCCTATGTATTTAAGCAAAATCCTACAAATGCGATGAGTGTCCATATGTTAGTGAAACATGATCGGGGTATAAATGTGATCCTCCCTAAAAACACGAAGAATTGGAAGGAATAATTCTTTTATGTTTCTAGTTGATGGGAGACTCTAGACAGTAACGCCAGGATAATAAGGAGTAATTGGGTTGACACCAAGGTCATGATAAGGAATATAAGCTCATTTATCATAACCTTAAGTCAAGAGGTGAAGTAACGATTGGCTAATATCCAGTACTATATGCCCGAAAAACTCCATAGAGGCATCTACTAAATATCCCGCACTTTGTTGTGTGTGGTTTGATGGAGTGGATTTCAGTGGGACCCTTCATAGGATTTTAAGTAAACCCAGGCACCCCTCAAAGCACAAAACCCTTCCCACAGATTATAAAAGGAGGTTCGAGGTGGTACCAGATGATGTTGAACTGACCTTGAGCTTATAAATTGTTTTTTATTTAGCCCATATTTGTAAAAATAACACCTTTTGTTCTATCTTTGTAGATAGTATGGAGTTAAATGCCTCTGAGTTATTGGCACAATGTCAGAGTAAGCACACCCAACATGGAAGGATGAGTTCCACGAGGAAGAAGAAAAGCAAGTCCTCTAGGCAAAAGGGCACCCCAACCTTTCCAAAAAGGAAGAAGAGGGTCACCATCAACCAAACTATGCCTTTATATGATGTCGAGCCCTCACTAGTGTCCCCGAGTCCACACCTATCTCCACCCGTCAACTTGGGTCAACAAGCACCTACTCCCCCTATAAGGGATTCGAGGAAAGGGAAGGGTGTCATCGATGACCTTACTACCGACGTTGAGGGAAGTGATCCTATATAGAGGCTTGGCACCAGAGAGGTTGGACCACCACGTGGACCATTTCCCTTACATGGTGCACGAGAGACAAATTGATATAAGGTGCGAAGGTGTAGACATCGAGTGCATGCTTAGTTGTCTCATGGTTTAGGTAAGTGTTAGTCTGACCTTGTTTCTGATTAAGCCTTGGGCTTTTATATTTTAACGACCTCGTGTTATTTGTCTCGTTTTCAAACACAACCCTTTCATATGTTGGTTAGGACTCAAGGTGTGGCGGGTTTGAAGCATGAGATCACGATGAAAAGGAGAGCCATGCTTTAACTTATGCTAAATATGTTGTGTTATTGGCTAAAGCCAACAAGTGGAAGGATGAGGATATTGACAATGAAGAGAAGTTGTCCAAGGCCAAATACAAGCTCAATGATATCTTAAGGCACATTGAGGAGCTTAGGGAGGCCTAGATAAAGGCCCAAGATGAGGTGAAAGCCTATAGGCTCGAGGAGAGCCAAGGGAAGCATGAGTTTGAGGCGATGAGGAATATCTCTTCTCGAGCATTGAGATAAGGTACAACCTAACCATGGACTTCTTCAAGGAAGAGGGAAATAAGAAGGGCCTGGGGGAATACTACTATCATATCCTGAATATTCTTATCACTCCCCAGTACTCGCATACCCAAACTCAAGAAGAGATGGACCCGAGTTAGGGAAGGGAAAATGTGGCATTGAAGACCTATGATATTGTTATTGGGGACCACATATATATTTTTTGTTAAACTCGATACCTTTCCTAATTGTGTAGTTGTGAGCTCGCACTTGTAACCCTTTGTTCTTAACGAGAAACAATTAATTTTAGGAAAAACTCATATATGTGCTTTTGTATTTATGGTATTTATAGTATTTATTTATGATACTGACTCATCTATCTATTTTGAATAACATGTGTCATTAAATTTGTCCTATTATTATTCATAATAAAAGAGGGTTATGAGTGTTGTAAAATTCAAACATCCTTTATTTTTGCTTGAAGCAGTTGATAATATTTCTCCATCTTTCTTGTGCAAAAGTTATGGATTATGATCAGGAAAATAGACATTCAACTCGAGCTTTAAAATTGGAGAATGGTAGGCTCAAGACCAAGGTAGAAAAATTAGGGGTCGAGCTATCTTGAATCAAGGATAAGATCTCCCTTTATGAAGAGACCAAATGTGAGCTCTCCTCTTGTAAGAAGCTGTTATCACAAACTTGAGCTCGAGAGAGGAGGACCATGACTAAGATGGTTGCTCTCATTGACAGGAAGTCCTATTGGGTAAACTTCCATATGAAGCGATTTAAGGAGGTCTTGCTCAAAGTGATGAGTGTTGGTGAAGAATTGAAACATTCTATACTCAACTCGGGCTTAGCCCCAACTGAAACAAGGGTCAATATTCACAAGAAATTTGCAAAGATTCAGGTTGAGTTGCCACCTTTAGTGGTGGAGATAGATGACCTAGACACCGATTGTGGGTCCAAACATTTGAAGAACATTTAACTTTTTGTGGATTCAACTATTCATTAATAAATTTTGAAAGCCTTATAAGATTGAGCAATAAACTTCTTTAATAAGATGAACTTGTGACATTTGATTGATGTACTTTATTTTTGGTGGTGAAAGTTCTCTACCTTATATGTGACCAAGATGATCAACTGTTTTTTTGGAGGGTGTTCTACCTAGTCTGTGATCGAGATGATAAACTCTTTCTTACGTAGAGCGTTATACCTAGTATGTGACCAATGTGATCAACTCTTTTTGAGGAGAGTGTTCTACTCAATCTGTGACTGAGGTGATCAACTCTTTCTTGTTGAGAGCGTTCTACTTGGGCTATAGCCAAAGTGATCAACACTTTCTTAGGGAGAGCGTTCTACCTATTTTGTGACCAAGGTGATAAACTCCTTTTGAAGAAATCATTCTACCTAGTTTGTGATTGAGGTGATCAATTCATTTTGAAAGAAAGAGTTCTAATTGGTCTACAACTAATGTGACTAACTCCTTTTTAAGGGAGAGCACTCTATCTGATCTACGACCGATGTGATCAACTCTTTTTGAGGAGAGTGTTCTACCTGATCTGTGATCGAGGTGATCAACTTTTTTTAGGAGAGTGCTCTACCTGGGTTGTGACTGTGGTGATCGACTCTTTTTTAGGAGAACGTTCTACCTGGTTTGTGATCAAGGTGATCAACTCTTTACACATAATATCGAAAGAGATTCATCGCTTGCAAAAAGTTGCTTCATATATATACAAGGATGATACATGAGTGTGACAAATCAGAGTTCACTAAAAGTAATACTTTTTCAAGTGTCGGGCATTCCAACTTGCGTTATCCTTAGCTCCCTTAATACTTTACAATAAGTAGGCCCCTCTTAGAGTCATTTCGGCTATTTGGTATGGGCCCTCCCAAGTTGCACCCAACATGCTGACCATTCATTCTTTCTTACTAGGGAAGACCCTTCTAAAAACCTAGTCTCCTATAGCGAAAGCTTTGAAACACATAACCTTATTGTAATAGTATGTTACTCTTCATTTTTGATCGACTATCCTTCTCAAGGCTTCATCCCTCCTTTTCTCTGTGAGGGTTAGCTTAAATGCTTTCATTGTGGCATTCTGGTCCTCAGTTAAGGCTGATCGTACAATAGGCATTGTAATCTCAATTGGTATCATAGCCTCGGTCACATATACTAGTGAAAATGTGTCTCATTTGTGCTTCTTCGGGGGCTAGTCCTAATAGCCCAAAATGCCCCAGGTTATTCCTCAACCCATCTTCCTTTACCGCCTTCTAACATTTTTCTTTAGCAAGGTGATAATCAACTTATTAGAAGATACAACTTGGTCGTTAGCTTGTGGATAGTACAGAGTTGAGTGGAACATATTAATGTTGTACTTGCTAGCAAATTCTTTGATGTTGCAGCCCATGAACTGTCTTCCATTATCGGTAACAAGCTTATTGGGTAGGCTAAAATGACAAATTGTAGATTTCCAGATGAATTAAATCAATTCCTATTCTCGTATCCTTTTGAGGTGTTCTGTCTCAATTCATTTGGAAAAATAATTTATGGCCATTAATAGAATTGTTTTTGGCTCTATGCTTGGGATAAAGGTCCTACTATATCAAGCTCACATTTGTAGAAAGGCCATAGGCTAACCACCTCAATCATAGTGGTTAGAGGTTCATGTGACAATAGGGAGAATCTCTGACACTTATTGCATGCCTAGGTACACCTTGTACAATCACTGGGATAACCTCTTTCTACTTGAATCAAAGCCACATTCTCCCTTGTAGGCTTCAAACATTATTCTATCTGACGCCTCCCTAGTTATGCATAAGAGATTGAGTTTGAATGTAGTTATTTTGTATAATTTATCATCTTCAATCACATATTGACCTACTTTAGCCTTAATTTCCTTCGCTCTGGTCCTTGGATAGGTCTCCCTTTTTCAAAAAGTCAAAGATCGGGGTGAACCATGAGCTTGTGGCAATATCCATATTTTTGACTATTTTTTTTGCCTTCTTTAAATTGGCTTCTGTCAGCATCATTACTAATACCACCCGAGTGAGGTTGGCCTCTCGCACGGAGGCTAGTGTGGCTAAAGTGTCATCCTGACCATTCTTATTCTTGGTTATCTGCTTGATCTTGTAGTTGGAAAATTTCAAGCACTTCTTTCTTAGTCTCTCCAGATGTCTCTTCATCTTATTATCATTAGCCTCAAATGTGCCCAAATATTGACTAACCACCAATCATAAGTGCCTATACAATGTAAAGTTATTTATTTCGAGATTTTTTGTTGTCATTTCCTCAAATATAGCTAGCTCATACTCTACGACATTATTAGTTTCTTGAAAGTCCAATCTGACAGCGTACTTGAAATAGTTTTCATCATGATCAACTATGACCAACCCTAGCCCAGTGGTATTGAAGTGTTGCACACCATCAACGAATACCTTATAGGTTGGCCTCTCTCTTTGATCCATAACATATACTTCTTCTTTTACCTTATCATTAGTAGCCTATGGTGATTCACTGAACTCATCCACCACTTGACCTTTAATGGCAGTTCTAGCCATATACTTGATCGTACTCGTCTAGCTCTATGGAAATTTATGTCAGTTTCCTTGCAACTTATGGCCTCTTCAATACATTCTTGAGTGGTTGAGATGTTATTACAACCACAATGTTCGAGATGAAGTAATGCCTGAGCTTTAATGATTTTCAAGGTGAAGGATAACTTGTCGATTATTGGATGCCTATTTTAGGTGTTTGTTAAGATTTTCCTAAAGTAGTAGATGAGATGTTAAATTTTGTCTCTTTTGGGTAAGAGTATGGTACTATAAGTCTGGAAGGCCACAACCAAATACAAATAAAGTGTTTATCCTAAGAGAGGGCTGATTAGGACATGTGGTTTACTCAAGTACTATTTAATTCTTTCAATGGGTTTGTCGCAATCCTCGTTCCAAAATGTTGATGTGCTCTTCCTCAGTATTTTGAAGAATGGCAAGCACTTGTCTGTGCACTTAGAAATGAATTTGTCCAGTGCCACTATTCTTTCGTTCAATTGTTGAATCCTCTTTAGATTGGTAGGATGCCTCATACTGACTAGAGCTTATATCGTGTCCAGATTGTCCTCTATCCCATGGGTGGATATAAGATACCTCAAGAATTTTCCCAAAGTAACACCAAAAACACATTTCTTAGGGTTAACTCTCATCACTTACCTTCAGATTATGAAGAATATTTCCTCTAAGTCCTTGATGTGGTTTTCAAGTTGGGTTGATTTTACCACTATGTCGTTGATGTATACCTCAAGATTTCTTCCCAGCTAGTTTGCAAACATCTTATTGACATGGTATTGATAGGTGCCCCCTACATTCTTCAACCTGAATGGCATATTGGTGTAGCAGAAAATCCCTTCCTCAATGACGAAAGATGTTTTCTCCTTGTCCACTGGGTGCATTCTGATACGATGATAACCAGAATATGCATCCAAAAAACTTATCAAGTCAAAATTGATTATGGAATCAACCAACTTATCAATACTTGGGAGAAGGACACACACATATAGGGTGATCCATAAACCTTTTTCACTAACACTATATTTGACAACTAAGAAGGGTAATATACCTCTCTAATAATCTATGTCTCCTTGAGAGTGGTGACTTGATTTTCAATCACCTAATTCTTTTCTTTGGGAAACTTCCTCTTCCTTTTGCTTGACAGGTCTAGCTTTTGGATCAATATTTAATTTGTGGGTTATGATCTTGAGGTTGATCCCAGGCATGTCTATAGGCCTCCACATCGAAATTCTCCTTCAAGAAATTGGATAACTACTCTTTCACATTCATTGGCAAGTCTGCACTCAGATTTAGAGAGTGGTCTTCCTCCTTATCCCCTATTAATAGATCTCATACTTTGTTTGTGTTGACCGATTTTTATAGACATACATCTCTTGGTCTTTTATGTAAAGGCCCATGTTGTGATTGCTACTTAGAAGTGGTCCTTTTCATAATGGCATTATAACAACTTCTGGCCTTTTCCTAGTTCCCCCTTATTTCTTTTATGCCCTCATCAATTGGGTATTTATTGACTTGGTAAAAGGTGGATGAGATAGATTTCATCTTGTGTATCCACAGTCTGCCTAGGATGGCATTGTAGTGTGATGAGACATCAATTACCATGAAGTTGGTCATCATTATAGATCCATGTGCCATGATTGGTAACACCATAATTTCGATTGTGTTAAATTCTACCTAGGGTAACTCTCTCCTTGATATGTCTCTTTTTTTTATGCCTATGGCCTTCTTTGTTGATAGAAAAAGAAGGTCAATGGAGCTTCTAGTGTTGATTATGATCCAAAAAACATCATAAGATCCTATCCTCAAGGTAATTACCAAGGAATCTTTCTGGGGAGACAAGGTCTAGTATTTCTCTATGAAGGTGATTTCAGCATAAGACCTTACCTTTTCCAAATTGTAAACATGTGGAAAACCACGTATGTCTCTGACATACCTCTTGTGCGAGTTGTTAGAGGTACCATTAAGAATGAGGCTTATATGTATGGTATGGATAGTCCTTACATTGGATTCATTATGAGGGTCTATCTCATTACCTGAGGGGGCAAGTAGCCTCAATGTTTCATGCTCAGGCTGACACCTTACCTCTCTACTATTGCTTCCCATGAGGTCTTTTAGTACCCTTTGGCCAGTAGATCCTCTATTTCCTTTTTCAAATGCCTACAATCTCTCGTTTCGTGGTCTACATCCTTGTAGAAAACACATAATTTAGATGTGTCCCTTAAGGAAGCCCTCATTTTTGGAGGCCATATGACATTCTACTCTTTCTCCATTCTTGATACTACTTGGGCTAGGTTCACTCTCAAGGGTGGACCCTTTAATGGAGACAGTGATCTCTCCCAAGGCCTCTATTTTCGAACCATTGGCCATTTTCCCTATGATTAGGAGTGAAGTGCTTGTTTTTTGTTAATTCTCTTGTCTTGGCTTGCCCTATCCGAGCTTATTCTTCTCTTCTATTTTTCTAACGAGGTTTTCGTAGTTTCCTTGCTATTATTATCTAGACTCAGCTCTCTCTAGATTGATGAATTTTCTCGCCTCTTCATAAGCTTCCTCTAAAGTCTATAGAACCCTTTTGGTCAACTCTACAAATAAATCAGAATTCTTTAACAGACTTCGCCTGAAGGCCACTATTGCAATAAATGAGGCAATCCGTGATATCTAGCTTTTCTCCCTAAACCTTCTCATGTACTCTTTAGTAGACTCGCCCATTACCTAGGTGATTGAGAGGATGTGGTGATATTCTTTTCTCAAAGGCTTGTTGTAGGCATAATTGATGATGAACAACTTGGAAAACTATGAAAAATAGGTTATGGTATAGGATGCTAGGTTGTTGAACCACTTTTATGCATCATCACATAGGATGGCAGCAAACAGCTTACATATCGTGGCATCTCTTTTAGCCTGAGTAAGGCTTATAGGAGACATGATAGTCTTAAAGTGTTACACATGTGTTACCAAATCTTTGGTACCTTGATAGTTTAGACACTTAGGAGCACTAAACTTGGCTGAGGGCTCATCGTACTCTATTTCATTAGAAAATGAGGAGACATACAGTTGCTCATAATCCTTATCCACATCATACGATGCCTTACCCTTGTATTGGCTTTCATTGTCCTTCTTCAAGGTTTGGTTTTGATTTTTATTAACTTTCTTTAGCACCTGGAACCATGACCCTTAGCTTTCTTGCTCTTGCAGCAACTGTTTGTTACTGGGCCCTGTCAAACTAGGATGAGGATTGCCCTCAATTGCGTTCTTACCCTAGGTAGGCTAAGGAACAACGCGATCTAACCTGATTCTACCAACTAGGTTAGTGACTCAATCTTGAGGGTGATCAGGCCTACCTATGATCATAGTGCTATATTTTTCTTGCTTGATTTCTTCGAGCTTTCTTCTTAGCTCAAGAAGTTGACGTGCTAACTCTTGATGGGGATTAACCTGCACCCTAGCCTCGTTACGATCTGACAGATTGTGATCTTGTGCTAATACTGCCTCATTGTTTGCTAGTCTCAATCGCTCCTCTGCTCATGTTCTTACCATGATGGCTTATGATTATGGGAAACTACACTTGCTCACTCATAACTTGGGGTGAATCCTTGAAGGTATAAGGTTAGAAGCCGAAACTCGACCTTCGAATTTGAGCCCCACGATAGGCACCAAAATGTTAGGATTAGTCCAATTTGTAAAGAGAAATTAGAGAAAAGTTAAAGACTTTTGTAGAATGTATGGATCTCTTAGGAAATTCATGTATATATAATGGACATTTCATATATGTGCGTCGATTACATAGGGAGTACATGTCATAGTGTATCAGAGAGGTATAAGAGTAAAAAAAAATACATCTAAAGCTTGAGGTCGACTACACGATGATTCGGTCTTCTAACACTAAGACTCATGCTTAGATAGGTTCATACTACATATGTCGTTATGGGTGTGAACACACATAGGTTCTCTTAAGATGACCTCACTTGATGGATCAAGATGTCATTTAGATTAGACTATTAGATGGATATGTCAACAATTTATATTTATTTTTTAAGTTAAAATAGAAATATAATATATTATAAAAAAAATTATTTATATATAATTTGATGTAGATAAAATATAACAGATTATAAAATATATTTATCTGAATACAAACAAATTGTATATTTTTCAATCTTTATTGATCCAATTATAAAATTTATTAGTTTAATTTTATACAAATTTGATCTAATTAAAAAACTTATTAATCCATTTAATCTAAATATAATAAATTAAATCAAATTTATTAATTTAAACAAATTAATTATAAGCAGAAATATTCGCGAGTGGGGGCTTATAAACGGTGACCTTAAACGGCATCTTTGTTACTATTAGCAGTTCCATTTCTCCCCCCACAAAAAAAATCACAATTCACACGAATCTTTATGTCATTTTAAAACATGCATTGAAAAAATAAAAATAAAATATTAAGAAGAAAGTTTCTGTTGGATCTGGATGGAGTACCGACCAGTACTGACAAACTTTTTGTCCGGTACTGATAGGCTTTTTGTTATTACCATTGATGTACATATTTTTCCAAAAATTGACGATGTTAAATAGAAGTTTATAAGTAAGATTTTTTTATTTTATAAAATTGATAAAACTGAATATATCTACTTATATTATAAATACTTTTTAATTTTATTATATTTATATATATAAACTAATATTTATTATTTTTTACAAATTCTAAATTCTAAATTTAGTTATTTGTATGCAAAATAATCATTTTTTTTATTTTTTGTGATAGGGAGATAAATTTGTTTGAGCAAATATTTTTTAGAATGTCTACGTTAGATTTATTTCTTTATTTGTTTTCAAATTTTAATTAATCTTTATTCCTATACTTTACTCTATGTGAATTTAGGTTATGATTTGCGTTTTAAATTTTTTCTTAAATAATTTTAATTTATAACAAAATTAAATATTTATAAATAGTAAGATACAAAGAATATATATTATGCTAAGATTTTTTTTAGTTATAAGTTATAATTTTGTAAAAAAAATTATTAAATCTATTGTTCTTAAATCAAAATTGTAGATCAACTTTAAAGTTAATTTTAGGAGCTAACTCTATTAAGGTTTTGACTTCTCTAAAACTGAGATAAGATCTACTTGTAAAATAAGCTAATAATTGATTAAATTGATAACACACATCTATTTGTTACAAAGTATTAAAAATATCGATGGTATAATTTTTGTACAGTTATGTATTTGGTTGAAAAATAAGATTCTATTATATAGAATAAAAATTGCATTGTTATGTAAAAATTTAGTACTAGTAATAGGTCTGAGTTTAAATTATATTTAATAATTTATTTAATCTGTTTGAAATTTTAATTCTAAAGTTATATATCTTGATTTTTTATTTCATCTCAAATTAAAAATATTTTTTTAAAAATGTAAGAAAAATATAAAAATAAATTATGGTTAATCATATTATTACAATAATTTTTGCTATTGTCATAATAAAAATACATTAAATGTCTATTTTACTCTTAGTATTAATTATATATTATTATCACTATTATTGGATGAAGTTGTTATTAATGAAATATTCTTATAATAATAATAAACAATTTACATTGTCGTAATATTATTATCTTAAATTAAATATTACTTTAAATAAATTATTATAATGAAATTATTTTGATTAGTAACAAAATTATATAAAACAAATTAAATATAATTATTTTATTAAAATATGTATTATTAATTTTATTAGAATATATTATATAAAATAATTATAATATAAGTTAATATAATTCATTATATTGCAATTATAGTTGACACATTTAATGTTGTACAATAAACGTGCGTGAGTTGAAATGTTTTATACAATAAATTTGTTATAAACAATAAATGATATGATAGAGTTTGTTTTTCTTCTTAAATTTTAATAATAATTAAGATTGAACCCTATATGCAATAGCCAATAAAATCACAAATATTTGTGATTATTGATATATAATATTATGGATGAATGCTGTTTTAAGTTTGATATTTTTAATAAAAATACACTTTACACTCGCATCTATTAGACGAGACAACAAAAATTTATTATATTTACAAAAAAAATCACAGAAATATATTTTGTAAAAATAATAGACTTATATTATCTTATAAAAATAAAATAGTTATAGTATCACATCTAACATGTAAGGAATTAAAAATACAATTTTATTAAAAGATGATTAACTTAGGTGACTTATTATATTGGAGTGGTACAATTTAATATCAATTTAAGAAATGGTTCTAAATATATTCAAATTAAAAAAATCAAATGTGTTTTTAGTCCGGTACATTTCCCCTTGTCGATAATGGTTCTTCCTGTCATGCTGCCCATCAATTGAATTGAAAGACAATGCTGTCTTGAAATGATATTTCATATGTAAGAAATTATCATTGTAACGAACAAAACTATTCACTAATGTTCGTTGATATTGCGGGCAGTGACCACAATATAAATGCTAAATTCATTTACACTATCACCAAGGCTGAAGCACTAAACAAGAATTTTGTGTCCCTCTACAACAAGCTAAACTTATCTAAGTGCTTATAGTTATCCTGCTTTTATGCTTTATCAGATACACGGTGTATCATACACCTATGAGCAAACTGAGTCCGTCTCGTTTTCAAAGAGAATATAAAACTCCAAGGCATCTTTGAACAACTCAATATAACTTCAAAACTCAAGCATCTTTGAACAACAGGATAGACTGGTAGTATAACAAGAAAGAATGCACTAGTTTAATTAATAAATCCGGCAAGAATGTCAATGTTCTTCCTTCAACCATATTACACGAAATTCAAATCGAAATAAATATTCCTAGGAAGGTCAGGGTGGTTCCCCTAAAAAGGCTAGAGAACCTAAAATACATAGGAGGGGGAAAATATAAAACGTCAGTTAATGTCAAAAATTGTTGCCGGGTTAAATCGTTTTACCTAGAAAAGGCCAGAATTTGAGGTACACTATTAAAGGAAAAATAACTAATGCATTTTATACCAAAGTTGAGGCTTGTTGGACAGAATGGCCGGGCTGACTCCCCCTTTTAAGGCCACTCGGATGGGGCATTTTTTGCTTTTTTTGCTTCTCCATGTCGAAAGTTGAAACTGAAGCAAGAGTAATATCCAATCTGTCTTGGATAAGTAATTGGGATCAATATTATTCACTAAATAGAAGCCAATGATGACAGTAAATAGTCATATATACTAAACTGATCCTGAAAGTCACTTTGAGCCTTTTTATTATCTTTCTCCACCATCCAGCTCGTCTTGATCATCCAATTGATTTTCCTCTTTATTGTTTGATTCTCCACCTTTATCTTCATTATTTCCACCATTAGGTTGGAAAAACAATCCAGATGACGTGGAATTATCCTCGTCAAAATCATCTTCATTTTCCTTCTCTTTTGACTGCAAAGTCAAATTACTTTGCATCCAAGCAGGGCAGCGACCAACAACTCCAAGAGCAGACATGACTGGCGAGTTAGCAGCAGGACTTGAATAATGCATTGATGCTAAACCAGAGTCATGTCGCAAACAAGAACATTCAGGGACAGGATGAGAAATAAAAGAGAACGGTTTAGAATTTGTGGATGCTGTTATTAATCTATCAACCATAGTCTTTCTCAAATGTCTACGTATGGATGTTACCCATGTATGGTTTGCTTGATACAGGTGCTCATGAATTTCTTCTAGAAGCTCAGCAACCCATTTTCTGAATTTGCAAAAGCCAAAAGTATTGAGATGATTTAAAATATATATATATATAGGCAGCAAATTTATAGATGAAACTCTTTCATATGTTTCAGCTAGTCAAATATAATCCATTAGGCAACACAAGCATTATATTGTCATAATGCCGACCAAACACCCCATTTAATAAGCGTTTTCATCAATTATAGAAGATTACCTGTCTGGTCGGTATGTTCTAGATGCTGCTGACTGATAAAGCCGGTGCCCCATTACCAAGCTGGCAAAGTTTGGATGTCCCTTACCATCAAGATCAAAACCCGGGATGAAAACATCAGCTTCAACACATATCATATAATCAATGGCTTCCCAGAGTAATTTATGGGCATTGGTCCTCAATTCCATTACTGTACTGTCAGGCTCGTTATCACTTTCAGCCACCCAACCCCACCAGCCTTCAATGTTATAGAATTTTGGGCGTGCAGGTGGTGGTGGAAGTGGGCGAGGACGTGGACCTGCATTTTTCCATGCTCCAAGCTTCTTCACTTCCTCCATTGAAGGTGGCGAGTTGTGATCACGATCTACAAGATTAGCCTCACGACCATATATCTTACTGAGCTCCCAAGGGGTTGTGAGGGAAGTCTTATCAACAACATTCTCAAACATTGCACGAAGTGGAATTAATGTTCTTTGGCCACCAAAGATCTCCCCACCAGAAACATATATGATTGTGGATGATGAGTATCCATATGCCCGCAGAAGAATACCAACCTACCAACAAAGTAAATCAGATTAAAGGCTTAGGCAGTTTTCTTAAATATATAAAAAGGCATCTTATATGATTGGTAATTCCTTACTCTAAAACATAGCTTGATGCACATAGTCATGGAAGACACTAGGGTTAAGTTTAAAGTTGATTCCCCTTCATAAAGCTTTGTTACTTTACCTTTTACAGTTCAGGTAGTTAATAGGGAAAATTCCTTTACACGCACACTGGATCTTTAAACTATCCAACAATACCTTCCAAAGCAACAAAACTTAGACATGATTTAGATCTCTTTTTCCTTCTAGAAAGTGAAAACTAAGTATTAAAAAAACTACGAGTTAATCATCACGTCAATCCTTCTCTCTACCTGTGTTGATGAGATATAAGCAGCCTTCAGACACTCTCTCTCTTACAGCATATTCCAAATAATAAAGACACAAGTTACATTATTCTTGGAGTAAGACAGCAATCAAAAGACACTTACTGTTTCTAAAGATAAGTCGTGACATGTTATCTCTTACCTCTTCTGGCATCAATGGGCAAGAACCCTTAAGACGTTGCTTTGCTGAATTCACAGAAAGCTTCTCCTTGACAATCCCCCGTTTGATCATCCAAGCTCTTTTGTGTTGAATTAATTCAGTATGCACATCCTTTTGAGGAGTTTTAAGGCACAAGGCACAAATCAAGTTCTAAGAGTGTTCCAAGCCACCAAAAAAGTAAGCAATCAGGAATTGAAGCAAATACCTGAAACAGTTCAGCACAACCATAATGTGCTAAAGCATCTCTAGTCATCCCAGGATCAAATGCTATAAATGGCTGCCCAGGATCTCGTAACCTAGAGAGAGCGAAAATAGAAAATAAGCACAAGGCCACAAACATGAATAATAGAGAGTTGTCCATGAATGGCAATAACCTATGCAAAATTTTAGAGCCAAGTTCCTGAACCTCCTGCCTGAAACGAAGGGCATGAAAAGCTACCCTGCATCGCAGTCTCTGATACTCTTCGAGATCGGGCGGAAGTATAGCCTGGAAAAAAAAGAAAGATATAAAATCTCATGACTAGAAAAAAGAAAAAGGGAGGGGAGGGGGGGTGGGTGGGGTTAAAAGTGGTGATCATTCATTACTTTAGGAGATTTTAAGAGCGTGTGAAAGATTGGTGTAGCATATAGAGCTAGGTTCCTGTGGAAACTTCTTCAATCACAAGGTTTAAATTTTGCAACTGTGAAACAAAGAACTTCAGTTTTAATTTATACATAAACTACAATGAATTAAGCTTTTCAGCCACCCACCACCCCCAGGCTGATGATAGATAACATTTCAATTAAATGCCTTAGGCATGTAGAATAAAAGCATTTAGTATTACCATCCACTAGGTTGAGCATTCCTGCTCCAATGCAATTTACATTGACTAATCTCTTTTCTCAGTAATTCAAACAAAGATTCACCCAGAAACCAACTTATTTATCATTCAACATAAGAAACACATGTAAATGCAATACTAATTAATTCAACATAGTATAATATAATCATATATATCACTATTGATATTGCAGGGACACCAAAGAGCTAGAAATAGAACAAACTTCAAATTCATAACAGTGTCAGCATAGAAAAGGCAATAATTTGACATTACCTGCAAGCATCCACCATCAGATACAACTAACTGAACCACTAGATGCTTCTTTAGGATTGGGAGAACATGATGATGATAATAATATGGCGAAGCAGCAAAAGGCACTTTAAATACAGGTATGTTCTTTTTTCTCCTTTCCCCTTTGAGATGTTTAGGAAGTGTTCTCACAACTTTCACATCTTTTGCTAAGGCTGCCATGAACTGGTCCTCATTATAGAGGTAGGCAAAACTCTTGAACTGAGAGCTTCATAAATAAAGACCATGATAAGTTGGTAAGGAAATATTTGTTTTTCCCCAAAGGAAATATGATCAAATACATCAATTTTGGTCATCAACACAGAGTTAACTTTGAACTCTTTTTTTCAAAGTAATAATAACCTGATTCCTTTGCTACTTGTCGTAGATAGAATCTCTGGAATTACTAAGGTAGCATTAAGAAGCCGAGCAACAACAACAACATCAGATATCTGAAAAAGCAAAATGAATTTGTACTATTGAGTGTTAATAACATATGAGTATGACAATTAATAGGCATCCAAACGTGACAGCCTCACCGAATTCCTGATCTCGTGGAAGCCTCCTTGTATCCTCACAAAAATAAATCCATTTGTATGTGAAGGAGGATCTGTTAAATTATATTTCTTCATTAGAAAGAACATCTTCAAAGGGGGGAAAAAATTGTTGATTAAATAGTATACCTCGTAAGCAATAAAATAGTGTTTTCTACAAATTCCAAACTTCAAACCTTGGAACAAATAATAAATAAATGTACCAACCCAAAAAAAAAATTTGTAAAAAAATGACCAAAGAAGAACATGAGTTTATTGCTCATTCTTTAGCACTTTGAAACTCCCCAAAAACAAGTTTCTTAATAGAGGTGACAATCCTTACACGACAAGAACATGGCACAAACAAGAACAAAATTATTACACAACCAAAACACAATCAGATTAGAATTTATCACTAATTTTAATTTAAAGGTCCTATTATTCCTTATTATTATAAATAATTTACATGAGAAAAAGTTGTCTAATTTTTTTATTTTGCCAACCAACACGCGAATACGAACACGGCATCACCAATCCAGCACACAAACACGACACCAGCATGCAATCACGATAAAAATGCTACACTATTTCCATCCCTATTACAGAATTGTTCCTTGTATAGATAATAAACTTGATTTGTCTTAAAAAAAACGAAATTGGAAATTACCTAAGCCTGCAAAGTTCATTTAAATGACTGGATAAAACTTTATCATCAACGCATTTAGTAGCACTAGTTTTACTGTGTAATTATATAACCAGTAAATTCTAAAACACATTTCTCATTGAACTACAACAAAATTCATAAGATAGGTGCACATGAGGTCAAACCAGCATAATCTGTTCTAGGATTGGCATCCGGATGCATTGATTCAAGCGGTCTTACTGGTCCCCAAAGCCTTCCATAGAGCGGACTCTGCATCAGAAATTGTGAAAGAATGGTCAACATAACAGGTCAGGACAAACCAAGCAACAAATAAGAAAACAAAGAAATATATTGGTCAAATTAAAAAATGCACATTATATCCAAAAAGTACAACATATAATTTCTAAATGGATTCCCCCTCATAATTTATAATGATCGAAGCAAGTCCAATAGAAGCAACAGCAAAACGATATTTATTGCTTCTATCTTAGAACAAGAACAAACAAAAGATGGAAACAATCAATTTCAGTATACAAAGTTTAAGTATAGAGTAAAGACAGTATACGAGACTTGAGAAAACCAATTAAAGATTGGATCTTTATAGAAAACTTAAACATACGGCTCTGGAGAGATCTTCACCAATGAATCGTCGAGAAAAGATTGTAATACTGGGCTCGTAGTCTGAAACACCCTCGTTGGTAAATCTAGCCAAAAGAAAGTGAACAAAAAGAGAGATGGCTGAGAGAACCAGGCCAACCAAACCAACCCATTTCATTCTAGACTTAAAAACCATCTTCCCTTCTCCTTTCATGGAGACAAATTTAATCAACCTTGTCTCTCTGTCTCTCTCTCTAATCAACTTCCTTTGCCTAAAACTATCCCTCCCTACCAAGTTGAAGAAGCGAAAGAACAGAAGGAGAGGAGTGACTGAGTTAGTCGCAGAGATTTTTCTAAGAACGAGCCAGAGAGAGTGAGAGCAACGTACGAGGACTTGTCTCGTGAAAGACTTTTATGGGATGGATAATGAGTCAATGACCGGACCAGACGTGCACTTTTGTTTTTATTTTTATTTTGAGTTGTATCCCACTCTTTAATGTAGCGCGTGGGGTACATCCCAGTCAAAGGGCTATAGATTGGTTTTGTTGGCAATAGCGACCTTTCTTTTGGCTTCATATTATATTGGGACGGATTGGGAATTACGTTGTTTTATAAAATGAAAATTTGTGATTTTTGTATAAAAATATATTTCTATTAAATAGAATTAAACGAGACTATCATCTTTCTCTATTTAAGTGTGGTTGCTAACATTTTATTACATGTATTCTTTTTAGGCTTCTTTAAGAAAATTATTCAAAGTTGTTACTCAATCTTCTAAATAGAATGTCATATTATTACAGATATATTATTTACATGATTCATAACACGAAAGAGTTATATTTTAAATTTATTTTAACTAATAAATTTGAATTACATTAAAAATTATATTTAAATGTTAAAAATAACTATCAACTAATTAAAAATAACATATTTGAGCTCTAACAAATGGGAAAATTTAGTACTCATCTCCCCCTTTATATTTATATTAGGGGTACAAGACAAAGAGGAGATCCCTTAAAAACCTAATTTTTTTAATTTTTATAAATTAAATTAGGATTGATTTTGAACACATATTTTCATTACTATGAATAAAAAATACATATTTGTCTTTCTTCAACTAATGTTATAAAGTAACTTTTTTTAGATATTTTATTTTTGTTTTATTGTATTTTTAGATTTCATCTAGATTTATTGTGTTCAAAATCTTACAAGTTAAAACATTATATCAAAATTCAATTGATTCTAAATAATATCTAATATATAAATTGAAACAATTAAACAATTAAACAATCAGTTTAAAAACTTTACATCAAAACAAATTATTAAATTTCATATTTTTTCTATATATTCATGAATGATATTAATTTTTGTTTATTAAATTTAATTATTGATGTATTTAAATAAATAAGTTTTAATAAAAATTATATCTTTATTTTATTAATAAAATTTAAAAATTGTCGATTTGAATATTTGTGTTAGAATAATCATATCTTCAAATAAATAATATGCACTGTCAAACCATTTCAGTGGACTACTTGCACTACAAAATAATAATATTTTTTAATAGTATATATCGAAATTATTACTTGAAATGTGATTGAAATTTTTATCATTATATATCTAAGTAAAACACTAATAATTCTTCAAAGATAAAATTTCTTGGATTGGAATTTTCCTCCACTTAATTTAAAATATTAATAAGTTTATATTATGTATTCTAAAACTGTATCAATTGAAAAAAATAATAGTGTAACACTCAAAATAATACATATTTCCTAAAGTGTATTGTTCGTCTTGTAAAGAATATATTATGATATATACCATGTATATATGAGACACATAAGTTATATAAGTTGCATAAAGTGAATAAGATACATAGGGTACAAGATATATAAGGTATATAAGTTGTACAAGATGAATAAGATATAAAAATATACGAGATATACGAGACATATAAGGTGAGATAAATGAGATTTCTATACCACTTCAATTCTATAAAGATTGGGAATGAATAAAGAAATTGGAGTATTATGGCATGTATTAATAATGTTGGTGGGTGGGACAAAATAAAAATAAATAAATGCGGATAGCTCAGTACAGTAGAGTTTCTTTGCTTGTACCTATATGTCAGTAGTAAGACTTGTTCGTAAATGATGTTCATGAAACCAATTGCCCTAGATCTTAGAATAAACTCAATTGGAAAACTTGGTTCATGTTCGTAGCTTTCAAATATTTAAAGTTTTGGAATAGCGACGAATAATTGCATATATCATTTTACTCTTTTTTTCTTTATTCTCCCTAATAAATCTAAAACGTTAAGCGTTGATATATAAAATGTAAAAAATTAAGTAATATATTATAATTACTGATATTATCTCTTAGATTTTTAACTTAGTACCTTAAAACATCATAATTGTGACCTAATTACCTTTCAAAAGTTAGTCTATGGGTGCTACACACATGCCAAAGCTCCAACTAATTCCAAAAATACCCTACTATTAAGATTAAAATTATATGAAAGACATAAAGTGTTATTTTTGAGAACTGCTTCCAATTCCCTAGGAGAAGATCTAATCTCAATATATTTAATCAGAATATTAATGATACATGTCTTTGTGCTCAGATCGATGCAATAGAAACGGTGGAACACCTATTTATAAGATGTAAATACATACATGTTTTTGGATGTCTTGGAAATGTCGTATCTTGTTACAACAATTTGATATATTGGATATCCCATCTTTTCTCTATTTGTGTTTAAAACCACCTAATACACTAATACTTGAAATTGAGAGGGAAAAATGATGTCATTCTAACAATCACTTTAGCAACGGTAACTTTGTGGAATTTAATCCCTATTTAAAGAATACATTTTACCAATTCCAACATTTTGAAAATGATTAAAGTTTTTCAAGAGATTTTAAAATTAAAAATTATTGAAGTGTAATATCCTTTTTGGATTAGAACTCATTTTGGTGTCATTAAATTTAATTTTAATGTACATTATAATAATGAAAAATCTACAAATAACACACGAAAATTTTAAATAAAAATAACCTAACCTATAATCATGATATAATAGAAAAACCATTGATCTATTGTACATTTTTATTATCAAACTAAATGTTTAAATATAAACTTGATTTTACGCTAGATATTACCTTAATGTATTTTACTTATAAATTTCTATTCTATTTTTTTAGTTTTTAATATTAAGGTGAGCGATATTTAGATCAATACTCCAATAAACTTTCTATCAATCAAACATGTTTATAAAATAATTGCAAAAGTTAGTACAAAAAACATAAATATTCATATGTATTTTAAAATAAATTTAATAATGAATAATTTTAACGGAATAATTCAAAGTATATATAAATTAAATAAAAATAATTTTTTTTAAATTTAATAATTAAATTAAAATAATCATGATCACATATAAAATTATATAATTTACTTATATAAAAAAATTAATTAAAAAGAAACTATATAAATATAAACTTATTGAATAGAAATTATGTTCTTGAAAGTCATTCGTGATTTCATATTAATTAACATTCCTAACCAAAGTTTCATTAATTTAATACCCATGCGTACATTTATTGTTACCATTGATCAGATGAGTATAAGGAACTCTTAAACCAATATTGTAGCTTTTCTTTTCTCTTATTGAATAAGCCACCAAAGTTCTGTTATGTTCCAATAGATTGACGCCGAATAGCCACTGCCATTCAAGCAAAAATCCTTTTTGGTTGCTTTATTATGTTTTTCTCTTATATGATCAAAGGGACTAACATGCGAAGCAATCTTTACTCAATTGTAGGACTGATCTATTCGGCAGCACGTTTTATTTAACCTTTATAATGTGTATATATAGATAACAGTCATAATCTAATAGTATTTTGAAATTAATTATTCAAAAGCTAATTAAAGTTTTAATAATATAAAAAGTTATTTTTAGAACGTATCTTAAAAATATTAAAACAATTTAAAAAATGTTAATCGATAATTTCATAAATTAACTTGAGTTTAAATAAATGTTTTAACAATTTTAAGTTTTGTGAATATATGCTATTAAATGCATGAGTATAATAATATATATAATAGTTATAAAATATATAAATGAATTACAATTTTTTGAAACTTGAGTGTTTATTTAATTATTCTTAATATACTTGATAATTGGCATAGAAACAAGTTTATAAGCAAAAGTTTTGTTTACGAAAATAGTTAATACTTATAGTTCTCACAAATACTCCATTTGACATTTTCGTATGACAAAACCTATCACTCACTACATGACACTTATAGAAATAATGTAACATTACATTGATGTCTTCACTACTACAAAAAGGGGTATTTAAGTCGCTGTATAAAGTTGATTTTTTGGAAAAAACTGACTTATAATGAATTTAAAATATGTTCGGTGTAGAACCGACGCTATCAACATTGGACGTAGCGTCGATTGACGTGGAGAATCGACGCTATCCACATGATGTAGCGTCGGTTGACGGGACGAACCGACGCTATCCATCTAATATATCCAAATTCGGTTCATTTTTTACGTAGAACTCAACTTTCTTCCCCTCTCTCCTCCATTTTCTTCCTCACACTCCTCTATTTTCTCCCAAAATCTACATTGTGCGCCACCTTCTTTCTAAATTTCCGGCCACCTCCGACCACCATTTGTAACGTCGTTTTATAAGTTATATTTCTCTTCTCACATTATCTTTCAGTTCTACTATTTTTTTGAGAAAAATATTAAAAAAAAAATTATACCAATTTTCTATATAAATTCTTGATTTAGGTATATTTTTTATTTTGTTTGTTATGTTTGACTTATTTTACGTGAAAATAATATCTGAAATGTTGTGGGTTTGATGGTTTATATATATTTACTGTGCGTAGATAAATTTATTTATATATTATAAATAATTATATTTTATTAAGTAGAATTTTGCAGCTTATTAATCAGTTTGTTTTATATTTTGTATAAATTTTTGATTTAGGTATGTTTTTTATTTTGCTTGTTATTATGTTTGACTTATTTTATATGAAAATATTATCTGAAATGTTGTGTGTTTACTATGCATGCACAAATTTATTTATATATGTATAATTAATATTAATTTTTAATTATGATATATAGTAACCTGTTTAGAAATTAGAATCAACCAAAGTGCGTTTTTGGTTTTTATATATTCATGCTAACATGTTGCGTATTTTTTAATTTGTATAGAAATAGTTTTGTAAAATGATTAAAATGATAATTGTTTTGCATTATGTATGTTTTGATATATATTCTAATAATTATGAAATTTATATATAATAATACTTGAAATATATTCATTGTATACATAATTAAGTAATATGTTTACTTAATGTCATTAATAGAAAATAAACAAATCTTGGATGTCAAAGTGTAGAATTGAGTAAGTCTATATTTCTAGAGTTGAAAGTTTCATGGAATTTTCTTGTATAAATAATAATACTGAAAGTAGTATGATTCGATGTTCATGCGTTAAATGTAAAAATGAGCGATTTCATGAATTTGATGAGGTTAAGTATCATCTTATCCGTAATGGTATTCTATTGAGCTATAAATATTGGTATTATCATGGAAAAAATATTGATAATGCTCATGGGGAAAAGATAAATAAGAATGTGAGTGGATGTTGGTAATCATTGATCTGTTTAATAATCATGTTTGGTACTATGACTCAGCTACCATAGAACTGAGTAAAGATACAAAAATAGTTGTTGAAATGTAAGAGTTATAATTACATATTAGTTTCTTCTATTATTTTTTGTAATATTTAATAAAAACTAATTGTTTTAAACCTTTATAGGGCATAGAAGTTGTGGAACAAGTTTAGGGGCATTGCCCTTAAAAAATCTCATAAGCTTATATGGACAAAAGTTATGGTATATACAAGTCAATATTAATAATTTTATTAATTTTACAATTGAATAATAAGGATGTTCGAATATGAAAATTCATGTACATTTTTTTTTGTAGGTTCCACAACAAAATAATGGAGTCATGTGTGGTTATTATGTCATGAAGTTTATGAGCAAAATCATCACAAATATCAAAATTCTAATTGATGATGTGGTAATATCTTTTACCCATATACATATATATTTTTAACATATTTGAGTTTGTTTTTGTAAATAAATGAAATTATATTCTTATTTTGATTTTAAATACATGTAGTTCTTTGGTTGGAACAAGACGGGCTACAACCAGCAAATTTTTAATGATTTACGAGAGGAATGAGCAGAACACATGCTTCAAATTATATCATCACAAGAAGAATCAGGAGAAGATTCTGATGATCTTGAATAGCATATGACAACATAACAGTAATTTTTTTAATGATTTAATTTCTCTATCTATTCCTGTGTCTGAAATCACTTGTTTGATGGATGATTAATCATATGCTCATGTATTTAGAGGAATACATTGTTTTATGGACCTATTTTGGCCCAAACTACATATCATCTCTCTTTCCTACTTTCTTTATGAACTCATATTAACACTTTATTAATCATTTGTTTATAAATATGAATTTATCTGGAATCTCTGCTAGTATTTTTAATACTATAATGAGCTCTAAATGGACAAATCAGGTGTACGTAACTCTGATTTGTTTCTTGGTTTGTATGAGTTTTGATGCCCATGAACGTGTTCCATATGTTTAAGGGCACCAAAACTCACACAATCCAAGTAAGAAATCGAAATTACACTTGATTTCATATATTATATATAGGATTAAAAAATACTAGTAAAGATTCCAGATAACTTCATATATATAGACAAATGATTAATAAAGTGCTAATATGAGTTTATCGAATGTCGATGTACGTGGTATGTCGATGTACGTGGTAATCTCTTTTTGATGGTAATATTTATAATGATTTAATTTCTTCATTCGTATGTATGAAGTTTAGACTGTTTTTTTATGGATGTTTTACGTACTCATGTATGTAAGGGAATATGAATTGTTATATGAATCAACTTTTTTTTGTCATAATGCTTGTGAATCAATCAAGATTTTAAGCCAACCAAGCTTACTTGATCGCATAATCACACTTTGACGACATTATTTTATTTGTAATTTAAGTTAACTATATGTATTATATATACATTATTTATTTTTGTAATAAATTTAATTATCAAGTAATTAAATATATTTAAATTTTTAATTATTTGTATTATTATTTTATATTTTTTATGCTATATATATATTGAATAATATGAAAAATGAAAATAAAAACAAAAAAAAATCATAAAATGTACGGGTAAAGTCGGTTCACGCCATGAACCGATTTTACATTTTAAATCGCTAAGTTGAACCGACTTTAAATTTGTTTAAAGTCAGTTTTTAACTGACTTTAATACCTATTTCGGTAGTAGTGCTTAGACTCCATAGTGGAACTATCTCATAGTCTGCTACAACTTGACAAGTTTGTATATAACTGAAATCATATAGACAAGACATGTGACAACTCAGCTTGAAAGTCTTATTGTACATTAATTCAGTTTACATAAAAATAAACAAAATGTAGAGATAAATCATGTAGTGCATATATTTACATCAATCCAACCTACAATAAAACATAATAATGCAAGACAAAGAATTCTCGCCCTATATGTAGTTTCTTTTTCTATATGCACGACAACATAAAACATGATAATGAAACAATGAATCACTCTATCTCTTTTTGATATGCGAAAATAACAAAATATTGAAAAAATTACAAATTTAAGAATAATTGGAAAGAAATATATGCAATGATATCATGGAGCTAAACTTCCCCTAAAGGTAAAAAGGCAATGTAAAAGTACAATGTGATTTAAACTCCTTCAAAGTCCTATTACTCTATAATTATAAAACCAATTAAATAGTTAATAAATAAGGATAAGATGTAAACAAATAAATAAAATTGAAATATGATTTTTTTATAACTAGTCACATAAAGTAATAAACTCATTTAATTACAAACAAGCCCATAATTGATTGAGAAATTATTTTTTAATCAAATTTTGATTATCTATTATATAAATAAGCAAGTAGAGTAGAAGACACACGTAAACATACTTAGTATATATAATGACATACTCACATTTACTTAAAAGTAATATATATGTTTGAGCTTCACAAATATATCAATTAAGTAATATATGATCAATCAAGAAATATTCAAGGGAAAAATTATCATCTATCATGTAAATTTGCTATTGAATCTTCAATCTCACAAAATAAAATATATCTACCACAGGAGAACTTAAAATTTTCATTTTTTTTTATAAATGAGGCACATGATTATTTAATTATTTTTAACCTCTACTGACTCTTTCTTTTTGTGCATGCCAAGTATATTTTTATAACCAATCTCTTTTTGTACAATCTTTTTAAAAAAATTTACATGCCCAAGTCATAAACTTATCATGATCACTTTCACACTAGTTATAAGGTAGTTTTCTCCACTCACTACAATAGCTTCACTTATTATAGTAGGTAATCCTCTCAATACTAGATGTCTCCTTAAGATAAAAATTTAGAAAGCAAGAAATAGAACTTAACACAATTTTATAATCAAGATTAGTTGAAATCCTAATGTATTTCAAGAGAATTTATAAACTTCAAGTATAGCATACATGTGTCTTTGTAAGTGTGTGAATAAGTTCATGTCAATATCAATCATCAATTGTAAAAGATATATGCATGCACACGTCAAAATTATAAAAACATCTATACAATAAACATCAAAACGAATTAAGCTATTAAAAATAAAATTGTATGTGTAAGTGTTGAATAATTTTAATATCTTGTTGGCCAAAAAAGAATTTTATTTTATTTTTTGTAGATTTAACTAATATGTAAAATAAAGACAATAAAAGTGTCCACCTAAGGTTATTTAAGCATTTTAACAAAAATATCTAGGTGAAACAATAAAAGACGATCAGGTGATAAAAAATATATTTTTAACCCAAATTTTCTTACATTTTGGTTTATGTATATCTTTGGGTTGGGACTCAACTACCTTAGGTTTCATAAGCGATTTCTTGGATTTAACTATACTTTTTATATTCATCCCTAATGAAGATACAATTTGCATAGTAGGATAATGATAATGAGTCCTAGTATTAAAGTATTAAATTTCACTTGCTTCTTTAAACCTATGACTTTATACCTCTTAGTAAAAAAATTGAACATGTTATTATAACTTATGTTCATCCTAGAATATGATGCAACATGTATAAATCGATGATGGTTATAAGTCCTACTATCTAAAACATGGAAATAATTATTAAGTTAAGAAGCACTCATTAAAAATCTATATTTTGGTTTTATATGACATTTCTTAACACAATAATGATAGACATGTACAAATTTAATAGCTTTTTCTACCATAGATGCAATAGTTTTTTATGCATAAGTAATAATAGTAGGAGTAGAGTTTAAGAACCTTACAAATGTGATTTTTGATGTTGAAGGTGTAAAACTTTCATCCTTATAACTAAGATCATGTGTATCACTATATGACTTACTAATGTTCAAAATTTTATTCAAGTATTGAGATATAATTGTAAGTATATCCATTGATTCACATGATTCTTTGAGTTTTTGTACCAATTTTTATTATCTGCATCAAGTTTATTATTTTCTTCTTTCAAACCTGTAACACTCAAATTCAAACTATTATTTTGTTCTTACAAAATATTCTTCTCTTCTTTTAATTTAATAGAAAAGTTTTCATGTGTCTCAAGTTATTCATTTAACTTTTCTATTTTTATATTTAAACTATTATTCTCTTTTATGGCTATAAGACATTCAAAAAATAATTTTTTAAAACTTTTAACAATATATTTAGAGAGAAAAAAATTCAAGTTTCTCATCATCTCAATTATAACCCTCAATGAAATGATGCATAATAAAAATTCCTTAAAACAACACTAAATGTATCTAGTGTTTGTTCTGATACCAATTTAAAGTTTATAATATTCAGATCTAATTAATAACCTAGAAGACGTGAATAAGTTATTTTTAAATTTTATCAATTTATAATTTAATAACCTAAACAAAGCGAACATAGATGCAATCGTGTGTATATGTAAAGTGCAAAAATTAAAGAATAACACATGAAATTTTTAAGTAGAAACAACCTAGGCCACAACTATGATTTAAGAGAAAAATCATCGGTCCACTGTACCATTTTACTTTTTACTATAAAAATCAATTTTTTAAGTATAAACTCGGTTTTATGCTACTCTCCCTAAGCTACTGCCCCAATGTATCTTATTTACAAGTTACTATTCTGTTTTCATAGTTTCCAAGATTAGTGTGAGCGGTATTTAAACCAACGTTCTAATAATCTCTTTGTCAATCAAATATAAGTGTCCATGTGTGTTTTAGAACGGATTTAATAATAAATAATTATAATTAGATTATTCAAAGCATATATCAATTAAATCAAATTAACTAGTAAATCTTAGAGTAAGAAGATTAAGTACAAGCTCAATAATAATTGCTTCTTTAAAATTTAATTATTAAATCAAAATAATTATGATCACATATAAAATTAATTGATCTAAACATGTTAAAAATTTAATTAAGAAGTTATATGAATATAAAAATATTGAATGAAAATTATCTTGCCAAAAATCCTTAAGTGATTATGTTTTTCTATTATGTATGATAGAAGTGACTAATGAAGAAAGCAGTCTTAACTCAATTTTAAAGATAATTTTCTTTGAACGTTTCGTTAATTGATAGTAATAACTTAAAAATATTAGGGTTAAATCTTTTTAAATTTAATTATCCAAAATTTATTTTTCAGAACACGTCTTAAAAATATTGAAACAATTTAAGAAAAGATTGATAGATATTTTTATAAATTAACTCAAAATTAAATAATTATTTTAATACCAAATATAACTTTAAGTTTTATAAACATGTATTGTTAAATGTACGAATATAATTATGTATGATAATTATAAAAGATATAATCAAATTATAATTATCCAAAATTTGAGTATTTGTTTAATTTTTCTTGATAAACTTGATAACGAACTTAAAAATAAATTTACATACAAATATTTTATTTACAAAAGTAACCAACATTCACAATTTTTATAAAATTAATCCAAATAAAAAATTTTAATTTTTATTACTTATTATGTTACACGTGACTTGCACAGAATAAAAATGGTAATTCCAATTATACCACAAATAATTTTAAAATTAAGATTTATCTTTTTTGTTATAATTACGTACAAATCACGTACAAGAAAATAAATAATAAAAGTTTACTTTTTATTAAATATAAAGAAAAATTGATATTTAGATTAACTTTGTTGAGGTTTTGATATTCCAAAGATTAAAATAAATGTAACATTTGTAAAAGAATAAAATGAATAGAATATAATACAGTATACTTGGTGCATTTATATCAACTTTAGATCAAATTTAGATTCTCATTCATTGGTTAGCTGCCCAGCAGATTAGTTGAAATATATATATTTTTCACATTTCCACCTCTTTTTCTTCTTCTTTTTCCCTGTGTACATTTCATACTCTTTGATTTTGTTCAATGAAAAACAATGTTTCAAGTAGAGTCAAAACACTCTCTATTTAACCCTCGTGAATTAAACATCCTGCAACTTAAAAATCCACACTTTTGACAAAACAAAAAGCAAATTCAACGGTGTGCCTGTGTGATCACCTATTCTATATCTTCAGCAATCAGCAGCCTATTAATAGTTTTTGGCAAAAGAGAGGTAGAAGCGTTTAAATAAACCACTTTTTGGGAAAAACTATTAGGGTCACTCTACGCTCTCTCAATTATGCTGGCCATAACACTCAAGTCCCCCTGCTGATCCCATATTCTGCTCGCTACTCGTGAAAAATCCCAGCTCAAAAAGGACATGGTGTCATCTTTCATAAGGCGCCTCTGTTTTATTTTCAGGATAGCCTGTGAAATTTCTACGATCGAAGGTCGCCTTCTTGGTGACTTTTTCAAGCATTTGTGAGCAATGCTAGCAAGTGCTCTGGCTTCCTCAATGTTGCATTCGCCAGCCAGGCGCTCATCAAGTATTTCATCAATTCCATCCTGACTCATAAAAGCCTTGGAAAAAAGAAAAGGCAAGATATAATAGGTTTGCAGTCCCGGAATTTGAAAATATGGAATTAAAGAGAGAATTCTAATGGTAGGGGATGCAAAAGCTTACCAGATTAATATATTCGAGTAGATTTTGGTGAGGATGGATAGCCGTGATTAGTTCGAACATGATAATGCCAAAACTGTAGATGTCACTCTTCATTGTAAATTTGTTGGTAGATACGAACGCTGGATCAATATAACCATATGTACCCTGAAGGCCACTATTTCGGCCATCAAACACCTCTTCCTTTGAGAGCCCAAAATCAGCGACCTGTTAAGTTCATAATAGAAAAAGCCTCATCATGTAAAGAACATAATCCAAAGAGGAGCACAGCATCAGTAATTTACCACCATGCAAGTTCCAGCAGCTTTTCATACATGGTACCCTAACAATCAGGCCACTTTAACTAATGTGTACCAAAAAATAATCAAACATGACTCAAGTGTCCTACTTGTTAAAACTAAATGGACTAAATTGTACCAATTCAAAGTAAAGTGACAAAACTGTTCGAAAAACACAACCATGGTTTTTTCTATTTTCCCTTTGTCTTTGTTACACCAACCTTCAGGCAACCGTAATCTGTATAATTTGAAGACTGGACGAGACATTGTAAGCATTGCGCGTGACTGGGAATAAAACACTGATCCATTAAAACATCTATATACTCTTATCAGTTATCTTACCTTAGTTCTCATTGACTGGTCTAGCAGTATATTAGCGGTCTTCAAATCACGATGTATAACAGGAGGATTAGCCTGTTCAAGAACTTTCCACAAGTGAGAATTAAAACAAGGGTAACCTTTCACCAAAGAGGAAAAAACGACTTAACATACCCCTTCATGAAGGTACTCAATTCCATGTGAAATATCAAGAGCAATTTGAAGCCTTTCATCCCAGTTCAAAACTTGTTCTCCGCCTAGTCAATAAAAAGAAGCATAGTCTGAAATAAACAACTCAAGTCCCAAATAACAAAAAATTATAAGTGATTGACAAGGGAGCTTTAAGAAAGAAATTATTTTGAGATATACACTGTTTCTGAGATTACCATACAGAAGGTTTTCTAAGCTTCCACTGCTCATGAACTCATAAATCAACATATGTTGTCCTTTATCTACACAATATCCTACTAGATTCACAAGATTTCGATGATGCAATCTCCCTAGTAGAAGTACCTGAAACAAGACCACGCAAATTGTGACCACTCAACTTCATTCACTAGAACATATAATCAGCCAATAAGTTGTTGAAAAATTACACAAATTCTCGATAAGTTAGACTTATGAGAAAACAAGAATAGAAAAATAACATACAAATTTGATAACGGAGTTCGGCTAATCTTGCTTACGTCTCTGGACCTGCTGCAGATCTTTTTACTAAAAGAAGAGAAATTACACAAGGTGTTTACAACACTCACAACTCACAACCCACAACCTAATTACATCCAAGAAAATTACTCTCAATTTTCTCTCACAAAAGCTTTTCTCTCAATTGGAATGAACACTTTGGATGATTAATTCATTACAATTACACATCTATTTATAGGAAAATTCACTCCTTGAATTACTCCTTAAATTAATGTTTCCTTGAATTAAGCTCCATATTTTACTCTTTGTTTTGCTCCATGTTTTGCTCCTTAATTTGCTCCTTAAATTAAAGAGCTTTATAACAATCTTCAACAATTTCTCACTTGAATACTGATTTCAATCTGTCTTCACACCTCGATCAATGCAGTAGCTTTTTCTAGTCTTTGTTACTCTAGCAGACCAACTGAAATTGAGCACAAATTCAGTTTATCAATAGTCACCACCTTTGTTAACATATCTGCTGGATTTTTGCTTCCTTGAATCTTCTCCAGTATTAACACATCATCTTCCAATAGAGATCTGATAAAGTGATAACGAAGTCCAATATGCTTGGTTCTAGAATGAAAAGCTGAATTCTTCGCTAAGTGTATTGCACTTTGATTATCATTATGCAGAACATTCTTCTCCTGTTTGAATCTCAGCTCAGTTAACAAACCTTGAAGCCATATCATCTCTTTACTAACTTCAGTTACTGCTACATACTCAGCCTCTGTAGTGGATAGAGTAACAATTTTATGTATTTGTGACATCCAACTAACAACTGTAGTTCCAATAGTAAATATATAACCGGTGGTGTTTCTTCGGTGATCAACTTCACCTCCAAAGTCTGCGTCTACGTACCCTTGTACTTTTAACTCTCCTTTACTAAAGTACAAACACTTTTCTGTGGTGCCTCGCAGATACCTCAAAATCCACTTGACTGCTTCCCAATGAGTTTTCCCTAGATTTGACATAAATCTGCTAACAACTCCCACTGCATGACCAATGTCTGGTCTCGTACAGACCATTGCATACATCAAACTTCCAATGGTTAAGGCATAAGGAACCTTAGCCATGAATTCTCTCTCTTCCTTTGTCTAAGGGGACTGATCCTTGGATAGGTGAAAATGATTGACCAACGTGTGCTAACTGGCTTGGCATCACCCATGTTGAATCTATGCAAAACACGATTGATGTACTCTACCTGAGATAACTGCAAGGATCCTTTCTTCTTATTTCTTGTGATTTGTATTCCAAGAATCTTCTTTGCTGGACCCAAATCTTTCATGTCAAACTCCTTTGAAAATTGCTGCTTCAACCTTTTAATATCATCCATATCTATACCTGCTACTAACATATCATCAACATAAAGTAGTAAAATGATATAAACGGACCTATATCTCTTGAAGTAGCAACAATGGTCAGCATTGCACTTCTGGAAACCTTCCTTGTGCATAACGCTGTCAAACTTTCTGTACCATTGTCTCGGGGCTTGTTTCAAGCCATACAAACTCTTCTTAAGTTTGCACACCATGTTCTTCTTCTTTCTTTCTAAGAAACTTTCTGGTTGGTACATGTATATCTCTTCATCTAAATCTCCGTGAAGGAATGCAGTCTTCACATCCAACTGTTCAAGATGAAGATCTTCAATGGCTACAATACTCAACACTGATTTGATAGTATTGAGCTTCACAACGGGAGCAAAAATGTCAGTGTAGTCAACTCCTTCCTTCTGTTGAAACCCTTTGATAACTAGGCGGGCTTTGTATCTCTTGGAACCATCAAGCTCCTCTTTCACCCGGTACACCCATTTGTTGTGAAGTGTCTTCTTTCCCATAGGTAACTCAACTAGTTCCCATGTCTGGTTGGAGATGAGAGATTTCATTTCTTCTTTCATGGCAAGCTCCCACTTGCTAGAATCTCGAGTCTGACAAGCTTCATCATAGCATTCAGACTCCCCTCCATTAGTCAGTAACATATAGTTCATGTATCTCATGTTAGGCACATGAGGTCGAGAAGACCTTCTCAATACAAGAGCTGGAGTAAGAGGCTCTGGTGTGTCGGACTGCTGCGTACTGCTATGTCCAACAAGTTCCTCTGACTGAGGACTTGTTACAATTTGGTCTGTTGTGGAACTATCTGGGACATCATTTGCATCTGCAAATACTGACTCATTCTGCTCTGAGTCATTGGCGTCTATTTTTTGCATGTCCTTATACATCACCATTTCGTTGAAAATCACATCTCTACTACGAATAACTTTCTTCTTTTCGTCATCTAAAATGTGGTAGCCAAACTCATCCTTACCATAGCCGATGAATGTGCATTTATTGGATTTGGGATCAAGCTTATTCCTACCTTGATCACTGATATGCACAAATGTTACACAGCCAAAAACTTTTAGATGTGATAGTTTCACCTTTTTTCCGCTCCATACCTCCTCTGATATTCTATGCTCCAATGGAACAGATGAGCCTCGATTGATCAAGTAAGCTGCTGTGTTGACTGCTTTTGCCCATAACTGCGTCGGTAGACCTGACTATGTCAACATTCGGTTCATACGCTCAGCTACACCATTGTGTTGAGGCATGGCTGGCACAGTTCTTTCCATTCTGATCCCATGCTCATAGCAGAAATTTTTGAATATGGTGTCTTCATATTCACCACCATTATCGGTTCTAAGCTTTTTGATCTTTAAACCCGTCTCATTTTCCACCATAGCTTTCCATCCTCTGAAAGCCTCAATTGGAATGAACACTTTGTATGATTAATTCATTACAATTACACATCTATTTATAGGAAAATTCACTTCTTGAATTACTCCTTAAATTAATGGTTTCTTGAATTGTTCCTTGAATTAAGCTCTATGTTTTACTCCATGTTTTACTTCTTGTTTTACTCTATGTTTTGCTCCTTAATTTGTTCCTTAAATTAAGGAGCTTTATAACAATCTCCAACACAAGTGTGGTTGCAATTTGCAACAAAGAAAAATAAATGCAGTTTACTACTCACAAAAAAAAATTAACGACCTGTCTAGACAGAAGATATCTGATGGTTTATATGGTCTATTGAGTGATTGTTTTTCTTTTGTTTCCTTTGCTTGTCCATTTTTCATTTCTTTCATGCTTGTAGTTGTCTACTAAGTGAATGCAATTGATAGGAATAATTTTAAATATCAAAGGAAAGAAAAAGTCTCTTTCATCTGATCAGATAGTTTAGGCATATTATCAAAAGGAACTAGTGATATTTCTATGACATCATTCATACTCTCCAATAATAGCTCGCCACAATGACTTTGGCCCAGAAAAAAAATCTTGATTGATTTGGTTGTTACAACTTACAAGCAGGCAGTATCCTTTCTATGATGAACCTAACAGATGGATAGCGATCGGAGAAGTTTTTAGGATTTAACAGATCTCTTGTCTGCTCACAAGAAAAACTTTATTTTAAAACCTTAAAAGCTTTTAGAGAAAACTGGTAATTTGGTTCATTTTGTCAATGTCGAATCCAAAAAGCTGCAGAACTTCCCTGCACTTTTATAAATCACTCTCAGGGCAGTATGCTTCAGGTCATTTATAAGATATTTTTTAACCTAGTTCTTGGAAACAAAGTAAAGTAAAAAAGATCTCATTGTTTTACGGTGGAATTTTTTTTCTGACATACCAGTAAGAGTTATACATACATGAGCTGAAATTTTGTTCTCCCACCCTATGATGACGTAGAGTAAATGTTACATATTCCATACCTCAGTTTGGAACTCTTTCTCCCCCTGTTTAGAATTAGAAGCAAGCACCTTAACAGCAGCAACATCTCCAGTAGGCATTGTTGCTTTATACACAGGACCAAATGACCCTTGTCCCAACGTGGTGGTAAAATTTTGTGTAGCTTTCTGTATATCCCTGAATGTATTGTGCACACAGGATAAGCAACTATCTATGCCTACCAATTTAACAGGTTAATAATTAGACAACATAATTCAGGTTCCAGTAAGAGTCTCGAAGCCTGATTGCAAAGACTTGTGAGGATACGTATGGAAAGTTGATATTTAATATTGCAAGGAAAAATATAACATTGAATGGAAGATATAAGCAAATATTATTTTGTAAGCTTACAACATGAAATTTACCCCCATGTCACATTGTACTAATTTTTAAATTTATTATTTAAGAACATCTTACAACAAGAGGTAGCAAACAGCAGATGGGTTAGAATCAAACCCCCTTACTTGTCATATCACGTTAAATTCAGAAACCCTCATTGACCTTTTCTGAGAATTCCTCATGTACCAGGTGATAGTCAATAAACCCCAAATCACTTATGGGGTTTACTTACTATAAGCAGGTTATATAGTGTCGGCAATTCTTACATTCATGAAGGATAGCATGTATATCAAAAAAGGAACATAAACTTCCCCAAGAATCAAGGGTAAAACAGTAGTTCAATGCTCAGAAGAAACATTTTACATACCAGCTAATTAGAAACAACCATTAAAAAAAAAGGGGTAAGTTCTCTCCAATTCCTATAATTCTTAAAAATGTACTTTTAATTCTCTATCTTTTAAAATATAGACTAAAGGTCCTATAAATTATATGAATTATAAAAAAATACAATTTAGTCTTCTATCTTTTAAGATATACATTAAGAGTCTTATAATCCATCAAAAAATAAAATTTCGTCTTCTATACATTTAAGTTCTTTTAATTCTTTAAAAATTAAATTGAAGTCTAAATAGTGTTTTTTTTAAAAGGTAATTTGAAATTTTAAAAAACCCAAAAAGTTTAAAAATAAAAAATTCAAAATTAATCAAAAAAATCAATTTTTTTAAGAGTGTTTTTAAAGTTTTTTACATTTTGTTTTCTTATAATCTTAATTTTTTTACTTTTGCATTTTGAAAAAATAGTAATTTTTTTAATTTCAAATCTAAGTTTTTTTTTTTCATTCTTATTTTTTTTTAAATTCCAAATTTACCCTTTAAAAAATGATATATTTAGAATAGATTGTAGCTTTTAAATAATTAAAGAATCTTAGATATATACCTTAAAAGTTCAATAACTAGAATGTAACTAGATTTATACCTTAAAAGTTCAATAACTAGAATGTAAATTTTTAAGAATTACAAAACTTCAAGACCTTTACCCAGAAGAAAGCTCATGCAAAGTTCAGAAGTACGCATACTTGTATGAATATCTGTTTAAGCCTGAAGCAGAAGCAAACGGATCTTTATTGGCAGGATTCCAACCATAGTGATGGGAATTCTTCTTGACGTCTTCTAATACTTGAATGGTTACTAAATTTGTGAGAGATGCACTAAAGTCTGTACTTGTACCTGTGCCGTGTGTGCGTATAGGAAGAATTGTTATGCACTGTTCTTTTGCACTTTGCTGAATACGAGTGCGCTTTTTGAACCATCTTAAACCGCAAAAGATCAGTGAAGCTATCAAAATACCAAGGATTAAACCAACTGAAATTCCAATGATTACAAAATCAGCTTTATGAACCATTCTTCAATAATTTTTGAAATCCAAGCAATGGAAACATCTTGGAACTGAAATTGCTACACGATTTCCTGTCAAAAGTTGGTTACAATCATGTTTTAAATTGCATATCCTCAAGAGGAAATAATGAACTAACATTTTTTTTTTCAAAATAAAAATAATAAACCCAAAATATGGGTTTTTTTCTTTTTAAAGCTCAAATATTTTGCATTAAGCTCATCCACAATTTTTTGGTGTTTTTCTTTTTGGCGTAATAATGTCAATACTTGAACCCAAAATGTGGTTCGGTAATGAAGCCACCCATTCTCAATTGAAGAGGAAAGGGTTTGATTCTCTCCAATCCCACCCAAGTATTGTTCAATAAAGAAATGCAAAGATTTGATTAAAAGAAGAAAATGCCAAAGGATTAAATGTTATCAGGCAACCAAAATTATACCTTTATCTAGGTTTGATACATTGAAACAATTACATTATAAGAGAAACTAATGATGTAGAGGTTATCTCAGTTTTATAATATATCAAAGTATATTATATGGACAAGGTTTTATAATATATCAAAGTATAGATTAAATATAACTGTATTGAATTAAAATGTATCATATTTAATTTATATAATATTTGGTGACAAGATGTATAATATAGTTAGAAAAAATTGATTAGAAATAATAAATAATTTGTATTTAAAATAATATTTTATTATAAAATTTATTTAAATCAATATTTAATTTATTTTTATATTTTAAAATATAAAAAATTATTTTTAATTTAAGATTAAAGAAAAAATTAAAACACATAATTTTAAAACTAAAAACTCAATACAATTTAAACTCACACTTTCTTATCATAACTTTACTATTTTATATAGTACATTTTTTAATAATGTGTAACAAATATATCATAATAGTTACAAAAATATACTCATAAGAATCATTGTTATTTAATTAGCCCAAAACTTTATTCTCAAACCCATATATTAAAACCCTTATTCTTGTGTTATATATATATACACTCCTTTGCGGTGTGAATGTTAGCATCAACAAAGAGAAAAATATAGAACAATGGTGAGAAGTTGCCGACAAAGCAAAGCAGAGAATTGATATTTTGATAAGCCATAAGAGCTGAAAAACAAAGCAGAAAATTAGTAGCTGCGTGAGTATGGAAATCAACACCTAAAAGACAAGTTGTCCATTATTGCTTTCATTGGTGGAGTCTCTCTCATTTGTACGGTAATATTTTGATTTAATAGCAAGTTTGTTAATTTATCTTGCTATATATTACCAGTAAATTAGAAGGGATATTTTGTGGGTTGATTTTGGATTTTGGTATAATTTTGTGAATCTCTCTGTAAATTGGTGTTTGTATCTCCATTTGATAATTAGTGGATTTTCCTTAGTGTACCGTCGTCAGTGGAGTAAACTTTTCACATTGAAAAGTTGAATCACTTAAATCATTATGTGTCATTTATTTTCTTACTCCTTATTATTTTGCTGTTACCTATTATTATTAATTTGTGCAACCAAAATTGAACCAGATCTTCGCTTCCACAAGTGCTAATTTACAACAAATTGGTATCAGAGCTATTGGGTTATTCTGTTATTTATTAGAACTGATCAAGTTTGCTCTTTTGGATTTATTTTGAGCTTTTGGTTATCTGATTGGTTTCATATTTTCTGGGTTGTGCTTCTGATTATTTAATATTGGGTTTTCTGTCATGGCGAAAAAATATGAAATTGAGAAATTCAATTGTAGAAATGATTTTAGTTTTGGCATATGAAGATGCGAGTCGTATTAGTTAAAGAATGGCTCGTTAAGACACTTGTAACCATGCCTGCTATTTCGTAAATCGGTCTCCATCAAATGCAATTGAGTTGAAGACTCTGTTTGAGGTATTCTTTGGTACTCCTGCTAATTATTCTGATTTAAAAAATTTTGGTTGTCCTGCTTATGCTCATGTTAATGATGGTAAACTTGAGCCCAGGGCATTGAAATGCATATTTTTGGGGTATCCTTCTAAGGTAAAGGGTTATAGATTATGGTGTGTTGAACCCAAGTCACCTAAATTTTTGATTAGCAGAGATGTTAAGTTTGATGAGTTTTCTATGTTGCAAAAGAAAAATGAATCTATTGTTTCAGATAAAGATCACGGTGTTAGTGAGCATGTGGAGCTTGAGAGTGGAGCTTCTAGTCAAGTGCAAGAGGGCACTTCAGATCAACCATCTGTGAATGAGATAGATGTTTCTACTCATGATGCAGCAGAAGAGCAACATGAGCAACCATATAGTATCGCTAAGGGTAAAGGAATAAGAGAGATTCGTCGCCCTCAAAGGTATGCAGATGCAGACTTAGTTTATTTTGCCTTGTCTGTGGCAGAGTCTATTGAGGTGTAGGAACCTTCTAGTTATCATGAAGCTGTCAATTGTGATGAGTCTATTCAGTGGTTGGTTGCTATGAATGAAGAGATTGAATCACTTCATAAGAATCATACTTGGGAATTGGTGAAACCGCTTAAGGGCCAGAAGATCGTTGGAAACAAATGGGTCTTCAAGAAAAAGGAAGGTATACCTGAGGTTGAAATAGCTAGGTTCAAGGCACATGTTTTTGCAAAGGGCTATTGTTAGAAGAAAGGTATTGACTTCCATAAAGTATTTTCTCATGTTGTGAAACATAGCTCTATTTGTGTGTTGCTTGTTATGGTTGCATTGTTTGACATGGAATTAGAACATCTTGATGTTAAGACAAACTTTTTACATGGTGAGCTTAAAGAACAAATATATATGCATCAACCAGAGGGGTTTGTTGTTTCAGGTAAAGAAGATCATGTTTGTTTATTGAAAAAGTCTTTATATGGGCTGAAGCAATCTCCTAGGCAGTGGTATAAGCAGTTTGATTTTTTTATGATTGATCATGGTTACTCTAGGAGTGATTATGATAGTTGTGTTTATCATAAAATTTCATGATGATTCATCCATTTATTTGTTGCTTTATGTTAATGACATGTTTATTGCTTCTAAGAATAAGTCTGAGATTCAGAAATTAAAATCTCAATTTAGTGGTGAATTTGAGATGAAAGATTTGGGTGCACCGAAGAAAATTTTGGACATGGAAATTTACTGGGATAGACCAGCGAACAAGCTTTATTTGACTTAGAAAAGTTATATTGAAAAAGTTATATTGAAAAAGTTCTTGAACGCTTTGGTATGAAAGATTCTAAACATGTGAGTACGTCTAGCTACGCATTTCATGCTTTCTTTGGATTTGTCACCACAATCAGAAGAAGAAGAACGGTACATGTCTCAGGTTCCATATGCTAGTGTCGTTGGCAGCTTGATGTACTCTATGGTTTATACTCGTCCAGACATTTCACATGCAGTTAGTGTTGTCAACAGATATATAGGTAATCCTAGTAAGGGTCATTGGCAAACAATGAAATGAATATTTCGATATTTAATAGATATACATCTAATTTTGGTTTGGTATATGATGGGATTTCTAATACTGGTTGCAGTGTTGTTTGTTATGTGGACTCTGATTATGCTGATGATCTGGATAGAAGAAGATCTCTAACAAGTTATGTCTTTACTCTTTCTCATTGTGTCATTAGTTAAAAGGTTATTTTATAGTCTACAGTTGTTTTGTCTACGATAGAAATAGAATATATGACAACAGCAGAAGTAGTGAAAGAAGTCATTTGACTTAGAGATTTTGTTTGTGATTTGAGTTTACAGGATACTTCTATTATATTTTGTAATAGTCAAAGTACGATACACTTGACAAGAATAATATGTATCATGAAAGAACCAAACACATTAATATCAATAGATTTTTAATTTGTATCTCTATTTGATAATTAGAAAGAACCAAACACATTAATATCAATAGATTTTTAATTTGTATCTCTATTTGATAATTAGTAAATTTTTCATCATTAGTGGAATAAATTTTTCACATTAAAAAATCAAACCACCCGAATTATTTTGTCATTTATTTTCTTAATATTAATTTATCTAGACAAAATTAATTTTTCAATTCATTTACTCATTTTATAATATGAAACCACAAACTCATATTATACAATTTAGAATAGTAATGATAAGTGTTATTTTATATATATTTAGATATTAATTCTTTTACATATATTTTATTATTATAATGAATTAAAATTCCTTATCCTATATATTTAATATGAAAATATTGATTTTTAAATTTTTTATTTATTTTTATGGATTTTTTTATGATTTCTAATCGACATATGGATGTACTTAGTAGATAAGTGGATGCACAAAATACAGAGAACCCTAAAATGGCGTCTATTATCGGCCTTGGCTTACATACATGCTAATATAGCGATCAATTATTGAAAACCAATCAGAACAACACTATCCACAAGCCAATAATGGCACTGACACGTTATACTCAAATCTCTACTAACCCAAACATCAGATATTACACCGACATTATTTGCCACACCCTCGCTACAAACAAAGTGGTTAGATTATAAATAACTTTCATTTAAAAAAAATTCCAATTTAAAATATCAATGTGTTTAACTGCAGTTTTAATAGATACAAGCAAACCACAACCTTGTCAAATGGTACTTCTGCTTGTATTCCATTGCAAAAGCCATGCCAAAAACAAGAGAATCACTTCTTGTGGGACGGTTTTGTTCCCACTGACGCTGTTTATTCATTAATAGCATCTAGATGTTTCAATGATTCATCAGTCCGCTCTCCTTTCATTAACCAACTTGCCCAAATATGATTAATACTTGCAGGTAGTACTTCACAATAAAAACTGCAGTTAAACTTCCCATTACCAAAAAAGTCCTCAATTTACAGTGCTTGTAGTTATAGCTGTTTCACCTTCTAACTTTTGATCTTGTTGAAGGAGAAAAATAAAAATGCTATTAGTTACTAAGCCGATAATCAAAACAATAAAACTTGGGGAGAAGAACATTCATTGTTCTTTCACTTTCCTAGTGTGGGGGGCAAAACTGTTGATGCTTAGAACTTCTATAGCTAACAAGGTCTGAGAGTGATTCTAGTGATCAATTAATGCCAAGGTTCATGGTTATTAATTGGGGGCTTGCGGCGACCCATTCCTCTATAATCTTTGTGCAATAGATTCACTATTTCTCTGGTTGCCTCAAGAAGTATTCTTGCCTCATCTTTCTCAGAAATATCATCATTAGAAGTAGTTTCTTGGGTAATTGGCTCAGCTTTGGTGTCTTGAACGTGCTTGGGGTTCGAGTTCAGAAGACTTGTGGTTTCATTTCTTGGAGTTATCAATCTCACAGATGCCAAGTTGTTTGACTCCAACATAGCTTTAAGATCTTGCTGTAAAAGAAACCAAATGTGTAACAAATTACTCTTAGGGTATGTCATTCCAATTTTATGAAAGCAAATTAAAATACTCTATATTGAGAGCAACATATACTTTCAAAACAAATCGAGGCTCCGTTTCATAAATAATCCATTATTTAGAGTCAATTCATTTCTAAATCCCACCTAGGCATTGAGAATATGTTCAAATTGTAACGTTTTGAACATGTATTCAACCTATATATGTTCAAAGGTTACAGAAACTAATGTTCAACGTTATAAGATGCACTGAACGAGTGTTAAAATTAGACCTACAACTATGAAAGGGATCATTTTGTGCACTTAATTAAGCCCGCACGTTTTCTTATACTTTAATAAGGAGAAAGAAATACCTGAGAGGTCAAATTTCGTTGGGATTTTTCATGAGAATGATCTGATGAATCTTTCATATCCACTCCTACAAGGGTAAAATAACTAGTATAAGAGATGTCTCGAAATTAAATGAAGGTTCATAAATTTGTCCTGCAATAACACAAACCAGTGATATATGAAAGTATTTGTTTTTCTTTCTCTTTTTAGTGACCACATGCAAAAGGAAGTGCTTTCAAAAAAATGATTGATGAAAGCAATCAGATTTAAACTTTGTATGTGTATAGAAGTCAAAAAAGGGAATTATACTCACCATTGATTCCAAATTCTAAATCTTTTGTCTACGTACATACAATAATAAGATACATTTATCATGCATGTCAATTTTATCTTGGACACCATATTACTAAGGAAATTAACAAATAAAATTAAAAGAAAAATCAGAAATGGATATTTGGAACTTAGAATGCCTTTCATGAGTCAATTATGTCTAGGAGGATGGCGTTTAGGCCCATGATAATCAGCACTGAAAGCTAAAAAACCAGCTCCTCCCTTAAGATTTCTGTTTCTTCTATCCCCAATAGATGATGATTTCACATTAAAATCCTTCTTTCCTTCAAAGAGACAACAATTTCCATCTGAATTTGCACCTGAAATCTCTGAAGTTCCTCCATTTCTCTCTTTTCTTGCTTCATTCCCGTATCTCAGCTCTTTGTATTCCACCATTTTACCTCGTCCGAGTCCTATTAACTTTGTTCTAGCAGTAACAATACAATTAAGATCCTCCTGCAGAAATATTTCTCTTCAGGATACATAATTATCATACATACAATACCCTCAAAGTATGTACTTTATACTAAATTGAATCAAAAAGTTCTCTTACCTTTTCTTCACGAGCATCTTTTCTGGTAACCAAAAGCTCCTGTCTACCTGCAACGATAATGAGCTTAAATATTAAAAGGTCTGATTCAATTTCAAAGCTGCAGAGACTAAGCTGTGTATATGTACATACCTTGATGTGCATAAGCAAATGTATTCTTGAGAGCATGTAAAACAAAGAGGAGCCCTAAAACAAAGTTTGTTATAAACCTTATGGCCAGCATATCTCTTCTTACTAAATAATACTTTGGGATCAAATTAGGGTAATTTGCTTGTTGTTCAAACTGAAAGAGAGAAGATTTGGATAGTATACTGTAGTTTTTATAGAGTTTTCAAACCCCAAAGTCAAACCAAGGGTGCAGACATGAGACACCTCTACCTTCATAAAATAATTTGTGTGTAGAGATAACCTTGGATAACTTAAAAAATAAATTATTACTTTTGTATTTTCTCAGAAATCAAGAAGACAATAAATAAATAAACTGTAGTATTCTTCATTTTCAAAAGTTCATAAGGTTAAAGGGTGAATCAAAAGGATATTGCAAATAAATAGAGGTGTTTTCATATGTATAAATATTTGCTGACATGCATGCATAAAGTGAGTGTATATAATTAATGACTGATGAATACAAAAAGTTATTAAGAGAACTAGGACTTTCATAGAAATAGCTATATAGGGTTGCTCGTATATTGATTGATACCATGGATATTAAACGAGGTCCCAAACTTAACCCTCAATTCACTAAGTTAAAATACACCTTTTTACAATTAAATTGCAAATTTTATTTTAAATTATAAGATTAATAAGATTAATGTGCTTAAAATAAAAGATGTAATAAATTAATAATTTCTCCGAGGCTAGGGGACCAGTGGCGTCTTTTTCCCTAGATAATAATGTGTCAGTCCTTAACAACGGTCTTAGTCAAAGATTCTGTCCTCTTCATCAATATTATTTATAACAATTAAGCGAGATAATCTAAACAGAGCAACTAGTGTTTTTCTCTTGGATACCTTATAAGGTTTAAGACCATTTTTTCTTATCTTAATTATTGTTACAAGGTGGAATCTTTTTTTTTATTTTTCCAACTAGATACATTCACCAATATTGTTTTATCATGGACTCTCTCTTATGATCTTTAGATCATTTAGACCCTCGACTTATTTTTTCTTCTTTTTACCGTAGTAATTCTGTTTTGACAAGAGTTATAAAGTGGTTGATGTAGACGGGAATAGGATGAACTTGAGATTTTGAAGACTAATTTGTATTCCATTTCTTTTAGGACTGATGCACTTTAACACGAAGACATAACATAAATAAATTTAGTTATAATTGATCCATAACTTTTTTCATGTTCTTAAAAGTATTCTTCATTCTTATTAGTATAAATAACAGCATCAAAAAAATCCAATGTCAACTTAGAATAAGATACCGTAAATTTAGGAACATCACAAACACAACTAAATTGACACCATTACCACTCTACCTCCAAGTACCGTGCAGCATTAATACCAAACTTATAAAATCACTGCACTTCTAATTAAAATTTGGAGAAGAAAAGAAATACCATATAATAAATTAATAATGATGATGAAAATTTTATTGAGAGAATGCTTGTTTCTATTTTGTAAAGTTTATATACAGTTATGTCCCTGCAATGTTCAATCACTTGAAATTATATCAATTTTTAATATGTTTAAAGTCGATCTTAAATGCACCGATTTTATAAGTTAAGCACTAATGATATACAATTTCATAGTAGGATTTAAAGTGCACCATTCCTATAAGAAAGGGACTACAAATGTAACAAGTACAAATTATAAAGAATGTTTCACTTACTTGAACTGGTTGATGGGCAGAACAAGCCTTATTATAAGTATAAAATAATGAAGTAAAATAATAAACAAATTAAGAAAAATCAAAACTTTTTAATGGTTAAAAAGAAAAAAAGAAAACTCAAATATCAAATATAAAATTGAGAAAAATGACACCAAAATCTTTAAGATTAAACTATTTGTCGTTTAATAATTTAAATTATAAATATTATCATTTACTCTAATAATTATGGAAAAAAGAGCTTATATTATTTTTTAAAAAAATTATTAATTTTTTTTATTTTTTATTAATTAATTAAACATGATTAAAATATAAATATTTAAAAATAATAAAGTGAAAATTAATATTAAAAAAATACAAAATATATATTTACTTAATTATCAATGTTTTATTAAAAATTAAAATATATATTTAAATAACTTTTTATTTAAATATTATAAGTTTTTAATAATTTCATATTAAATTTTATTTTTATTTTTATAAAAATTCGTATTTTAATCACATTTTGATCGATCTATAAAAAAACAATAATAATACCCAGGCACATCAATAATTCAATTATTTAATATATAAAATATATTTTATTTTCGTACCATATTAAAAAATATATATATTTATTTATATTATAAAAAAAATTAATATTTTTTTCTCTTAAAATAATTCAAAATAAAATTATATGTATTAAATGATTATAACATGCAATTAAATAATAATAATAATTTAATAAAAAATTATTAAATAATATAATTTATCTTTAATTAATCTTCACTTTTTTTTCAAGTTTTCTATAGCTATATGAATAATTTACATAACTTTTATTCTAAATAATTAAATTACACAAATTACATATACGAATCATTTGTACGACACTCATCCTATAAAATTAATAATCTACTTAAAACTAGAGGAAAATAAAGTAGGGAAAACCTAAAAGCAGAGTTAGGATTCTTCCCAAAGTAGCATGAGCATCAAGCATAAAATTAAGAGCTTTAGAGGACATTGGCAAGTGATCACACATAGAATTGCTAAAAGTTTCACCTTTTAAGTTTTAACAATGTATAAGCACGATAAACATTAGGGTTAGAAACTTACAACTTTGTAACCCGAGGGCGTGATCTCCAACTCTGTGTCACTGGTTTCGTCTTGATAACAGTGTCATTTGTTACCATACACGGTTCAACTTCTACAAACTAGGACCACTGCAAATTTAATTTAACCGACAGCCCCTTGCTTTCTACGTGATCATCACCTATTTGAAGCTTTTACACTAAGTAAGCCCATCTGCTCTTAACAGAGTGGGGGTAAGCGGTTTTTGTTTTTTTTGTTTTTTTGTTTTTGGGGGGACACCGGACACCTGATCTTTATTCTATTTGAAGAACCATGACATGGACATATGGCTATCATACTTGAGTTGAAGTACCTGTTGTCACGTCTCGCTTTAAAGTTGGAAAATCCTCTCTATTTTATTTGAAAATTATTTTTTAAAAATTATAAAAATTATATTTTAAAATTTATAAAAATATTTTTTTACTTTATAAATAATCATCAAATTATAATTAATATAATAGATAAAATAAAAATAAATATTATTAATTAAAATAACATGATTCATTTTTTAATCTATAATTAAATGTTATATCATATTTGTAGTGATAATATCACAATTTATAATAAATAGAATTTTTTAATTTATAACAAGTTACATCCTACAAATATTAATCGTCAAATTAATTCAACATTATTATATTTAATAGATCTAAATTACTTTAATTTTCTTAATGATCCGTTAAATAGTATTTGAAATTATATAAATATATATTATTTTCAAAGTTATAATTTTGAGAGTCATATTTTATAAAATTTATCTAAAATATCCTCGAAATTTAGTATATATTTACTTATGTCTTTAAAGTTTCCAAAAAATTATCATAATATCTTTAAATTTTATAATTAATACTATTGATATTCTTAAATTTAATAGTGTTAACTTTTTATTTCATATTATGTTAATATTTTTATGACTATGATACCAAATTAGAGCATGTTTAATATTAGTTGTTAATTTTTATAATTCATGTATATTAAAAATAATTTTTAATTTCTTTTATAAGTAAATATTTAAATATTTAAAATCTTTAATTTGTTTGAAAACTATAAGTATTACATTTGAATATAAGTGGTCATTTTCTATTCTTTGACTTTTTTTTGTTATACTAATATCATCTCATATATTTTTTACTTTTTTAAAACTTTTAAGATATTTTTGAAAATTTTGGAGATATTTTTTAATGTTATTCTATTATTTTATTATTTTCTCAAATTTTTTACTCTCTCAATTTTGTTAGGGTTTACAAACAATGTGTCCCGTGATAATTCGATGATGTAATTGGGTGCACTCGTGGAATGCAATTGGATTTACTAATTTTCAACTAGTTAAATTCTGACACATTTTTTTATTGTATATTTATTATAAATATAAATATTAATAAGATATAAATTTGTAAACATTTATATTTGAATTATTGAACTAAAATTATCTTAAAAAATAAAAAATAAATTATGTTTGTGTATAATTTTATCACGAGTCATGATGTAAATAATTTTAGTACAAAAATATGTACAATGTAGCTATTTTTTCTCTCTCTCTCTCTCTCTTAACATCCGAAATCTACTTATCAGTATGTCTAATGCCCTTCCTTTCATATGTCACACTTCCATTTATTTTATTTTATCGACACAGTCACACTTCCATTTCGATATATCTATTCTTCCTCACTATGATTGTATGAGTTTAATTTTCTTATATTATGTTTAATTGGTGATTGCATTTATTACTAGTGTAATTAATACTTCTTGTAGTTGCCAATTACTAGTGGAGGCATACTCTAAAAACGTAGCTGATGAATACATAAATTAGATTATGTTCTTTATTAAATAATTTGTTCTTATAATGTTATGAAATAATTAGGTATAAATCAATTCTTTTTTATATGTGTAATATATAAACATGATGTTATTGATCTATGGATTATGTAGTAGTTTGGTGAACAATATTTTTATTCCTTGTTATTCCTTCGTTTCAATTTTAAATCAATATTTTGATCTAAAAAACAAACATGCCATTAAAATTGCTACAGTTTTTAAAAACCAAATAAGGTTAGAATATATGGAATAAACTTAAAGGCTAAGTTTTATTTGCATGTCACTTGTGTTGTGTTTGGTCTTTTTAATAGCCAATGGGGGATAATAAATGGATTTTCAGGGACAACATATTAATGCAAAATGGATAAAAGTTTTTGTGACCGAATTAGAATAAATAAAAATAGGTTGCCGGTATTTGGATCCCAATTTTTTACAATTTTATCTGTTTTAATTGTTGGGTTTGTTGTTATTATGCTACCTTTAAAAAAATTAACAATTTAATTCCATAGTTTTTACAATACTCTCTTGCCACTAATAGTAACATTTTGACACATTTAAGGACACTTGTACAAATAAATTAAGGGCTAAAATATCCATTTAAAAAAAAGTACTTATTATCAAAACAATAGTAATAAGATGACACTATATCAAACGTTTTAAAAAATAAATAAATCAAATGTATCTTCACTCCATGTTGTGATAAAAAACTGTGTTAAGTTCATAAATTTTTCATTATTTTTAAAATACTTTTTAAGTTAATAAATTTTTCTGTTAATGCATTTTTTTTTCTTAAAACATGCTACTTTCAACACAAAAAATGAACTATTAAAAAATGTTGGGTTGAAATTTGCATAATAAATTCTAAAAGCAACTAATAAAAACTATTTTTTTTAAAATAACTTATAAAACGTGTTATTCTTTTTGTCAGATCAAAAGATATTTTTAATATATGCATCGGCTCCCTTTGCCAAACAATGTGTCCATCTTTAATTAGCTCCTCGTAGTTAATAGTTATCGACATAAGAGAGATATAACTAGTCAGATGCTTATCAGCTTATGTTAATTGATCAGGATTAGAAACAAACTTAACAGAAATAATTACTGTGGATGTGAAAAAATAAATATTAAATAGACTATTTATATATGAATTTTTATTTTTAACCTATTTAGAAATAAAACATATGATTATTTTTCTTATAATATAGATAAATATATATTTTTAAACATAATATTAAAATAAATATATGTTTCTTTACTGGGGATGTTAAAAAATAAAATTATATTATATAACTAAATCATTTATAAACCTTGGAGGAGTGTGAGACAATCGTCTTAAAATTTGTAAACATGTACGGTATGAATCCTTACTATAAGAGTATTGAGTATTACAAAGTTGTATTGTAGTAATATTTTTGGTTTTAGCACCAGTAAGTATCGAGTGTGGGAAGTTTTGATAGTTCAATTTTCAAAGGAAAGAAAATCTGTTTGGCTTTTTTGAAAAAGGTCACATGCCTTGTATGCCACTAACCTTATAATAACTTATTACTCATGATAATTAACGCGATTATATAGAAGTTTGCTTAATTCATAATTTTCTTTCAAAATAAGATACTGATGTCAAATTGGTCCATATATATATATATATATATGTTCTATCTATCTTGTGTCCATTTGTTATTTCTTTTTCTTGAGGTTTTCCATCTGGATAATTTACTTTTTGCTCGAATTCATCTTTCACTTCACTCCCGAAAGAGAGATGTCATAGTCATTTCATAAAGAAGGTTTGGAATATAAAAGACGTATTCAACGATCATACGATAATTTTATGTATATTCATAAAAAAATTTAACGATGCGAAGATCGATGAGAATATGAAAAAGTTAAGAACTAATACGAAGAAATTAAGAGTCTAATTTTGATACTATTTTAAAAATAGAAGTGTAACGTTTAACTCAAAAATTAACTTAGTTACTAAATTTATAAGTAATATTTTTTACTTAATCTTATATAACTTAACATATATAAAGAATTTTTAATCAAAAAAGTTATCTTAGATGTCAGAAAGATCATGCCAAAGTTTTTTAGTAGTACTTACTTAGGGGACTTTGGAGAGGAGATTTGAATCCACTCTACTGCCGGGGTAAGAGAACGGGGAATTGTCAACCATTGGACAACCATATTCATCATTTATTTATTTTTTAACGTTAATTATATTTTTAACTCTTTAAAAACATATATTTTTCACATTATATATATATATATATATTTAAATATACAATAAATATATGTTTTTAAGTTATTAAAAATATATGTAAATTGAGTTAAAAAAAATTATGTTTGGGATTAATTAATCCAAAAAATTATTATATGTCCTTTCAAACTTTTTTTTTTAGCTTCATAAATTTTCCCTTAAATAACTTCTAAAAAATAAACTCACAAACGGGGTCCGAGAAGTCTTGCTAGAAGAAGAAAAGTAAATAAAAAAAAGTTAGCTGCTATTTTAGTAGAACCTTTCAGTTTGAAAACTGGCAGAAATTATGGTAATTGAAAACTGATTCTCAAAAGGTAGTCAGTGAGTAATGGAGACAGTCTCCTGTTTCGCAGGACATCCAACTGGCAGAAGTGTTAATTGAAAACTGATTCTCAAAAGATAGCCAAATGGATAGTTGGGGAGAAAGGATCGGAGATAGTCTCTTTTTTTCATACTATGTAGACGTAAAATAAAACATTTTATATTATATATTTACTAAGTATAATATTATCTTATTTAAATTATAAATCAATTAACATAAATTTAAACATATATATTATTAAATTATCATTTATCTTATTTTTATATTTTTATTTATTTTATTTAAAACTCATCAAAAATTAAAAAGATTTCTCAATTAATACTATTTTATTACATCTCGTATATTTCAAAATTAAGCAATACAAATAAAATAAATTTTAAAAATTAATAAATTATATCATAAATCTCGTTAATATCTCATGTCAATTTACAAATCCATATCCATATCCAAGAATATATATATTTTTTTCTCTTTTCCTGAAATAAAACAATTAAAAAATAGAGATGTATCATATGTTGTCCATAATATGTGAAATTATATACTTAACTTCAGTCATTATGTCTGAACGTTATATAAAAAATATAAGCCATATGAGGGATGGGAAGAACATAGGATGTTGAGATTCGGCACATTAAAGCATCAACAGAGGAGGAAGGGGAGAGGTGGTGTGGGGGAAACGAGAGACCCTTTCGAACTTGAAACGCATTTTCATAAACATACAAAAGTGTCATCTATCCAAGAACAAATAAAATTAAAAACAGTAACCGCAAAATTCAGATAAGTCAGCAACACAACACAACAAATAGAGTCATAGACCAGATCAAGAAAACAGAATTAAATAAATATATAAAATTCGACCACCATAAAAACAACTTGTCCAATGCAAGTAATTTTGTGATTGTCCTCTAATCCACTCAAACCTAGACCAAGACGGGATATCAACGAAAATGGAACATTTCCTTGTTGACCAGAGAAAGTGAAGCATGAACAGATCATCACATTAGGTAGTAATCTACTGACTTGCATTAGAAAAACAAAACTTCGACATTTACAGAGCTTTCTATTCTTATAAGTTATAATTATGAATAGCATACAAAGTTCTTCCCCCCAACCCCCCTCCCCTTTCTGGAATGGGGAGGGGATGTTATCTAACAGATCTTACCCACATGATATAGCAAACTAGAACCTGCTTGCTTAATCTTTTCGCGTTACAAAGTCTTGTTACAACTTAAAAGCTCATGCACCATTTGAATGTGCAATATCCAGCCGACAAAAGCTACACAAGGGCACCTTGAAAGTGATGGAAGCTTGAATTGTTAGCTAATATCAACCATGTGAAAGCTAATACCAACAGTGTGAAGAAAATTACCTCGTCGGATTAGCAAAGCGGAAGGTGGGAAGTAGAAAGGAGATGCCACAGAAAATGAAATCCCATCATAATTTTATAACCAATTATTGCAAAGCAACATTTCCTACTCAGTATATGGATGCGTCAAACCTTGGCTCATAGAAACAAACCTGGCTGTTATAAGACTGAAGAGCGCATCCGGCAATCCAGGACCATGCCTTTTTATCCACATCATAAAGCAGGCCCTTCCCTTGGTTCCAAGACGTGAAACAGATTAAGTTATCCTGTCCAAAACACTCAAACCTCTCAGCAGATAATCTTAACAATGTTCGAAAATATTTTGGTGGCATCCTACTGATCTCCACCCACATAACCTTCATGTGATCTAGCTCCCAAATTCTCATGCTCTGAAGAGTACTATAAAGACCAATTCTTCCTACTAAGAAGAGACGTTTCTGCGTGCCAGCAACCAAATAACCATCGAGTAGAGAACGTGGGAACTTAGCAGGAATGTGTTCCCAGTATCCAGTGTCAAGCCGATACATCATCAAGCCAAGTGGTGAAAGGGTTTCCAGATACAACCTAGAGTCACAATATGCCATCTTAGAGGAGCAAAGGTTAACTGCAGGCATTATTTGGTGAATCGACCAATTATCAAGCTTGGAGTCATATATTTCTGTGGGCAATGTTTTGTCACCATATATATCACTAGTGGCCAAAACTTTAAAAGATTTATCCTTTCGATCAACAACCATGATTAGTTGTCTTTGCTGATTATAATGCATGTTAGGCAATGTCCGCCAAGTTTGTGTCAGGGGATTACAAACTAAGGTTTTGAAAGTTAGCCCATGCATCCCAGAAAAGCAAACTAGCCCACCAGAAGAACCAACCAACCAAAACGCCCACTGTGGTAAAAATGTGAATGGAATCCTATACCAAGTCTTCAGAGGTAAGCTGAAGACAGAGCATTGTGGAGTTTGTGAATTCTTCCAAAATGTAAGAAGGCAGGGCCAGTGAGATGGCACTTGCGAGTGAAATTTGAGAAAACTATTATCACGAAGAATTGAATTCCAGCGTTTACAAACACAGCGGAGACGAAATATCATGAAAGGTGGAACTCTGGCTAAGATCTCGTTCAATAAGTCCTCGGGTAACATTGCCCAGATGTTATCTTCCATTTGAACATCTAAATGCGTGGCTTTACTAAATGTAGTAACAGTTTCCTCGTCTAATCCCCGTGGTTTAGTCTTAATCACCTTCTGCCTGGAAGGGCTAGTGTTTCTCGATCCAACACGACCTATTGGACTTGTGTTCCTCGACCCCCCACCTCTAGGTGGCGACACTTGCTTTGGGCACCTATCATCTTCTCGAGAAATGCCATCCTTCGTCGATATAAGACTAGGTATTGCAGACCCAGATTCAGAAGATTCTCCAATATCCATGACAGTCAAGTTTTCTAGCAACCCATCAATCTAATGTCGGTCTATTTCAGCTAGGTTCTGATTACAAGCTACAATTCGTATCTCTCGTCTTAAAAGGAGAAATTTTTAGTCTAAATACAAATTTCCAGCGTTAAGAAAAGAAAACCCAAGTATACAAATACTATAACTTGAAAATTAAAAAAAACACATTGAATGGAACAGCCATTAAAGTTCATACGAGAAACCCTAAACCACAGTCGGATCCTATTCTGATAAGCTTTACAAAATTAAATGCCGAAAGAGACTTTTACACAAATCCATTTCAAAACTAGAGCTTTGCTGGCTTGAGATGTTTACCTTTCTAGATCAACAACCTTCTGGAATTGTTTGGTGAGGGAGAAGCTTGTTAGAGAACTCGGTGAAGTAAAAAGGAACAAGAGAAACACCAAACTTGAAGACTCTTTCAACTTTATTACATTGGCGTTCGTCTTCGGCCTTTTATCTTATATGGTCACCATTTGACAAACTCTATAAAAAAAAAATACTTAGGCAAACTCCTATCAATTAAATTAGCATGAATCTAAGGTTGTAATGATATTAATTTCTTTTTTCACCAAAATTTAGTTCCTTTCTTATATATTTTATATCTTAAATAGAAATAGAAATTAATTCTACCTTAATTCAAAATATAAATTTTCTAACGAGATAACTAGATATCATATTTAAAACACATCTTCTTTAAAATAAGGTAAGATTTTACACAATTTTAGATTTGATTTATTAAAAATAATATTTATTTGTTCAAAATCTTAAAATTAAAAAAATAATTCTTAAATCAAAACTCAAAGCTATTTGGTATCAAAATTTTAAGAAAAAAATACATCATTGGATAAAAAGTTATACAAAAATATTAATAATATTAACTTAAGAATGAAGACATTATAACTTCTTTTTTTATAAAAATTAAGGATATATACGAAAATATACTAAAAATTAAAAGCATCATTGTAAGAACTATGAGTGTTGGTTATTTTCGTGAACAAAATATTTACTTGTAAACTAGTTTGTAGATCTGCTATCAAGTCTATCAAGAAAAGCTTAAAAAATACTCAAGTTTCAGATAATCGTATTTCAGGTATATTTTATATAACTACGACACGTAAGATTTCATTTATACATTTAATAGTACATGTTTATAAATCTAAAATTATTTTTGGTGCTTAAATATTTTTTTTATGTATCTTAATATTTTTAAGATGTGATTTAAAAATATTTTTTTATTAAGACTTTGAATGGGCTTTGAAAAATTAAGCTCAAAATGCATTTAACACTATTGCAGAAAAAAGTGAGATTGTAGAAATCGCTACGAACAGAGAAGCAAAAGAAATTAGTCTTACAATGGAGTTAAGAGTGCTTTATATATTATTCTTTTAGGTGGCATTTGGTTCGTGGAATAGAATCGGAATCGGAATGTAATGGAAAGGAAACAATTTTGTTTAGTTTGACCATTGGAATCAAGCTCGGAATCAAGATTACAGTGTTTGGTTTGACACTGGAATGGAATGAAAAAAGCTGTAAATGACCTTAATACCCCTACATGCTGTAAAGTTCAAATAATGTCATTTAATTACTATTTTTTCGTAAGACAAAATATATTATTGAAATCATTATTTTTCTAAATAATTATTACTTAATTAAAAAGAAATATATTATTAAAATTATTATTTTTCTAAATAGGGTTTAGGGTTTTGAGGTTTGGGATGTGTGATTTAGAGTTTAGGGATTTAGGATTTGGGGTTATATTTGTAGGTTAAGGTATAGGGTTAAAATTATTATTTTTCTAAAAATGGTTTAGGGTTTTAGAATTTTGGATTTGGGGTTTAGAGTTTTAGGATTTGGAATTTGGGGTTTAAGGTTTTGGGATTTATGTTTTAGGGTTTTCGGTTTTAGGTTTTGGGATTTATGTTTTAAGGTTTAGGGTTTAGGTATTTGGAGATTTGGGGTTTAGGGTTTTAGGTTTAGGGTTTAGGGTTTTAGGATTTGGAATTTGGGGTTTATGGTTTAGGGTTTTGGGTTTTAGGATTTAGATTTAGGGTTTTAGGATTTGGATTTAGGGTTTAGGGTTTTGAAATTTTGGGTTTAGGGTTTTGGAATTTTGGGTTTGAGAATTTGGGATTTGAGTTTAAGGTTATATTTTAAGTGAGGGTAAAATTGGAAAAAAAAGTTTAGATGGGAATGGAATTATGATTACCAAGGAGGGGAGAAGGAATTGTGATTCCTTCTCTTTTAGTAATCTGATTCCATTCCGCCCTCCATTCCGTCCAACCAAACACACAAAATGGAAGGAATCAATTCTGATTTCATTCCATTTCCTCCAACCAAACATGTGGTTAGATCATATAAGAGAAAAACATAATAGAGCAGCCAAAAAGGAATTTTACTTGAATAACATTGGCTATTCGGCATCAATCTATTAGAGCATAAGAGAACTCTACTCGCTTAATCAATAAGGAGAAAAGGTAATTAATATATATATTTATTTATTTATTTATATTAATTAATTTAATTCTTTTTTATTTGATTTTTAGGTATTTAGATTAAATAATTTTATGAACGATCATGATTATTTATTATTAAATTCGTTCTAGAACGCACACGGGCACTTGTGTGTTTTGTGCTAAACTTTTTGTAGTTGATTTGTAAACGATCTGATTGGCGGAAAGTTTATTGGAACGTTGGTTTGAAAACCGTTCACGTTAATTTTAGAAACTTTGAAAACAGAGCAGGGGCTCGTAAGTAAAGTATATTGGGACAGTATCCTAAGTAGGGTAACATAAGACCGAGTTTGTACTTAAACATTTGATTTTTATAATAAAAAGTTAGGTGGTCCGTCGGATCGATGGACTAGTGATTTTCCTCTTAAATCATTGTTGTGGTATAAGTTTTTTCCACCTAAAAATATCGTGTGTTATTATTTTATTTTCGCACTTGTTTTTACACACGATTGCATACATGAGCGTCTTGTTTAAATTATTAAGTTATAAATTAATAAAAAATTAAAAATAAATTATTCCCCTCTAGATTAATAATAATGTATATATTTGATAAACTTTTAATACTTAATATTTTTCTAACTTGTGAGTTCTTTTGTCCTGGTAGAAACAAATTTCACAATTCACAATTTTTCTTAAAATAATAAAATTTGAAAGTGTTTTAAAATTACAAAAATCTATAATAAAAAAGAAAACTTTTTTGTGCAATCTGTTTTATATGGTATGTACGTTACAGGACTTTGTAAGTTGGAAGGAAAATGTTTTTGATATCTCCAAGTTATAAAACAGGTATAACTTATTTTTAAAAGAATTTATCGTTACTTTATTTTAAGTGGATTTTATTTCTGGTAATTAAATACCATAAAGTAATATCTTTATCTATTTCACATTAGATAAGATAATCATCACAACTTGTAATATTTAGCATTACTATAGTTAAAATTTCCCTAAATATAATTTTAAATAAAATAGTTAATAAGTTTTGCAACCACTACAACCACAAACTCTATTCCTACTAATATATATTATTTTAATATTTTTTAAATTTAAAATATAAATAACTATATCATATTTTTATTTTCTAAGTACATTTTGCTTGTAAAAAAGTTAAACTTTAAATAGTTAGACATAGATCATAACAACATATAAATTAACCTTTATTTTTACATTCATACAATTTATATTGTGATAAGTAGCAAAATTATCTTAGAAAATTGAGAAATGGTTAAAGTGGTGGGTGTATGTTAGTTACTTTAGTTTTTGAGTCTTCTTATAAATCTATCTTATTTTTTGTAGTTTTGAAAAACCTAAAACTTTAACGACTTATAATTAAAAAAAAATAACCTTCAAGTTAACCTATAAAATCGTTTTAAGAGAGATTGATTTGATAGTTTAAAATTTATAATGATAATATGATATAAAAATCTCATATAGTTAAAGCAGAAAAAAAATCATATAATTTAACTTGAAATTTATCATCACATATTCTATTTACTCAATCTATTATCACTGAGAAGAGATAAAATGGTTCTAATAAGTATTATATAAATATAAAATTTTAATTATTTTTTAAATTAATCATTGAAAACTTCTTACATAATAATTATAGAAAATTTAAAGAAATTAAAGTGTTTCTAACAATTTAAGGAACATTAGATAGAATTGTACATCTATATAAAATGTCATATTGTCAATCAATAACATACAATCTATACATTAATATAAGAAAAAATTAGTAATCTCAATATGTTAGAGCAAATTTGATATATCAATTGTTGAAAAAAATATAATAATATGCACCGAAAAGATAAAATGATTAAATTAACTATTTAATATACTATAATTATTTAAATATCTCTTTTACTACAAAAAGTGGTGTTTAAAAATTTATAATAAACTTGTAAACATTCAATCTTTGTCATTTTCATTTTTAAAAATATTACAAATATAAAAATTGCATTACAAAAATTGACAAAACTTGCATACAATTGATCATATTTTAAAGTAAATACTTAAGTGTTATGAGAGTTATTACTAATTATGTTTAGATTTTATAATTTTAAAATTATAAATATATAATATATAAAGTAATAATTAAAAATATATTTTAAAAAATTAATATATATTAATATGTAGGTTTATTTCAATTCATTTTATTTTTATAACTTTTTAACTTTCAATAAGATAAAGTTGAGATTAAGGTCAAAATAGTTTTTATAACAATTTGATAACGGGACTTTCATATTTAAAAAGATCTATCCATCTCTTATAGAGATGGGCAAAAAAACCGTGGGTTCGGTTATCTGCGGTTATCCGAACCGGCGGTTCGGTTTTTAACCGGTAAAATTCAGGGACGGGGACGGTTTTGGGTAAAAACCGAATATGAAACAACGGTTACGGTTCGGTTACGGTTATACTAAAAACCGTACCCGCCCGTACCCGAAATTAATTATATTTAATTAATTAAATTATATATTAAATTATAAATAAAAAATTAATTATATATATTTAATAAATTAAATTATATATATATTTCGGTTTTTTTTCGGGGTTTTTTTCATAACTGTCTCGAACCGTTACCCGCGGGTAAAAAACCGTCCCCGAACCGTAACGGTTTTCGGGCGGTTTCGGTTATAGGTTTTATAATTCGGTTCGGGGACGGTTATATCAAAAACCGTCCCCGCCCGTCCCCGTGCCCATTCCTAATCTCTTATTTATGAAAGAAAAAAATCAATTCAGTATATTTTTTTACCTCATTGAAAAAATGTAGTTTTTTTTTCTTAATTTAATTTGTAAACTCAATTTTTTAAATTAAAATTAAAATATATTATATTTATCTAAACAAATAAAAATATTAATATTATGCAAATTGTACCAATTTATCCATCAAAATTATTTTAAAAATTAAAATATTTTTATATAATATTGATACATAACATAACATCAATAACATGGATGTAAAAATAAATATATTATATTTACCTAAACAAATAAAAATATTAATATTATGCAAATTGTACCAATTTATCCATCAAAATTATTTTAAAAATTAAAATATTTTTATATAATATTGATACATAACATAACATCAATAATATGGATTTAAAAATAAATATATATTTGCGTGTTCTTAAAATTAAAATATTTTTATATAATATCCATACATAACATAACATCAATAATATGGATTTAAAAATAAATAAATATTTTCATGTTCTTAAAATTAAAATATCCGTATATAATATTGATACATAACATAACATCAAATAATATGGATGTAAAAATAAATATATATTTGTCTATTCTTAAAATTAAAATATTTTTATATAATATTGATACATAACATAACATATTCAATAACATGAATGTAAACATAAATATATATTTTCCTGTAGGAGATAAACTTATTTAAATACTTAGATAACCATGTATATATATATATATACATATATATTCATAACTTAGATCCACCTCGTATTATTAATCTCATTCCCTTTTTAAATTTATTTCTTTTTTTTTACATTTAGATAATATCAATTACGAATACATTTTTTTAAATTATAAAAATATCCTGTAAGTTTAAAAGTAACAACTATATTTTTTAAGCTTTTTAAAGAAATTAAAAGTAATAAAGTTAATAAAAATTATAAAATCAATGAAGGATATTTTAATGAGACAATAATAAAAATGGTGTAAATGTTATTGTTTTATAATTTTAGAAGGAACTATTATAATTCTCTCTTTTTTATACTATCTTTATCACAATGATGTTGTCCATAAATCAAAATATTTAGTTGATATTTTTTCAATTGACTAACTACTACTGCTTTTGTGGGTGATCATTTAGAAGTTTGTATAAATGTATTGTCATGTTATTAAATATTTTGATTTAAGTTTTATTTATCTTTTTAACAGATGGAACAGAATAACTCGATTAAAACGTAATAATCATATATTTGTAATACATTATATGTCTCATAATAAGTCCTATTATTCTACCATTTCTAATGAGTCGATGACTATTCATAATCATTACCTTAACACCAAAGAAGATGTTCGACTCAATGCTTTTTTTTGTCTTAATTAATCTTGATTAAACACTAGAAGTTTATTGATTTTTTCGCAAATACTTTTATAAGTAAATATTACATATTTGATTTTTTTTATTAATTTTCTTTCATATGAGTTCGAGTCTCAATAAGAATTAGCATTCTTATTATTCATATGTTATTATATGAATATATCACACCAATTTATTATGTATGGATGATGAGATTTCATTGATATAGAAACAATTCCAATAAACTTATTAGAGGGTCCCATTGGCATACATCCAATAGAAATTGAACCTACAAATTCACAAATTATGAGTTGGGCGTTTTAACCATTATGTCATGGATGCTTAACGAGGATCCTCATACATGGTGAATAATCAAGTTCAAATCGTAACTTTGGTAAACCATCTCAGGACTTGTTTAAAAATAAGAAAGAGGATTCTCATAGGTTAAGAAAAAAATCAAAATAGCATTTGATTCACGGAATAAAATCAGAATATGAATGAAATGGAATGGAAAAGAAACAGTTTTGTTTAGTTTGATCACTAAATTTAAAGAAGAAATTAGTATTATAGTGTTTGATTTACAATTTGAATGGAATGGAAAACAGTGAATATTATCTTAATACCTCTATATTTAATAAAGTTTACATAATAATATTTAATTATTATTTTTTCGTCACACAAAATACATAATTAAAATTATTATTTTTCTAAATAAGGTTTAGTGTTTTTAGGTTTAGGATTATAGGATTTTGAGTTTTAGTTTTTGGGATTTGAAGTTTGAAGTTTTGGGATTTAAGATTTAGTAATATATAATGAGTTAAGATTTAGGTTTAAAATTATTAAGGTTTTGAGATTTGAGATTTAGTGTTTCTGGTATAAGATATAGAGTTTAGAGTTATATTTAAAGTTGAGATAAAATTAGAAAAAAAATTAAGATATGAATGAAATCATAATTACGGGGAGAAAGAATTAAAAATTCTAATTCTTTTAAAGAATCGATTTTATTTTTATTTTTGAAAGAAATTAATTCTTATCGTATTTGATTCCGATAAAAATAAACAAAACATGGAATGACAGGTGACGAGGGAGTGAGGGAGAGAGATAAAGTATTTTTTTTTTTCAAGAGATATTGAGAGGTTTTTTTGGGTTGAACATTTGGACCCTTATCCAATAAAAGCCTCCGTTAATTTGCCCTAGTCTTCAAGAATTTCTGCACTCTTTCTCAGAGTCTCCCTCTTCTCCAATAGCTGTCAAACCGTAGCTCACTCGCTGCTTCTCCGCCCTTGCACCACCGTATTTTCCCATTTTTTGGGTGGCCAACCAGAAGATAAGAACATTGGTTGCAATTTGGCATTAATTCCATCTACTGCATTTTTTTTGGGTAGGAAGTGGCCTCGATTTTCTATATTTTGGTTGCATTGAAGCTCCTTTTGATTTATAATATCATTTATTCTTTTTTCGGCATTGTATCAGTTATGTACTCTGCTGATCATGTCATCGTTATTATCTGAACTTATCATCAGTTGATTGTTTGATGCTATATCGTTGGTATTTTTCTTTAATTTGAACTTTAGAGTTCTGCATGTTTGCTCTGCTTACTGTTAACTTTTGAATATAAAATGCTTCTGAAGTCGTTTGAAAGATGCTGATAACACTATGTTTTAAGCGTTCCTTGTAATAATTTTTGACAGGCTTGATGGATATACTTTTAATGCCTTTATTTTGTATTTGATTTCTAAGAAGTTATGCATAGTTGCAGTCAAAGTGTTTGTTTATTGTTGATCAGCTGTAGTCTATTGAATATGCAGGGCCAGTCATGTAATAGACGTGTAGAATTTTCTAAACTAGGCGTTAAATAGGATGTGGGAACACAGAAGTCATTTCTGCCCAAGTATGATGTAATTCTTATGTTAACCCTATGTTGTTTAAACAAAATAAATCAGTTTTCTCTCCTTTATCACTTTAGTCTTAAACTAATATGGAACTTGGTAAAGCTAAACAAAACTTGTCCCCCCCTCCCCCCCTCTCTTTCAGTTACACTTGCTGTTTATTGACAAGGGTGTTCTGGAACTCAGTAGCTCAGTTTGAGTTAACATTCTATTAGATGGAAACCAGATCGGACCAAGATGTTGATGACGATTTTAGCGAACTTTATAAGGAGTATACTGGACCTATAGGATTTAAAGCCAGTAATAAACAAGATAAAGCAAAAACAAACAAAAGGTCTCATGCTGGTTCTGATGATGAGGAGGAAACTCGTGACCCTAATGCTGTTCCAACTGATTTTACTAGCAGGGAAGCTAAGGTTTGGGAGGCTAAGTCAAAAGCTACTGAGAGGATTTGGAAGAAAAGGAAGGAAGAAGAAATTATCTGCAAAATATGTGGTGAATCTGGTCATTTCACCCAGGTAATCTAAGTGTTTCTTCGTGAAAAATTACAAGCATTCATATTTTTGTATCATCGTTTTTTTGAACTGTAGTGAAACATTTATCTATTAATTTCCACACACTAAGAACTTCTTATGCATAGGGATAGCCATTGATTTTAACTGATAACTCCTCTGAGTTTTAGACATACTTCTAGTAGCAGTTTCTCCTGGTTGGTTTCGTTTCATCATTAACTGATTCACGGTCTTTTCTTTTATAAGAAGGAAATGCTGTCTGCATGCATTCCTGCATATATGGGCAAAGTAAGGATGGTGAAATTATAATCTGTTCACGGAGAATCAATATGCCTTCCCTCATTCCAGCGAACAGCTATTTTTTTTTTTTATAATTCTGCACGAAGTATGAAGTTACAAAGTTGAACTTGTGGCAGCCATAAATACATGCTAACTTATTGAACATTACAATATACGCATACTGTCTGGTACCCCCTGTAGCTACTAGTGGATATTAATAGCACCACCTTGCTGATGCTGGAAGGAAACATTTCGTTTTTGTTTCATGTTTTTATTTTGCTTATAATATATATAGGGATGCCCTTCTACTCTTGGAGCAAACCGCAGCTCTCAAGATTTCTTTGAAAGAATACCTGCAAGAGATAGGCATGTAAAAGCGTTTTTTACTGAAAAAGTGATAAGCAAGATAGAAAAGGATATTGGCTGCAAAATTAATATGGAGGAAAAATTCATCCTTGTCAGTGGCAGGGATAGGTTAATTTTGAAAAAAGGTGTGGATGCTGTGCGCAAGTTAATTGAAGAAGGTGGTGATCAAAGAGGTTGTTCTAGCTCTCACATTTCTAGGTTTAGGTCACCTGAGATAAGCCCTGTCCGCACGCGGTCACAATGCTCTGATTCTCAAAGATCTCATTCTGGTCCTCAGAATGCATCTCACTTCCAGCAGCGGTTCCATAGGTCAGACAAGGCGGTTGAAGACTGTGTACGTGATAATGTGCACAAGTTTTCAAAGGATTCTCCACAAGGTAGGGACAGCATAGGATATGTTTAGGCGTGCATAAAAAGCTCGTAACTCCATGTTCATAGCTTTCTAGGCTTGTGCGGACTTTTCTGTGTTCCTCTGTAAATGTTGCCCCTCTTTCTAATTTTTAAATGATGTTGTTTTTTGCTTATTATTTTTTTTTGCAGCAAGAGGTAAGTTCTATGTACTAGCATTATGTGTATAGTTATGAAGTAACTTTCCTGAGTGGGTCTGTGTAGATCGGAAATTGGATTGTTACCATAAATTACTCGAAGATTATCTTAGCTTTTTGCGTTGGATGGTTCACAGTGAATATAAGATTGTATGTTGTGTTTACCTAGCATATATGCTATAGTATCTTGAATCAAATGCTGAACATATTCTTCATTTTATGAAGCTTATGGTAATGATGGAGGTAGAGGCCATGCAAGTCGCTCAAAATCTCCAGGACTTCCACCTTATTTGAGCAATTTATATAATTCAGTCGATGATCATAATCAATCAATGGGTGCTTATAGAACTGATGGATGGAATTCTGAGAGAAGAGGATCTGAATTAAAATCAGGTCGTCAACTTGATTGTCCTTCCTTCCCTTGGACATTAGAAGAATTAGAGATGGAGTTTAAAAGGGAGGCAACCGATCTTGAAAGAATTCGGAACAAGGAAGAAGATGAAGAAAATTACAAGCATCGTGAGGTATGCACTAATTAGCGATGCGGGTGAGGTGTTTAAAGTGATGACTAATGAAACATTGGCTTTTGACACTACTTTCAGTCTTTCACCTTTATAAATGGACCTTTCATATAGGAAATGAATTTTTTTTAGAATAAAACGTAGGTTGATATTCCATATAGACTATGAAATATCAGATTCCATGCATGCTTTTATATAATCAAAAGCTTAAAAGGGGGAAAAAACAACACTTTTCTTGAAAAATATGAGAAAGAGAAGCAGGTAAATAGAAAAATAAAGAAATTTTAATAAAGTAGACACAATAGTGAGATTACAATAATGCCTATATAATAACCTACTAAAATCTTAGGCACATTTTATTCTCAAGTTTGTTTTCTTCTTTTTGTGGCTGGGAAGCTTAAATAAAATTTTGGTTGGGAGATGCCTCTTTTAGTTTGCCTTTGACATCAAAGTTATTTATACTTTATTTTACCAAAATGAAATCCAAGAGTCATTGGAGGTCCCTGAACTCCCACGACCACATGACGTAATATGAGTGGATTGTTTTTGAAACGTTTTAAACATTGATCTTGTTCATGGTATTGTTTCATGGGGTATCACGGACGTCCCTTCAGAATTTAGAAATGGTTAGTGTTTTCCTGCAATTTGGCTTCCTGAAATTTGTTTAAGATTGAGGTTGATTGTCAGAGATGAGAACCTCTAAGTCCGTTTGGGCATGACCTGGCAAAAAAGAGAACAGAAACTGAGGGAAAGAAACATGTGGTAGAACTGTTAAAACATGCCATTAGTTATTCAACTGCCTTCACTGGTTTGAGATTGAGAAACCTGATGTAAAACGTTTCATCAGCTGCTGCTTTTAATCTTTTGATGGTTACAGTTTTAATGTTTCTGATTTTGGTTTTACGGACACAAGGCTATTAGGGAGTTGAGCGAAAGCTACATGAAGAAAATGGAAATGGTGAATTGTATGCATGCAAAACAGTGGGAGGAGTTCCTTCAACTTGATGCCCAGAGGCGTCAACAACAGTTACATCAGCAAATTGGCACTTCAGGTTATGGTGGTAATAAACAGCAATGTTTTTCTGGTTATGATGGCTCTATGGTCGATCAGCAACATGCCGATTTTAATTTAGCAATGAGTTCAAGAACTCGCTTTCCAAGCCCTCTAGGAAATTGTCCATTAAGGCCTCATGACAGTTTTAGTGATTTACGCCAGAGGCGCGAAGATTATGGGAAAGCTTATAATCGATACTGAATCAATCTCTCTAATTATGATAGGTAAGTTGCTATCTTATGCAGCAACTGAGAATAAGTAGCTATCTTGTCTATCTTAAAGTTTGCCCTACCTCCAATTTAACAGTTTGGAATCTGCACTTGCGCTCATAGTAAAGTGAGCACATCATAAGTGGAGCGTCTTATAGGCTCTGAATTTGAAAAGGTTATTAAGTATTATTTTTTCAGAAATCTTTATAAAACATTTTTGTCTACAATTAACAGCAAGTTAGCCAGGAAATTTTCTTTTATGAATGTCACGGATTTTTCGGGTTGGATAACAGATACAGAGGAAGTTTTGTGGCTGTTGCATTTTTTGCTCATTTGGGTTGAATTTCATGACAGAAAGTTTCAGGTCCAGGGCTGGTTGCTAGGCATATATTGCAAAGAGGAGCTCCAGTGAGGGTGTTGGTCATGGTTTTGGATCAGAAGAGAACAGTGCAGACTTCATGTTGGATCAGAAGAAAACAGAGCAGACTTCATGTGATGGTATAATCAACTCTTTCTAAGTTTGGTACGTTCTTACTTTTTGAATTTCTTTGTTGTAAAGAAGAGGGACGAGTTGGTGGTACTTGGCAAGTCAGTGACTCCTTGATTGATATTACTCTAAGCCATTCTCATCTAGTTTATAGCAATAAATAACGTCTCTTGTTCTGTATTTATCGCAATATGACATGTTTTTAGTGCAAACTTTTGTACACTGAATGTTCTAAGGCACAATGTTTAGGATGTCTTACATGCAAGTAAATGCTACTTCTGGTAGCGCTTGGTTGGTTATATTTACACCTAGAAAGAATAGAGTCCAAAAGGGCGTGGTAAAGGGCCTATCACCTGTGGCATTCATTATTAACCATGTCAATGCTACAAATTACCATTGTGAAAGCCTGACTTATTGAAGTATCATTTCCGGGCAGTTGCACTGTGGAGGTTGTTTTAAGTTTGGCTTAGATCTATTATGTTGAGTTTGCTGACACTAATGGCTTCTATGATCTGAGGTTGCTACGATGCAGGCTGCAGCTTTGTTCTGGATTTTGTTGTATCTACGGGGAGTTTATCATACTTGAAGATCATCCTATCTGAAATGTTGGTGGCTTGCGTTTATGGTTTTTTAGAAAGAGAGAGAATATTACTTCGTCCAGTTTCATGTTAAAATAAAAACGTTACAAAATGAAAATCACGTTGTGTTTTGCTAATCTGAAAAATTACATTTAATAGAGACTACACCTGCGGAAAGCTCGGTAGAAAACCTAATAGAAAGTTCATCATCATCATTATTATTATTTTCAGATAAGTTACAAGTCGAGGATGCAAAAACTTGGGTCCCTTTTACAATTTGTAACTCTAAAAAAGATTAAGAAATTTGAATATTTATGTGGTTGGTCTCTTGAAACGGTTGGTAGGATCTTCTGTTTTCATATTTCAAATTTTGAAGTCAGAGTTCAAGATGCATCCACAAGCAAATTAGCATAATATAGTGTCAAAAATGTAGGGCCATGGACTTTTCTAAGTGGAGCCTTATATCAGCATAAATGCTTAAAGCGAATCTCAAAAGGAGAATAAAAAAATCACAAAACGTCAAATGGTTGAAGGTATTAAGTGGCAAATTGCAATCATATGAGAAGTATTTCCTATTGCTTATCCAACCAGACCCCAATCCCATTCTCCCATTTTCAATTTGTCCAAACTTCAAAGCCCCACCTGTGATTAATTTCCAATTAAATTAGTGTATTATTTGAGTCTCTGATTACGTATTTGGTATTGATGTTTGTATATTGGAGATAATAGAGCTATAGAAGTGATTGAGCATTATTATCCATCTATGCCATAACTAATACTCTATCACCATCCATTGAAAGAGTTTTGTACTTTTTTTTTCCTTGTTTAATTTCTAAATTTAAAGGAGGGCACTCAACGGGCCTATTTGGTAGTTTGGTACCGTAACTTTCTTTTCTTTATTCCATTTTATCAAAACGCTCGTAATTGTAATATTAATTAATTCTTGGTGGTGTTTTTGGTAATTCTTGTAAGAATTTAAATTTACGGTAAAACTTCACTTTTGACACCGATGAAAAATATCCCGTGGAAAACAGGATGAGATTAGAAATTACTTTCCCCATCTTGCCTATCCCTTAAGTCACGTTTTCTTGACGTGTGTAAAATTTTATAATTAAATAAAATGGACGTTGATTAGAACGAAAATTTAATATTATGATATATAAAGCATAAATTATTATAATTTATACTCATTATATTTAATTATATAATAAATAAATATACTTAAAATTTTGTGAGTAATTAAACTATGAAGATTCAATTTATCATAATTTATATATTAATGAAAAATTCTCGATTTTCATAAAAAAATCCAAATAGGATGAGCATAGCCTCTCCATCCCGTCTCGTCCCATTGATATCCTACATATATTACTAATTAGCTACGATAAGGTCTATATATAACAAGGCAACTTAACCTGCAGGTGATTATAGTCTCTTCGTATATTAAAAAATTAAGATACATCTTAATATATTGTATATAATATTTAATATTTATAAGTTTCAATATTCATATAACTATATAATATTATTTTAACTTAATTATTAAAATGTTATTGAAGATTGTGGATATATCATAGACATTATCCACAATTTAAATACATTAATTTTTATAGTATAATTTCTTTTATAAAATAGAATATTATCAACAATATTATCATTTTTTTAAATTTTTTTTAGATTAAATAATATTTTAAATAGTTTAAACTACTTAAAACGGAAAAGTAAATCATAAACAACTCATAATTTTTTTCTCTGAAAATTAATCCTGTTGAATCACTAGCTGACGAATGAAAATAAAAAAAAATAATGATGATCATAATAATACAAAGAGTTATTATGATGATGATAATAGAGATGGATATAACATAACATCTTACTTAAAACATAATCATTTTAAATCTATTTATTTATAAAATTAACTATACAACTATTATATAAAATTTAGTATGATTGTAAGTTTATTTTAATAAACATTAATACCTATAAAAGTAATTTATGAAGTAACATAATTGTATAATTTTAAAATAGATTACAATCCCAATTCCATTACAAACCCAACTTAGAAATGGTAAAGACAGTTGAGGATTTTGCAGGGTTGAAGCATATACTTCATCATTTTCTTCGCGAGAGAAAGTGGTTGTTCTGCACTTCGTTCTATTGTGAGTGTGGCCGTTCTTTACTCTGGTTTCTTTGCAAGAGGTTTGAAGGATGGAAATCTCAGTGAAATCAGTGGTTTGAGTTGTTGAAGAAAGCGAGAGAAAACGAATTCTAGTTTGTGGTTTGAGTTGCGAGAGGGACCTAAATGAAAATTAGAGAGGGATAACTAGTGTTGTAGCGGGAAGTTGAAATTTCACCGATGGATTTGGCATCAAAAGGCTATGGCAATGGCAAAACACAGCAATAACAAAGTCTTTGGCGTTTTTAGTCAAAATACCACATAAAAAATACCAACTTTGTTGCTTAAATTAAAATAATATATGTAAAAAAAAAGAATTAATATAATTATAGCATAATTTTTTAATATTAAAATATCTTATTTTTACTCAAATTATATTTTTATTTGACATATAATTATTAATTATTTGAAATTTTTATTCTATTAGATGTAATATTATTTAATTTTCTCAATCTTTAATTATTATCTATAACCGTAATATTTTTAAATATTTTTACTTGTACATAAACTTCTGTTAATATTAATATATTCATGAAATTAAATTGTAATTGTATCCTCAAACATCAATATTTTAATCTGTAATTATCTTTATAGAAAACTCTGCAAATCCATTTCATAACATTTCGATTAAAAAATAAATTAAACTTTTCATAAATTTTTGTGGTTCTCGTTTACCCCACGTTTGGTTGGATGGAATGGAATGGAATCAGAATCGATTCCATCCATTTTGTGTGTTTGGTTGGACGGAATGAAGGGCGGAATGGAATCTAATTACTAAAAGAGAAGGAATCACAATTCCTTCTCCCACCTTTGGTAATCATTATTCCATTCCTATCTAAACTTTTTTTTTCCAATTTTACCCTCACCTAAAATATAACCTTAAATTTAAATCCCAAATTCTCAAACTCAAAAATTCCAAAACCCTAAACCCTAAACCCAAAATTTCAAAAACCTTAAATCCAAATCTTAAAATCCTAAAACCTTAAACTCTAAACCTCAAATCCCTAAACCCTAAACCCTAAAACCCTAAACCTTAAAACATAAATCCCAAAACCCTAAACCCTAAACCCCAAATCTCCAAATCTCTAAACCTTAAACCCTAAACCTTAAAACATAAATCCCAAAACCCAAAACCCTAAAACATAAATCCCAAAACCCTAAACCCCAAATTCCAAATCCTAAAACCATAAACCCTAAACCTTAAACCTTAAAACCCTAAAACCCTAAACCCTAAATCCAAAATTCTAAAACCCTAAACTATTTTTAGAAAAATAATAATTTTAACCCTAAACCTTAACCTACAAATATAACCCAAATCCTAAATCCCTAAACCCTAAATCACACATCCCAAACCTCAAAACCCTAAACCCTATTTAGAAAAATAATAATTTTAATAATATATTTCTTTTTAATTAAGTAATATTTATTTAGAAAAATAATGATTTCAATAATGTATTTTATCTGACGAAAAAATAGTAATTAAATGACATTATTTGAACTTTACAGCATGTAGGGGTATTAAGGTCATTTATAGCTTTTTTTATTCCATTCTAGTGGCAAACAAAATACTATAATCCTGATTCTGAGCTTGATTCCAGTGGTCAAACCAAACAAAATTGTTTCCTTTCCATTCCATTCCATTCCAATTCCGATTCCGATTCCGATTCCATTCCACGAACCAAACGCCACCTTAATGTAACAGCAGAATTTATTTTTAAAACTAATACAAAATTGATTTGTTGGTGAGATTATTGTTTTAATTAATATAAATATCATTACTTTATATGACAAGTTTAACTTTTATATCATTTAACAAATATTTGTTAGATAAGAAATGCTGAACCCTCGAGATATTATTTTTACATTTTATCACTCTCTTTTATAATTAGTATATAACATGATGCTTGTAAAATGTAATCATAAAAATTAAAGAGTAATAAATGATTATATTATTATTTAACATTCCTATATTTGATATAAAAAAACATTGATTATGATATTTGAGTCATTATTAATGAATATAATTTTTTACATTTTTTTATTTCAATGGTTGAAATTTATATAGGATGGAGAAAAAAATTTGTTTTTTTAAATCATAATAGATAAAATAAATTTGTTGTAGATATTGATTCTATCCATGATTTTTTTTCAAATTTCATTTAAATTTAAATCTAAGTTTGGTATAAAAAAATGAAGTGTTAATAGGTATAGAGAAAAGTATGAGAAAACTTATAAATACTATACTTAATTGGATGTTAAATATTTACGACAGAGTATTTATTATCTATTTTTTCTCATGTACATAAGGAAAGATGATATATTTTAATAAATAAAATATTAATTATTAATAGATATAAATAAAACTTTTAGAGTTATGAAAATTTCATATATTTCTTTGAGTTTTTTAGAAATAAGAATATAGCGTAATTAGCATTTTTTTTTGTCTAAAAAAAAGAAGAAGAACAGTTTTCTCTCTTAATTAAGATATGTACCTCGCATCAAATGCAATTAAAAAATTTATTAAATAAAACATGCATAATTATTAACAAAAAATAAAACCATATTAGTTTCCTTAACATTACAATTATTTTCAGGAAAATCTTCATTTTTCTTCATCTATCTCTAAAATCAATTACTTGTGATACAAAAAACCACACAAGCAACAATTAAAGTGGACCTAGCTCGGACAATAATAATAATAATTAATAAATAAATAAAGCAAGTGACCAGTATGTTAAAACACTTGATAACATATACATACGAAAATAAAACTCATTTAACAATATAATAATATGTAATTAAGTCTTCTGTCAACTTAATATTCCATCATACGTCTCAATCACTTGATTACTGCTCCCGATTTTCTTTCCTTTTCTTTCACACGTGATTCCTTCTCCTTCCACGCCGGAGAATCCTCCTCTCAATTATGTATTTCTTTCATTAACTCAAAACTCCCAGCCATAAAAAAATTTCCACAAACCCTAAGGAAAGTAAACCAGCATCTCCTACTTTCTCACTGCCCAAACACCCCTTCTACCCACCAAGTTAGTACCTGTTTTTTATCATTTTCTTCTATTCTCTCTTTTTTGTCACAAACTGACGTGCTACTTTCTCTTTCTTATTGAACCACTATTCTGCTATGACCGGCTTGTTTTGAGTTAGATTCTGCCTTTTTTTATTATTATTTCGTAATTGGAGATGGGTGCGATGACGTCAGCAGTGGCTGCCAAATTTGCGTTTTTCCCGCCAAACCCGCCGTCTTACGGTCTAGAGGTGGAGGAGGGAGCAGGGAAGCTGAGGATGAAGCAAGTAAATACGAAAGAAAACGTCGACGTATTTAAGCTCAGCACCAATAGAGGAACCGACATCGTTGCGGTTTATATTAAGAACCCATCTGCTTCGCTTACTCTGCTCTATTCGCATGGTAACGCAGCTGATCTGGGTCAGATGTGCGAGTTGTTTAGTGAGCTTAGTATTCATCTCCGAGTTAACTTGTTGGGGTCAGTTGTTTTAGATTGCATATTTAATCCATACCATGTATGTGTTTATGATTTTACTCCTTTGGGTACTGATCTTTTTTTTTTTTCTTTAGCTACGATTATTCCGGATATGGACAGTCTACTGGGAAGGTAAAACATTCAGATTATCTCTTCTTATTTCATGCGTGTGGAACTTTTTAAAATGTAATTGAAATGGGGGAAAACTGTAATTCGGTCGTTTGAATTCAGTTAAATTTTGGTTATATTACGATATTAATACGGGCTTCTGGCAGAGGTTTTATTTTTTTTAGCCTAAGATTTTAAAGTTACTGTATAGTTGATATCGATAAGAATGGTAATGATATTTTATATTTTGGTTATATTACGATATATTTTTATGTTTGTTTTGAATGTTAATGTTTAATCGTTTTAAATTTTTCAAAATATATTATAATATTTTATTTTCTTCAAAGTTTAATTATATATTATTTTTTCATTTAAAAATAAAAAAATATTTAATTTATAGTATAATTTATTTTTAATATTATTATTTAAATAATAATAATATTTATAATAAATTTAATTTTCATTCTAATTACATTCCAAACAAACACGACCTAAAGCGATAGCATTGCTTTAGTACCAATTAATTTCATTAGGAGCGGACTGATGTAGGGATGGGATGTGCTGAATCACACTTTAAATTTTAAACAAATTTTTTATATGATGTAAATAAACCCAATAATCTTTAAATTTTAAACAAATTTAAACATATAAATCTAATAAATATGTTTTAAAAAAATTTAAAATTTATAATAAATAAAATAATATCTAATAATATTAAACTACGTTAAAATAGAAAGAATTTAATATTAAATAAATTAAAATTATTGTAATTCAGTATTAAATTAAATATCGTTCAATATAAAATAATGAATTAAATTTTAATTTAATAATAAAAATATATTAACTGAACATAAATTATGTTATTTTTATGCTATAAGTTTTAAGATATGTTAATTTTGTTATATTTTAATTTTTTTATTCATTTAATATAACCTGTATTTTGATATTTACATTCCCTTGATAACAATTCTAAATTACTAAAATACTCTAAACCTCGTCGAAAATATACTGAATACCATCTTTACAACCAAGATGTTGTGCTGAAAGGCAGCACAATTTATTTAAAAGATAAAAGAAAGAATTAAAAAAAAAAATACTAAATCAACATATTAAAATAAATTATAAAAAAAATAAAAAAATCTTGCCTTAAATGAACAATAAATATTAAATAATATTTCATCTTATCTTTTTTTGTCGTGCTTTTTTTTATTTTTTTTTCCACTTTTTTTTTCTTATTTATTTAATTAATTATTCTTATTTTTTAATTTATTTAAGTAAAAAAATTCACACATATCCTTCTTGTTTTATTACTATTTTTTTTACTTTCTAAGTATTAGTATTAAATAGAACATTCATCTTTACGATGGATGATAGGTAACTTTCTTAATATTCTTTAATAATAAATGAATTTTATGTTTTAAAACATGTATAAAACTCTGGTGTAGCATATTATTATATTTACATTATTTTATAATTTTAATATAACATATTTTATTTTAGGAAAATAGACATTAGAAGTTTTATAATTATTCAATTGAAATAATTTAGTCCCATAATTATTATATTGAGACTTAGAGAAATCATAATTCTTGAAAAAAGTAACGATAATCTCGTATTAAATACAAATTAATATTTTAATTTAATAATTTTTGAATTAAACATATTTAGTTTCGTTATTTATGAAAATTAGATACTATAATTGTTTATTTTTAATAACTTTGATAAATTAAAATATTAATTTTAATAAATTATAAGATTAAAAGTACTTAATTTTTATAATAATAAGATTGATAATAACTTACTCATAAATTACTATAATTATGGGATTAATGTGTACATTTGTTAAAAATTATGAAACTTTTGATAATTAATACAATAATAATAGAATTAACGTGCATATTTGGTAAAATTATGTAACCTCTAGGACTTTTTGTCCAATTATTTTGTACATAAATTTTAATTTTATTAAAAAAATTTATCGTGCAATCTCAATTTTTTACAAGACTATATGTCAACCCACCCAAGAATTACATTCTACCTCGGCAGCTAATTTCATTCATTCATTTAATCCTCTTAATTTAGACAAGATCAATTTAATTCTGTAAAAGAAACGGGTCTACGGTTACTCAGTAAGTTAAGCAAATATGCTGTTAGTATGTATGTTTCCGCATTTCTATTTGAGAAAAAAATGAGCATCTCTCTTTAATTTGCTGATTTTTCTTCATAATGTGACTAAATGAACCTGAGTCATTAGATTATTGGTCATAGTTTTGTTCTCTCTCCCTTCTCCACCTTTATTCCTTCTTTTCTTTGCAACTAAATGACACTGTACTGTAGTTCACTAGTGGTATAAGATTTTGCTTCGAAACACACTAAATCAGGTACAATTTCATGTTTTTTTTAAAAAGAATGATACTAGATTATTAATCAAAGAAATCCAATTTAATTTAGAGTGCATAGGAGCACGTTTAAGACGTGTGTTTTCTCCTTTGGACAGCCAAGTGAGCAGAACACTTATGCAGACATAGAAGCCGCATACAGATGTCTCTTGGAGAAGTATGGTGCAAAGGAGGAGGACATTATTTTATATGGGCAGTCAGTTGGCAGTGGACCTACTATAGATCTGGCTATCGGGTTACCAGGACTGAGGGCCGTTGTTCTGCACAGTCCCATCATGTCTGGGCTTCGAGTCATGTACCCGGTCAAGAGAACATACTGGTTTGACATTTACAAGGTTTTGTCTTTATTGCTTTAAATGTTTTGTTCCTCAATTCTACAACTTCAAAAAAGCCTCCCAACTAATGAAATGTTTATCTATGTACATTGCAGAACGTTGATAAAATACCCTTTGTCAACGCTCCAGTTCTTGTGATCCATGTGAGTATGTTTAAACTATCATATTTGATATACACTATATTAGGGATGCATGCATACCTGTGTAATGCTCTAAAGACATAACTCACTTGCTACTTTTTGACTCCAAGATATGAGATGCCCCTATTATTTCCTCTTGGTTGCATAATGCATGTAATTCATAAAATTTAATATGTTCTTCATCCTCTAAATATTTTGGCAACCAATGGAAAACTTCTTGACCTGTGAACAAAAGGTGGAGAAATCTATGAAGAAACAGTCTCATTGCCTGTTGCTCAAGGTACTAATTTGATTGCATCTTGCATTAGTGAGAGATGGATTTTGAAATTTCATTGTTAAGCCCTACATTGGCTAAGAGTAAGGCAGTTTATAAGTCTGGGCAACCCTCTAACTCACAAGCTGACTTTTGGGTTAAGAGTTAGGTCTGAGTTTCTAAAATGGTATCAAAGCCTCTCATATACCTCTAAAATTTCTATCAAAATTTCGCCTCTCTTCATCACAGTCAACCCAACTCATCCTAACTCGGTTCACTCTCAACCCGGCTCACCTCAACTCGGCTCACTCTAACCTGGCTCACTCCAACTCGACTCACCTCATCCCGGTTCCAGGCTTGTTTTCAACTCCTCTTTTCATTTTTAAGGATATCTCATTTATACTGGTTCTATATATTTGCTTTATATTTTCTCCATTATTTCGTTAAAATTGACCGAAATGATGTCCCAAAACCAATCTCTACCACCCTTGATGATACTAACTACCTAGCCTGGGCACAAGCAATGAAAAGTTTCTTGAAAGGACGCAAGCTATGGCGTTTCATAACTGGTGATATCTCTATACCCATCCAAGAAACCACTGAAAACAACTCCTTATTTGTTGATCGCCTTGAAGATTGTGAGAGTAAACACCATCAAATTATTACCTGATTTCGTAACACCAATACAACATTAAATCATTCTTTCTTCTTATCTCTCTATATTCTTCACATGATATCAGAGCTAAGCTCTTGGCTTCCTCGTACTCCCATCGGTCCTCGTACCGTAAATCCGAACTCTAGCCGATGTGGAGGGGGGATGTTAAGTCCCACATTGGCTAAGAGTAAGGCAGTAATGCTACTTATAAGTCTGGACAACCCTTTAACTCACAAGCTGACTTTTGGGTTAAGAGTTAGACCTGAGTTTTTAAGATTCATCATTAGCTTGTACATTATTGGAACATGGAGGTGGTGGCACTATATAATCTTGGTCAAAAGATTCAAACCTGCCTTACATATTTTTGAAAAATCTAATTGTCACATCAAAGGCACTACAACTTTAATTCTCATATTTTTCTTGCTATGTTGACCACCTATCATATGTACGTAAAGACCTTCGTGGCGGCTTTTAGCTCTGTTAGGGGTTATGATTGTATGATGTGTAATGGGTGCTGGTTAGGTTAAAACTGCCCTGTTATTATCAAAATTATTAATTTTAAGTATCTGACTTGACTGTTTTGTTAAGTCCTTACATGTGTCGTAGATTTGATTGCAGGGACTTTTTTTAATAACAAAGATAATCACGGAATGCTGAATTGGAAGTAATTTTATGGCCACTTTGCAGAAGGTTTAAGGGAACAAATCCCCATATACACTTAGCATTAGGAATGGGGATACACTCAATCGCCAAAAGAAGGAAAAATGAGCTGTTTAAAGAATTTGCTAGTTCAATGTGGTAGTTAAAGTATGGCTCAAACATATATCATGGGGTATAAACTATGCTTGCGTATTCGTTTCACGTTGGGTTCAAACTTAAAATGTTTTTATTTGAAAGGGAAAAATAGACAGATAATATCCTTTCTTCATGAATTCAAACTCAGCTTTTGCAGCATTTAAATGTTGAGTTACAGTTCCTTGCAGGTTTTAAGTTGTTTTGTTCCGTGCTTGTGTCTTGCCTGCAGGGAACTGCAGACGATGTTGTGGATTTTTCCCACGGCAAGCAACTTTGGAAACTTTGTAAGGAGAAGTATGAACCGTTATGGCTCAAAGGAGGGAACCATTGTGACTTGGAACTATATCCTCAATATATAAAACATCTCAAGAAATTTGTGTCAATGGTATTGAAATATCCAGATTCGAGAAATGTATCTGGGCAACTTACATATCAACTAGAAAGTGCTCGGAGCAGCACAGAATGTAGATTGATCTCTAGATCCAGCTCAGATCAGGGGGAGAAGTCTAGATCAAGTACAGACCAGAGAAACAAGCCTAGGCTAAGCACAGACAGGAGAGATAAGTCTAGAGTTAGTATTGATGAGGAGAAATCAAGAAAAAGTATAGATCGTCCTGAGAAAGGCAGAAATAGCATGGACCAACCAGAGAAAGCAAGGAAAAGTATTGACCGGTGAGTTATGAGTTTATCACGATAACTAGTTTCACACAAATATGCACACACACTTTATGCCTTTTATCTGTGAGATATGGTCTAGCTTAATGCAACATATACTTGATTTTCCTGAGTGACGAGATGAACTTTTTTTAGCAGACTTGGTGACATGGTAAGATCGGTTGGATTGTGCAATATCGATTGTTTTAAGTCCACAGCAACCACTGTGTGATGAAGAGAAGGGACAGCTGACAAGTTCTCATAGATTTTCTGAGTGATCAATTGATTGGTTTTATTTTTATTTTTATAAATTTTATGGTGAGAAAATTGATGTGGCTAATGGTATACAAAGAAGAAATGTGAAGTTAACTTATCCATTTGATCAACTGTCTCAATCTACACTCCTCCCAACTTAATAAATTCAACCTTCCTCACGCTCAAATTATTGCATATGAGCGTTAATATTATTGGTTTATTCCCCTTTCCCTATTGAAGTATTGATGCTGTTGTTGGACCGGTCTAATTTACAAAGTAATACTCTCTTTCTCTCTCTTCCTTTCATTTTGTGAAGGGTATAACTGGAGACACGTTGAATATAAAGCAACAACCTTTTGCGTTTATGTGGTAAGTTGGATATGGTGTGGTATGAAAGATTACACTTTATTCATCATGTTAAGTTAAGTGTTATGGTTTCTATTCCCGTTTTACTTATAAAGTTTTGGTAACCTTTCTTGTTTAAGAAGTCTTTTAAAGGAAGTTAGTTTATAGATTTTTACATGTATTAGAACAAGATTCTTTGGTTTTTTATTAGCTCTCAAGAGTTTGGCACCGTTAGGACACAATTCTATCCGTCGACTAAGACCATCAATCGATAGAGAACGAGGTTCTTAAATTCTACGTTCATCAATGACTCTAATTTCGTTATACTTATAAATCTTTGACAACACTTCTTTTTTAAGAGCTCTCGTAGAGGAAGTTAAGCCATGAATTTTTTAGACATCCATTTCAAGTCACATTGTAAATACACATGAATTCATATTTAATTTATAAAAAAATCATTTGAATTGAAATATTTAAAATTTTGAACCATATAATTTAAGTTAAAAAAAATTTAACCTTTAGTTTAAAGGATAAAAGCATTAGTTTTTTTTATAAATATAAATAAATTTATGTGTAGCGTTTATTTATAGTGGTAATAAAATTAAATATTTTTATAAATATAAAAGAATTAAAATGTAATTTTAACTAAAATTAATTTGTTTCTTGTTTGTGTGATATATTGTAACCAAATTGATAATCTAAATTAATAAATATGTGTAAATATAATTAAAAAATAATATATAATTTTTAGTGGGTTAATATTTATTTCATGTCAGTTACAATGTAATTAGTAGTTAAGAAAATGTAAATATTTTAAGAATACCAACGCCGATCTTTTTTAAGAATACCAAGGGCCATTTAAACAGCAATGTTATTAAATTATAATTATCATATATATATATATATATATTATGTTAATTTTTATGTAACTATTTTAATTATGGACAATTTCTTTATAAGTAATTCATGTTGTAATTTTACAAATGAAATGAAAATTTAGTTAATGGCTAAGAACTCAATATATTTATGTAAATTAACTATCAATATGAAACTAATATTCAAAAAAGTATATGTGTTCGTCATAAAAGGAATATGTGTTTATTAGTTGGCTAGTTTTTTTTAAATGGATTAAAAATTCAAACTCTTTGATTTGATCATTACTACATGGAATAGACATATTTTACTGTAGTTCTGAATGTTAATTTTTAAAAAACTTTGAATTTTAATTGTGTAGAGTAAATTTCAGCATTTTTTTATCATTAAGTGCAACAAAAATTGAATATTAAATTTTTTTTGTCACATTTTTTAGCATTTAAATATTTATTTTTTTATATGACAAAAAGTAAGTATTTATTAATTGTTACAAGCTAATAGAATAAAAAAATTACTTTCTATATAAGAATAAAAATTTAAAAATTTACTTGAATGTTCATTTTTTTTAAGAAAAAACCCAAGTTAAGGTATAAATTATTATATATTTATAAAATTGAACAACTATGAGGAGATAATAGTGATGAAAACAAACAAGTATAATTTTAAAAAGAACAAGAAATAAATTTAATTATGACAAAAAAATTCTCAGGTAAGAATCGGCTTCTAAGCCTGAATAAGAACACGTATGGAAGCAATTTTTTTAATAGAAAAGTGAAGATGTTTCTTTATTTTGAAATTTATAAAATATAATAATAACATAGTAAGCTTTCTCAATATATAATTAGAAAATAAATAAAAATAAATTACATAGGTGAAGGATAGAATACCATCAAATTATTATAAACTTTTTCAAGTTATATATATATATATATATATATATATTCATCACCTAGAACATTATATTAGTATAGAATCATAGAGAAAAGAAAAGCCTTGACTAAAATAATAATAATAGAGAAGAAAAGCCAAAAACCAAGTTTAAGGAGGGTTTATTGTTAAAATGAAGAAGAGGATTTTGAGGAGGGTTTAAGGCGGCTGTTAACCTGTTATATTTCCTCCTTATGAAATATGAATTATATTGCTTTTGCAATTTCTCTGTTTAATCTACTCTTTCTTATTTCATCGCCTTATATTTTGTTATAAATTTAGCAAAATTTTCATCCCCATTTGATGTCCAACTGCAAAACCCCTGTATTTTCTGCAACTTTTAGCAAGCGAATCGATACCTTCCTCCCATTCGAGAATCACTTAATCTCCCGCACAGACCCATCAATGCTATCCACTGTAATGTGGAAAAACATTGCCAAACAAGCCTTTTGTAAAAGACAGAGGTTTTGTATCCAATCCCACTCTTTCTCGCCAACTTTTAGCTTTCTGGCAAACACTCGAGAATCAAAATTTCATAAATATTTCAAATTTAGCTCGTTTGAACTGTGTTCTTACTCCAGTGATGGATTTCCTAAAATCGGATTTGGAGAGAATGCTGGAATTTTGTCACAAGAAGAATCTAGAGGTAGACTGGGTTCAGGTTGCACGAGAGATCACATTGGGTTTAATGGGTTTTGTCCAAAAGGGTATGTAAGTGTGGCTGAGGCGGTTTCTTCCACAGATGTTGAGGATAATGTCTCGGTTGTTGATGAAATTCAGGAAATATTTCAAGGAATTAGAGAAGGGGAGAAGAAGAAAGATTTATATGTGAATCAAAGGAGGGAAACTATGATGAGTAAAAGGAGGTATCAAATGCTTAAGAGAAGGCAAGTAAAGATTGAGACTGAAGCATGGGAACAGGCGGCTAAGGAATACAGAGAGCTTATAAAGGACATGTGTGAGCAAAAGCTGGCTCCAAATTTGCCATATATGAAGTCTTTGTTTCTGGGTTGGTTTGAACCTTTTCGCAATGCCATTGCCAAAGAGCAAGAACTGTTTAGAGAGGGAAAAAAAAGGACAGCATATGCTCCATATTTTGACCACTTACCGGCTGACATGATGGCTGTTATCACAATGCATAAGTTGATGGGGTTGTTGATGAAAGGAGGCGACCATGCCACAACAAGGGTTGTTCGTGCAGCTTGCATCATTGGTGATGCCATTGAGCAAGAGGTGTGAGCTTGTTTTTCAAATTCACTTTATGGTTTTTCTGTACAAAGTTAACTGCTTGGTCAAATGGTCAGTGCTTACTTTGTTTAGATTTTTGTAGTCAGGGTAGTGATACTAGTACTTGAACACTTGACCTTTCCCTTTGCATCTAGTGGATCCTTTTTCTCCCTAAGAATTGAACGAAGCAAGTTCATCTATACAAGAGTGAGGAATAAAAACCAACAATCAACTTCCCTTGTTATTGGAATGTAAAACTGCAAGTGGTTGTTTTGAGGTTCTTTTGTTCAGTTCTCTTGACAAGAAAATTAATGGTTTATGTGCACTAAAGTGACAAATCTTTAGCAGCTATCCCCGTCGCTTTGTTTGATATGATCATGTTTTTGTCACTTGAATTTAAAAAAGAAAGAAAACAACTATAATTTTGCCTTTGTTTTAACTTTTAAGGTATGTTCAGTTATTTTAGAAGACAATACCTCTAAGTTCACCATTTCTTAGATAGCGATAGAGATGTAAAGTAAGCTATCTCATCTTATCTCATGTCTCATTTATATTGTAGCATTAATGGGTCTAACTTTAAACATATGTTGTATCATTTTTTCTTATTAAACTTACATTATAAATTATCATTTATCATATTTTCTATTGTTTTTGTATTCTCACTTGTCTCGTTTAGGCCCATTAAGAACAAATGAGATATCCCGATCAATATTGTTTCATTACCATCTCATCTCATTAAAAATTAAATGATATAAGATAAGATGGATTTTGAAAATTAATCGATTGTCTCATTTATCTCATGAATATCTTATCTAAAATTATACCTCTAGACAACGAGGCAACTTTTCTTTCCATTGTATGTCTTGAAATTTTATAAGCATTATTGTCATTCTACATTCCAAGTCTACTCCTACTCTTCATTCTCCTTTTAACCTAGGATGACTATTAATTTGTTGCTATTGTATGCATCAAGGTTAAAATACACAGGTTTTTGGAGAAAACCAAAAAGAAAAAGGCAGGTAAAGAAGTTGGTGAACGTCCTGATCCACTAATGAAGGAACAGGAGAAGTTGAAGAAAAAGGTCACTCATTTGATTAAGACTCAAAAATTGCGAGCAGTGAGACAGATAGTAGAGGGACAGGATGATTCAAAGCCCTGGGATCAGAATGCCAAGGCTAAGGTATACATGGCTTCTGGTAGTCATTGGGAACTATTACTTTTCTTAATGCCATCTAAAAGTGTACCTTATCTTCTATAATTTTCAGGTTGGAAGTCGTCTGATTGAATTGTTGACTCAAACTGCTTATATACAACCTCCAGCTGATCAATTGGGAGATACTCCACCTGATATACGACCTGCATTTAGACACACCTTTAAGACTGTTATTAAAGAAGCAAAGTAAGATTTGTTCATTCATATTGATGATGGATTTTGTATTTTCTACATATCACTCTAAAGTGGTTGTAATCACGCAATGAATAGGAGTGGTGGCAGAAGGCCTGGTGTCATTGAATGTGATCCTCTTGTTATTAAAGGATTAGAAAGAACTGTAAGTTATATTTTGGAGTTGCCATTACTTTGCTTCTTATTTTGTTTCATAAAGGATTAATAGTTATTGTTTGTTTGAATAGGCAAGGCACATGGTGATCCCTTACATGCCTATGTTGGTACCACCAGTCATATGGACAGGGTATGGCATTGCATTCTAGTGCTTTTGCTGACCCTTATTATATTTGTTTATCCAGACATACTTTTCATATTACAAGTAAATATGATATGAATCATTGAAGTGAAATTCGTGCCATTTAACTTTTTTTTTGGCAATGTCATTGTTTATCTCTCTCCTTTGTCTTTTACGGGCAAGAAACAAAAAAAATAGTTTCTTTTTAGAGAAAGTGTTTTAGACCATCATTTCTAGTAACTTAAAGTATATGGGCAACAAGGCAAGTAAAAATGTGGTATGTACCATAAATTTTGTTGGAGTAGGTTCTCCAAAATATGACAAGAACACACACATCCTCCCTCCTAAACAAGAAACATGAATGGAAAAAAGAAAAACAGAATTGTTGACAATATCTTGAAAGGAAATCTTACTGAAGGCCTGTTCCATTGCTACAGTGGCTCACTCTAAACACACTGTTGGATCCCGGAACATATTTAATCTATAGTAGGAAACTGTATAAGATTTACAAAACAACTAAATATTTGACTGGAAAAGTTTGATAGCATCTCCAATGAGTCACGAAGAAGAAAAACGTAAATTGAGATCATTGCTAAGCCGATGTAAGATAAGATCCATTCGTAATGTCTAAAAGAGAGAAGAAAAAAAAAGTCTCTATCTGAAGATTATGAGTGGGCCCTTGGACAAGAGGGATGAAAATTTAGGTGGTTTGCATTTTGCAGGATTTTGGATGGAAATTATAGTTGTGTGTGAATGCCATAAGACACTGAGGAACCATAAGATCAAAGGAAAATAGGACATTTTTATAAATAGGCATTTTACTGTTTTGGATGGCAAAGCTAGATGGCAAAGAACCTTGGTTTTTGTTGTCTGCAGTATTTTGTAGGCTATCGATTATCCTTGAAAAAGGTGATGATTCAGACAAGTACAATTCTAATTTTCTTAAAGACGTCTAATGAGTGAGGGTCCCCTCCCCCCTTGCATGGTGTAGAAAAGGCATACAGGGGGATGTGAAGCTGATTATGCTAATTCATGCTTATATAAAAACATTTCAGTGATTATAGAGTAATGTATTTGATTTTTTCTTATTGAGCGTGACTAAACTACATTGGGGGCAGACTGGGCCCGGTAGGGGGTGTGTGTGTGTGTGTGAGGAATATCTTAAGTAAGGAGACATTATAATGATGGCATCATTCATCTGCTAGTATTTATGCATCTGTAAGTGCTCTGTATCTGAAAAATATTGAATTATGCAAGTGTACTTGGAACCTTTTCCATTGCAGCAATTTCTGATATTCGTGGAAATAAAATATTTTTACACTAGCAAAAAACTGATGATTTAACTCTAAATAATTGATAATTGTAAAAGTACTTGACTGGTTTCAGTTTTAGGAAAATTCTTTGAGCCTTAATAGCTTACCTTTAACAAAATAAATTCATGGCATATCTTTTCTTACTGGCATCACTTTTCTTCAATGCGTCCATTGCTCCGTACCACCGATGAGGATCTTTATGAGTCCAAAAGCATTCATATTACTGATGTTAAGGATTGAATGGTTGAAGTTAAATGTTGATGAGAAAGTAAAGTTTGAAACTAGATTCTTAATGCAAATCATTTCACTGATCCCTTTATGTCTGTCAAACAAGACATCCAGGCTTGTTTCTTTCTACCTGATTAGCAAATTCTTTCATGTGTTAGTTATGACAAAGGAGGGCACTTTTTCCTGCCATCCTATATTATGCGCATTCGTGGAGCAAAACAACAACGAGAAGCTGTTAAAAGAGCCCCAGTGGAGCAACTGAAACCAGTTTTTGAGGTTTGTGAATATGAAAAGTGTGGTCTTTTTATAACAATATATTCTATTAAAAATGGCGAAAGCTTGTAGATATCTCATATTGTATTTTCATCTTCATGGTTGATTAGGCCCTAGATACTGTTGGGAATACTAAATGGAGGATTAATAAGAGGGTACTTAGCATTGTAGATCGAATGTGGGCTAGTGGAGGTGCTCTTGCTGATTTAGTGGATCGCAATGATGTGAGTTGCTTTTTTTAGTGACTTTATTAGCAAAAGAATACTTGTATAACATGGTGATATTTTAAAATCTTTCTAGTAGAGGTGGTCTAGTCATTTCTCCTGGGAATTCCATTCCCTGCCTTTAAATTTCGTTTGATAGAAAGATTGAACCTACCTTGCAGTGCTTTGGTCAAAGCAATGATTAAAATATAGATATTTATAAAGATATTGACACCTCAATGTTATAGAAATGTTGGAAACATATCCAAGAAATTATCAACGTCAATGGAAGTTTTTGTAAAATTTATGAAACAATTTTTTTAATAGCCCTATTACATTCCTATAATATATACAAAAAAAATAAATATAAATATATATATCACATTTAACACTATTTTTGAATATTTTTATAATTTTATCACAATTTAGATATTTGATATATTTGGATAATTTTTTTTTAATGTTTCCTGTATTGGTAGCCTCCCAAAAGAGAAAATGTTATGGATATATGGCATTAATTATGGGTATTTTAATCCATGGGTGAGAATGGCTCATTGAAGTTTATTTAACTCCAGGTTCCTTTACCTGAGAAGCCAGATACAGAAGATGAGGTAATGCTCAAGAAATGGAAATGGAAAGTGAAAGCTGTCAAAAAAGAGAATCAAGAGAGATACTCACAGCGATGTGACACGGAACTTAAACTTGCAGTAAGAGTCATTTCACTTCTTGTGGATGCGTTAAACATATATGTTTAGAAGAATTGATGGAAACATTTTGTTTGGAGTAGGTAGCTTGTAAAATGAAGGACGAAGAAGGTTTTTACTACCCACACAATGTTGACTTTCGAGGTCGTGCATACCCTATGCACCCATACTTAAATCATCTTGGTTCAGATCTATGCCGAGGCATTCTGGAGTTTGCAGAGGGACATCGCCTTGGAAAGTCAGGGTTGCGTTGGCTGAAAATACACTTGGCTAATCTTTATGCTGGTGGTGTGGATAAATTGTCTCATGAAGGTCGAATAGCATTTACTGAGAATCATCTTGATGATATATTTGATTCTGCCAGCAGACCTCTAGAAGGAAGGCGTTGGTGGTTGGGTGCAGAAGATCCGTTTCAATGCTTGGCTGTTTGCATTAACCTTACAGAAGCTTTCAGAAGCTCTTCTCCCGAAACATTTATTTCACATATTCCTGTTCATCAGGTACCTTTTTGTGGCTAATGAAAAGTCGTTTTTGTAACTCTTTGTACCCTGTTAGATTTGTTACATCTATTGGATAGGGGAATTTGTCTGAGTTCTTAATACGGCCTTAAGCCTTTATGGACATATTTTCATAGGAAATTGAAGATAAGAGAGATCCATGTGTATGAAGCTAGAGGTGGCCCATAGTTTCTATTTATTCATACATCAACCTCCTAACAATTTTTGTCTATGACTTATTTATGAGCTTTTGTGGGTATATTTTCATTTGAGTTCTTACTCGTCTCATTCCTATAGCCATAATATCTTCTTCTTTTTCCTTCCTTTTTGTTTTTTGGATAGGAACAGACTAAAAAGCAGGTTTGCAATGTTATGTACAAAACAACTACCTAAGCAATTAATTTTTCCTTGCGTTAATGTGTAAAGCCTTTATACAAAACCACTGCCTAATCATTACTCGATGGTTGTGCTGCCTGAACAGGATCTTTTTGCTGACTGCATATGATGTCTCCTTAAACGTGAAATATTGTATCTGCTTTCTGGTTCCCTGTTTATTCATAAAATGCGATATTGTGTATTATATGGAGTTTGCACTTTCTTACCTCATTTTTTCTCATTTCTCCAGGATGGCTCCTGCAATGGTTTACAGCACTATGCTGCCCTTGGAAGAGACAAGGTAATATCATGCTTTCTTCTTCTTAGCCATCTACAAAGCACTTATTTGAGGTTTAAAGAGAACATCAGCTTTGGAATTGTCTCTCCATGTGTTTTTAGTATTACTATTTATTTTAATTCTTTTACTTTTTGATTGTGGTTTTATGTTATTTTATTCTGCCCTTAGGTGTTGACCATAAATAAAGTTTTTGTTATCGAGATCACGACTCAATGCTTTTGTAGTTTTCATTTCTGTTGAAATTTTATTGCTTGATATATATTGGATGATAAACTCAGATGTTGTAGGGTAAGTAATAATCTTATAAAAGGACTAATTATAGGAATTGAGTTCAATTGCTCATTGGTGAGACTTGTATCCATTGGTAGAAATAAGTAAAGACCAAGTCATGAAATTAGTCAGGAACATAGTCAGTCATGTATTCATATTTCACACATTTATTGATATTATCTATCAATACGAAAACAATCAGGTTCAAATTCATTTTTGTTTAATTTGATGTAACACACGTCTTTGTTGACATTTAGATAACACACTTTACTACCTTTTTTCTTTCTTATTTTATAATAGCAGAATTTATAAGCATCTTTTTCAGAGACCTCTGTACTTCTGTCATGTGTTTTTATTCAGTGGGGAGCAGCTGCTGTCAATTTGGTTGCAGGAGAGAAGCCTGCAGATATTTACTCTGGTATAGCTGCTAGGTAAGCTGCTTGTAAGTTGTGACCAATCAAAACGGTATCCAACTGGGTGCCAAATTCTTCTAATTTGCCTATGAATATCTGTTTTTGGGATCCATCACTTTTAAAATCGAAGCTACCTTTAAAATAATTTAGTGATGAGTGTCACACATGGATTGCAGGGTACTGGAAATCATGAGAAGGGATGCAAAGAAAGATCCTACAGTATTTCCAGATGCAGTGCGGGCACAAGCTCTAGTAGATCAGGTGCTTTTACATATCATGAACTCATTTAGTTTTTAATAGCTAATAAATGCTAAACTGTTATTCCCAAAAGCTTATTGGCAACTTGATATCATATAGGTTGATAGAAAATTGGTGAAGCAGACAGTGATGACATCAGTCTATGGTGTCACCTATATCGGTGCTCGGGATCAAATCCAAAGGAGATTGAAAGAACGTGGTGCCATTTCAGATGATGCAGAACTCTTTGGTTGTTCTAATTATGCTGCAAAGGTAAGAGGAAACTATTATTTGTCATCACTGACTACCTTTAAATTGGGAATACTTGCATGCAAGAATGAGATTGCACATCTATCTGTAGATTTTATGTTCATTGACTATACTAAGAACTGTGGGCAGGTTACTTTAACGGCTTTAGAGGAGATGTTTGAAGCTGCACGCAGTATCAAGAGATGGCTTAGTGACTGTGCAAAAGTTTGTGACAAATACTCAGAATTTTTTTATGGTGTTTGGTTACATTTTATATATTTATTTATTGTTGCAATGTATTGAGTAGTTTTCTAATGCTTGGACATGAACAGATTATTGCATCTGAAAATCAGCCAGTGCGGTGGACAACTCCACTTGGCCTACCTGTTGTGCAACCTTATCGAAAATTAGGAAGGCACTTTGTAAGTATTAGAAACACACCGAATCAAAATGGATTTCAATATCAGCATAATCTCCATATAAACCTAAATGCACTGTATCATTTATGCTCATTAAGGTTGTTTTCCACTAAATTGATTGCAGATAAAGACATCCCTTCAGATTTTGACAGTACAACGAGAAACAGAAACGGTATTGCACTCATCTTCTATAACTTATAGTTGAAATGATATATTTATTTTGGAGATATGTATTTATTATTATTATTCTGTAAATATTTGTATTTATTATCTTTCCTTAATTAGGATTAAATACCTTATTAGGGTTAGTGAAAATATAAAAAAACTTTTCCCATTCCAAATTTAATTTGGTATTAGAACTAGAAAAAAAATTTGCCCTAAGGAAAAGGACGAGGAAAAACAAATACTTTTGTTGCCCTAAGGAAAAAAAAAACCTAACAGTTGTCGCCGTTGTTCCTATGTCATGATTGGAGCCTCTGTGCCATCAAAAAGGGTTGCAATCTCTATGCGCTTCTTTCCGTCGTGCCTAGTTTTGCTACGATTCAAGTTTTTTTTTTCATTTTTTTCTGTCGTTGTCGAAAAGGGTTTTGCTTCTTACCTAGCTCCAATTGCTGCCATTATTGTCTCCCAACCTCAATCGACGTCGTTGCTACCTCCTCAACCTCAATCGACGCCATTGTTGCCTCCCCAGCCTCAATCGACACTGTCGTTACCTCATAGCCTTTCTTCGCTACGAGTGGTCTCTTTTATAGATCTCTTTTACTAATATGTATATATATATACCTTTTATCTCTTAAAAAAAGGAGTTCAACAGTACTATTTTATTGTCACAATTATGTCTAAAGATTAGATAGATACTTAGATTATATTCAACGGTAAAATTATTTCTACTATTATACACAAGAGTTCATCCTCCATTAATATTAAATTTGATGGTATTAATTATCGTATTTGGTCTAAGATTTTGGAAATGCATATTGTTGGTAGCGAGAAAAAATTTATATCATAGGTAGAATAATGGCTCTAAAAGATGATGATCTAACTTATGGTAAATGGGAAGTTGAGATGCTTTAGTAAAATCATGGCTCATCAACCCTATGATAGATAAGTTGATGTCTGATTTTGTTCTGTATGGAACTATAAAGGAGGTGTGGATGCAATGAGAAAAAGTTACCTAGATGTTTCTGATTCTTCACAAGTGTATGAGTTAATGAAGATGTTCTTTTAACTTCGTCAGGGTGGTCGATCTCTTGCAGAGTATTGCAATAAAATGAACTCTATCTTTATGGAGTTGGATTATTGCAGACCTAATGTATGGCAAGTGCTATTGATGTTGAGAAACTAAGAAAATGTACTGTTGAGGATCATGTTTATATGTTTCTGGCTTGTTTAGATAGGAGTTTGGATCTAAGTTAGGGTTTTGGCTACCTCTCCTTTGCCAAACCTAGAAGCCTATTCTTTAGTCCACTGTTTATTACAAGATAATCAAATGAATATGATGATTAGCACTGATATAAAGGTTTTTATTACTTGGAAAATGGGTGTAGCAATCCTAGTTGTGGCTTTCAAGTAGATAGTGGAAGTGATAGAACAAGAATTATGTTATAGCGTTCCCATCTAGGACATCCTTGTTATTTGTAAAGGGTGTGGCTATGCCGTGTTCTCAGTGTATGTGTGAAGTGAATTTACTATATAGTCCATAGTTTGTAGGTGTGTGAAGTGAATCTTCTATATCGTCCATATTTTGCGGGCAATTCATCTTTATGCATTTTGAACCGTTGTCGCTTATTTGGAATGTTTGTTTCTTAAACTTTTTTCTAATATTTATATTTTCAGTTTATTTTGTAAACAATTTTTTGCCAAAAATAATCAGGCTACCTTCAAAATTATTTCTAATAAAAATTCTATTCCATTTGCTTGTGTCTATACTGATATGTGGGGTTCTTTTTCTACTCCTACCTCTGGTCATAAGTATTTTGTTTTCTTTATTGATGATTACATTTGAGTTACTTAGATCTATTTGTTAAATTTTTTTTAGAGGGTACTCTAACACACAAAAATGGTATAAATGATTCCATCCACCTACCCATAAATATTTTGTCCATGGATGTTTAGTTTTGTGACACAAGTCTTATTTTTCCAATGACGTCTCTTTAGCTCCTCTTTTGGGAAAGATTAAGAGTAAGGAAGAAGTATAGTTGGAGAAAAAGAAGTTGTTGATTTCTGGTGAAGAGGACTCTTTTCCTTCGGTAGAAACCGAACCTAAAAAAGAAAAACCAACTAGTGAGTTAGGGCCACCTCATATGTTCCACTTGCAATTTGGTAGGAGAAATAATGACGTTACTGTTATGGTCTCATCTTCTAATTCAGACACTCCTCTTGATACTACCATGCTTTCAAATGAATCTTTCGAGATTGACGATCAAGTACATGTTCATCCTTTATCTTTTACTAATAACATCTCTACTTTTAACATACCTTCTTATCCTATAATGTTTGTACCTAATATCTTAAATCCACTTGATAATGATCAAGATAGGAGATATCCTCTTAGAACTTGTAAACAACTTGATGAATTGGATTTCTCTAAACCTTCATCTAATAGTGTTCATTTCATATCTGAATTTGTTTTTTATCATCGTTTGTATAAGACTCACTTAGCTTTTGCACTTCAGATTTCTTCTATACCTATCCTGAGTCATATTTGGGAGGCTTTTCAAGATCCCAAGTGGAAAGCAACTATGTTAGAAGAAATGAATACAACATTATTTGGGAGTTGGTCGATTACCAAAAGGTAAGAAAACTGTGGGTTGTAAGTGGGTATTTACTGTCAAGTTTCATTCCGATGGAACATGAGAGGAATAAGACCAGAATAGTGGCTAAGGGATATGCTCAAATATATGGGATTGACTATCAAGAAACATTTGCTCCGGTGGCAAGATGACTATTGTTCGAGTTATACTTTCTATTGTTGTGAATCTAGACTGGTCATTATTTTAATTCAACGTAAAGAATGCATTTTTCTATGGAGATATGTCAAATGAGGCGTATATGGATCCTTCTCCCGTGTTCTCAACTGAAGATGGAAAGTTGTGTAGGTTGAAGAAAACTTTGTACGGGTTGAAACACTTACCCAAGGCATTGTTTGGCAAGTTGAGCCGGTCAATGAAAGGATATAGTTTTAAACAGGTCCAGGCAAATCACACTCTTTTTTATAAAAGAGTTGGTGATGATATTACCTTACTTTTGGTTTATGTTGATGATACGATCGTTACAGATAGTAATATTGGTGAGATAGAAAGATTACGTAATTACTTAGTCAAAAAATTTGAAATGAAGAATGAAGGAAATCTTAAATATTTCTTAGATATTAAAGTTTCTAAATCTAAGTAATGACTCTCTCTTTCTTAATGAAAGTATATATTAAATCTCTTGATTAAAATTGATAATTCTGCTTGTACTCCTGTAGACACATCTATTGAACTAAATCATTGTTTAGCTATTTATCTTGATTAGATTTTAACTAATAAGGAGAGATATTAAAGATTAGTAAGAAAATTGATTTACTTGACTCATACCTCACGACCTGATTTATCTTATGTTATGAGTGTAGTAAGTCCATGCATAATCTAATTGACGGGCACATGGAATCTGTGAACCGGATCTTGACCTATTTGAAGTCCTTTTGTGGGTTCCCAGATAGATAGAAAGTCTACTTTGGGGTACCTTACATTTATTGGAGGAAATTTGATGATTTGGAGGAGTAAAAAACACAACGTGGTATGGTTGTCTAGGGCACAAGACGATTATTGCACTCTTCATCATGATATTATAGAGATTTCTTGGTTAAAGATTTGTTTAGTGAGCTTGGTTTTGGTCTTAAGAAGTCGGACTTTATTCTATGATAATACTGCAGTAATTGAGATTGCGAATAATCCAATGCAACATGATCGAACTAAGCACATTGAACTCGACAAAAACTATATTAAAGACAATTTGGATACTGACGTTATTAAAGCTCCATACATTAAAAGTGTTGGTCAATTCGACAAAAACTATATTAAAGACAATTTGGATACTGGCGTTATTAAAGCTCCATACATTAAAAGTGTTGGTCAATTAACTATTACAGGAAGTTCCTTCTTTTGCATCAATATCCAAGTTAGGCATGTGTGATATCTATGCTCCAACTTGAAAGAGAGAGTTGGAATGATACATTTATTCTAGAGATATGTATTTATTATCCTTCCTTAATTAGGATAAATATATATGTACAAGTACCCTATTATGGTTAATGAAAATATTGAAAACTTCTACCATTCCAAACTTAATTCTTATGTTAGAAGTTTCCTAGTAATCAATTTTTCTAAAATCTTAAACTAATATGTGGTATCTTATATTTTGCTATAACATTGTCCCTCACTTGATGGGATCTCATATGTGAACTAAGTTGATATATTTGAAGGCTTTGATGATAAACAATATCTAATCGACCCTATATATAGATATTTTGAAGGCTCATGAAGTTGTTATAAAGGAAAGGTAAAAAGGCTCAAAGATTCAACATTAATCATACAAGTGAAGTGAATTATTGTACTTACAGAGATTTAAACCCATCACTTTAAGCTTTGATACCATTTTAGAAAATTGTTAACTACCGATTCTTCTAAAAAGTTTAAGGAAACGAGCCATATAACTTTTTATATCTTATATCTTGAGTTTTAATAAAAACATCTGTAGGTGCTTTCAATCTATATTTAATCAATTTCCCTTCAAACTTGACCTGTTTAAGATTGCCTACCATCTCATTAATTCAGGGGACGTAATAAAAAAGCCCACATTGTCTGTTATTTTTGGATTTTATAATTATATTTGAAGTTGGAGTTCATGCACAAGATTATTGGCAGCGTGAAATTTCTCTTGGAAAATGATAAATCAAAGAAGGAAGCCATAGGAAAAAGAACCCAGTGACCTTTAAAGTTTGACTTGCACGCATCATCTCACTGTCAGTTTTGTGTGCTTATTGATGAATGCGCCTATGTCCTAAGTTTGACAATAATAATTTTTTTAAGTGACGAAGCTGACATAAACCACTAAATGTATTAGGTCATGGTCAAGAAGCAGCAAACATCTTTTCCTCCCAATTTTGTTCATTCTCTTGATGCATCTCATATGATGATGACAGCGGTTGCCTGCAAAAGGGCAGGCTTAGCTTTTGCAGGTTTCAACTTGTTACCTTGTAATTTGTTGCTTCTTTTTTCATCACAACTAACCACGTACTGGATTTGATACAGGAGTTCATGATTCATATTGGACACATGCATGTGACGTGGATGAAATGAGCCAGATACTTCGGGAACAGTTTGTTGAACTATATGAGACTCCAATACTAGAGAATGTATGATTTCTTCTTTAAATTTCTCGTGCAGTCAGATGCTATTTGAAGATTAAATATGCAATATTTTTTTTGGTTCTGACAAATACTGCTCAAGGATTAGAGCATGTGGTTATGAGGCATGGTGTCGGGAGTTTGAATCCCTCCTCATCCACAACCGGCCAAACAGTGAAGGACCTTTTCCTTTGGGGGGCAGGAAAATAATAATCGGGATTGCGGACTCTAAGTTATGGAATTTGGACGTGGGTCTTTTGTCGAAATAAAATAACTTTACTTTTTCCTTTTTTTATTTATTTATCGCTAATTGTGCTATATGTAAATAGGTCAAACTATATATTCTCATGCCATTAGTTCTAATCAATCTTCTCATTTTTATTTTTATTATTTTTTCACGTCATCTTTCTTCCAGTTGTTGGAGAGCTTTCAGCGGTCATTTCCTACATTGATTTTTCCGCCGTTGCCTGAACGGGGAGACTTTGATTTAAAGGAGGTCTTAGAGTCACCTTATTTTTTCAACTAACATTGGACATTGTCTGGCTGCATATCATACACGTATGCCTCTGTTGATGCTCGATTCAGTTAGTTCGTCCTCAAGTCAAGGACAATAGAGCAGAGAAGAGAATCATGATTACTTCAGAGATATTTTCGTCCACTACCAAGTTATGGTTCTATTTACTCCATTCTGATTGGAGCTCGGGTCCTACAATGCCCTTTACAGCAGAAGTTAACATTGCAGGTCTTAAGCGTGAGCCGCATATGTAGAGTGAACCTCATCTGATGATGGTAAGAAATGTATGCTTCTCTAGAGAAAGCTTAAGATACATAAAAGCAATGACGCTATATAGTTCATGAATCCTGACAGAGAATGGTAACTTACAGTTTATTGATTCGAGAGTGGTGGATAGCAGTTGCTAAAGCTGCCCAAAGTATGTGTTGGTCGTGGCCAAAATTTGCCACCAGAGACATACTTTTGGCAGGACAAGAATCCAAGTTATGGCTTGCTGCATTGTCTATATTCTTTTTGTAAATGCTATCAATAAATATTGGCTAAATATGTAAATTATCCAGGAAGTATTGGTTTTAGTAATGTAGCTTTATATTTTGTTCCTTGCTCCTGCTGAGATAATTGTAACGAATAGTTTTGCGGTACTGTTACTACTGTAGAACTTTTTATCAAATGGAAAAGATTATAACCCAACAGATTATGAAATTTTCAGATAAAAAGGATTGCTCGAGTACAAATGATGATTGATTTGCCAGCAGATTAACCTCCAGTTTTAGTCCATCAAAAAACAAACTTGGTGCACATGCACATAATAATTATACAAAAATGTACAAATGGTTACTCGAGTAGTTCTATGGTTGCCGTAGCCACTAGCAAACAATAAACCATGACGATACCACAAGCTTATATTCAGTTCATCTAATAAAGAACAGTTGAATCTAAATTTAACCACAAGCCAACTTATAAAGGCATTACATGGGATTTACTGCGATCCTTAGGCTACCAGCGTCACTGAGGCAGCACCTATTTCTAACTTCATCATCATCAATTATTGATCTATGATATGACAGACGTTGCCTCCCAAACAAAAGCATCTCCACTATAAGTTGTTTCTTCTTGAAAACCAGATAATTTCAATTTAGTAACCTAAACGATCATTTAAAGTTGTCCTTCCATCACCGGTTTGTCCTGCAAGAAACACAGATAAATTAATCAAATATAAAATTAGAAAATTACTTGAGAATCTCCTTAAATTATCCACAAGCATAAAAAAAGCATTAATAACTCAATGACCATGCAAATGCCCCTGGAAATTAAAATGGCTAACCTTCTGGTGGTATCCACGTTTCGCTATCTGTATTACCATCAAGAAATGATGGTTTCTCTGGACCTAAGACTCGTTTGGGCTTTTTATCCTTGTTCGGTTTGTGTGTTCTCATAAACTCTCGGCTCTCGGTATTATTCTCTACATCCGGTGCATAATATCCCTTTTTATGTTTTAACAGTAGAGCTACAGCATCTTCTGCCATAAACTCAGCTGTCGTGGAGGAAGATGTTGTCTCCTTATAGGCTCCATTCTCGCTCTCTTCACATTGATGAACTTCCTTCCGCTTCCTTATAATCAGACCCGGGGCAGCATTTTCAATCTCAGATTCCAATTTAACTTGTGCATCATTATTGTCAGCTAAAATCTTTTTTCTGTCTTTATAGTCAACAAATTCACCTGAGTCATGCATATCCAAAGGTGCTGCTTGCTGAGAACTCTCTTCTGTTTCTCTGTCCCCTACAGCTCCAAGCCACTGTGGTTTTGTGACAGTATAAACGGTTTTTCCCTCTGCTTTATCTTGGAAAATTTCACCAGCTTCAGACTTGTGGCTTAATTTCACAGTTGTATCTTTGGTGCTCTCTTTCTGTATGATGCCATTTGCTTCTCCAGTTCCACTGCATCCCTTTGGCTCCATGAAAGTTTGCTTCTTCATAGCAGCAGCAGGAGTTATAGCTTTGTTAGAATTCAATTCTGTTTTCAAATCCGTTTTCCTAGCAGCTTCCCCTGTTGGTTCGGCAATCTTTAAATCCCTTTTCTTAGCAGCTTCACCAGTTGGGTCAGCAATCTTCAGAAGGTACAATATACGGTCCAGTTCAGTCTGGAGAGCTGATAATTCCTTCTGGAGCTTCTCAGTTTTATCAAGCACTGGCAAGGAAAAAAAGAAACCAATAACATAAACATTGGCATGGAATGTTCCCAAGTGAACATCAACTATGGACACAAGAGATGCCAATAAGAAATATGCAACATCACATGCACATGATTGTAACAAAAAATCTTATGGCCTGGTTATGAAAAAATGACAACAGAAATCTACCTCCAAGCATTCTAAAATTTGCAAGTGCATGTAAAAAGCATGCATTTTAGCATCAAATTGCTCAGGACCAAGATAAACCAACAAATTATGGAAGTAAGGGAGCATCCCAGATACATTATTTATCCATAGTACTAAGACCTTCAATGTTTTCTCTCCTTGGCAAATGTAGTTGCACTCAAAACACCAACCAAAGAAAAGAGATTAAAAGTATAGGATAACTCCTGACGTAATTTGCTCCTTCATAAAGCATAAAGCATATGAGGCAATTAATACTTGGCACAACATTCCTCACCTAGCTGAGAGGACAGTCCTGACATGTAAGCATCAAGAGCATCTCCAACTTCATTATCTTTTGTAGTCCCAGATGCCATTATGCTCTTCTCAATCTCAAGCAACTCTTTATTTTCTTCTATTTCTTTCAAGATTGCATCTTTCTTATCAAGAAGAGTATCAGAAGTTTCAACTGATTGGTTTTCACCGCCCTTTTTACTTGGAAGCTTTTTCTTTGTTCGGTCATAAAACTCATCGTCATCATCACTGAAAATGATGAATGTTACATGTATTACAAACAAAATCTTTTACTAGTCAACAAATCAACAACTGATCAGAGGAATTAAGGTTACATTTGGGATCAGTGAAAGATTAAGCTAAACACATTTTTATCAACTTCTCGACTCATTATTTCATGCAATGTTCTCATCAATCTAAAGTTAAAGTGAACACTCTGTAACAAAACCAGTGAAAGTCAAAGTGGTTACTGGTTTTCATGTATCCAGATAAGATACCTCAAAAATTCCACACCATCTTCTACAGCTCCTTTCTTATTACCATGTTGTATCTTTCCAGTACGTGCTCCAATACTTTCTCGGATACTATCATTTAGTGTCTCTTCCAAATTTTCAAGTTCTTCTGCAAGCTATTCATAGATAAAGATTTCCACCAAGTCAATTATGCTCCCAGTCACAGGAGTGCAAATCAAGCACTTCTATGTATCAAAACATACCTGTGCCATTCTTTGTTCATTCCGAGCAATTTGTGTTTGTTGCCCTTGTGTCAAGCCACCTTGAGATATGTCTTTAGCCCGAATAACATCTATTTCCTTCTTCATATGACCAATCTAAAAGTGAAAAAGTTATGCATCAGCAAAGTAACATAAACGGGAAGAGCAATGCAGAAAAAAGATCTATTGCAAGTCTACAAAGTTTGTGAAGATAATATTCTTGAGCTGCAGAAAATAGCAACCATTTCTTTCAATTCCAACATCCTAGCTAAATGAAAAGATTAAGCTATACAAATTTTCCTCAACTTCTCCACCCATTATTTCATACAAGGTTCTCATCAATCCAAAGTTAAAGTGAAAGTCACAAGACCATGAATTCTGATTCCTCAGGGGACAGAAATATAGTTGAAGGGAAAAAAAATTGTCCTAATAAGAGGAAAATATATTTTGATAGCCTATAATAATTTCATCCAAATAAAGCATTAATATAAGAAATAAGAGCACTTGCCTTTTCCAATCTTTTAATTACTTTATCACGTGTTTTTAGCTGCCTCTCTGTTAGTTGTCCTTTGTAAATTTGCCAAGTAACTTCATCACCATCATCCTAAATACCCAAAACATGCATCACAGTGACAAATGGAAGGAATCAAATAGTGGAAAAACAAATAGAAGTATGATAGATAATGTAATTCAGAGAGAACTTGTATATAGAAATCACTAGCAGTAGAAGCCTCACAAACCTCAGTTTCTTCGATAGCATCCTCTCCCATGCCCCACGAAATACCATCAACAAGAGATGCTTCCCTTCTTGCTCGTTGAAGGGAAGCTTCCCGATCTCGTATTTCTTGGCACATTTTGGCATTTCTTGTATTTTTCAAACCAGTTTCCTACAGTACAGAACCAAATTACTTAAAGTACCTTAACTAAATATCAGATAAGTACATCAAATGAAGAAAATCAACAATCAAAATTATACTATGTAATAATAATTTCCCAGATGATGTTTCAATTGAATGCAATGGAAACATGTATAGCAGCAAGTGCACAAAAAAATTCTAACAGGCAGAGCAAGTGTGGAGTATTATCATCATCTGCTCGAGTCAGTTATGGCATAAGAACAAGTACCAGTCAATGAACCAACCTTTAATATAGCTGAAATAGTAACTCTACCATTAAAAAGACAATTGAAGATTGAATTGAAGGTGCTTACAAAGTAAACCACCTAAGATGTACAACCCTCTCCATAAAAATCAAAAAGAAAAATATTCTCCACTTGGATCTAAAATATTAAAATTGTTAGAAGAGAAAATGAAGTTTAGCTGAACTTGGTAAACATATTTAATACATTACCACTCGTATTAGTACTTGATATATATCAATGTGTTTGTTCTGATGAAATGTAAAGCACACCTTCATTTGCATAAAAAAATTGAAGCAATAAAATAAAAGGGAATGTTAGCCTATAATTAGAAAACTGAAGAAATTGAGTCTTACCAATGGCATTAATTCAGATGGTCCCTGGAGAATATACAAACGAGTTGACCTGTACCACCAGATGAGAAATATAAATTCAGAAACAAAATTAAAAAGTTGATAAAATAAATACAGGGCAAGATGCTCATAACCCAGTAATGTAGCAGTAAATGTGTGGTAACCCATGCCAAAGGGCGTGGGCATGAGTCTTGGTAATGGCATACAGCACATTTACCCCCATGCTTTAGAAATCCCCTTCACCAAAACCCCAGTATAGATTAGGCCTTTATCAAGTTAAAAAAAGGGACAAGATCCCTTGTCTCCCCATAAATTCAAAATTTCGCAAAGTAATTAAATGGAGATGCCTCTGTCTTAAATTCAAAAGTATATGTCCCATCATCAAATAGTAATAGCTTAGTTTTTTATAGGAGAATCATTTAAATTATTAAGTTTACAAGTTGTGGTCAGACGCCAAGAATACAATTATTTGCTTCTTAATAACTTTTTCCAGTTATGTTCAGCCATTATCCTATTTTTCAAGGGCAAGCGGATATTCCATGGGTTGCTTAACAATCTTAGCATATAACACTCTAAAACATAAGAAACAATATAAAACATAAAGTAAAATTAGAGAAAACAAATATACTCACTGTCCAAACCGAATGACATCACCAACACGTAAGTCCACATAAGTTTTTTTCTGCACCTATTGGCAAGGTAGACAAGGTAAGAGTAACTAACTGGTAAGCAAAATGGTATAATGTTATCACAATCTTACAATAGTGGAAACACAAAAAGACTTATCAAAGAGCTATTACTTGACACTGAAAGGATGCTAAAGCAATATTTAGAAGGAAAAAAAATCCTCAGAAAATATAGATAATTTCACCAAGTAGTAAGATACTGCAGTAAGATTCTTCCTACTAATTTTTGGGAGATTAGACATGTATATGGAAATGAAAGAGCCAAAGTAGTGGGACATATTGTTTATTTTCTAAATTGTTACCAAGAAAATATATAATGTACGTGACTGTGTGCCCTCCTGCAAGTAAAAAAACTTCCATGATTGACCTATCAGATATGATAACTGATAATTCAATACTGCAGTAGAAAAAGGAAGTTCTGTCTTATGTTTTATCATCTTTATATTACTGAACAGCAAGTAGAGATACTACAATTCTATTGTTTCTATCTCTCAAATAAAAAGAAAATGCATTGATAGAAGGAATTCCCAACCATGAAGCATCTGAACTCAATTAAAGAAAATCCAAATCCGAAGTTGCAAATGGGCCAAAAGGAAGTGCAATCTTTAGAAATTGCACCTTTCTAAGAAAGACAAATTTCAGAATGCACAGAGGCGCTCAATGCTCATATGCTATTACATTAGGCATGAACTTGAAGACACCAAGCAGATAAGAACAATGCCCCCCTCAAATACAGCCTAAATGACTCCAAAAGTGAACAGACTTCAATTTAATATCACAAAGACCTGTGGATCAGTGGCTTCACCTTCTCCTAAATCCCCTTCCCACCAAGTAGCAGATTCAAGACTGACAAATTTATATCCTTATTCACCGACTGCGAATCTATGGTTTCTATGTTTCAATCGGATACCAATTGCTTGGATGCATTTGAAATCCTCGAGATGACTTGCAGAAAAAAAGATTTCTAGGTTTTTCTTGTGTTTCCGTAACAAATGGTCCATTTATTGATGGGCAAACGACGGGGATTGAACCCGCTCGTGGTGGATTCACAATCCACTGCCTTGATCCACTTGGCTACATCCGCCCCTACCCCGCATAGGTTTAAGTCTCTATCTACGATCAGATCCTTTCTGAACCCCCCTATGACCGCTATCAAAGAGAAACTTTTTCATATACTATAGTTGCAAGTCTATTGTTGTGTTTTAGAATTAGGGGAAGGCTATATTCAACTTTACATGAACCCAGGTAGAGAAAATTATTATCTACCAAATTGCTCAAGTAGTAATGTCTGCTAGTACCTAACAATACGTTCCAAATTATAGCCCAAAACAAAAGACGCTTGAAATTTTAGACACAATGCATAAAATTATAGATCCAAAGGTAATAGAGCACACTCGTAAATGTAGTGTGATCTGCATCTGCATAGACAATTTGAAAAAGAAATAAAAAATGATAACTAAGATAAAATTTTAGGACACAAGTCCAAGATTTGGTACAAATACAATTGAGATATAATATCTAGCACGTGGTAAAAATAAATGATACTATACGGAAAGGATAAGATGCCAAGTGCTACCTGGTTCTTGTTAACGAAAGTTCCATGAGTGCTGCCAACATCATAAATGTAAGCGTCTCCACTTCTTTTAAACTGCAGAACTGGCAAGGAGCAAAAAAACAAGTTAATACCACCGTAAATGCCCAAAAAAAGGGAATGAGGTGAGAAAGGTCAGAATCGGATGGTACCAGCATGAAAACGAGAAATGGTTGGATGCTCAAGTACAAAGTCACATAGATCAACACGTCCAAACATGTAAGCTCCCTTTTCGTATCTGAATTCAATTCGATTCACAAGCAAAATGAACAACCCAATAAATCCACATATACCAATTACTTAAACTGTAAAGCGGAGACAAATTAGACTTACACATCAAATTTATCAATAATGCAACCGTCCTTGAGAATCTCGAGGCAGAACTGGTGGCAGGGAGCTCCACCCCATGGTGGTTTCGAATAGGGAACCACCAAGCTTAGCGATTGTTCCGAGGTCTCCTTCGCACCACATTCAGCAGGTTCTGCATCATTGGTATTGTTGGAATTTGGCTGGCGTTGTTCCTTGGGAGCGGAGTTTTCAGATTCTGGAGGAGGATCCATAGGGATTACCATTGAATCTTCTTCAGAAGAAGGAGAACCCATAGTGATTACCACTGAATCTTGTTCAGGAGGAGGACCCATAGGGATTACCATTGAATCTTCTTCAGGAGGAAGAAGTGGAGGAGAAGATGGTGATGGTGATGGTGATGGTGATGAAGAAGAACTGATGGGTTCTACTGGGGCATTGGAGTCTGCTGAGGGAGGATTAGGGTTTCTGGAAGGTGGAGGACCCATGGCGGTCGTCATCGTAACTGCACAACGCAGACAGAGCCACAGAGACTTCACTGAAGGAAGAGGAGGAGAGAACGTATTGCCAACAGATCAGGGTCGGTGGATGTCTGGGCCCAACTGTTCATTAGTAAACTTAATATTGGCCTGTTTCTTAATGGGACAGAAAGGTTGCGGGTTAAAAATATGCTACTTACATCCCATACACCCCTAAATACATATGTCAAACATTCTAAATCCGTTAATAAACGAGAATATAATAAAAATAAAAATATTCACCGTTTGATAAATGGATTCAAGGTGAGAAAACAACTAAACATTTGAGAAGTTTCTGATAACACTCCAACTAATATTAGAACTTCTATTATACCATTAGGTATATCTAAATTTGGTTTGGTATACGATGAAAGTTCTAATATTAGTTACAATGTTATTGGTTATGTTGACTTCGATTATATTGATGATTTGGATAGAAATAGATATCTAATATGTTATGTCTTCACTTTTTCTCGTTATGTTATTAGTTGAAATTTTTTTCAGTCTATAAGTACTTTGTCTACCATAAAGATAGAATATATGGCAGTAGTAGAAGTAGTAAAAAAATTCATTTGGCTTAGAGATTTTATTTGTTATTTGGGTTTATAATAGTATATTTTTGTTGTATTGTGTTGTAGTTAGAGTGTGATACATTTGACCAAAAATTATATATATCATGAAAGAAACAAACATATTAATGTTAGATATCATTTTGTTCGTGACATTATGTTTCAGGGTGTTATTGTTGTCAATAAGATAATCACTACAAATAATTCAATTAATATTTTAACCAAACCAGTTCCATTTAACAAGTTTAAAGTATTGTTTGAACTTGACTGATGTTTGTAGTAGATAATCACTCTTCGAGGCTTTGGACAACGGTTATTTGGTAATTCGAGAAATTTCTTATTTAAAGAACTTATTTTCTATTTTGAATCAATGTAGAGATTTGTTAAATATTAGCTCAAAACAAATTTAGGCCCAAACCCCATATAACTATTCAACCCTCAGTCTATATGTTGTCTACCGAATAGAATAGATGAAGAAAGAGCTACCGAATGAGAGAACAAAAGCAGGAGCGTAAATACAAATAGAAGGAACACAGAAGAACAAAAAATTCAACTATCCAACTTTGTTCTTCGTTATTGAAAAATGAATAATTTCTTGATGAATCGACTCTTTTCCATCTATTACTATTGACTCTTCAACCTTTGTTGTTTCGATCCAATCTTTCGGGTAACGAGCCTGATATTTTGTCTTAATCTGATATTGATTCAGTAAATTGAAAAAGAGAAGTTGAAATTGTAAATTTGTATGGTAATATTTAATTAAATAATTTGTTAATTTATTTTACTATATATTACCAGTAAATTATAGGGAGATATTTGTTGGATGTATTTGGGTTTTTGGTATATTATGTGAAGCTCATCGAAGATTGTTGTTTGTATCTCCATTTGATTATTATTGGATTTTTTTTCGATGTATCGGCATCAATATAATAGATTTTTTACATTAAAAAGTTGAATCACTTAAATCATTATATGTCATTTAATTTTCTCAATACTTATTATTTTGATATTATCCATAATTATATAATTGTACAATCAAATTTAACCCTAATTTTGATTCTATTAATATTAATTTATATCGGTGTGATTAACCGTTTATTGTTCCGAGACAAGATAATAGATATTTTGCTTCTTTCAAGCATGCCTGGGCTTGATACTTGTGGTGACACTGGAGACTTCCAAAGGTTGGAATCTAGGAGTGGTTATGACTTGTCACCATCCGAGGGGCATTTTCCTACATTTGAAGTAGTGCAGCCTCTTGTGCTTAAATGACTCATGTCTTCTGTGAGTCATGGTGTTTCTATTAATATCACAGTGCATTTTTATGTGACTATATTTGGAGATGCAGAGACAAGACTCTTAATGCACATCATAGGATTGCTTCCTTGGCTATGTTTGCAGCTTAGCAAGGATCCTGTTGTACTACTCCAACAGCAGTACCAAAAAACTTGTTCAATTGCAGCAAATATCTCAATATGGTGTCGGGAAAAATCATTGGATGGATTAGCTTCTGTGTTTATGGCACTCTCGAGGTGAGTTGAAAAGCGTTAATGACCTCTTTGCCTATCTCTCACCTTTATTATGCAATGAATGGTTCCCAAAGCGTTAGGCCTTGGATTTTGGGCACTTGTTAGTTGTTGGAAAATTTTCCAGTGAATGAAAAAACAATGTTTACCATTTATTTTTTATTAAATTGTTTCTGCCCGTTTGGGTTTCAATTTCTCATTTTTTTCAACTGGTTTTTATCGTTTTACTATTTATTTTTTATTAAATTGCTTCTGCCCGTTTGGGCTTCAGTTTCTTTACTTGTAACTACCTTATTGCCTTTGCTAGTAGAAACATTTTTATATCCTTATACATAGAGGAAGAGTAACACAGAAAAGAAGAGAAACTGAAAGCAGAGAAAGAAAAGAAAAAGAAAAAGAAAATTAGTTTTTTTTTTTCTATTTTTAAATATGGAGTTATGTTTCTTCTAGTAAGATTTAAACACTTAAAAGTTAATTAGAGTAGCAAACATTAGTGTATATTTATTACTAATTGATCCTTATATATTGTGAAATAAGTTTTCAAAATTTTAAAATACACACTGATTAAAAAATTTATATTAAAAATATCATGTACATAGATCTCAACCATTTTTTACTTTATTTCTATTTTATGTTATTTAAAGTTTGTATTTACGATTTATATATATATGTATGTATTTTTAATTTAAAATGATATATTTTTATTCTTAATTTATTTATCAATGTATTATTTTTTATAATCTTAAAATAAATTTTTTTTTTATAATATTTGGACAAACCATTACTTTTCAAAAAAATTATTCATTGTTTGTCTTAACTGGAATTTTTAATTTTTTTTACTTTATTCATTGGAACTATAATAATAATTTTTAATGATGCATTGATATTCCTCCTTGCATTCTAATTCTAAGTATTATTGTTATTATTATTAGTATTATTGTTTGAATATATAGACCGACTTGTATCTCGACATCAGACAAAGGACCAAGACACGTAGCTTGATCTAATGCAAAAAAAAAAACAACTTGAACTTGTGTTATCAAACCGCATCTTCAGAAGATGACCTAGTCAGTAGAAGGAATACCCTGAATGACCAAAGGACGCTTCCCTTGTAGGGTCGACCACCAGTTAAACTTAAGATCGAGTTCGATACATAATTTTTTATATTTTTATACCAATTGTATTCATCTGACACTTATATATGTGTACTCATTGTGTTATCGATATATATATATATATAATGTCCTATAAATAGAAGAATTTTTCATGAAATCTATATATTTAATTAAATATTTTAACTTTTTTTTAAGTTCTCTCTCTAAACTTAAATCAAACCCAAATAATAATAATAATAATAGTAGTAATAAGAATTATTATTATTATTATTATTTTAGAATTTAATTTATGTTATTTTCTATTAGTATTGTTTGTATCTCCTATTTTTAATACCACTTTTTTATTGTTCGATTCTTATTATCTTCCTTTACTAATAATTTTTTTTCCTTTCAATGATTTATTCGCAGTTCTTCTTGTGACAAGCCTTTTAGTGTTCGATTCATTTAATGCTTTCTTAATTTGCTGCAGTTTTTTATCAGCTTATTAATTTATTTCTTTGTTGATTAGTTATTTTTCCATTGCTAATTTTTTATTGTTTGTCAGTTAGATCTTTTTATTTGTTCTTGTCACAATTCTCTTTTTCCTCTTACTATATTTTTTTTCTACATCATTAATCTTAATTAACTTTACAACACTTTTATCAGAAAAAAATTTAAATTACTGTTTATATTTTTATCTAGCAAATGTTTTAAAGTTGCATGTTTTTATAGCTACATGTTACAATAAGTAATTGTGTTTCTTTGTGAAATAACCACATAAATATTTTATGCATAATATTTGTGGTTTTAAGACTTCGTTATTAATTGTGTATCTTTTAGAAAAAAAAACAAAAAAAAAAACTTCTCAAATGACCACTTTTACACTCCAATCTAAGAGTTATGAATCTGTGAAGGGTTCTAATATGAACCAAGTGATAAACTTACTGTGGCTCATAGAGTTACTCTAATGTTATTGATATCGGTTCCTTTTGAATCATAATATGGTAGAGAAATCGAAGAAATTCGATGACTTGAACTTCAAAAGATAAAGAAGTAAGATGATGTTCTATTTTATCACCTTGAATCTGAAAAAAAAGATTCTTTATTGAAGAAGCTTCCAATCAACCGGAGGGTGAGTAAGCAATCTGCTAGTGTTATTAAAGTATGAAAGTATTCTGATTACCTATGTCGAAATTATGTTCTGAATAACCTAACTGATTTTTTGTACAATGAGTACAATAAGGAGAATAGGACTAAAGACTTATGGGAGTCATTGGATCAGGAGTATGAAACGAAAAATGCCAATGGCAAGAAATTTTTGGTTGATAACTTTCTTGATTATAAGATGGTGGATTCTAAAATAATATGTATGTGAACTCCAATATATCTTAACAAATATGCATGATGAAAGAATGGTACTAAGTGAGACTTTCTAAGTTGCAGCTATAATTGAAAAGTTTTCATCTTTATGCATAAAGTTCAAAGTCTACCTTAAGCATAATCGAATTGAAGTATCTTTGAATGACTATTATAAGATTAAAGTGGAAGAAGACAACAAAATTTCTTCTAAAAAAGGTATATACCATCAACACTAAAGGCTAATGTAATGGAACATGGTCAAAACTCCAAGCATAATAAGTACAAGAGCAAGGGCAATAACATGATGAAGTTGGATAAAAAGGTCTTAGTTAGGGCCTAAAGAAGCAATTTTTAAGAAGTCAAGATTCAACGAAATTTACTTTAAATGTCAGAGGATAGGACAAAAAGTCTCTAACTATAAGTTTCTAAAGGGAAACAGGAATCATAAGGCAAACATGGTTGACAACATCATTCAAACTCATATGCAGTTGTATTTGAGGCGAACTTAGTAGGATCAAACCCAAAGAAGTGGTGGATTGATATTGGTGTAACCTGAAATATTTGCTCAGACAATGAGTTATTTATTACCTTTGAGCCTGTCAAGGATGGGGAGAAGTTTTTTATGAGAAACTCTACTACTTATGTTGTTGAAAGGTAAGGAAGAGTAGTACATAAGATAATATCTAATGGGTATGCATGTAATGGGATTTTTAATCTAAATATTACAACTGTAATGCCTAAGAAAATTAATAAAGTTAATTATTCTACTTGCTTACTTGAGTCTTTCAATTTATGGCTTGGTATATTAGGTCTCGTTAATTATGATACATTGCATAGATTAATTAACTTGCATCATATACCCATTTTTCAAATTAATTCTAAACATAAGTATGAGACTTGTGTTAAGGTAAAAATGACCAGGTTATCATTCCATTTGATTGAAAGGAACACTAAAGCCCTTGATTCAATCCATAATAATCTATATGATTTGAAATTTCTTCAAACAAGAGATGTTAGTAAGTATTTTATTACTTTTGTTAATGATAGCCTGAAATATTGCTATGTGTATTTGCTTAAAAACAAATATGAATTTATAGAGAAATTTATTCTTTATAAAACAGAAGTTAAGAATCAACTAAATAGGAAAATCAAGGTACTACCCAATGAAATATCGTATGAAATATTGTTTAGTAAATTTTGTACACGATACAAAATAGTGTCATCAATGCACTTTTCTCCTGATGACTATGAAAATAGAGTCATCAATGCACTTTTCTCCTTAATATTTACTTATTTTATTCAATAATTACTATTTTAAAATTAAAAATAATAAAATATAAACTTTTTAGTGAAAAAGGGTGAAAATATAATTTTTAGGATTTTTCTTCAACTTTTATGGATTTTTTATGATTTTTTAAGGAGTACCAATCAAAAACTACCATGTGGATAACATGCAAGTAGAGGAGTTGATGGAGCAAGCCACACTGATGCCGCACAAGAAGAGATGCCCAATTGTAGATCGTCACGTGTGTAGTGTGATGTAGCGTCATGCCACGTTTCAACACATCGTTCATTTCGATTTCGTCTAGCTTGGTCAACGCATACATCATTCATCTTCACTTGATTCGTCTAGCCATTCCACCCGTGCGCCACGCTATTCATAATTACGAATCATGTTGTACCGCGTGGTGCTGACTTAACATGTGTTGACCAAACGATTCTTCCCTTACCACCCATCTCACTCTAATTCACCTAGTAAATTTTATGTGCCACGTGTTGCACTCTCATTAGTTAGATTTGTTAATTTTGCTTGTTTTGATCTCAACCTTTGATCTGAAACTGATCTAACGATCTAGATTTCACCTAAGCTATATATATAATCCTTTAATCACCCTATACATTCTAGTTAGTACTAATTAACATAATTTTTATTAGGTTTTTAGAGTTAATAAGAGAAAAAATATAGAAAAATTCAAAAAGAAATACAATTTTGGTGGAGATTCAAGAGAAAATTGGTACTATAATTCAAGAGATTTATTGTATTTTTTCTTTATTAATTTTTATATATTTTTTTATGAAAAATATGAGCTTTATGAACAAAACTATGTTTAGTTAATTTATTAATCTATGAACTCAATTTTCACAATGTGATGATATAATATTTTACCCCAATTATGATTTTAATTTAATTATAGTATTTAAAATAATTTTTATGATATTAATTGTTTGGCTAATAATTGATATATTTGAGAGAATTATTTAATTTTGTGTATGAATTAAATAACATGCATAGTTTTTAGAAAGATATGTATGATTGTTATGTATGTGATCCATAATTTATGAACTTAATGAGTAGTGTGTAATTTAATTGACATGTGAATATGATTAAGTTAATTAATATATGATATGTAGTTTACCTGAGAGATAAATACATGTTAGGTTAGATTTACTTGATCATGTAATTAATTGAAAGTTATATTGGAGAAATTTTAATGATTCATATATTTAAAAAATTAGAGAATTAAATATTTTTAGATATTTTTTCATATATTTTCTTAGTTACCAAATATGATTTAATTAATTATTGTTATTTATTTTTAGTTCTTTTAATTTTGTATACTTGCATATTCATTGAACATAATTCGTGTTCGATCAAAACCATAATGCCTTATTCACTTTAGTTAGCAAAAATATAGTTACTGACTGTAAGAATCTGAGTTGTTAGATGTAAGAATTTTATTTTGAAAGAAATGATGAAAACAATGTTATTAAGTTATGGATTACCGTATAACTTATGAGGGAAATTTATTTTATCAACTAACTATCTTTTAAAAAAGGTACAAGAAAAGACACATAAGACACTATATAGATTATTTAAAGGAATGATATCTTCTTATAAATATTTACGAGTGTAAGGGTGTCTTACTAAAGTAGTTGTAGTTATACCTAAGAAGATGAAAATAGGTCCAAAATGATAAATTGCATCTTTATTGGATATGCATATAACAGTAGTACTTATCATTTTTGTGTCCATGAGTCAAAGATCCTGGACATACATAAGAACATCATAATGGAATTAAGGAATGCATCGTTCTTTGAACATGTATTTCAAGGTAAATATTAAAAGCAATCAAGTTCTTCTAAACGAATTTATGAGATTATGAATTAAGATAGTCAAGACAAAGAATCTGAACAAGAGATTGATGTTGAGGTTCAACCCAAACATAGCAAGAGTGTTAGGATAGAAATTTCACATGGTCTAGTTTTTCTGACCTATTGCTAGAATGTGAACCTCAAACCTATGAAGAGGTTGTAAACTCTCTTGAAGGTCCTCAATAAAAAGAGGCCATCAATAGTGAAATTGAATCTATTTTACAAAATCACACTTGAGCAGTAATTAATTTGCCTTTAGGTAGTAAAATACTAGGATTTAAGTGGCTTTTCACGAAAAAAAACTAGACTAGATGGATCAATTGAAAAGTACAAGGTTATGCATGTAATTATGGGATACAAACAACAACATGACATTGATTACTTTGATATTTATTCTCCTGTTACGAGAATAACGTCTATAAGGATGATAATTGCTTCACAACTTTGCAAAATCTTATGATACATCAAATAGATGTAAAGATAACCTTTCTAAATGGAAAGTTATATGAACAAATCTATATGGAACAACCTAAGGGTTTTTCTATCATAGAACAAGAATGAGAGGTCTATAAATTAGTGAAGTTGTTATATGGCCTAAAATAAGCACCAAAATAGTGATATGGAAATTTTGATAATGTCATAAGGACAAATGGATTTAAAATCAATGAATGTGACAAATATGTATATATCAAGGACACTAAAGATGGTTATGGTATTTTGTGTTTTTACGTTAATGACATATTGTAATGATCAAATCCACCAAGAATATTTTGAATTCAAGGTTTGACATGAAAGACATGAGACTTGCTGATGTAATTCTAAAAATTAAGATATTGAGAATATCAAGAGATCTCATTCTAAGTCAATATCATTGTGTTGAAAAAATATTGAGAAATTCAATAATGATAATTCTGAAATTGTGAGAATAACGATAGATATAAATCTACATCTATTTAAGAATAGAGGTGAGAATGTATCTTAATTAGAATATTCTAAATAATAGAAAGTTTTATGTATTTGATGAGTTGTATAAGATCTGACATAACTTGCACTATAAGTAAACTAATTAAATAGATATACCAACATTCCAGGATCTCATCATTGGAAAGATATTACAAGACTATTATGATACTTAAGATACACACGTACTTATGGTTTGTATTACACAATATATCCAACTGTATTAGATGAATATTATGATGCAAACTAGATATACTAGATATATGGCTTAAAAGACTCAAAGTATACTACTGGATATGTGATGAGTGCTTAAAAAATACTAAAATTATCATGATTTAATATACTTTAATTGATTAAATAAATTCATATTTTTATATAAATTTATCTTTTCAAAATCACATGTATTTTTATTATTTTTTAAGTATTTTAGTTCAAAAATAACTTAAAGACTCAAATAAAAATACTGGAGGCAATACATCACACATATATTGAGAAAAAAATGAGGAAAATTAAAAAAAATGGAAAAATTTGACAAAATGATTTAAAACGGTACAAAATGTCAAAAATGTCAAAATCTCGTGCGCAACCGACACACCTCAAGCACACACCGACACACGCTCGCGCCGTGTCTCAAGCTCACCCGCGTATACCAAACACCTGTCTATTACAATTTTGCGCCTCACACGTGTGACAGCCTATCCAAACGCGTCCAAATGCAAATTTTGAAATATTTTCCCACATTTTTGGCATTTTCTCACCTATAAAAGGACCATCTCCCCCCTTATAAAATATACAATTTTTTGATTCTTTCTCTCTCTAAAAAGTTTTCCTTTTTTTTAGTTTTTTTTTTAATTTTAAAGTTTTTTTTTAATCTAACTATATTTTTATAAATTTTTAGTTTTTGATTCAATAAATAGAAATATAAATTCGTTTGGAGGTTTTTCAACAGCAGAATTAACATCAAATTGTTGTAAGGATTCTTTTAAGATATAATTTTTCTTTACAAATTTTTTTTATGTTTTGTTCTTATATGTTACATTTAATTTTTATATGATTAAATTTAACATGATTAACTGTTTGTAAATATGATATAATTATAACGTTATTATGCTTACAAATTAAATCATCCAAAATGAATGTGATTAAAGTATCATATTTTTAAGAAATATGACTAATGTATTAAATTTGTGAAAATAAAATCAACAAAGTATCATACTACTTATTTATTATATCGTAAACAATTATAACTTATTTTTTATAATATTTGAGGATTAGAAACTAAATACTCTTCTTTTACAACAAAACTAATTTTTCAATATAAAATTATTTGACGTATTTTCATTTTATTGGTTTTATTATTTTGTATTCTTCATTTTAATGATTGAAATATAACTTTTTTCAAAAATACTCTTAACCTCTTTATAAGACTTGAATTCTATAAATCCAACATGTTGACGTGAGTTTATTTTGTTGAATTACAACTTATTATCTAAAACTTTTAAATTTTAGATTTAATATCTAATATACTAAAATTTATTTAAAATTTTTGTTTGGCTGCCCACTGCTAGGCATGTATCTTAATGGATGGAACACTCGAAAAGCCTGAGGATGAATTCTGTAAATTGGTTGTGTAGTCTTTATTTCTAGTTTGATATTGTAATTTATTATTACATAGTTGCAGCGTTTATGGATACATCTCAAAGTTACACGTCATGTGAATTTGTTTATTTTTATATAGCAATTTATTTTATTTTCTCAAGTTCGTATTCCTCAAATTTAACATTCAATTGCAGCAAGGTCAATATAAGTTCTTGGGTGATCATGCAACTCGGGCGTGTTTCTTTTCAATTGCTTACAACAGAAATTATTAGTTATTATTTCAATTTATGATTTTTAATTTCTTAATTTTAGAACTGAATTTTCTGTTTCAAAATTTTTTGAAAAAAAAAAGTAATTTCATAATCAAATTTTAGTATCAAGAAAAAAATCCATTTCAAAATTGATTTTTTGGAATATCAAAATACAACTAAATTTTAAAATTTTAAATTAAAAATGTCTTATCAAACATAACTAATTTTAAATTTTATAGAACTGAAAATTAAAACAGTTAACACAAGAGACTTAAATAAGCATAACTTTCCTTGGTTTGAAACTCAAAACCTTGCTGAATGATTTGAATACTCCAGTAATTGAAGGGAACAACGTTCTAAGGTTTAGGGGATTCAAGTCCTGCCTTTTTTCAAGTGTTTGTATGAAATAATTTTAAATAAAACAGATAAAACACATACAGAGAGGCTTTGCCAGACATTCACGTCCACGAGATATAAAGCTTCCAAAAGAAAAACTGCGAAATATAAAGCAGGTGACTGTCATCTGTAGCCTTCTTAGCAAAGAGCCGAAGACTGAATCGAAATAAGGAAGACAAAGGGGAGGGAACCTATCAATTATTAAATGCAAATTTGCACTTCTATGGTTTCATTGATTCATCTAGACAAATCAACAAAGTACAGAGCAATACAATGATATACAGCAAGCAAGGCAACAAATCCTAATTGCATATGCACCTACCTCAAACACTTCTTTCGAAGTCTCTTTGATTTCCTAGTTTATTAAATGTGATTTACCCAACTGATCTACTTGTTATAGATCAGAACCGGACTTACCTCCAAACTCCTATACGTGGCAAGTGACCGGATAATCACACACTTGGTCATGTATTTTTCTTGAACAAGGCATATGCATCACTGTAAATAGCCACCACGTTTGAGAACACAGCAAGAACAATCATAAAAACGCTTAAAGTCTTGTCCTTTGTAGTTGCTGTGTTGTGTCGATCCCTAATCACCAAAGAATAAGTGAAAATCAGCTTAAATTCAATTCACAATAAACTAACCAACTGGATAAGTTATAAAGAGTAAAGTCAATACTTCTCATGTTTCTGGCACACCCACTAATAGTTATTATGTTCAGATTTAAAGGGCAGTTTTCACGTGTGGTCACAAGTTTTGGCCTTCCAAGTAAAGGTTCTAGACTAGGACAAAATATCTTCAACGATGTTCACATGATGGAAACCGAATAGTAACAGTAATAGAAATGAAATTCCATATAAACAATATTACTATAATTATATTTATTTAAATAGTAAAATTAAAATAATTATAATATTAAAATAAAATTTATAAAATTATAAATAAAATAAAATTAAAAAAATTTAACTTCTTAATTTTTAACGAGAATAAATAATAAATGACTATATAAATGTACAAATAAAATTAAGCATTTTATCATATTCTTAAAAGGTAACTGAGTAATAAGTTATAATGTTTTACGTTCTATTATAAATCAGTCAAATCAAATACAAGAATAAACAGAATTATTCTCGTTAATATTTTTATTACTATCAATCAAATATAATCTTAAAAGAAAAATTTAGAAGCTAAAGGGAAAAAATATATGCACTACCAATTATGCATTTAAAAAAAAATACTCACTTAAGAGTAACAGCAGCTGGAAAAATGAAACCAAGGCAGACTGCAGCAGTGGCTCCAGTGAATTGGAAAGCATCCCAGATGCTGGATATGAAGCTTGCACCAATGAAGATGGTAGCAATGAGCCCCATGGTGATCAATGCGAATCTCCGATTGTCCAGAACCAGAGCCCTAGCTGAGGGAAAGAGGAGACCATCCATGTTGAGCCGCAATGGATAGAAGACAACTGGAAACACGAGCATGAGGTGGGCAGCATAGCTGACACGAACAGCATCATTGAGAATGGAACTATATGGAATGCCAAGATCAATATCAAAGTTTGCAAGTACATCATCAAGGGTTCCGTCACCAAAAAGAAGGAAGCCAAAGATGCTGGTTGTTATGTAGACAGATGAGCACATAGCAAGCGAAGTTCGCACCACAGGTTTTATCTGTGTTGAATCTTCAAGTTCATTATCTATGTTGTGAACTGCATAATGACTCAAGAAAATTAGCAGCATGCACTTCTAAAAAGGTGTGAAAGATCATATAACCATTAAATAGGACCATGACATTTTGGCTAATTGAAGTAGCGGTGAGTGACACCTGGATAAAGTCCAGTCTCAAGACGAAGCATGTAAATAATATTAATATAGTACATCTTTAAAATCCTCTATCTCTAAAAGTTATGTTGTTCTTCGAAGTCTCAATGAACTTCATGGTTTGAACACATGCAATGGCAATATGTTTACAAAGAACGTCCTCCGTGAATGGTTCAATTATCCAGTATAGACAAATAAAATGATGTATCAAATGCTCAAAATATGTTGTGAACTTTTGCAATGTTATGCAACTACTTTGAGGAAAGGAGACTGAAACCCAATACATAAAGACCATGCTGTTGCACGCTAATAAGAAAATTCCCAAATCACAAAACATGCTAGGAAAATCATTGCCAATTAAGGTCCATAAAACTATTAGCTCATTTCAGTGTTGACCTTAATAGAAAGAAAAATATGGAGATGTGTAAGTGTATGAGATTGTTTTGCATATTCATCGACAAAAGTTTCCCAAACATTTGTTGAAGAGAAAGCAGGTAACATGCATCCAAGATCAGTTAAGTTACACATAAAAAGAAAGTAAGTAAACAATATGCATACCGTTGTAGTGGCAGATATATGCAGTGACCAAAACAGGTACTGATGTGAAGAGCTGAAAGAATGACGACCAGTTGGTGATATCAGGTAGAAGTCTGGGCATCATAACACCTCCACTGATTAGCTTAACTATTGAAATTCCAATAGTAATAACAAGAAACACAACTGCCAGGGCAACTGATAAGGCAGACGTGTATCTCAGTGAATCTGCAACCATATATTGGCAATTAGTATCTCCAATATTCCGATTTGATCATTCAGTGTATGCAGTATGGAATTGAAAATTCCAATTCAACAAAATTGAGACAAGATGGTATGAAAAATCCAGGGAAGACGACGCTCAAAAGTCACAACATAACACATGTTCATAACTCATTGTAACACCAGAACTTCTTAAAATATGAAACAATAACCATGCAAAAATAAAAGTAGGATAAGTAGCTTGAATCTTGCAAAATTTTATGACCAAACCTATTAATTACTTTGTACCTAAGTTGCATTAGATATAAATCAGATGCAGGTTATAATCGTATAGCAACTACATACTATTACAAATATCTCATATAAGGTCATAAATCAGGTAGAATTCACATCTGATGGAATAATGACAATCAAGGAAACCTTTAAAGTCACGGGATAGAACTCACCAATTCGCTTAAGACTTGCCAATGGAGCAAAAATAGCAAGTGTTGTAACAACAAGAACAATGGTACGCCCATTCCACCAGTGTACTCCAAACCACCCCTCAAGAACACCGGCATGGTGAACTCCACTAGAAGATGTTCCGGATAGCACATCACCTTCAAGCAAACAATAAAACATGGTCAGACATATAAAAGATCAAAACACGAAAGATCTCCATTGAGTAAGCAGTTCCTAAAACAACAATTATAGGATAAAACTTTGCATCTTCGTTGCATCCTTTATTGTACATGGAACTATGAAATCTTACCAATAATAATCATGTATACAATGAGTACACCAAAATTATTGATTATAACACTAATCTGCAACAGAATTTTCCCGTATCTTCCAAAGGCATCTCCCATAAGTCCTCCATAGGTAACAGTCTTTCCAACTCTGCTAAACCTAAGTATCAACTCTATTGAAGCATCTGTTAAAAATGCCGTAAAGATGATCATAGCAACCCCAAGAAAAAGACCCAAGACTTTCATAGTTGCAGGCAAAGCCATAATTCCAGCTCCAACAATTGTGGTAGATAAATTGAAGACAGCCCCAGCAAAAGATGCTCCATTAAACTCATCAAATCCAACTTCTTCAGGTCTTTGAGGCAACAGAGGAGCATTTTCATCAACTTCTTTTCTCCCTCTTGACCCCTTCTCCTTTTTTGTTGCCCGGTTTCCAAACGTCATATTTAATATTTCAAAATTTCTCTTAAAATGATTTAATTTGAATTAATGAAATCCTACAAAGGAGCTTATTTATATTCTAGCGTTTCGATTCAACTACAACTCTGAGCACCAAACTCGAGATAAGGTTTAAGCTTTCAGATAATACCCCAATTAATCCCAGAATGCTTATAAAACTCTTCAATCTATCACAATCAAAATGAAAAAAATAACAAAGAATGATTAAGTTTGGGGAAGAAGAAAATTATGATAATCAAACTCCGTTCCCCAAACAGCCAAATAAAAAAAACAGCTATTCTATCAGAAACATATTAGAGCTTCAAAGCTTCTATGAGACCCCGAGATGTGGAAGCAGAAAATGTACGATTCCTGAGGTCAGATTTTTATAGAAAAATGGGGGGGAAAAGAAGAAGAAATATACACGTAAATACAGGGTATGAAAGTAAGTGTATTAATACAATTATGATGATGATCGCAAATTTTCAATCTAAAATAGAAAAAAGGTAGGTGTTATTAATTTGTTTTGTTTCCTTCTCTGGAAAAACTAGACGTTTTGGTAAGAAATACCCAATATTCGGGGGGGAAAATAGACGTTTTGGTAACAGTAAAAAGACTTGGGTTACCGAAGTTTGAGCCTCCATATGATAAATGGCGGTCATTCACGTCCACGTCAAATAACAGAACTTTGACTTTGATCGTTCGTCAAAACCCAAAATAACCAGTGAGATTTGAGTAAAAGATATATACTACTTTTTGATTCTATTTCTATCTTTATTTTTGCTAAAATTTGAATTTATATTTAGTAAAGTAGAAGAGGAATTGATAAAAAAAAACAAGTAAAGGAAAGTTTTTTCAGATTTAATAATATCTGATTGAAACACGACTTCAAAACTCAAAAATAAGTTTTTGTGTCAGACTCGGACCAAAACCACGTATGAAGATAATTCTTGAAAGTTAATAGGATTAGAAATAAAAATACAAATAATTTATTAGAACAAATTAAAGATAAAAAAAAATCTAAAAGAAAGATATTTTAATACGGATTAGAATCATTTTTTCTCTCTTTCAAAACATTATTCAAGAGATGATATTAAGTGTTATTATTGTCCTAAAAATGAACATATCAAGAATTATTCTAAATACATACTTAAAGATATAAAATATCTTGATGAAAAGAAAATTAAAAAGAGATAATTGTCACTAAAATTTATGATTTTAATTCTGATACCATATGTGTTACTAAAGATAAATATTCTTTAAATATTTATATTTTGAATTTTACATGTTTTCATATGTGTACAAATAAAAAATTATTTAATAGTTAAAAATCTTACACTAATTGTGATATTGTGATGGTTAATGGATTAAGAAACAAAGTAATTGAAAAAGACACTTATCAAGACAAACATTGGATGATGAAAGGTTTATTCCTACTTTGAAAAAGAATTTAATTTTTTTTTGAACAAAATGGATTCTCTTGATTATGTTTTTTTTTTACAAAAAAAAGAGCCTTCTAATGTTAGTAAAGGTTCATTGGTCATAATAAATTGAAGAAATAAAAGAAACTTATACAAGTTGATTAAGAATCTTATTCAAGGTAGAGTTTTATAAACGTTAAGGATAAAGTGAACATTAACTCAAAGTTTAAATATTATAATAAGTGAGTCAAGTTTATAGCTTTCAAAAACAAATAATAGTAGTATTTTATGGCTTTCAAAAGCTCTTAATAGTTAATCTTAGGGAGTTAACATGGTCCTTGAAATTGAAAAATCATGGGCATTAATTTGTGAACTTATGAGGAGAATATATATTTTTATTTAATTAGAGGAATATGCCTCAAAGATCCTCAGTTTACTTCCAATTTTTGTTTGTTTTTTCTAATTACCCATTAATAATTTATTGTCATATATTATTTTTTACCTCCTATTCTAATTGGGGAATTCAAGCAATTAAACTTGCTGAGACTCTTATCTTACTAGAGTAAAAAAACTAATATGAAACTTTATATATATAATTATACATTTATTTCTTAATTAATTCCTTTTCATTTATATGTATGTTCTGCTTGGTCTTTAGGATATTTGAAAGGTCCTCTTACTAGAAAAGGTCAATACTTTTATCCCAAAATAAAAATAAGATTATAATTCATGTGGGTGTCACCATTATCGATTATAAAAACATGGTATTAAAAGGTGACACTTAAGGTAAAATATGTTCAAATAAAGTTATTTATGGTTAAGTATTAAATGAAATGATGGGTGCAACTAATCCATAGACATAGTGTAATAATTATGCGTATGAATATATCATGATGTTATATTTTATATGGAATTTTTCTTTATGATCTTATCCTAGATTGTTGATGTTAATAGATAGAGAGGGAGAGAAAAAAAATAGAAGTAACCAAAAAGAATGAATAATTAAATGGCTAGATAGCAAGTAGTAGAAAAGATAAAGCCTATTATTAATTAGGTTATGTGTTTTTTTCTTTGAGTGATGATAGAAGCTAAAAGGCTTTTTCATCACATATATATACACAGAGATTAAAGGTAAGTAAATATTTTGATTAATTCGTTTAAATTTAGAAATTCAATTGATTGGATTTTGATTGGATTATATTGATAAATTTTATATTCAGATTGTATTCAGATTGAAAATTATACGATCTGTTTGTAATTAACAATTTTTATAATCTCATGTATTCGATTCGATTCGAATCGAATTACTATTAAATTATAAATAAATAAATATTTTTATTTTATAATATGTTATATTTAAATATTAAGCATATCATAATTACATTAGATTATTATTTTAACTTAAAAAATAAATATAAATATTTATAATAATTTAATAATTATACAAATAATTTCTTATTTTTTTAATTTTTTTAGTTATGATTATAAATAATAATATTTGTCATAAAAATATAAATTTAAAATTTAAATTTATGTATGTTGTATTTTATATATGATAATAATTCATAAATAAATTTTAATATCAATACGATTTTATTTATTAAAAAAAATCGATATATTTAATTTCTTATTAATTTAAATCGACTATATAATTGAATTGGATAGTTCACATAAAATCTGATTTAAATTTTTAAAAATAATCAATTTTAATGTAATTTTTACCCAAATTGGGTGAGCATCTAGAAAAGCAAAGTCAAAGTTAGTAAACACTTAGAAAAAAGATAGAGTGATTTATAAACTCAATAAACTATGGTATAACCGACAAAGAGAGAGAGAGAGAGAGAAAAGATGGTAAGGTGAATGAAGTGTTTGTTTTGCTATACAAACTAAAATTTTGTATATTTTAAGTTTATTTTATTTGTATTTTTAACATTATTTTCTAGATATATATTGTATTGGTTATTGGATTAAATCTTATATTAAGAAATAATAAATATAAAATATATGTGATTATTGTGTTTAAACTGTATTCTTGTTTTTATTTGTTTTTTTCATCGAGGTTTTTACGATGTTAATTAGGGATGTCCACCGGTTCGGTTCGGTCTGGTTTGGGGAGAATTTTTTTAACTAGATCAGACCGTTTGATTTATAAAACCATTTGGTCCGGTTTTTAGATACCTTTAATGAAAAATAATATGAAAATTTTAATATATTATTAAACTGTTCTGGTCCGGTTCGATTAGTTTAAAAATTAATACAAATCGAAACGAACTGTTTCAAAAACAATTTTAATTAATATAAACTGGATCAGACCAATTGATTTATAAAACTGTTCAATCAGATCTAATTCGATCTGATTTTTCAATTTGGTCTAATACCAACGTAACTAATACTCACTTTTCCTAACGGTAAAAATATTCTCACTTTTATTATATTTAATCTTTGTTTGTTTATTTGTTAAAATATTCATTCATCCAAAATACAATGTTATTATCCAATATTAATTTAAAAATATTATAAATAACAAAATATTATAAATTTTTTAATCTATATTTTTATTAATTTTTTTAAAATATTAATATTTTTCATGATATTTGAGAAAATAAAATAAGAACCGAATCAAAATTTTCATATTTATTCTTATTATTTTTATTAATTTTTTTAAAATATTAATATTTTTCATGATATTTGAAAAAATAAAATAAAAAATGAATCAAAATTCATATTATATTTATTTTGATATTTTTTGATAATAATATTTTAATTTTATTTAGATATTAACCAAAATATTCAAAAGAGTTAATATTTTCATCAATGACACTAACAACGAAAATATGTTAGGAGAAAGAAAAAAAGGAAAAAAGAGAGAGAGGTTAGGCTAGTAAACAAAAACTAAAAAAAAAAATTAACAAAAAAATTAAAAATAAAAGATATCAAAAGCTACACTTCTTTTTGGGAAAGCATTGTGTAGTTTTTATTTTACTGCTTTTTTATATTTATTATTATTTATTTAAATTATTTATATTAAAAATCATCATCATAAAAAATAACACAACTATATCATGAATAATATTAGCTCATACTACTGAAATATTTCATAAAATAAAATTCACCTAATATACTTGTTCTAAGTTCATATATATATATATATATATATATCTGAAATGATTGATGTAGATGAGGTCGACATGATTATTAATTGTTGAAATAATTACCCTTAAACTTTTCTTCTCTTATAAAATTCTATCAACTCTACATCCACTGAGTAGTTTAATAGATCAAACTGAAAATCTTTGACACGCGAGCTCATGGACTATACGATAATAATTTAAAAAATTATAAATAATACCTGTTAAATTTAATCCATTTTATTTATGATCATTGTTTAAAGAAACATGTTTATTCATAAATTCATTATCCTTGTCCTTGTATTTTTTATTTTCTGTTCCTTTGTCAGATTTAGTACTCATAACTTCCATCTTTCCATCTTTTTCCTTTTTTTTCTTCTTTTTTTCTTCAACTTTTTGAATATGTAAATATTTCTTGGTTCACATAACCACCCAATAACTACATTATTTCCTTATTTCTAAAAATAATAATTTATTTTACCTCTTATAAAACTACTACATTTTTATTTATTTATTTTTAAATTTTCTAATATTTTCTACTAAAAATTTGTATATCTGTTTCCAATTTTTTGCTTTTGTAGTATGTTTCAAAAATAATGTTAATTTTATCATGATAATTATTAAATCTTTTTCAGATCACTATTCATGATAACTGCTTGTCTAGTTGCATAGACAAATAACCTTCTCTTTGATTTAATGACAATAAACTTTTTTTAACACGTTCTTCTTCTCCTATTTCTAATTGCCTCTAAAAGGAAAATGAAAGAAAAACTTAATTGCCTGACTTTTTAAAGAGTAAAAGATGCAACAAAATTAACAACTTTCAATTTTTTTTTTATTTTTTGGTTATTGAAATTTACTCACTGCTATTTTAAAATTTAAATTTAAAGTTAGATGTAAATTACTCTGTTTCATATTATCTTTATTTAAAAGAAGCTGCGTCCCAAAAAATTACTCTATTATATATACATATATATTTTAAATCCTATATTTTTTTCCACTTCCATTTCATAAGTACCTATTGTATTTTCCTTTTAAAAATAAATGGCTTTGAAGCTTTGCACGTTCAAATGTCTCATGGTTTTTTTTACATCTTTTTTTAATAATACAACCATATTTTTTATGATAACTACTCACAATTATATTTTTAAGAAAAAAAAACCCACACAAAACTAGGTATAGGTAAAATACAAATGAAAACGGTGATATAATTATTCCTGAACTGAATTATAAAATATGTACTCAAAATTATCCGAAAAATTATTATGATTAGTGAACATTCTTTTATTCTTGGGTAATGGTTCAGAATGATTATTAAAAAATATCTGAAAAAAAAATATTTTTTAAATTTTTAAAAAAATTCTTAATAAACCTTCGTTATTAATTAATATTTAATTTAATTTAATAAATATATAAATATAATTAATTTTGGGTACGAACATGTAAGGTTATCAGTATAATCGTACACAAACCGTACTTGTTATTTCATGTTTAGTTTTTACTTAAAATCGTACATATTCTTAAAATTTATCGAATAAAAAGTAAATCGACGATAACGATAACTAACTTACAATTTTTTTGCCCATTTTTACACAAAATTGCATAATCTTCTTATTAAAAAAAGAGAGCATCAAAACTCTTTTATTTTTATATTTTTTTACTTTACTTTATATTTATCATAGAAAAACTTTCAAATACACGTTATATTTATCAATAATTGTATTAATTATTGAGGTTTAAATACTTTACTCATTTATGCTTAACTTTCTACTCCATTAAAACTTAACTATTTCATTTGTTGAGACCTAATATTACATTTTATTATTGTTATTATTATTTTTAATTAACTTTTATTTTTTATATGCAACAAGTCCTTGTATCATAAGAATTTTTCAATCTTATTCTTAATTTAAAGAGATATCTATATGATTTTTTAGATGTGTAATATATGTTAATCGCATTTTCAATATAATATGACAAATTGAGTTATTCATATTTTAAAGATTAAGTTGTTATTGCTTGATTAAGTTCCAACCCCTCTTCTTTAACTTACATTTCTTACTACGTATAATATATTTTCATATATCATTTTATAATTATACTTATATTTGGACATTATTTATATACAATGGAGATATTCTTATATTTTAAAAAAAACTAGCAAATGTAACATACAATCATAATAAAATATCAAAAAATTTAAAATTTTGCATAATTATAATTGAAGTTGTATTTATACCGTTATAATTTTATTAGTGTTAAATAAAAAAATATGTTTATTTTGTTACTAATATTGCATATAAAAATATACGGTTTTAATCATATATGAAATATTTAAATTACATAATAATAAATAAAAATTAAGAAGAGTTTCAAAAAGCAAAAAATTTACTAAAGTTATTTTTTTTGTTAAATAGTATATTTGAATTTAAAAATTTGAAAAATATTATACATTAAATTTAATTTAATGTCCTGATTAATTCAATTTATTTTCAAAAAAATAATAAAGATGATCCTATTTTTAAAAGCAATAATTTTTATAATTAAAATAAAAATTTTGTTTTTAAATATAAAAATTTTCAAAATAAAAGCTAGCTGGCTTATGAATCTGAGTTAAAATCTGATAGTGGTGGTGACATCAGACGAGGAATTTGCACCACATACTTTTTGTCCTAAGGAATCAAAGTGCATTATTTATGGGTCATTTGGGGAACATGAGTGTCTCAAAGACCACAGTGAATCACAGGCCCATCCAAATTTTTGTCGATAGGTTTTGTAGCATGGACCCAAAAGTTTGACATTTTATTTTTACTTGATCATTGTATTTGTAGGAAGAACAAATAGACTTTTTGCTTTTACTTAATTCTTAATTTCATACTGCGAGTTATACAATTTCTTTCGGTCACAAAAAACTTACCAGAGTATCCGGATCATAAGTTAACTTTTTGATGTTTCATTTAAAGCATTAACGAGAAGTGTTGTGCTCGCAGCTTGCACAAAGATGTTTACAGCTCGTAATGGAATCTATTCTACATCCCAAAACTTAAATAGTAAATCTTTTTTTCAAAGGTCACATAATTCCTTGCATATATAATCAGTTGCCAATTGATCTATTATTTCATTGGTTACGTGTTATACAAAAATTGAACACATTTTTGCATTGTACATTATAACACCACAATATTATTTATAATATACTACAAGTTGATTTATCTATATAAATAAATTATTTTGCAACGTTGTATAAAACAAATAGTGTGAGCCTGTGTGCACAAAATGTCTACATATTTACGTGTTAATATATATATTAGATTTTTTTTCCTTTTCTTAACCACGTTGAATATTTTGTACAATATATGTTAATCAGTAGTGACAGTGACGGGAAGAGAGGTAAGAGAAAGAAAAAACTTAATATAATATGAGACACAAAAATTATGTCTTATCCTATCTTAAGAAAGAAGAGTTTTGGCTAGGTTTCATTCTTGTACCAATCAAGAAAAGCCCATCAATTATTAGCAAATAAAATAAAAAAATATAAATAAATGATTTTCTTGAATAAAAAAATTTGGGATTAATGTCCCACGATTTTCTTCTCTTTTATTATTGCATATGTTAATGCTTCCCGAAAGTTTTTATTTATTTTTCTTTTTTTATCAAAGTTTAGGATTTATTTTATTAACGAATATATTATAAGTATTTACATAACACATACTATTGATGTATTACATATACATTCTACATCAATCATTAACATCACTAATCAAACTTAATAAAAACTTAGTTTTCAAAAGACATAAGAAATAAGTGCTAATGAATACAAATCTATATTCGAAGCAAAAGTGAATTAGTGATGAAGTTGCTTCCCCAAATATCATCAACTAGCAATTCTTTTACGTGTACATGTAGGGTGTTTTATACATATGCACATAAGTTTTAGGAGACTATTCATCCAAAGATTTCGATTTCTTAAGATTTGCTTTCTAACATTCTAATTGTGTTAGAATTACGACAATGAAAAATTAAGGATATTGATTTGGATCTGTAAAGAGACTGGTAAAGAACTAACGATGACAATGTTGAAAGAAGCTTGACCTAAGTTTGTTCCTTATGTGATTTATTTACTAGAGATTAAATCGAGGCATAAAAGGATGATTCGAATGTGTTGAAGGTTAGGGTTTGCCAATTGGCACACTATAAGTCCTGTGCAAACCATTGTTGGGGTATGGTGGTTATGTGGTTAGTTAGTGTCTAAATTGATAGTATTTTTAGTAATGAAGGACTTGGAAGTGGTAGGTGTGGGGAAATTCACTTTTGGAAGTGGTAGTATGTCTATAATGGATTATGATAGTCCTTGGATTCTTGTAGAGGATTTTTAATGAGATGCTTGCTAGTAAAGTAAAGGAGGGTGAAAGCCATTTTGATTTCAATAGGTTTCTGAATAATTGGGAGGTGATAGATGTGAAGGATAAATAACGCTTCTATACTTGAGAAATGACCATAGAGTTGAGGATTTTATTCAAGAAAGATTGGATCGTGTCTTAGTAAATCCTTCTACACTAAAACTGTATCCTAATTTGAAAGATTTCATGTCATTTAATATAAGATCATATCATAATATGTTGTGGTTGAATTTGGATGCCAATGCTAATTTTGATTATATGTTGTTTAAGTATAAGATGGCTTAGCACGAGAAGGATAACTATAATGATAATGTGGATAGTGTTTGGTCTGCTGGTTGTATTGCCTCTGGTGTTAAGGAAATTGGGCTTTAGTAGGAAGGGACTTAAGATTTGGCATTAGTTAAGGAGAAACCTAAGGAATGTTCTTAAAGATTTGAAGGCTAAGTTAGTGTAAGTTGAACAAAATGGTGTGTTTGGTATGAAAATCTCATAAAACTATGCAAGAATATGTGGATAGAACTAGAGAAAAAAAAAAGATTTATTGGGAGAAAAGATTAAAAATAAAATGACTCAATTTTAAGGATAAGAACACGAGGTTCTTTCATAGAATAATCCAACAAAGAGGGTTATACAATAGAGTCACAAAACTGCATGATATCATGGGTTATGGCAGGGTGATCTAAAAGAGCTGGTAAACTTGTTTCAAAACTAGAAGTTTATGTTTTAGTTACAGGCTTAATTAGCTGGAGACGGTGAATAGATAATTAGATGAAATATGATAAATTAAAATTTTCAATGACGATTAGGCATACAATCACGCGTGAACAAAATAATACGAAAAAAATAAAATAACACACAATATTTTAGATAAAAATAACCTAGACCACATCAATAACCTAAGAAGAAAACCATCTATCCAGTAGATTATCTAACTATTCACTATGAAAAATAAGGTCCAATTATAATTTTAGGACTCAAACTACCAACTAAAGTAATGCTTCCAAGTAATTTACTTACAAACTATTGTTTTCATTATAGTCTTTATAAAAAATATATTTGGATTTGGATTAACGTTTCGATGAACTTGAGTCACAAGAGTTAATCGAACATATACAATTAGCACCTAAAAAGTTAATATAATAACATAAGTGTAAATGTATGTCTTATAACAAATTCAATAATGAATAACATTAACTAGATTATTTAATAAATATATTAGATAAATCGAAATCAATTAGTTAATCTTAGAATAATCAGTTTAAAGCACAATATCACAAATATTATGTGCTTATTAATCTATCAAATATAATTATAAATATTTGATAAATTAACTTAATAAAAAAAAACCTACTTGAATAGTTTTTATTCTGTATTGAATTGAAAATGTTATTTTTTACTTATGTTTTGTTAATTGATCAATTCACATTATTATGATCCTGTTTGGTTGAATTGAGATAGAGTTAACGAAAATATTTTATAATTTGATACTTTTATCCCTCTTTTAAATACTAATTACTTATTTAAATAGTAAGAATAATTTACCTCTTACTTATAAGAATCTCAGAATAAATATAACTAGCAAAGCATCAACATATATGCTTCAATTATAGTACCGTGGACATGTAAGAACAGTTTCCTTCAAATGCTAAATATATGACTCATACAAAGAGAACATACCATCTAAATATCCAATTAAACCAACATTAATAAAGAAGCCCAAATCTTGTATAGATCGAGATGTATCAAACACTAAGATTATTGTGCGACTCAAATAGAAAGAGAATGATTGTGTTGATCGGCCAAATCAATCCTCTGGGCAACCTAGTACAAGGCAAAGCTGAGATGCGACTCTTTTGTTAGACAATTATATTTTTTTGGATGTAACAATATGTGTGACATTAACAAAAAAAAATTTGAAACCCACTAGCTTTCATATTATGTTGAGAAATCAAATATAATAGAGAAAAGAATGAAAATTGAAAAATAGATATTATTATTTAATTGATTTGAAATAAAGCATTACAGTTATATTTATAATCTAAACTCGCTTTTTTAGGTTTTAATTAAATTGAAACCTAAAAAAGAAATAAATTTAAAGTGATACTTCCTTGTCTCTTTTTTATAAAAATAATTTATTTTATTTAAATAAGTATAATAAAAAATATCATTTGGAAAACTTTTGTTTTCATGGCTTTTAATATATTAAAATATAAATAATAAAACAAAAATAAAAATCTATGTAAGTCTAAAACTGCTTAAGCAGTTAGACTTGGGTTTTAAATGAGAAACCACCACCACCACCTCCACTTCCTCCTCATTCTTATTCTTATTCTTATTCTTTTAATTTCTTTGGCGTTTCCATCAAATTTATATTTCTTTTAGATTATATGGACTAATAAACTTATTTTATGGTATGTTTTCTTTAAGAAAAATTAATATTTCATTTATTTTAAAATAATAATAATAAAAATAATTAAATCAATAAAAAATACATTAAGTTATCATAAAAATTAATAAAAAATTTATGCACAATTCAAGCTTTATTTTTTTAGCTCTTTCAATGTGTGTATGATACTTTTCTGAAAAATCTTTAATCCAATTTGACTATTCATGTTTTGAAATATTAACGTTTTAAATTAAAAAAAATACTTAAATAAAAATAACTATATTTAAATCTGTAAATAAAATAAATTGATACATAATAAAACATACTTAAAGTCATTATTAGATTAAAATCTAGGGAAAAAACTTTACATTATATTGAAATCTAAGTGCAATACCTAAATTATAATCTATAATTATTGAAACAAATTAAAAGAAAATGAACTTACTAGAAACAGATCTTCTACGATAAAAAAACTAAACAATAAATGATTAAGTTTTTATAAAAAAAGAGAAAAAAATGTGGTTGATTCTTCTTATTTTATGATATATTTGGTACAATATATTTGACTGAATTATATTATAATTATTTTATAAAATATTTAATAATAATTTGTATAATATAATCAGATTAAATTGATAATAAATAATTTATATTTAAAATAATATTTAATTTATTTTACATAATTTTCTTACTAATCAAAATAATTTATTATAAAAATTTATTTAAATTTATATTTAATTTATTTATATATTTTTCTTATATATTAAAAATAAAAATATTTATTTTTAATTTATAATGAAAGAAAAAATCCAAACATAATGGTTTAGATTCATATCCAATAATGATTTTAAATTTCTACTAATTATATAATTTATTTTATATTATATGTCTCACTCTATAATTAAACATATTATTATATAAAAATTATATAATTAGTATATTTAATAAGAAAATATTTAACTCTTTTTTTTTTGCCCTTATGTTTTTAATAGCAAAATGTGAGAACTTCGTAGAAGGATATTTGAGATTGAAATTGGGTTGGCTCAAACCCGAATATCGCCAATCAAATTGACAAGGAAAGGAAAACCGAGAAAAACACGTTTCATACGTTCGACTGTATCGGTTAAATCTGAAGCATAGTGAGTGTGAGTCTCTCATATAATGGCTGCTGTAATTAAACTAATCTGTCGTATTTAATTCTAATTACGGTATGAGAATTTTTTTAGGTTTACGTCCTCTTTCTCTTCTCTACATATGTTATCTCATAATTTCAGTTGTGTACTCGCTGAATTTCTTACAGAAGGTTTTTATTTTTTAATTTATTAACGCCTCGCTTTAATAGCATATTGCTACTTCTATTATATTATTAATTTGTTGTTTTTTTATTTTATTAATTTGTTGTTTATGCTCAATATGAGAATTGAGATGGGTAGTTTTGGGTATGTTGCTTTTTGGATAATTTATGCTGTTTCGTTGTAATAGTTCCAGCTGGGTCGTTCAAAGCCTTGAAGACTGTTTGGGGTAGAATGAATGAGGGATGAGAGCGATGTTTCTTTATTTACTCATAATTGGCTCTGCAAATTTGCTTTCCTGCTGTTGTCGACTGAACTTTGTGTATATTCCAGCTCTTTGAAATTAAATTTTTTTTTGGCTTAAAAATTTACAAACTGCGTTCAAAAGAAAAGTGAACTAATGAAATTCAATAAGTATTTGTAACCGTGTTGAAGATCTATAAGCAAACTTTTCTTTTCCTTTGATTTCTCTTTCATTTTTTTCTTTGAGATCCAGGTAAAAGTGGACTTACGAAATGGATCCTGATGCTGATCATAGAGCAAGCATTTCTGTTGATCACATTGATACTTTTGACACCGAGAAAGATCCAAATAGAGATGCCACTGTTGAAAGAGTCACATCTGGTGGCAGGGTTAATGGACCATTAGGAAACATAGGCGAGGTTCTAGCACGAGTGGAATTAGATTTAGCATGTTCCTCTGAGAAGTTGGTTAACTTAAGTGTTCTTATGATGAACATTGCTTCAAGAGAAACTGATTTTGAAGACTTTGTTTCAAAAAAAGAACATACATCATTTGATTCTGTACTAGTCAAGGTTTTGATATTTGATCTCTTATCTGGAATTTTAGATTCAGAAGTGATAGAACTGGATAAATTCATGGATGATGTTCAAACAAACATCGTTAATGCTTGGGATCTGGTCTCCTCATGCACACATTTGGAGGAATATCACTCTGAAATGGAGGAAAAATTGCATGATTCTGAAGAATATTTAAAGCAGTCACAGGGTCAGCTTTCTGAAATCAGGATGCAATCCATCAAGTTACAGAGGATGTTGTCAGATGTGAATGGAGCAGAAAATTGTAAGCTACATGACTTACTGGTGAAAATTATTGTATTATGTTATGGTTAGACTGTGTTATGATCATTAACTTCATTGATATGGTGTAGAATATCATTATATGGGTCAACTATGTTTTGTTTTGAACAACCTGGGCAGTAAGTAGTGGGATCCTTCATTGAAAACTTAAAAGTAATGGCTGTCATTATCCCCTTCGAACTATTTTCTTCAATGTTGATAGTTGAATTTTCCACAATTTTTTTATGTGATATAATTCTGTCAGTTTTCCTGGTGCTTACAGGGAAAAGTGGCAGAGATGTGGGATCTATGCAGGATGATCAATTTTTGAATGTGAATTCAAAGATAAAAATGCAAACAGCTGAACAACAAAGGCACATTCTTAGGTTGCTGGAGAAATCTTTAGCACGAGAGATAGATCTTGAAAAGAAGTTGTCAGATTCAAAACAAATAGAAGAAGAATTGAGACGAGGGCTTGCATCTTCAAAACATGAAGCAGACTGTGCGGAGGATGATGCAGTAGATGTCTGGGAAAGGTGGCTTCAAGCAGATAATTTATCTGGAATTCTGATAGGAATATCGAAAGAATTATTAGGTCGAATCCAGATTATCCAGCTGAATTCACATGGTTTAGTACAACGAGAAGCTGAATTGAGGTCAAAACTGGATGATTCTTCAAAAGAGCTGAAAGCCAAAGAAGATACTATAAATAAGCTCAAAAGCAGTAGTGCAGAGCACAGCCAAATAGAAAATGATATTATGAATTTAAAAGAGCAAGTATCTAAAGCTGAAGAGAGGGCTGAGAGTGCAGAAGCTAAATGCATTATATTGACAGAGAGTAAAATGAAACTTAATGATGAGCTAAATTGTCTTAGGACCAGCAATGTTGCTTCTTCTGAAAAGGTGGCTTCTCTTGAGAAGCAGCTGAAAGAATCTGATTTTCAGCTACAGCATGCAATTGCAGCTGCTGAAGCTAATCAGGAGAAGCAAAGCATGTTGTTTTCTACAATTAGTGATATGCAAGATTTGATCGATGATTTGAAGTTGAAGGCTTCAAAAGCTGAAAGTCGGGCCGACAGTGCAGAGGAGAAGTGCACTATTTTATCTGAATCTCATGCAGACCTCACTGAGGAACTGAGCTTTTTGAGGGGTAGACTGGAGGGCTTGGAAGCATCTTTGCATCAAGCTGATGAAACGAAGATAGCTACTGCAAAGGACATTGATATCCGCACCAAAGTTATTACAAACTTGGTCATGCAACTAACTTATGAAAGAGAGCGTCTTCATAAGCAGGTTTTTTTCTTTTGAATTTCTAAGCTGTATCCCCTCTCCAGAACACAATATTTGCAGGACAGAGTTTCGAATTTTATAAGGTTCAAAATAATAGCAGTAAAGTTTACTAGATAGAGTTTCAAATTTTATAAGGCTCAAAAGAATGGCACTAAATTTTGTTAGGTTGTGCTAAACCTAGAAACAGTCAGCTTTGAACCGTGAAAAGAGCCTTGTTCTAATATCAATAACTGGAAACCCTTGAATGCTGTTTGGGTTTGCTGCATGTGAATTTTGTTATCTGAATTCATACACATGGTCATTCTGTTTGCATTTCAAGAGAGATGCTGATTGGTGCTGACTTCTAACATGTTCATTCCTATAAGATTTGTGTGCACACCTGTATCTTATGCCTTGTGTGGATCTTGTAACATTGTTCTTTGATTCAATTCTTATGAAGTCAGAACTGTTAGATAAACACTTACCACTTTTCTATTTAAATTATTTCTAATGTTCAAAATTGAAAAGTGGTTAGCAGATTTCAGTCTTTCAAGTTTGATTTTTTAAATCTTATTAGCACCCTTTCTTGATAGGTGCAATCTGCCTCTCATGAGGAGGGTTGACATTAATGGTGGATGAGAGGAGTCTGAAATGAAAATGATGTTATTCCGATAAAGTTTCTCTCTGAAATGAGAATGCTGATATTTGGTTTGGTTGTTAAAAATCTATTTAACATAATGTGGAGTGCCGTTTTCCCTGATACTGATATATCAGGTCAGCTTTTTGCTGATGATTGAGGCTTACTATGCCGTGTGCAGATTTCTTCTTTGGTAATGGAGAACAAAATTTTAACAATGAAGTTACAGCAAGGCAACAGTCCCCCTCTGGTTGTTGAATATGACAACAAAGGAAATATAAAAGAATTTGTGTCTTCAAAGCATGATTTTGCAGCCACTATCTGCACAACAGAAAGCAGTGAAGAAATTACGAATTTCTCTGCTACCAGCACCAAGGCAGGTGTTTTTATAGCAATTATCTGCTAATTCTTCATGAATTTATGTGTAATTTTTATTTTTTATTTTTTTATTATGATGTACTTCTGGTTTGCTTTCATTGAGTCATTCTCAACTGTCAACTTCATGTTTCTTTTCCATATGTTATAAGCACTTGAGATGGATCAATGCTGCTTTATTTCTGTTAACTGTGGAATAATGCATTCTGTTTTTGGGTTAGCTTCATTAGAACTTATATGGGTTAGCTTCATTGCTTTATCCTTATTTTCTTCACTGTAACTTTTGGCCATTAGCGAAGTCTATATAAAGATCTAATTAATGGAAGTCTTTGGGCTACAAATGGGTATTGCTCTAACATTTGCCTCGTATTATGTGATCAGTTAGATAAGACTCCAAAAGATGTATCCATTCATGAGGTGGAGGTTGGAACTAGAGATTCAATGTCAGAGCTAGAGACTATGAGGAGAATAGATGCTGGAATCTTGAGCTATAAGCATATCCTTTTAGCAATGGCCATTTTGCTGATCTCAGTTTCCATGTATTTTTTCCAGCAACAAAACTTCCCATTTTGATCACTCATCCAAAATTCCTGCATGAGCTAAAAGGTGGGTGTTCTGCAGATAAATGTCGCACGTAGATGATCTTGTTTCTTAACACACGGTCTCCCTTTTAAAATCTCAGGTGAGATATTGCATTTCAGGGAACAAATTCAAAGGTTTTAAGGTTGACACGATAGTTACGATTGGAAGATTTGTTCTGTGATGGGTTCTATGGATTGACAATGCTAATCTCCAAGTTGGGGCTACTGCTGCACTTGATTTGAATGGTACAATCCGGATCCACAGAACCTAATGTAGCAGCTTTTTCCCCTGGAATATTTCGTGTATTCTACAGGATATGTTAAAAGTTTCAATTAGTTGGCTTAAATTTTGACATAGTAACTAATAATATCTCCTTTTGCAGTTATTTTGCTTGAAAGAATTGTTTAGAAGTTTCTATTTTCCCATGAAGTGATGAAATGACTTTATTGATATTGTTGTTGACGACAAGTTGGTAATAAACTTTCATGGCAGTCCTAGAAGTCATTTCAATACTAATATTATGATTTTTTTTTTGTTCTATGAATCAGTAGCTGTTTCCAAGTTGATTTTTCTGGTATATGTGTGCATGCATGTTAAGCATATAATCTTATCAATTTTCTTGTAGCGTAATGGTATATGTTTATTATGGATATTTTGAGTGTGTGGGTTTGAACCCCACTGTATGTGTTTCAAAGTTGATTTTTCTGGTATCCGTGTGCATGCATGTTAAGCATATTTTATTGTAGTGTAACGGTATATGCTCATTTTGGATATTTTGAGTGTGGGTTTGAACCCCACTGTATGTGTGTGTGGTGTGTTACTGTGTAAATGTTATTAAAGAGAAGCATATAAACTTACAAAGTGTAAGACATCAGCTAATGTTATTCAGGGGGGACTTTAGTAGTCTTGAAATTTGAAATTGCATTGTTTTGTTTTGCCACAAGCAAATTCAAAACCAAAGGTAGACCTCAGTTATACTCCTCGGGCGGTGTGATTGTACCAAAGTTTATGAATCAAATCTAAATTTACTGTACCAATAATTTGTTATTTCTTATTAGATATACAAAGAGTTTTGTTTTATTGTCTTATATCTTATATATCTTATTTAGTGTCTTTAATGGATTTATGTTGTAATATTTTTTCATTTTATTTAAATATCTCTTCTCATTTAAATTATATCCTTAATGGGTTTAATTTTAAACATATGTTATATCATTTTTTTTACTAAATTTATGTATCATATTTTTTATTGTTTTTGTATTCTTAATTGTCTTATTTAAGTTAATTAGAGACAAATTAAATATCTTAATTGTTATTATTTTATTATCATTATATCTTATTAAAAATTAAATGATACAAATTTTAAAAAGTAATAAATTATATATAAATTTTATCTTGCACCTCCATTTCTTAATTTCTTATTACGAGGTCAAGCTTAGATTAAGAATGTGGTCAAACCTTTTGCATGTTTCCATAGTTAAAGAATGCTTAACTTTGACCATCTTAGATTTTGAAAACACAGCAACTTGACCACATTAATACAAGGCTTCATTTGAAACCCTTACATTAATATTTTATTACTATTCAACACGCTAACTCGTCGCAATATGACCCATTTGCATTTGATAAGAATATTATTATAGGAGTAACGTTTTTTTTAGATTAAAATCATAATTAATTTAATATGATCAGTTTTTAAAAAATATAGTCAATTAACATTAATAAAAATTAAAAAATTAATCCAATCTCAATTAATTTTATTGATTTAATTGAGATTTGATTAAGAATTTTTTTTTACCTTTTGTATTAATAAATTTGGTTTATTAATTTTTTTTATCTAATCAAAGAATCTGCAATACATTTACGATACATCCATTACCCTACAAATAAGAGGGAAAACATGCTTAGTAATTCTAAACAAGTATTCTAAAATGTCAAAATTGACAACCACATAGGACCAATAACACGTTCATAAATAATAACAATCCTAAAATTAGATAGCCAACTAAATGAGGATTAAATTGTTTGTTTTGTTCATAAAAATAGAATAACTTATTTGAGTTTTACATTTTGCCAAATAACCAAGCAGGCAAAGTAGATAGCCAAATAACCCAGAGAAGCAATTCACGAAAAAAATAGATTAAAAAAACTTTTTACAAATAAAAATAAAGCTTGAAAGGAAATCTAGACACACTAGATGAGTTTTACAGCCATCTACTTCCATTTCAACACTTAGTAGCTCATATTCAGACCATTTCTTAGGACATTGGATCCATAGCTATAACATCTTAAATGTTTATTGCACAAATATGGTCTAATATAAACATTTTACACAAATATGGTATGGTAGAGACATTTGCAAATGGGTTTGGGTAGGGAAGAAAAGTTCGCAAAATGACGGACTGAATGTTAAAAATGGTTGGAGGGAATAAGTGAGCAGGATTTCTAATCTAACGAGAGTTGAGCTAAGACGTACTAGAGAGGCCAATAGAGAAAGAGAGAAAAAATGAGGACAGAAACTTGTGGTTGTTCATATGGTTGGCTAGTCGTGAATGTAGTTGGAGTGGCTGGACACAAATGAAGCTGTAAGTGGATAGTTGGATATCAAAGTTGGAAGTGGTTGGCCAGGGATTGGCGTTGGACCCAGGAAGCCATGCGTTGGTGTGGATCGCGTATAGGTAGTGAGAGGGAGATGGAATTAGGGTTTCGATCTTATTGATTTTTTTTTTTCTGAGTAGTTGAGAGGTTGAAAAAAATTAATTATATGATGTTTATAAATCCTAAATAAGATTATAAAAATAAAAATAATAAAATAAATATATTGGATTGATTTGATCTTTAGTCGGTTTACAAAAATGAGAACCAAACCAAACTAATATTAATGAATTATGTAAAAAGAAGAACCAATCCAACCTAATAAAATCCTAAAATCAAAAATATTAAGTTAGGTTGATTTGCGCATTTTGTAGGATTGAAAGAGTAGAGGTGCCTTATATTAGTGAAACAAACACAAATACAATGTGTTATTATTGTTTATTTTTACCTTTACATGGTCTAGAAAGAAAGGAGGAAAAAAATGAAGCTAGATAAGAATAGTGCCAATATTTTTTTTAGGCATATGGGCGCTATTCTATAAGAATAATTATATATTTTCTATCATTAGTTTTCTTTTATGTAACATTTTTATTTGATTCAAGCTATGTAACCTTCTTTGAAGAGGATATAGTGCTACAAAATAATAAGCACTTTTCCTGTTACTTTTGGTGTGAGTCTTACGTATAATCAAAGGCTATTGTCCAAAACAGGACACGCAATGGCTGTCAAATTAACATGCATCAGTAGCATAGTTTTCTAAAACTAAATCAATTGCTTAAGTTCGTGCTTTTAAATATATACTAGAGTTTCAGTTTGGAGCCAAAAGAATGCTACGGTACGTAAGAGATACTATTAATGTATACTCCAAATCAGATTGTTGTTTGATTCGTTAAGAATCAATAATAAACTATGGCAAGTTTTAAGATTACCCATAAATTCATGCACTGGTTTGGAATAATTCAGTTGATACTATGACTGGTGCTAATTACTCAGTTTTAAGATCACTATTCGAACGAACACCCTTTTGCTAAATCATGTTAGTATATTATATATGTCGATAATCTGAAGGTTAAACACGGTGATCATCTCTTTCTATCGATGAGACTTTTTTGAGATTAAAAAAATGCATATAACAAGTGAGGTAATTGTGAATAATGATTTGTATATGTCAGATATTGATATAATTGAAATAATTATGAGAATAATTACTAATAATATATCAATTAAATTATGAGACTGTGAATTGTTAATTAATTATACATTGAGCTTACATCAGCTCCTACTAACAAAAAGACAATAAAATATAAATTAATGGAATAAAGATGAGGAAAGAAATTTGTCATTTTCGTTAATGGAGGAAGGTTTATGCCTTTATGGTTTTTGTAGTGTCCACAAAGCCAATCAAACAAAGCACTTAGTTACTAATAAGTAATATTCTCTCTAGAAACATTAATTATTATTATTGGACTTTTTAATTTACCCTTGAAAATGACGTCATTGGTTAAACATTTCTCAAAATAAACCCTAACCCTTCTAATTTCAGAGGATATTTTGTAATTTTTAGAACTAGTGGTGACTTTAGAATTATTACTTCAATCATTTAGGTCTTGAAAAATAATGACAAAATTAATGTTGCAGAGCATCATCCCCTTGTCTTTAGCTTTTATAAGGTATTGACCATTTTTTACTCCCTCCCTTATGATTTTCCTATAGACTTCAAGGCGTCAAGCCTCAGATCATCGAAATCGGTATCACCAAAAATACGTATAGAACTGATACCTAGTTAAAGGCAAACCCAATAATTAAATAGCGACTGGGATTATGGAATTTTTTCCCTTGAAAATTAACATATATATGCAGGGAATTTTGGCTGCTGCTTAGATATGTTCGTATTTATATATGAACAAAACCAAATCTAATCTCACATGTCTCTTCAAGATTTTTCCATCCTTTTGTTCTCCACGAAGATTAAATTTCTACCTATTTAGCTGGGATTAAGGGTGCTAAATGAACTTGATTCACTCAGATTATTAAGATGAAGATTATAGCTTATTTAAAAGTAATTATAAGTTTCAATTCATTTAAATTTTATGTTAATCAACTTTAATGTATATAATTTTTTAGTAAATCGCATTTAGCATCCAAAACACTATCTAATTTTATGTTAATGGCCCATATAACTTATGGAAAAATACATTGTGATTTGATATTATATTTCAAATTTATTATTTTAAATAAAGTAAAAAATATAATTTTGTTTAAAGAAAAAAAATGTTAATATAAATATTATATATGTTTATGATTTTGTAAAATTAAAAACTATCTTTTACTCATGTATTTTAAAAATATCAATGATATTTTGTTAAACTGGAAAATAAATTACTGGTAAACTAGATAATTAGAGTGATTTAAGCTTTTTTCATTACATATATACATCAATTTTAAATAAATTAAGTTGAATTAAACTATGTATTAATATGATGAATGAGTAAATATTGAAATATTGGTGTAACAATAAGATCATTTTTTTTTGTTTAAGGATGCTGAGAAGGGAAAAGAGAGAGAGCAAGAGGCACTACAAAAGTAGAAGCATAAGACAAACAAGAAGTAGGAGATTGTCAATAAAAAAGGGTGCATATGATACCATATATTATTATTTACACATCAGTTAATTATAGGTTAAAAAAATAAATATTATTATTTTAGCAATAATTTTCTGTTATATTAGTAGTAATTGTATTACAAATCGTTACATAAAAAAATTGCTATTTTATTTACTTTGCTATCAGGACAAATTTTGCAGCACTTACATCCTCCCAAAAATATTGTTGGTATTGATAATTACATTCCTTACTTTCAAAGCTGTTAATTACAAGCTTACAACCTTATCCTTAAAGTTCAAACTTATCCAATTTATTGATTTAGTATATACTAAAATATTAATTAATTTACAACATTAATCTAGACTTTCTGAACCCTTGTGCTTTTATCAGACATTTACTATTATTTTTTTCCAAGTACGCTTGAGAGCTTTGGATTCACCAAGCTTCCAAAACCAATTAAAAAACCGAATTTTCTAAGCATTCATACTGATATTAGATATTATTAGTTATAAAGTTAATAAAAATGAAATTAAAATTGCTTTTCATGATGTCACTCATCAATAATGAGATTTATGACAAAAAGCTGAATGGTTTTTGGATAGTCTAAGACGAAAGCAGCAGTATTAGCAGTAATGACATCAATATTAAATAACAACAAAACTTATTAGAATGGTTAAATAATTAAGTGATGCGTGAAAGATTTATAAAAATATTATCGGATATTTTTAAATAGTTTAAAATTTTGAAATGCTTTGTTTTTTTAATTATTTTTAACCTAATATTAATATTAAAGTTGTGTATTCAAATCCAATAATTTAATTATTTAATTATAAATGTTGTAACTTTTTTATACACTAATGGTGTGCTTGGTTGGAGAGAATTAAAAAAAATCAAAATTAATTTCTTCTACTTGTATGTTTTTTCTATTGAAAAATGAGTCAGAAATGAAATTGATTCTTAAAGAAAAAAGAATTATAATTTCTATCTCTCCTTTAAGAATCATGATTCTATTTTCATCTCAATTTTTTTTTCAATTTTACCTCACTCTAAATATAACCCATAACCCAAAACCCAAAACTCAAAATCCCAAAACCCTAAAACCTAAATCCCTAAACCCTAAACTATAAACCCCAAAACCCAAAACCTCAAATCCTAAAATACTAAATCCTAAATCCTAGATCCTAACTCTAAACCCTATTTAGAGAAATAATAATTTTAACCCTATCTTAACCCACAAATATAACCATAAATCATAAACCCTAAACCCCAAATCCCTAAATCCTAAATCTCAAACCTCAAAACCCTAAATCCTATTTAGAAAAATAATAATTTTAATAATATATATTTTTTAAGTAATAATTATTTAGAAAATAATGATTTCAATAATGTATTTTGTTTGACGGGAAAATAATAATTAAATGATATTATTTAAACTTTATTGAATATAGAGATATTAAGATAATTTATAGTTTTTTTTTATTTCATTCCAGTGACAAACTAAACAGTGTAATACTGATTATTTCTTTGATTCTAGCTATCAAACCAATCAACATTATTTTCTTTTCATTCCGTTTCGATTTTGATTTTGATTCCAATTTCATTGTGTGAACTAAATGCCACCTAATTAGTTTATCCTTAACCTAGTTAACCTTATTAACTAAAATTAAACAAGGAAATTAGAAGCAAAAATTTAATCTAAAACACCTTTTTGTTTTCCACCTTGACAGTGGATATATATCTCATGACAAGTACGTAATTAAGTAGACATGCAGATATTTTGTACGAATCAGTCTTACTCAAATATGTACTAAAAAAACATTATGTAATTATATATACATTGAATCATAGATTAGTAACTTTATCAAGCAATAAAGCACTCTATTAATTAATTTATTTAAGTACACAATTTCTAGTAATCAAAAGTGTAAGAAAGAAGACAAATGAGGAAGAGGATATGCATATACTAATAATCTAATATGACCTGCCATTCATGGACCAAATCTCTAAAGATCTGATCATGACCTTATTAGTGAACTATTAGTAGTAGGTAGTAATAATAGATATGATTAATCTGTGGAGAATATAGTACAAAGTTTTTACACATATTTCTTGGAAAGTTTGGGGCGGAACAACCAACTTTTAGACTTAATTTTGAGTATGATTCATTTTAAGTTAGTGGATTGATATATTCAAAAGTGTATTTACTAAATCAGAAATAGAATTTCAAAAGATCACCAAATGAGATAGAAAAATAGATAAACTAAATGAATATATGCATGCTTTTTGTGTATTCATGTTATTATAAAAGTTAGATACTTCCTTGTAAAAGTTGATCCTTTTAGGATACTAAAATTGCATTTTTTTAATAACTGTTATTACTTTAAGGGATTATTTTTAATAATTACGAGATTAAATATAATAATTTTTTATAATAACAAGAACAATAATGCTTAAATTAAAATTAAATGATTAAAGTATATTTTTTTTAAAATAGGACATATAATACCACTTGTCCATAATTTGTTATAGGAGAGTTGACATCTAATTATTCTAAAAACTTGAGATGTTAAAGATAGACTAACTATTATCTTATAAGTTTATTTGGATCTTAACACTCTATTCACTTGTTGAGAAATTTTTTAACATTTTTTTAGAATTAATGGACTCTCACTTTGTGAGAAAATTAAATGAGTATAATATGCTCTCACTTATGGATTAGTATATAGTTTTGAAGACCTATTAAGTGAAGTTAGATAAAATCTTATTGATTATATAATTTAGTAGATAACTTTTGAAAGACTTAATTATCAAGTAGATATAGAATTTAAATGGAATAAAAGTGAAAATAATAAACCAATTTAATATTATTAAATTTTTTTGAATTGACAATGTTTGAATACACAACCATACCATTTTAAAGAAAAGTTAGCATTCAATTAATAAAAAAAAACTCTCATCAATAAAGGGATAATTAAGATCCAAATAAAACATATAATATGATAATAGTCCAACTTTTAACGTCCTAAATTTTTAGGATAATTGATTAATAACTCTACTTAAACATTTCAGAGTTGAAGGTTATGTGTTCAAATCCATGGAGCTAACAAGTGATATAATGTATAAAAACATTAATTATTAGCTTTTCTCCTAATAAATAAATAAGAAATAATTAATTTTGAGATAATTGATTTTCTAACAATCTTCTAGCATTATTAAACTTTCCGTATGAATAGTTATAAAATTGACTCATTTTTCTTCTCAATTTAACAAAAATCATATTTATGAAAATAAGAGAAGACAGTATGAATTTTTGCAGCTAAATTTTGTCTCTTTGTTTTTGTAGAACTCCATTGGGTCTTAAACTTCAAGGATATAGAGGATATATCAGATAATTTCAGTTTGTCGGATTTAGCTTTTTATGCTCATTAGTTGTATGTTTCGATTGTTTTATCTTAAGAAACGGACATTCATGAATCGTCAAGCACCTACATGAAAGGGTGAATATATTATAAAGACACTATATAAAATACAAGTCTCTATTATCACTAAACTGTGTATTTATTATTTTTTAAGTTTACATTTAATTTATGCTTTTGATATTAAATTATTTAAATTTGTATTATTATTTTTATTTTTAATTTTTTGCTCGTATATATCTCACCCATTTAATATTATTTTATTATTTATGAAGGAAATTTTTCAAAGTAAATACTTCGGATTAAAGTTACTTTTAAATTAATTAGCACATTTTTAAGTGTTTGGTAATATGTGCCAAGAAGAACTATTTGTATTTCAAACGAAATATAATACCTTTTAAAAATAATTTATTACACATATAAATGTGACCGAAACATGTGGGCATCGAACTATGCTCAAATAAGGATGGGTCAGGTTGGAAGGAACCACTTGAATGTAAGTTGATTACAGAGAAATATAATAATTAGTTTTGTTTTTAATCATATAACACCGTTTGTTTTCACTTCAATTGACGTTTATTGTGAAAGAGTACGAGACTCAATGCACAATCATAATAAAAGATACTAACTCCTTCGAACTTATATCCATTTTGCAAACAACGTACACATGTAAACAATATTTAAAAAAATACAATAAAGAAACAGCGAAATATATTAAACATACTGATAAACAGTTTAGTTATTTGCATACATTATGTCATCAATAGAATAAAAATAACCATATAGAGAGATAACATGCTATAGACATAAGCCAATAAGTAAAGATATATAGCGTGCAATAATTAGAAAAGAAACACAATATGACATATAGAAGGCAATAAAGAAAGAATTTTCAATTACAATTAGATCTTCTTATGTATGAGCATATTTAAATGTAATCATAATTATACAAACATATCATACAATCATATAAATATGAAAATATAACGTGATAAATCTATATAGAATCAACACCTATGTTTAACATTAAGAGATTGTTTATGAAAATCATTCGACAATAAACCATCCACTATGTAAAGTAAATCAATAGTTCATATTTTAAAGACAATATTAGTTAACACATATCGCAATTGAGCTTGAGTTGGAGTACCACGCTTAACTGCACCTAAACTGGATTCATTGATGTTTATACAATAACTGTGATTTGATCACTCATTCTCACTCTCATTGGAAATCTCACCACCATATGATGTGACACATTCACTAATAATCAATATTTGTACAATCCTAAAAAAGGGAGATCTCATGCACTTATACCTAAATGAAAACTGAGTATCGGTGTTAATTCCAATTTTAATCAACTCAATACAAAAACAATTTTACAAACCAATCTAGGTACTAATTTTTCTTCCAAATTATTTTCGTTGTTTTTAGTATTATTTGCATATGTGCCGCCACAACCAAAAATATCATTTACGCTAGCAAAGATTAAAAAGGATTGGATCTTAGAACTTAGGTGAGTTCCCATTATATATATGAATAATATGATCATTAGTAGTAGATATTTGTCTCTAAAAATATTACCTAAAATTACATGATTTTGGATAATATTTCATTTTTATCAAAGAGATAAGGCTAATCATAACAGTGATAAGTCTTATCTCAGAAATATTTTGGTAAAAATTGAAATCGTGGTAAGGCATTAGCACGATGTGATAAGGCATTAGTTTTATGTAAGAAGGAATTTGACTAGTATGTGAATGCTTATCATTGGCATCCAGTATTTTGGTAAGGCTTATCCCGATAAGGCAATATTTTACCATGATAGTTGTAAGCTTTACCTCAGAGTAATTTGTTAAAAATGAAATTTGTAGTAAGGTATTGGCCTAGTATGAGAAGACATTGTCATAATGTGAGAAAAATTACCATTAATATTCAGTGTAAGACAAGGTAATACCTTATCACAATAGTGGTAACCCTTTTGATAAAAAAATAGAATCTTACCTAAATGCTTTACTAGTTAGGTAAATCAGTCATATGTCACAAATAATCAAATCCCAACAATAATTCACATCCAACTATATTTAAAGCAAGCAACCTTTGAAGTGAATGACTCGAGCCTCGCACATTAAATTTATACTCGAAGTAATTTTTCTGTCATATATAGATGTTTCATTAAAAGAAAAAAATAATACAATCTAAAAATTCCAATATAAGCTTTACATAACATATAGCCTAAGCAAATGGATAACCAAATAACTAGTAACACAACTAGTATGAACCAAATATCATAAGCAACAATAATTTCTTTGCCTAACAATCCAACTAATTAATAAGAGAAAAAATAGTTAAGAAAATGACACAAAAACGAACAAAAGAAACATAGACCACAACTCATCCAAATAGAGTCTCCAAAAAAAGAGTTAGACCCCTTTCTAACTATCCAACAAAAATAAAATGAATAAACTGAGCAAGCAAAAGAAGAAAAATGACAAGTGAGACAAAACAATAAAAAAATAGATAATAGAGTACTAACACTCCAATAATATCAAAATATAATAAAACTAGAGCAATACGAAAGAAACAAAATAAAGAAAAAATATTGATATCTAAAAAAAATTACAACTTCAAAATCAAATAAATTATCACCAAAGTCCAAACCACTATCCATAAAAACTTACCTAGATGCACACCGCTTTATTTGTGATTGTCTTTGGACTTGAAATATCGTGAATACCCTTCATTAAGAACCTCTATTATTAATCAAATTGATTCAATTTAGATATGAAAAAGGATATCAACAACCACTAGTATCTACGAGACAATATTTGGAATCAATCAACCACAATTCTTTGGCATGAAACTCGTCTATTCAAATACAACTACACCATCCTCAAAGCACATCTTACAAATGGATATTTTCAAATTCAATTCATCTTTACATTGAGCACACGAGGAACCATCAAAATTGATAGATTTTTAACCATCCAACACAAAGTGCATAATTTTTTGTTCGTTCACAGTCAAATTTTCAAAATCCATATTGAAGCTAACTTGGTTCACATTTGAAAAAAATTATCCATCTACGATTAAGAGCAAGAAAGACCAATAAAAATTGGGGCTAAGATATGGAAAAAGAGAGAGGAAAGAAGTAGATTGGGAAACACAAAAGTTAGACCGACACAAAGTTGGAAGGCCAGTCTATAACCGATATGTTCATTCTCCATTTTCAATTTTCATTTCGGTTTTTCTTTAACGAATCATTTAGTGGTCTAAACATTTCTGTCATTGAATAGCTCATCGGTTATGGTTGAAGTTGGTAACATATGTCAATGCTTTGATGAGAAACACGACTATAAAATGAGTGTTATGGTTCCTAAGATCAATACACAATTCCATCGCAATACACCATCCAATTTGAGTGCTGTTGAGAGCTTAGAAGTTCCAAACACAAAGAACACATCAATTTTGATCATTTTTGGAGCTTGAAGACCAATTCAATAGCTGGAGGTAAGATTATTATTTTACTTGTTTTTGATCTCTTTAGTTTGTTTATTTCGTATTTGGATCGATTAATTTATGCTTACATTTGATATCAGAGCCCATATTACCTTTGTCTTGATTAGTTTAAAATGATCTATCTTTTTCCCTATTTCATCGAGCACCTTGAAATTAGGTTTTTTGAAAGGCTCGATTTTGATGCATATAAAAATTATAAATGATTTCATTATTGATATTTCAATGATTCTGTGAATTAAAATGTGAAAAACCATGAAAAACATTATTCCAATTCTCTGTTTGCATTCATTGGAATGTATTAATTAACTTTTTATTTAAAATGACATTTTTGATTCAAACTTAGACTATGAATCACTTGTAAATTCAATCATGAGAATTTGATAAAAAGAATGCCATTTTTAGTCGTTAAAATTTTGAATACGTTTGAGGCTCCGATCGGGTTGAAACTAGGTTGTTTTGACCCGGTTAGAGGTTGAATATAAAGTCAGGAAAAAAAAATAGATTTTTTTTCCATTTGTGTGACTCGAACTCGGGTCTCCTAAGTTCGAGCCAAGCGTCTAGACCAATGGGCTACAACATATTTGTGTCATTTTGTATATATGACTTATTATTATTATATATATTTAGAATTTGATTTTTAATTTTGGCTAATATTAATACTGAATTAAAAATAAAATTTTAATGTGATTTATGTATAATAAAATTAATTGTTAATGACTCTTTATGATTGTAATTTGTGCTTATATTATTTATTTTGCTTGTATAATTTTTTTCATTTATTTATACATGTAATCTTAAGATAGATAATATTTGTACATTTAAAATTAAATTAATATTGCTTATGATTTTATGCAATAATTGAGCATAAGGATTTAGTTAATGTTTAAGTGATTCATATCGTTTAATTAATTAGATAGTAACCAAAACATCTTTAATTAATTAAAACTATAATAAGGTTGATTTAGGATCACATTTAGAAAAATAAATATTAATTGTGATTAATCATATATGATATAATAAATCTTATTTCACATGAATTTTTATTATATTTAGTATGATTAATTATGATAGAATACCAAATTATATTTTTTAATTTATCCACAGGGATTAGGAAAAAGAACATAATTTGATAGTTTTATCGTAAAGCTAAGATGAATCTAATTGAATTAGAACTTTAGCTCACAAACAAGTTTTATGTCACTAGATTCATATTTTTCTTGATTTATATTGTTAAAAAATGACTTTAATTTAGGTCTTAAATTTTACTAAGCATATAATTTTTAATCGTAGCTTCACAACTTGTGAATTTCTCTGATATTCGTTATGATATTCTCGAATTGAAAGGGATAATTATAAAGTATGGAAGGAAAGAATTCTTCTTCATTTAGTGTGGATGAATATTGACTATGCTATTAAGAAAAATGAACCACCTCAAATTATTGAAACCAACACTCGAGGGAATATCATGCTTTATGAATAATATGAGCGATCTAATCACTTTAACATGATGTTCATTAAGACTAAGATCTATGTTGGTATTCGTGGTTCTATTGATCAAAATAATAATGTTCGGGACCTGTTAAAAGCCATTGATGATCAGTTTGTCATTTTAGATAAGGCTTTGGAAAACACCCTTATTATGAAGTTCTCTTCCTTAAGACTCACTAGTGTGAAAGGTGTGTGCGAGCACATAATGAAAATGAGGGAATTTGTAGCTGAATTTAAGAATCTTGAGGTTGAGATGTTAGAATCTTTTTTGGTACACTATATCCTGAACACTCTTCCATAATAGTACGGACAATTCAAAATCTCGTACAACACACATAAGGAAAAATGGTCAATTAATGAACTAATGACCATGTGTGTTCAGGAGGAAGAGAGACTTGTTATGTAGCTTGATGAAAGTGCAATGTTGTTTACAACACGCAAGAAAGGAAAATCTCAATACAAACAGAAAATTAAAGGGATAGGTCCACCTCAGGTTGATATTAAGAAATAAGCCAAGTGTTTCTTTTGTTAAAAGAAAGGGCACATGAAGAAGGAATGTATCAAATTCCAGAAATGACTTAAAGGAAAAGATAATCCAATATTGTTTGTTTGTTATGAATCTAATATGATTAATGTTAATATTAAAATATGGTGGATTGATTCTTGATCTACAATCCATGTTGCAAACTCTTTGCAGGGTAAACTAAACCTAAGGAAGCCAGTGGGAAATGAGTAATACATCTTATCCAGACACAAAATGGGCTCACATATTATCCAGAAACAAGATGGACTCATGTATGGAGGCTGTAGGAACATGCAATTTGATTTTAAATAGTGGTTTTGTTTTATAATTAGAGAAGACCTTTTATGTTCTAAGTTTCTCTAGAAACTTGATTTCGATTTCAAGACTTGTACATTCTGGTTATTCTTTCACTTTTCAAAAAACATCTTTCAGTTTATTTAATAAATCTGATTGTGTTGAGATTTGTATTTTGTTTGATGGTTTTTACATAATTAATTTACGAAATAATATCACTCATAATGCTACGTATGTTCAAGCTAGCACTAAAAGGTGTATTATTGACAAGGACTCTTCTACATTATGACATGGGAGATTATGACATATCTCCATAGAAAGAATTAAAAGATTAGTGAAAGATGAGGTACTTAGTAACCTAGATTTTATTGATTTTGAGACATGCGTGGACTACATTAAGGGAACGCAGACTTATAATTCAAAGAAAGGTGAAAATAGGAGTTCAGGAATATTAGAAATCACACATACTGATATGTGTTGTTCAGATATGGACATGCAAGGTCAGGAATATTTTATCACCTTTATTGATTATTTTTCTCGATATATGTATCTCTACATGCTTCATAATAAGAGTAAAATATTAGATGCCTTGAATATCTTTAAGGTTAAAGTAGAGATGCAATACGGAAAGCAACTAAAGCTCGTGAGATTAGATAGATGTGGTGAATATTATGGTAGATATATTGATAATGGACAAGCACCAGGTCCATTTGCTAAGTTTCGTTAAGAGCATGGGATAGTTGCCCAATACACTATACCTGGTTTACCAGACCATAATGGTATAGCAGAAAGAAGAAATTAAACATTATTGGACATGGTAAGAAGTATGCTTAGCTACTCTAATCTTCCTAAATACTTATGGATTGAAGCTTTAAAGATGACTATGTATATATTAAACCGAGTTCCAACCAAGGTTGTCTTAAAGACACCATTTAAATTATGGAAAGGTTGGAAACTGAGTTTACAACATATGCGTGTTTGGGGATGCTCTTCTGAAGTGAGAATTTATAATCCACAAGAGAATAAGCTAGACCTAAGGGCCATTAGTGGGTATTTCGTTGGATATGTCAAACGATCTAAGGGCTATAGATTTTATTGTCCATTTCATAGCACTAAGTTTGTGGAATCAAGAAATGTAAAGTTTCTTGAGTATGACCTAATTAGTAGGAGCGATCAAATCAAGAACATAATTTTTGATACCAATCATTTAGAGTCTCAACCTTCCAATTTAAGAGATAGATTAATTGTTGTTCACAACACCCCTCAAGAACAAGCTGATGTTGAACAATCAATCATTGAAATTTCACAAGTTGTTGACAACATTCCAATAGATTCGGTTGTTCAATAGATTCTTGAAACTTCTGAACAACAAGTTGAACCTCATACTTCCCAAGAAGATGATGGTGCGACATCAAGAAAATCTACTAGAATTGAAAGGTCAACAATTTCTAGTGATTATGTTGTAAATCTACAAGAATCTGACTGTAACATTGAAACTGAGAATGATCCTGAATCCTTTTCACAAGCCATGAGTTGCAAAGAATCTAAATTTTGGTTCAATTCTATAAAGGATAAGATGAGTTCCATGAAGAGTAATAAAGCCTGGAATCTTGTTAAGTTGCCTAATGATGCGAAAGCCATTGGATGTAAATGAGTCTTTAAAATAAAGAAAGACTCGTTGGGCAACATTGAGATATCAAAGGCCACGTTAGTTGCTAAAGGATTCACTCAGAAGGTAGGAATTGATTATACAGAGACTTTCTCCCTTATATCTAAGAAATATTCCTTGCACATTATATTGGCATTAATAGCCCATTTTGACCTTGAGATGCAAAAAATGGATATGGAAATAGCTTTTCCCAACGAAGATTTAGAAGAAGAGGTTTATATGAAGCAACCTGAAGGATTTCTTTCTAGTGATGGTGATCATTTGGTTTGGAAGCTTAATAAATCTATATAATGACTAAAACAAGAATCTTGCCAGTGGTATTATAATTCCATGGGGTAATTTCTTCATTTGAATTTGTTGAAACCCCATGGATCAATATATATACCATAAGGTTAATGGGATTAAAATATGTTGTCTAACTTTATATGTGGATGGCATTTTTCTTGCAACTAATGATAAGGGTTTGCTACACAAGGTAAACCAATTACTCTTTAAAATTTTTGATATGAAATATATAGGTAAGGCATTTTATGTCATTTCCATTAAGATTCATAGAGTCAAACTTCGAGGTATCTTGGGTTTATCTTAGGAAACCTATATCAATAAAGTTTTAGAGATATTTTAAATAAAAGATTGTTCACCGAGTGTTGCTCTCATTATGAAAGGCAATAAGTTCAATTTGGACCAATGCCTAAGGAATGATTTTGAAAGAGAACAAATAAAGAACATTCCATATGCTTCTGCTATTGGAAACCTGATGTATGCTTAAGTTTGCACAAGGCCTGAGATTGCATTTGCTATTGGAATATTGGGACGATATTAAAGTAATCCAAGTTTGGACCACTGGAGAGCTGCTAAGAAAGTGATAAGGTACCTTCAAGGAATCAAGGACTATATGTTATGAATCGATGACCTGGAAGTAATTGGCTACTTTGATGTGGAATGCCCTGGCTATGTTTATTCATGCAAATAAAATTTGGTTACATTTTCATACTTGTTGATGGAACTGTGTCTTAGAGGAGTGCGAAGTAGTCCTTGACTGTTACTTCCATTATAGAGATAGAGTTTGTGTCATGTTTTGAGGCCACATCACATGGTTTATGGTTGAAGAGTTTGATTTCCAAGCTTAAGTAGTTGACTCTATTTCTAGGCCATTGAGATTGTACTGTGATAACTCAACTACTATGTTTATGGCTAAGAACAACAAGATCGGTAGTTGTGGTAAGCACATTAACATAAAATACTTAGCCATTAGAGAACATGTTAAAGGAAAAAAGTGGTTATTGAGTACGCTAGCACTGAGTTAATGATTGTTAATCCTTTAACTAAGAGCATGCCACCACGGAAATTTAAGAATCATGTTGAGAAAATGGGAATTGGTTCGATTTTGTAAAGGTATATATACAGTTTATTACTGAAACTCTTATATATTATGATATTTTCTCATATTCATATGCACATTAATTTATTTAAGAAAATATATTTTGTATAGGACCAAGAATAAAAATAAGATTTATTCATTATGTTTTTTACCACATAAATTATAATACTTGATAAACTAAATACATTATAATACATGAAAGATAATACTCGCTTTTTGAGGACATATTGTTATGATTCATGTATTTATTTCTTAGGAAAGATAATCTATAGGATTAAGTTGAACGTTTGGATTAAGTATGAGAATGTAAGCTATCCGTTCGTTTTCCATTTTCAATTTCCATTTATGTTTTTCTTTAATAGATCATTTAGTGGTTCAAATGTTTTTGTCATTGAAGAGCTCATCGGTTATGGATGAAACTAGTAATGGATGCCAATGCTTTGATGGGAAATATGGCTATAAAATGGGTGTTACGGTCCACAAGCTCAACACATAATTCCAACGCAATATACTATCCAATTTGAATGATATTTGTTGAATAATTGACCTTAATTCAAAGAGCAGGAACCCTTTGAAATTCAAGGAGTAAAATTCCCTATAAATAAATGTATAATTGTAATTAATTCATCGATCAGATGTTCATTCCAGTTGAGAGGAAAAAAGTTTTAGTGAGATAAAATTGAGAGCAATTTTATTGGGTGTAATTGAATTGTGAGTTATGAGTGTTGTAAACACCTTGTATAATTTTTTCCTTTTTCACTAAAAAAATCTACAGTAGGTCCGAAGACATAAACAAGATTGACTAAACTTCGTTATCAAATTTGTGTATTATTTTGTCTATTTTTCTTTCTCATAAATTTGACTTATCAAAAATTTGCGTAATTTTTCAACACTATTGAGAGCTTAAAAGTTACAAACACAGAGAACACTTCAATTTTGATCATTTTTAGAGCTTGAACAATTCAATTACTGGAGGTAATATCCTTGTTTTACTTGTTTTCAATTCTTTAGTTTGTTTATTTCGTATGTGGGTCGATTAATTTATGCTTACACAGTTTAGAGAGAAATATTTCTCTCGGTTAAAATCAAGATTAATGGAGATATTTTCAACACTTAGACCAGAAAGGAGTCCAAAGAAATCAAGGTCTCTTGGAGAGGTTTGAGAACACAATTACCAAGTAGAAAATAGAAACCAAAGTCAAAATAGAAAATAGAAAAATATGTGACAAATAGAATTAAAAATAGAGTAGATTCAAGAAAAGAAAAGCTTGAAAGAATAAGAAAAATCTTGGAGAGAAATGAAAGAACTTGATATGAAAAAAATTTCAGATATGAGAGGTTTTCAAATCACACAAATCTTAACTCCAACAAACAAAATTGCAATTAGAGGAGAAAGTACGGTGAATAGCTGCAAAAACTGGGCAAAAAGAAATCCAATTGATGATCAACTATCAAAAGTGCAATGGAGGTGGCAAGGATGATCGAAGCTTTATTTTCTTGTAGATCTTTGATCACTTTGCAAAATTTTAGAGACTGGATTGATTGATCGATAGGTGCAATGACTCTACTATCGAAAGGGTCTTCAATCTACCAAAATGTACTAAGCTCCTCTACAAAGAGTGTGATGGTGCAACAAGATCAGAAGATGACCCTATGAGGTTCGAAGGTGTGATGGTGTTACAATGGATATGTTTTGTTTATTTTTTATTCTATTTTGTTTCTACCTTTTTTAAGGAGATTTACTTTTAATTTCAAAGTAATTTTATGGGTTAATTAGTTTTATGGTTATATGTATGAAAAAAATTATAAAATTATTCAAAATGTATACTTTGTTGTAGTTATATAATGTATGAATAACAATAAAAATATATTTAAATTTAAACATAATTATATCATTATTCATAAACTGTAAATATGATTATAACTTTAAAATGTTATTGTTGTGTATGTTTTCATTATTATTCTTACGTTTTAAGTATAATTATAACAAATTAAATATTTTAAATATTTTTACAAATTATTCTTTATTGTCTTATATGTTTTTAACATAAAACGTAATTAGGTAATAACTTATAAATCAATCATCATTTACGTAAAACCAATTGTAAAAAATGACATTACCTAGAATTATGTAAGTATTAAATCCAGATTATCTCTTTTAAGTTCTTGTCCAATTATATTATCGTATTTATAGATAACTGATTTTTTTAATCCAATTGTCTTTTTATTATAGTTGATAATATCAATATTTTTAAGAATTTAAACAATTTGTGGTCAATTTTAACCACGAATTAAATTAATCTTATCGGGCTCCTGTAAATGATTGACAACCTAATCTTTCTTAATTTTTAAACTGAAACTAAACCCAATAAGCTAATCCATACGTTTCACAATTCAGAAGTTGGACAACTATGATCAACCAATAATAAGAGAAATTGCGAAATTGTATAGGTTGCCTTAGTGCGCACCACATGGTACTCAATATGTTTAAAAATGAAAAAAAAAAAGTAAATGGGCAAATGTGGGTTGGAAAACCTAACGTTAGAACTCATTTAAGTTTAATTCATTCTATTTAAAATTGATCTAAGAATTTATTTAAATTTAATTCATTCCCCTTAAAATTGATCTAATTAAATAATGATTTAAAAAAAACTAACTTATTTAACTCATAAATTTAAACGAATAATTAACTTAATTCATGAATTCAAATGAATGGTTCATAACTCATGAACAAACAAACGAGTTTATTTAATAAAATATTTTTATTAATAATAATATTTTTATAGTTACGATAATATTAATATAAAATATCGTAATTAAAATATACTATTTTTATTTTTTTATTTTACAAATATAGAAGTAATACTTATATTAATATTTTTATTTATAAATAAAATTAAAATTTTATAATTATTAATTTCTTGTTTGATTTTTCTTAGAAGAATAAATGATCTAATTTATGAATTATTCAACTTAAATTATTTAAAAGAAAATTGAGTGAAATTTAACTCATATAATTTTAGATGAGTTAATAATAACTTATTTAAGATGGATAAATCTAAGCAAGTTAGTCTCTTTAATCCATTTGACATCTCTAAGAAAACTTGATAAAAACTAAAAACTCTATATGTCTTAAATTTTAGATGAATCTCAATTGAAGTGTTGATAAATACAATTAATCTAACATAAATGTATTATATAAAATAATATCAAATTAATTATAATTGTAATATATCTATGTTATAATAATGCTAATTAAAAAAAATGGTAAAGTGACACAAAAAATCTCGGAGAGAGAACAAGAGTGTAAAGAAGAGGGGTTGGGGGATGGGTGGTTGAGATTTGGACGGGGGGATGCACTAAGCACCCATGCTCGCTAGAGAAAACTTTATTATTATTATTATCGTCAAACTGAAGAAGATTTCATTAATGTGAAAAAGAAGTTTACATCTACAATATACGTAACTTTCGGCCCTTAAAAAGGAGAGTATCACCAACATTTATTCTTTAAATCGCATCCAAGCACCTCCAAGTAAATTTAAGAGAAGGCATGATATATCACGCAATCAAACAAGTTGAGATGGCAGGAAAAGGATGAGTGTCAAAATTTTAACAAATTTGAGTAACATTGGGTTAGAAATAATGTGAATTTAAACAAATTTTTTATCTTATATTGTTTTTTACATCTCTTAAGAAATGTTGATATAGAGAAGGATTTATAATCAAAATTAAGTCATAAACGACACTTATTTTTGTGAAAAGGAAAATGACTTAAGGAATTGAAAAGTTATTTGTGTGCACGTGTCGTTATCTGACTCACCGTGCGTGAGTGTGATACTTTATTTTTTGAAAAAAAATCATTATTAAAATTATATTTCAAACAATCAAAAATTTTGTTTCATTCCATTATTATGAACATTTTCGTAATTATTATGTGAATGTTACACGCACATTCATCTTTTTTAGTTATAACAAGATAGCAATATCTCTCAATTATAATAACTCAAAAACTGCTCTTCATAAAAAATCCAAAGAAAGAAAAAAATTAAAATTATTTTTTTTAGTTTTTCGAACAACTTAAATATTTTAGATGATAAGAACCAAGGGTTTAAGACCTAGCTAATTTCAGATTATTTAGCAAAGAGTTTCTCCACAAATCAATGGATATTACTTACCATTTTTCTGAGGATAAAAGATGCCACAAGGAGCTGCTAATTCCTTGATAAGTCTAGCATAAATGACACCCTAACAAGTATGGATATTACTCACCACAAATGCTTGGATGCTAAACAACACCACAAAGGTTGCCAATCCCTTGATAAGTTGCTTGAAGAGGAACAAAGAGCTAGAATGATCTCTCAAATGATCTGAATATTCAAACTTCATTCAAAATTATCTTTTACAGCAGCTGAGCTGCTCTTAAAAGGATACAAACTAACCCTAAGCTATAATACATCATAGCCCTTGATCTCATCCAAGGGTTGAAAATAAACACAGCTAAAAAGCAGAAAAGGTAGCAGAAAACATTGACCAAAAAACATGGAAAAATTGGGGCAACTGACCACAAAGCAATCCCATAAAGTATTACATCTTAACCCTTGATTGCATCCAAGGGCTAAAAAGAGAGCTGTCCAAAATCAGTCCAAATGGCACTCCAAAATTGGAGCAAAACATGGAGCAGCTGAGAATAAAAGAAACCCTATAAAATATTACATCTTAACCCTTGTTTCCATCTAAGGGCTGAAATTGAATCTTAACAATGTGCCTAGTTTTATTTTGCCAATTTTGCCCTAATTTCCATCCTAGGATTGTCCCAATCCTTGCACTCCCAATTTAGGTCCCCTTGATTATGAATGACCTCTTGAATGATCACATTTAAAGCCTTTTCGAGTTATGCCTTCCTAGACCTTGTGATTGGTCCACTTGGAATTTGTAGAGCTCGATGATTCTCATCATTAGAGGTATACTATTTTGAACTTAATCAGTGCAGTGAAACTCCGAGACCGAAAAATAATTCTGGACTGTTTTATCCTATGAACGACGGGATTGTATTTACTTATATAAATTTAAATAGAGTTATGAAACGTCTTAAAAAGATAATGACTTAATTTATAACTCAATCTAAATAATATTTTTTAATATATCAATAATATTGTTTATATCTTGTTTTTACTAAAACCAAGACTTTTCTAGAATACGTTTTGTGCACTTAATAAAACACCATTTGCACCTTCATTATTTATACACAGCCACTTAATTCTAGATCAGGCCAAAAAAATAAAATCCAAAAACATAAAAACTACACTAGATCTAGATACTACAAGAAATGAAGATAAAACAAGAGACCTACAGGAGAGAAGAAATACCTCTTCTTTTTCGGCATGTTTTATGATTTGTAATTATTCTAGGGATTGTTTTAGCAAAATCAATTTTTTTGGCGACTTTCTTTTAATTTGTTTTAGTATATGGAATCGTTTGGTACGGAAAATGCTGGAGTTCAATCAAGTACCATTCCATGCACAACAGTTACCGTTATTCAAGGGCAATGTCTAACGTTGAAACCTTTTTCTTTTTTTTGTTGTTGCCCAAAAATGCCTTTTTTTTTTTCTCATTTTATTCGACTGTAGTCTATTCGTTACTCGTGACGTGAGTTAAAAAATTATGGGTATAGAGGGAAATATAAAGAGATGCATTAAAAAAACTAATACTTTTAAAATTTATAATATAAAAATAACATTTATTAATAATAAATGTTATTAATTTAGGGGGAATATTCATATGGAAGAAGAAAGATATAAATGCCTTGATATGCATAATAATTTTATTATTTTTTTATGTCACCAATTAAGTCAAAGATCTTTTATCTTAATTTAGTGTAATTTTTATATTTAATAATTTAAATAAAGCTTTAATCAATTAGATGAATGAATTTTATCTGAATTATTATTATTATTATTATTGCTACAGTGCTCGTAGCGAATGACATTAAAACTTATATAATTGAAGTAGGTAAATAAAAAGTTAGGTGATTGAAATGTATAATACTATTTAAAAAAAGATTAAATATTTTTAGTTTCATCTTATTTCCATTATGAAGGATACCTATTGATCTAAAAAATTATTTATGGGTTTTTATTGTTGAATACAGCAATACTTTGTTAAAAATAAGTTATGCTATTTATTAGGGATGAACACTTTATAGAAATTATATGTTTTTCTTCTAAATATAATCTAAATCAAATTTAAAGATTTTAAATTCAAATTCTTTCTGATGATATTAATTCGAATTAGTTTAAATTTAAGTAGGTGAATTTTTTTTTCAAATTAAATAAATTTGGATTGATAGTGTAACTTATTTATGAATTATTGTAATTTATTCAACACAATATAATTAACAATTAAATTTTAAATTGATACATTTTTAATAAAATTTATTATTTATAGCAGTAAAATAATTAAAATAATATGAAATATGCTTTCATACTTATTAAATTATTATAAATATAATATATATATCGGAAAATAAAGCAAATTATTGATAAGTTAAATTTATGAAAAAGTGAAAATAGACAAAATAATGCAAAAAATTGATAACGAAATTTGATCAATTTTGTCCACTTCTTTGGATCTATTGTAGATATTTTTACTAAAATAGAGAAATTATACAAATTGTTTACAAGACTTATAACTCATAACACAATTACACCCAAAAAAAATTGAACAATTTTCTCTAACTAAAACTTTTTTTTCTCTCAATTGGATTTTTAATAATACAAAGTACTTATTAAGGTTCTCTATTTATAGATGTAAAAATTTCAATTTTACACGTTTTTATAACTAATTTTTAATTTATTATTTTTTTTTTCAACAAAAGAATGTACAGTTTATTCAATTTTTTTTGAATTGTTGGTTTGATAACACTTTTTTTTTTTACTTTATTATCATTTATTGAACAATTTGTTGCAGATCAACAATATAATATTTAAATATAATATGTTATATAAAAAAAAATATTTATTTATAATTTTAAAAATAATTCCGTTTGACACTCATTTTCTTACCTCTTCCTCCTACGCTAAAACCCCGGATAGCCGTTCAAATTATTCGATAGGAGACGTCAAATATGATAGTATCACCTATGATATAATCTTAGCTTCAATAGGTTTCAGTAGCTCACTAGCTAGGGAAAAAAACAAGTTTCAGTAAAATGAAGCAATTTCAGACCAAAATGATAATTTTATGATATTTCTATAAAAAATTTGGGAACATTTCCATATATTTTATAAGATGTTTTAAAAACATCATTTAAAATTTCTATTAAATAAAATCTCAATGAAAATATTGAGATAATTTCATGCATGCTTTCATTGACAGTAACATAACAATAAATAATAAAATACAATTATACAAGTTTGAGAGAGGGAGAAGAGGAAACATATACGTAACAGGAAAAAAAAAACGAGTTGAGATCTGTCTAATGTCAACATTTCAATCCACTCAACCTGACCCTACCGTCATGTGTATGTAGGAGGGAAAATTAGCACTTTCTTCCACAATTTGATCCATCTTTCCATTATAAAGATTTTTTTTTCGCTCTCCTCTATCTCTTTTTCTTAACAACTAGTGCAATAGGAGGAAAATAACAGTTTCTATAACTCTTAAGGGCATAATTTGTACTAATTATAATGTATAATTGCAAAATAATGATAAAATTATTAAATTTTAAATTTTTTTAACATATAATAGTAACAATTAATACGATTAAAAATTAACATTCTTTAATTATGAATATTGTTTAAATAACTTTGAAATAAAAGAATTACTCGTTTAAAAAAATTATATTATATATTACAATATAATTAATATGAATATAAATATATAACATTTACATTTTTTAATTAATCACGATGACATTCACACCCGTTACAAAACACGATTTCTCCACTCAATTTTAATACATACTAAATTTAAGTGGTCAGCACAGCACAGAAGGTAATCCCGACCCCTTCTATATATCCATGTTTCTTACTTGATTAATATCCACTTAGTGCTGAAAAACTAATATGGTGATTAAATTTTAAGTTATGGAAAAAGGAAGAAGTTAAATTCTTCATCTTTAATGACTGGCATGTTAATTTCAACATTTATTATCTTGCATAAAAAAAAATCAAACTAGTTGCAACAACATGAGACACTATTGGACTGGAAGAGATGAAAAGAACCCATGTAAAGTTCAACTGTTTAACTACCTTTTTCATATGAAACTTTTATTTTTCATATCTAATTTTTTAACAAATTAAAGCTGTTTATTTATTTTTATAAATTGCATACTAAACTACTACACTAATTCTTATATTTCTACACTTTAGTTACATCATCATCATTATTATTATTATGAAATCAACTTAAATTAAACATCAAATTAACCCGAATTAAATATTTAACTTTTTTATTTTATTTTCTGGTTTATTAAATAATTATTTTTAATTTTATTTAGGTATTGAAATAAATTTAAAAGTAAAAAAATAAAAATAAAAATATTTAATTTGTATTAATTTAACCTAAAAGAGATGAGCACGTGGTCAAATTTGAAATTAAATTTGTTAGAATTAAAGAGTGGAGAGATTAAATTATAAAATAAAAAAATAGAAAGCAAAGTGTGAAATTAAAATATATATATATATATATACACAGTAAAGTTTAAATTATCAAATTTACACAACAAAGTTTAGTTTGTTCTATATGAAGTTTGTTAGTGAATTACATCTATATGTTCAAAATGTGATTTCAAGGCCTGTTTTTGGGTTAATTTGACGAAACTAACCCTTATTGCAATGACGAGGGCTGTTCAGTTACTTTTTAAATTGCTTTAATATTCTTGATGGATCCTATGAACATCATAATTACTTCATTTGTTTTTTTATGGGTGCAACTCTATTGGCTATTGGCTATTGGCTATTGGCTATTGGCTATTGGCTAGGGAGACATCTTGAAAAAGCATCCACAAGAACTCGACAATGGAACCAATTTCAAAATTGAATTATTGCACCCAAATTTTCTTCACCGTTTACAATTTGCTAAAACATCCCTCATTAAAATAATTTATATTCCCGCAATAACTTTAACAGCCTTCTCTCTCTCTCTCTCTCTCTCTATCTCTGATGTAAGCATAAGTACTTATCTGAAAAATGATTATCCACAAATCCAACTTGTACTGTGTAATGGATACAAGAGTATCATACTATGACCCGCTTCATTTTTATACTACCTAGACAAATTAATACCTGTTCATAAGTGAAATTGATGCTATAAAACAGTGACATAAATTTGTATACGTACTTGTATTATATCACATAACATAATCACTTTAAAAAAATATCTTTTCAATTTTTAAAAATAATCTACCACAATTCATATATATATATAAATTTATGTGTCATTAAAATTCTTCATCCACATGATATCACAATTCACAATATTGCTAAGAAGTTTAAGGGACAAATCAACCTTTTCCAATCCTATATATATAAGGCTTACTCTGCTCAACCCTCTATAGATCTGTTCCAAGCTTGTTCACAATTCAAATACCAGAAAATAATTTAATTACTCAAAAGTTCAAAACTATGCAGCCAAATGATATTGCAGGTCTTCATTCTCTTCTTAATCCTTCAGATTCATGTCCCTATCCAGTTCATTTTAGCTTAAGTGAGAGGAACAGATCTACATTTGATCAACTTAAAAGAATCACTAGCCCAACATACAATTCCCAAGTCCCTAATTCACAAGTAGTTCAAGATCAAATTAATCCACAAAACACATCATGTTTAAGCAGCAATAATTCTTCTGATGAAGCTGATGAGTACCAAATGATCAGTCTTATCAATGAGAGAAAACAAAGAAGGATGATATCAAATAGAGAATCGGCTCGAAGATCACGTTTGAGAAAACAGAAACACTTAGACGAGCTTTGGTCACAAGTGTTTTGGCTAAGAAATGAAAACCATCAGATTATAGATAAGCTTAATCATGTTTCAGAGGTCTATGAAAAGGTTGTTGAAGTGAATGCTCAGCTTAAAGAGGAAAATTCTCAACTTCGTCAAATGATCAATGATATGCAACTCCATAGTCCTTATAATAGTTTGACTCTCCATATGAGATCAGCTGAGTCTAATTCAAACCAGTCTATCACAAGTTCCATGGATTTGCTAGTTTGAGACCTGGGATGGGTTTAATTACTTTTTTTTTCTTTAATTTTCTATCTATGAGTAGTCTTCAGTTTGGTGTTGAAAGCCAAATTGTATGAGATCCATCAAAATTGCCCATAACATCTCCTTGAGCATTGCTATGATATTTGCTCAATATTTATAAATAATAATTTTCATATCAAATATTTTAGTATATGAAAAAAAATAGTGTCCCCGTATCGTATAATACTAATATACGTAATGTCTTAATATGAAACTTACCATTTTTTGAGTTAATTTGTTGAAATTAGTTAACCCAAGATGCTGTACAAAGTTGACAAGAACATTTACCTAATTACATGAGATTTAAAATACGGAATTAATTAACTTATTAGAATATATTATTTTTAATTTTTATCAATTTATAATATAATAACTTAAATAAAATGGTTATACATGTAATTGTTTGTTAAAATAAAATACAAAAATGAAAGAACAACAAATGTTATTTTTAGGTGAAAATAACATAAATCACAAATATGACTTAAGAAAAACTATCGGTCTATCGGATCACCTAATTTTTAACTATGAAAATTAAATGTTCAAGTATAAATTTGGTCTTATACTACCCTCCTTAGAATATTGCTCTATGAACCCCTACTTTGCTTTCTAAATTTCTAATATTAGTGTGAAGCTTCTTGCCAATCAAATCGTTCACGAATCAACTACAAAAGGGTCAGCACAAAAACACAAGTGTCTGTGTGTGTTTTAAAATTGATTTAATAATGAATAATCCTAACTATATGATTCAAATCATACGACACTTAAATCAAATCAACTACCAAATCTTAAAACAAGTAAATTAAGCACAAGTTCATTAATGATAGCTTCTTTAAAGATTAATAATCAAACCAAACAATTATGATATGATACATACAATTATTTGATTTAACAATTTAAGAACAAAAATAAAGGAGCTATAAAAACGTATGATCAAAATATCATAAATTAATTAAGCTTATTAATCAATTAAAAAACAACCACTAATGTTTGATAGATTAACCAAATAAAGAAGTCTAAAGAATTATGATCTTATATTTGTAAAACGAGAGAAAAAGAGAGATTAAGAAGAAAAGAATAATGCTCTTGTGTAGTTGATTAAAACAATGAACAACGAGTTTTATTTATAAAAAAAAATTAAAACCCTTAATCCTATATAATTGATAAATATTTTTACTAGTATAAATATGATTATTAATACTTATTAATCAAGAAGACTCATATTTAAGGAAGAGTTTTTTTGAAGTTAACTCGTTAATAAAAAAGACTCTTATTTGAAGAATAGTTCTTTCAAAGTATATTTTATACTATCTTTTAGGCTAAGATTTAACCCATAATTTATGATATATCTTATATTTTAGCATATATGTTATTATATATTTTAGCATAAATATTTTCGGAGCAAAAATAATTCTAGATTTATGAATATGTGTTATTAAATGTGTAAGTACAATCCTATGTATTATAATATAACATATATACCTGAATTATAATTATCTAAAATTCTAACATTTCTTCAACTTTGTTTATAAACTTTATAGCAAGCTTAAAAACAAATTTACATGCAAATATTTTATACACGAAAATAATCAACACTTATAATCCTTATAAACTCCCCATTTGATATTTTCGTGTCCTAAATTCTCTCTCTTTCACTACATAACACTTATAAGAATATGATAAAAATACAATCATGTCCTAGACTATATAGTAGAACTATCTTATAGTTAGGTGAATCCATCTTCGTTGTAACTTAACAAGCTTGTAAGTAACACTACTACAAAAATGGATATTTAAGTCGATATGTAAAGTCGGTTTTTGGAAAAAATCGACTTATAATGAATTTAAAGTCAGTTTGGTGTAGAACTTACACTATCCACATAGGATGTAGCATCGGTCGACGTGTCAAACCGATGCTATGCGTGGACGTAGCATCGGTTCCAGGTGCCAACCGACGCTATGCTATGTGGATAACGTTGGTTCCAGGTGCCAACCGACGCTATGCTATGTGGATAGCGTTGGTTTCAGGTGTCAACCGACGCTACATCCACATGTAGCGTCGGTTCAACACGTCAACCGACTCTACTGTGTATCGACGCTACACGTGGACGTAGCATCGATTGACGTGGTGAACCGATGGTATCCACATAGCGTAGCGTCGGTTGACACTTGGAACCGACGCTATCCACGTAGCATAGCGTTGGTTGACACTTAGAACCGATGCTATCCACGTAGCATAGCGTCGGTTGACACCTGGAACCGACGCTACACATGTAGATAAATTATTTTCTTTTCTTTCTTTCCTAGACAAAAACTATTCCAAGCGTTGCATAACTCTCAAAAACCCAAAACCTCATCCACTTCTCCTTCACTCTTTCTCATTTTTCGGCCACCTATGACTACCAATTCTAGCACCGATTAATGAGTTTTCTTCCTCTCTAACTAATCTTTTAGATCTCCTATTTTTTGAGAAAAATACTCAAATATTTTATACTCATTTCTCACTTATAAAACACCATTTTTTCTTCCTTTCCTTCATTTTGTCACTTCATTTACTTTTTAAGTATTTCTATTAATTTTACGCACTTATTATTCATATTTTTTTCCTGTTATTATGTGTTATTATTTATGTGTATAAATTTTTGTATTATATGTAGGTTTGTATTATAACATTAGGAGAAGAATATGATGATCTTGAATAAAACAAAACAAAACCATGGTAATTTTTCTATTATTAATTAATATTTTATTTTTTAAATATTTGTATTATTTGAACTATTTGTTAAACTGATTTTGGTTTTTTTTCTGCTAGAATATAGGTTTTTATTTGAGTATAATAGAAAATGAGTAAATTTAAAAAAAATTAAAATCGATTCACGCGTTGAACATAATTTAATGCCCCATTTTTGTAGTAGTGTAACTAAAATGACATAAACAAAGCATACGAAAACTTGGCTTAAAAGTCTCATTTTACATTGAAATAAGTTAAGTGTAAAAAATAATCATGTAGTACATGCATTCATGTCAATCATAAGACAAAATGATGGAAAACATTATTATCCTGAGTATGTTTTCCCCTTATATGAATAACAAAATAAATCATGAAAGTAAAATACATTATCCCTTTTTTGACATACGAGAAGAACAAAACATTAAACAAAACAACAATGTAAAAGTACTAGATTAATTTAGAAATGTAACGTGGTTTAAACTCTTCATGAGTTCTATGACTTTCTAACTTAAAAACTAATTAAAAATTAATAAATAAAAAGAAGACATAAATGAATAATAATTTATTTATTTTATAAATAACCATATAAGGTATTAAACTTATTTAAACACAAACGAGCACAAAACCAATTAAAAACTCAATTATTATATAAATAAGCATATAGAGTGGAAAAAGTATACACACTTTAAGATATAATAATATATTGACATTTAATTAAAAGAATAGTATATATATTTAAACTCCTCCTGTAATTAATTAAGAAGAGTTATATTTATAGAAGATTTCTTTTAAAATATATTTTAGGCTATTTTTTACGTTAAGATTTAGCCTATAATTTAGACTATATCTTATATAATATTTTATTATTTATTTATTTTATATTTGAGCATAAATATTTTAGTTGCAAAAATAATTCTAGATTTATGAATATATGTTATTAAATACGTGAGTGTAATCTCATATGTTCTAGTTATAACAAATATACCTAAAGCACAATTATATAAAATTTTGATATTTTTTCGACTTTACTTGATAGAATTGGTAACAGATTTAAAAATAAATTTATATGTAAAAATAAATAATATTTATAATCCTTACTATTTAAATCCCTAAAAGAGTGTTGATAAACTCTGATAAAGATAAAAAGACTTATCTGGGTTGATACTTGATGATCAGTGGGAATAGCCTACTTAATTACAAACAAGTTTAAACTTGTTCTTTTCTAACAAAGTAAATGATGGGGTGAAAGAATCATGTGGTTATGATTTATAAGTTGTACTAGAGTATAGGGAAGAAAGATTAGAGGTAATTAATGGGTGGAGAAAGTTGGAAATGACATAATAGACAGAAAGATGGATTGATAAAGGAAAAGAGAAATAGTATGAGCAAGCTATCCATTAAAATGCCATCAAGTATTGCTCATCAATTCAAAGCTGCCCTTGACGGAATTAATTCATATTGGAATCTTGAGTATTAACGAGTGCATTATAGTTACGACGATTATGCTAATAAAATTAACCGTATTTTATCAAGAAAGTATTTAGTTAATAATTATCTGTTATGAATTCGTAATAATTTTTCATAATTTAATCATTTTTTATTTTTATTTTTAATATTTATTTAAAAATATATTTAATTTTAAAAAATTAAATATTAACTTAATTCTTATTTTATTATATTATTTAAAATATTGACATTAATTTTTATTTTTTAATTATTTAGTAATATTTTTAAATAAAATAAAAAAATAAGAAAAAATAAAATTTAATGTAATTATATAAAGTATTGTATGTTTTATTATTAAAATTATATTTTTCATTGTAATTATATTTATATAAAATAATAATATTAATATGTTTTCGATTTTGTTTAATCACATTTTCGATATTACAATAATCATTCTTGTTTTACGCTTTATCATTTATGGTTATTTTTAGGGAAAAAAATGTCAAATTTTTACAAATAACTACAGTTTCAATTACTTAGAATTAAAATATTCACTCCACTCTTTAGACTCTCTTTTTTTATTTTTTCAATTTTGTTATATATATATATATATATATATAATAGTAGGGGTTTATAAAATTATCGAAACTAAATCAACTAAATCAATCTAAATCAGCTTAATTTAATTTTATCTATTTAAATGATTATTAGGTTAGTTTGATTTTAAATTTTTAAGAGTTTGCCAGCAGTGTTATATTGACTAATAATTTTAAAAAATAACAATATACATTCTAGAGGAATTCATAATGCTTTCTCTTCAATTTAACCACTCAAGCTATTTCTACATAACTACTCATAACACTCACTAATCAGACACTTCCTCATGTAAGTGCAAGGCTGATTATTCAGTACTGAATCAAAGTTTTAAGGGACGAAGAGGAAGACAACCTCCTCTAAAGTGTATAATTCCCTGCATATATGTATTACATACAAAAGAATAAGAGTTATAGGAAATTAATGTGAAAGTTATAGTAGCCTTTTGAACTTAAAAGGTTAAATGGATGATTTTAAACATCCATCATTTTATATTTTAACTTATTTTATTATATTTTAATCTATTTAAATCATTAATCTATTTTAATTTTTAAGAGACTAATTTCAATTTATTTTATTTTATAAGATAAGATTTAAAAAATTTAATCAAATCATTAAATCTTTGATACCATGTAAAATTCTATAAAAATTATGAGATTTTCAATTGCAAAAAGATAATATAATGTATGAAGACGTATACGATCTTTATAAATTATATCATAATATTATAATTAATGAGATATTAATAATTAATCATATATTAAAAAAGAAGAGTGGTCATTCATATTTTCCAAAATTGGTCATCTTTCCTTTGAATTATTTTGTTTAGCTATTTTTTTAATAAACAATTCTTCGTTTAATGCGCTCAATTGATGTCTGATACCATATCTCAAACAATGGGAGAAAAAATTATTTTATCACAAAATTTTGTAGATCATTTTTGTCACAAAATTGTTGAATAAGTTGATTATTGCGGATATATTTATATATATTTTAAAAATTTGAGTTGTTTTTATATTAAGTTAAATTTTAAATTTGTTAAGAAATTAACATATTTATGATGTCCAACCTCACAGTTAAAAGAAAAGGTAAACTTTATTTAAAAATAGTAGGTTTTATGATATATTTTTTTAAAAATAATAACTTTATTTATACAATTATAATTAAAGTTAGAATTCTAGATTGTTTACACGTTAAAATAAATTACATACAATTGAGTTACCAGTTCGTGATTCATTTATCACATATTGAATTTCCGTGGTTAGCATTTTATAGCAATTAAGGGCCACAATGCAACAAATATAACTATCTCAATCAGAATTGTAGAACATGGCATAGTCATATGTAATAGGAATTACTCATAAACTTTAAAAAGATGGGGGAAAAAAGGCACCCAAAAATAAAAGGAAAATTTCCAATTTAACTATCAAATTTTACACGTGGATTGAATCCATTAGAAATTTTGATTTAAAAATAAAATCCATTAAAATAATTTTTAGAACTTATTTGGAAAGTGTATGTAAAGTATTAATATGTACATAAAAGACATGTTTATTACGTATTATTAAAGATTTTGATGGTATAATTTTCGTATAATTATGTGTTGTTTGTGAAGAAAAATTGTATTGTTATGAATAAAAATTATACGATTATATAAAAATTTAGTATTAAATGGATCTAAACCTTAAATACTTTAATTAATATTTTTCAAATTTCGATTCTAAAATTATGTATCTTGATTTTTTTTATCTACAATTAAAATATTTTTAAAATATAAAAATAATTAAATATTTATTTAAATAATTTTTTATAATAAATAATAAAATTATTTTAATATATATAAAAATTACCTCAAAAATTAATTACTATTTTAAATAAAGATTATTTTTTCAAGCAAGCTAATGATCATATTACTCTAGTGAATGCCTATGCCGCTTATACAAGAAAACTCATGCTTGACACAACTAGGCAAATTAAGATGTTTGGTGATTTGTTTAACACCGTCTCTGATCTTCAATTGAAACCATTTTATCACACCGCTTTCTTTCAAACAGAGAGGGTCTGGTTGATGGGGAGGTTTTGAGGCAATTTGAGAAGGAATTGAAGGATAGGGTTAAAACTACAAGGTTAATAATTGCAGAATCCAAGTAGAATTATGATAATCAGCTGAAGGTTCAGAAGTTGAAGGATACCATTTTGATTTTAATGAATTGCTTATTAAAGCAAAGAAGAATGGTGCATGGTGCATTTGCAAGCTTGTATTTTATTCTGTGAATAAATGAATATATATGGTGTCTTTATATAAAAGTTATAAGTAAACTAGATATGTCTAAAGTAACTAGATATATATATGCGAGAAATAAAGAGATATACATTACCATATATATATATATATATTAATATATTACTAGATATACATTAACAGTCTCCCTCAAACCCAAGGTGGATGTGAGATCAACTTGAGGTTGTCAACCAAATTACGAGTGTGACCTTTGGGAAGTGCCTTAGTGAAAATATCTGCAAGTTGATCGTTGGAGGAAACGGGAAAAAGCTTGAGAGCACCATGGATAAAATGAGAGCGAATAAAGTGATAATCAATCTCGATGTGTTTAGTCCGTTCATGGAAGACATCATTGTGAGCAATATGAATGGCACTATGATTATCACAATAAAGGGGAGTTGCAGAAGATGTGGACACACCCAAATCCTTAAGGAGCCATCGTAGCCAAATGAGCTCAGATGTGGTATCAACAAGAGCACGATATTCTACTTCAGTACTGGAGCGGGCCACAAAGGTTTGTTTCTTACTTTGCCAAGAAATCAAAGAAGTACCAAGGAGAAAGTAATAACCTGTAGTGAACCTGCGATCAGTAGGATCTCCTGCCCAATCAGCATCAGAGAATGCACGAAGTACTAAAGGAGACTGAACTGAGTAGAAAAGGCCATGGAAGATAGTGTTTTTCAAGTATCGTAGAATACGCAGAACAACAGCATAATGAGTCGATCGTGGAGCAGACATATACTAGCTCACCTGATGAACAACATAAGAGATGTCTGGACAAGTAACTGTAAGATAAACCAGACTGCCAACCAATCGTCTATAAAGAGAGAGATTAGACAATGGTTGCCCCTCTGATGGTGTCAGATGCGCATTAAGTTCAACTGAAGTGTCAACAGTCTTGCTGTCAGTGAGTCCAGTTTGAGATACGAGGTCAAATGCATACTTTGCTTGAGTAATGTAAATACCATCTGTGGAACGAGTGATCTCAAGACCCAAGAAATAGCTTAAATGTCCAAGGTCTTTAATCTTAAACTGGTGACTAAGAAAATCCTTGAGTTCTTGAATGCCACTGAGGTCATCACCAGTTATGATCATATCATCCACATATAGAAGAAGCAAAATGGTGCCTTTATCATTGCGACGAAGAAATAAGGCAGAATCATAAGGAATGGCAGTGTAACCCAAGCGAAGGATGGTGGAGTTGAATTTGGCAAACCATGCTCGTGGAGCTTGTTTAAGGCCATAAATTGCACGTCGAAGGCGACAAACCTTATTTGTTTCAACAGAAAGACCTGGAGGAGGTTGCATATAGACTTCTTCATGTAGATCCACATTAAGGAATGCATTTTTAACATCCATCTGAAAAAGGTCCCATTTATTAGCAGCGACAACAGCTAAAAGGGTACGAACAGAGGAAATACGGGCAACTGGAGCAAAAGTCTCTTCATAATCAATCTCATACTCTTGTGTAAAATCTCTTGCTACAAGACGAGCCTTGTAACGATCGATAGACCCATCAGAGCGAGTCTTGATCTTATAGATCCACTTACTACCAACCACAGATTGACCAGGAGGGAGAGTAACAAGATCCCAAGTATGGTTTTTGGTTAATGCATAAATTTCTTCTTTCATTGCAATCTTCCAAGAAGGGTTAGTACATGCCTCACGATAGGTGTGAGGCTCATGGAGTGTAGCAAGGGGCAGTGTAACAATGATAGTCAAGTAAATGTGTAGGAATGGATCTTACCCGGGTTGAGTGGCGAGGTAGAATGTCTTGTTGAGGATCTTCAGGCGGAGTAGGAGCAAGGGACCTATGTTCAAGGTGAGGTAGCTCATATTCAACCTGTTCTTCTACAACCTGTCTAGGAGAATCATCAAAAATATCTTAAAATTGAATAGTGAAGTCTAAAGATGGATTAGAAGTATCTGTAGAAGGAACAAGAGACTCATTTGGAAAAATTTCTAAAACATTTGAATTAGTTAGGGAAGAACGAAAGTGAGAAAGTTCAACAAATAAGCGGTGTTCGCAAAAGACAACATTACGGGAAACACGGAGATGATGTAAGACAAGATCATAGCATCGATACCCTTTTTGAGTTTGACCATAACCAAGAAAACAACAAAGTCTAGATCAAGGCTCGAGTTTGTTGTGTTCATGAGGCTGAAGAAGAACGAAACAAACAGATCCAAATGAGCGAAGGTAATGATAGTTAGGAGATGATCCAAAAAGGCGCTCATACGGAGTTTGATTATGAATGATAGCGCTTGGAATGCGATTAATGGCATAAACAGCATGAAGAGCAGCTTCACCCCAAAATGGGGCAGGAACTTTGGCAGAGAGAAGAAGAGCACGAACAATGTCAAGAATATGACGAAGTTTTCTTTCGGCTCGATCATTTTGTTGAGAGGTTCCTGGACAGGTTAGATGATGTACAGTGCCATAAGAGTGTAACATAGTTTGAAAAACATTTTGAGTATATTCAAGAGCATTATTAGATCGAAAAGTTTTGATATGTTTGGACAATTATGTTTCAACCATTTTTGCAAAGTTACTGTATATTGATAAGATTTCAGAACGAGATTTCATTGGAAAGATCTAATGTTGTCTCTTTTGGAGAACATAAAAACGTGCAAGCATACACGGTCACAAGTAATAATATTTGATAAGTAAGTTATCGTTCTCACGGAGATTTGCTACTATAGTTTGTTGAGTACTAAAATTATCTCTCTATGATTTTATTCAAAACGCTCGTTGATTGTTAAACGTCTCTTCCAAGTTTATTTATGTGTCACAGATTATTTGATAAAATTCATAAATAATCAAAAGCATTAAGCACAAAATATAATAAACAACTCAAACGTCTTATAAATCGTTCAAAAATAATTAAAATAAAAGCATCATAAATTTAGATCAAATGTAACCCTAGAAAAATTAAACTACTTCATAAATTTAAAATAAAAATTACAACAGTTTCAGAAAAATAAGATGAAGAACACAGAAAATTAAAACATCACATAGAACAAATATTTGGCACACGTAGAACACAACAAAAGCCAAAAAATGGCTTCTACGTGTTCTGCAGTCCAAAACCGAACAATACAAAAAATCTCAAAAATTAAACTCTCCAAAAACCTTTTTACTCTCTCTTCCTATCCCCTATTTATAACATCAAATTTATAAAAAAATACATTTAAAAATATATTATTTTAATACACGCGGGGGATAGATAGGTATGGAGAAATTAATTAATTAATACGCGTGGGGGACAAAATTATATCGAAAACACAAACTGGTATCGAAAACGCAAACGGGGAACATGCGCATCGCTGCTCATTTTTTAAATCCATGTTACCACGTGTCAACGTCTAATTCGCTGCAAGGATTAGTGAGGACACGTGGCAGAATTTCATTGGTTGCGGGAAACGGGCGCATGATAGATTGTCACATGGGAGACAACGGCTGCAATGCGGGCGTGATCCTGCGCTTTCTTGCTCATCGTAACATGACGCGTGTCATTACATAATTGGCTGGAAAATAGAGTGGGACATGTGGCATCTTCTGATTCGAAGTAAGGATTAATGCGGACAAGTGATAGCATTTCATTCGCTGAAGATCCGGTTGCACGCAGAGATCAGCGCACGGGATCAGAGGCGCGCATAACGTGGGGGGGACAGCAGCTGGACGCGTCAAACACTTGTGTCCCACCTGCACGCCGGCCTGCACGGTAGGTGGGCCCCACTCGGGCACCGAGGAGCGTGAAGAACAGAATCTGCACCCACACGAGTTTCTTCGCTGATCTGACGGCCACGTTTCGCTTGTGGTATATGTCGCGTGGATTCTTCTCACCTGCGCAAACAAATAAACTTTAATTAATTGCATTTTGGCATACAAATTTAAGTCAAATTACATTTTCAACTTTCTTTAATTACAATTAAGCTCTTTTCTAATTTAAATTAAATTTTTAAACTTTTAATAATTAAAATTAAGCCCGATTTTAATTTAAATTAAATTTTCAACTTTTATAAATTGCAATTAAACACGCTTTTATTTGAAATTATATTTTTGGACACAAATTTGCAATTAAATACGTTTTCGATACAAATTATTTAATTTTCTTAAAATATATAAAAAACAGTAAATACTAATTTATTATACTAAAATTAACTAAAAACATTAAGAAATAACAATTATAATTAATAAAATAGATGAAAATAACTATATAAAATACAGTTACCATCCAACTATAACGAGAATAATCATCAATAAAAACAACAAAATATCGAGATCCACCAATACTAGTAACAGGAGAAGGTCCCCAAACATCAAAATGAATTAACTCAAAAATACTATTAGAGATAGATTTACTATTATTGAAAGGTAAAGCTGGCTGTTTTCCTAACTGATATGAAGTACAATCAAAATTATCTTTGGACAGAGAACCCAATAGACCTTTAGATGCTAACTGTTGTACCCGAGAGGATGGAGGCATGACCAAGACGAGAATGCCAAAGTGCGAGAGAAGGTAAGGAAGAAACTGCAGCAGTTGCAGCAGCAAGAGAGGCAGAAGCAACATGTGGAAGATGAAGATTGTTTATGGGAAACATACGCCCGACCCTAGGACCGGTCCCAAGCTCTTAGCCCGTCCTCGGATCCTACACAATACACCTAGAATAGTCAAAAATAAGGCGATATCATAATTCATCTAATTGTCCCACAAAGCATAAATTATAGGAAAGGTCAGGTACATGGAAAACCCCAGGAACAGAAAATGGTAGAGGTTGAAACAAAACCTAGACTATTCCCATGAATGGTGGAACCATCAGCTATATGAATATTAAGGGGATGTGGTGCAGGGTCAAGTTTGGAGAATAAGGATGAGTGAGGTGTCATGTGATTGCAACATGCAGAGTCAAAAAGCCAAGTTTGAGACTAACCGGGCAAAACTGAGAGGGTAGTGGAAAGAGATGCATTACTAGCCATTTGAACAGCCTAAGTTATGATCTTCTGTAGTTCAATAGAGGAGAGGTTGATAGTGGATTCAGAAGACTGGGACTCTGCTGAACTAGAAGGCATCAACGAAGTAGGCTCAGTATTAGCAACAAGAGCAGTAGATTTGTTACGACGGTAACAAGTCTCAATGGTGTGGCCATGACACTTGCAATAATTGCAAAACCTTTTATTGCTCTTCTTGCGACGATTGTAAAAGCTAGAGGAATCACCTGATTACTGAGGTTGTTCAATGGCAGGAGCAGGAGGAGTAATAGCCAAAACATTGAGCTTATTCTAGGCTTGAAGGGTTGCAAGTCGAGCTTCTTCTCTAACCAACTCATTTACAGCAGTATCAAGAAAGGGAAGAGGACTACGATTAAGAAGCTGACCTCGGATTGGCTCAAAGTCCTTGTGGAGTGACATCAAGAACTCATAGAGACAAAATTCATCCCTAGTTGTAGCATATTCTTGAGCATCTGTTGAGCATGCCCAAATTGGATCACAAAGGTAAATTTGGTCCCAAAGGAAGCGAAGTTGATCAAAGTAGTCATTGATGAATTGCCCTGGTCCATGTTGAAGTTTATGCAATTCAACTATTAGTTGATATTTCATGGATTTGTGAGTAGTAGAGTACCTTTTGGCCAACATATCCCATGTTGATTTGGCATCATTAAAGCTTCCTAACAGATTGGAGATGGATGGAATGGAAGTATTCCAAATCCATGTGAGGATCATGTGGTTGTGACTATCCCATTCAATCATGCGACGAAAAAAGATAGCATCTTCTTCACTTGCTCCTTTAATAGGAATAATAATTGCACCAGAACAATAATGTCAGAGCATACGATTCTTAAGAAAACTACGCATAGCTTGAGACCATGACAAGTAATTCTTGGTCCCCTCCAATATAGTATTGATAGGGCAAGAAACAAAAGTATCTTTTTTATCCATTTGAAAACACAATATGCAAAAACAGACTACAAAAATGAGATCTACGCGAAAAACTGGGTAGAGTGAACCTGTATTGCAAAAATCCGGTCAACGGGCAGTCCGGTCAACGGTCAACAGGCAGTCCGGTCAACAGACAGTACGGTCAGCTTGGTCAATAGGCAGTACAGTCAGCTTGGTCAATAGGCAGTACGGTCAGCTCGGTCAACGGTCAGATCGATCAGGTCGTTCAATGGTCAGATCGGTCAAGCCGGTCACGTCACGGTCAACGGTTCTGTGACATCATCTAGAGGTGATGATGACGTCAGCCCTACGCAAGGTACTGATGGCGTCACGAGCTAAACGCGACGTGCTTGGCGCGTCAGATCCACGCGCAGTTGCTGTTGGTGGTGCGTGAGAGCGCGTACGGAGGCGTATGTTGTGATACTTACACGGTTATGTAGATCGGGTCACGGCGATCACAATGGTATCTACAGATAGGTCGTCAGGTTAAGATTAACGGCGGTGGCGTGTGAAGGATGTGTAGATTGGTTGTGTGGTGCGTGAGGGAGCGTGCGGTGTCCGATGGTTGCGATACTTCCACGGTTGTGTAGATTCGGTCGAGCCGATCATAGTGGTATATGCAGAAAAAATTTCGGAACAATATGCACGGCAGCGGCGGTGATTGCAGTTGTTTGTATGGTGCAGAACTCCTTAAGAATGGCCACTATAGTTCCAGATCCCAAGGACAATGGCTGAAAGATGTCAGAGATTAAACGGTGAATGATTGCAGCGGCTATTGTGACAGCGGAAGCTATAAGGGTTGAGTAACACCAAAAAAGAAAACACTGCTAGAAAGACAAGAAAAGTGGCTCTGATAACATGTTAGAAATACTTAATGATTGTATTGTATTTTGTAAATAAATGAATATACATGGTACCTTTATATAGGAGTTACAAGTAAATTAGATATGTTTAAAGTAACTAGATATACATTAACAATACCATTATGATATTTTCTCAGATAATGTGATAGGTGCGTCAGTATTGGCCAGATCCTCAGTGAAGAAAGCTGTTGAATCTTGGAAACATGCTTTCCATGTGGTTACCAATAGGATGAATTAATATTGCGGCTATGAAGGTTTGTTTTAAGGTGAGGCCAGTGCAAGGAGGTGCACATGTGGAGGTCAAGGCAATCGATGATTTTTATTTCTTGAATCCATCATATGTGCTGGTGCTTAAGCATAGAAGCATAACAAGGTAAATGGGGCTGTCAAAACCTGTTTCAAGACGTACCGTCAATATATTCAGTATTTAAATTTCTCACATCCATTAATCAGGGAGAAGTTCAATCCTAAGGCTTGGGCTTGGGCTTATGGTATGATATATTCGATCTTGATGTTTGGAGGCTTGAGAAGTGCACAAAGCAATACCACTATTGGCAGGAACTTGGTATTGGATACTTCACAGTTATTTTCATTTGGTGAAATAGTCTGTCCTCTAATCAGTATTAATAATACTCGAAAACAAAGTCACTGGACAGATCTTGGCATGTACTTGGTATTGGATATAATCTCAGTATTAGCACGGATGAAATCAGCAATACCGTAGTAATTCATTATAGTGCATTTATGAAACCTTGGCTTGACATTGCTTTGAACCAATACAAGAGTCTTTCTTTGAACAAAATATGTGGACAGTGAAATGGAATTTTTGCAGGTATGCAATTTTGGCTTTGCCGATAACTATATGAACTGCTCGATGTGATGAAGTAACAAAGAGAAAAAACAAGTTTCTTGCAATATCCATCAAGTTCTACTAATTTTTACACGGTTTCGAATCGTTCACTTGCTGCAACATTCAGAACAAAGCTCAGTTGATTTCTATTTTGTAAATAAAAATGCTATTTGACCTACATTAACGACTAATTCGTGTTAAGAGTAATGACCTACATTAATTAAACACAATACTATAAGAGTTTATAAAGATTATGGGTATCTTCATCCATTAAGTTAATCTTTTAGGATTAAAAGAATTATATTTTTTATGAACTTTCACATAGTATTAGAGTTTCTTTTGATTGGATCTCTCCTAAAAAAAATGAAATAGATCTTGCAAAAAAAGATACAAGTGACCAAAATAGAATATAACCTAATAAAATAAGTTAAAAACGTAAAGTAATAACTTTGTAAGAGACACAGACCCACACTTTGAATAGGATGTTAAGAGTAATGTGTCACGTTAATTAAGTATAATACTATGGTTTTCTTCATAAAAATTGTGGGTATCTTTGTCCATTTAGTTAATCATTTAGGATTACAAACTCATAATTCTTATAGACTTTCACGTATAAGACGCAAATAAATTTTTTGAGTAGATCTTTAGTTGAAAGTGTTGAGTTGTTGTACTGATTACTGGTATTTAGTTGTGTTGGTACTTTGTACTGATAGTGAGTTTTTCTCACATTAAGGATAGCCAATTGGTAGATCTTTGAGGCGTCTGTACACATTGAACATGAATTTTGCTGGTGCATGTTAATTCATGAGAATAAGACCTATCTCTCTTCTTGATCCGTTTTCTCTAAATCTAGAACCTGTGGCCAGTTGGCAAATGAATTTATCATCTTTTCTAATGTTTGAAGAGGGCTATATTTATTTATTTTTATTTTTTATTTTTTGGTTCAACGACAGAGCATAATTTTTTATGTAAAGAGCTAAACAGAAACCATTACAAGCCTAAGACCCAACAGAGTGGCCACAAAAACTGAAAAACTCCATTACCAACTTTCCAAACGAACAGTCCAAAAGAATAAAGGGACTCCAACATAAGCATCCTAAGGAATCAAAATCAATATTTGTTTAGCAGCCTGGTTAGTGTTTAAACATTCAAAAGTGTCAATTATTATGATTGTATTTCTGTAATTTCTGTTCTATTCTTTTCTGTACAAACTTATCTTATGTATACTAAGGAAAAACGAATATAAACTCTAACCCTAACAGTTGTTCCACTTCCCTAATTTCTGGTTCACTAAACATATTGTCTGCCATTTTCCTACTCCACTAACTTTCTTGTCTGCCACTTTCACTTCACACGCCAACACTCCTCCTCAAGTTGGTGCATATATGTCTCTTATGCCCAACTTGTCAAGTGAGTTGTAGAAGTTCCTTGTAGACACAGATTTTGTGAGTATATCAGCCAATTGATCTTTTGATTTAACAAATGGAAGCTTAATAATCTTTTCTTCAAGATTCTGTTTGATGAAGTTCCGATCCACTTCAACGTGCTTCGTGCGATCATGTTGAACTGGATTGTGAGAGATGGCAATGGCTGCTTTGTTATCACAAAATAAGTTCATTTCAAAGTTAGGAGCAACACCAATCTCAGTTAGAAGTTTTTTCAACCAAAGGAGCTCACATATTCCCTTGACCATTCCTCGAAATTCAGCTTCAGCACTGGATAAGGCAACTACCTTTTGCTTCTTGCTACTTGATGAGCGAAAACCGGCATCACCGATTCTTACCAATACTTTGGTTTTAATATTTATAAAACTCTCGCAAGTACACGAATCATTTCGAAGAAAATGATAAGTATACTCCAAAGGTCGATCTAAGGAAGGAATGTATGTGGTTTTTAATTTATTATTCAAACTTTTAAAAACGAAATTAAATCCTAAACATCCTGTCACGATAGTTTGGTTTTTGTGTTCCTAATCTAATAACATAAAATAAACATATATACAGATTAATTAAATATAATCTAATAACATAAAAAAATAAACATATATACAAATTCAATAAATATTTATCTAAAAATAAATACAAATACAGATTCAATAAATATTTATGCAAATTTTATCATTTATATTAGTGGAGTATTTATAGATATAATAACTAAATTAATTATGCTTGCTCATATTATCTAGGTTATTAAAGATATAAATTGATATTTTATTGATTCTCTCTTTTTTATATAAATACCACCTTTGGTTGGGTTAGATATTCTTTGTTAACTAAACAAATCAATTAACACCTATGGGTGGGGTTGATAACTAATTTGGTTAATTAAATTAATTCCTTTTTCTAAGAGATTGAAAATGAACCATTTAAATGCCACCTTTGGTGGGGTTAGACAATTTAAACATTATTCAAGGTGTCCAAATTAAACATAAGAATTTAATTATCCGAGTACTAACTTTCAAGTTTTAAAACCACTATTGAAAACATGTTGTCAATACATTTTCACATAATAATTCTTATAAAAACTTTTGAAATAGAGTTTCACTCTAACTACCGGACGATTGTACCAACAAATAAAATAGCACTACTCTAAATTAGACCGGATAACTAAACCTTAAAATCTAATTTTCAGATTTAAGTTTGTAATGAAAAATAATATATTTCTCTCTAACATTCTTAATATAAAATCTTGAATAAAAATAAAATCAATTCGTTTTAGAAATTTTTACTTATTTAATATTTCGCAAGCATAACAACGTTATTATTATATCATGTTTACTAAACAGCCAGCACAGTTAAATTTAATCACAGACAAATTAAATATAACATGTAAGAATAAAGTATAAAAATAACTGTAAAGAAAATAAAATCCTTACAGAACTTCGACGCTATTCCCGTTTCTGGAAAACCTCCAAGCGGAATTTGCACTCCCATTTATTGAATTAAAAAGCTAAATTATTACAAAAACATTACAAGTTCCTCTCAAAAAGAGAAGAACTCTACAACTAAGAGAATTGAACTAAAAACTAAGAGAAAAACTAAGAAAAGCTTAGAAACTAAGAAAATCTCAAAAACTAAGAAATGAGAGAAAGAAAGAAGAGAGAAGTGTGTTTTGAAGTGAAGGGAAGGGGGGTATTTATAGGTGAGGATGGAGAGAAAAAATGAGTAAAAAAATGTTAAAAAATGTAAAAACGCGTAATGGAAATGCTGAGGTCATTAATGACGTCAGCATGACGTCATGGGGCGGCTTCACGTGAAAAATGGGGCAAAAAGGCATTGGCGCGCGCGGAGGGGGGCTGCTGGGCGCTACGCGCAGCTCGGCGCGCGTGAACAGTGCCAGCGCGCTGGGGCGCGCGCGGATGGGCAGGTTAGCGCGCGCGGCATGGGGCGCTGTGGCGCGATTTTCGCCTTTTTGACATTTTTTACCTTTTTGACCCATTTGTCCAATTTTTCCATGTTTGTTGACCTTTTCCCACTTATTTATTAATATATTTGTGATGTATTGCTTCAAGTATTCCTCTTTGAGTCTTTAAATTGCGTTTTTAAGCCAAAATACCTGAAAAACAATAAAAATACCCGTGATTCTGAAAAAGACAAATTTATATAAATATATGATAAAACATATGAATATATATATTTTTAATCAATTAATGTATATAAAATCATGGTTATTTTAGTGCTTTTTGAGCACTCATCACAACCCCCAACCAGCTTCTTGCTAGTCCCTTAGCAAGAGAAGCGATAAAAACTAAAAATTAAATTATCCTAAATCACTTTCGTGGATTGAAACAGTTGCATTTAGCATATGCAACAAGCCGTTAAACCCCTAGGTTGCCCTAGTGGACGAGTTTGGGTCTCGTGAGGGTTTTCAGTAATGATACCCACAAACATTGAACTAAATGTAAAAATAAAAACAATCAAATCAAAAATTAAAATTATAACAAAATCAAAAATTAATTTAAGAATAAAAGAAAACAGCATATCACAAAAATGTTTCTTACTTTTTAATCTCTTTTAAGATTATAATTAAAATCTCAAGCATAAGTTATTTTAATCTCTTTAAACAATCATGATTTTATTATAATAATTAGTCGAAAATCATTTTCATATTTCCTATCAAAAATGTATCAATTTAATTTTACCCAATTTCAGTGTCATGAATCAGAATTCGCTTCAACTCTATTCCTCACAAGTCAATACTCTCAAAACACTGAATCCTATGGGTTCAAACACTCATACTAATTTATATGCGAACGAGTTGATGTATAGAAATGAACTAATAGGTTCGCATATGTATAAAGAATAAAGGCTCAAAGTGTTATTTTAACATTGATCTCATGAGAGGAATCGAATGTATAAATTATAAAGATATCATATACAAAAATTATTTTCATGCATAAATCAAACTCATTAAGAAAGAATTTCAAGATATATGCTTTTTACAAATGAAGAAATTGCAATGACTTTTTAGAGAATTACTTCCTATATCTTTTTTTGTAATTAGCTTGTACTCACAACTTTGTAGGGAATGTGGGTCATAGTATGAAAATGATACTATATTTTTTATCTCTCTATTTTTTTTTGAAGATATATATATATATATATTTTTATTTTTATTTTTTATTATATATTTTTTTTAGAGAGTCAACCCGTACAGATTGTACATTTTTTTGGATTTTAGTGAGTGGTTAATTTTGTGGCTTTTCTGTTTGATCTTGGTTTAGGTAACCCCAGATATGTCTTTTTGTTTTTGTAGCAGTCATGCATAAATGAGATATAAGCATATACTATCAATTTCTACTAAAATCATTTAATCTAAGCAAAAATAATAATAAAAAATATATGATACTCTATTAAGATGAGAAAAAATTCATACATTCAATGCTAATACCTATAGAGATCATCTAAACTTTTTGAATAAATAAGAAATGTGTTTGGAGTAGAAAAAATATATATTTCACTCTGAATAAAAGAAATTAGGCTCAAATTATATCTCACAAGGGTAGTCTCCACTAAAAAAAATTCATAAACACTGATTTTGGGTTTAATATAATCTCCATATTTTATCAAGAAATACTAGTTATGACAAAAACTAACTAATTATCAAAAATAATTACAAAATATTTCATGATATGTTTTCAAAAATTAATCTAACAGTACCAAAGACTTAACTATTTACTTAAATTTGATTTAAAGAAATGATAAATTTTTGTGAGAATTTTTTTTTTTTTTTTTATTAAGCATGGTAACTTTTCACCACCCCCAACCTAGAACTTACATTGTCCTCAATGTAACAACTGCAAATTAAAGATAAAGAGAAAAGAGGAGAAAGATTACCTATTTCTTGAGAATGTGTAAGTAGTAATGAAGAAATACAGGTGCATCCATAGTATTTATCATTAAAGTGTATACAGACAGATCACTGTGGACTTCTAACATCTCAACAAATATTTTTAGTTTTAACAATTTTAAAAATTATTCATATATAATTAAACTAAAATAAACAATAAAATTAAGTAAATAAAAAAAATAACAAAAAATTACCTAAAATGATGGGTTGCCTCCCATCCAGCGCTTAGTTTAACGTCTTAGCAAGACGTATCTTTTTGGTGCTAAGGGTTACTCAGCCAAATGCAATCCATTTCAGCAATGTTGTTTGGTTCTTCTAAATAAGGCTTGACACGATGGCCATTAACTTTGAACGTTTTTTGTGTCTTGGAGTCCAATAGTTCTACCACTCCATGTTCAAATACCTGAACTATTTTGAATGGTCCATCCCATCTTGATCTCAGCTTTCCTGGAAACAATCTCAAACGAGAGTTAAATAAAAGAACTTTCATTCCAGGGTGAAAAGTCTTAGGAACTAGCCTCTTGTCATGATAGCGCTTAGTACGCTCTTTGTATAATTTGGCATTCTCATAAGCTTCATTCCTAATTTCTTCCAACTCATGAAGCTGGAGTAATCGTTTTTCACCTGCTTTATCTAAATCCATGTTTAACTCTTTAATTGCCCAGTAAGCCTTGTGTTCAAGTTCAACTGGAAGGTGGCACGCTTTCCCAAAGATTAACCGGTAAGGGCTCATCCCAATAGGTGTTTTGTAAGCGGTGTGGTATGCCCATAAGGCATCATTTAACTTAAATGCCCAATCCTTCCTTGAAAGACACACAGTGCGTTCCAATATTCCCTTAATTTTCCTATTACTTACTTCCACTAAACCGGAAGTTTGAGGATGATATGGAGTAGCTACTTTATGTGTGATGTTGTAATTGTTTAGTACTCCATCAAAGAGTTTGTTACAAAAATGGCTACCTCCATCACTTATTATAGCTCTAGGCGTTCCAAACCTACTGAATATTAAATCTTTCAAGAATTTCACAACAACATTTGCATCATTGGTTTTGGTGGGGATAGCTTCTACCCACTTGGACACATAATCCACAGCAACCAAAATGTATTGAAAACCATTAGATGGGGGAAAAGGACCCATAAAGTCAATCCCCCATACATCAAAGAGTTCAACAACTAAATTAGATGTCAAAGGCATTTCATCTCTTTTGCTTATGTTTCCTGTTCTTTGACATCTATCACATTGTGCACAAAACATATGAGCATCTTTAAAAAGAGTGGGCCAAAAGAATCCAGACTGTAATACCTTACGGGCTATCTTTTCACCTCCAAAATGACCCCCACAATGAAGTTCATGACAAAAAGTTAGAATGCTCTTATGTTCTTCTTCAGGTACACATCTCCGGATGACTTGATCTTGACCAATCTTGTATAAATAAGGGTCATCCCAGAAATAGTCCTTAATAGTTTTAAAAAACCTTTTCTTGTCCTGATATGAAGTGTTAGGTCGCAAAACACCAGTGGAAAGATAGTTTACAATATCAGCATACCATGGGTTCGGACCTATGAAAAATAATTGTTCATCAGGAAAGGTTTCAACTATATCTTCATTACTCTCATCTTTAAGAGAATTGAAGTCAGAAATCAACCTAGACAAATGGTCAGCTACTAAGTTTTCACTACCTTTCTTATCCTTGATTTCTAGGTCAAATTCTTGTAAGAGTAAGACCCACCTGATTAATCTTGGCTTGGCATTTGGTTTACTTAATAGGTATCTTAAAGCAGCATGATCAGAATGCACAATCACTTTAGATCCTACTAAATAAGACCGAAATTTGTCTAAAGAGAATACTATAGCCAAGAATTCCTTTTCAGTGGTGGTATAATTCATTTGGGCATCATTGAGTGTTTTGCTAGCATAGTAGATGACATGCAAACTCTTAATCACTCTTTGTCCCAGGACTACTCCTATTGCATAATCAGAAGCGTCACACATTATTTCAAAAGGTAAAGACCAGTTTGGTGCCATAATAACAGGGGTAGATGTTAGTTTATCTTTCAAGGTATTAAAGGAAACAAGGCATTCATCGTTGAAATCAAAATAAGCATCTTTGGATAGCAAGTTACATAAGGGACGACTTATTTTAGAGAAATCTTTAATAAATCGTCTGTAAAATCCTGCATGTCCTAAGAAGCTTCTTATCCTCTTCACAGATGTAGGGGGAGGTAGTTTGGATATCAATTCAACTTTTGCCTTATCAACTTCAATACCCTTGTTTGAAATTATATGTCCTAAAACTATCCCTTGTTGAACCATAAAATGACTTTTCTCCCAACTAAGGGTGAGATTGCATTCAATGCATCTTTCTAAAACCAAAGTCAATTTATGTAAGCAATCATCAAATGAGTTCCCAAAGACAGAGAAATCGTCCATGAAAATCTCAATGAATTTTTCCACCATGTCCGAGAAAATAGATATCATGCATCTCTGGAAAGTGGCAGGGGCATTGCATAACCTAAATGGCATTCTGCGAAAAGCAAATGTCCCAAAAGGACATGTAAATGTGGTCTTTTCCTGATCTTCTGGTGCTATGGGTACTTGATAATATCCGGACAATCCATCCAAAAAACAGTAAAATTCGTGCCCAGTTAATCTTTCCAACATTTGATCAATGAATGGAAGAGGAAAGTGATCCTTTTTCGTATATAAATTTAGTTTCCTAAAATCTATACACATTCTCCATCCAGTGATTATTCTAGTGGGCACTAATTCACTTTTGTCATTTTTAACAACTGTTATCCCAGATTTCTTTGGTACCACATGCACTGGACTAACCCACTTACTATCCGCAATAGGATAGATAATCCCTTTTTCTAATAATTTAAGAATTTCTTTTTTAACTACCTCTTGCATGTTTGGGTTTAGTCTTCTTTGGGCCTCTCGTACAGGTTTAGCACCATCCTCCAAGTTGATCTTGTGCATACACATTGTTGGACTAATGCCTCTTATATCCCTTATACTCCAACCTATAGATTTCTTAAACTGTTTAAGCACTTTGATGAGTTCTTTTTCTTGTGGTTTGGTCAAGGTTGAAGAAATTATCACTGGATAAGTTTCTCCTTCTCCCAAAAACACATATTTTAAGTGCTCAGGTAAGTCTTTGAGTTCAAGTTCAGGTGGATTGGCCTCTTTACTAGATGAAGAACTGGGTAGATTTAAAAGTGTACTAGATTTTGTCATCACTTCATCATTGTCTAGTTGTTTAAGGTACCCATTAATTTCCTCATCTAAATCTTCTTCAACCTTTTCAAGTGTAAGAACGGTTTCAAGCTTGTCTTCTATTCTGGTTTGGAAAAAGGTGTTTTGGACAAGATTATCCAAAGGATCAACATCGAATATTTCATCGATGGCAGAAATAGAAGGGAAAGGTGAAGAATCAAAAAATTTAAAATGAACAGTCTCTCCTAAGACTGTCATTGTCAAATTTCCATCTTGGACATCAATAATAGTTTTAGTAGTTGCCATAAATGGTCTACCAAGCAATATTGTGTGCTCTCTGTCCAATGCTGGATTTTCTTGCATATCCAGAACCACAAAGTCAACATGTATTATCAGTTTGTCTACCTGTACCAAAACATCCTCAACTATTCCCTCTGGATATTTAAGAGATCTATCTACAAGTTGAAGGGACATTGTTGTGGGTTTTAAATCCCCTAGATTGAGCTGTAAGAATATAGAGTAGGGCATCAAATTTATACTAGCACCTAAATCAAGCATTGCTTTAGCAACCTTCCTATCCCCCATAGTTATGTTTATAATAAAACTTCCAGGGTCTTTCAACTTAGGGGGTAGTTTGTGCTGAAGTACAGCGCTAGAAATTTCTGATACTACTACTCGTTCATTCAGTTCATACCTCCTTTTCTTAGTGTTCAACTCTTTGAAAAACTTGGCATATGAGGGCACATTCATGATCACTTCTAATAATGGTAAATTGATATTTACTTTAGAGAGCATATTAAAAAGATCATTGAATTGGTTATCTTGTTTGGATTCTTTTAACCGGTGGGGAAAAGGTACTTGTATCTGGTGTGGTTCTGTTGTCTTTTGAATTTTGGGGGTGTGAGATGACCCCCCAATGAGTTTTTCAGAAGGCTTGTTAAGTTTAACACTTGTTTCTCCTTTTTGCGAGATTAGAATATCGCCTTCTTTGTTACCTGAACTACAAGGTAGATTGTTAGAGATTTCAAGTAAACTGGTATTGACTACCTTACCACTTCGAAGGGTTCTTACATCATTTGCTTGTTCTGGTTGACTGGGCAACTTTCCTGGTTCTTTCTTTTGCATTTGTTCAGCCAGTTGCCCAACTTTAGATTCAATCCTTTTAACCGAAGCCTCCATGGTGTTCAACCTTTGATTAGTCATCAATTGGTTGTCACGACTAATTTGAATAAAAGCATTCAAGCTATCTTCTAAGGTTGGCTTAAAAGATTGGCTTGGTGGGTAAGGGTGGTTGTTATCCGACCTTAGTGTTGGATATTGGGTGTAGGCTGGGTGATTATAGGTGTTTGGATGATACCTTGGAAAAGATTGGACTTCCTCTATGGCATCGACACTAGAATCACAAGTATTTGAACAATTATGAGTACCATGCCCAATTGAACAACACACTTCACATACCTCTTGATTTGACATTTGGTGGGTAGTGAGGAATTGCACTTGTTTAGTCAATTCCGCAAGTTGCAAGGTTATCTCATTATCAGAGCCAACTTCATTGACCCTTGCTTTCGTTCTACCACCTCTTTGTTGGGAATTAGAACCCAATAGCTCATAAAGATTATAGGTTTCCTCTACGGTCTTTTCTCCTACAGCATCTCCAGCAGCATTATCAACCATGTATTGACTCTGTAGTGTCAATCCATCATAAAAGAATTGGTTTTGTAGCTGTAATGGAAAGCTATGATTTTGATATTGAATGAAAAGGAGTTTGAATCGTTCACAAGCTTCATGAAAGGGCTTTTCATACATTTGAGAAAATGTTGCTATCTTTGTTCTTAGATCAACAGTCTTTTGATGGGAATAGAACCTACCTATAAAAATTTCATAGATTGCCTCCTAAGTTTTAAGAGAACCTGACTGTAGAGTAATGAACCATGACCAAGCTTTATCTTTGAGAGTGTAAGGAAAACATCTCATCTTAAGTTGATCTTCATTAATTGCATGTAGTGGAAAAGTTTGGACAATAGCATAGAATTCTCGAATGAAATGCAAAGGGTCTTCATTAGGGATACCGTAAAAGGAAGGCAACAAAGAATAATGAATCTTTTTCAATTCATAATTCCTTGCAGCCTCTTGTAATTGGATGCCGGAAGTTACATTGCCAATGATTGGCATTGTATAGTCTTTCATCTTTTTCCGCCTATCTTCAGCATCTCCCATGGTTGTTTGTAGTTGAAAATGATCCTCCTCCTATTGTGTATCAATATTTTGCTCTTAAAAACAATAGTAGATATCTCTAAGAAATATTTATAACTTGATAAAACGTAAAAGCAAAAAGGTGCAAGGAACCTAAATTTTTTTTTTAATTTTAACGAATGGACACAATTTTTGAAACAAACGAATTTATTTCATTTGAATTTTATTACACGCAAACTAAAACAAAGGAAAATACAATAATGGGTGACCTCCCATACAGGACTAAAATTTATCGTCTTCTAGTAAGACGTTGCTTGGAGATTGCAGAATGAAAAACTCAATGTCTCCTCTTCATTGAATTCATTTGACTATCAAATTATTCTTTGCTTTTTTGCAAATGTTCAACTAACTGTTCAACTTGAACTTCCACCTTTTTGATAGAAGCTTCCACAGAGTCCAACCGTTGATTGGTTTTAGATTGGTTATCCCTACAAACTTGAATAAAAGAATTCAAGTTGTCCTCCAGGGTTGGTTTATTAGGAATGCTTCTTGGAATAGGTGGGTGGAATTGCTGGCCTACCTGGTTTGAGCTTTGAGTGAAAGGAGGGTTGTTTTGCCTCCAAGAGAAATTTGGATGACTTCTCCACCCAGGATTATAGGTATTTAAATTGGGGTCAAACCTTGGTCTCTGTTGATATGCTCCCAACACATTAACCTGTTCAGGTCCAGTTGTTGTTTCTCCTTGATATGGACAGGCTTCAGTACCATGTCCCATGTTGCTATACAAACCATATTGTTCATTATTGGTGTTGGTTTGTGTAGCGAGAAGGGCAACTTGCTTAGTCAGTTGAACAAGTTGTTGTTGAACTTCATTACTGGAGTCGATTTCATGAACTCCAGCTTTTCTCACTCGGGAGCTTTTCTGTTGGGAATTAGCACCCAACATCTCAAAGAGGTTATACGTCTCTGAGGCAGTCTTTTCTCCTATTGCTCCTCCTGCAGCGTTGTCGACAATGAACTGATATTGTTGTGTAAGTCCATCGTAAAAGAATTGGTTCTGCAACTGCAGGGGAAAGCTATGATGGGGACATTGAGTGAGAAACATTTTGAACCTATCTCAAGCTTCATGGAATGGTTCTCCTTCCATCTGAGAGAAAGTAGCAATCTTTCCTCTCAACTCTGATGTTTTTTGCTGGGAATAGAATTTTCCCATGAATTTATTATAAATGTTACCCCATGTCATCAGAGAACCTGGGGGAAGTGACATCAACCAAGCTTTGGCCTTAGCCTTTAAAGTGTAGGGAAAACATCTCATTCTAAGTTGATCCTCGTTTAGAATACTGAGGGGGAATGTTTGGACCGTAGCATATAAATCTCTCATAAAGGAAAGAGAATCTTCATTAGGTAACCCATAAAAGGAAGGAAGCATAGAAAAATGAATATTTTTAAGGTCATAATTCCGAGCAGCCTCACCCAACTGGATAGCGGCAGTTGCCGTGCCAATCACCGATCTTGCAAACTCCTTCATCGTGGTTTCCCTAACATGTTGGTTTTCTTCCATTTCTTTCGGTTCTAGTAAAGGATTAAGACTTGGTTCTATATTTGGCTCAAAAACAGGTTGATGGGTGGAATCCAGTGTTGTTGACACTTGTTTAAATTTATGAATATTATTTACATATGGTGTAAGGGGGTTTCCTAAGGATCTCCTACCACGCATAGACTATTGTAAACGTAAATTTAAAACTCCTGTCAACAAAATAAAAAATTTAGAGAAAATTTACATCGTACAAAACACTAAACAAAACTATTTAAAAAAAAAAAAATTTTATTTTTTTATTTTTTTTTAAATAACATAATCAGTATTATCCAATAGTGCTCCCAGGAAAGAATGGTGGTGCAACGGCTCCTTAAAAACCATTCTCCTAGCCAGAACAACGTTCCGAGGAAAGACTAGTGGCACAAAGGCTTCCAAGAACTAGTCTACTAGACCGAACTCCCTTAGATTTTTACTTTTCATGCTATTTAGTTAATTAGGTATAAGTTCAAGTAAATTTTTAATTTTTTTTTTACTATTAATGAACGGTAATTTTATTTTACTATTCACCTATATTATTTCTTATTAACTTAAAATTTTTAAAATTTTAATTTTTGAATTTTTTTTTTACTATTTATGAACGGTAATTTTATTTTACTATTCACGCTATATTATTTCTTATTAACTTAAAATTTTTGAAATTTTAATTTTTGAAATTTTTTTTTACTATTCATGAACGGTAAAAAAATTTTATTCAAATTTTAAATTTCTAAATTATTTTTACTATTAAAAAAAATTTATTTATTTTTTTATTTATTTTTTATGAATTTTGAAATTTGATTATTATTTTTTTATTAAATAAAATCACAATTATTTACAGCACAAAAAATGTTTTTAAAATTTTGATAAATAATTTAAAAAACGCTATTCCTTCCCCGACAACGGCGCCAAAAACTTGATAAGCGAAAACCGGCATCGCCGATTCTTGCCAATACTTTGGTTTTAATATTTATAAAACTCTCGCAAGTGCACGAATCATTTCGAAGAAAATGATAAGTATACTCCAAAGGTCGATCTAAGGAAGGAATGTATGTGGTTTTTAATTTATTATTCAAACTTTTAAAAACGAAATTAAATCCTAAACATCCTGTCACGATAGTTTGGTTTTTGTGTTCCTAATCTAATAACATAAAATAAACATATATACAGATTAATTAAATATAATCTAATAACATAAAAAATAAACATAGATACAAATTCAATAAATATTTATCTAAAAATAAATACAAATACAGATTCAATAAATATTTATACAAATTTTATCATTTATATTAGTGGAGTATTTATGGATATAATAACTAAATTAATTATGTTTGCTCATATTATCTAGGTTATTAAATATATAAATTTATATTTTATTGATTCTCTCTTTTTTATATAAATACCACCTTTGGTGGGGTTAGATATTCTTTGTTAACTAAACAAATCAATTAACACCTATGGGTGGGGTTGATAACTAATTTGGTTAATTAAATTAATTCATTTTTCTAAGAGATTGAAAATGAATCATTTAAATGCCACCTTTGGTGGGGTTAGACAATTTAAACATTATTCAAGGTGTCCAAATTAAACATAAGAATTTAATTATCCGAGTACTAACTTTCAAGTTTTAAAACCACTATTGAAAACATGTTTTCAATACATTTTCACATAATAATTCTTATAAAAACTTTTGAAATAGAGTTTCACTCTAACTACAGTTCCAGCGCGCGCGGCATGGGGCGCTGGGGCGCGATTTTCGCCTTTTTGACATTTTTTACCTTTTTGACCCATTTTGTCCAATTTTTCCATGTTTGTTGACCTTTTCCCACTTATTTATTAATATATTTGTGATGTATTGCTTCAAGTATTCCTCTTTGAGTCTTTAAATTGCGTTTTTAAGCCAAAATACCTGAAAAACAATAAAAATACCCGTGATTCCGAAAAAGACAAATTTATATAAATATATGATAAAACATATAAATATATATATATATTTAATTAATTAATTTACATAAAATCATGGTTATTTTAGTGCTTTTTGAGCACTCATCACTCCTCTATGTAACAAGATTTCTCCCACAAAAGTATAGTACCTAGTAGTAGATTTCCTATCCTTTATATTCCTTGCCCAGTCTGAATCTGTATATCCAAAGACTTCCAATTGACCATTCTTTGAAAACATAAGTCCTTTCCCAGGGGAGGATTTTAAATAACGAAGTATTCGCATGACCGCATCCATATGGTCTTCACTTGGGCAGTGCATCAACTGACTCATGACACTCACAACATAAGCAATATCAGGTCGAGTATGAGATAAATATATGAGTTTACCTACTAACCGTTGATATCTCGATTTATGTGCTAGTACTTGATCCACATATTCTCCGAGTTTATGATTTTGAACCATTGGAATATCGATAGGTTTACAATCTAGTAGTCCTGCCTCTACCAGTAGGTCCAGAGTATATTTCCTTTGGAAAAGACATATGCCTTGTTTTGATCTTGTTACCTTAATACCTAAGAAGTATTTGAGCCCTCCCAAATTCTTCATTTCAAACTTATTTGACAGTTGTTCTTGAAGCTTAGAGATTTCTTCTTTATCATCCCCTGTAATGATCATGTCGTCTACATAGACTATAAGGACTGTTATCTTCCCTAATCGATGTTTTAGAAAAAAAGTATGATCCGAGTTACTTTGTTGGAACCCACATTTCTTCATTGCTGAACTCAACCTACCAAACCATGCTCGAGGTGATTGTTTTAGTCCATACAATGCTCGTTATAATCTACATGTAGTTTCTTTTCCTGATGTAACAGTATATCCTGGTGAGATATTCATGTAAATCTCTTCTTCAAGATCACCATGAAGGAAGACATTTTTTACGTCAAGTTGGTGCAATGGCCAATCTAAATTTTCCGCAATAGATAACAAGACTCTAACGGTTTTTAATTTAGGCACAGGTGAGAAGGTTTCTTGATAATTTATCCCGTGTTTCTGTGTATATCCTTTTGCTACAAGTCTCGCCTTGTATCGATCAACTAACCCATCTACTTTATACTTAATGGAGAAAATCCACTTGCATCCTACCATCTTCCTTCCTTGAGGCAACTCGCTTAACACCCATGTGTTATTCTTCTACAATGCCTCAAATTCCTTTTTTATAGCTTGAGCCCATTTTGGATCAGATAAGGCTTCTTCAATGCTACTTAAAATTTGACACGAGGAGAGTGTTTGTGCAAATTCCCTGATAGGTTCTGATAACCTTTGAGTAGATACATAATTTTCTATTGGATACTTGGATTGTCGTTCTTCTCTTTCTGGGGAGTATCGATTTGGGGGTTTGCCTCGATTGTGTCTAAAAGGTAAAACATAACCAACAGATGTATCTATAGCATTAGTTTGTAAAGGTGTGATAGGATAGCTTACCTTAGGAGTATTCTTAGCAGGAGGATCACTGGGTACTAGAGAGTGGAGGGGTACATCAACCACTTCATCTTCTGGAGATTCAATTACTACTTCAGCTTCAGTTCTTGGAAGTTTAAGCTTGGGTCTAGATACTGGCTCCTCCATATTATTGGCACGATCCGAGTATGTTGGACTAGTGTCTAATATTTCAACATCAAGCCAATTTCATTCTTCACCATAACTCTCATCTTGAATAGTGTAATTGGATACCGGTGATGGGAAAAAACATTCTGATTCGAGGAAAGTGACATCTATGGTAATATAGGTTCTTTTAGAAATTGGATCATAGCATCGGTAACCCTTTTTTGTACGCCATACCCCAAGAATACACATCGGACAGCACATGGATCTAACTTAGTTCGTTGATTTTTATGGAGGTGGACAAAAGAAACACATCTAAAAATTCGGGGCGGAAGCATCAAAATAGTAGGCAAGGGAAGATGATCAGATAGCACCTTTAATAGAGTCTGAAATTGTAAGGTTTTTGTGGGCATACGATTCAGTAGATACACAGTTGTAGTAACAACATCACTCCAGTATTTATTAGGCATATGTGCACCGATTAGTAAGGCCCGAGCCATTTCCAAAATATGTTGATTCTTCCTCTCCGCAGTCCCATTCTGTTGTGGGGTTTTTGAACACGAGATTTCATGGAGAATACCATGGTTGTCCAAGTATGTCCAAAATTGTTGATTAACATACTCCCCTCCATTATCAGACCTAAGTATCTTAATTTTTTCATAAAATTGTGTCTGAATCATGGTGTGAAACGGGTGAAATGTAGAAAATACTTCATCTTTATGTTTGAGAAGGTAAAGCCATGTCATTCGTGTACAATCATCAACACAAATAACAAACCAACGATGACCCGATGATGTAATGATCGGGGAAGGTCCCCAAACATCATAATGTACCAAAGCAAAAGGAGTCATACTTTTATTCATGCTCATAGGATAAGATGCCCTATGACTTTTTACTAGGATACAAGTATCACATTTGAAATTTTAATGTGTGATACTTGAAAATAAACTGGGAGTAGGTGCTTTATATACCCGAATGATGGATGCCCAAATCTACGATGACATAGCCAAATTTGTCGTTCCTTGTTACCAACAGTGTTTTGCATGTGATTGGCTCTTCCTGAACTGAGGTCATCCACATAATATAGCCCTCATCTCCTAGTACCACGCCCAATGATCTCCTTGGTGAGAATATCCTGTAGAAGGCAAAAAGTAGAATACATCAATACTACATAGTTAAGATCTGAAGTGACCTGACTTACATACATTAGGCGGTTTTAAAGAGAGGGTACAAGTAAAGTATTAGATAATGATAATGGAGAAGATAAGGTCACTGTTCCAGCTCCTGTAACTGGATAAGTGACTCCATTGGCATTGGCAACAACGGCTCACCCAGTGGTGTCCCGTTTCTTCCGTGCTTGAAGATCATTCCACCATTCTGGATACCCGTGTAGTTTGAAGCAGTTATCACGGGTGTGTTTGGAGTTTCCGCAATGGCCATATTTCATGTCAAGAGATGGTGGATTTCTCGTGGATTTCCCGTGGATTTCTTGCTACCCATGGAAGTTCCTGTTTTTGGTGGCATTAGATTATGGTGTCCCTTGACCCCTTTAAAAGTCATAACTGCTCTGGGTGTCGTAACTACACCTGTGATCATCACGGTCTGCCTGACCTCTTCTCTACGGATGAATCCATAGGCTTCTTCCACCGTAGGGAATGGTTTTATCTGAAGCACATCACTTCGAGTTTTGTCGAGTCTATCATCAAGTCCATCGAGGAAGGTATACACTTGATCTTCCTGTACAATGGAGTTATATTTTTGTATATCAATCGCACACTCCATTGGATTAGGACGAGGGAAATCAATTTCATGCCACAACCCTTGAAGGTCATTGTAGTATTTTTCAATGGATCCACTCGTTTGCTTCGTACGATTAACTTGACTGCGAAGATCATACACTTGAAACGTGTCTGTCCCATCATAGTAAGTGGTAGCAGCCGAATCCCAAACCTGTTTCGCAGTTAGGAATCGGATAAAATTTGCAATCAAGGAGGGGTCCATCGAATTGATCAACCATCCTTTGACAAAGGCATTTTCAGTACGTCATCTCCTAAATAAGAGGTCGGTTTATACAGGTTGAGGAAAATCCCCATTAATATATCCCAGTTTATCTTTGCTAGAGATATACATCTCCACCACCTGGGACCACAAGGCATAGTTAGATCCTCCCAACTTGATACTAATGGGAGCAGTCGACACTTCAGTTGGTGGAGGTTGTGAGCTGATCTGAGCTCTAGTTAGAACTTCCGTCATTTTTTCCGTCAAATCTTCCAATATAAAATTGGTAGTTAAATCTCTAGATTCCGCCATATATATATGTATATATAACTCAAAACGTAACCCTAAGAAAAAAAAATTCATTCACGCAGCCCTGGAGCGGCGCCCTTCTTCTACAACCGAGCGCGCCTTTATTCTACAAGTGAGCGGCGCTCGTCTTCTGCAAGTGAGCGGCGCTCGTCTTCTGCAAGTGAGCGGCACTCGTCTTCTGCAAGTGAGCGGCACCCGTCTTCTGCAAGCTAGCAGTGCCCTTCTTCTGCAAGCGAGCAGCGCCCTTCCTCTGCAAGCGAGCAGTGCCCTTCTTCTGCAACCGAGTAGCTAGGTCAAGATGGTCGAACCCTAGTCGGCTAAAAATCCAGACAAATTTAACCTTCCACTTGGTCCTCCGTCTCTGTAAAACCCCAACTGACCAACGAGGAGTTAGGTGCTCCAGTGAAGTTGATTTTTTTTTCCTAGTTTTGGTTCAGATGTTGCAAAGAAACAGACACCTAATCATAGGTTAGCAACTGTTTCCATCTTTTCTTGGTTTCTTCTTCTTGTTGTTTTTTTTTTCTAGGGGGGAGGCAGCTTGAAGATGATCGCAATCGCACCCTTGCTGATTATACTATTCAACAAAATCAACTTTGCACGCACAGAGACACTCGAACTCGAAGGTTTTAAAGCTAAGAACCTTGAACTCCAAAAGGATATGGAGAATCTGGAGACAATTTCATAAAGTGTTGACACAAAAAACACCCATTTGCTTGGACTAGTGGATGGAAGAAGCTGAGCAAATTGACCAAGATGACAGTTCTTGAAAAAAACTGGATATGGGGTATTATTGATATGATCTCTGGATTTAATAGATCAAACCAATGTTGAGGAGAACAGGTAGCAACCATAGGATTTTTATTTCTTTAGACTAACCATAATCATAATCTGCTCTGATACCATGTCAATTATTATGATTGTATTTCTGTAATTTTTGTTATATTCTTTTCTATACAAACTTCTCTTATGTATACTAAGGAAAAACGATTATAAACTCTAACCCTAACAGCTGTTCCATTTTCTTAATTTCTGATTCACTAAACATATTGTCTGTCATTTCTCTACTCTACTAACTTTGTTGTCTGACACTTTCATTGCACACGCCAATAAAAAGGAATTCCATAAACTCACCAGGGTTATCCAACATTGTGTATAAAGAAACAGGAACTAAACCTCAAGAACATATAAAAGCAACAACCAAGAACCAAACCGAATACAACCATATTAAACCAGAGAAACAAAACCAAAGTAACACACAAACAGGAGGCAACAAACAAAACAAACTAAAAGAAGAAGACCATAAACAGTTATTCAAAAAACGATTTAAGAGGAAAAACTGAAGCTGTCCCTGCAGGTCACCAGCTGAACAAATCCACCACATCCTTGATAACCACGAGACTAAACAGCCAAATCCGCAATTGTTTTGTCCATGTCAATAGCACCATCATTGAAGAGCGCTAAAATTGATTGGGTGATTTCAATGAAGTATGCCATGTGACTACGTGGAACCTTCAGAATTTTCAAAAAAATTCATTCAATGCTTTTTATTTCATGTCATTGTAATTTCGAGCACTTAACTGTTAAGAAGTAGAGTCTGGCTGCACTTTGAAGCATATGCATGCAATTCCGTATTGTCTGAACCTTGGATGATAATAAAAACATTTTTTTAAAAGATAAATAGCATATAAGACTAATATCAATATCACATAACTTATCGAAAAATAAGAAATAAGCTCTTAAAATTCATGAGTTATACTATTTTTTGTAATGAAACGTGTTATTACAATTAACACCTCTACTGTAGTTAACATTTTGTCTTTCTTGTACATTTAGCTCTTTTATTTTTTCCTTTCCAGCACGTACATAGTGGACTCTGTTCATTCGAGTAGCTTAGTCACATTCAAAACTGAACATAGTACCTGCTCATTTCTATCACCAATTATTTTTAACTCTTTATTCCTCAACTTCTTTTGGCACGAGTGAAGTTATTTTTATATTTATTTTATTATTTTCACGTTATATTTATTATAAATTTTAAAAATCATTAAAAATATAATCTTGCCTTTAAAATTTTTTTTATGTTAATTAAAATTTCTTAAGAATTTATTTATTAATTTTTAAAATTTATAATAAATATGTCGTATAAATAAAGGAAACAAATAAACTTTTTTTGGTAGCACTCTTTTGAAATACTAGATTTTAGCGCATGCAAATAAGGGACATTTTTAAAAAATGTACTAATAACATTTTTAACTATAAGTTTGTTATACAATATTAAAGATCTCAACGACATAATTTTTAGATAATCATATTTTTAATTTTAAAATAAAATTATATTTATAGTATAAAAATTTAATATGATTGAAAAGTGTGAGTTTAGACAATATTGAACATTTAATTTAATTTATTTGAATTTTTAGTTATAAAATTACATATCTTGATTTTTCTTTCTTCTTAAATTAAAAACAATATTTTTTATTTTAAATTGTAATAAAAATATAAAATTAAATTAAATATTGATTTAATAAATTTTATAATAAAAATTATTTTATTAAAATATTTATAATCAATTTTATTCGATTATGTTATACAGTTTGTTAAAAAATATTATATAAACTATTTATAATATAATTCAATATAATTTAATTAAATATAATAATACTTAACATATTTAATATGATGCAACAAACATGTTAAGGTATAAAAATGTTATAAAAGTCCCTACTGTTAAGTTTGCTAACAGAATTGAATGAAAATTTCATAAATATTTCAATTTTTTGGCATAAAGTAGGATCCATAGCAAAAAAAAAAAAGTAATGCTTCCTAATTTTTTATAAAAACCAATTATATGCTGAAAATTAATTATGTATATTTACTCAAAAATATTTCCCATATATTTGACCGGTGAAAAATTCAAACTATCTATTTACTACCTTATTTTTGTATTTATTCCATATAATTCATTATTTTTATATTTGATGGTTTCAATATCATCTTTTAACAACAACAATAATAATAATCATAAACCAAATTAATTATTTACTTATTAATTTGATCAATTAAGTCATTTTTTGTAAGTTTTCTTTTGAAATGATTAATAAAAGTATCATGTGCAACTCATTTTTTCATTAATTCTTGTTTTAGTTTAACCATAAAAGTCCGTGTGTGATCTTTTTTGCTAATTATCTTAAATAAAAATTAACAAAAAAATTTGATCGATCAAATTAATATTAGTTAAATATAAAAGTTAATTAACTAAATTGATCTGTTACAATGACAAAAAACCAAAAATTTCAAACTAAAAATAAATAAATAAATAACTAAATTGGTCAAAGAATAATTTTGAAGCACCAAATTAGTACTTCGCCCTAATAAATACTCCCAAAAATAGATTTAATAAAGTTTGGAAAATAATTTCAATTTATTATAATCGTGGTTTTGGAAAAGAAAAGAAAAATTATCTCAAAAAATTATAAAAAATAATACCCAATAACATCAAATAAAGTTTAATTGAATAATATTTATTATTAAATACATCTAAATTATAGTAATTCAATTTAAAAACATCTAATTTTTTTCGATTGTGAAAATATATAAATAGACATAAGAGATCATTTTTATATATACAAATTTTAGAAGTATTGTTTTTATTATTTTTTACATTAAAAATAAATCAAAAATTTGTTATATCTAGATTTTTTACTATAAAGCAGTAGTAGCTCAACAACCCATTCTAAAGTTCAAATTTTCAAATTAAAATTGCCTTTTAAACAATATTTAAATGCATATAACATAACGGCGTATTCCAAACTCAACGTAATCTTTGTAAACGTGGAAATAACGGTGAAAATTTATAAAAAGTGATATTCTCAAAATTTATAATAAAAAAATAATATTTTATACGGTTTAATTATATAATTTTTAATATTAAACAAATTTAAATAATTATAATTTAATTTAAAAAAATATCTAATGAAATATCCTTAAATATAAAATAATTATCACATTTTTTTATTAATAAAAATTTATAAAATAAGATAAATGATAATATTTTATAGTTATAAATTTTAAGTATGTTAATTTTATTATTTTTCAATAATATTTAGCAACAAAGAAGAAAGAAAGATCATGACCTCACATATTACTCTTCCATTCGAATTTTTTGTATTGTAGGGAAAAAAATAGATGGTTGTAAAGAAATAAATTTCACACACCCAGGATAATTTCTCAAATCAAAATAAAATAAAAATAACACCAATAATTTAGCGTGTAAAAAACTTTCAAAATGAAAGTAACAACCACGGGACCCGTAAGCCACTTAAACTTCCACTATAATAAGATGGGATTACACACTTCACCTTTTACGTGGATCTCTCACAAAAATACAACAAATATGTATCTTCAATTTGTGGGTAAAACTTCACAAATTGGCTCTCTTAATTTCTCTCTCAAAATCTCTCTCAGAAAACTCTCTCTCTCTTTTCTTTTCTCCACTTCTGATATATATTCTATTGAGATGAAGCAAGGCTTTTATAGAGCTAAAGCTCCATCCTTCTCTCCGGATTATATGGAGAGATTTTTGACCTTTTTTTTCTTTTTTTTTCTTTTTCTTTTCTTCTTTTCTTCCTTTTCTTTCGACGCCAGAATGTATCGTTACCTTTTTCTTCTTCTTTTTTTTTCTTTGTTGTTGGCCCACATCAATTGGACCAACAAATCTCCCCCTCCACCTTATGTGGGACATGGCTCTTCCATACCTGCAATCTTTCTACAGATAGCAAGCTTTTCTCTAGTCACGGTTTTTGTCATCATATCTGCCCCGTTATCATTGGTGTGAACCTTCTCAACTTCCAGTAGTTTATGTTCCAACACATCACGAATCCAATGATACCTTACGTCGATGTGTTTGGACCTTGAATGGAAGGTTGGGTTCTTGCTAAGGTGAATTGCACTTTGACTGTCGCAATAAAGAACATAGTTTTCTTGGTTCTGATGCAATTCTTGTAGGAAATTTTTCATCCACAGGATCTCCTTACAACCTTCAGTGATTGCAATGTACTCTGCTTCTGTGGTACTTAAGGCAATACAATTTTGTAATCATGATTTCCATGAAACAGCTCCCCCTCCAAATGTTATTAGGTACCCAGATATAGATTTTCTCGTATCTACGTCACTAGCCATATCTGAATTTGTATATCATTCTAATACAGGTTTATTATTACTAAAGCATAAACAAATGACTGGAGGTTCCTCTGAGATACCTGAGTATCCATTTGACAGTTGCCCAATGTTCCTTTCCAAGATTTGATAGGAATCGGCTCATAACGCCAACAACATGTGCAATGTCTGGTCTAGTGCATACCATAGCGTACATTAGACTGCCAACTACCGATGCATAAGGCACCTTGCTCATCTCTGATTTCTCTTCCTCACTTGAGGGACATTGACTTATATTAAGTTTGAAATGGCTTGCAAGTGGACAACTAACAGGTTTAGCTTTGCTCATGTTGAATCTTTCAAGAACTTTTTCAACATACCGTTTTTGGGAAAGCCAGATCTTTTGCTTTTGCTTGTTACGGGTAATCGCCATGCCAAGAATCTGCTTGGCAAGTCCTAAGTCCTTCATTGCAAATGACTTGCTCAATTCCTTCTTTAACTTGTTAATCTTGTCAATATTTTGACCCACAATTAACATATCATCAACATAAAGCAAAAGAATAATAAAGTCACCATCAGAGAATTTCTTGATGAAGACGCAGTGATCAGCCGTCGTTCTACTGTATTCATTTTTCTCCATGAATGAGTCGAAATTTTTGTACCACTGCCTTGGTGCTTGCTTCAGACCATACAAGCTTCTCTTTAGTCTGCATACCAATTTTTCTTTGCTTTTGACTTGGAAACCTTCGGGCTACTCCATATAGATTTCTTCATCAAGATCACCATGTAAGGATACAGTCTTTACATCAAGTTGTTCAACCTCCAAATTAAGACTAGCTGTCAAACCAAGAACAACTCGGATTGAAGACATTTTAACCACTCGTGAGAATATTTCATCGAAGTCAATGCCTTTCTTCTGCTCGAATCCTTTCACAACCAATCTTGCTTTATAGCGTGGTTGCGAGCTGCCTTCTTCACTTTTGATTCTATACACCCACTTATTCTTGAGAGCTTTTCTTCCCTATGGTAGTTTCATCAGGTCAAATGTGTGGTTCTCATGCAGAGATTTCATTTCTTCCTGCATGGATTTTAACCACTCAGTCTTATGTTGATCAGTGATAGCTTCGTCATAACTCTCTGGTTCTCCCCCTTTAGTAAGCATCACATACTCGTTAGGAGAATATATACGACTAGGTTTTCGTACTCGGGTGGATATCCTTATCTGTACTTCTGGTTGGACTTGTTCAAAAACTTGTTCTGGTTCTGAACTGCGAGCTGGTGGATTGACATCATCAGTATCTGGTGTAACTCCCCCGTCATCAGGATTTATTGGTGGAGAGACTGGGTCCAGATTAACTGGAATTTCATCTGAATGTGGTTTCTCGGATTTCTCAAAATCCTCGATTGTTTGGTCTTCAAGAAATACCACGTCTCTGCTTCTGACAATCCTTTTGCTAATAGGATCCCAAAGTCTGTAGCCAAATTCTTCATGGGCATATCCCATAAAGATACACTGTTTTGCTTTTCCATCCAACTTGGATCGCTCATCTCTTGGGATGTGAACAAATGCTCTGCACCCAAATACTTTCAAGTGTTTGTAAGAAACATCCTTCCCCGTCCAAACTCTTTTCGGTACGTCATAGTTCAGTGGAACTGATAGAGAAAGATTGATTAAATCGACCGATGTCCTCATTGTCTCCCCCCAAAAGCAGTTTGGCAGTTTTGCATTTGAGAGCATACATCTGACTCTTTCACAGATGGTTCTATTCATTCTCTCTGCGACACCATTGTGTTGAGGTGTCTTTGATATTGATTTTTCCAGCCTGATGCCAAAACTTCTGCAATACTCCTCGAATGGTCCACAATACTCACCACCATTATCTACACGTACACACTTCAAACGTCTGTCAGTTTCTCTCTCCACTTTTACATGAAATTGCTTGAAAACTTCATGTACTTGATCTTTAGTTTTCAAAGCAAAAGTCCATACTTTTCTAGAATGGTCATCAATAAAGGTCACAAAATAGTGAGCACCTCCTAATGACTTACAACTCATTGTACAGACATCTGGGTGTATTAAATCTAGAATATTTTCCTTTCTAGATGGTGCGATACTACGAAATGCAACTCTATGTTATTTTCCCATAATATAGTCAACACAAGTTTGCAAGGGTGTACCTTTCATTCCTGGCAAGAGCTCATTTTTCTAAAGAATTCTGAGACCTTTTTCACTCATGTGGCTGAGTCGCTTATGCCATAGCTCGGTAGGAACTTCTTTCCTTGTGGTATTTACTTCTCCTCTACACAGTCTGGCTTTTGTGATGTAGAGTGATGTATCTTTCTTGCCTTTAGCTATTACCAGATTGCCTTTGGTGAGCTTCCACTTTCCTTCACCAAAATAATTTTTGTATCCATCATCATCAAGCATATCGGTAGAGATCAAATTAAGGCGGATATCAGGAACATGCCTCACATCTTTCAGAAGTAATCTATATCCAAGATTAGTCTCTAGATAAATATTGTCAATGCCGAAAATTTTTGATACATCATCATTTCCCATCCTCACACGTCCAAAATCACCTTGAGTGTAGGTTGAGAAGAATTCCCGTCGTGAGGTGACATGATAGGAAGCACCTGAGTCAACTACCCAAGTAGTGTCTTGGCATGCAAGATTGACATAATCATCATCTCGAACAATGACAACTTCCTCAGTGACAGTTGTGGTGTCATTTGTTCGGGTTTCTACTTCTTGATTTTTGGATTGTTCTGCCTTTAACCTTCTACATTCTCGAATGAAGTGTCCAGGCTTGCCGTAATGATGACACTTCATGTCATACCTTGATATAGACTTCGACCATCTTCTTTGTTGACTTTGGTTACGGGGATTTCTACTTTTACTTCTCTCGTGCCATTCTTGCTTGCCTTGTTTCTGCATGACAAACGCTTCAGTGTCAGGAGTATATCCTTCATCTTTTCGTCGAGACTCTTCGTTTAACATTCTGTCTTTTACCATATCCATGGTAAGCTTACTTTCAGGAGCTGAGTTGCTAACTGACACAACTAGAGTATCCCAACTTTTTGGTATGGAACTCAACATCAACAACGCTTGTAGATCGTCATCTACAGTCATCTTCATAGAGTTGAGTTGATCTACAATGCCTTGGAACTCACTCATATGTTCTGATACGTTGCTTCCGTCTTTATACTGTGCGGTTTTCCTCGCATACATTTTCTCCAACTTTTGCCAAAGAACATAAGCATCGTGTTCATTAGCAAAATTTTGAAAAATGCTCTTGTCGATCCATTGTCTAATTTGAGCAGCATACTTTCGGTTCAGAACGGCACATTCAATGTCTACACCGGTTACTTCTTTCTCCTTCGGCATTATAATTGGCTTCCATAGATCTTTAATGTATAAAAGATCCTCCATCTTCGGCTTCCAAATTGCATAATTAAACGCGGTCAACTTTATCATATTGCATGTGCTCTCCTCCATTTGAATCGTCAGTCAACATGTTTCGTCGAACTTGATACTTTTCTAATGATGAATAGTACCCATAAATAGTAACTATGAATAGTACCTTCCGAATAGTACAATACAGTATATATGAATAGTACTGTATATGTGTCCAGTCTCTTATTAAAAAACAACTTGGCTCTGATACCACTTTGTAGGAAAAAAAATAGATGGTTGTAAAGAAATAAATTTCACACACCCAGGATAATTTTCCAAATCAAAATAGAATAAAAATAACACCAATAATTTAGCGTGGAAAAACTTTTCAAAATGAAAGTAATAACTACGGGACCCGTAGGCCACTTAAACTTCCACTATAATAAGATGAGATTACACACTTCACTTTTTAGGTGGATCTCTCACAAAAATACAACAAATATGTATCTTCAATTTGTGGGTAAAACTTCACGAATTGACTCTCTTAATTTCTCTCTCAAAATCTTTCTCAGAAAACTCTCTCTTTCTCTTTTCTTTTCTCCGCTTCTGAAAGCTTTTATAGAGCCAAAGCTTCATCCTTTTCTCCGGATTATATGGAGAGATTTTTGACCTTCTTTTTCTTTTCTTCTTTTCTTCCTTTTCTTTCGGCAATAGAATGTTTTCTTACCTTTTTCTTTCTTTCTTTTTCTTTGTTGTTGGCCCACATCAGTTGAACCAACATGTATAACGAGTATGTTTCATAATTACATGATATATATTGATAATTTTAATAAAATATTAAGAGAGATTACAACATGATGAACTCATGGAGCAGAAATCATGAAATAGTAGAGTTGTCCATGGCACAGTGCAGGTAGCTGTTTGAAAGTTGAAACCAAGTAGAAGCTGCTTGGAATATTCATTGGATATATATCCACTTCCTCCATACGCACTTTTGAACATAAGCCAAAGCCTTTCATTAATGTTTAATATTGCGCAGCTCCCATTACTAACAGTGCCTTAGTACTATTTTAATGGCTTATTTATCTCAAAAGCATTAATATTTCAACAAGACAATTATTATCAATATATTCCTTGCATTTCCATGCCGCCGCGTCCGTCCCTTTAGCATAATTCAAACATTGACAATTCTTCCTCTTTTTTCCTCTTTTTTTTTTTTTAGAATAAACATTAACAAATTAAAGCCTTTTAAAAGTTGTATTTTGTTGGAGGAATTTGTATGATCCTCATACCTAAGGTTTTGGCAATTATGTACCTATCTCAGCAATATGAATAACTCTTATTCAAAGTTGTTAAAGATTTTTTTTAATTCCATCCTAATTAGTAGCTTAATTGGTTGAACTTGAATTTTAACTCATTAATTAATTACCGATGGTTCAATTATCAATTAATCAATTTTGTTTACTCAATACTTGATAAAAAGTACCAATGAATTAAAACTATATGTTCATTTATTTTGTGACTTGAATATGACTTTGAGAGGCTGAGGATTATTGATCATTATAAACCATCAATTTAATTAGAACTTTTTTCTCATTAATTTTTCCCACCTCTCTTTTTTGCTAGCTTGCAAGCTTAATTATAATATTTCTTAGATTTTTTCATGTTTTTATGAACTTACTTCCTTTTCGGTCCAAGTTCATTACTTAACATCAATCGAAAGGTACACAACAGTGCAAACAAATTTAGTCATAAATCATAATCACTTATGATCCCAAAACCACAAGACCACCATTATTCCCATAAGGCCTCTGAAACTAGACATGTGGATCTTCGTTCTTCATATATATATGTAATATGGCGCATAGTGGATATTAATTCAGGGGGTCACAGTAAAAAATTGTATTACATGTTTTTTTATTCTTAATTGTTTATTATTAAAAAAATGTTATATTTATTTCATTTAGGTATAAATATATTTAAATTATCTAGTTTGTAACGTATTTTTGAGTGATAAAAAATTAAAAATTAAAATTTAAAGAAAATATAATCTTATTTTATGTAAGTAATTTGTTTACAATTTGTAAAAATTTCATGGTCAGCTAGTGGCACTCTTAACCCATAGGTTGATCCATCAGTGCTTATAATTAATACAAAAATGCGTATAAATTATGTGTATGTATATTTTTAAATAATGTTATATGTAGTAAGTTGTTGTTTGTATTAAGTATATCTTAGTGTTAGATTTAATATTAAATTGAGATACGAGATGTTGACATAAATACAGGATTACTGTTAACAGGAAGCTAATTATAACATAATATGTAGAGATGTAATAAAAATTATTTGTCTATTATTCTCTTCGATGAGAAACAGAGAGGTGGAGAGGTGAGAGATATATATATCTAGCTTGATTTTTCCCCAACTTGGCAAATATTTGTGTTAATTTTTAATTTTTTTTTTAAATTAAACAATATTTAGTGTGCTTTGTACTTATGATTTAACACATTCCCGCCAAGAACATACAGATTAAGAAGTACTACCAAAACTAAAACAAGGTAATCAAAAACAAAGAGGAAGAAAAAAATTAGCTAGAGAGTACATAATTTGTTATCCTAAACGAGAAAAATATAAGTTAATCTCAGAGTTGTGCCTGAACAGAGGTATTAATTAGAAGTAGAAGAAGAAACTGAAGGGGTAGCTAAATAGGAAGGCTTGTCTTCTCCAGCCATAATAACAACGAAGTTTGGCTCTGAATTAAGGACTTCATTTATGTGTGGTTTTGGTGTCTTCTCTTCATCACCTAATTGGTTAGTGCTTGATCTTTTGCGATAGGAACAAACTAGAATGACCAATGCCACAGAAATTAGCAATAACACTATAGCCAAGCATCCAAACAGATATGGTATTGGTGATTTCCATAGTTGGAGTTTGGTTGCTGCTAGTTTTGTGTTGTTGCTTGGTCTCATTATTTCTAATGCGCCTATAAACTTTTTTCTTGATTTTTGTTTGTTGGTGCTTTATCAATGAAGTGAATTAGGTTGGTGGTTCATGAATTTGTAGTGGGATATATATAAATATATAGCCTTTCATTAATTTGATGATGATCACATATTGATATCTTCAATTACAATAATGCCCTTTTTGGTTTGTGGAGGAGAAGATTCTTTTCTTAGCTTTTTCAGATGCCTAAATACTTCTTCATCATGCCAGAAGTGACTCTTCCCCTGAATTGGATGTTCAAATGTCATCAACGTAATAAAGTCATTGTACTGGGCTTTTAAAAGTGGTTCATGTTCACTTACATTTTAAGATTACACTCAAAGACACCTCACAAGTTCTCATATTCAACAATAGATAAATCTCTTATACTTTTTTTCTCCAGGTAAAACAAAATGGTAGACCGTTTCTATTATGACAATGTGCCACTATGTAAAAATTGTTTACTATGCACAATAATCAATAAATTGTATTTTGTGCTCATATGCAGTATGCAATGTTCATAATTAAACTTTAATACTTATTATTCGCATTAGTTTTCACATATCTCCTTAAATTTACATGGATTCATATCATACAAATATCACTGTCAAATTGATTGAGCCAGCTGCCCAACTTTGTAATCCGGATTCACACATTAATTTTGAAAAATGTTAACTTTTTAGTCATGGTTTTATATTTCTTCTTTCTTTTTTAGAATTAGTAATTATTATTGGATGATATAAGGAAACCAACTATATATATTATACATTGATCCCTATTTGTAAAAACTCGTAAATGTTCAAAGAACTTATTTGCTTTCTACTAAAGGATTAATAACATTATTAGCTTACTATATTATAATCTCATCTAAGTATGATAAAAACATTTGCGTTTTCTGTTGATAAAATGAATGAAATTAATAAGTTAATCAAGTGATAATAGTTAAAGTAGGATACAAGTGAAACTTAAAAAAAAAATGAGAACCTTGGTAAATCGAGTAATAAGTTTATAGGTCTTAGAAGGAATTTAGTGGGCGACGTTTACACCAACGTGCTCATTTTGGATTAATTAAATCCCTCTGATTTTTATATAACCTAATCAGGGTGATTATTTCACTTTTAATCCCTATGAAAAATAAATGCATCATATTTTTAAATATATAAAAAATAATTTTTTTATGATATAAGAAAAAATAATATATATATATAAATACATTAATGTAGTTAAGATGAAAATTTATCTATAAAAAATATTATATTATACAATTATATCTAACTAAATTGGCATATTTAGATCAATATTCTACATTTTTTAGTTACATGAAATGAATCATATTAAAAATTAAAAATATCAATCAAGACACCTCTCAAATGAGTCTTCATTCATTTTATATTACTCTTCACTTCAGTATTTAATCAGATAATGACATATTTTTAAATAATACGAAGATATGATACTTATTTAATGTTTTTTATTTGAAAATTTTGAATTTTTTTACAAAAGTGCTTCTTTTGACCCATAATCATTTGAAGAGAAACTAATGGTGTGATCCAATCTTAATTTTATCAATGATTATTTTAGTATAGTAGTGAAAAAATTTCAATAAAATTTATTGTATTTATTTTATATTTGATTAGATCGGAAGATTTGATGAAAGTGTTATAAAATATATTTTTTATTGATTATATTATTATTAGTTTTTAAAAAAATATTGGATATTTTTTAAAAAATATATATTAATTTTAAATTTTATTGATAAATATGTAAGAATAATTTGCACATACGTTTGTTACCCTAATTCCAACGCGTAATGCTTTCATTCACGTTTCCAATCAGCCGCGTCCTCTAGGACTTTGCCAAATTATCATTGTGAGGAATTTATAGTGTTTGATCATTAGGCCCCTAATCAAAACTCACAATGATAATTTGTATGCATATAAGACACGCAAATCTGCAAAAGATTGGTAAAGATTAATCTAGTAATTATTAAGTAAAAGAAGCGACTTTTTTAGGAATTTTCCTACTTGCAACGCGACTTTTTTTTGGTTCGAGACCTATCCAACTTTCTTCTGTTCGAATTTAAGTGCAAGTCTTATGAATAATATTTACTTATACCTCTAGAATGAGATTGTGTTAGATATCCTTCTAACACCTCACATCCCTTATTATTGAAAAAAATGAAAAAAAAATTAACATATGTCACAAATTCACATCACATGATAGAAATTTTTGTACAATATGTGATTTTTTTTTAATTAGCACGCTTGCAAATAGATCAAAATGGCACTTCTCGGTCTTTGTATATATATTTTTCCTTCAATAGTCTGTTTTTAGTTATATAACTTTTATTCATTAAAAAAAAAACTTCTACTTATCACAAAAGAAAACGAAATTATATTATTAGACAGGTAATGCAGTAAATAGAATTGTTATTTTTACAAATGAAACATTCAAACATTGACTTCTTTCTCAAAATATTCAGTACTGAAACAAGTAATAATGATAGTTTTGTTCATACTAATGTGATAGTAAAAAAATATTTATTTGTCTGGTTCGCTCCAACCTTAGAAAAATTTCTATGTACGTGGGCCATAGCTACTATGTGTGCCCCGATTAATCTGAGCCGTTTATTTGAATTTTTTTTTTTAATAATTAGACTACTTATATATAGGTAATTAAGATTCAAATTTTAATTTTTTTATATATATTTAAGTAAAATGTATGTAATTGAGTCACAATTTTTTTAACATGCTTACTTTGTTCATTTAAAACCCATTTTGGTTGGTATATAATTAAATTATTCACTTTATTTTACTTTTAATCCATTATAAATATATATTATTTATGTAAAGAAGAAGATAAAGCATATAATGAATAATATCTATTTTTTTATGAAAAGTATATATTTTATGTTGTAAAAGATAAAATTATATATATTAAGAAAATTTGTATCATATAATTAAACCTTTAAACATGTTAATTAAAAAAATATATATTACACTTATGGTTTCACATTAAAAAAACTTTGATGTAGCTGTGTTGAAAATATATTATTTATTCAAAGAGTGTTATATAACATGTTAGTATTAAAATTAATATTAAATTGACAATACCAGAGGTTAGGTTTTGGATTATAACTCAAAAAATTAATATATTAAGATGAGTAATTAAATACTATCAATTTATTATTTATATTTTTTCAATGTGAGATCTATTTGATCACCTTGAATTCTAATCATGTCCATATAATCAAGCACTATCTTTTTAACAGTATGATTTTAGGTGTCAATTTCACATGAACGAAAATAAATTAACAAAAAAGTTATCATAGAATAATAAATGATAATGATTATTGAGAAATAAAGATAAGGATAATGGTTAAAGAAAATAAAATCAATATTAAATAACAAGACTTAGAGATTCATTTAATTATTTCATTTTGATATTATAAATTTTGATTCTTATTTATTAATCAATTGTTTGATTCACATCACAAACAAACAATTAAAATATATAAAGTTGAATATCAATAACAAAACCTAATGTATTTATTTTAAAAAAAAAATTATTAAACAAAAAGCAAAATTTATTATTATAATTTATCAAAAATTGATAATATATTAAGATGATGATATCGCAATCAACTTATATAATAAATATAATAATTATAAACTAAGAATTACACATTAAAAAAACATAACTGAATTTATAAGAAATTGAAGAATATATTATATTGAATATAGTAAAAGATTAATAAAAAAATTGTAAACTATAAAACAATTATAAGAATAAGAGAAGGAAATAAAAAAGTACACAATTAATATTCTATATAGCTTTACTCTTTTAATCTAGTTTATAAATCATTCACACAAATTCTAAAAAAATGAATGAGAGAATAAAATAAATTATTTTTTACAATATTTTGATGCTCTTTAAATATTAAATGTCCATCTATTTATAGTATTGAAGTAAAATATTTGATAAATTATGAAAATATTGGTTGTTTTCTCTTTGAATATAATTGATTTGAAAAATATTTTCAAAATACGAATCGTAGATAAATCTATTATATTTTCAGATGATCAAGAATTATATAATTTGGAGCTTTATAAAAAAGATATATTAGAAATATTAGTACCATATATTTTATATTTCACCTTATTTTTAGACATAAAATAATCATATTTAGATATTTTTTATGAAATATAAAATTGTAGATAAATCTTTTATCTTTCCATATCAACTTGAATTATATCATTTGAATATCATACATTCAAGATATGCTGTTAAATTTAAATTTTGATTTTTTTGATAATCTTTTACTATTTTTTTATCCTACGAATATAAAATAATAATAATTAATTTTAAACTCTTTGATTCATATATATTAATTAATTTATATATTTTAATTTTTTTTATGCTATTATCACTCACACGATGCAAATTAATTAATCCCTTACTTTAATATTAATTTCAATTCAAAAGATTAAGGAATTAGTTCCATCCCACCAATTTGCTCTTCATATTGGACTTATTAATTTTCACATCCAACTGATGTTGAAATAAATATAAGATTACTTATTAATAACTATTAAATATATTGTGATATATAGATTTATATTTGTATTAATATTAAATTGTGATAAAAATATATAATTTTTATATAGGAGAAAAAAAAAATTCAACATAGAAGAGAGAAAGTTGGAGTTGGTGAGGTGGGGAAACAATAAGAGAGAGAAAGGAAGAGCACACTGTGAAATTATCATTTGTGTCTCCCACCAAAGACCGAAGATGTAAGAAGCATTAATACGTACGTCTTAGGACAATAATGTTTTCTTTTTAATAAGACCTTAGTACAGGAAATATGATACCGAAAAATATATGCTACATTTTTTATTAAAAAAAAGAAGAAGTTTCTCTAGTTTGTGGTTAAGATGTTAGATATATGGGAATATAATATTAATTATATTATAGTTGCAAATTGCAAAACAAAGAGCGCATACCTATTGGATGAAAAATGTTTCGGCGCCAATCATTTAGTGCCAAAGGCTCAAAAGTGTAAATGGAATACTTAAATGAGAAAGATAAGAAACACAAGTGTAATTGATACAAAGGCAAAGAGTTACATAACCACCACAATTTTTTTCTAATAAATATATGAATTTATAATTATTAAATTAAATATTAGATATTTTATAATTTATAAAAATTATTACTTTAATTATGTAATTTACTAATTATAAATTATTTATGAGAAATAAATATTTTTCGTCCCATAATTTATTCAAAGGAGTACTTTTAATGTATGAAATGTATTATAATGATCACTTAGTGTCTAGCTTTAAATTATAACTGAAATATACATATTTAATTAAAAAATTATAAAATTAAAGTGTACATAATAAAAAGACTATTAGGACATTTTTAAAAAAAATTAAGTGAATTTTTTTTGAAATTTTGAAATTCCTATATAGTCTAGCCCTAGTGCCACTTTAGAAATAAATATTTCTAAAAGCATATAGTTTACTCATGTAATAATATTTATTACTCTTAAAATATAAGTTTAATTTTCTTAAATAGTTATTCTTAACAAAGTATTTTTTTTTCTTCTAAATATGTGTACTTTATCCTTAATTATACAGTTATATAGGCTATAGGTGAAAAATAAAATAAACATATAAGAAAAAAAGTTGATTTTTAATTTGTTAGAAATATATAAGGTAATTTGTTTTATGTGTGAAAATAAAATAAACGATGAAAAGAGAGACAAGATCGTCAAATTGATGATTCAGTGTCTCCCACTAGAGAAAGATATGACTTGGAACTGCACTTTCTTTTAGACTAATTTGCCACATTCTTTTAATATAGAATGAAATTAATTAATTACGCTACCTTTTTTTTTCTCTTATAAATTTGTCAAATTATGTTGTATTTTGGAATCTGTGGGTCTTCCACTAGTAGGTAGCTAAGCTTGCAAGCAACAATACCATCCCAAATACACGTTCGAGACGCCACATATGGTAATTAGCCTACTCTTACCGTCAAACTTGCTTGCTAATTCAATGACTATGCTTTTATTTATTATATATTATATATAAAATATACATAGTGTAATATTTGAGTCCTATAAGGAACGACTAAGATATTAAATAAGTCATGCTATTTTCTTAACTTGGGCCTGCGTTTGAAATTCCAATTTTTTTTTTTTTTTACTCTCTCATAATTGGCCTCGGTCTCCTTCCCTTCTTTATGAATGATGATGTTGACCAAATTCCCTTTGGTTTTGTGCCAATTATGTTACTAAAATATGATATACTAAACATATTATGTTTTGATTTTATTAATTGCAATTATATATTTTTATTACTTTTGGTTAGTTATAAATTAGTTTCAAGAAACATATTATCATATGATTTTTTTTTATAAAAAAGACAATATTTAATTCATGTTCTTCAAACTTAATTACATAATGATTGGGTCGTGAAAGAATATAATATTTACATCAACCAACTTAATTGGGATCTGATCTATAAAGAAATTTAAATGGCCTATATTTAAAGAAATCTCTTATATATATATATATATATATATCTAAATTAAACATTTTAGTTATAAATTAGTTTAAAGAGAAACAACTACTTTAGATTAAACAATACTTGACGTTCTTCAAACTTACACACTAAGGCCAGGAAGGAATATGATGTTTACATCGACCAAATTAAATGATTAATATCTATAAAATAAATCTATATTTAAAATAAATCCCTTTTCTATATTAATTTTTTTCCCTAAATACGCATTTTATAATGCACAAGTACGCTAGCACTTAGGGTATGTTCGTTGTTGATTTTAAAATGGTTTAAAGATAATTTATAGTTTCAAGAAAAACATTTAAATATTGGAAATAAAAATATAAAAATGAGTTTTAATGGAAATTTCATAAATTATTTTAATACTTACTTCTCAAAATAATTTTACTAGCACTTATAATATATAATTTTATACAATCATATATTTAATTATAAAATAAAATTATATGATCGTAGAAGTTTAGTATCATTGTAACGAACACTTTACTTTATTTTGAAATTTTGGTTTTAAAATGATGTATTTTTATCTTTTTTCTTTATTTCAAGTTAAAATATTTTTTTTACTTTTAAAATATAAAAATAAATTAAATATTTATTTAAATAAATGTTTATAATGAAATTATTTTGGAACGTAAACAAACTATATAAAAAAATTAAATAATATTTTAAATATAAATTATTTTATTAAAATATTTATCATTAATTTTATACAATTATATTATACAAATGTATAAAATATTATATAGATTAATTATAATTTAATTTAATTAATATAATTATATTTAAGTATTAAATAACATGTAACAAACATGCATGTGTATGTATATTTTTCGTATAATATAAAAAATATTTGTTTTTTTTAATATTTAAAATACATTTCTCATATTTTTTTTAAAGAAGTCATTTGAACAAATAAGTCACCTATATATATATATATATTATTCAGCATTTATCAGAATGCAATAATTAATATTGTTTATGTCAGGTAATGTGTAAAGGATGTATGAATTTACATGGTTTAATTTTCAATTTTTATTTTATTTTCATTAATACGACACTATTTTCAATAAATTGATTGAGGAAATTTTATTTTAATTTCTTTACACCCAAGCATTTCCTTCCTTCCTTCAATCGTTATTATTTTGTTTAGCATGGTCCACAAACTCCCTACCACTATCAGAAACCTTTATTATTATTATTGAAGTGAACGCAAGAATTTAAAAAGTACTTGAAAAAGATGATGTTTTGAAGGTTCGTATATATTCTCTATTGCCAAATCGGGAACAACTTAATTTTCGCGACCCAGTTCCTTTGAATAACTTCTAAAATATGCTCAATCTTAATTTTCTTCAAATTCCTCAAAGATTAAAAAAAATACATTTTATTAACTGTATTTAATTTTCTATATGCCAATTATAATCTTTTAGCCACAATACAGGTTTTTCACTCTATTATTCTACACCAAGTTTTATAATTTTAAAATGCAATTTTGTTATACAGATATACAATATATATACAGTTATATATATAATTAAAATATATTATTTGTTGGAAAAGGAAGAATAAGGTAGAAATAAGTGAGCATGAGGTAGAAATATGTGAGAGAAGTGTTTTTACTGGAAAGTAAATTGCTTCAATAATTTTCATTTTTCATAAAGTGTGAGAGATTCTTACATATATATATATATGAGTACGTCACATAAACGAATTTATTCTAACCATTTATTTTTATAAAAATAAAAAAATATATAAAAAGTGAAAAAAATTAGGAAACATATATTTATTTTCTCATATAACTTGATCCTATAAAAAATTAAACTTCCTTTACTATTATACTCATCAATTATTTACATCTTCCCGAAAAATCCTAGGAGGGCACAACATAATACAAACTCAAAAGTAATTTAATATAATATATATATATTACAAGAAGGACACATTTAAATAAGTTTCAGACTTGTAGAACATCAGGAGTCGTAGAACTAGGCATAGCCAAAAATGTAGGGTTGTGATCTCCAGCCATAATGACAACAATCTTTGGCTCGTTAGAATTTACCTGATCCATTTCAACTTGCTTTGGTGATTTTTGTTGGTCATCATGAGTAGTAGAGGTAGAGGTAGAGGTAGAGGAAGAAGAATTATAAGCACGAGTGTAAGAACAAGCAAGAATTACCAGAGCTGCTGTGATTAGAGCTAACATCAAAGCTAAGCCCCCAAACAGGTATGGAATTGGAGAGCTCCAGTTTTTGAATCCTGAAATATCACTGCTGTTTCTTGTGTTCATGTCGTATATATTGATGAGGCTTCACTTTCACTACTTTTTTTGGGTGGGGGTGGGTTTGTCTGGCAACAAAGGCAATAGATTTAGGTTTCGTTAGGTTAGTATATATTGAACTATTTATAGGATTAAAGTTAAAGGTAGCTCTCAAATAGTGACTGGATGAGAACAAAGATATCTTGCTTTTTTTTAGGAAGGAAAATTACCAATGTGGCCTTATATAATTTGGTTTTCATTGACTTTAATTATGGTTATCCTTGCTTCTTTTTTAATGAAACTTGAGGTATTGATTGTTTTGGAAGTAATTTATATATGAGCTTCATGGGAAGTTAGAATTTGATCCAAATAATAATAATAAAACATACTAATATTATAATAATTTTAAATTTATTAACATTTAAACTTTAAAATATATTTATTTTATTATTTTATCTGATAATTATACGATTTATTTATTCATATGGTTTTACTTTAAACTCGTTATTATTAAAATATATTTGAAAAATTATAAAACATAACATTATTTAAAAACTTATGATACCAAAAATATTAAATTAATAACATTATATTAGATTTAATTAAATTAAGTTTAAAATTATACGAGTCTAAAGAACCATTATTTAATTTGAGCATCCTTCAAATTGAAATTATGTATTGTATTTTTTAAAATAGTTAAAATATATGATATAGATATAATATAAGTTATTTTTATAGTTATAAATTTTAAAAACATTATTTTTATTGTTTTTTCAAAATATTTTCAAGTTATATAAAAAAAACATTTGCATCATATTTTTACGTTATAAAGATAAAATATATGTATGTCACGATTGTTTGAATTTTTTTTTTAATATTTATGAATGTATAGTATGCTATACATTTAAACGACTATTATATTAATATTTCTTTAATATGGCCGGAAAAAAAACCCAAAGATTTTTAAAATGTTGTAATATTATTGGGTTTTTATGTAATTAGTTTTGTTAATTGAGTCTTGAATGTTGTATTGGTGAAGCAACCAACCCAGAAAGAGAAGAATGTGAAACTGTCCCTTGAAGGCTTCGCTTTATCTAAACACCCAATGCCCCACTTGACGTGTCTTTTCAGCTCAGGTATTCCTTTTGGATAAATTATACATCGATGCATAATTATTAACGATCTGTGTTATTTTAGATAAATTAGATATAAAATAAATATAATAATTTTTATAAAAATAAATATGATCGCTAATTTTTAAATATTACATCATTAATTTTTAGTTTAATATATAATTTCTCTTTCTTTCCTTCATTTCTCATTTTAACCGTAAATACAAGAATAACAAGAAATCAATCAGCCTTTATGTTCGTCGGTGAAAATAAATATAATGATATAATAGTAGATCTAATGAGTAAAATGGAGAACATTTTTTAGAAAAAATAAGAATTAATTTTAAAGTAGGCGCATATTACTACTTCTTATAATAACCTCTGTATTTTTCTTTTGTCTTTTATCTTTTATCTTTTAGTTTGACAACTTATCAAATTTTGATTAACCAACTATAAAAAATAACTTCAAGCATAAGATACAAAAACGTGTGATATATTTATTTTGATTAAAGATATTTTAATAATATAAATTATTAATAATAATTTTATCAAATAATAATAACCCTAAAATATAATTAATATTGAATATAAAATAAATATTTTATATGTTTTATTATAAGAATAACAAAAAATTATTATTATCCTTTACTTTTTACTAAGAAATTTTATTTATTTCTTTAAATGAATTTGGAGTCCCTCGTGGAACAAACAAAGTTGATCACACTTCCCTCGTTAGTTTTGCCTTTGTTAAAAGTATCAGAAAACTACTTAAATAAAATCGAATTATTATGTTTTTTATATATAATTAAATTATTTTTTATCTAGTAGCATATTAAATCATATAATTAAATAAAAAATTTAAAATAACTAAGATAATTAAGTAACATATTTAAATAATTTATCATTTTAAATATAAAATTTAATCATATGAGTTGTTAAAAATTTACCACTTAATTATTACGTTTTTATAAATTTACTAGTGATATGTGAATAATATCGTGTTATAAATATTTAATAATTGTATTGTATTTCATAAAAAAATTCAACTATAACAAAAATAATCATCAATAAAAGATATGTTGGATTCTATGTCTGAAAATATTATTAAAAATAGATTGATTATTATTGAAAGATAAAACTAATTATTTTCTTAAATGATATGAAATATAATTAAAATTATTTTCAGACATAGAATCCAAACTATCTTTAGAAGTTAATTGTTGTAACCGAGTGGATTAGTCATGACCAAAACGAGAATAATAAAATGCAAGAAAAGATAAGAAAAAAACTACACTAGCAAGAGAGATAGGGATAGCCTCTCTTATGCATAGTTAGCATTTTAAGACTCGTATTAAAAATATGTGTAAAATGTGTATAAATTTATGTTTTTATTATTTATGCATAAATAAATATTTAATAATAACATAAAAATGAGAAAAATATATCTTCACACAACTGAACTGTGAATTTTTTTAACGATAAAAGATAGTTATTATTATAATTAATTTATAATTTCTCCCTCTCTCTCCCTACCGGCATGCTGACAGAATGACAGTAAAATGGAAAGAATTTGTCCAATGTTTTTCCCTCGATAAATAAAACCAAATAAATGAAAACTTCATTCATACAAATCACATACCCACACTTAATTAGTCCAGATAAAGATGGACTACCTTATTCAAACGAGGGACTAGCTTTGTCTAAAAAGTAAAAACCAATGACGCGAGATCAACAAAAATAACAACTTTTTAGGCAGATTTCACTTTTTATCCTCTACTGTAAAAAATAAATTCAATTAGACAGTATCATTTCGATCAAGATTTTAATTGAGAGAATGTGTTCTTTCTGGTATTTCCCTTCCCAAGTCTCTTTAGGCTTCATTGTATTTTAGATAACTTTGCGTCGTCATTTTTAAGTAATCTTACTTGTGTTCACTGGTTTTCTGGCTCACTGGTTCGTTGTTTCTCTGTTCCTCGTGTTCACCGGTGCTAATTAACTTCTTTCGTTTGTTCAATGGTTTTTCGATCTCGGTTTCTCGGTTTGCTTCGCTTCTCTGTTTCGTTGGTTTACTCGTCCATTCGTTAACTGGTACCATTCTCTGGTTCTCTGGTTTGCTTGTTACCTCGTTTATCTAGTACTTTGGTTTGTTCCAGTTTTTCTGTTGCTTCGTTTCACTGATTTGTTGATTTCCTCACTTCTTGTGTTGTTTCTCTGACTTTCGATTCCCTGTTTGTAACCTAATCTGATGGAAGATATCAATAATCAAGTTGAATTGCTTGATCTTACAATAGATACTGGTGACCTAATTGAGCAAAAACAAAGCTCTTCTAGTTTCGCGCTTCCTGCCAAAATAATTTCAAAGAGGTTTTATCAATGTCGATGGTAATTCACAGATGATACACTTAAAAGTTAAATTTAAAACTTTAAATTTATTAAGATTTCGTAAATTAATATACAATAAATAAGGATATTTGTCGCAAAATATTTTGAAAATTAAATCTTATTTATTAAATATGAGATTTTGATTTTATAAATTAAAAATTAAAAAAGATAAATCATCCACCATTAATATATATTACAAATTAATAAAGACATATATTAATTTTTTCTTTCATTATAATAACTTATACGAATTCATAAGGTGAAAATTACCTATCTTTTTTTAAAAATTGGTTCAATCAAATAAATTTTTAATCCAAACTATTTTTAATAGAAAATATAGAATAAATTTTATAATTTTAATATATCAAAAACATTATATTTCAAAAAAATAAATTGAATCAAAGTTAAACACATAAGTACATTTAATTGTCTTGAATATTAAGTATCAATACAAGTAATTTATCGTTAATTATTTAAATTAATTAAGTTATTGTGTATCCAATAAACAAAATTAATTTGATTATTTAATTATATACTTAAATAATCAATAAAATTCATACAAAAATTAAAATTGAAAAATAATATATAATCCAGAAGAATAATTAAATAGAATAGTATATATCTTTTTAAATATTGTATTACATGTCTAATGCTTTGAAATCAAGCACAACTAATTATAAAATTAATTATTTATGAAAAATAATAAATTAAGAAAATTATTTATGAAAATAAAAAAAAACATAACAATTCTTAGGATTTTGTTTTTAAATCTTATATTCAACTCTTTTAATTGCTTTTTTAATAATATCAATCTCAATTATTATCTCTAATTTAATTATATAAATTTTATATCTCTATCTCTCTAAACCTATATTCTAATATTCTCCTATCATTTTTGTTTCGTGGGATATTGTTTTATATTTATAAAAGATAAAAAAAATTTATTTTGTGGGATATTGTTTTATATTTATAAAAGATAAAAATCAAAATTCGAATGTAAATATATTTATTGGTAATCTAGTGGAGATAAGAATAGTGTGTAACATATGTTAAAAAGATAAGATAAGATGCTATGATTAAAAGGATATTTAAATTAATCTACCTATCATATTAAAAATTATAAAAATCCAAAATAAATCTCAAAAATCTAAAATATTAATATTTTTTTAATAAATATAAAATATATAATTTTAACTCGTTATAATATATATATATATATATATATATATGAATTAATATCTAAAAATATATATATAATATCAATTATCAATAATAAAAGCTAGACCAATGTTAGAGGTTTTGATATTAAGGAGATCAATTGTAACACATATATGCTCTACTTTCAGGATGTTGATGAGCTGAAGTTGGTGTTTAAGATAGCACCTTGGAATTTTCACAACAACGACATGATTATCCAGAAATTGGATTCATGCATGTCTCCTTCTAACTTGCTATTTAATTATACTCTCAATTGGATCCAAGTCAATGATTTACCTATAAATTGGAGAGTGCAAACTATTGTACAAAAGATTGTAAGTTTTATAAGTCTTGTGATAGATGTGAATAATTTTTCTACATTTAATGGCCCTTTTTAGGGCTTGATTTAGGTTTGATGTTTTAAAATCTCTCATGTTTGGTGCTTGGATCCTTAATCAATGTGTAAATGTGTGGGTAGAGTTTAAGTATGACATGCTCATGAAGTTATATTATTAATGTGAAAATCTGACACACTTAAGTAAGTTTTGTGATAATGTTGTTGATAGTAATATGCTTTTGGTTGTAAGAATGCTTACAATAAAGAGTTGTTAAGATCTAACTTGACTATAAAAGTTCCAATTTAGTTCAAGAATAAGGAATTAAGGAAGAAGAATACTCAGGAATTTGTGTTTGCCTCTAGTGATAAGGCTAAAAAAAAGAAGGGGGTATAATGACTTGTTGGCTGTGAAAAGGAAAATGCCTCTTCTAACTCAAGAAAGGGAATGGTGTTGATACTTCAAGAGCTTCTAAAACTTGAAAAGGGATAAGACTATGTTGTTATGCCCTTATAGGATATACATGTGACCAGTGAGGAATAGATTGTTGGAGATATTAGAATGGAAATAAAATTACTGACATACCTATATAGATATGATTTGCCCATATGTGTATGATTTGGCTTGTTGCCTTTGTGTTTGGATGCTTTGTTGCCTGTTATTAGTCTGTATTTACCTAGATAGCTTATCTGGTTTTGTTTTTGGTATTTTATTTATTCCTATTGCTTTTGTTTTCTTGGTTTATTGTGTTGTTTGGTTCTGGTCTCTGTTTGTTGTGGTTGATTTCTATGCTTAAAGAAGCTTTGTTTCGCTATAATGGTTTGACTATGTTGTTATGTTACACATTTTTATTTCCATTCCAAAATTGTTAAATAGTTTAAGAGGTGGCTCAGGTGGTGAGGAGTCAATTTAACTATGTTGTTCACAGTAAAGTTGTTAAATAGTTTAAGAGATGGCTCAGGTGGTGGGGAATAAGAATATTGTACATAATTTTAGGTCGATTGATTTGGTTACACATTTTTTTTTACATATTTGTTTTATATTGTTTAAATTTTTTATTATGTTTTTAATTAATTTAATTAATAATCTTATAATTAATATGAGACATGTAATCGAACGAGACATGGGACCAACAAAGTGACTATTATTATTATAAAAAATCCAACAAAGTGACTATTTTAAATAAAAATATTGGACCATCTTAAATAAATCGAATTGTACATAAAGACATATGAACTAGTTACAAATATTATCACTGAACCAATTGAACAGTTCTGAGGGGTTTTGGACAAAGACCATCGTTTGGGCTATTGACGGTGGTAATATATGGTTGTAGGGTTTAAATATGCTCTGATGTCAAATTGATGCAGATTGTGAAAGAGAATAGAATAAAAGAGATAAAGTATAGAGATTTAGGGAATAAGTTATATTGTATTTGATAATTCAAGTATGATATTAAAGCAAAATCATATAATTTATTTATAGGATTAAAATGATAATACTGAAAATATAAATAAATATATATTCGATAATAATAACAATAATAATCTCTATAATCTTAATTTAAAATAACATTTATTTTTATTCATATTCCTAATTCTCATTAAAAAAAGATTACTTTAGCCAAAGGCTACACAGTTAAAAACGGAACGTAAAAATTCTTCCAAAAAAAAAAATAATAAATCAAAGCAACTAAACTTTAATTAGTCTCTCTTTCCTATATAACAGAAACACAAATTAATTAAACCATCTATCACCAATTAATATTTGAATTTTTTTTTGGTAAAAGTTAATATGTCAATTTGATTATGGTTAATTATTATCGAACTTTCGATTTAAAAAAAGTAACACATGATCAATTGGAAACCAGTATAAATTTTGATATATTCAGCTTAATATGGATTTTTTTATACCATTCATTAATTATTATGTAACTTTCAATTAAAAAAAAGTGACACATGATCAATTGGAAACCAGCATAAATTTGGATATATTCAGCTTAATATGGAATTTTTTTTGTACTATTTATTAATTGGTCTAGAAGCAAAATCATTTTTCTTAATGATACTGCTAAATTAATTTTTCTAACATAAAATATCAATTTTACCAACATCAATGACAATAAAGTATTATTAATATAAAGATTAAATAATCAATTTTTGTATGATTGTAGGGATAATAGTAAATGTTGATAGGAAGTATTAAAGGCTAATAATTGGACTGAAAATGGAACTTTTGCTTTAAAGATGACTTTTATGATGGCTAGTGTTATGATGAGAGTAACAAATATTAGTATGATAACAAGATTTTTAGTTTTAAAAATATTTAGTTTTAAAAATAGAAATTTTATTTTGATAATATTATTTATTGTTCTGAAATTCGTTTATGATATGTTCAAGACTTGGTTACGTTAATAATGAAAAAAAAAGTACAAATACTTTTGAGTTTTGAGGATTTAAAATTCTTGGAAAAAAAATGATAATTGTTTATTAATTATTTTAAAGTAAGTCATTTGGTTCCTTTATTTGTTGTAAAAGGTAGTAACGTAATATATATATATATATATATATATTTCATCTATTTTCGGTTATATTTCATCTAGTCATTTATGTTAATTTTATTTAAGAGTGCAAATTAACCGTCTTCTAACTATCAAAAAAGCACATTTTGGTTTATACTTGTGTGCTTGTTAACGTAAATAAGTGTCTGAAAGTACACTTGTCGCATAACAAATTGTAGCCTGTTTCTTTCTTTTTTTTTCTTTTTTTAAATATTTTCTAAAATTTGTTTTCTGTAGTAAAAGGTCTCAGATCTCATTTTACGAGAGTTCATTTTCGACCAACTAGTTTTCTTATTCTCGTTATTTTCGTAACTTTGAGTAAAATTATATATTTTTATTTTTCATTTAAATCTTATTTTTAAATACTTATGTTTATTTGTGTTTGTGTTTGTGTTTGTGTTTGTTAGAAATTTAAATCTTTATTTAGATATATTGATTTCAATATTTTAAAAATTAGAAGAGAATGGTATAAGATTCATTTTTTTATAAAAATATTTAATATATCAATTAAAATAATTACACACTCAATTTAAAGAACTTACAGCAAAGAGAATAATTTAAACTCATGTTTTTTTCATATGTAAATAAATATTATTAATTTTAATTTATTAAATTTAATTATTAATATATTAAGATGGATAATTTTTAATTTAGATTACATCTTTAATCTTTATTAATAAAATGAAAAGTTATTAGAAAATCACCTTAGTTTTTTTTAAATACCCTTCCGCTTTAGAAAATAGGCAGTTGTATTCCTTCAATTATTATTTTATTATAAAATTTTCCCTCAAATGTTTTGATTTTTATTGATTTTTTTACAAATATATTCCGTAAAAAAATTTAAAATAGTGACAAGAATTTATGTGGTTGATAAAATATGATTCTTTAAAAATAAAAATACACTTGTCGTTAAAAATATCATAATAAAGTGATATAAGATTTTTTTTAAGGGAAGTATAAAGTTAATCAATCTAATGAATTTTATTTTAAAATATTTTTTTAAAAATTAATTTTATGTTTTTTAATTATTGAGAGTAAATTTTAGAATTTATGTTAGCAATAAATTAAGAAAAATATATTGTAATTATGAATTATTGATTAGCAAAAATTATGACCAATATGTCTCAATTATGCCATTTCAATCGTGCTTTATCACTATTTAACTTTATATAAAGAGTGGTTTTTGTGTTTACAAGCCTAAGTTATTTGTCAATGAAAATATTTAGTTTTCCTATCCTTCTCTTAATAATATTTATTTAGCTATTCTAACATTAATTCAATTAGAAAAAAAAATCATTTAGTAAAAAACTATATTTTCTTGATTTTTATTTTATCTTAAGTCACAGTAAAAAAAATATAAAATTAAATAATAAAAAAATGAATTTATAATATAATTTTTGAAACTTTTTTTTTTAGTTTCAAAAATAAAGAAAAATGTATGTAAAAAAGACATTCAATTCTAACTTGATTTTAAACTTGAATATTAAATTAATTACCAAAAGATACTAATTTTAAAAAGTCAAGTTCAAAAATATGCCTTAAACGTATAATTGGTTATAAAAGAAGTGTTAGGTTTTAAATAGTTAGATTTTAGTTTATCTTTGTTTTTTTTTCATTTTCATTTTTTTATATGATTTATTTTTTTATATGGTTTAAATTTTGATTCTCTTTAAATAAATATATGATTTTATGTTATATAAAAAGAAAATATATATGTATTTTTAAACATGAAAAAATATAATTTTTTATATTATATATAAAACAATATATATATACTATATAGAGTAAAATTAAAAACAAAACTTTATTTATAAGAATAAACCTATTTTATTTTGTTTAATTATGTTTTTTTTATCTTCTTGATGTTATATTTTGAATGAAATAACAACACACAATGTTGAGATTATGATATCATTAAAAGTAATGTATTAAATTTGTTTATTGATTTACTGATTCATTTTAGCCGATTAAACTCTGTAAATTACAATATATCAAATCAAGTAATCATTAATTGTTTAAAGTAAAAAATAATATTTTTTGTTCAGATCTTGGAGTACAAAAGTCTAATTTTAGTGAAATATATAGTGATATATTATTATTTAACTTGTGTGATTAAAATATTTTTATTTATTTAGACGATAATAAAAAATAATATTAAAACTAAAAAAATAATAAAAATTAAAGAAGATGACACATTAAAATATTAAAATTGTTATTAAATGATAAAAATAATAATTAAAATGATAAATTTAATATCTAATTATGAAGTCGTGTTTTAATCATATAATAAATTTAATTAAAAAATGTTTAAAAATTAATTTTATCATTTTTTTTACCCTTTTTTAAAAACAAATTAAAAAATATTATTTTTAAATTACAAGATTATAATATAGATAATAACAGTACTTGTAATAAATAAATAAATATTTTTTATATAGCATTATTATATAATAGGATAGGCTCAATCTTTATTGATGCCCACTATATCTTTTTCTTCTTCTATCAATTCTTAAACATGAGTTCTTATTATTGTGAATAATTACCACAACCAACACGGTTATGAGAACTATAAAATGCAATTGATGAAAGTGAAACTTAGCACGTTATCGATATATTAATTAGAACTGGTATGATTGCACTCAATTTCTCTTTCGTCCAAAAATACCCTCGGTATAGTTAATTTGCTACAGCCCAGATTGCTTCTCCCAAAAGTCGATTCAAGTTTTGAGAAAGTATATTTTGAACAAACAAAAAAGACCATTCATCTGTTACATGAAACAAACTCGGTGCATGTATTAGACATTTGCAAATGACAAATGCATAAAAGTGTTATTTAGCTTGCCTACCAATAGTATGTGGACTAACTTGCCCAGAATGTCATTTAGTTTAGCATCACTCATATTTTCTACAAACTAGTCCAGTGTGGCTAAAAAAACCCATCGGCGGCAAGTAGACTACTAAACTAGAAAGAACTATTATAGTCCAACCCGAGCATGTCAAAGCCCACAGAAAAAAAAAGCCCTAGAACCCAAGGTCTTTATAAGTTTATGATTTTGATTTTGATTTATTTTTAACTCATGTTACCTAACTAATTTTAGTAATGGTGCTGAGGAGATATGAATATCACTCTCCTTTTTCCTTTTCTTCTTTTAAAAAAATACTTATTTAATCACCTCCATTAAAAATGTATAAGTAGATACTGTCATTTTCATGTTTTTATAAGCCATGTAATTCTTGATGAATAAATATTTTTTAATTAAAAATATTGGGATTTTTATAATATCTTTAAAAAATTTATCATGCGTCTTACATGTGATCATATTTTGATAATATTTGACATTTTGTATTTTTTTTTTTTTGATTTTTTTTTTAGAATTATTGAACTTTATGGATATAATTTAAAAATTACAAAATTTAAGTACTTGTTATAAAGAGTTACAGGACACCTAAACTCAAAATGTGCCTTCAGTTCTATTTTTCTTTTTGTGGTCTGCGCCTCTGCGGGCGTTTATTTGTTTTCAAGCCAATCAACTTCAAGCAGTTTTTTTTTTTTTTCCTGCAAAGTTGAAAAGTGCAGCAGCCTTTTCTTAAAGATAAAAATCAGTTGATATGTTTTGATTTTTTTCTTTCAATTGATACCAAACTTATGCTTTAAACTTTTGAGAAAAAATTTAGCATTATAATTGACTTTTGAGTTATGAAATTATATGAGTTGCTAACAAGTTATCAAAACAAATTTATGATCCAATAGCAACCTTTAAAACTTATTATATCTTCATTACTCAAAAAAAAAAAAGACTCCTAATTAAGAAATTAACATCAATATTATTTATAAGCTTAAATAATCTCCTAATTTATGAGTTAATTTTTGAATTATAAGTTAATCTTAAATTTTTACTAAGAATTATGTTTTAACCATTTGTTATCTCTAAACATTATCGGACATAAAGATGTGTTAAACTATATCTTTGATTTCAAATTTTGATTAAATTTACACATAAATTATAAGTTTTTCAATCATTTGATTTAATTATCATATTTTTTAAAATTTTATACATATATTCATAAACTTTTGAATTGTATGATTTAATTTTAAATTTTTAAAAATTTATATACATATTATTAAATTTTAAATACCATAAATTTTTTATCAAAGTTAAATACTAAACAAGCAATTAAGCGATAAAAATAAGAAGCTTGAAACATTTCTTTCTAAAAGTACCCTTTAGTTTGTCCTTCAAATTCCCAATAATATGCATGTTTTGAACAAATTCTTGCTGAGAAAGACTCTTTAGATTGTTCTTTAAATTCCCAAAAGGCATGATGGGATCATGATCTTTTTGAATGGTCCAAAAAGGACAAAAAGTGCATACAAGTGGTAGCATTGAATAAAGTAGTATCAAGTTCTGTATTGATCATTGATCAACAGGACCAGATTCTTCTCTGCTTTTAACTCTAATGCCAAGTAGCAATGTATGTGGCTAAATGGGTTATGGAACTTTGCTCCTGTTCAACAAATTACATAACACAAATTGATGTTCCTCCTAACATACATGGATCTCCTTTCTATGGCCTCAATGTTTGCTTTGTCATTGTTGGAAATTACGATCAAAAGTTCCACATTGCTTACCCATAGGGTGCTTCATGGATTTATTAAAACTTGAGATACTACTCCACTTAAAAAGTTGAGTTTTTGGATGGAATCTCAATTTTCTTACCACCATCCAAAAGGAGATATGACCTCTCATGCAACATTTCAATTATACCATTTTGCTTAACACTCTTCTTCTCAAGTATGGGTTTTCTTTTTTGCTTGTAATATTTTAAGATTGGAAAATAATTTTTTTTGGTCTAATAACATGTTACACTGGTCACAAACACTCTAAAAGCTTAAATGATTAGAGATGAATAAAAATATCATTTTTATACCATTTTGTAAAACACATTAAAACAAAAAATAACAATTTTTAGAATCTTTAATACAACGTTGATTTATACGTAAATAAATATGTATTTTAGATTATTATATAAAGTTAAATTTATTTAAAAATGAGATATAAACGTTTAATTAATTTGTGATTTAATGTATTATGAAACTTTAATGGATAAAGAAGTAAAACTAATTTTTATTTTAATGATACGTTAAAATAAAGATATATTTGATATCTATATAATTAATGGTTATACACGTTTATACGTTTCTATATATTTGTTTTTCATTATTAATAATACAATGTGAATATTTTTAAGCAATCGTTTTTAGTTATTTTTTCTAACATCTTGATCAATACTAAACTTAACGCCGGCCGGCCAGTTTCAATGGCTACTCTTTGCTTTCCATCTCTTAAAAAATTAAATTGCATGTTGATATTTCAGAGATATCTCTAACCAAGCAAATGAGAATGAACTTTTGCCCTTTGTAAGTTGATGAATTATTTTTAATTCCTCGAATGCAAAAAAGTACCACAACTTTAAACCCCACTGAATAATCTATGGCCCTCTTGCTGGTGTATGCCATGTTCTCATTTTATTTTCTCTATTTAATTTTGAGTATTGTGCACATTATGTATCATATAATTGTCCTATTACCATACATATCTAATCTGCCCTAAATCATGAGAAAAGATTAAGCGTTTTTTGATACTCAATTTTTTTTCTATATTTGAAAATAAAAAATTATTTTTACAATAAATAATGATGTTTGGTTATTATTTTTAAGTTAATGTTTTGCAAAACATAAGGTAAAAACTGAAAATATGTTAGAAGTATATTCACTATTTTTGAATTAAAATGAAAACACGGAGAACACTTTTATGAAGCTTAACTTTTTGGGTGTTTATCACATTCCAACACTCAATGGATCACGTTATTTTCTCACTATTGTTGATGACTATTCAAGATGTACATTGATCTATCTCTTACATACTAAATCTGATACACACACATTTCTTATCACCTTCATTAATCTTGTTGAAACACAATTTTCATCCAAAGTTAAAATCATTCGTAGTGATAATGGACCAGAATTCTCTATGACCCGATTGTTTTCTACCAAGGGAATCCTTCATCAAACTAGTTGTGTCTCTACCCCTCAACAAAATGGCGTTGTTGAACGTAAACACCGTCATCTTCTCAATGTCGCTCATTCATTGCTCTTCCAAGCCAACCTTCCTAAACAATTATGGGGAGATGTCATTCTTACAGCCACATACCTCATAAATCGTACTCCAACACCTGTTCTCAAGGGTAAAACACCATTTGAAGTCCTTTTTCACAAAACTCCTAGGTATGAACATCTTTGTGTTTTTGGTTCCTTTTGTTTTATGTCTACACATCATGATCGACTCACCAAGTTTGATGCTAGGTCACATAAATGCATATTCATTAGGTATCCGTCTAGGATCAAAGTTTATCGTGTCTACAATCTGAAAACAAGCAAGACTTTAGTGTCTCGTGATGTTATCTTTCATGAACATGTATTTCCTTATTTCACTTCCGCTGTCAACACTCCAACTCTATTTCCTCCATTAGAAGATACTATTTATGATGACATACCCAACATTCGTCAATCAACCAATCCAAATATATCACTTGATCATACACCATCTGTCCTTCCAACAATCAACTCAGACACTCTTCATATTCAAAATTCATCTCCAGAAACATCATCATCAACTTCTCCACCACACATAACCCCTCCAACACCAGTCACACATAGGCTTCGTCTCACTCAGCATCGTCCAAAGACAAAGGTACTTCTCATTCTTTATCTCATGTACTTACCTATGACCAATTATCACCTGCACATCGTGCTTTTGCTACTTCTATTTCCATTCTCAGGGAACCAACCACCTTTGTTGAAGCTTTCAATGATCCAAAATGGCGGCTTGCCATGAAAAAAGAACTGGATGCTCTTGAAACTAATGGCACTTGAACGCTTCAACAGCTTCCTCCAAACAAGAAACCAGTTGGTTATAAATGGGTCTACAAAATCAAGTATAATCCTGATGGCTCTGTGGAACGATACAAGGCTCGGTTAGTGGCCAAAGGATACAGTCAGATTGAAGGTTTTGACTACCAATTAACTTTTGCACCAGTAGCCAAACTTGTCACTGTTCGGCTTCTCCTTGTCGTTGCTGCTATTCAAAATTGGCATCTTCGACAACTCGATGTCAACAATTCTTTTCTCTATGGTGATCTTCATGAAGATGTCTACATGTCCCTTCCACCTGGATTCAGACGAAAGGGGGAAACACCAGTATGTAAGTTACATAAATCTTTGTATGGACTCAAACAAGCCTCACGACAGTGGTTCATCAAGCTATCAACAACATTTAAGCTAGCTGGTTTTAACCAATCCAAGTATGATCACTCACTGTTCGTCCGAACCCGTGGTAATTCCTTCTCTGCTCTTCTTGTCTATGTAGATGATATAATCATAACAGGAAACAATATACAAGACATTGAAGAAACTAAGAATCATCTCATTAGACAATTCAAGCTTAAAGATCTCGGTGAATTAAAGTATTTTTTAGGCATAGAAGTTTCACGTTCCAGGAAGGGAATTGTTCTGTCACAACGCAAGTACGCGCTTGAAATATTGGAGGACATGGGTTATCTTGGTGCCAAATCTGCCAATTCATCTATGGAACAAAATTTATCCCTCAGTAAGATTGAAGGGGAATTCATCAGTAATCCCACATCCTATCGAAGACTTGTTGGGAGATTAATATACTTGACCATCACAAGGCCCGACTTAGTGTATGTCGTGCACATTCTCAGTCAATATATGGATAAACCACGACAACCACATCTGGAAGCAGCTCAACGAGTGCTACGATATGTCAAGAACACACCAAGACAATGTCTTTTTTTCTCAGCAACTAGTTCATTACAACTAAATGCTTTTTGTGATGCAGATTAGGCAAAATGCACAGATACACGACAATCAACCATAGAATATTGTATATTTCTTGGAAACTCGCTAATTTCTTGGAAGACTAAGAAACAAAATACAATCTCACGATCAAGTGTAGAAGCAAAATACCGTTCTATGGCAGCAGCATGTTGCGAAGTAACCTAGTTACGATATATTTTGGATGATTTGGGTATCAAACACTCCCAACCAACCAAGTTATATTGTGACAATCAAGCAGCTCTTCACATTGCATCAAATCCCGTGTTTCATGGGCGAACCAAACACATAGAGATCGATTGTCATCTAGTAAGAGAAAAGATTCAAGCTGGAATGATCAAAACTTATCATATCTCTACATTAGAGCAACCAGTAGATATATTTACCAAATCCTTGAGTTTTCCACAATTCTCAAGCTTACTTAACAAGTTAGAAATAATTAACATATATTTTAACTTGAGGGGGAACGTTAAAGAACATGTTATCCAACTGGTGACAACCAACACACCAGCTGGAAGCAGCCACCAACAACTTGGTGGGAAAGGATAGGTTGTCCAAGAACATGTCTCTCCATAATTGTGTTTATTTTTTAATTATTACAATTTTGTTTTTCTTTTGTATAAATAGGTTGTAAACATTCTTTTATTCATCATCAATAAATTCATTTCTTACAAGCCTATTTATTGTTAACTCTTTACCCTTCCTTTTGATCGACGATTTTTGTCTCTTTTTTTTAATTTATATTTCTCCTTATTTCTATATCGTGTTGTTTTAAGATTATTTTTAATTTGTAAAATAAAAACCTAAATGAAATGAGAATGATATAGTAATGAAATTTAATATAAATAATATTATTAGTACTATATTTGTTAAATAGTAGAATTAAAATAATAATAAATATTAAAATTAAATTAAAAAAAGAGAATTTTGAAATCTTAATTGAGATAAAATGAGAAAAATAATAAATATTTATACAAATTGGTGAGAAAAATAGAACATTATAATATATTATTGAAATGTGTGAAAAAAAATTAGCATTTATGTTATTATTAAAATATTTTATATTTTATTTCAGATTAACAGTAAAATAAAATACAAAAAAAAAAAGCATAAATAATTCTCATTGTTATTGCCGTTATTATCAACCAAACATAACCTCTCTTTTTTTCTTATAGTTATATACTTCTCCATAGTTAAAATACAATAGTATGTAATAAATATAAAAAGTCCTAAATATAACTAAAAAGAGTGGTTTGTGAAATGACGCTATAACATAACTCGGGTATAAGTTATTAGATACGATAATGGTATATAATTTACATAATCCTTATAATAAAAAAGTAAAAGACGTTACAATACAAAACTCGAATATACTAGTTTTTTGCTTTTCAAATGTGAACAAGCTGTCGAGATCTTATTTCTTATTAGTTTGATAGGAATGTGCTCCTAGAATTAGATAGCTACGTTGTTTTTAAAATTAAACATTATTACTGAATTATATTTGAATTTGACACATATTATTAAGTTGTATTTCTTTCCATTTTATTTGTATTAATATATAATGGGTGGAGTTAGTATAAATTTATCTGGAGATCAAGTTTTCCTAGAATTAGGATTTATTTAATAGGGATCAAGATCAATCAAATTTTAAGTTATATTTAATATGATGAATAAATGTAAGCTATTTTTCAAAATACAAAAAATTATATTGTTTTATTTTTATTTATTCATATATAATAATAATAATTTTATTCAATAAAAACAAGTTTTTAAAATAATTTGGCTAAACAACAATACAATCTTATTTTTGTTTTTCATTTTTAAAGACATTTTTTAAAAATACCTCCAAATACCTCATTTTTTTTAAAAAGGTATAGAAGATTATTTTTGAGTTCAACAATAAAAAAAAATTCTTAAGATTCCATCCTGGCTTGGTTTTTCTGTAAAAAGAAAAACACTGCGTTCCATTCAAACTTTGATCGATATATGTTCAAGTTATTTCATGCTATTAAAATACTCGAGAATGTCAAAAATAACTTTAAGTATATGATTCCTTTCGGCTATCACAGTTTATGGAAGGGCTTTTTACAAAGCATATAGATGCTTTGTTTTCTTGTGTTTGTGATAAAAGTAGTTTTAATGAACAAGTGGGCTTGTTTAGATGTGTTTTTTAAAAATAAAAATAAAAAAGTGGTTTCAATAGAAATGGTGAGATGAAGTGGTTATGTCAAAAGTAGTTTGAGGAGATGTATATATCTAGATTGTGCTATATAATAATTAGAATCGTTTTTAAATACAATTTAGTAATTATTTTAAGATGTAAGTATAGATTCAAACTTATTTCTCCTAAATGTGACTATTTATTTACACCTCTTAAAAGCAAAAATAGTGCTTTTTAAATTTTTGAAAGCACTTCTCATAAAATTACTAACTTTTTTGAAAGTGTTTTAATCCATTTAAAAGCACTTTTAATCAAAAGAAAAAGTGGTTCTAATCGAACCTGTAATTTCATAAGAAAACCTTTTTAGGAAGAATAACGATATTTATACTTCTATGGAGAGATATAGAATGTGTTTTATTGAGTACCGAAAGCATTTATGGTAATTTTTGGTTCTCTTTGAAACCACTTGTACTTTTGGCTAAAAGTTGTTTCAAATCGCTTAAGGCGCTTTCAAGAGTGTTTAGCAATCTACCAATCATTTAAGTAAAAACCACTTCTCTTAAAACCATTCTAAGAAAAACAAATCCAAACACAGAGCCTTTATTTGTTTGGTTAAAAAGTGCAGAGCCTCAGTAGAAGGATACACATACAAACCCAACAAAATATACAAAGCATATATGTCAAAATTGCGACAAGCTCAAGAATATACCATTTTATAGCAGTAATATATGCCCACTAGCCATAGCAGAATTTCGGAGTACCTCTTATTTCATAGCAAAAGAAATATTCAATATAATTCCCATAGCATTGACCTATATACATCAAATACACAAAACATTATATTCATATTAAATGGACCAATTGGCAACTTTTCGAGCCATTACAGTTGAGAATCTGCAATTTGTAGGATAGAAATGCTGTCATTTTACAAAGAAATTCCAATACATATACACTTCAACTTTAATCATTGTCACAGCCAAAGTGAAGTCAATAAGCATGAGTTTGCTGCAAGTAAGTTTTTTCCCCGCTCATCGCCTATTATAATAAAGGCTTTATTCATAATTTTCATGACCATTTGTTACTTTTGAATCATGATTTAAAGATATAAGGATCATATTAGGTGAGCAGTTCAAATCTTTATTACCCATCAATCAACCCATATCTAAGTCAATATGAAACTTTGTTCGCCACTACCCAACAAAACATAAATACGAAGACTAAAAAAATAAATCTAATTGTAATCTATCTAATATAAAGTAACATATTACATATTTATAGATATGCATTTACAGAATAAAAGTTGCATGAAAAATACGACATACAAAACAGGATATATTAACAATTTTCCCTTTCGGGTGAAACCAGGGATTGTTGATTGATATAGAAGATAAAAATTATAATAGAGTTTTGATAATGACTAAAAAGAAGTGGAGTTCCTCTTTTTCCTAAGTAACTGGCTTCAAAAAGATGGTACAATGCCATACCCAGTTTCTGCCAATAGTGTTGTAGAGAACATCTGATCCACTTCAAGTTCTATATCAGTTCTTTTTGCAAACCTGCCCTTAATTCTAGGTCTGGTTTCTGCATACGCTTTCCTTGAGGCATACCTAATTGTTTTCTCAAACTTCCTTGCTTTCTTTTTTTCTCTGTATCTAAGAACCCTAGCTTCTCTGTCCATTGGAGACAGTTGGGTAGGCATTTGAAAAGAAGTTCCTGAGAAAAAATCCATAGTCCCTTTTGTAGGGGTTGAGTTTGAGATTGAAATTTCACTCATTGTTGAGTCTGGTACAACGCTAACGTCCAATGATGAAACCTAATTACATGATCAAAGGAAAATAACATTTGGTATCCTCGGATACATAAATGATGCAATTATTAAACTAATTTCACTTTTAATCTCATTTAATAAAAGAAACATACTTTCATTTTCTTACAATATTTAAAAAAAAAAATATGCTCATTTACGTTATAAAAAAAACTAACATTTTTTTTCCTGAAGGAGTTAAAAATGAAACTCTATGAATGAGATTATGCTATGCAATTAAATTTATTCATGTATACTACTACATCTTTTTCCCACCCTTTAGAAAAGGAAAAAAGAGAAGGATATCCAACTCTGATAGAAGTGCAGAAAGATAAATCAAAAGCTACCCCAATAACAAATCATGATAGATCTTCTTCACATAGACAAAACACCTTTTTTACACGAAATTGTATAATCATTCAACTCAGTACATATAGAATTTAGATAAACAACAATCGATCACCATTGAAAAAGGGAAAGAACTTTGAGGAATCACATAAAAAGTGAAGGTGTTCAAAGTAAAACTAGTTAGTAATATGAGTCAAGTAAATGACACACGCATGACATGAGCATCTCTAGCAAGAATACAAGAGCAAGTAAGTCTCTTAATTAATTCACCACAAGATCGTGTGTTGTGATTTAAATATTTTCTTAAAATACTCCATCATGAATTAATATATAATTTTGTAAGGAATTAAATAGTACTAGTGTATAAAGTTGCTTACGTTTTGACTAACTGAACCATTGTAACTATATGAAGCAACTTTTGAGGGATCAAAATCTAAACCCAGTTGAAAACTCTGCTGATATAATTGCCCTTTTGCTTCTCCACCATGAACAGGCACTATACTATCGCCTCCACAGTTCTTTTGGGAAACACTGTACTCTAGCTTATCAAACTGATCCCCAAATTGATTATTCTCAGCACCAGAATTATAATTCACAAATCCCAAATATTCATCAACCTCTCCACCAAACAAGAATCCATTACTCTGATCAGTCTCATTCTTCACTGGATTTGTCAACAACCATGAAGCAGCCTCTTCCTCATCCTCCTCATCAATGTTATTCTGGTGATCTTCTCTTTCATAGGTCAAGAACCCATCGTCAGCATCACAAGCCCCAACCCCATGGCGGACCAAAGTGCTACCTGGGTCAGTGATCGGCGGGCCAAAGAGGCATCCCGGTATCGGTAGAACAGGAACCCGGTGGTGGCGGCTAGCCAGAGGGTTAGCCGAGTGGATATCAGCATCGCAAGAAATACAAAGAGACGCCGCGTCGGCTTTGCATAAGAAAGCCGAGGGAGCTCGTTCGCAGGCATCACAGACCCAGACACGCTCATGACGCGAGGCCACGCGGTTGGTAGCGTGGATGCGAGTGTCACAGTCGGTACAGAGGAAAGCCGAGTCGGCCCGACAGTAGACTGTAGATGGAGTGGACTGGCACGTGTCACAGACACGTGCCCAGTTAGTGTCCTCTTTAATCTTTAACATTATGGATTGGTTGGATGTATGTATAGAGAGTTTGAGAGGTTTTTTTGAGAGTGGAGGGAAATTTAGTTGGGGGGGTCTAAGTAACTGTTGTATAAAATGAAAGACGGGATAAAGAGCGAGGGATAGAATCCAAAAGTGACAGGTGGCATACAGGTAGTGGTTGAGTAAGGTTGTTCGATTATCTTGTGGTTGGATTTGATTTCAGGGTGGAGCCCATGAGTTTGAAAGGAGGAAGTTCCACGTGGTACCCACGGGCTTTCGATGCTGGTGCTGCTTTGGGCTTTTGGAATCATTTGGCTTTGTCGTTGAAAGCGTTACTCACTTGTAGTAAGAAAAGACGAAACTCTCTTAGTCTCTTCTTAAAAAAAATATAATAATATTAGGTATATTTTAAGCGTAGATATTTAATGGTTAAATAATTATATTTTAATTTAACGAGTATTTAATTAAATAATGTTTAATATAAAATAATGTATTAAATTTTTTATATTAATAAAAATATTTAAATTATAAATAAATAATACTATTTTTATTATTATAAATTTTAAATATTTTATTTTTATTGTTTAAAAAAATAGTTCTCTCTTATTAGTTATATCATTGTATGGACATTTGGTGGACAATGGAGTTATGATTTGTCGGGGAAAATTGTGAACTTGTACATGACTTTTGAAGTTGGTTAAGGTATTATTTTAAGTTATTGTCTTTAAAGAGATGCATTAAGTTTTAATAAATATTCATCCACGATACAATGAAACATCTTATTATCAGAGGGATGAGTGTTCAACAATCTAGTCTGGTTTTTGTTAAAAAAAAATTAGTTGGATTGGACCGTTTATATTACTCGGATCGGACCAAACGTTTGAAACGATTTAAATTAATAAAAATCGGATCGGATCGTTTAATTTATAAAATAGTTCGGTTCGGTTTGATTCGATTTTTTTATATATTTAATGAATAATAATGTAAATTTTTTAATAAATTATTAAACCGGTTCAAACGTTTTAAAATTAGTACAAACCAGACGAGATCGTTTGATTTGTAAAACCGTTCGATCCGGTCTGATTTGATCCAATTTTACGATTTAGTCCAATCCAATCCGGTTTATGAACACCCCTAATTAGAGGTGTATATTCACGAAGATAAATTAAAAACATTTTTTATTTTAAAAAACATTTAATATAATTAACGATTAGTATTTAGAACACTATTTTTATTTGTATATAAATAATGGTGAAAAAATTTAGATTCATTATTCTTTCTTCAACTTTTCATTATTGTTCTCACTAAGGTGAATAACCAATTTATAAAATGTTAGTATACATTTCACTTTATAACTCTTTGATATAAAATGTTGTAATTATTCATAAATAATTACAACACATTTGAAACCCATAATATTTAACTTTCAAAAGTTATACCTCTTTGACATTTCTTTTACTAAAAAACACATATTATATCATTGCAATTTTACATTTGTAAGGGATGTGAGGTTTATGAATGATGTGAATATTTGTAGACAAAACATTTAATGTAATTTTAACTTTTAGGTGTATATTTTAAAAATATTTTCAAGTCAGAGAAACTATCGAACTCTAAATGAACTCATCTCATGTATATCTATGTTCTTATGATAATTTATATTAATTAAATTTAAGATTAGTATAACTTAAAAAAATAAATATTCAATACTTAATATTAAAAAAGTAATATAATTAGTGAGAAGTATTTTAGAAGCTGAAGTCTAATCTAAAGTTTAGAGAAAAAAAAATTATATTATGTATATAAATTTAATATTTTTTAATAATATTAAAAATTACACATCAATCTAATCAATAGTTTTTTTAAAATTACATAAATGACTTTACTAAAATTTATAAAAATAAAAATTATACTTAATAATATTAAACAGATAGAACTGAATAAAGTTTAATATTAAATAAATCTAAATAATCGTAGTTCAAAATTTAATATAAAATGATTAGATAAACTTTTATTTAATAGTAAAAATATATTTTTCGACTACAAATGATGTTATTTTTTATTTTAAGTTTTAAGATGTGCTATTTATTTTATTTTTCCACATTTTTGTTTAATCGATATGACAAACAATATTCACTTATTAATAGTTCTAAACTATCAAGAGATTTCAAAATTACATCTAAATTAAAAGATGATTAATTGGATCATTATTTAAAGGACAAAAAAGGAGAAGTTAAAAAATTAAATCAAAATATTAAAATAAATTATAGAAAATATATATAAATAAAAAAAATCTTAATCTAAATGAATAAAAAATATTAAACAATATCTCATTTTATTTCTTTTTCACCTACTCATCTTTTAACATTATTTTCTTTATTTTATTAATTGTTTTTATTTTAATCTATTTTAAGTAAAAAAAAATCACACTTGTTTTTCTTGTTTTATTAAGTATATCTTTCATCTATACCATTGATTAATACATAGATTTATTATTATTAATTTCTAAATAATTAATTTTACTCATTAAAGCATGTATAAAATACTTCTACAACATTTTATTATCCTTCCACTATTTTTATAATTTTAATAAATACATTTTATTATAAGAATTATAATATCTATGTATTATTTTTATTACAATTTGTAATTTTAAAAATAAAAATTATATTCTCGTTCCGCCACTGCTCTTCATATAATTTATGGTGTTAGGAGGTCAAATTAAACTGAGGTATGAGTATGACACGGGCATCTAACTAAAGGGTGTGAAACTACATTACATGATCATGGATAAGTGTACCTATCATGTCACCATGTGTGAGCTAGGTAGCCTATTAAATAGGATTCACATAATAAGAATGAACTAAACCTATAAAAAGGGGAAGTAGTCTCCTCTTTGAATAAACTGGGATATGTTATAAAAAATACATATATATATACTATGTTTTTAAACATACAAAAATATTTATTTTTATAAAAAAAAACAAAACTTATATATAATATATTGAAAGAATTAAAAATCGAACTTATAATAATGTTAAAGTTGTGTAGTCAAAATAACTTTTTTACTCTTTAAATATGCTTTAAAGTTTAAAGTACAAACAATTTGAAAGAGAGAAGGAATTAAAAAATCTTCTGCACCCAAAAAAAGTGATTTTCAATTTGAGGTATATTTGCATTGTTGCTGTTGTTGGGTTTTTTTTTTCTTATATATCGTCATGAACGATCGACAGGGGCATAGGAAATTGTTTTTTTTTCCTTCTATAATGATATTGGGATTTGTACAGATCAAGTGTGTTATAAGAATACTTGATTTAAAAGAGGATGGAGTTTATCGGGCATTATAAGATACTAATTTGTGATAGCTTTGCACTTTTTAATGTACCGGTTACTTTCTTCTCATATTTCCCTTTGGCTTTGAATTAATGCTGAATGTTGATACCGGATAATATGGTTACTTAAATTTATATTTTTTTATCGATTCTAATGTAACATATATCTAATTTTTTTAAAAAGTAAATATTTTTTTTAAATTATTTTATTAAATATCACGCTATAATTCTCATATTTATTACCTCATCTTGATTTATAATTTTATCTAGAATGATTGTGCCTATTTCTTCTTAAATACAATACAACATCTTATTAAGTAGTTATCCAATACACTAAAATTTTACATATATGAAAAATATATAAAATATAATCTTAAATAAATAATATTTTGATTGAAGATAAAAAAAAATTAATTTAAAGGTAAATTATTTAAAATATAAAAAAATAAAAATAAAATAATTAATAAGAAACGAGATTTTATCAATATTTTGTTAACAGTTTCGCGATAATATTTATAATATCTATTACATTTTGAAAAAAAAATGATTTTTTTTTATATTTTTTTACAATGTCACAACATTCTTGATATTTTGTAAAAAGATATTAACATCACGTTTCAATGTTAGAATGTATAAAAAAAGATAACAATATTACGACAACGTAGATGATATCATTGATATTTTAATCATGTTATATATTAATAATAAGTAATAATACAAACAAATTAATAAATAATAAAAATGTATTATTTTTTAAGATATACATATATAAAAATGATTGAGATCCGTGTATTATATGATATCTTTAAAATAATTTATTTTTCGTATGTATTTTAAAATTAAAAAAAAAAATTCAGAATGCAACAACCAAGCAAATATAACTACTATTTATTATTCTATTTAATTTTTATGTGTTTAAAATTTATGTCAATAAACCTAACTCTAGATAATAATATAAAATTTTCTATGCTATTTCATTCTTTTTCTTTTTTCTCTGTATCAAATGAAGTAAGCCATATATCAATATATAGATAAATGTAGGACCCTAAACGGTAGGAGAGAAAAAGTTTGAAAGAAAATAAAAATAATAAATAAATAACAAACGGTTTCAGAGAAAGCAAATCAATCAAAAATCATGATTAATAGCAATTAACCAAAAAGTTAAAACTGTCGTCTTTTTCGATGCGGGAAAACAAATAGTTTTTGGAACAAATTTCGACAATCTCCGTATGAATAGAACCATCCGAGTTTTCAAGCAAGACGACTTAAAATAATTTTGAAAATAGAGTTAATGTTTCGAAACTTAACTAGATAGATATTATCCTTTAAATTTGTATTTTTTAAAATATGTTCACAAAAGAACAATAAAGATAATGTTTTTGAATTGTTATGTTGTTTATATAAATAATGTTATTTTAACATAATTTAATTCTTATTATTATGTTTATTTTAATCATAAACATATCTAATTATGTGAGAGTTTTTAAAAATTTGAACCTTATATAATCTTTTTCAAAATATCATTATTTTTTTCTCACATGTGTGATATTGTATCTATAAAAATAGTCTATAAAGAATAACACATACTTTAATCGGTATTTTCTTTATAAAAATTAATTAAACACTAACTTAACCTATCTTTATAAGTATCTCTATTTTCGTAATATGAATGAACTTAGGATAAAATATCATAATAATCCAAATCTTTACAATTAAGTTGTTTCTTTAAACTTAAATCTTTGGATTTTTAGGTAGTTAAGTTGTATTTCCTTTGTAACTTGTTTTTATTTCATAGACTTAAGTCCCTTTTTTTTTTATGATATATCAAGTATCTATCGATTGACCCCTTTGTTTAGCAAATCTATTATGTTATACTTGAACTATATATAGTTAATAGAGATAACTGCAGTTGAAAATAATAATCTAATGATATTGTGTCTACGACATACATATCGAGATTTATCATTATGTATATTGTTTTGCGTCTTACCAATAACATATTAACTATTACAATGGAAGCAAATTGAAAAGCAAGGTTTGGACACTTTGGAATATCCTCTAAGAAATTACGTAACCATTCGACCTTTTTTCTACAATTATCCAAAGCAATAAATTCAGATTTCATCATGAATCTAGCAATACACGTATGTTTTAGAGGATTTCACGAAACAATTGCACTATCCAGTGTGAACACATATTTACTGATAGACTTTGAGTCTTTCATGTTAGATATTCAATATGCATCACTGTATCATTCTAATACAGATGGATACTTGTGTGGTGCAGTCCACAGCTACGTGTGTATTTTAAATATATAAGTAGTCTTGTAAAATCTTTCCAATGATTAGATATTGGATTGCTTAGTATATCTATTTGATTTACCTGTAAGCTATATTTAATCTTGTACACATCAAATACACAAACCTTTCTATCACTCTAGACTATTTCATTTGAGACACACACTTACCTTATATAGGTATAGGTTTAATTCTTAAAATTACATCAGTATGTTGCATGTCTTTTATTTCAAACATTGAATTCAATATATTCTTAATGGCATGATCATCTTCAATATTCTGGGCATAACCATCTTGGTCATGACTATCATAATTCATAGTCTTATAAGTTCATTTCAATGAACTTCGTTCTCATATGACGTACAAGCATATACATATTTAAAGAACAAATTTCTTGATTCCATTATCAATATCTTGTGTGATCTTTGACACATGCACTAGAAATTGATAAGGATTGATATGATATGCATATCTAATAATATGCAATCTATTGCTTCAAGACCTATCTTCACTTTCATATGTAGAGATAGAAACACTTTTGTAAGACATCCCAACAATCGTAAATATTAGTAGTAATCCATCGTTCCTTTAAATAATTAATATGGTCTTATGTGTCTTATTTTAAGATATATTATTAAAAGATAATTAGTCAAAAAAATGACTTCCCCAAAGTTCTGAAATAACCCAAAATTTAATAGTATTACATTCATCATTTATACCAAGGTGTGATCTTCATCGTTCAATAATAACGTTATGGTTCATGTATGATTCCATGTTATACATAGAGTTTACCAAAAAATGTTTCATACTTATCACTACGATCAATTCATAATACCTTGATTTTTTATTGAATTGGTTCTCAACTTCAGCTTTATAAAAAATAAATTTCTTTATAACTTCATCTTTACTTTTATGCAAATATATATAATAATATTTCATGTTATCATGGATAAAAGTAATGAAATATTTATTGTCATATTTTGTTTAAACAAATTTCAAATTACATAGAACACAATAGATTAAATCAATGGGTTTTATATTTTTATCAGTTGATTAAAAAGATAACATAATCGTTTTACTTTTAAATAAGTCTCACATTTATATTTGGAATCAATTTTTAACAATGGTATATAATTTATGTTATTTAACGTACGTCGTTGATCTAGTTATTCATTCCATAATTTGAAAGAAAAACAAATAAATGGATAAATTAATATCCAATTTAAAAGTTATTCTATTAAACTTGAACATAACCTCAATTATATAGCCTTTTAATACAAATTTTTCTTTCTTGGCCAATATAAATTTATTAAACTCAACATTCATTTAAAATCTATGTTTCCCAATCAAGAAACCTTTCAAGGTTCTTCTAGATCTCTTTTTTAGAGTTCATCTTTAAGATCACTTTGCTTATCTGGATCATAAAGTTTTCATTATTTCTTATTCATAATTTCTCTAAAATCTTAAATGGCATGAGGAAAGTGAATAACTTATTATCTTAATATACAGGCCTAAATTCACATAAGAAATTTATTATCTTAGTATAGCCTATTAAATTCACATCCAAAATATTTATATTAAAACCAACATGACAATGTCATCCATCAAATTTTTAAAAATAAATTAATGCTTTTAGATGTAATGATTTCCAAAAAAAAATTAAAATTAAATTTTAGAATATAATAATAAATTTAAGAATTTAATTTAATTTAATCTATTAATTTTTTAAATAATGAAAATTTAATTTTCGTGGAATCTAGTTCCAATTCATTATTTAATAAATACAAAACCCAAAAATCAGTGAATTTATAAAATTAAATATTTCAAAACCAATGATGCAAAATTTATTATTTTGCAAATATAATATTTACTTCTATTTTAAATATAAAATTCAACAAATTATTTCATAAATACAAATTTTATTTACTTTATAAAACTACAAAACTAGAAAATACAAAATTTACTATTTTTTAAGTACAAAAATATAATTAGAGTGAAAATACAATTTAATATCTTAACTGATGTAAAAAAAATTATTTCAAAATTCAAAATCAAATAAATTTATCAATAGTAAAATTTCATTGTTTCACACTATCAATTCACCTTATTTTACCCAATTATGAAATTATAATATTTCTTCAATTAAGAAAGCACAAATGTTAAAGTCCAGTTCTTTAAGAAAAAATTCTGAAATTTTTGGAAACTCAATACAAAAAATTTCAAAAAACATAAGTTTTATTTGTTTACCCAAACAATAATTAAACCATTTTAGCTGCACTTTATACAAATCTTGATCACTTATAAATTATAATCACCAATGTAACTGATTAATCTAAAATTGCACCAAAATAAGTAACATATATATCAAATTAATTAAGCATTCAACAGACTAGGCAGAACGGTTTCAACATAATTACAAACAAGAACTTTTTTCAAAGTCATATGTTATACATATATCCAACCCTCAGTATAATTGTGCAATCAGTCTAATATCAATTATGCAATATGAACTTCACTACAAATAATATCGAGTCAAGCATAAAATTGCTAAGTAAAGAAGCTCATAAATAATTACATCAAAACATGTAATTACAAAACAACTAGATTACGTTGCACAAAATAATCTCACGTATAACATTAAATGATCGACCAAAACATGAAAGTTGATATCATATAATTAACACCACCATATGAGAGTAACTGTAAAAAGAGACTAGCTAAAACAGTTTCTGATTGGAACAAGTATCAAAATACAAAAGTAAAAAGATGAGAAATTGTGAAAAAGATAAAACGATGTTAAGAACGTAATTAAGATACAAATAAAGAAGCTTAAGAAAATTTTAAAAAATGAAAATCGTTTGGTTTGTAGAATGAAATCAAAATCAAAATCAAAATGTGAACAATATTGTTTGGTTTGACCACTGTAATAAAACTTGAATCAAGATTACAGTGTTTTGTTTACCAGAATAACATAAAAAAAATTATAAATTATCTTAATACCATAATATCATTTAATTGTAATTTTTTCGTAAGAAAAAATAAATTATTGACATCATTATTTTTCTAAATAATTATTACTTAATTAAAAATATATATTATTAAAATTATTATTTTTCTAAATACGGTTTAGGGTTTTGAGGTTTAAAATTTAGGATTTGGGATTTAAGGTTATATTTGTGGGTTAAGGTTTAGGGTTAAAATTATTATTTTTCTAAAAAGGGGTTAGAGTTTTAGAATTTGAGATTTTAAATTTAGGGTTTAGGGTTTTAGGATTTGGGGTTTTGGGTTTTGGGTTTTTAAATTTAGGTTTTAGGGTTTTGAGATTTGGGATTTGAGGTTTTGAGTTTAGGGTTTTGGAATTTATGGTTTAGGGTTTGGAAATTTAGAATTTGAGTTTAGGGTTATATTTGGGGTGAGGGTAAAATTGAAAAAAAAATTGAGATGGAAATATAATCATGATTTATAAAGGGGGAGAAGAAATTGTGATTTTTTCTCCTTCAGTAATCAATTTTATTCTGTCTACTTCATTCAGCCCAATCAAACACACAAATAGAAAGAATTTGATATTTTTCATTAACTTCAACTAAACATCACCTAAAGTAATTAAAATAATGTAGTAGAGGTAAAAACAAGATAATAATAATCAACAATGAACGTCTATGTAAAAAAACGAAAATCTACGGATTAAGAAAACGTAATATGTTGATAAATTACGCAAATTTTCGATAAATTAGGTTTATGAGAAAGCAAGAATAAAAATAACACACAAATTTGATAACGGAGTTCGGCCAATATTGCTTACGTCTCCGAACCTACTGCAGATCTTTTTACTGAAAGAGGAGAAATTACACAAGGTGTTTACAACACTCACAACTCACAACCCACAACCCAATTGCACCCAAGAAAATTACTCTCAATTTTTTCTCACAAAAGCTTTTCTCTCAATTGGAATGAACACTTTGGATAATTAATTCATTACAATTACACATCTATTTATAGGAAAATTCACTCCTTGAATTACTACTTAAATTAATGATTCCTTGAATTGCTCATTGAATTAAGCTCCATGTTTTACTCCTTGTTTTGCTCCATGTTTTACTCCTTGTTTTGCTCCATGTTTTACTCCTTATTTTGCTCCTTAATTTGCTCCTTAAATTAAGGAGTTTTATAACAATCTCCAACAATCTCCCACTTGAAGACTGATTTCAATCTGTCTTCACACCTCGATCAAAGAATTCTTTCTATGAAGTAGCATGGAACGATGCTCCAGAGTCTAACACCCAAGATTTTTCCTTGCTCTCCAAAGAGCATATCAATGCATCATTCCCTCCTGAGGTGGAAGTAACATTTGTCTCTGCCTTCACTTGTTTGTCCTTCGGTGCACTCTTGCACTGATTTTTGTAGTGCCCGGTTCTTCCACAATTCCAACACTTGATAGTCTTTGAGCTATGAGAATTATTAGGATTCCTAGATTTGGACCTTCTGTCCTTTGATCTACCTCGGTAGTCTGTTCTGTCATGTTCATTCCCTTTGGTTGAATTTCTTCCTCTTGACTCTGTATGCAAAACTGAAGAAGTTGACGATTCACCTGACTCTGTACGTCAGATCTCTTCACTGAGAACCAAATCACGAACATCGTCAAATTTCAACTTATTGCTTCCTAATGAGCTACTCACAACCGTGATAGTAGCATTCCAGCTTTCTGGTAGAGAAGACAAAAGTATCAATGCTCGTACTTCTTCATCGAATTCAATTTTCACTGAACTCAACTGGGTTGTGACTGTGTTGAGTTCATTGAGATGTTGAGATACCGATGCACCTTCATTCATCCGCAAATTGAACAAACGCCTCATCAAGTGTACTTTGTTTGAGGTTGATGGCTTCTCATACATATTGGAGAGAGCTTCCATAAGACCCGCCGTTGTCTTTTCCTTTGCTATGTTGAAAGCAACATTACGGGATAACGTCAATCAAATAACTCTGAGGGCTTGTCTGTCTAGGACATTCCAATCTTCTTCCTTTATAGCCTCTGGCTTCTTCCTTGAGAGAGGTTGATATAGATTTATTTGATACAGATAATCTTCTATCTGCATTTTCCAAAACCCGAAGTCTGTGCCATCAAATTTCTCGAGTTTCACCCTTCCTTCATCTACGGTCATTGCTCCCACTCAAATCTGACTTCCTCCGGATCATTTCTGACTATTTCTGTAAATCACCGTGTATTAGAACACCTCCGTTAACGAACAAATATCGTCGACAAAATTTCACTATTCACGTAAATAGTAACCTTGTAGAAAATTGACAGAAATCACCGTCAATAGCTCTCATACCAGTTGTTGGGAAATTACGCAAATTCCTGATAAATTGGATTTATGAGAAAGCAAGAATAAAAATAACACAAAAATTTGATAACGAAGTTCGGCCAATCTTGCTTACGTCTCCGGACCTGCTGCAGATTTTTTTACTGAAAGAGGAGAAATTATACAAGGTGTTTACAACACTCACAACTCACAACCCACACCCCAATTACACTAAAGAAAATTACTCTCAATTTTCTCTTACAAAAGTTTTTCTCTCAATTGGAATGAACACTTTGGATAATTAATTCATTGCAATTACACATCTATTTATAGGAAAATTCACTCCTTGAATTATTACTCAAATTAATGATTCCTTGAATTGCTCATTGAATTAAGCTTCATGTTTTGCTCTATGTTTTACTCCTTGTTTTGTTCTATGTTTTACTCATTGTTTTGCTCCATGTTTTACTCCTTATTTTGCTCCATATTTTACTCCTTGTTTTGCTACATGTTTTGCTCATTAATTTACTCCTTAAATTAAGGAACTTTATAACAATCTCCAACATAATAATCGAAGATTAATTAATTATTAAACTGAACAATATACAGCTGAATATACCACCTGAAAAATTATAATAATTTAAGTACACAAAAAAAAAAAGTTTTATAATAATTGAAGTACACAAAAAAAAAAGTTAGGCATAAGAACTAGTAAAATAATATTAAACCGCATGCATCAGTTTAAGAAATAAAACCGTCTAAGCAAATTGTAGCAAACTAATTATTATTAGGAACTAATTTGAGAAAACGATAAAAATAAACATAATGCAATGAACATCTAAAAGTAAATTATGGAGAGAAAAAAAGACTATTGATAAAAGATGTAAAATCAAGTAATACCGACAAAGTAATGTAAATACTATGACAAACTTCGTGGAAGCAAGGTGCTAATGAAGCAACACATTATATATACGAAAGAAAGTAAAAGCAAAATAAATTTTAATAAGCAAATATATATATGTATGTGTATATATGTATGTATGTATATATGTATGTATATATATATGTATGTACTTATAAAGGCTATCCACGTATTACAGTCAAAGAAAAACATATTAATTATATGTAAAAGAATATACATGATCTAAAAACACTATAACGCAATTAAAACAAGTAGAGTACATTTTTACTTGTAAAGAAATAACCAGATGAATACAGCTTAAATACAAAAGGGTTAAAAAATGATATAACGGAGTTAATAAGCAACGGTTTTAAAAAAGAATCAGTACATAAGTGTCAATTTCAAATTGAAATGAAAACCAAGTGTTTGACTTTAGAGAGCAAAAAGATTCAAATAATAAAACAACTATGAGGAGAAAAATGGGATTTTGTGTATAAAAGCAAATTCCTAAACAATAGTTTAAAAATGAGTATAATTAAGATTTTTTTTTAAATAGTCAAAATCTTATCTTAAACTTGAAACCAAAATTTTTAATCAATTTTATTTAAAAATTCTATTTTACAAAATATAATTATTATAAACATAAAAAAATATTAACATCTTATAAATTTATAATTAATTTTAAATACATAAATCTTTTTTATCATATTATATATTAAAAAATTTATTTTAAAAAATAAAAATAAACATAATTATTATTACAATAAAATAAATATAAATTTATACATATATTGAAAATGATATAATAAATATTTTGATAATTCATAAATAATATAATACATTATTATTATTATTAAATATAATTATAATTATATTTAATAAATAATTATGATATTAATTATAATTATGATATAAAAAATAATATTCATAAAAATAATTAAATTATTAAAAAAAATTATAAAGCCTCTATATCCAATTTTTTACCAGATATAATACAAATATAGAACATTATACCACAATTTTTGTAAAAAAATATTATATAATATAATATGATTATAATTATTTTTATTATTAATATAATAAAATATATTTTAATACTTAAATATAATTATTGTTAATATATATTTGTTATCTTAATAATAATTAAAATTATAATAATATTAGAGATATTTGTTACAATGTGATCTATTTTTTAATTTTTTTAATCTTAAATAATTTATTTTTTTAAAATGTCAATAATTTTTCATAAAAATTATTATAACTATTTAGTAAAAATTTTAATAATTTAAAATTTTATAATTTATTATTATTATTATTTTAAATTATTTTATAATAAAATTTTGATTAAGTTATTTATTATAAAAATATTTTTTATTATTATATAAATATAAATTATTTTATTATTTTTTATTTATAATAAAAATAAATTATTATTTATTAAAAATTGATGGATAGTCATATTTTTTAAAAATAAGGTTATCGAAATTAGTGAAAGAGAAAGAAAGAAAAGATAAAAATATTTATTTAAAAAAAAGGCTATTGATGGACTTCTAATTAAAAAAAAAAAAATGTTAACGAGAGTAAGATAAAACAAATGCAAAGAGAGAGAGAGAAAAACAATGTGTTAGGAGTTAGAAAAAATAAATGATAAATTGTTTAGGAAGTTTAATTTTGATATTTTTAAAACTAAATCTTAATTAAACTTATTTCTAAACTATTATATATTAGTAGTATTTTATAGATAAAAATCCGAGAAAAATTATCTAAAAAATAATATATAGATAAATTAATTAAGAATAGAAATATATTATTTTGAATTAAAAATACATAAATATAAATATATATATATAAATTTTAAATAACATAAAATATAAATAGAATATAAAAATGATAAAAGCTCCTATGTTACACTGTACATTTAAAATAATTTTTTTGGCTCATTGGGTGTTTCATGGATTCCCAAAAAATATCTCTTAAAATATAATAATTAACTAGCAATAAATATATACACATAATTTAGACTAAAACCAGAATGAATAAAACATTGAGGCTAAACAACGATATATTTCTAATTTTTACCAATTTTATACTTTAATTTCTTAACTTGTTTTTGTTAATTTTGATCCATTAAGTTTTTAGGTTTCATAAATTTGAGTCAAAAGTATTAATGTGTTAAATTTAAAAAGTTAATAAAAAAATATTATAATTTTAACAAATTAAATCTAATTGCTATAATAAAATATCTACATTTGTATCAAATATTTATGAAAGTAAAAACTTAACGGATCAACTCTAATGAAATAAAATTAAAAAATTAAAATATATAATTGGTAAAAATTAAGATACTAAAGATGTTCGACCTAAGAAACCAATATGATCAAATAAATGATATAAAATTAATCCAAAATTGGGTTGGGTAGGTTAGTTTTGTATTCTTTTTTCTTTGGTGTTGCCAACTTGAGCTAAGTTGGATTGTTTGGAATAATATAAGTTTGTTGGAGTAGTGAGTGAGTTCAAGTCTATATAAAGCCTGCCTTATATATATGTTTGTCATTTTGCATATATAGACGACAAAGTATATAGAAGTTCAATGTTTAGAAATGCTCAAGCAACAACTCGTTTATAAAATTCGAGATAAACAAATAAATAAAGGTTCTAAAACTAAAACAATTTTTATTTTAGATTTTGATTTCACAAATTAAGAATCTGTACAATTTGGATTAAATATATATATATATATTAAAAAAACAACCTTTGGCACTCTGACATGCATACTGCTAGTATACAACAAAAGTTACTATTACATGCTCAATTACCTACTGAAATGAAAAAGAAAACTTGTAAAATCACCTAGGACCAGAAAGCTCCATTGCTTGGACTAGTAAAGAAGAATCATCGTTGAGATCGGAGTATCGATCTGATGATGAGAACTCCTGGGGTTGACACCTTGTTGATTCAATTCTTTGAGAAGCTTCCCACCGTTCAACAAGTCCATCACCTTCAAGCATTTTAACCACTTCAGACATCTTAGGTCTATGCCCCGGAAGGTATTGTGTGCACAAGAGAGCCACTTTAACCATCTCTTCAAGTTCAACTTTATCATAGTTGTTTTTAAGATCCTTGTCTACTAAAATTTCAAGTTTCTTTTCCTGATGAATCTTCTTTACCTATATGATCATAAAACTCATCATATAAGTGAACTGGATGTGTCAAACTTATTAATGAAAAGGAAACAAAAGTTTATCTAAAATAATTGAAACAAATACAAGTACAATTGGCTTATACTCAATGATAAATTGCCATGTAAGATATGATTACCACAATGTTCGAATGCTCGTAGTTAATATGAAAAGGAAAATTAGTATGACTTTAGAACTAGCACTAACCCAATCAAGCATTCCTCCTTTTTGGTTGGCACTCTTGCCAAATTCTAGTGCCCTTTCGCCTGTGATTAGTTCAAGGAGGAGGATCCCAAATCCAAAAACATCTGTTTTCTCAGAGGACTGGCCTGTGGAAAGATATTCAGGGGCTATGTGCCCTACAGTTCCCCTCACAGCTGTGGTGACATGTGAGTCTTGGTGATCCAAAAGCTTTGCCAAACCAAAATCTCCTACCACTGCCTCACAATAATCATCAAGCAAAATATTAGCAGCCTTAACATCCCTATGTATTATTTTGGGATCACATTGTTCATGAAGATACAAGAGTCCTCTACCAGCTCCCAAAGCAATTCTCTTCCTTGTACTCCAATCCAATACTGGTTTCCCTGTTTTAGATCAATTAGGGCCTGTATCAAGAGTCTAGAAACTCCTTAATGTTTTAGCTCTTATTGTTACAATGTGTGTGTCCATGTATAAAACATACTTAACACTTAATCGCTTTACCTTTTAGACGGGAAGCCACGCTGCCATTGGACATGTATGGATAAACTAGAAGTCTTTCTGTTGATGTCAGGCAAAATCCAAATAGTCTAAGAAGGTTCCGATGAACTGCTAAGCTGATCATCTCAAGTTCAGTATGGAACTGAATGTCTCCTCCAATTGCATTACCATCTTTTAGCCTCTTCACTGCTACAACATTGCCATCTTGTAGTATTCCTTTGTACACATTTCCAAATCCACCCTTTCCAAGTATGTTCTTGCTGCTAAAGTTGTTTGTTGCAATCTGAAGCTCCCTAAATTTGAACCTCTTCAAGTTGCCGAGTGAAAAAATTTCTTGACTTTGGCCTAAAATTTTATGAAACATTATACTAATTAGATTGATTTGTTTAGTTATTCTAATAGGTTAACAGCTTTTTATAATTATGATTATGATTCAATTAAAAAAAGGGTCTTCATCAATTACAAACCCTTAACATTGAAAAATGCCTGTTTGTAGCGTCTATGCCTCAACCATAGAACTAATCCAAATCCAAGAATGAGCAGACACAAGCACCCAAGACTTAGACCAAAGGCAAATGCTATTTTATGTTTTTCAGGCTTCCCAGAAGACAGAGCTGCTTAATAAAAAACAAACTGTTGTCAGAACAATAAACTGTTTAACCATCGAGGAACTTTTGAAATGTGAGAAAGTTGCAAAAAGTTTATATAAGAAATCTCAGAAATACATTAAATTAAATTACATTGTGTACTATTTAAGTTCATTGACATTGGCTTTAGTGTTATTCCAGAACACTCTGGTTCAGATCCCGTTGGGCAGACTAGAGGATTTCCTACGATGCTGAAATGATAAGAAAATAAGGAAGCAATAGTTAGTACAAAAGAAGTTATTAATTGCTCTTTGAGTATAATTGACGTCCGCCAATCACATATATGATTAGTAAACATGTTACTTTCTGTATACAAGTAAAACCACCGATCAACACGATTAGTGGACTATACGCATTATTTACTCTCGGAATAACAATGTGCATTTGTGAGTGAGCGAGTGATTGAGAGTGAGAGAGAGAGTTACTTGAATGCTTTAGCAGGAAACCTTGGGCCAGGACTGCTCAGATTATTGTAGGAAAGGTCTCTGAAATCCTCAAAATTACGTAAGAAAAGTATTTTAGAAACTCATTTCAGTCAGAGAAATAAATCATTGAATAAAAAGTAGTTAAGAGATTCACAGAAAGGATAGCTGGGTCAGGCTAGCCAGTGACATTGGTATTGCTCCAGAGAGATTGTTATTGTTAAGTCTCCTGAACTCAGTTTTGTAAAACTCGTGTTAGATTTAGATCAAAGGCAAAGATAAAAAAATGTGACCATAGACAATTTTTTTGAGCTTTTATTCTAAAATTACACGTGCTTACAAGTATTGTAAATTTCTAAGACGACCAATAGACAAGGGAATTTCTCCTGTAAATGAGTTATCAGAAAGATCAAGAGTTTGAAGCTTTGAGAGCTTGCTAACTTCTGCGGGAATTTTTCCTGTTATGTTATTGTTCTGGAGAAGCCTGAAAATTTATTCATCATGTCAGTTCTTTTATTAATAAAACAGAAGCTTAAAAACATTAAAAATTTGTCTAAAATTTTGAGGCTACTTACACAATCTGAAGATTTGTTAAGTTTCCTATGCTTGGAGATAGAGTTCCAGATAAACTTTGGCTAGGAGTCCCTCTGAAACAAATACGGTTTCTTTCAAACAACCTCATAATACCTTCATTTTTAATGTTCTTGTTTGGAAATAATCAAACTCTTTAAAAGAAATTGTAGACTTACAGGCCAATGACTAGACTTTCAGGAGAACAAGTGACCATAGTCCAACTACATGGGTCAACAGAGGTGTCATCCCAATTATCAAGCACTCCTCGAGGATCCTCTAGCAACTTTTTTATACCCATTAAAGCTTGCACTGAGATGAACAAACCCAAATGATAATCTAAGCTTTCGCTCTAATTTCAGCTCAAAAACCACACTACTACTGCAAATATAAGAAGCACAAAACGATATTCTAAGTTACCTTCGAAGTTCACTCCTTTAGGCGAAAGCAATCCATATGCCGAAGTCCAAATAAAGATAAAGACCAAACAATAGAGAGCAGCTTCTCTCATTCCCATGGAATCGAGTTTCACAAGTTTGCTTATAGCTAGGAACTAAGAGAACCGAAATCGAGAGAAAACAAAAACCTCAAGTGTGTCTACTCTAAGTTTGTTCAAGGTAAGCTTTGGATCAGGACCCACCTCTTACTTTCCACGCTACAATCCCATTATCCAAAAATAAATCTTGTGGCAGACCCAAGAAAAAACCACTTCTTTTTAGCTAGCATGCTCGTCATTGAGATTGAAGATAATGATGAAAAATAATAATGACAAACAATGGTAATCATAAAAAACCAAAATAGTTTCAAACCAAAGGAGAAAAGCTCATAAGAGGAGGAAAGAGTAGGAAATTCGCTTTAGTGTAATCATTCATCGTTTTCCTAGAAAGTCATGTGCTGTGAGATTTATATTCCTACTCCAACAATTTAAAGCAAAAGGGATTTCTTTTTCTTTGCTGAGTAGCCAAAAGCACTTGAAGCATTATTCAAAGAAACAGAACCAAAGTAGAACTCTACCTGATCTCTTGAAACTTTATACGTAAAAGAGTCACTCACTATATATATCAAACTGGAATTCTTTGCTTGTGACCGTGGGGGATCCAACATAATCATCTTCTCTAATCTTAAAAAATTGAGAATGTGAGAATCTCGAGGAAGAACTTGGGGTTCGAGATTGATGATGGAATTAGTTACCCATCATTTCATGACCCAGGAACAATTTATTTTTTTCTAAACTCATGACCATGAGGATCTTTCTTGTAAAATTAATGATAATGTTATTCTCTGTGTTAATTAATGATGTATAAAATACTAGTATCTTTAAAAAAGAATATTAATTATAATAATCGGTGTGTTTTGGCTGGACATATAGGGTATGTTGCTTTATAGATTCCACAAACCACTAATAGCTAGCAATAACACATGCTCACTCTCTACCTTCGCGGACAGTCTTTACTCTTTACCAAAAATTGTTCAAAAAAGAGAGCGACTTTTTGAAAGCAAATTAAAGCTGCCATTGTTCCTCTTTTATCTAGGACTCTTCTCTCCCTCAAACAATGACGGTAGCTAATTCTGCCGAGAACTTATTGATTGTTGATGGAATAAATAATAAAATGATACTTAATATTAAAGAAATGTAGTATTATTATAATTAATTTATTGAAAAACATAAATTACCATATTAATTTGTTATTATTATAATAAACGTGTAGGAATTATATATTTATTATTAAATAAAATTATTATTAATAAAATATTTTTATAACCACAATATTCCTAAATCTAGAAATTGGAAGAGTATGTCATTATCTCCTAAAATGAATTGCAATACTACAATGAAAATCAGTCTAACAATTCTTCAAAACAAACTCCTTCCCTTTTTTTTCTAAAATAAAATATATATTTAAAAATAATTATGAACCACAACCTAAGTCACAAATTATTTAAAATGATAACATACTAACCTCTTACATTTAGAAAAAATAACATAAAATCTAACACATTAAAATATACAAAATAACCTAAATTTCATCCCCATTTACAGATGAGATATATATTCCTACAAATTTATATATAATAAAACATTTGATTTATTTATATTTTTGCAATATATATAGTACTAATTGATTGAGTCATATTTTATTACCTTTAACAAGACTTAAAAAAAAAAAAAGTTCATGTGGGATAAGATTCGTAAGAATGCAAGGACCCATGTAAACCTAACATCCCTTGTAGAGTTGTAGTTTAAGCAATTAGAAATTTACGAAGAAGAAATGATAAAAGAAAAGAACAAAGTTATTAGTTACTTAAAAATGACGACACTGTTTAGGGATTGAAAGCAGCTAGCAAAAATTGATAGTGTGATAATGTGCCAATACAGTCTGATTTAGGAACAATACAGGCAAAAAAAAAAAAAAAAAAAGTGGACACAACTTTTAAAAATGTACCCAAATACTTCATAACACATCATATAAAAATGAATAAATTCTTTTGCAAGTGCGAGATTTGAAATCAATTAGAAATTCTGTAAGTATTCTTCCAGACTCCCACCCCCTTCTTCCACTTTTTCCAATGGATAAAAAAGTCAAGGTTACAGTATAATTATTACTCCTAACTTTTATCAATTTTACATCTCCGTCTCTAACTTTTTCTTTTCTTTTTTATGAATTACAAATATATAAGTTAAATTAAAAAAAATTAGGTGAATATATCATGAGTAAAAACATTCATTTAGGTCCTATAACCATACCCTTCCTACACTTTTGTAACTTTTGAAGAGAAATTATTTAATTTTATAATTTAAAATTATAATCAATAAATTTAATATTTTAAAAAATTGAAATAATTTTATAAATTAAACAACAATTATATATTTTATTAATAAAAAATAAAAAACTCACAATTTCTGCTCTTGACTTTAGACTCTTTCTCACTCTTTATCTCTCTTAGAAGGAGAAATGGGAGAGAAAAAGAGAGGAGAAGAATGCATTCTTTTTCTTAATTTTTTTATTATAAAATATATAATTTTTGTTTTATTTTTAAAAGTATTCAACTGTTGAAAATTTCAATTTTATTAATTATATTTTTAAATTATATGATTAATAAAATTTATTTAAAAATTTATAAGATTAAAATATATAAATCATATATTTAATGAAATCTATCCTTTATTATATTAAAATTTATACATTTTGATTAAATGTACGAGAATAAATAGCAAACTTAATGCACATAATTTTACCTATCAATTCCATCCTATAACGTAGAACCAATTCTAAAATCGATCAAATATACATCCTTGTGCATGTTAAGTGTGAATATTATTTTATGTTAAAAAATTAATGAATAACGCACAATCTCAACAATATAACTCATGTTATCTTTGATATCTAAACAATAGATAAAAAGTAGTCAACAAAAATTTATTGGGTGCATGAAACCATAGGTTCATAATTATTTAAAATTAATAATTTAGTGTTCAAATTTATGACTTTGGAATACAAGTACCACAATTTATAAAAAATGAAATGAATGGTTAGTCCTATTTTAAGATATCATTAAAAAAAACTAAAAAAATGAATAACATGCTATAAATATGTGAATTTTTAACTCTCCTAATATTTTTCAACAATTTTTTCCCACTATTTTAATGTATTTTAACTCTAAGAATTAAAATTGATGATATTAATTTTTTAAGTAAATTTCATTGTAAATTTATATTTCTAATTTTTGGGAACATAATGTGTTACGAATATGTTATTTAAATTAAAACATTTTAATATAATTGAAAAGTAAACTTTTTTTTAAAAAATGTGAGCAAATATATTAGTAAGGATTCCACAATTATAAGTGTGTACAAGTAATAAAGTACAATTAAGTACAAGAATTGTCTCATAAAAAGTATTTTGTTTTATAATTAAGTATCAAAGTGCATCAATTACAATAATAGCTAGGTGAATAATAAAAGAAAAATATATAAATTATGAATTAAACTAAAATGATTTAAAACAATAAATGATAATTAAGTAAACGATTTTGAGAATTTGATCTGTGAAACCTTTAAACACTTGACATGAACATCAAATAATCTCGAACGATTTCTCTATCTAATTGATTCGTTACATGCTTTTATATGCGAATGAATCATTGTAAAACATTCTTTTAACTATGTACAAACAATCATATTGTCATACTATTTCATTTACACTTCAATTGTAACATGACACACATTCATCAATCATACTATTGTACTATTTCAATTCATGTAATAATATTTTTATGACTAATTCAAATACATACTTTGTCAAGCTAAGACATAAATCTCAAATCATATATTGACTAAACAATTAAAACATTAAGATCAAAATTATTACATCAACTAGTAGCAAATAAATTCATTCCAATAAATAAAATTAATTATATGGTTCATGGTTAGGTTCATCAAAAATTTCAACTAAGAATCTAGTCACCTATAACTCTAAAAATAATCATTAAAATATACAAGTGCATAAAAATTACAAAGATGGTGATGGAAAGAAATTAAATCCAACTTTGATGAATAATTGAGCTAGCTCCATCTTCAATCTCCCTTGCCAATTATTCAATTGACTCTTTAGCTTTACATTTCTCTTATGTTCTTGTTAATTGTCTTCATTAGTATTTAAATAGGTTAAAATTATTATATTTGGTCCACAATTTGTATTAATTTTGATCCGTTGAGATTGATAACTAATCAAGATTGATGTGTCAAATTCTACTCCACTAGATTAATCAAGACCTTTACTCTATTGATCTAACTATGACATCATTCCAACCTAAGAACACTCGAACATAGCTCAATCGATTGAGATCATTTTGGATGAATCGACTCTTTTCGATCGATATTTATTGATCTAGCAATGCTTGTCATTCATTAACGTGGTGGTTTACTTCCTCAATCTATCGAGCCTTAGAATTCTTTCTATCTATTTATTTTTGCTCTGTTTGCTGTTGTTTCACCTATATTAACATACTTAAATTTAAGCTAGGTCTTTTAAACAATATTTATCTTAAAACAAGACAAATAAATAGTTTAAAGTGGCTAAATAATGATGCTTTCGTATAGTTATCAGATATATTCTATTTTATTTTTCTTTTTGCTCTTTTTTCCTAATCTATTTTTACTTTGTTTAATTGATTAGTTAATTAGGATTATAAAAAATAAAATAACATTATGGAGTAAAAAGGCATAAAACCCTTTAGTTATCTCATCAATTATTTATCGTGTGATCACTTTTATTTTTTAAAAAATAAACTAACACTGTTAGATTATTACAACTCATTTGATCCATTAAAAAAATAAAGAAACTTATGGTGTCTAATGGAAACAATTTCAATACTCAAATATAATTTTAAACATAATTATTTTAGGACTAATTTAACACTTTTTTCAAAAAAAAAAATAGGCAAAGTTTGGTTCACAAAACAGTAAACACATGATAACATAAATTACATAGCCACACTTCCGTACCCCAGAGAAAAAGAGTAATTGAGAAAATATGAAATAAATGGCAATAAAACCAAATTATGAAATATCAAATAAGGTAGCTAGACCCATCTTGTCTTCCTAATATCACAACCCATTCGCCCAAATATTTTCTCCTCCACTCAAGGCTCTTACTTCAACTGAGAGGACCATTTCCTGTCTTCATCAACTTGCGCTAATCAAGATAAACAGATAAATTTCTACTCTCATCCCCTTTCTATTATGTGTGTTGTATTTATATTTATTAAAAAAGGGAGATAAATTGTAACATGCAATCAGCTACTGGAGAAGGTTAATGCTCTTCTTGATGAGACGTAGTACTAGTAATGTAATATGTTGGCTGGGATAAATTGTAACCAACATGTTACATCAATTTTTTTTAATAAAAAAAACCTCTCCAAGTAAGCACCACTCATATTATCATAATTAATCAATTAAGAGTTTGATACATCGAGTTTGATATATTCATTATGATTTTAACTCCAGGATATATTTAAACATTATCGTTAAATATTTACTTAAAAATTATTTTCATAATAGTGCTCGAATCTATGTCTATTAACAAAATTGTAGTATACCAACTTAATTAATGAGGGATATATTTCATTAATTTATGATAATATTTATAATATAACCGTTGAACTCGAAATAACAGAACTCAAACTTGAACGATTGTATTAATTCATAACTATTGTATAGTTTTTTTAGTAAATAATTTGAAAAATTCTCACATAAATTAGTAACTAAATGTTATATTTTGAGCAATAAATAAAACCTCATATTCTATTTTGAAATCATCACAAAAATTTTATGTTTTCCTCCATGGCTAATTAATTAACCTAATTTTATCTAATTAGTTATAATTTTGAGAATTCATCTAATTTAAATATAATAAAAATAGTCAACGACGTTCGAGTACATATATAACATTTATACAAATCTCGTTAAATTTTTAATTTTTTTTATTTTTTTATTTTAATATTTTATATAATATCTACTTTAGTTTATTTTAGTATTATATTTATAATAACATAATTTTTTCAGACTTCTTTAAGTTATATTTATTTAAATCATAATATTTTTGAATAATAATTATTTAAAATAGGAAAAATATATCAAATTTTTCCGACAATAATCATATATGCAAAATAAGAATTTTTTTATGCTACAAGATCACAACTGATATAATAGAATATTATTAATTAAAATAATAAAATTTATTTTTTTATTATATTTAATTTATACATCCATCGTAATAATACTTAATTTATAATAAATATACTTTTTATATACAAAGAGGACTCATCTACAGAAAAGTCCAAAGTAATCAAACGGCCCACAAGAAGAAAGAAGTATATATAACTCAAGCCCACTTCGTAAGGAGTTAATAATACAAAAACTTTGTTCTGTACTTCTGTTCAGTCACACTCATCACGTTTTGCTCCCTGTTCTGCCTCTTCCCATTCCGTATTTGCAATTTGCACAAAGGACGTGGCAACTTAATCATATTAATATTTTGGTATTACTTATTACAGAAATTCTTTTAAGTGTAATTTAAATGTACCAAAATTATTAAAAAGACATTTATTTAATCAAAAAGAAAACATAAACATACGTAGATAAGTTTCATTTTATGTCATTTAAAATTATCAGATTAAATTCAAGAACTAAAAAAACCCAAATTACTTAACTCACTGAGTTAAATGAATAATTCACTTGAACTTATGAATAACTCAACTATACATTTAATAATTTTTTTACATAAATATAATTTAATAATTTTTTTACATAAATATAATTTTGTTGGCATAACGTGTTTTTCTAAGAAGATAATAAATTCTTTTCATTTGTCAATAAACTTTAACCATTCATTTTTTATTTAACTAATTACAATATAATCATCATATTATTATCTAACATTTAAAAAATTAATATCATAAAATTGTCTAAACAAGTTAAACAAAAATCGTAAGTAGAAATGAGCAAAAAAACTACAAGTTCGATTATCTACGGTTATTTGTACTATCAATTCAGTTTTTATTCAATAAATTTCGAGGATCGGTATGATTTTAGGTAAATAAAACAACTAGTACGATTCATGGATGTTTATACTAATAATCGTACTCGTCTGTATCCAAAATTAATTATATTTATTTAATTAATAATTACGATTTATTGATTTTTCGCATAGATATTTAGAAATTTTAAATTTTTTGAAAAAATAATATTTTTTCGAGTATTTTTTAATAACTGTTTCAAACTTTTACCCGTTAGTAAAAAATCGTTACTAAATCCTAACAATTTTTAGACGATTTTGGATACAAATTTTATAATTTAATACGAAAAAAGTTATATTAATATCTTTTCCTACCTATGCTCATCTTTAATATTGAGTCAATTTATTTAATATCATAAATATAAAAAAATTAAATAATTCAATCTATTTTAAAAATAAGTTTAATAAAAAAATAAAAGGTTATAGTAAAGGGATTCAAAGTCCTTTTACCGATAAGAATATTTTATTTTTATTATTTTATGTATAAAATAATTATTAATATTATTTAAATTTTTGATTTAAAATAAAAAATATATGAATTTTATCTTCCTCACATCAATAAATAACTTTATTAATATTAATATTATTATTTTTAGTATTTATTATTATTCAAGAGTAATATCTTAATGTTACTCATATTTTTAAAAATATATTTATTTTATTAAAAAAAATTATACAAAAAAATAATGAATGATAATTTAGTTATTATTTTTTTCTTTTTCTCTCTTCCACCTCTTTTTTGCTTTTCTCTTTTTTAATTATCTCTTATCTTCTTCTGACACTTTTATTTATTTGCATAAATTATCTCTCATATTTTTTTTCATTAAACATTAAATTTTAAATTCTAAAAAATAAATCTTAAATCTTAAAATTATAAAATTTGTGAATAAAAATAAAAAATTCTAAATTTTAAATCATAAACACTAAATACCAAACCTAAATCTTAAATTCAAAAAAATAGAATAAGAAAAAGAAGAAAAAAAAAGAAGGAAAATAAAAATAAAAATAATAAATTTTAAAAGACTAAAATACCCCTCAATTTTTATTGTACATGTTTTTATTTTTAAGATATGGCTACCTTTTGAATAATTTGGGTACTAGTTTTTAAAGTATCACTCCTAATTATTAAAGCAACTTTCAAAACTCATTTAAAGTGTAAACTAACAAATTCCCTATTAAATTTATATCTATCACTAAAATTTGTCTTGTGGGCAAAACTATCACTCAACTGTATATAAAACTGTCATTTTCATTAAATAATTAATGGGTAATAACGTTTGAACCCAAGTGCGTTTCACGTGGCCTTGTTTGAAGCATAACATCCACCAATAGAGATTTATATGGCCCTAATCCACTTACAGATCAACAAAATATCCAATGTTGCTTCCTCAATAATTTCACCAATCAATTTCTCTAAAGCAACTATGTTATTTTTATTTAGTCCATAATCAAATAGAATTCAAAGTGCCTAAAACATAGTTCTACAAGAAAATGTTCTTTTCCCAACTAAAATATAACTCCATAAACAAGTTGTTTTTAGCAAGACCTATGAACTCAGACCTTGATTCCAAAGTACCAATACCACCCTTTTTTATGTGATAAAAATTGAGGAAAAGAAGAATAAATTTAGTGACTATTATTATATTGTTATTATCAATCCCAAAAGCCCCAAACTATGAATAACCTTTTTCAATAATCATTGGGGTAAAATGGTAAAATCATTAAACTATCAGGGTTTGTTTGACGAGGAGGTTGAGGTTCTAAGTAGTAGCTTATAATTGATTCAGGGGTTGTTTTAGATGAAGATGAAATTCTAAACCCAAATGAAATTTCTTGTGAAAATGGAGATGAAGATCCATGGTGGGCTCTAATTAGTCTTGTTAAAACTCATCAAGTCTACATGCAACTTCTATGAACTTAAAACTTTTATTCTCCGTTCATTACTTAATGAAATTGAGAGTTATTTTTTTAACATTTTATGAAATTTCATAGTAGTTTTATCATTAGTTAAATTTTAGTGATAAATTTGTATAAAATGTATAAATTTAAGATAGATTTACTAGTTTACTTTTTAAAATATAGAAAGTTTTGAATAAATTAATAAATAAATAAAAAACACTAGAAGTAAAACAACTTTTCTCCTGGCAAGATTCCGATTAAATTTATAAGTGATTTTTTTCTAAAAAAGTTATATTTTTTATAATAGTTTAAAAAATGATTAAGATTGTTTTTAGTTTAAAAAAGAGTAACTTATAACCTTAATCACACATACATATTTAGTGTAATGCAATATATAATTTTATATTTTTTTTTAAAAATTATTTATATCAAATTATGACAAGTTTGTATTAAATTATAATTGATATGTTATAATATTATTAATAATTATATTTAATAAAAAATTATAAATTAATTTTGATTATAATATAAATATGAAATATATAACTGCTCATATTTCTCACATCACATTATATATATAAATAATTATGATATTTAATATAATTAAATTATTTATTGTTTTTAAAATAATTAATTCATATTTCTATTTAATGTGTTTTTAAAAGAGTATAAATACTTAATGTTTAATTAAAAATTCAAATGATTGGTAGGTAAAAATTTCAAAAATGTATTTATGAGCTATGAGTTGGCTTTGGAAGCTGATTTGATTTACACGATAAAGGTTGTCGTTAGGTTTAAATTGGACTGAGGCTACACACGTACGGTCTTATCCCAGTTGAGCTATTGACCCATACTTCTTCGTTAGCAAATTAGTGTTATTTTAATATTTTAATATTAAAAAAAGAGCACATTTAAAAAATGGGCACTGATTAATTATATTTTAATATTTAAATAAAATTATTATTAATAAATATTTATTATTTTATTAAGAATTAAAATTATAATAATATTATAAATATGTGTTATAACGTAATTTATTTTTTAATTTTTTAATCTTAAATAATTTATTTTAAAAAAATATCAATAATTTTTCGAAAATGATATTTAATAAAGTTTTTAAAAATTTAAAATTTTAAAATTTATCATTATTATTTTAAATTATTTTATAATAAAATTTTCGTTATAAAAATTATATATTTTTTATTATATTAAATAAAAAAAATTATATTTATTAAAATTTGTTGAATGGAGATATTTTATTTTTATTTTTTTAAGAAGATAAAGAATAAGAAAAAAATGTGAATGTGAATGAGAAAAAGGAGAGAAGAAAAAAAAGTACTTTCTGTTTGGTTTGTTAGTGAAAAAGAAAAAAGAAAAAAATAATTGAAAAATATGAGAGGAGAGAGAAAAAATACATTACCGTGTTAAATAGGTTTCGATTTACACTTTTTAAATTAAAACAATTATTAACTTTTTTTTAAACTATTATAAAAAATATACACTTTTTGATAAATGCCTTTATTCAACCCCGAGCCGAGCCATAAATTAATGATAGAAATTTTTTAGCCATAAATGGTAATTTTTATCATTATATACTCTTCACACGAATTTATTTTATTTATATATATATAAAACTGATTAAATACGTTAAAAAATAAATAAGTTAATACGTACGGTCTATACTCAGCTTGGAAGATTGTAATCGTGTAGAACATAATTATTTATATAAAATTAATTCGATAGTTGACAGCAAATTGTTAGAATATTATGGAAATATTTTATCAAATTTAGCCAACATATTATTTCTTTGAATTTATTTTTACTGGTTTTTGAACACGTGAAAGACACGTACATGTTATGACCAAATAAAAATAATAACTATTTTTAATTTTTATAAAATTAATGTTTAAATAATTCAAATATTTGATTAAACTTTTTTCAATTTTTTTTATAAACTAAATTAATTGAATAAATATCAAATAACTCGATAATTTGCTGTTCAATTTTTTTTTCTACTTTTCTAATTTTAATAACGAAATTATTTGTATTTAATTGTTACGCTAACATGAAATAAAATTTTTAAGAATAATATGAATTTAGTATTTAATTTTATATTTATGTAATAAAACGTATATTTATTTTATTTATATGAGCATAAGATACTGTGTATGATAATTTACTTAAGAGACGTATTAATAAATTATTTTATTTAAAATAGGTAATTTTATTTGATAAAAATCGTTCTTTTACATACCAGTATATTTTTATTTAAGATTTATTAATAATTAAAATTATTAAATAGAAGGTTAACTTAAGTTCGTAGGCCTTTTATAACTTAAATTTTCTGCAAAATAATTATAATTTTATTAAATGACATAAAATTGATAAAAATTATTATGTCATAGAAATTTACTAGTATCAAAAAACTATTAATCACAGTTCCAAATTCGTGGAAAATTTTCATACTTAATTTTTATAATATAAATTATTTAGATCAATTTTAACATCACAATACCAATTAAAATTTAAATATAAAGTTAAATTATTTAAGATAAAATATCAACAGTAAATGAACTGAATAAGAACTGCAATAAATTTCCTTTCATAAAATAAATAAAAACATTATTTTACGAACTGAAGCAATAGCTATCGTCTTTGACTAGGAAGGGAAAACAACAACAAACAATAACAATTATAGCCAGCTCTTTAGCATCATAATAGCATCCTAAAATGATATCTTTGTTAGAAAAAGAGCCTCTGAACTAAATTAGAAGCTTCTTTCTCAGAGCTTCATTTGTTCATGCCAGTTTTTTCCTTCACAGTTTCCACAACACCTACAGCTGTGTTCTTCACTTGCTGACCAGCCTACAAAATTAACAACAAAATGCCAAGTATTATTTACTAATTAATTAGTAACAAAAAAATTATAATATTAATTAGAAAATTATAGAGTTTTAAGATTTGAACATTTAGCACAGTCTCCTTGGCTGAATTGGCGGCATTGCCTGCCATGTTCATTACGCCTCCGCCTCCGGTCTTTTCCTAAGATAAATACAAAAATAGAAATAATAATTAATAAAACATGTTATCATTTTCATTAAAAAATTAAAATTATTTTAAATATTTTATAGAAATAGAGCTAATAACCTCAGTTTGCAATTTGGCTTTCGCAACTTCGTGTCTGATTTGTTGAGTCGTCTTATCAGTGGTAGATGCCATCTTTGCTTTTCTCTTTCGAAGTTTGAATCACAAATTGTTTGTATGTAATTGCTGGTGACGGGTTCCATCGTTAAATTTGAGGTATTTATAGTTTTGACAGACCAGCCATGTGCTGCCACGTGCAAGATAAAATGAATGCATTATTTGAATCGAAGCCATATTATCTTATCGTTAAAAAAGAAAGAAATAATTGAAGGCATACGTGTCACTCTTTTGTGGAGTAACAGTAATAGGGACGGTTGAACTGGGACTCAGGGACTCAGGGATCACATGTGAATTGTAATTCAGGTCGGTTGAAATTTTTAGGGTTTTGACGGATTCCAAAATATATGTAGATATTTGATGAAATAATTCATTGCCGACATCTTTTATTTTTTTTTATTATTTCATAAAAGCAAAATGTATTAACAACTTAAAAAATAATATTTTACTAAAATTTAATATTAAATAGATTAAAATAATAATAACTTAATTTAGATAATGTTTGATGTAAAATAAGATTTTTAAATTTTTTAATAATGTTATTTTTTAGTTATAAGTTTTAAATATATTATTTTTATTATCTTTTAAATTTATGTCATAAAAATATATTTTTAATTAATATATATAAAAAAATATCATTGGTTGATCTTTATTTTTGAAATAATCTTAATATTACATGGATATATACGTGTAAAATAAATTTTAAATCTCTTTCGTACTGTTTACATCTTAAAAGATTTTAATAAGTTGATTATTCTTAGCTAAAGTCTCTAAAAAAACGAAAAAATGTACTGTGTCGTTTTAAATAGTGTTGTGTATATAGTTGTTCTTATTCATCTTTTTCTTTAATTTTTTCTTAATCACATATCGATTATTTACGTAAAATAAATTTTAATTATATTCCTTGTGATTTTCGTTTTCATAAAATTTAATGAATTGATCGATTTTATATTTATCCTCTAAAAAAAAACCAAAAAGGCTTTATATCATTCTAAATAGTATTACGTGTGTATAATTATTGCAATTAATTTTTATCTTTTAAATAAACTTAGTCCCACCTAAATTATGTACGTATAAAAGAAACTTTAAGCCTATTCTTTATATTTCTCATTTTAACATATTTTAGTAGAATAGTTAATCTTAACTTCATCCACTTATGAATAGAATAAACAAAAATCAATATTAAAACCTAATTTTTTTGGTAGATGGCACATAATGTTAAAGAAAAAGTAATAGTTACTCCTAAAATTATATTTAAAAATATACTTTACTTTTAAAACTATCAACCTATAACATTATTTTCTTTAATGATTAAATTAGTTATAAACAGTTTTAACTTTTGCGTGACATTATATATAATTAAAATATGAGTTAACTAAAAAAACTAATTGATTGTTTAAAATTGAATCGAAACTCATTAAAAAAGATAATTTTAATAAATTATAATTTGAAAAATTATAAGTCGAAATTATTTAATCTGTTTCGATTTTAGTATAGCAAATATTATGTAATTGAACCAACTTTATTTATTAATTGTTAAATTAATATATAATTATATATTATATATTATATTTATAATTATTAAATTAAGATAAATTTTTAAATATTATTATATATTAATATTTACAAAAATATATATCTTGATATGACCTAAATCAACTAAATTATTACAATAATGTTAATAAATAATTATAAATCAAGATCAAGTCATTACCTTATTTATTATTAAGAGATTTTTAATTTAAATAATGTTAGAAATACTTAATAATTGTATTCTATTTTGTGAATAAATGAATATATATGATGTCTTTATATAAGAGTTACAAGTAAAATATATGTATATAAAGTAACTAGATATAGATATACCAGAAGTAAAGAGATATATATTAGCAGATATATATATATATTAACATATTACTAGATATGCATTAACAGTCCCCCTCAAACTCAAGGTGGATGTGAGACCAACTTAAGGTTGTCAACCAAATTACGAGTGCGTCCTTTGAGAAGTGCCTTAGTGAAAATATCTGCAAGTTGATCGTTGGAGGAAACGAGAAAAAGCTTGAGAGCACCATGGATAAGATGAGAGCGAATAAAGTGACAATCAATCTCGATGTGTTTAGTCCGTTCATGGAAGACATCGTTGTGAGCAATATGAATGACACTCTCATTATCACAATAAAGGGGAGTTGCAGAAGATGTGGACACACAGAAATCCTTAAGGAGCCATCATAGCCAAAGAAGATCAGATGTGATATCAGCAAGAGCATGATATTCTGCTTCAGTACTGGAGCGGGCCACAAAGGTTTGTTTCTTACTTCGCCAAGAAATCAAAGAAGTACCAAGGAGAAAGTAATAACCTGTAGTGAACCTGCGATCAGTAGGATCTCCTGCCCAATCAGCATCAGAGAATGCACAAAGTACTAAAGGAGACTGAACTGAGTAGAAAAGGCCATGGAAGATAGTGCTTTTCAAGTATCGTAGAATACGCAGAACAGCAGCATAATGAGTCGATCGTGGAGCAGACAGATACTAGCTCACCTGATGAACAACATAAGAGATGTCTGGACGAGTAACTGTAAGATAAACCAGACTGCCAACCAATCGTCTATAAAGAGAGAGATTAGACAATGGTTGCCCCTCTGATGGTGTCAGATGCGCATTAAGTTCAACTGGAGTGTCAATAGTCTTGCTGTCAGTGAGTCCAGTTTGAGATACGAGGTAAGATGCATACTTTGCTTGAGTAATGTAAATACCATCTGTGGAACGAGTGATCTCAAGACCCAAGAAATAGCTTAAATGTCCAAGGTCTTTAATCTTAAACTGCTGACTAAGAAAATCCTTGAGTTCTTGAATGCCACTGAGGTCATCACCAGTTATGATCATATCATCCACATATAGAAGAAGCAAAATGGTGCCTTTATCATTGCGACGAAGAAATAAGGCAGAATCATAAGGAATGGCAGTGTAACCCAAGCGAAGGATGGTGGAGTTGAATTTGGCAAACCATGCTCGTGGAGCTTGTTTACGGCCATAAATTGCACGTCGAAGGCGACAAACCTTATTTGTTTCAACAGAAAGACCAGGAGGAGGTTGCATATAGACTTCTTCATGTAGATCCACATTAAGGAATGCATTTTTAACATCCATATGAAAAAGGTCCCATTTATTAGCAGCGACAACAGCTAAAAGGGTACGAACAGAGGAAATACGGGCAACTGGAGCAAAAGTCTCTTCATAATCAATCTCATACTCTTGTGTAAAATCTCTTGCTACAAGACGAGCCTTGTAACGATCGATAGACCCATCAGAGCGAGTCTTAATCTTATAGATCCACTTACTACCAACCACAGATTGACTAGGAGGGAGAGTAACAAGATCCCAAGTATGGTTTTTGGTTAATGCATAAATTTCTTCTTTCATTGCAATCTTCCAAGAAGGGTTAGTACATGCCTCACGATAGGTGTGAGGCTCATGAAGTGTAGCAAGGGGCAGTGTAACAATGATAGTCAAGTAAATGTGTAGGAATGGATCTTACCCGGGTTGAGTGGCGAGGTGAAATGTCTTGTTGAGGATCTTCAGGCGGAGTAGGAGCAAGGAACCTATGTTCAAGGTGAGGTAGCTCATATTCAACCTGTTCTTCTACAACCTGTCTAGGAGAATCATCAAAAATATCTTAAGATTGAATAGTGAAGTCTAAAGATGGATTAGAAGTATCTGTAGAAGGAACAAGAGACTCATTTGGAAAAATTTCTAAAACATTTGAATTAGTTAGGGAAGAACGAAAGTGAGAAAGTTCAACAAATAAGCGGTGTTCGCAAAAGACAACATTAAGGGAAACACGGAGACAATGTGAGACAAGATCATAACATCGATACCCTTTTTGAGTTTGACCATAACCAAGAAAACAACAAAGTCTAGATCAAGGCTCGAGTTTGTTGTGTTCATGAGGCTGAAGAAGAACGAAACAAACAGATCCGAATGAGCGAAGGTAATGATAGTTAGGAGATGATCCAAAAAGGCGCTCATACGGAGTTTGATTATGAATGATAGCGCTTGGAATGCGATTAATGGAATAAACAGCATGAAGAGCAGCTTCACCCCAAAATGGGGCAGGAACTTTGGTAGAGAGAAGAAGAGCACGAACAATGTCAAGAATATGACGAAGTTTTCTTTCGGCTCGATCATTTTGTTGAGAGGTTCCTGGACAGGTTAGATGATGTACAGTGCCATAGGAGTGTAACAGAGTTTGAAAAGAATTTTGAGTATATTCAAGAGCATTATTAGATCGAAAAGTTTTTATATGTTTGGAGAATTGTGTTTCAACCATTTTTGCAAAGTTACTGTATATTGATAAGATTTCAGAACGAGATTTCATTGCAAAGATCCAACTATAACGAGAATAATCATCAATAAAAACAACAAAATATCGAGATCCACCAATACTAGTAACAGGAGAAGGTCCCCAAACAATCAATGAATTAACTCAAAAATACTATTAGAGATAGATTTACTATTATTGAAAGGTAAAGCTGGTTGTTTTCCTAACTGACATGAAGTATAATCAAAATTATCTTTGGACACAGAACTCAATAGACCTTTAGAAGCTAACTGTTGTACCCGAGAGGATGGGACATGACCAAGACGAGAATGCCAAAGTGCGAGAGAAGGTAAGGAAGAAACTGCAGCAGTTGCAACAGCAACAGAGGTAGGAGCAACAAGTGGAAGATGAAGATTGTTTACGGGAAACATATGCCCAACCCTAGGACCGGTCCCAAGCTCTTGTCCCGTCCTCGGATCCTGCATAATACACCTAGAATAGTAAAAAATAAGGCGATATCCAAGTTCAGCTAATTGTCCCACATAGCATAAATTATAGGATAGGTCAGGTACATGGAAAACCCTAGGAACAGATAGGGTAGAGGTCGAAACAAAACCTAGACTATTCCCATGAATGGTGGAACCATCAGCTATATGAATATTAAGGGGATGTGGTGCATGATCAAGTTTGGAGAATAAAGATGAGTGAGGTGTCATGTGATTGCAACATGCAGAGTCAAAAAGCCTAGTTTGAGACTTATCGGGCAAAACTGAGAGGGTAGTAGAAAGAGATGCATTACCAGCCATTTGAACAGCCTGAGTTATGATCTTTTGTAGTTCAATGGAGGAGAGGTTGATAGTGGATTCAAAAGACTAGGACTCTGCTGAACTAGAAGGCATCAACGAAGTAGGCTCAATATTAGTAACAACAATAGTAGATTTGTTGCGACGATAACAAGTCTCAATGGTGTGGCCATGACACTTGCAATAATTGCAGAACCTTTTATTGCTCTGCCTACGACGATTGTAAAAGCCAAAGGAATCACCTGATTGCTGAGGTTGTTCAATGGCAGGAGCAAAAGGAGTAATAGCCAAAACATTGAGCTTATTTTGGGCTTGAAGGGTTGCAAGTCGAGCTTCTTCTCTAACTAACTCATTTACAGCAGTATCAAGAGAGGGAGGAGGACTACGATTAAGAAGCTGACCTCGGATTGGCTCAAAGTCCTTGTAGAGTGATATCAAGAACTCATAGAGACGAAATTCATCCCTAATTGTAGCATATTGCTGGGCATCTGTTGAGCATGCCCAAATTGGATCACAAAGGTTAATTTGGTCCCAAAGGAAGCGAAGTTGATCAAAGTAGTCATTGATGGATTGCCCTGGTCCCTGTTGCAGTTTATGCAATTCAACTATTAGTTGATATTTCATGGATCCGTGAGTAGTGGAGTACCTTTTGGCCAACATATCCCATGCTGATTTGGCATCATCAAAGCTTCCTAACAGATTGGAGATGGATTTAATGGAAGTATTCCAAATCCATGTGAGGATCATGTGGTTGTGACTATCCCATTCAATCATGCGACGAAGAAATATAGCATCTTCTTCACTTGCTCCTTTATCAGGAATAATAATTGTACCAGTACAATAATGCCATAGCATACGACCCTTAAGAAAACTGCGCATAGCTTGAGACCATGACAAATAATTCTTAGTCCCCTCCAATATAGTATTGATAGGGCAAGAAACAAAAGTATCATTTTTATCCATTTGAAAACACAATATGCAAAAACAGACTGCAAAAACGAGATCTATGCGAAAAACTGGGTAGGGTGAACCTGTATTGCAAAAATCCGGTCAACAGTCAACGGTCAACAGGCAGTATGGTCAGATCGGTTCTGTGACGTCAGCGGAGGTGATGATGATGTCAGCTCTACGCAAAGTACTGATGACATCACGAGCAGAGGACAGCGGCTTGGCGCGTCAGATCCACGCGCAGTGGTTGTTGGCGGCGCGTACGGAGTCTGATGATTGTGATACTTACACGGTTGTGTAGATCCGGTCGAGCTGATCACAGTGGTATCTGCAGATAGGTCGTCGGGTTAAGATTAATGACAGCAGTATGTAAACGACGTGCAGATTGGTTGTGCGGCGCGTGAGAGAGCGTGCGATGTCCGATGGTTGCGATACTTCCACGGTTGTGTAGATCCGGCGAGCCGATCAGAGTGGTATATGGAGAATTTTTTTTGGAACAATATGCACGACAGCGGCTGTGATTGCAGTTGTTTGTATGGTGCGAAACTCCTTAACAATGGCCACTGTAATTTCGGAACCTAAGGACAACGACTGAAAGACGTCAGAGGTTAAACGGTGAATGATTGCAGCGGCTATTGTGAAAGCGAAAACTATAAGGGTTGAATAACACCAAAAATAAAATACTACTAGAAAGAGAAGAATAGTGGCTATGATACCATATTAGAAATACTTAATGATTGTATTTTATTCTGTGAATAAATGAATATACATGATACCTTTATATAGGAGTTACATGTAAACTAGATATGTATAAAGTAACTAGATATAGATATGCCAGAAGTAAAGAGATATACATTAGCAGATAATATATATATATATACATATTACTAGATATAAATTAACAAATAATATGTATTAATAAAAATTTGAATTATTTAAAGTTGGATAATTATGTATAATTTATGTTTATGTTTTTTTATGAGGTATGACACTTGATTAAATCTATGTCAAAATATTGAAGTGTAATTATTTATAACTTATATTTACTACGTATAAGAATTGTTGTTTGATCAAAGAGTTTTACACAAATACACAAATACACGCATTCATAATATTTCTATATGGTATGAATAATTAGTAGGAAAAAAGTTTTTATTATTTCTTATAAATAAAACCAATCAACGAAACTAACTTCTTGATCGGTTGATAGTTTGATTAATTTTAATATTTTGATCGATTTTAGTTTAGTATTTTAAAAAATTATCAATATTGATTCGATTTTTATTTCGTGATAAAATCAACCAAAACAAATTACTTATAACCTTAGTCTTAAAAAAACTAACATAATTTATTTCAATTCTTATAGTTAGATTGCATCAAAACAAGCAAAAAAAATTGTTAAAAAACATTACAAGAGTAACAAATTTTTATGTCACAAATAACTTTGATAGGAAAATTATATGTTTATCAAATGTTCTTTGATGTTGGTTTTTTAACTAAAATTTTGAAAATATAACCAATACTGCAATTTCTTATAAATTATAAATGATTGGACTTCAGATACCTAATCTACAAATTTTTAATATTAAATTACCTTTAGATAATTATAGTAACTAAGACATTATATACTCTTTAATTCTCTAGATATAGGATTGTAGACTGTATATTAGTTATAAATATGTGCGTTATATATGATTTATTAAAACATTAAAAATAATTATTAAATTTGTTTTAATTAAAACTACAATATTATTATTGAATATACATGTAATATTTTAAATAACTTTTAAATAAGAGATATTATTTTAAATATTAATAATTTATTACTTAATCAATAAAAAAAATACTAAATAAATTATACAATAATAAAATTGCTAAAAGAAATAATAGTTATTGTCTAAAAAAGTTAAATACAACTAATATTAGTTTATGTAATTTATATGGTAACTACTATTAATTTAAATATTAATAATTTATTATTTAGTTCACAAAACAGATGTTCAATCCCGGACCTGTGGCTATCCCTAACCCTAGCCGTTCAATCCCTGAGTACCTTAAATTCAGCCTGGTAATTGCCACACACTTGTTAGGGAAAATTTGCAGGAACTGTTTCTCATTATCGACCAAAGTCGAAAGTGGTTAGTAGGTTCGACCATAGCAGATTTACTGAAAGAGAGAAACATGGGAGCCAAAGACCTGCAGAAGAAGAGGAAGAATAAAGAATCCCCCTTGAGCAGTGTTCTAAAACTTGTGGAAAAAGGTTGGTCTTCTATTATGCTTTTTCCCCCCCAAGTTCATTTAGGCTGTAAATATGGCAACTAACGAAGAGAAAGTTTAGTGGGGAAAATGCCCATAGTCGCTTTGTGGGATTGTTTTCACAGCTGTTAACTGTGATTGATTTTTATGAAATTTCTTGAATTTCCTTTTAGAAATAGTTCTTTTAGACTATAATTTCATATTTGGAAATTGTTCATGTAAATCATCTGCTATTTTCTTAGGTCTAGGAAAGTAGAGCTTGTAAAATAGGCAAGGACCTTTATTTTCTCTAACTCTCTCGTGTATGGACAGACAAGCTGGAATTGGAAACTAAAAAGAAGCAACGTACCGAAAAGAGGAAGAGAAAGACATATAATAAAACCTCTGTCGGCATTGCCGAAGCTGCTGAAGGTATAAGCTAGTTGTGGCTTGTATCTTTGTTTGTTATTATGATCTATAATTTAACCCATCATATTTTCTCTTATTTTTGGCAGATAATTTAGCTCAAACAAAGAAAACGAAAAAATTATCCAAGAAGAAAAAACTAAATAATGCAGAGGGTGTCAGTGTTTTAGTTGAGAACGGTGATCAACTAAGTACCAAAGCTAAAGATGGTATTTTTGACCAAAGTGGTATGTGTTTCAGCAATGCATTTGATGTACTGCATTTTTTTTTTAAATGGAGGTCTGATGTTTGGTATTATATTTTTCTTTTTCAATCAGTGATTGTATTTTTGAGTCTTTTCATCCCAACCACACACCTTCTTTGGTGCATCTGGCTTCTGGTAGATACTTCTAGTGTAAGTGTGTAACATCCCAGGTCTCCTCCCAAAGCACTTGCTGGAGTGGCCTTTGGATTTGTCGGTCCATGACCATAATTAAGTACCTTAATTCTCCCCGATGTGCAATTATTGCTGAACATGGCTTCATACTTTTAGTTTCTTGTGCGGATGCCTAGTTGTGTTGTATTTGATATTATATAACTTCCGTTTTTTCTTTCTTCTGCGTCTGATTCTACTGCCTTTTGTTCTCTTTGTAATGGTTTATTTACTGACTGCACGTTGCCCAAGTATCCGTTTTTTTTTTCTCGTTGTTCAACCTGATCAAGATAGTAGTTTTTTTTCATTAGATGCAATCAAATTACCAAAACAATTTCCAAACTTAAGATCATAGAGTATATCTTTGATGAAAAAAAATGCCAAGAAAGGACATTATTTTGTGGAATGGCTTTAAAAATTTATTTTCCAATGGGATCTCCTTTCTTGTAGGCAACTCAAAGAAAGTTCAGAAAAAGAAAATTAAGGATCAAGTTTTGTTGGTTGAAGGTGCGAAGCCTGCTGAAAAACATGGGGAGTCTGGTAATAATTCGGTTAGCCATATATTTGAGACAGATGATGTTCGTTCAAGAGGACTAAGAGGTACAGTTACGGATGTAGAGCATTTGTTTGCATCCACATTACTAGAGAACAGAAAAAATACATACTATATGTACTCAGTCCCATATGGATAAATAAACAGAATTTCTAATGTAGGTAAGTCTAAGGAAGCAAAGAAAAAGAAAAAGAGGGATCATGATTGTCTCAAAGAGGCTGAGAAATTTCACAAAACTGTAAGAGAAGATGAGAAAGATGGTGTTTATGTTATTTCTTCAGTAGATGGCGACTGCTCAAAAGGAATGGAAAGTAAGAATTTCTCAATTTGAAATACTTGTTTGTAGATGCACTGTTTCCCAGTAAGGATTTAAAATACCTCAATAATATTGCATGATTTTCCTCCCAAAATAATTGGATGATAACTTTGCATTTGACAAAACATAGATTGTTGACAATGAAAAAAGAAAAAAAGAATTCAATATGGATGTACAAAGTAACTAAGAAGAAGCAGGATAAGGCAATACTCTAATTGTAAAACCCCTTGTTTATTTTTGCCATATTATGTAACTTGTTAAATGTGACTATCTACTTATCTCATCTCGTTCAAATTGCAATCGATATTGTTATTACCTAATTTATTTGTCTGTTATCCTTCATCACAATTACAGTGTTGATTTTATTTCAAAGTATAATTTTCATTTCTATGTTGATTAAAGAACACCCCTGAGCATATTATAAATTTCAGAATGGATTGCACAATACCATCAAAATAGACCAGGGTTGAAGGTTTTGCAACAAAGAATAGATGAGTTCATTACTGCTCATGAGGCAAAATTGGAACAGGTAATGCATCCTTGTTTTGACTACTCTTTTTTAATTGAAAATCTTTTGTGGGATGGGGCAGGGCCCTCAGGGGTATATAATGACAAGCAGGGGGCCATTAGATTTGAGATTAGGTCACACAAAGTTTTAACGTACCTCCTTTGATATTCACTATTTTGACCTTTTAATTCTTCATTCTTGGTCCCTTTGATTTCTTACGTTTGCACACAAACTTTCAGGTTCAAAGTTTCAGAGAATATAGATACCACTCTTGCTCTTTATGATAGCTTCTCGTTATGAAAACACTCAATGTGCTCTGTACTATATGCCAATTTTACTATAATGTTAAAACACGTTTCAATTTGGCTTTGCCCTTTTATCTTATTGAAATACAACGAGTTTTAGTAATGGACATGTCCTTGTATGTCTCTGAAATGATATGCTGTTGTTGAGGTTTGATTTATATACTTATTTTAGTTATCAATGTATTGTATGTGTATAATGGAAAAATTTCCCATTGAAATGATGCAAACAATGAATCTTAATATTGTATGGCTCATCTTCAGTTCTCATTCTTCCTAATTTTGACAAGCAGGAAAGGAAAGAAAGAGAAGCACAGGCTGCAGAAGGGGGATGGACTGTTGTTACCCATCATAAAGGAAGGAAAAAGACAACAGATGCTGAAAGTGGAATCACTGTTAGCTCTGTTGCCCAAGCTGTTGCAGAGCACAACATGAGCAAAAAGAAGTCCAAGGAAGTGGGGTTAGACTTCTACCGGTTTCAAAGAAAAGAAGCCCGTAGGAATGGTATGTTCAATCTACCATATTTTCATTTTCTGTCCTTTTTTTCTCTAGGATATTATATTTTTATCCTTGGTTGTATGGCATCACGTGTAAAGTTGGATGCAAAAGCTAAATGTTGACAAAGAGTGTTTTTGGAGGTCTTTTACTCATGATTTCATTCATGGCTTTCTAGTACTCTGAACTTTGAACTGCCAACCTTTCCCAAAAACGAGATAGGGGTGAAAAGGAGAGTTATTTTTTGATCCTTACTACATGTCATCGTGTTTGGTTATTTACATCTTCAGAGCCCCTCAGCCATGAATTATTTTATTCATATGGTATTTGGGTGGTAGTGTCCTGGGTCTACCCAGTAGCTTTATTCAAATTTACTATGTTATATTATTTGCCAACTTTGCATATTCCAAGTGCTGCCTCAACTGCGCGAATGCTGAAACCTTATTCCAATTCATTGCAGAGATTATGATGCTACAAAGCAAATTTGAACAGGACAAAAAGAGGATACAACAGTTGAGAGCTGCAAGGAAATTTTGCCGTTAATGACGTTTGCAAAGTTTTTAGTCTCTGATGATGTGAATGTCAAGCACACCCTGGTATGGTCAAACGGGCTGTATGACTACTTTAGAGCCAATGCAATTTTGACTTGTTTAACTGTAGCATCAAGCAAAGAGTAACATTCATGATTATTTATTATCTGTGAAATTTAACAATTTTCACTTAGCTGAGAGACTTCAACTTTGCCCCATTGTCAAATAAGGTAATTTTGGTGGATATACTTTGAATATCTTGTGATAAATTGTTCATCCTAACGAAGCAAGAATGAAGTAATTCCCCAAAGAAAAAAAAAGTGGTAGATATCCTGAATTTGTAACTCTACTACCAACTTTTCCCCCCCCAACTCTAGATCTGTCTTGGCAGTGGCAACGGTGGAGTAAGCTGTCTGCTTACCACTTTTAACATTTTGTGCGTTAGCTGAAGCTGAGTTTTGAGATCATGTGTATAACGAAGTAGACAAAAAATGAAATCAAATGGCTAGATGCAGTAGTGGTGTAAAGCATGGCTTATGAATTGTGTTGTAGAATCTCATCCTTTTCATTGGCATATGTTAAACAGGAGCTGAAAAGCTGAAACATATTAGCTTGACGAAATTTACAACGCTTTTCACCATTTCCTGTTGTTGGTATCTATTTTTTACTAAGGATTTTTTATCCCTAGGCAGGGTTTTAAACTAGGTACTTTCGTTGTTGTTCTTAACATGTCTCAAACTACCTTCACACATTCATCAATCAAGGGCATATAGCATGTAATTGTATAACAAGAAAATACTTGAAGTTAAGTGGTTCAATCAATTAGATGATCGATCTAATCCATCGGGAGGCCAAACAATCTTTCACTAGATCAAAATATTATTAAGATAACAGCCTATGACACCCTTACAAAGCCACCAGAGCTATTTTCATACAGCCTTACAACACTTGCAATTTATGAATATTTCTTCTCGGTAAAATAACATCAACTTATAATAAATGATTAATTTAAAAATAATTATGATTATTAATATAATGATATATCCGTCCCACGGTCTCATTCCCACTCTTATTCACGGGTGCCGGTGTGTCATAGGCATTGGAGTACTTGAGATAATTCAGTTGAACGAAATATTCTCTTCACTCTAGAAAATGAAAGCCTTTCTTAAAAAAAGAAGAAGATAAAGGCGTTATTTGATGAGAGTCTCTACTCTCGAGTCAAGCTATTCAATTCATTTCGAATAAAAATCTGACATTTTGTACAAAATTTGTTCCATGAGTATATTTATAATTTATTCTAATCATTATTTTGAATTATTGAAACCAAATCATTTTATTTTTAAAAATAATAAAATTTATTTTAATTTATATTATTATATTTAAATTAAAAACACATTTACAAGAAGATAAACATTGTTAAGAATTAATTAATCCATTTTATTTTATGTTATTTTTAAAAAATAATTTTATGTGATAAAATATCTTTTATTATGTTCGAGTTTTTTTAACAAAAGAATTCATGAAGCTTTTGATATGTGTAAAAAAAATTAAAAATACTTACAGAAAATAGAAAAAATTAATTGCTTTATAATAATATCCCTATTTTTTTTAATTTTAATTTAATAATATAAATTTAAATAAATTTATTCGTTTTTAAAAAATAAAATGATTTCATATAAATCATTAAAAAAATCAAGTAGTTCCTTTGTAACAAAAAGTGACTTAAGTCTTATATTAATGACATAGTAATATTATTATTTTTATAAAACTTAAACTATTTAATTTTTTTTTATTTTTTTTTTAAAATAAATTTTAAATGTTAATTTTAATAATTTTACATATATTTTTATACTTATATTTAATATAATTATTTTAAAAATTAAAAATAATAATTTTTAGATAATAATTAAACTACGTAGGTCTATTATTCCATGTAATATAACACTATAAAATCTTTCATATATCATAATTATATATAAATTATTTATTATTTTATATCAATATAATTTAAAATTAGTATAATTTTTTTTAAAAAATAGATTTCTAATAGAAGGTAAAAAAAAGAAATAATTTAATTTATAACAAATAATATCATTATAATTATATAATAATGAAATTAAATTTATCAATTTTTTTAAAATATAATTATTTAAAAATAATATTTTTTTATAAAAAAATTGTTTATCACGACCTTTTATAAGTTGATTACATCCAAGTATTTCACCAACTTAGATTTCAGAGAATCTGGGGAACTTTTACAGTGGGGTAAAGCTGACAATAAAATAGAACGAGTGATACAGAGTAACCCGTCAGGTGTAGATAACTGACAAAAAATAACGTAAGCTGGGTTATCTCATTGAATGCTGAATTATTTTATTTTTAAAATTATATAAAGAATGTTAAAGATATAAATTAGGGGAAAAAATATCTTATTAGTATTATTATTATCTAAAAATTATATTTTAATTTTTTAGTTTATGTATCGACCTTTCTAATGACGTAATTTAATAAAAATTAAAGTATTTCATTATAAAAATTATTCTCTTATAAGTATATATTTTTTGAATAATTATAAAATCTAAATTATTTTTTTAATAAAAAAATAAGTAAAACATATAAATTTGTATTAATTTTATACATATATTATTTAAATTGTATTACGAGTTAATATTATTTAAAATTATAAATTATTTTCTCTACTTTTAAAATAATTTTGATATATGATAAGATATAAAGGATATAAGTGTAAAAAAAAATTAAATGATATTATAATTTTATTTTTAATAATTATAAAATTAAATGTACTTATTTTTTAAAAATAAAAATATTAGTAATAATTAAAACAATAAATCAAGAGTCTAGAATATATTTTTTTTGAAGAAAAATATGACAATTTATGTTGCTCACCCTATCAAATTGCTATCTATCTTTTATTAGCATTATATATTACTATTGTTAATAAAATAAATTATTATTTTTAATTTATATAATATTTAATGTGTGAAATATAAGAAATTTGAGTCATATCTCCCATACTCCCAAGTTGCATATGAAATATTCAATACAAAATTAATTGTTTTGGGGCTAAATCCCTTTGCTACACGAAAGTAGTCATGTATTGTGTGCCACTTTGATTTGAGGCCTAAGTCTTTTGGATAAAAAATAAATAAAACTTAAGTCTCTCTAACTTGCACGTTAACTTGCAAGTTATGTGTTGGAATCTATCTTAAATAGCTTGCTAATATTTTATCGATTATGATATTAAGATTGTTAAGTGTTGATAGAATTTATGGGATCACTTATTTTTAAGAACAAATAAATTTTATCCATTTAAATTATTACATATCTTAAATTGAGACAAAACTCATTTTCTTTTCTATAACATACAACCCATATTTAAATCATTAAATTAAAATTAATTTTTTAAAAGAAATTAGTAATTCGATGAATACTCTTTTTTCAATTATAAATAATAATACTCTTAAAATTTATAATAATAAAATAAGAATTTAATGAAGCCATATTCATTTCTATTTTTTTAATTTTTCCTATAACCAAATTATTAAAGAAAAAAGTAAAGAAAAAATTAGTAATTCAATTATATATATAAAAGTCTATATCATACCTAAAATAATTATAGACTAAAATATGCTTATATTTCTAAATAATTAAATACTATGTCTTTAGATATTTTATTATGAATGTAAGAAAATATTTAAAGTAATTATCTTAAATAAAAATATTTTTATAATAGTAAAATGATTACTTTTCTAATAGATATATCATTTATCTTATTATAATTTTTGCTCAAAATTTAAGAAATTTAATTAATAATATTTGTCATGCTTTTTTCCAATATGCATGCTCTAATTAAGTCAAAATCTTATATTTAATTTTTTGGGTAAGCTTATTGTTAGGTTAAAAAAGAGAGGCTATTTTCATGTATAATATTACTATTTTTAACTTTAGTATAGTTATTTTTAAATAAAAATATAATATTAAATAGTAAAATTATGAATAGTAAAGTTACTTTTATCGAAAAGTAGTATAATAGTTTAAGTGACTCTAAATTAGATAAATTTAAATAAGTAAAAGTAATGGAAGTGATTGTTACAATTATTAAAATATGTAACAAATTACTATTTCTTTGTTTGAAGATAATATTGGTGTTTATGTTGGAGAAGTTTGAGAATGTATTGCATGATAATATGATAACTGAAAGGAAATATTAAAAAGAAAAGAAAAAATAGAAATGATGTGATAATGTGGTTGTAATTTACGAGATTTAAGCAAAAATTTAATTTTGAATCGTAGTTATTAAAAAGAAAGAAAAAACTTGTTACCTACTATTACTTAGATGTGTATTATAGCAATATTTAAGACAAAAAAAATTCCATAACATTTAATATGTTTAGGTTATTAGTGAAATTTAATTGAATATTTGTGTAATTAAAACCACCTCAGTTGAAAAAAAAAAACAATAAATAGGAATTTTTGTTTTTTAATGCAATAGCATTAAACAAGTATATTTTAACTGTTCTGTCTTTTATACATTTAGTATTAGTGTTTTCAATAAATTTTTAAAAAAATCTTAATAATTCTAATAATGTATATTTTTATAGTGTATTGTTTGGGTATTTAATTATATGAAAATCATTAGGTTTTTAGAGTCGTACTAGGATTGGTACGTAAGCAGATGCACGAGCATCTGGATGGAGATTTTCTAAAGAAGCATGGGTTCATGATGAACAGGAGGCAATTTTAAAGAAATAACATAAGGCAATAAAGGAGATAGCAACTAGGGGTTTGTGGAATTTGATGTTTTAACGACCTCAATGTTTGGTATTTTGTTATGAAAAACTTCACATGTAATCAATTTATCTTTATAAATTAAATATATTGATTATTTTATTTTAAATTAGTATATTTTAATTATATTTATAAATATTTTAATTAATTTAATTATTTTATTTTTTATTTTTTTTCTAACAACGTTAATGTAACTAAATTGTATAAATTTTTTAAAAATATAATTAATATATAAAAATTATCAAAATAAAATTATCAAAATGTTATGTTAACAATTTATAAAAAGATTGGGTTAGAACGAGCTAATCCTAAATTTTTGGGAAAAGTTATAATTTATGTATATTAAATCAATTAAAATATAAACATACAAAACCATTAACAAGAAATTCAAAGACAGCATTAAACCAAAAATATGAGTAAAATTCTTTATTATATATGAGCAAGAAATATAAAATAAAATCACAGCTAATAATTTATAAATAAATACTTAAATAGTATTATTTTCTTACTATATAAACCCCTTCAATTCAAATATTAGATTTACCATCTACCACAATCAAACTAGTAAGAATTAATCTGAATTTTTTTTATACGTATCTAAACCAAAATTATTAAAAATATCTTGAAATTTCCTTATCCTTGATACCAAATTGTATTATAATAATAGTATAATTTAAAAAGATATAAAATGAATTTTTTTTATATACTATCAAACTTTATTGAAAAAATATATATACCAAAGTATTATGTAAACCATAAATAAGGACATCTACAACAAACAAAAAAAATCCTTCACTTTTATCCTTAATTATTTTTTTGTTTTCGCTAGGCGCTAACCAAATATTAGGCAGGTCTTTGCAGTAAATTAGAATGATTAATAGTTAATAAAGATAAATTTTCAAAATAGTGAACGATCATACATATTTAAAAATCCATAAGTACTTGCTATGTGTTTTTTTCTTAATCACGTGACATCATTTCAAGATTTCAAAGTGACACGTAAAATAATTTACAAATTGCAAGTGTTCTCTTATCAGCGATGACAACATTTGAGATTATTGAGGGGGATATATCGAGGTTACCAGGGGTGTAAACTTCTTGTGGTTACACCGGCTGTACTATCGGTTGAAATTTATATTAAAAAATAATATATATTATATCTAGTTTTTATTTTTATTATATATATCATTAATATTTAAAAAACACACTGTTACTAAAAGTAATAATAATTATGAGTGAATTACTTAAAAAAAATAAGTACATTTGTATTAGCGTTTTACTAACATTTAGTTACCTAAGTAAAGTTTTAGTAACCTATAATATATAAAAATATTTATTTAGCATTAACTTATAATTCAAACATATTTAAACTACTTAACTTTTGTTTAAAGTATGGCAATTGAACGTTACTACTATATATTTTAAAAATAAAAAATAAAAAGAAACAGCTTGATAAGAATTTTTACATTTAAGATTTTGTTAATGAAATTTTCAAAGTTTATTAAATTTTACTTCACTTTAATTTTAAATTTATCTAATATTATATTATTTAGCATTGTGTTTTAATATATTTATAATTTATAATTTATTCAATTTTTAACTTTGTTTTCCGTTTACCTTCTTTTAAGTTTTTTTTGTCTTATATTATTAATCAACAAAATTATATATTATATTTTTAGAATTTTAATATGTTTCCTTTAGTTTTAGTTTTAATATTTATAGATCTAATGTGTTTGATTGAATTTCTTATTTATATTAACATTTAGTTCATTAATTTAATCAATACATGTATGACATCAACATTATATTAACTAATTAATTTTTTTGTCTTTTTATTTATTTTATATAATTTTTATTATAGATTATAATATCATAAATCAAAGATCTAATTCTATGTTCTAATACACCATGAAAAATTTAGACTTAGATTGAAAATAATACACTATAATTCAAAAATTCATCTATTTTTTATATCTTATATCTTATATTTTTATTTTAATATATTTATTTTATTTTTATTTTTAACATTTTAATTAATTACTTAATTTAATTTTATGTATAAAATTTATTGTATTTTATATTTTATCAAGTTATAATACAATGATAATTGAAAAGCTTTAAGTTTTGTATTATAATATGACATAAAAAATTAATCTTCAATCCCTTGAAAAAAAATTATATGGCCATCGAGGTAAGTAGAAGCTATTTTCATGTATTAACTCTTGATAAATATAATTTTAAATATAATATTTATAAAATTATAAATAAATTATATATATAAAAGAAAACTATATCTCATTTAGATTTTAAGTTTTTTTATATTTAATATCTTATTATAAAACCAATAATTTAAATATATTTTTTAATAAAATGAAATATATATATATAGTAATTTTTTTAATTAAAAATAAATATTAATTAAAAAATAATTAATATTTTATTTTATTAATTACAATATCTCTTATAAAAATAAATATAAAAATATTTTTTTAATTAATAATTATTTATTATATTAATTATAATTATATTAAAACTTATAAAATGAAAAATTATTGTTTTAAATATTTATTTCCCATCAATTGGAATCCCCGCAAGTGCTATCTTCCAGAAATTTCCGAAGACCTTGGAATGGACCTTTGCTTTTAAGTGTGAATCAAATGTCCCATTAAAAAAAGCTTTGGATATTCCGTCCAACTGACTCTTATCTTGGTTCCCTTGTATCCCATTTTTTTTATGACCTTAAAAATTGTTTTAGATCCGACAAAACTGAACCACAAACCGCAACATGTTGATTATATAAGTGTCAACACGTGATGAAGGACCTTTGACTACTTGTTCTTTGTAAATGACATTTCTGCACCTATATACACGCACGACAAGACCAGGATAAGCATGAACTACTCTGCTCAATTACGGCATTAATACTTTTTTTTTTGTAAAAGTATATTATCATCTTTTCATATTATAATAATATTATTTTAAAAAATTAATTTATTATTTTGACTATTTTTTATTTTATTTGATATTTTTATTATACAATGATTTTAGTTAAAAATTAATCAATTTTATGAAAATATTTATGTCACATAAATAACACGTAAAGTTATAAGACATGTCATAAATAAAATAATAAAATAATAATTTTATTTGAAAATGCACATGAAGAATTCTTGATTGATAAATCAATCAATCTTGAAAATAAGATCAAATACTTGATTGTTGACTTATATTGTGTATGATTAATGAATTCTTGAAAGTCCAAAGAAGCATAGATCAAGCTTGGGAAGGCTTATGCATTACGATATCTTCGAAAGGTAATTCAAGTCAAGGAATTACGATATCTTCGAAAGGTAATTCAAGTCAAGGCATTACGATATTTGAAAATGCACAATGTTTTCCCGACTCAAGTGCAAGTCACCATTGACATCTGATGCATAGAATTGTGTCAACTCTAAACCTTATAGAAGCATTGAAAAACTTATTGTAGGAAATTGTAACGGACTTTACATTTCCAATTTTGGATTTAATTAATTTTCTGTCAATGATAGAATAGTTACAAATAACATTTTACATATCCTATACATTGTAAAAAACATAATTATTAAGTGTATCAAAATTTGAAGCTTACTTTGAGTTTCATCCTTATACATGCTATGTCAATGACAAGAAAACAAAAGCTATCCTTCTCAAGGGTATCTTGGATAATGGATTGTAGAAGTTTCACATGTCTCTTTCAGGAGTTGTTCAAAATTCAAATTCATCTATATATAAGTCATCCATTGCAACTGGTATCATACCAATAAGCTTCATAGCATATGTTTCTTCTTTAGATTTGTGGCATCAAAGGCTCGCACATGCCTCTAATAATGTAGTTAAGCATACCTTGAGTCACTATAGTATATCTTACGGTGACAATAAATGTGATATAGTTTGTAATGCTTACAAAATTAATAGAAGTCATAAACTCTAATTTTTTGTTAAAGGGATTCATGCCTTCAAGCCCTTATAGATAGTTCACTCTAATGTTTGGTTTTTTTAGTATTGTCATATAATGGATGTAGTTACTATGTGAATTTTATTTACGAATATTCAAGATATACATAGATTTATTTTCTTAAAGCAAAATTATCAATTTATGGAACATTTGTACAATTTAAAGCTCAAGCTGAGCTTCAAATAGAATGTAAGATCAAAGTGTTTCAAGTAGTCAATTTTATTCTCAAGTAATCAAGCATAATGCATCACACTTTTTGTCCTTATACGTATGAATAGAATGGGATGGCTAAGCATAAGCATAGACATGTCATTGAATTGGGTATGTCAATGCTTTCTCATGCATCTCTTCTAGTAAAATGGTGGGATGAAACATTTCTTTTGGTGTATTTTTCATAAATAGATTGCCTTCCGTTATGAATTCTTTTAAGAGTTCTCGTGGTGTTGCTTGTACCTTTCTTAGTTACAATCCTCGCCTTAAGGGCTATAAGTGTTTGTCTAAAGATGACAACTATACATAAGTAGAAATGTTATTTTCTATAAGCACCAATTTCCTTTTCGTAATCAATCACCATTATATATTAATAGTTCATTTTTAAAGCATACACATTCTATTCTTTCTTCTTTTACTAGCCTCAAGCCTAAACAAACTTCGTTTCCTTTTGTTCATATTCCAAATTCTAATTCTACTTATTCAATCCTTTGTCAATGATAATGTTTCTTTCTCTTAACATAGTTTTAGGCTCAGTTATTTTAGTCTTTCCCTTAGTTGACTCTTTTGATGCATCACATTCAAATGCCAATTCCCTTTTCTCTTAGCCCAAGTCCTAATTCATCATCTCAATTACAATCATCATTGTCCACCATTTCCAAAAATACTCATCCTATGGTTACCTATGCTAAGTCTGGTATCTTTAAACTTAAAGCATATCTTGCTACTAGCCATAAACATTCAATTGTTAAGCCTTCATCTATAAAGCATGCTTTACTTGATCCTTTATTGAAAAATTCTATGCAATTGGAATATAATGCATTAATTAAGAATGAAACTTGGTCTTTGGTTAAGGTACCTTCTCATAGATCTATCATTTTCAATAACAAGGTCTTTCAAGTCAAGGAATTTACTGATAGGTCTCTAGATAAAGGGAATTCCATATTAGTAGCCTTTGGATACAAACAAATTGGTAGGTTTGATTTTTGACATACCTTCAGTCCTATGGTTAAACAAGTTATAATATGAGCCATTTTGTCAGTTGTTTTCACCAAAGTATGGTATTTACATAAGTTAGACATCAACAACGCATTCCTTAATGAAGTGTTGTAAGAATAAGTTTATATGTCTCATCCTAAGGGCTTTGAAGATCCTCAGTATCCTACTCATATGTGTCGATTTCACAAAGCCATGTATAGGCTAAAATAGGCACCAAATGCTTGGTTCGATACCCTTTGAAAAGCACTTATTTACAAGTATTTTGTTTAATCTAAAGCTAATATATCGTTTTTTGTCAACTTTACTTCCAATTCAACTTTTTATTTTCTTGTCTATAGATGTTCAACATCTTATTGGCATGTTAACCAAGCATTTTTCCTTAAAATATTTAGGGTTTTTTTTAATTATTTTCTTGGAAATCAAGTGATAAAGCTTCAAAATGGTGATCTCTTTCTGTCTTAAACCAAGTATGCTTTTGAGGTGTTAACTAAAGCTCAAATGCTTGATTACAAGTCTAGTTCTACTCCTATGTCTAACATTGATAATCTCTCAACTTATGTTAGTGACTTATTTGAGAATACTAACTTTTATAGAAATATAGTGGGAGCCTTGCAATATCTTACTATCTATCCTATGTCATTTCAATACATGGCCAAGCCATACACATTGGCTTGCTATCAAACACATATAGTGCAATTTTAAAGGTTATTTGACCCATGGTATTGTTTTCAAGCCTTCTACTATTTTGTTACTCCAAGGTTTTTGTGAAACTAATTAGGCATTTAATGTACATGATAAGAGATGCACTTCTAGCCTTCTTATCTATTTATGAATTAATCATGTGTTATGGTCTACCAAGAAGCAAAACATAGTATCTCATTCCAATACTGAAGCAAAATATTGTGCTTTGGTGTGTGTTACTACATAAATTGTTTGGCTTGAATCCTTGCTTGGTAAGCTTCATCTTTCCTTACTTGGACCACTCACAGTTTAGTGTAATAAAATAAGTACTTATGCCTTGGCTTCCAACTCAGTTTGTCATGTGCTCATTAAGCATGTTGAGTTGAATTTGCATTTTGTCCAAGATAGAGTTCTTGATTGGAAATTGTTGGTTAATCACTTTCCTTCTACTAAGCAACCAACTGACATTCTCACTAAACCTCTCACCATTACTTAATTCCTTTTTCATATAGACAAACTCAATGTCATCTACATGCCCTTGAGTATGAGGGAGGTTGTAGGAAATGAAGAAAATAGTTGCAGTACAAGTGGTAGTCCAAACGAAGAACGTGAGTGCAATTCAAGTGGTCTTGAAGGCAAGGATGTACAGATCATGCAAAGTCCAGCCAAGTAATAGAGCATTACAGTGCAGCTCAGCATGCTGTTATGAATAATAACTGGTATGTAAATTTTAAAACATATTGTAACTAACTTAGTCCATATGCGTCATTAAAAATGATATGTTGTTATATTTGTTATTCCTTATATGTTATAAGCTAGTGATGATTGTGCAGCCACGTACTTGAGTATTATTTTCTTTATAAATACTAGTTATTGTACTATCAATATTATCTTAAGATAGATAGAAAATTCTCAATTACTATTCATCATATTCTTTTTCTCATTAATATTCTTGAAAGCTTGGAATGATATGGTTGATGAATCAATTCCAAGTTTTCTTGTTATTTTTCAGAAAAAACATTTCAATAACATAAATTATTAATTGAAAATATATAACATTAGTACCTAATTGAATATTTAAACTCTTACATTATTACTTAATTGAATATTTAAACTCTTATTTTTATCCCCACTTTGAGATATAGAATCTATGTTTTTTCTTTTCTTTTATTTGAGAAAATAATAAATCTAACATAAAAAAAATTAATAATCATACTTTAAAAAAATATCTCACCTTTAAAACTTATAATCATAAAATATTAAATAAATATCAATACATCTTTTGTATTGAATGTTATTTTTTTTAAAGGGCAAACATCCATTTAACTATTAATAATATGTGAAAACTTTTAATATACTAACGTGAAAAAATTTAATAATCATACTTTACATTCATTTAGTTATTAATAATATGTGAAAACTTTCGATATATAATTTTAAATATTTGTTTTAACTTATTATTTAAAATATTTTTTGTTTCAATTCATTAATTTTATTGTTAAAATATCTTTTAATCAACTATTTTACCAAAAAATGGTCAATTTGTTCGAAATATTTTAGACACTTACACAATAAGTTAATTTATAAAAATTTACAGTGAATAAGATAATATAAGTATAACTTTATATATTGTACACTTGATTTAAATTTTAAAAATTAAATTGATAATTTTTTGTCAAAATTTTTAATTTTTAATTGAATGAGATTTAATAATATGAATAGTTAATTAAAATAAAAAAAATTAAATCTTTTTACACAATAATAATAATAATTAACTAAGTATTTAATATTTTATAAATTTAACAAATTTAAAGGATATTGTTTTATATAAATTTTTAAATTGTTATTGTTATGATTTTTTCTTTTTTTGGTGTTATTGGAGATAATTTTTATTTTTATTTTGTATTTGATGCAAAGTTCACACTAGGATTACTAATCATAACCAAAGCTATTGTTTGATTTACTCTTTGGGCTTCAGCCGTACATTTCTGCCTCTCTCTCTCTTTTTTTTTTTTTTTTTTTTGTGAATGATGATGGATAGAAAGGTCAAAAAGGTTACTTTGTTTACAATACTCCCACCGTTCCATATTTTATTAATATGTGATTGAGATAGTATGTATTGGAAGATAAAAGCAAATATTGCAAGAGCCTAGAGGTGCAAAAGAAAACTTCTAGAAATAAGTGCTTTTAATTTAATTAAATTCAGAAAATTCGCCACAGACAGATACATACAAGTAACTTATTACAAGACAATATTTACACTAGAGGTGTGACGACTACATGAACTTCATTTCACACTTGATAGTTGATACTGCCCACAGCTTAACTACACCATAATTGCTTTCAGTCTCCTTTTCAACTCCTCTCTGTTTAATTAATTAGCAAAATAAAATTAAGAAAGCTCATATTAAAATAATGATTTGGTGATTAATTAACAAATTAAGCTATTTTTTTATTATTTTGATTTATTATTATTCACCTCATGAGATTTCTGTCAACGGCAGAAGCAGATAAGAGTCCCCTGTTTTCTTCAGCCCTCCTAAGAAGATAAGGCATTACCATATCTAAAGGCCCAAAAGGCAAGTACTTACTAACTTGAAACCCTGCATTTTTCAGAGCAAAAGATAAAGAATCTGCCATTCCATGAAGCTGTGCAAACTCTAGCTTCTTGTTTACCCTCCCGAACCCAATCTCATATGCTTTGTTTGCTGCCAATTTCCCTATTAATTGTAGTCAACATTCCAAGTCAGAATCATAAGAAGCGCAAAGCCAACATTAATTGTAAAAGCACTTTGACAGGAAATTTAAGGAAGTGAAAATTCTATTTACCTGATTCGACATTATGGGTAGCAAGAACAAGAGAAGCAGAGCCATCAGCAATCTTATTAAGTAAATAAGAAGCACAACCATTGTAACAATCATGGGTATCTTCAATAGAATCATGTATGGGAGATTCATAGCCCAAAGAAGAAGCTAATTTTCCTTCACAAGACATATAAGCTCCTCTCACCAATTTGATTCCAAGTGGGATTCCCATTTTTTCTGCTGCTTCTACAACCAATAACATTCTTTCTTTAGCATCTTTCAAATAAGCTTGAAGAGTGTTAAAAACTATTGGGTTGTCATCTTTGTTGTGAATAATTGCAGATGAGTAAGTAAAGTAATCAATTGCTGGTTGAACTGTTGTGTGCTCTGCATCTACTACTAAGCGAACATTAGCTTCCACACATTTGTGACACAATCTTTGAAATCTCTCATGAGCTAATTGTAGTTCACTTTCTTCTTCTGGAGTTAAAGGCTCTGGCTTTTCAAGTGTGTGATATGTTGGGCTTGAGTCTGCGAAAATAGGCAGAGTATCCATTTTCCAGGGAAGAATGAATGAAGGGTCTCTGTGCTGCCACCTTAGTAAGTCACTTACTCTCTCAATTAGCCTCTTGGGACAAATTGCTGTGATTTTTACAACCACGTATCCCACCTTTTGGATACAAGTTTTAAAAAAAAATATGTCATTTTCAAATTCAATTAAAGAAAACAAATTGGATTTGATCTTGACAATTTGAAGTGGGAATTTTAAAGAGCAAGTTGCCTTGCAAATTATCTAGTAGACAACAAAACCAACAAGTGAATTGAGATTTACCTAATTCATTGAGAAAAGAGATATTCTAGCTGTTAGTACCACTTTTTCGCACATATAATTTATTAGATAAGTTATGAGTATAATATATTTATAAGAAAGAAATTAAGTGGAAAAATACATAAAAGAATATAAAAATTTACTAATTTTTTAGTTGGATATTACGAGTTCATTAATTATGAAAAATTATAACAAAAATCTAAAAATAAAATATGTGAATACATATACATATTTTTGAGTTGCTATGTATTCCTAAATAAATTGTTATGTAATAAAATTTATATTTTTTGAATTATAATTGATTCATTAAATATGTATTAATAATATATATATATTTACATATTTTATTTCTTATATTTTTTTAAATTTTATAATTTTGACATATTTTTCATTATTAATAAACTCATTCTACTATTAATGTAATTATATATATTTTTGTTATTTTTAATGTACTTTTTTTTATCTTATTTATAATACGTAATAGTGCTGATAATTTGCATGACCCAGCTGTCACCTACTGATACTAACTATTTCTACATCATACAAAAGGAAAGCATGAAATTACACATATGCCCCCTTTTATTAAAAGTTTTTTTATTCCCTTTTATTTTTTAAAATAAAAATAATAGAGTAAGACATAACAAATTAGCAAATTAGAATCTAGCAAACACAACCTTTTTCATGTTTTTAAATGACACTAAAACGCCAAATAAATCACGTTTAGAAAGGGATAAAAAAATTAGGATTTTTTTATTATATAAAATGAATTAATTTAATTTTTTTTTATTTATGAGTTCTTTATATAATCTTGTAATTTATAAAGATAAAAAAAAATTAATGTCAAAAATATAAATAATTATAGAATCAAAGTATTATTTTTAATAATTATATTACGAAATATATTTATTTTTTAAAATAATAAAATTTATAATATCTAATTTAAAAATAAGAAACTAAATTTACTCATTTTATTTAAAAAAAATATGATACACCTTAACCTTTTTAGAAAGGTATGGTCTTTTTGTTTATATATTACCAAAAACAAAAAACAGAAATGAATTCATAATCCAAAGAAATAAAGAACTAATTCGAAGTTGTGAAGAAAGAAAAACACTTACAGAAGCAAGTGGAAGAGATTGAGTACATTCAACGGTCCGAAAAAAACCTTTAAGATTACGATCACAAGCCTCGTTATCATCTGCATATTCCAAAGCGTAATCAAGCATACCTCTGAGACCAGAATCTTTCAATCTCATGACAGTACGACCAGCCTCAACAGCATTATCACCAGCACAAAAGTGTTCATAAAACGTACGTCTTATGATTTCCTTAACAATACCAATTTCCATAAGCTTAGATTTCATCATCCACGTTCCCAAATCCACCAAAGGCTCCATCGAAGCCAATTGGAGGATTGCGGTAGAACCCAACAGCCTACCGGTCGAAACCGATGAGAAAAGTTTCTGAACATCATTAAGGTCAACAATTGATCCATTAAAAGCGTTATTGGTTTCTAAGAAGGTCGGTTCTGTTTTTTCTGCAAAACTGTTGAGAGTATTAGAAATGGTTGTGGACAGAGAAGGAGAATGAGATGAAGCAGAGGAGGCCCCTGAGTTAAAAGGCGCCCTTATGATTTTGAAGTGGCTCTGCAGGCTCTTCAGGAGCTTTTTCCTAGCAACATGGCTTGCCATCAATGGTTGGAATAAACGTTTTTGCTTATTAATTAAGACCCTCCTTAGCCTCTAAAAGCCTTTTGCTCTTTTAGCTTTTCAGAGGCTTAAGTTGGTTTTGTGTTTTCTGAGGTTGAGCTTTGTTGAATGGTAAGGCTGTTATATAGAAATTTTTATGCTTTAAATTCATTTTTTTTTTAAATTGTTTTGACAGGCTGTAATTACGTGGAATATATTTTTTATTAGGGTATATCTTCTTGTTTTACTACCTATCTACTTTCTTTATTTAATTTCCGCTAATATACTACCTACTTTGTCACAGTCAATTTATTAAAATCAAACATGCGAGAGAGATATCAAGAGCTTAATATCGACATCAAAAATTCATGAAGTTCTCTTTTAATTTTTGCGGCCATTCTGAACTACAATAGGTTTTGATTCATTTTTAAATTAATTAAACTTCGATTGTTTGTACTTTAATTTTTTTAAATTACATTGATCACAATGTTATCGTTTATATAAATTTAATCCGGATTACTTGTATTATAACACTGGTAAAATTAAATAATTTTTTTTATTTTATAAAATAATTTTATCGTGTATCACGATGTAAATATAAGTAAAAAAAAATACATAATTTATTTATAGATATTAATACCCGAATAATTGAACCTCAAACGATAATTAGTACAAGCAAATATTTGGAAATTAAAACTAATTTAAGAACTCGTGGATAATCACATGGCGGTGGTACTGGTAAGAACTTTCTAGACAGATGTACAAGCTTACTTATCACTAACCAATTTTTTAAAAAACTTGATAAATGTGTAAGTTTATTTATTACACACGAATTTATATTTTCTTTTATTTTCATAATTTTTATATTATATTATATATTAGAGTTATTTAGAAAAATAAATTATTCATATAATACAAGGTGCAAATTTTTGTTTTATTAGTATTTTTCTAAGACTTTTACTACACTTTTTTATTTTTATTTGAGTAAAATGGATGGAATATTATCTGCACCAATAAGTTCCGGAGGACTAAATGATAAATTCTAAACCGATCATCGTACCTTGACAAAACACAAAACAGTAAAATTATGGAAAATCACAAAACGGTGAGTTCTAAAAAAATTATTTATCCCGTACAAGATCTAAAACTTATAATTATATAAATAATATTTTATTAATATTAAGCGGATTTTAATTTAATAATTCTTGAAAAAAACACATACTATTAGTTAGAATTTAACTTCAACTAAATCTAACTAACAAACTAACAAGTATTCAATATGATTGAAATCTTTTTATAGAAAAACAGTTTAATCTTTGTAACTTTTGTAACTTTTGATGTTACATATCAAGATAGATGATAGTACAAATATTTTTGTTACTTAATAAAAACAGTTTAATCTTTTGTTATTTGTTATAACATATAGTTATTTTATTTTTAAAAAATGTTAACATGAGAATAAATAATTTTTTTATATTTTCTTAATTATTGTTTAGATATCACTTTTATAAATTTTATTTGATAATAGATAACAATAACTATAAAACTAATAAAAAAATAAAATAAACTATTCTAAATGACAAAGATATCATTTTGTTCATTTATCCTTATTATTACATTAATATAATATATATTGGGTGAAGTTATAATCATATATTATTTTGTTAATTTTATATTATATTTAATATAAAAATTAAAAATTAATTAAATAATATATTAAAAATTAATTAAATTAATATAAAAAATATAATAAAGATTAGGAATAACCCCACCTTATACTTTAGTGAAACAACTTTGTCACGATTATAATTAAGCTCCAACTGAATGTGTCAGGAAGTAATTGCCATGCAAAAATGTGCAGGTTGTGTGTCTAATTAATTAATTATTGTTTTTGGGTAAGAAATAATATGATATCTTAAGTTAATGAAATGATAAATTAGTTTAATCAGGAAATAAAAGAAAAATTAGTATAATTATTTTTTTAAATATAAATATCTAATATTTATTAAATTTAATTATATGGTTTAATTTTTTTATAAAAATATATGCTTATTTTTTAATACGTAAATAAATATATATTTTTTAGCGTAATAAAAAAAATATTTTTTATTAAAAAATTAAAAATAAAATCAGTTTAGTAATTGAATGATTACTATAATAATAATCAATAATAAATAACATTTGTTATTGTGCATCTCATCTCTCTCGCTCTTTAGGGTTTTTTTAACATTTAAAAATGCATAATTTAGTTTCAATTTTTCTTAAAAATATACACTACAATTTAATTACTAATTTTAAGGTGAGTATACATTTTAGAATATAAAAGTAATTTGATATTGGATAAATTAATTTATTATTACGAAAATATTTATTTTTTCTTAAAAAAATTAACTAATTACTTTTATTAATGATAAATTTATTTTTATTTATAATGTCACATCATTTTATATGTTTAAATTATAATTAAATTAAAATAATTAATCTTACATAAATTTATCTACTCTTCAAAATATATAAAGATAAAACCCCTTTTAAAAATTAGTAAATAAAGCACCTTTTCAAAAGATAAGGAGTCTAAAAACTCTGCTCCCATTAAGAAGCCTCATTTTGGTTTGGATGCTGCACGTTAATTTTTGAACTTTTTTGTTTTACTTTTCTTAAAATATGGTATATATAATTTTATATATCTTTTATTTGTATTTCTTAAGTGAGATCAAAATTTATTTATTTAAAAATAAATTACTAGACTCATTCCCACAAGTCTGAATTTTGTGAGAATTGTTAAGTAACATTTCTATAAGACATTAAAGTTATAAGCTTTAAAATAGCATAAAAGGATAAAGTAAACATAAATCTTTTAAATATATCTCCTATAAATGTTATAATTTTAATTTTTTAAATAAGGATAAATAATGAAATAATAATATTTTTTTAAAATTAAATAATAATAAGTTAAAGAGAATAAAAAATTAAAAAACACGCACATATACAAGTTGTTTTGATTTTTGTTTGTATTTTCTTTTTTAATTTAACCTGATGAACTAATACTTATCTGTTATTCAAAATTTAAAAATAAATTATACCATTATTAATTTAATATTTATAAAATTTGGTTGCATTGATTCAAAATAATTGAATAATTTTGGATTGTTCCAGTAACTTTTTCACTCGATAATATTAATTAACTGAAAGTAAAGGAAGTATTATCAAATTTTAAAATAAAATTATATACTTTTGAATATTCTAAATTTATAAAAGTATCCTTAAAAGAAATTGCATTACCTCAATTATCATTTCATTATAACAATTTTTCTTTAATCTTTTAGTTGTATCTGCTTTTTAAATACATTTACTTTTAAAACACTTATGAGTTTATTTGGTATATATTTTTATATATATAAGAATATATATTTTTTAATATGTATATTTTGTTTAAAAAAATATTTATAAATATTTTATTCTAAAAATTTAAAAACAACTAATTTGGAAAAAAATATTCATCAAAATTTAGAATAACAACAATTCATATATCTTAAATTAATCATGCAATCACTTTAACACTTATATCCCTACCTTGATATATATATTTAAAATTTGTGATCCATCTATTTATAATTCGGATTGTAAGTAGACTTTATAACACTAAATTTCTCATGTATAGGTGGGTATTTGCTAGTAGTGTTGTTATGAAAACAGGTAAAGACATATAATTTCTAACTATTCATACTATTAGTATGATTGAACTTATGATGGAGTTATAATGCCACCGTTGCATCCCCATGAGTTATATTTATGAGTATTTTTTAATTCCATAAAACGATTAATATATTAAATAATTATTAATTAAAATAATAATAAATTTATAATTTATAATTAATTATCACAATAATTATAATAATATCAAAATTTTCGATTTTCGTAATAAAAATAAACTCGTCAACTGGGAGTTTAGGACCACTATTTGGAAGCTCACATCACGTACGTATGGGACCCATTTTTTGGCAAATTGCTGACAGCTTGAATTAGCTATCTTTTTATTTTTAATAATGCAAAATTCTAATATTTTTGCTTTGAAAAATTATAATATAAGATTACGTGTTTTAATTTAATATTTTTCCGGCTAAGAACATGCGGACCTTTTTCTGCGTTGGGTGGCTGAGCTGGAATATAGTCATCGAGGCGTACGGATAAAATTATTAAATATCAAAGTGGGGACAGGGATTTTAACAAAGAGAAGGAGGAGGTGGGGACAGGGATTTTATCAAACAAAAGGAAAAGGAAGAGGTGGGGACAGGGATTTTAGCAACAAAAGGAAATGGAAGAGGTGGGGACAGGGATTTTAGCAACAAAAGGAAATGGAAGAGGTGGGGACAGGGATTTTAGCAACAAAAGGAAATGGAAGAGGTGGGGACAGGGATTTTAGCAACAAAAGGAAATGGAAGAGGTGGGGACAGGGATTAACCGATGGGGCTATCAACTTATACAAAACAATTAAATATTACAAAATTGCGCTCTAAAACTGGGAAGGGTCTTAGTAATAAATAATAAATGAATAACGTGTTTTATATGTAAAATGATATTATTAAATTATTAAATTATATATATATATGTTATTAGACTTAAGGTAAATAGGTTTTTTATCCTCAAATTTTAATGTTATTATAAAAATATTATTAAATTTTATAAATATTACAAAATTATATTTTTACAACAACCTTTAAAATTCAGTAATAAAAAAATTCTCATAAATTTACTTTATGTTTAAATGATATATTTTAAATCGAATATAATATTATAATTAATAATCTTGTGAATCACTGTTCATTAAATAGTAATACCTAATATTGGTTGTTTTAAACTCGTAATGTTAGGAAGAGTTATTTATTATTTTATGTTTAATTGATATTTTTGAAAAATCAAATCATTAGAATAATAGAATTTATACACTTATATTTTGTTCATTTAAATATTACATGTTTGAAGTAATAATAATTTTTTATTATCATAATAAAAATAAAAAAAATATTTATTTTATTTATAATATTAATTATATATAAGTATTATTATTATTTGATAAATTATTATAATAAATTATTCTTTTATAATAATAATTTAAAATGTAAAAATATTATTCTTTTTATAAACATATACTCCTATGTGTTGGTGAAGAAGGTAGGAATGAGAGTGAGTGATTGCATGGAGCTGAATCATACGACTTTGACTCACAAGTAGAAAATAAGTTAATAAAATTTAATATTTTAATTAATTAATATTTATTAAATTAATTATAATTAAACTATAAATTATAATATATAGAAATGTGAGATTGCGTTTTATTACGTGGCTCCACCAAACCAAATCTAAATCACTTTCTTTTTTTCCATATTCCATCTTTTCATGTCACTATTTGTTCTTAAACGGCAACTCTTTGTTTTCTTCTAGCGGAGTATTTCTACTTGTACGAATTCCTCTCAACACTCAAAAGTACTTTTTCACTTTCAAAATATAATATTTTCACCGTTTAATTTTCAATTTATATTTTCTTTTGTTTCTGTTATAGATTGTGTAAGTCAGTCACATGGTATCACAGGGGAATCTTCTGGATTTTTTTTATTGATAGGGAATCTTCAGGATTTGTTTTTTATTAATAGCGAATCTTTACTATACTTGAATCTTGAATCTTGAATCTTGAAACTTGAATATGTCGGTCAATTTTCAAAGTAATTATGCTTGCAGTTATTTACCTTATACACAATTTTTTTTATTTATCATTTATATTCAATTATCATGGATATTTTATTTGGTTGGTTAGTTTGGTCATGAAGTTAAAGTGATTTAAAATAAGTGTTTAGAACTCAGAGTGAGGCTTCCTTCTAGGGGAAAAAAAAACTTGATCTCTCCGTCCCTTCTTTGATTGGTTTTCCCATTTGTTGGATGGAGAGTTTTTTGTAATAGCTAAGATGTCTATACTTTTCAAATTTAAATTTTATTCATAAATAATAAATATTATTAAATTTAATGATTTATTCTATCAAATCTACTTTAATTTTACGCCATGTTTATGATGATTTTAATAGTATTCTCTTTCCAAATTTAAAGATATCAACTTCAATAATTTATAGTTAAAGTTAAGGTGAATATTCTATTTAAATTTTATAAGATTTAATTTAATTGTATCGAATTATTCATATATATCATTCGTCTAATTTAATTTAGTTATAATTATTTATAATATTAATATTAAAATATAAATTAAAACTATTTTATACTATCAACAATTAATAATTTATTTGTTTTTTACATATTATTAATCTCATTTACTTTAATTCAAAACTTATTTACTTTAACAATAATAATTATTTTATTTGTTTATCTACTATTAGTTAAATAATAATTTTTTTACTATTATTACGTATTAACTTGAGAACATCATGCTAAATAATAATTTATTTAACAACTAAATTACATATATTATTATATTTGTAAAATATAAATTATAAATATAATAATATATTGGTGATTAAAAAATTTAAAAATTTTACAATTTTTTTTAATTTGATCCAATTATTAATATTTTTGTACAATCTTATTTGAAGTTGAAAGAAGGATTAAAAGAGTTAATTGAAAAAGCTCTAAAAACGAGAGTTCGCCAATAAATTTGTGTTTTTTGAACTACATCTTGTTTTATTAGATGGATTTTTTTTTTGGTTATTTACGTATCATGTTTATATTTTGTTTTTTTTTTGTACGTAGTTATGATTTTCAAAGAATAACCATGTTATATATGTATTATGTGCTTTTTATATATACACACAAAAAATTGTCATTGTTTGGTGACATATGATTTTTATTTTTTAATAAAAAATATTGAAAAATAACAAAATTAATTGTACATGATATAGATAGTGTGTATAAGTTTTATATGATTAAATTAAATTAATCTGAAAACTAATATATCATTTATATAATACGCAATATGTTTTGTAAATTTATTAATTATGTAAAAATATATAAATTATTTTTGAATAAAATTATGTAAGGTGACAGAGTTATACATAATGATAGACACAAGTGTGTCTGCAAAATTTTTGCCTTTTACCATTCCCCTATAAATAATACGCGTGATTTGGAATCCCTCTAACGTGGCTGATCAGTGATCATTAATTTTCAATAGCTAGCGCTTAGCATATAATAGCAGCTTACATATACACGCTGCTTCCACACCCCCCCTTTTTTTCAATGGAATGTTTGAAATTGCTTTCTATCACAGGAAAAAGGAATTACGTAGGGAAATTGCTCTCTCTAAGTTTGAGATTAGTCCTACTTTTGCTAATTTTGCAATGTATAAATAAAAATTGTCTAACTTCCAACAATTATAAATAATATGCATTTATAAAAATTTAAGTGATGTATACTATATATTTTTGAATATATATTCAGAGAATTTTATTGTTGTATATTTATTTAATTTTAAATGTAAATTGATTAAAATGTTAAAGATAAAAGATAACGAGTAAGAGATATAAAAAAAATTAAAAAATATCTCCAAGTAAAATTAGTTAAATACTAACATTTATTTTGTATATTTTAATACACTTCTAATAATTACAAGTGTGTGGAATATTTACACAAATATACAAAAACATATTATAACAGGCAAGTTTTTAAAAATATGAGCAAATACTGAAATAAATTTGTGAAACAGCATGGGTATGTAACTATGAGTATATTTCAAACATATTTATTAAGTTTCACAATTAAATCCCATTTGTAGAAGGATACTGCAAGTTTCCAGCCACATTATCATGCAAGGTATATTTGGCTCTTTGCAGTAGCAGAAATGTCCTATATGTTAAGTAGCAACATCACGTCTCATTTTTAATCTTAATAATTTGATTGTTAGATTTGATCTATTGTAAGAATCTGATGACAAGTGTAATCATATGGTAAGTTTAGGTTAGATTTAGGATTTGTTCTTATATTCTATATATTTATACGTAAGTTTTGATGTTTTTTCATGAAATAAAAACTGAAGCTAAAGATGTTGTTTGCTTGTATTGTTCTCAAATTTGTCACAAAACCTTACAAAGAAAATAAATTAAATTATTGTTATGATATGAGTCTTGTGACTTATCTTTCTTTTGCCCCCTATTACTATTTTCGAGAGAAAATCAAGATTAATATATTTCTAACATAGTACATACACTACTACAAAAATAGATATTTAAGTCGATACGTAAAGTCGATTTTTTCCAAAAACTGACTTTAAATTGGTTTAAAGTCGGTTCGATATAGAATCGACGATATCTACGTAGGACGTAGCGTCGATTGATGTGTCAAACCGATGCTATGCGTGGACGTAGCGTCGGTTGACACCTAGAACCGACGCTATCCACGTAGCATAGCGTCGGTTGACACCTGGAACCGACGTTATCCACGTAACATAGCGTCGGTTCGACACGTCAACCGACGCTACACACGTGGATAAATATTTTCTCTTCTTTCTTCCCAGTCAGAAACTATTTTCAGCGTTGCAGAACTCTAAAAAATCGAAAACCTCCTCCTCCACTTCTCCCCCACTCTTTCTCATTTTCCGGCCACCTACGACTACCATTTTCAACATCGTTTAGTGAGTTTTCTTCCTCTCTAACTAATCTTTTAGATCCCCTATTATTCATATTTTTTTCTGTTATTATGTGTTATTATTTATGTGTATAGATTTTTGTATTATATATGTAGGTTTGTATTATAACATAAGGAGAAGAATATGACGATCTTGAATAAAATAGAACAAAACCATGGTAATTTTCTGTTATTAATTAATATTTCATTTTTCAAAATTTTGTATTATTTGAACTGTTTGCTAAACTAATTTTGGTTTTTTTTCTGCTCGAATACAGGTTGAAAATGAATAAATTTAAAAAAGAAGAAGTTAAAGTCGGTTCATCGCGTGAACCGACTTTAAACTTTAAGTCATTTAATTTAAAATCAGTTCAACGAACTGACCTTAAATTAGTTTAAAGTCGATTTTTAACCGAATTTAATGCTACTTTAATCCATAAGAAATATATCTGCGACCAAACACTATACTAAATCATAAATCGCTTAGTCTTTCTTTTAAACAAGTAGATTTATGATAGGCTGGTGCTGCCTCATCTATTTTAACTAACATGTCTGGTACTAATTTCCCGATTATTAGATCGTGCCATCCTTTTATTTATCACATTTAATTAATTTTAAGAAAACATTACATAAACCTTTAAACCTATTTGACAAGCAGGTCGGTACAACCAATGACTTATTTAACTTAATTATTATTTTTATATTTTTTATATAATATTATTTAATGGATCATGTATATTTATATGATTAATATTAAAATTAAAAAACTTATTTTATCCTAGGTTCGAGTCAAGATCACATTGTCACTACGATCATTCTTCTATTTAATTTAATTGACGTTTGGGTCACAAAATATGAATGAGAACGAGAATGAAATTGAATAGAAAGGAAACAATATTATTATTATATTGTTTTGTTTGACCATTAAAATAAAAAAAATTTAATATTACAGTGTTTGATTTATAATTAAAATAGAATGTAAAATATTATATATTATCTTAATATTCTTATATTAATTAAAGTTTAGATAATATTATTTAATTATTATTTTTAAAAATAATTATTACTTAAAAGTAAAATATATTATTAAAATTATTATTTTTCTAAATAGGGTTATGGGATTTAAGAGTTAGGGTTTAAGGTTTAGGATATATGATATAGTATTTTGGGTTTAGGACTATATTTATAGGTTAGGATAAAATTGAAAAAAACATTGCATGATAATTTAATTATGATTCCTATGGACAGGATGAAATCCTCATTCTTCATCTTTTAGGAATTGATTCAATTTTATTTCATTCACAATTTATAGCTCAATCAAACATAAAATTGTAAGTAATCAATTCCAATTCTATTCTATTCTTATATGCCAAACATGACATTAAAACTATCTAACGACTATGTTAAGTCCAATTTATGAAAAATATAATACATTTGATCAATCTTATTTTAAAAGAATAAGGCTTGATAGGTTGACCTATGGGTAAAGGTCATGTCTTATTGTTTCAATATGTTAAAAGGTAACCCCTATCTTACATCATCTTATTAAAATAGTATAAAAATTGTGTTTAATTTAGTATTGTAAGATTTATGAGTATTGATTATATTTATAAATTAAGTTTTGGGAGTGTTTTCTTGTCCATTATTCAAGATGATTAAACTTTCGAGCTTCAAATCAATATATTTTAGTTATAATTGTTCTTAACACATTAGGATACATATTATACATATATAAACTTTGGTATATATATTGATCGACTGATCAAAGTGATAGGTCGATTGAGGATCGATCTTGTATGATCTACGACCTCTCGGATTGATTTTTAAATTAGTGTAGATTGATCGAAGTTGGATTCAATCAATCAAGAGAATGGATCGATCGTTTTCAATCTACCTAATCTTGGGTTTATTTTAATCATTTTTAGATTGATCAAAAATGGATTTCATTGATTAACCTTATAGGTTCGATCGATCTAGCATGGATTGGATTCATCGAATGGCTAGGGTTTCAAATTAAAATATTTTGTGTACTCAAGCCAAAAATATTATTTTACCATATTGTTTCTATTAATTATTACTCTTTAAATTATTTAATGGACAAAATTATAATTTTTCTTTAACCTAGCATTAAGGTTTTATCTTTCCTATATAAACAAACTAATTCTCCATATTTTAAATAACTACACTTATTCTATTCTTCTTATTATTTTTGTGCTTTCTCTCTCAAAATGTTTTATAAAATCTAAATCATATTTTGTTAAGTTCTTTTTTGAATTGATTTATCAAACATTTTGTGGTTATATTTAATTGATTAATAAACTTATTTGTTTTATGATACTAAGATTTCATTTTCATATAGCTTCTTTTTACATGTTCACTTGGAATAAACTCACCTAAGTTTAGATCACCTATTCACAATATGATAATAAAGAATAAATGTGATGTTAATGCATTAGTTGAAGAAGGAATGGAAGTATCAATTCTAGAAGTTGAAATGTTGTAGATAAAAATACTTTATTTCAAAAAAAGATTCTTCGATATAGACAAATCAAGAATAAAAAGACTTATATTACACTTTAAAAATATATTAATTAAATATTTATAGGTCGAATATAGTAATTAAGAGAATTTACATCCATCTATATGTATTTTTAACTATATTTTTTAATAAATATAATGTTTAATTTATATAATAAATATAGTATTTTAGTTAGTAAATTTTTAGTTTTTTCTTAAAAATATAATTTTCAAATTTATTGTTATTAATTAACTAATAATAATATATAATTAATTATTTGGTTAAATATAATAATTGTTAAGACATGAATTAAAAAAATAAAATGAATATTTTATTTTATAAAAATTTACTATTTAATATAATATTTGATGTTATATATTAAAGAATAATAAAAATTTGATGTGACTTTCCCACCAAAATAATGTAAATGGTGCTAAGGATTAAAGTTAGTGTAAAGGATCGTATAATAACATACATTTTTTTATTTTAGTAAATGAACTTTTCATCCACAGATAACATATTAACATGTTACTTTTATTTTATCATAAAGCTTTTTATGCTATTTGAAGTATTAGATCATTGGCATGTAATGCGGAAAGATAATAGGTTGATATTGCTCTTTTTCGGCTTTTATTGTGATGGGTTAGTCATACTTTTATTTATGTATATATAATAAACACACGCACAAAGAGAGTAGTGCCTACTTATAAGTCGCAAAAGTCTAATGAACTTTTGGAGTTAAAAAATAAGTGTTGCATCTTAGTTGGGAATTGAGATTTACCAAACTTTTAAAGTTTAGGGCAAAAAAAAAAAAAAAAAAACCAAAAGGATGTGGTGTGCAAAGATGGACTCTAGCCCAAGTTGGTAAAAACAACCTAATTAAGACTGGACCCAATTGCTTATGATGTCTATTAAGCCAATTTTACTTATATCACATAAAACTTAAAAGTACACTTTTGTTTTCTTCTTTCCCTTACCAACAATTCGTATTAAAATTAATAACCAGACCTTATATTTGGATTAAAAATATGTAAAACATTAGATTAAAAATATATCTAATAAATTATATATGTTTTCTAAAATATTCATGTGTATGTCTCTTAAGGTATGTACTTAAATCTTTTAGTGGATGTACTCATAATTGTTCCATCTATTATCATCAGTCACTTCCTCCTCTTTGGTCAAGGTCAAAAGATATAATACATACCATATTTATAATCATAAATCTTATGATATATAATTAATCTATTAATCTCGTAAAGAATCCAAGCAATAATCAATATTTTACTCGAGTTATTTATAAAATTGACTGTTATCGTTTCTAATGTGTATATGTGTATACCAAAAAAATTCTTTGATTTTGATTATGACTTCAAGTGTCATTTTAATTATCATGTGTAATTTTTGTTGTGTCATTGCATCCATATACGTTCCTAATATATCCCAACATTTGAAAAAAATGAATGATGAAAAATATGGATAAAGTTATATAAAAATAGAATGTACCACGATTCATCTAATAACATATTAAAAATAATATAAGAGATTTTACTTCTTAAAAATATATAAACTTATATTCTCACGTGAAATCTTGCTTGTTATACCAATTTTAATTGACTTCCATAAGTAAAATAATTACAATAGTGAAATTGATGCTCTAAATGTCTTATTCATATATTAAGAACTGGCCTTCAAATATTTTTTATTTTAGGACACTATAACTGGTCAAAAGCCCAAATCCTTTCGACTTGGCAGCAAGATTTGAGTATTAAAAACGAGCTGCTCTTCACTAGGCGTTACAAGGCATCCACATAGTAAAAATGAGAGAGATAAAAGGGAATTTTAAATGCACCAGGTTTATGTATGAGGTATAAAACCTCTTCATTTATTATTTTATATATTTGCATATAAAGAATCCATTTTGGCGTAAAATCAATAGTATATTCTTAAAACTACAAAGATACATCATGTTCATGAACCTGATTCATACAAAGCTTTTTTGAGATCAAGAGCCTATAAATATCTTAAATTATCACTTCATTGGCACCAAACAAATATATTATTATATAACTGCCTACGTTTTAAGAAGCTTTTTCATTGATTGCCTCGTATCTTTTGAAGAAAATTAATGGAGTCATCCCAGAATGCTAATTACCAAGCTCGACAGGCCAAGGGCCAAACAGAGGAACAGGCCAGTAGCATGATGAACAAGACTAGCTATGCTGTTCAATCTGCCAAGGACTCCATGCACCAGGTTTCTCATTTTTCTAATACGGGACAATTGTTTAAAAAAATTATAAACTTAAATGAAAATGTTATGGGGGCCTTATGGTTAAGTAGTCTGGTGATTATATTTTTCATTTTCTACTTCAAGTTACAAATTCTATTAACACTCAAATGTCAAATACGTTTGATCTAAACATAACATGACAATATCATAAAATATTATTATAATTATTAATATGTGGGTAATCTTATTATTATTTTTATTGCAACTAATAGAGTTACTGTAATTAACAAAAAAATATTTTTTTGGGGAAATTGTTGTTACCAGCTGGCTGGTGGGAATATGGAGTCAAAGGCCCATGATGCTGCTAAAGCTGCAAAGGACATAGTTGGAGCTCAAACAAATGGAGTTTTTATAGCTACCTATTATTATTGCACCTGCTGCTCTAATCATTCTGATCCCAGCTTCTTCTTAATGTTAAATTTGCGGCTTTCTTTTCCTCCTATGTTTTACACTTATTTCCTTCATTTTTTTTCTAATTTTTTTTATTTGTTTTTGCAAATAATAATAATTAAAAATAAAGCAAAAGATGCTTTCTCGTGAAGCATTAATCACTTATCTTCGCTCATATATTACTCTTTTGTTTGTTTGTTTATTTATTTTATGTGATAATCCAATAATTGAATCAATTGATATCGAATTTGAGTGTGCGCCCTCCAACATTATATTTCTTCAATTATATTAACATTAAAGAAAAATACTCAAGAGATTTTAATATCCATTAAAAAAAGAAAAAGAGAGGTGAAAATAGAAAACATTATTATTTCTTCAATTATATTAATTTTTATTTTGAACCTAATAAAGGTAAAAATACAAAAAATTATTATGTCATATCCCTATATAATTGATCGGTTTATAGTTACAAATAATTTGAAGGTAATAATACAACAATCCAAATTCATTTAATCAATTTGGGAGATAAAATTGAATAAATGGGGAAATCGCAAACTAGTATTAGAACATCTTAAGATATGTGAGTCCAATTTTGATATGATATTCATATGTTTGCATATAATAATTGGTAAATGCATGGAAATTAATAAAAGCGAGTAAAGAGTAGAACATGTAATTAAGTAAAAGAAGAAAAAAAAAGATAGAAAGTTAAACTTGTATATGTATCAGACTTTCAATTAATGACACATGCTATCCCACGTTGAAAATAAAACATTAATGAATCAGGTGTAACAAATTGGTTAGAAATATAACAATAATATTACTCTTTTTAACTAGTAATTAAAAAGTTTCATTCTATAAGAACATCTAATATCATCCGCATCCAAATACATACCTTGAATAATATAAATAGTTCTTTGTTGATGAATGATATAATGTGATTGATATGTCCCACTTTAATTATAAAGTTAAATAGTGATGCGTTTATAAAAAATAAATATTTTTTAAATAATATGACATGTTTTAGAGTTTTTTCTAGAAGTAAAATCGTGAGTTTTCTTTTAATAGGTTGAACTTATAGTTATGAATCAAAATAGATAATATCACATCAAATAAAATAAGTGTAAAATACCATTTGACTCTTTTTATCTATTGACTTTCCTAAATTAATGACATCAATTACTTTTGTTTTCACTCCCTTTCTAAAATTGAAATTCCTTTGCATTCATTTATTATGCAATAAACATAACCAAGATTATTAAGTTTTACAATAAAATGCTTGTATCTCATAATTATGAAATAATATATGCCTAAACAAATTACCTATTAACATGTTTATTTTTATGAAAAATGAGATCATTTTGGAACCAACCACGTAGAAGATATAAATAATAAGATATTTAATAATGAAAATGGAAATGATAACAAAAGGTGAGCAAATACAAATGAAAGTGTAATTGAGCAAAAAGAAATAAAAATGTAAATACAAATAAGCAAAGAAAAAAGAATAAAAATTTAGTTACAATCCATGTGTTTGGTGCTTGCCAATCGAGTTAACTTGTTATAAAAATAAATATAATTTTACTTATTTTTTAAACACAAATATATTTATTTAAATATTATACTTGATTTATAAGTAAAAGTATTTTAAAATATTTACACTCCTAATTACATCTATAAATAGATATAAGTTATAATAAAAAAAGTAAAAAATGAAATATGAATTATAAAAAAAAATTCAACTAACTACTTCTATTGCTCATCATCATCCTTGTAATGTTTTTTTTTTGTATGTTTTAATTTGTAAAGTTTAATATGGTATCATAGTATTGAAAGCACTCTAAAGATTTCTTGATCCATTCCTGGATGATTCTGAAGTAATAACTACTATCATTGATAAAACAATCATAAACACTAGAACTCCTATCATAAAAATTGAGCTATCTAAAACTCTCACAACCTTTTAATATCAATTAAATTGAGTCACAATAACTATAATATATAAAAGCATCATATTCTCAAAATTATCAAAAGCTTGGAATTAGAGGAACATGTTATACAAATCCACCATGGCAAAAACTTACAGATGGAACTCCAAATCACAATCTACAAGAATTTAAAGAAATAAGATGATATTATAAGATGCTCGTTGATGTACTATATGTTGAAGAATTTTGAATTAAAATTGTTGAATATTTGACATTTTAAAACGGCTTGTTTATCTTTAATGTTTTAATTGTTTTCAATTTCTTACAGACAACGAACAGAGAGAAAGTACACAAAGGAAAAGAAACAGACAGAAAGAAAGGAAAAAAAAAAAAATAGAAAACAGAGAAGTGAAGGGAAAAGAAAAGAGTTTTCTTATTTTCTATCAAAAATTAGAATTCAAACGCTTCAAAATTTATAGATACTTAAGTTTATTATTATTTTATTGTTGTATCATGTGATAAGTTTATATAGTTATCTAATAACTATTGAGAAAAAAATTATTATCTTAAAAACATTAAGTTTTATATGGTGATTTAATCTACTTAAATTCTATGTTATTTAAATTTAATATTTATAATTTATACATATATTTATATTTGTGTATTTTTAATTTTAATAATATAATTTTATTTTATTTTTAACTTATTTTTTATAATCTTAATATAATTGTTTTTTGGAAAGGTAAGCAAATTTTGTACTTATCCATCTATTGTTGTTTCTGAATTTTTTTTTCTATCTATATTTACCATCTTTTTGTATTTGCTTCTTGCTGGTTTATCTTGGAAATATTTTTTCCTCTTTAGTACCGTTGATGTACTATATTTAGTTATGTTACTTTATTTACTCAATTATTCTAGCAAACATTTTTCTATTTAGAATAGAAATTCTTTTTTATTACTGCATATTGTACTGATATTACATGTTTTTATATCTCTTAATTAATATTGTTTTTACTGGGTTTTTACTGTCTTCTAAAACTGCTTGTATTTATTTATTTTGCTGTTTACGGTACTTCTTTGGTATTGCTTTTCAAGCATTCTTTTATGTTTCATCCATACTACTTATTTCATATCCAGGATTGTTCGCTGAATTTAATTTAACTATTCGGTTACTTCTTTTAATTCCTTTTATTATTATTATTAATTTCTCTCTAACATTTTCTATCTAGCATCTTTTGCTATCTATACTAATCAATTTCGTTTAGTTTATGTTTTTAATTATTCTCAAAATTGAGTTTTTATGGTCTTTCTTGTGAAAATTCTTTTACTGTTTAGTATAATTTTTTTTGGGTTGTATCATGTTGTGATACAAATTTGCTCAATAAGTAAATTATTATTTGATGTATATAATTTTAAGTTTAGTTATTAATTATATAATTTTTAGAAAATAAAAAAACTTTTGAAATAATTGTTCTATTATCTCGAACTAAAAATTCAATTGTGAATATTGTTGACCTTTCTGTGAGTGTTTCTAGTGTGAATCAGGTGATGAGAACTTCTATGATTCATGAGGTAACCTTAATGTTACTGATTTATGTTCCTATGAACCATATTATGGTAGAGAAATCAAATAAGTTTAATGGCTTGAAGATGGAGGAGTAAAATGATATTTTATCTTACCATTTTGAATTTGGTGAGATTCTTGATTGAAAAAGTTACCAATCAACTTGAGAGTGAATAAGATTTTCAATCTATTAAATCATTCTTTACCTATGTCGAAACTATGTTTTGAATAGCTTAACTAATTTCTTGTATAGTGAGTACAATAAGTAGAAGACGACTAAATATTTGTGGAAATTATTGGATCGGAAGTATGAAATTGAAAATGTTGTTGCCAATAAATTTTTGGTTGGTTGGTTGGTTGCTTTCTAGATTATAAGATGATAGACTTTAAACTTGTATGCAATTAAGTATGTAAAATCTAAGATATCTTAACAGAGATGTATAATGAAATGATGGTACTTAAGAAAACCTTACAAGTTGCAAATTTTATTGAAAAATTGCCCTTTCTTGGATAGGATTCAAAGCCTACCTTAAGAACAAGCAAAGATAAAATGTCTTTGAAAGATTTACTAATAAGAGTCAAATGAAATTGAAAATGTCGGTGCCAAACAATTTTTGGTTAGTTGTTTTTTTTATTATAATATGGTAGACTGTAAACCTATATGTAATCAAATGCATAAAATTCAAGATATTTCAACAAAGATGCATGGTGAAAAGAAAATGTCTTTGAAAGACTTACTGATAAGATTCAAAATGAAAGAAAATGAAAAAGATCATTCTAAAAGAAATTATTTCCCATCAATACTTAATGATAATGTGATAGAACACTATCAAAGTTCCAAACACTAAGAATAATGACAAAGGCAAGTTGGGTAAAAGGTTGAAAACGAGAGAAGTAAATCATAGAAACATTTTATATTAGGTTATTAATGTTGTTTGTTTCTTATATTAAAAATGATATAACTTTTAACAACGGGGATGTAGCTCAGATGGTAGAGCGCTCGCTTAGCATGCGAGAGGTACGGGGATCGATACCCCGCATCTCCACTTTTTATAATTCCATCTCTATCTGTCTCAGGAAAAATATATCTTTTTCGATTTGAATGATTTTTTTCTTTGTTTTTGTGAAAAAATCTTTTTGTTTTTGCGAGTTTGAATGTAAGAAGAATGAAGTGGCACGGAGCGAATTCTTATTGTATGAACAGATGATGAGCACCGTCCCAAGGATATAGAAATTTTGAGAATAAATTAACTACGAATGTTCAGTCTTTTGGATTTAAGCAAACATTCGGGAAGCAATCGCCTTTGAAGCTTTTTGGAGGTAAAACACTCACTTCTATTTAGAGATAAGAAATGGTTCGCTTTTTGGTTCTCGGATCCCCGCTTCCGATTTCATGACATTCTATTATTTAACTGATCGTATGCTTCAAGATTTCTGAAGCTCGATTTATTTTCATTTTTTTTAAATAAAAGGGAAAAGCTCTTTCATTTTGAGTTAAAGGAATCAATCAACTGCTGATGAATTCAATTCAGCTACCTTTACCCTGTGAAGTATTTAAGAGCCTTCCTTTTAGGTTTTTGTAATTTACCAACTAGAGCAAATTCTGAGTTAATTACTCTGTTTACTCTTCAATTTAGATTTTCCTTTCAGAAGTAAATTTTTAAGCCCGAGATTGAGCCAATTGGTGATCGATGCTAGTCTGGTGGTCTTTCAATGTTTAAGCCTTAATTTTTTACTTTACCTTTTCATTTTGTAAGTCTGAACCTCTGCAGTCTGCTTGTCTGTTAACAAGTGTTGTTAACGTCGTCTTCGAACGTTTAAGCTTTTTCATTTTATATATTACAGAAAGATTATTAATGAGATAGAGAACATGATGTTGTTATTTTAGATCAAACAGTCACGGTTTGTTCCAACTTGTGAACCACAAACATTATGCTGTTGAATATGAACACAAGGGGAAAACACTACTGTTATTGTTGAAAAAACATAAATGCTCAGTTCTAATGCGATTTGTTATATCTTGTTGTAAGACTTCATGTTATTTTTTGTTCAATGGTCGGAGGAGTTGGGTTTGTCCACTCCACTGTGAAAGGTTTAATAAGTTTGTTTCAATAAACTGTACGAAAAGTGGCAATGTTGCATGGCATATTCCTTCTTCTGCGAAACTGAAAAATCCGATCTCTTTCTTTTATCCATTTTAGATTTTCACAGGGTCCTTTGTCAAAGAAAGAAGGAAAAGGTGCTCATAGTTTTTAATTGTATACATGGGAAATCCGGACAAGGTGAAGAAAAGAGTAGCATTTGTATTGATTGATGGGTTGGGTGATGTATCCATACCAAAGTTTGGATTCAAGACTCCTCTCCAAGTTGCTAAATTGCCCCATTTGGATGCCATTGCATCTGCTGGAGTTAATGGTCTAATGGACCCTGTTGAAGTTGGTTTGGGTTGTGGAAGTGACACAGCTCACCTTTCTCTACTGGGTTATGATCCGAGAGTATATTACCATGGTCGAGGAGCATTTGAGTCTATGGGAGCTGGCTTGGCAATGTCACCAGGTGACATTGCATTCAAGGTGGGTGCATACATTTTTCATGGTCTTTTCTTGTTTGGTAACTTTCTATTATGGTTTCTTTTTGGCATCATACTGTCATCCTTTTTTGGCCAATAATAGATGTAATCTTGGATAAGTAGTTCCAATATGTTGACATATCCATTTCACATTTCAATGCACAACAGTAAGGTAATTTATGCTTAAGATGGTCTAGCAAGATTATTTGACTTATAATTTGTATGAGTTGTCGCCTCACTGGAAGCAAAAGCTCGTAGCTGTTAATATTTTATTTTGCCAATCATCCATGTCATCTCTTAAGGAAATAGTCTTAGTATTTTGTTTTGTGTTATCTATTGCTTGTAAAAGAATCATCACTAACTATGGTCTTTAGTCTAATTTTGCAACCTTGGATGAAAAAACTGGAGTAGTTATGTCTAGGAGGGCTGACAGGCACTTCGAAGAAGAAGGCCCCATACTTTGTGCTGCACTTGATGGGATGAAGCTGCCATCTTTTCCCCAGTATGAAATCAGAGTCAGGTAAAATTTGTAATATCTCTAACTTCGTTTTTCCTGTTTGATTTATTCTTTAGGACTTCACCTATCTGTTCATCTGAGTTCTCTGGCTCTTTTCCCTCTCCAGAAAATTTTATTGTATGAACGAAGTTGTGTTGTTTGTGAAATTTCAAATATCTCTAAAGTTTGACATATTTGTGACAAAAGATGGAAAAATATAATGATTGAAATTGCTACCTTGTTTTACGTGCTTCACTTTTTTTCCTTTCAGTCATGAAATTTTGTAAAACCTATCCAAAGTAAAATTACTACAAATATATGTTTGATTTGCTCAAAGTCACATGCTTTAAATTTGGTCATAAGATAGATGAAGTATCATTTTCAACAGGTATGCCACTGAGCACAGGTGTGGAGTGGTTGTAAAAGGACCAAAGTTGAGTGGAAATATTTCAGGGACTGACCCATTGAAGGATAATCGCTTGCTCTTGAAAGTTGAAGCTCTGGACAATACGGAAGAGGCAAGGCATACAGCTGTAGTTGTTAATCAGTTATCCAATGAAATATCACGGATTTTGTTTTCTCATCCACTGAATGCAAAACGAGCTGCAGAAGGAAAAAACATAGCTAATGTTGTCCTTCTACGTGGCTGCGGTATTCGAATTGAGGTCTGTCGTTTCATTCCTTACTTTCCATCTCACAACATAATGTCTAACTTTTTGAAGTTCTAAATGTTAAAGGCGCTGCCTAGAATGTTATCATGCAATTATTTAATAAATTGGTTAAATCCTTATTCTGCTATTGTTATCAGGTAGTTATTATTTTCCTTAGGAAACTTTATCCTCTTAATTTTTAGTAAAACAAAATGGTTTCGGCATTCTCTACCTTGTATCACAAAGAATCTGGGCTACCTATGCTTTTTTACATACGCATATCTGCAGTATGAATTTACATAGTATTTTACAGGTCCCTTCATTTGAAAAGAAACATGCATTGTGGCCGTGCATGGTGGCTCCCACGAAAATCATTGCTGGCCTGGGATTATCTCTCAGCATTGACATTCTAGAAGCTCCTGGAGCAACTGGAGACTATAGAACTGTTTTAACTTCCAAAGCAATTGCAATATCTAAGGCACTCTCAGCTCCTTTACAGTCTTGCCCTAATGTTTTTGTGCCAGGGGAAGATGAACATAAGCCAGGACGTCCAGATGGTTATGATTTTGGGTTTCTTCACATAAAGGTGATAAACCTCTCGCTTATATCCCATTTACTTGTCTAGAATTATGACCTTTTGAGTTTTGCAATAGTGCAACACATACCAGTGATCTGAGATGCTGAAAGTTAAGATCATTGTCACTGCACTTGAGATTTTAACTTTGACGTCTTTCATACCCCAAGACAGAACATGTGCCTCTTGCTTACTTGCACATGATATATATATATATATTTTGGGGCCAATGTACTTAAAGTCCTAAACATGACTAAGTCTATTGTAAATCTATTCTAAGACTAGAATGGAGAAAAATAAAGTTCACAACTCCCTGATCTTCCTCCCCCAGGAAAAAAGAGAGATATATCATATCCTAATGGTCCTAGTAGATGATCTGAATTGAAGACCAATTTGAGAATTTTTGTGTGGCTGAAATTGTAGAATTGGAGTAACAGGACAGCGGGATCTGGGGAAATATAATACACCAGCTTCTGTTTCATTATTATTTTTTAAGTCCTGACTAGAAGGTGTTATGTAGAAATATAATACGCCAGCTTCTGTTTCATTATTATTTTTCAAGTCCTGACTAGAAGGTGTGACATAAAACCGGGGATGGAGTTAGGTGCCCTCTCTCAATTTTTAAAAATGTGTATTTTTTCTTTGTAATATTATTGTGTTTTAGTATTATTATTTTTTGTATATAAATTGATTTGTGCCCTCTCTGAAAACTATTTTTCTTTCAAACATGTGATATATTTTAAGTTTTCATAAGTTTTATAAATAAAATTGACATTTTTTTTCATTTTTATTCTTATAAAGAAAAATAATATTTTGAATGTTTATATTTTAAATTCTTTAACATTTAAATTAACACCAATCACTCACGCTCACATCCCTCTAGTAGAGGTCCCTAAGCAGGTGTTCTTCACAAGTGAGCGACGTTCAAGTTTCCCCATCCCCATTTGTAGGAAATCAACCTAGGAGTATGGTCAGTTTCCTGATTTCCAGGGTGGAACCAACTCTTGATTTTAGGAGTGTAGTTTCCAGATTTTCAGGGTGAAACCAACCCCTGTTTTCAGGATGTTAGTTTCCTGATTTTTAATAAAAACAACTTCATGGTATCAAAGTCTTAGGCTCATAAACTGTTGTTCTTAGCCTCTTGTTCAACTAGTTCTGTAAGTTCACCTAGTATGATGTCAAATACTAAGGCAGGGAATGCACCTTTTCAGTTTCCAACGCAAGTTTCAGTTTTTGGGCATGAGAGTTATGAAAAAACTGAAAGTTTAAATGTTCTTAGTACACTGGAAGATGAAATGGATGAGGAGGTTCCAGAGACAAGTAATAGAATTGAATTCAATATGGGAAATCCAGGCAGCTTTGGGATTGGATTCATTCTTGATCCTGCTCCTAAATATATTGATGTTTTTGTTTCTCCTTTTAACAATACCAGTCCTCAAGGAGAGTTATTTCGGCCTGCATTTTTTCAGTTCCAGTCTCTCCAACCATCAGTACAAACTCAGCCTCTAAACTCAAGTGCATTTTCTGGTAATCCTATCTCATTCACTAGGGAACAGTTAGAACTTCTCCAACAACTTATACAAAAGGAAAATATCAACACCACATTTAGTAGCAGCAGGAATAACTTCACACATATTTCCAGTAATTCAACAAAGCATGCTGGAAAATTTCCCTCCTCATCTTGGATAGTAGACTCAGGTGCCTCCAATCACATGACGAGTGATCAATCGTTTTTCACAACCTACTCACCTTGCAACAGACTTCAAACAGTGTGTGTCGCCAATGGTACTCGCACCACAGTGGTCGGAACAGGGACCATTTGCCTCTCAAACAACCTTTCTCAGATCTGTGTTATTTGTGCCTGGATTTTGCTGCAATCTCATATCAGTTAGTAAATTAAATCATGACCTTAACTGTGAAACTAAATTCTTGGCTAAATCTTGTGTATTTCAGGACCTGAGCTCGGGAAAAATGATTGGCGGTGCTGATTTACGTGCGGGTTTCTATGTTCTTGATATCAATACTCCTTCAAACCATTATGTTAGTCATCAATGTCAATTGAGTCATAATCTTAAGTCTCATAGTCATACTAATAAGGAAAGTGAAATCATGATGTGCCATTTTCGTCTAGGTCATCTAAATTTTTTGTATTTGAAACGTTTGTTTCCATCCTTATTCATCAATAAAAATCCCAATTTATTTCATTGTGAAGTTTGTCAGTTGGCAAAACATACTCGAAACACTTTCTCACCACGCATGCACAAACCAAGTCACTCATTTTCCCTCATTCACGGTGACATTTGGGGACCATGTTGCGTTCCCAGTATTACTGGTGCTCGATGGTTCTTACTGTTAGTTGATGATCATACTCGATTATGTTGGACATTTCTTATGAAAGACAAATCTGAAACCAAACACATATTTTCACTTTTTCATGTCATGATCCAAACTCAGTTCAATGCCAATATTCAAATCCTAAAAACTGATAATGTTAGGGATTTCTTTAATTTCGATCTTAATGGATATCTCAAATCACATGGTATTGTCCAACAAAGCTCCTGCGTTGACACACCACAACAAAACGGTGTAGCCGAACGCAAAAATCGTCATATACTTAAGGTTGCCCGAACTTTACTTTTTCAAATCAATGTTCCTAAAAATTTTTGGGGTGAAGCCATTCTTATTGCAACACACTTGATCAACCGAATGCCTTCTCGAGTTCTCAACTTTCATTCACCTTTACAAGTGCTTCAGAGTCAATATTCTACCTCACAACTTGTGTTACCAATTTCTTTCAAGGTTTTTGGTTGCACTGTTTTTGTCCATATTCATTCACAATATCGTGGCAAACTTGATGCCCGTGCCATTAAATGCATCTTCGTTGGTTACTCAGCCAATCAAAAAGGCTACAAATGTTTCTCTTCCATCACTCGTAAGTTTTACCATTCCATGGACGTTACTTTCTTCGAAGAAACTCCATTCTATTCTAATTCTGCAATTCAGGGGGAGAATCACACTAATGAATTACAGAACTGGGATTGGTCATCACTCATTGAACCGAATTTATCATCTCATTTACCCTCTACTACCTTGTCCTCTTCCAACCTGATACCCATTCCAGATTCTCCTTCAAAAACCAAACCTGATCAATCTCCCATTGTCTATCCTAGACATCTTCTCCTTCCTAATGATGCCATAAAAGTTTATGGAAGAAAGAGAAATCCTGACTTGCCCACACGGAATCAACAAAGCCAAGAAATTTTCCTGAGCCAGATCTGAAAGATTACAAGATGAAGCAGAATCTAGTCCAAAACTTGGTTCTAACCCTGATTTAGATCTTCCTATTGCACAAATAAAAGTCGTTCGATCATGCACTCAACATCCTCTTCAAAGTTACATTTCTTATGCAAATTTGTCCCCAAAATTTTAGGCATTTGTGACATCCCTAGACAACATCAAGATTCCTAATTCTGTCAATGAGCCTCTAAAAGTTCCTGAATGGCACAAGGCAACCTTAGAAGAATATACTGCACTTGAAAAGAATGGTACATGGATGTTAACAGAGCTACCACTTGGAAAGAAGACAGTAGGTTGTAAATGGATATTCTCTGTTAAACAGAAGACAGATGGAAATATTGATAGATATAAAGCTCGACTAGTGGCTAAAGGGTTCACCCAATCATATGGAATTGATTATCAAGAGATTTTTGCTCCTGTAGCAAAACTTAACACAGTTTGTGTCTTGCTGTCTATTGCAGTTAATGAGGATTGGTCACTGCTTCAACTCGATGTCAAGAACGCATTCTTAAATGGAGATTTGATCGAAAAAGTTTACATGGATGTGTCTCCTGGCTTTGAGACTAAAGATACACAAGGGAAGGTATGTAAGTTGAGAAAGGCATTATATGGACTTAAACAGTCACCTAGAGCATGGTTCGAAAAATTCACCAAGGTCCTCAAACAGGATGGATACTCTCAGACACATGCAGACCACACTTTATTTGTCAAACACTTCGCGGATGAGAGAATCACAACTTTGATTGTATATGTTGATGATATAGTTCTTACAGGAAATCATGTAGGAAAAATGAAGAGACTTAAGATGCTATTATCCAAGGAATTCGAGATTAAAGACTTGGGATATTTGAAATATTTCTTAGGGATGGAGGTGGCATGTAGTACCAAAGGAATCTCAGTTTCTCAACGCAAATATGTTCTAGATATTTTGCGTGAGATTGACATGAGTGGGTGTAAGCCTGTTGAAACACCCATGGACCCTAACACCAAACTAATGCCTCAAACTAATGAATTGGCAACTGACAAGGGGCAATATCAACATTTGGTAGGTAAGTTAATTTATTTGACCCATACACGTCCAGATATAAGTTTTTCAGTCAGTGTTGTTAGTCAATTTCTTGGCAACCCATCAGTAGATCACTTGGAGACAGTAAACTGTATTCTAAGATACTTGAAGAAGGATCATGGATCTCCTAGTGACCGAAAATCCACATCTGGATATTGCTAATTTATTTGGGGAAATTTGGTGACATGACGTAACAAAAAGCAAGTAGTGGTAGCATGTAGCAGTGCCGAAGCTGAGTTCCGTGCATTGGCTTTGGACATCTGTGAAGGAATTTGACTAAAACGACTACTATACGAACTCAAGGTTGAACATTCAGAATCTATTAGAATCATGTGTGACAACCCGTCAGCAATTGTAATTGTCAAAAATCCAGTCCACCATGATCGAACTAAACATGTGGAAATTGATAGACACTTCATCAGTGAGAAAATTGAAGGCAAGATGATCTCCCTCAACTATGTTCCATCTAGGCAACAAGTAGCAGATATCTTAACCAAAGCATTGTTTCGACCTAATTTCACAGAGTTAAATGTAGCACTTGGTTTAGAAAACATATATCGCCTAGCTTGAGGGGGACTGTAGGAAATCAACCTAGGAGTATGGTTAATTTCCTGATTTCCAGGACGGAACCAACTCCTGATTTTAGGAGTGCAGTTTCCTGATTTTCAGGGTGAAACCAACCCCTGTTTTCAGGATGTTAGTTTCCTGATTTTTAGGGTGATTTACAGCTGTATATTAATGACTTCCAACAGTATATTAGGCATAACAAATGTATATATAAAGGGATCTGATATTAAGAAATAAATGAAGTAATTTTCTGTAAAATAAAAACAGCTTCACCATTTGTAAAATTAGTTAGGTCACACGTATTTTTTTTAGATCAAACAATACTTTGGTATGATTTTGACCTATAACTTGAAATGAGGGAGGGATGAGTCTTACTATCAGACCAATAGTCGAATCACAATCTTATATCTCTTATATACTCAAATAAATTTCATGGCATTGAGTCACGGCTTGTTAATAACTAATTTTTTGATTCGTTAATTGCTCGTAACTTAAATGGTGTCCTCTTTGAATAAATTTTCAGGTCATACCGAATTGGGTGCTTATCGTTTGAACAAAAAAAATAAAAATCACTCATTAGTAAAGTATTAAAATGCTTAGTTTCTTATCATTTATGCAAATTTATGGCCTATTTAATAGTAAATTTAGCTTCTTTATTGTTTTATTGTACAATAAAAGTATAATTTTATATTTTATTTATATATTTTTTACAAATTCTATTCATAAATATTTTATTTTTTATTTTTAAATATAAATTTGAATTATTTCACTATTCATACACCCGTAACTGTGATTCGAAAACATTTTATATGCTCAAATGAATTTCATGGCATTGAGTTACGGTTTGTTAATAACTAATTTTCTGGCTCTTTAATCGCTTGTAGCTTAAATGATGCCCCATTCTGAACAAATATTCTGGCTACATCACTGCTGAACCCTTACCATCCCATTTCATAGTGATGAAAGAATCTCCTGTTTATTTGATATTTGCAGGCAATAGATGATGCAGGTCACGACAAGGCAACTGTTTTCAAAGTCAGAGGATTGGAAGCTGTAGATCGAGCTATAGGACAGCTAGCCAGGTTGCTCTGGGAGGCTGAATCAACTGACAAATTCGAGTATTTCTTGTGCGTCACTGGAGATCATTCTACCCCAGTTGAGTATGGAGACCACAGCTTTGAGCCAGTTCCATTTACAATGTGTCGGTTGAAGGATTTTGTGGGTGCAATTGGTGTGGAATCCATCTTGCAAATTCTTCTTGATCCATTTCCTCTTCCGACTGTTAAATCTGGTGAAGACCTCACCAATGAATCACAGACAGAAGTAGATAAGAGTAGGAAAGGAGCTAAACCTTTCAGCGGTGATTCAGTCTGTGAATTTAATGACATAGCTGCTGCAAGGGGATGTCTTGGGCGTTTTCCTGGTGGTGAGATGATGGGAGTTCTAAAGAGATTTGTCAAAATGGATGCGTAAAGGCAAAAATGCATTGGTTGAAAATAGGGAATAATTAGTGCTTCCAGATCACCACTAGAGGATGCCCATGTAAGTTCTTTCTTTGACTAAAACATAGCAATAATGAATAAACATTTTTTACTGAAAATTTTGGAGCCTCTTTCAGAATATTCTCTTGAAAGTCTTAAATATTTTTGCTGAGAGTTCAATCTAAGATTAGGATAAATTTGACCTCCATTGTATTCAGTATTCTCTTGTTTCTGTTTCCCTAATTTTTGTTTATTTTTCATTGTTGTAAATCTCCGTTACATTGGTAAGTATCATATAATCAACGTCATCAACGTCTTTAAGAGCTTTAAGCCTTGATAATCTTCGTGCACGTTATCCTGACTTCAATTTTCTGATTTTCAATAACTGTTCCGTTATTGTGGGAGGATTGTAATGTCTTCCCATTTGTGAGGGAGAAATATTAAGGAGTAAAAAGCGGAATGAAGAGATAAATTTGTACTCAGTGACTTTGAAGCAATGTTGGGAAGAAATATATTCATGTTGAAATAATAGCAAGGTTGTGAACGTGAATGTAGAAGTTGAAAGGGAAGCGGAAGTGGTATAATTAATTGTGGTATGGAAGCTGTGAAGGTGGATACAAGTAGAGGTGGGTTTACTTGTTTCAAATCCATGTGGTCGAGGAGTGTGGGATTGAGTTCTGCAATTGTAGAAAATACAAGGGAGATTAGGTGGAAAATATTTTGTTGCTATGTGCTGGTAGAGAGCTTTGTGTTGGGAGAATGAATGGGAGTTTGGTTTCGAAGTGGTCCTTCAGACACACCTATAGAGTTCGATGCAAATGGGAATGAAATTTTCAAATAGCTTGCCTTGTATAATCATATAATGGTCGATGCAAAAAAGCAGCTTCGTCTTTTCTTAATTATTAGAATCCTTTAGGTTAAGTGGTAGGTGTGTGTATATGTAACTAGTTTTGGGAGGAGTTATTCATTGTTACAGTAGTATACTTTACACTAATTAAATTAATTATTTTTTATAATCAAAGAAGCTATTTCAACAATATATTCATTATTTGTTTTTTTCTAAAAAGTTATTGCACTATTTTTGAATTCTATTGGTTTTTGAGTAATACAATTTTACATATTTCAAAAGTAACTAATAATTTATCTTGGATCAAGTTTGGTTGGGGGATAAAAATGACAATGAAATTATTTTCAAGTATTTTCACGTGTGGTTGTTATTGCCACAAAATAGAATGAAAAGATTATTACTAAAGGAAACATTGTTCAACCACTACTTATTTGGAAAAGTTATTCCATTTCAGTTGGGAATGAAAAAAACAAATTTCCTCATGTTTCATCCAGTTAGTGGTATCTTAACCTATATTGCACTCTTCTCTCTCAACAAGTATTGCAATTGTTTTTTTATTTTATTTTTAAATTAAGTAATAATTTATCAAAAAAATAATTTTTAATAATATATTCGTTGTAAAGTAAAAAATAAAAATTAAATAATATTATTTGAATTTTATTAAATATAAGGGTATTAAAATAATATTTAATATTTTTTTTATTTCATTTCAATTGTAAATATAAAATTATAATACCGATTTTTTTATTCTAATAATTAAATTAAATATTGTAATAAAAATATTATTTTATTTAAATTCAATTATAATTATCATTCTTATTAATTTTTTAATTCTACAAACTACACGAGCCCTTAATTTTGGTATCAACTGCACTATACCCTTGGTTTCTTCAATTAATTATTAATTGTTTGGAAATAATTTTTTTTCCTTTTACATTTATTTAATTTAAGCTAAAAGAAACGGCGAGGAAGTTGGACGAGTGCACCAATCATGTGATTATATGACTTATGAGACACTAAATATGACGTGTATTTGCACTTTTAGGTATTTTCGTAAAGAGGAGTTGGACGAGTGCACCAGTCATGTGATTATTCAAACAGTCAAAGTTACCACACGTGAAATGTAATAAACTAAAGTTCAGCGTGGGGTTAGGTGCAGCGAAACATTATTTATATTCAGTATATTTTATAGGATTGAAGGATAATTTGATCACTCTCTGTTTGTAAAAAAAATATCATTTATTTTTTTAAATTAAAGAATGTATTATTTATTTTTTTATTTTAAAAAATGATAAAAAATATTTAATAATTTAAAAATTATTAAGGGTATCCTCCTTCATTCACTGTTAAATAACACTCTTAGCATTATTTAAAAAAATTATCAAAAAATTATTTATTAATATTACTATAAACTTTTATGTGACTCTTTGAAATAAAAAAATTAATGAACATTTTTACTTAAATCTCTATTTTATAATGTATCACACTCAAAGACAGTATTCATCCATTTTTTTTCCTCCACTTTTCAAAATAGTCGGTAACTTTTCTGGTAAAGAGAAGTAATAAAATATAGAAATATTATTGGTAATTGATTTGACTTTATCAGTAAAATTTAGAATATTAATATTTTTGTAATAATTTTTATTATTTTTATAATTAAATATATAAAATATTTATTTTATTTTTAATATTAATTATATTTTTAAATCATAATTTTTTAAATAAAATTATTATTAAGAAAATATTTTTATAATATTAATAATTTATATCACAGTAATATCATTACATAAAATTTATAAAAAAAAATCACGTTATTAGTTTTGAAGCTCACTATAACTCATAGTTTACCACAAAATTTAGTTTAATACGTGTTCCCCCCTCTCCCTTTTTTTCTTTTCTCTTTTTTTTACTCAAGTATGCTGTCAGCAACATAATATAGAGGGGGAAATGTTAATTTAGATATTAATGTTATATTAAAAATTTTAAATTTTAATTTATTATTTTATATTTTAATTGATTATTTTTATTATTTAAATATTTTTAATAAATTATTCTTACAAAAAACTGAAAAAATTGATTGAATTTTTTTAAATATTTTAACTGATTATTTTTATTATTTAAATATTTTAAAAATTATTCTTACCAAATATTGAAAAATTTAAATAACATACATGATATATGAAATTATATTTTAATTATCTTATTCATGACACCTAAAATTATAATTTAATTATATTATTTATCATAGTATACTATTTAAATATTTTGATTGAATTAATTAATTGTTTTATTGATTCAAAATTACTTTAATATTAAAATACATAATTGAAATAAAAAAAACATTAAAAATAATAAATTATATATTTTTTTACATAATTTTAATACTTAATTTAACGTTTGTCCTTTATATGTTATGAGATAGAGTTTATAGTGAGAGATCTGATATCATACAAGAGCTGTGACTTTGTGAACATATTTATATAGTTAATGGTAGCATATTTGGTAATTGTGGACTTATTATGGTAGATGTGATCTCCCGAATCTTAATAATTATGATGGATAATAATAGACTTTATTGCCTATAAGATAATGATATAATTTATCTTATTTAATAACGAGGGAATATTTCTTTCTTTGAAATTCAGTGAACGAGTATGAGGAAAGCACACCCAAGAATGCTTAATTACTGAAATATCGATAGAGGGGAGATGAATATGATTAAGTAAGTTTTGGGATAATATGAGAAATTATTTAGTATTGATAATTTGGTATTTAAGGAGATAGAAGATAAATATAATAATACTTTTTAAAAAAAATATAATTCATTATTCATTATTTATTTCTGAACTATGATATAATTACTCCTTTGACGTACGCTCTTTGCTGAAAAATACTAGTAATTACTTATTTGAACTGTGGTATAATTTCTCCTTTTACATACGCTCATTTCAATCCTTTCAACTGTGTGTAATTGTTAGTTAAAGTCCACTAATACGTGTGGAAATATGATAATATTTGTAAACAAAAAATCTTAATTTATTTGTACATAATGTGGTAAAGTAAGTATTTTTTATAAAATAATTTGACACTGCAAAACAGTACTATAATTAAGTGTGCATAATACAAGTAAATTAATATGCGTGTGATAAATATTTACTTATTATGATTTATATTTATAGTATAAATTCATCGAGTCTTGAAAATACATTATATATATATGCAATGCTTATGCACCTCTTAATGGCATAGCAATAATATATTGGAATAATATTAATAATATTCTTCAACCTTTGAAGAAATATTATAAATATATTTAAGATTTTAAAAATATCATAAATATTTTTTTAATTTATAGAAAATTAAAATTGATAGAAATAATAGCAATTTTTATACATTAAAATGCATAAATAATAGAAAATCAAGAAATAATAGAAATTGAAACACAAAAAATCTCAAAATGTTTTCAAAAGAAATGATAATTAACAAAAATAAATTTGAAGAAATGTAAAAGGTAAGATTAAATCTTAAAGAAGAAGATAGATTTAAAGATTCATTATTTTACAAGTTAAGAAAAATATTTTCAAGAAAATATGCAGTTTATTATTAAATAAGTAATAAAGAAATAAGTACTAATATTTTGGATTCGAAAGGAAGATATAACATACTATTAATTAATAAAAAAATCCCCTAAAAGATAAAAGAAATATTGGATATGTTTATTTAAGAGAAATCTAAATATTAATAAAAACACATTTTAGATAAAGAATAGATATACCAATAAAATTAACATTCATAAATAATAGAAAATATGTTTTGTTAGAAACGATTCATGGAAACTTAGAATACTAGAAATTAAAATTCAAAGCATAGCCCAAGTTTGCTATTAACATTAATGATAAAAATTTAAATAAAGTATTAAGTTTAACTTATGAATTTGAAAAAAAATATTCAATGAAAGAAGAAAATTATCAATTTTTAGTACACTACATAGTATGATATTCATTAATAAACAATCATAACTCTTCAATATATAGACAAAATGAATTATTAGAAATATATAAAAAAAATTAAGAAACTAGACATAATAAAACTAGAAATATGAACAGACTTTGAAATATTAGAGGAATGAAACTTAGACGTTAAAGAAAAACATATGATACAAGAAATAAAAAGTAATGTACTAAGATTTATGTTTATAGATATGTAAAGAGAAACTTCTAATAAAGAAAGAGGTTATAGATCTAAAACAAGAAATTAAAATAGTCCACGATGTAATATTAAAAATAAAACAATATTATTGTTATCCCAATAATGTTCAAAAATAAACTACAAAATATAGAATTAGATTTTGATTGAAGTCTAATAGACATATCAAAAACCAAATAACAATAATGAAAATTTTAATTATTTTAAAAGAAGAAATAAATATAGCATAAGAGTCAAACATTAAATTCTTACCAGTCATAAATAAGATATAAAAAGAACTCCTAAAAAATAAAAAATAAAATGGTTATAATAAAAAAAACTACAATAAGACATATAATTTTTTTTTATAAAATTAAGCATAGATGTAAATAACATACTTAGAAACAATGAAATTATAGGTTATAAGTTTGATCTATTTATAGGATTAAAGAAAGAACCACTTAGAAGATCAGATGCGTTAATACCTATAAATGAGAAAAAAATCCAAAGATAATGAAGAAGTTATGATCTCAGTTTAATGGAATATAGAAAGAATCAAAATAACAATTTATGAACCCTAAAAATAAGGATATAGAAAATTTAGTTAGTTTGTTAACATTAATAGATGAAGAATTAGGATGACATTATGTTGAAATTTTTTGTACAAACAAAGAGGAAGACGTTATGACAATAATTAATAAAACTGATTTTAAACCCGAAAATATAATCCAAAAAATCATATGAAACCAATTTATTTACCAGTTTCTTATGAAGAAGAAATATTTGAGCACCTATAGAAAAAATAAATAGGAAAAAGGAAAAAGAACATAACCCTCATCATTGAAGAAAACAATAGTCCAAAATGAAAGAAGGATTACATCGGGGAATTAGAAGTAATATCCCACCCGAATTCAAACTCCATGAAAACAACAGATATGATATTTTAGAGTCAGATTGTATGTAAGACAAGAAAAAAACCTTAGATGAATGGTCCTGAATATGACTATATTACAAACTTTTCCAATCACAAAATCAAAATTTTCAACTTGTAGAATCTTAATAGCTCATAAACTAACAAAAAAATATTAAAACTTAATTTACAAATTTAACATAACAATAACATTTACAAATATAGTGGAATGCACCCACATGTAAGGAATACTTAGATATTATATAGTAAATGAAATATAAAATAAATTTATTGAAGAGGACAAAGGTAAACATGTAACTAAATCAAGTGAAAATTGAAATTGAGGAAGTCAAATGACATTTAACAAATATAAAAATATATCAGATTTTTTTATTTGTGAATATAAAATGTATTATCATAAGTTACCACTCTCTATGCAAGAAATTTCTAAGGAAATATTTTTTTCAAAATTTAACTAAAATATTACACAAAACTATAATATAATGATGAAATAAAAGAAATAAGAAAACTACAACAAATACTTTAGGAGGAAAAATAAGAGATCTTAAAAATTAAATAATAATTAAATATCAAGAAATATTTGTATAAACAAATAAGAGAAAATGACAACATCTGTTGTGATGTAAGAGATTTTAGAATGCCAGAAAATATGGATGTAAAAGTGTATTTTGACAAATAAGACTTAATGAAGAATCATAGAAATTAACAACATTTAGTTACTTGTAAAGACAATTTCAATGAATAGTTGTACCATTTGGATTAAAACAAACACTAAATACATAACATTTGTTGTGTATACATCGATAACATTTTAGTATTTAATAATGACTTGAATAAACATTACTTAAATATCATTAATGTCTTGCAATAATACAAGAAATAAGGATTTGTTCTATATAAAAAAGACTATAATAGTTCAACAAAAAATTAAATATTTAGAATTAAAAATAGAAGATCAAAAATGCCATCTCTTACCACATATATTAAATAGTATACAAAGATTTTTCTAGTGGAATTAAAGATAAAAATCAATTATAATTTTTTTTAAGATATTTGACTTATATAGAAGCATATATCAAAAAAATTAGCACAAATGTAAAAACCATAACAAACTAAAGTTAAAAAAAGATTATATTTGGAATTTTGCATGAACATGATACACGATACATTGACAAGGTAAAAACATATGTAAAAAACTTACTAACTTTGTACCACCCAATTATAGATGATAAAATGATAGTAGAAATAGATGTTTTATATGAATATTAGGGACACTTCTAAAAGCAATAGTAGATGACAAAGATGAATGTCTTTATAGATATATATATATCATGATCTTTTCAAAATTCATAATTAAATTGTGATAATAATGAAAATGAATATTTAGATGTTAAAATAACTATAAAGAAATTTATAATATATGTTATCAGTCCAAGATTTATTATGAGAATAAATAATAAAAAAATTACATATATCTTAAGGACTAATATTACATGTGATTATAAACAAGGTTGATTAATCGAACGATAATATTGGTTCAACCATTATAAGTTTGATGTTTAACATTTATGAGAAAATAAAAACAATTTAACTTATGCATTAACTAGAAAATTAGCACATTTAATTATTTTTTTATTTGTGAGGAATATATCCTCTTGACATAGACATCAAGATCAAACAAGAAGAAATCAAAATCTTACGACAATAACTTGAGATATTATTTCTTAATTTTTTTTAAAAGATAACATTAAATAGATTAACCTATTGACAAAGCATGCAGAATTTTGTTATCACATGAGCGCAATAGTCCTCTAATTATTAGATTAAATATCAAAGATATCTAAATTTTTGAAAAATGAGTATTTTAGTCTTTTAATTTATGAATTTAGTATTATTATTCATAATATTATGAAAAATAAATATTTTTAGTTCTATAATTTATTAAAATAAATAATTTTAGTCAATTTAAAGTATAAAAAATAAACATTTAATGTCTAATTTTCATAAATATTTAACTCAAAAATTATGAAATTAAAATGTTTATTTTAAAAAATTATACAAACTTTAATGTCTAATTTAATAATTAGATGATTAAATTAGATAATTATAGAAATTATAAGTCCCAGTACCCTAAAAATCTGTGTGCATCAGCATTTGCATGCAACTTGTCCCCTTTATTATATAACAAATGAATAAGAAAGTGAATGCTACCAACCTGTGGAGTCATATTTATTATTCAATTGTTGACCATCTTCCCTTAAATTGGAGCGAAGTTGCATTTCCTTGGATCACTCGACTACCTCTTCTCTCTCCCTTTGCTCTATAAACCAAAACCCTAACTTATCCTATATTTTTTTTTGAATATTAGAGCAACTTACTCTCAATTAAACATGGCTATGCATTCACTTCTCTCTACGGGTTCACTTCCTTCTGTTTCTTCATCAAGTTTTAACACCAAAGGTAACTGTTTTCCCCCTCTTATTCTATATTGTAATTGTTTTGGGGTATTGATTTTAGGGCTTTCGCTGCTTTAACTATTTGCAAAGCCTGAGTCTAGAGGTGGAAATGTATCTTAGTGACCTTATGCAAACGTCATTGATCAGGCCTTTGATGCTTATTCTTCTTATCTAAACTAGCATTTACTGATAACTCTGTTTCCAATCAAAATTTTGAAAACTAGTTTTGATTTTAGTAAATGGAAGGATAAAAGAGGAAAAAACAGTTCGAGTATATTTTCAGTTGGCAGGAGATGCTAGGACTTAAATTCTGACTTGCTCTGTTTAACTAATTTGCAGTATTTTTTAATTGCTATTGTTTATCTCACTTTTGGTGTACATACCGATAGAGAAGACATGGCTTGGATCATTTCCACTGAAGAGAAAGCCGATGCATATTAGATTTTCAAATGTCAGTAGAACAAGAGCAGCTCTCAGTACTGATTCAAGAGCAATTGAAATTCCTTCTAAATGGTACAACCTAATAGCAGATCTTCCAGTAAAACCTCCTCCACCATTGAATCCAAGGACCTTCGAACCAGTGAAGCCTGAAGACTTATCTCCTCTCTTGCCCGATGAGTTAATTAAGCAGGAGATAAGCACTGAGAGGTTCATAGATATCCCAGATGAAGTTATTGATATTTACAGGCTTTGGAGGCCCACACCTCTTATCAGGTCTTTTTACTGCTAGTGTTACTTCATGATGTTTTTGGGATTTTTTTTTTATTTTCTCCTCTAATATGGTGAGAAGCAATCTTATAAACTATAAGTTAAATATAGAGCCAAGAGATTGGAAAAACTTCTGGACACACCGGCCAGAATCTATTACAAGTATGAAGGCGTGAGCCCAGCTGGATCACATAAACCAAATACTGCAGTTCCACAAGTCTGGTACAATGCAAAGCAAGGCATCAAGAGTGTTGTGACTGAAACAGGTGCGGGTCAATGGGGATGTTCATTGGCCTTTGCTTGCAGCTTATTTGGTCTTGATTGTGAGGTATGAAAGATCCGGTTCCTTAAAATCATATTTGATTGAAATGAATAAACCTTCACTTAGATTAGACTAATATATTAACATGTTTCCTATAAGATAATGACAGGTCTTGCAATCTGCTTTTACAAAAGGAATCAATGTTCTTGTTTTAATTTTTTTTTAGGTATGGCAAGTTCGTGCTTCCTACGATCAAAAACCGTATCGGAGATTGATGATGCAAACTTGGGGAGCAAAGGTACACCCCTCTCCATCTAACATTACTGAAGCAGGTAGGAAAATTCTTGAGATGGACCCATCAAGCCCGGGAAGTCTAGGTATTGCTATCTCAGAAGCCGTGGAAGTTGCAGCTATGAATGCTGATACCAAGTACTGCTTGGGGAGTGTTCTCAATCATGTTTTGCTCCACCAGACTGTCATAGGTGAGGAGTGTCTGAAACAAATGGAAGCTATAGGTGAAACTCCTGATCTTATCATAGGATGTACTGGCGGTGGATCCAACTTTGCAGGGCTAAGTTTTCCATTCATTCGAGAGATGCTTCAGGGGAAAATAAACCCGATTATAAGAGCTGTTGAGCCTACTGCATGTCCTTCATTAACAAAGGGTGTATATGCATATGATTATGGTGACACAGCAGGGATGACTCCTCTTATGAAGATGCATACCCTTGGGCACGATTTTATCCCTGATCCCATTCATGCTGGTAATGTTCCTATCAATATATTTGAAAATTGTTTTTATTTACTTCTCTAGTGCTGCTTCAAAAGTACCGATTCATGTCTGTTTTCACAGGAGGTTTGCGGTACCATGGTATGGCACCCTTAATATCACATGTCTATGAATTGGGTCTAATGGAGGCAATTGCAATTCCTCAAACAGAGTGTTTTCAAGGTACACTTTTATCCTTAGTTATTATTATTAGACGAAGGGAAGAGGGATCTGGAGTACTAATGAGAGTTTTAAATAGGAATAATATCTCAAATGTTTTTGAGGTTTAACATATCTTCACTTATGTCATTGAGGTTTATAAAAATGTCTAAAATGCCCTTAAATTTTATGGTTAATACCATTAGTATCTTTAAAACCTAATGGTGTTAACTTTTCCATCCATTATTATTCATATGGCTTTGATATCAATTAGTGGGGTTTTTTTGATCGCCAGAGACTGTTATGGAAAATTTTTAGTCAATCTGACCTTAATGTGTTAGCTAAGTTATTACTTTGATAAGTCATATGTGTTGAATGCACATTATTTTGTCTTATTCGTAGTATACAAACAGGTTTTTCTTGTGTACATATAATGTATTTGTAATTTTCAAAGAAACAGTATCCAAAAATTATGTTGTTAAATTCCTATTCTTTTATTCTTACATATTTTTGACTAAAATAGTCTCTTAATATCCTTGAAACAGGATGGTCTATTATGTTTTTGATAACTTTGATATAATCTGTATAAATATCTAATAAGGTGTTAAATTTTTTTAAATTTTCAAGATAAGTTTCATAATCTTCATATTTAAAATATTCATTTAGGGCTAATAGATAGCCTTTATCAAAATTTTCTAATAAAATTAGATTTTTATCTTTCATTTTAATTTCTTTTGGAACTAGTTGTTAAAAAATAGTTTCCATTTTTCTTGTTTATTAATATTATAACTTAATGTAAGAAAGTATTTAAACATTAAAGATTCTTAAATAATTTAAATTTATAATTATTATACCTGAATTTAATGGGTCTATCACGTTCTTTCCTTCTGTTTGTCTCCTTTTGTTACACCGGTTATGCCTCAGCTTTGCTCAAACCTTGACGCCCTTCTCGCCATGGTGAGCTTTCTGCATTCGTACATAGATAGTGTCCAATATTTGATTTACTAGAGAAAAATAATTGAATTTTATTTTATTCAAAATATAATAATTATTACAAACTTAAGGCCAACTAAGAAGCTTGAAGGGATTCTTGGCCGTTCATAGTTACTAGGAATATCACTATTGGTTTGAGATTTCTAGATAAAGGGGATTTCTATACTAGAGTTTGTGTATTTTTTAGAGCAGTGCTTTGGTTTTTCTGTGTTTTGAAATGAAAATAAAGGATTCTTTTTATTGCATAAGGAATCCCTGTTTACAAGAATAAAATTCCTATTTTCTCCTTGTTTTAATAATTTATCTGTTTTTTTTTGTTTTAAATGATAACCATTGTTTTTTTCCTTGACACATGCTGCCGATTAAGATGTGGGGTCTACATCTTTATTTTATTTATTATCTTTTGTTGATAGTTTTTTTCTTTATTCTTCTTTGTTGTTTTCTACCGACAGTCCTTTTAATGACGTTGATGATGACGTATTTTCGTCTTATCGATCTTTGATGCAGTGAATGCATCTGTAAACTTTGCCGACTTTTTTGGCTTAGAAGCAGAATACCTTTTCCTTGTTTCTTGATCAATTTTCATGTTGTTGCTATTGAAATTGATTTTATATTTGAAAATTTTTCACCATCTTCTTCTGAGAGAGCCATGCTACTACGGGAAATGATGATGACTTTTCTAGTTGAATAATTTACTTTTATCTCATTAGAATTGTCAATCTTCCTGAGTTCATAGTAAATTTGGCATAACATTTGACCTTTTAGTACATAAAGTTTTTTTTGTGTTGAATTCTTTTTTTGGAATTGCCTTTGGTTTGGGAACTTCTATGTTTGTATTGAAAATCCCTATCTTGATGAAGTGGTAAGGACTGTTATATCCTTCCTCATTCTAGTCTTTTAGTGAACTGAAAAATCTGAGATAAACAAGTTTGTTACCTACTTTAATCTTGTTTTTGAAATTCTTGATTGCTCTTTTAAATTCTCTGGAAAATAATTTAATTGACTTAAATTAATTCCTTTATATATATTTTCTATTAGTCTTACTTGAAAGCTTTACAAACAAATATTGGATCAACTCTTTTCAAGATATTGAATTTACTTTTTCCAAGATATTGAATTTATTTTTTGCAAAAAATTCCTTGTCTGTTGTATAGAACTTCATATCTTCAATATGTTTCTGGGTAGATTCTCTGATTAAGTTATAGAGACTCAATCATTGTGGTTTGTTGAGGTTTTTATATTGGTTCTTCTCATCTTCAATGATTCGAGAATTTTTGGGAGATGTTTCCCTGAATAATAGTGAATACTTTACTATTTTTGCTAAGATCAATGATCAAGAATTTGTAAAATAATTGAACATTCAAAAATATAAACAACTTTTTAAACGATAGAAATATAGATTGTAACAATATAAGCTTCTTTACTAGTAAGTTAAAACATGGTTGAGTTGTTGTAATTTAGGATAAACTTCTCTGAATGGATGTGCAGTAATGGAGTAGAAGAATTACAAGTTTCTTGTGTTGCAGGTGCGATACAGTTTGCTCGTACCGAAGGAATAATACCAGCACCTGAACCAACACATGCCATAGCAGCCACCATCAGGGAAGCATTAAAATGTAAAGAGAGTGGAGAAGCCAAGGTTATTCTAACAGCAATGTGTGGTCATGGCCATTTTGACCTTCCATCTTATGACAAGTATTTACAAGGAAATATGGTTGATTTGTCATTTTCAGAGGAGAAGATAAGAGAGTCACTATCCAAAGTTCCTCAAGTGGTGGCATGAGATCCTGCAAATCTATTGACTGATTTTATTGTATGTACTTTCAATGAGTAGGAGTGCTTTTGAAACTGATTATATGACCAAGCGTTGGAGATTTAGATTCTTGCGTTTTTTAATTTTGTCTACGGTAGATTTTAAATAAGAAACCCAAAATAAAGTTCCGGGTTATATAACTTATATTTTAGCTGTTTCAGTTTTCTAGCTATTTTTACTTTTTTAATTTTGAAAAATAATTAAACATGTTCATTGACTTCTTTCATTTTCTATCTTCTTTGATAACATGGAAGTTAAATTTAAAAAAAGGTAAAATTGTAATTTCGAAATCCTTTTTTATTCAGCTACAAATTTATAAATATGAAAACGTTTTTTTTAAGAATAAGAAATTTCATTCATTGAAATCAAAATCTAAGCAAGCATATATACTCATATACAAATTTTATAATTTGTACACGATCTAAATTATATTACTATTATATTATAAATAAATAAATATTTTATATTATATTATATTATATTTAAATATTACGCATATTATAATTATATTATATTATTATTTTAGTTTAAAAATAAATATAAATATTTATAATAATTTAATAGTTGTACACACATATTTTTTATTTTTTTAATTGTGATTAAAAATAATAGTATTTGTTGTAAAAATATAAATTTGTATATGTCGTGTTTTATATATGATAATAATTTATAATTAAATTTTAATATTAATATATCTCTATCCATTCTGAAATATCAAATCTATTCAGATTTAAATTGATTATACTATTTGATTCGGATTGAAAATCTTTAAATTTGTTTCAGATTTAGATTGAATTTTTTTTTGATATGTTACTCACCTCTACTTACCACTACCCTTGTCGACCACCTTGTCAAAGCGGTAAGGTAGTTGGCAAGATCCATGGTGAGGTGGCTGGCAAGGTTGTCGACTAGTTCTATAAATACCCTTATTTTCTCTTGTTTTGTGGTCTAAAAAAATGTGAATGAGTTCTGTCAAATTGATATATCATTTTTTTTATTTTTGGATCATTAATACCTAAGTGTTCAATATTAGTGATTTGTGATTATGTGAGAAAAATCATACTTGTGAGTAATGAGTACTCAAGGTGGTGTTTATGAGTCAATTTTATATGTTGAGTTATGTGTCAATTGTTAGTTGCCCATGTGTAACTTTTTCTTATGTAAAGAGCTTGTGTTGACTAGTGGTTGCCTTGTGTAATGTTTTCTTATTCACTTTAAATATTATTGGTCTTCGGTTACTAAACACATCATTTTTACTAGTATTGGCTTTGTAGGAGAACCAGGTTCGTGTGTCAAACTAGGTTATTATGGAGGTAGCAAACGAGGGAAACAATATGTAGTTCGAATGAAGGTTTTAAATAATAAAGGTAATGTGGTTTTATTTATATCAAGATTGTAGCTGTTTTGTTACATAATTGATTTATTTGTTACTTATCGATTGCCATAAACATCCTAAAGATGTTACCACATAGCCAAAGATTTTACATGAGTTTATCTCGTTATATTCGGTGTTATGCATGCTCGAATTGTGGTTAGTACAATTAGAGTTTAAATAGTATATGCCTCTATATACTCAAGTTTAAAATCTAATTAGAAACCTTTTAATTATCACCTGTTTTCTGTTTAATGAATTCAATATTTGCTAATTCATTATACTATTTGTTTTTGTTTATTTATACAATAGCTGTGATTATGTATTAGGTGTTTATATCTCCATTATTTGTTGGTTTGGGTTGAGTTCTTAAAGAGTTAATATCTCTTAAACCTGATTGTGTATCGAGTCTTGGACTATTTCTTTGTAATCATGCACGATTAGATTATATGTTATTATAATCTATGTTTTATATGCATATAAGTTTGATGTAAGTCTTTAAAGAATGTGTATCTTTTTATTTTGAAAGTGTAATAAATATCAGATTCTTTATTATGTTTTGTTATGTATGTTTGTTTGCATGATCTGAGTATATGATCTTAATTTATGGAATATGTTCACACATATGAGATTTTTAAAGTGATTTAAAATCCTTTTAACTTTTAATTATGTATGCATCTATCAGATAATGTGTGTTGGTTGTTATGTATGCACGTTGCTGACATGTATAGAAACATGTGAGTCATATTATCACTAATATGTTTACTATAGATATATAAATATAAATTAAATATCATTTTGTATCGTTTTAGTATTAATATTTGTACTATTTATTTCTAATAATGATTTTTTATTTGTTTAGATTGTTTCGAAAATTGGTAAATTATTTTATTAGTTTAATGTATTTTATCGTCCTAAGAATATATCTTTAACTAATAAATTAACATACAGTTGCAAGAAAATGCATGTCAAAACAAAAACATGCATAAATTGAGCTAAAATAATTTAATGCGTGAATTGGTACGTATAAATTAGATGAAATATACCTAGTTGATTTTATTAAATAGAGTTAAAATTAAAAGAATTTTTAAAATAGAAAAAAAATGGTTACCGTCTTAAGAGAAAAGAGAGGAAGATAAGTGTCTACACATCCCAACAGTTGCAACTACTCCTAAACCAGAGCATAAAAATAAGAGTCAATAGAAAAACATGGTAGAATTTAAGCAAAAAACGATAAGATAAGGATAAAATCATTTTTAATGTCAAGAGAACGTGGGAAAGATAAAGATACAATCACTATCAAATTATAGAATTTGAATGGATACGAATCTCTTTGAATTTCAAAAATATTACACTAATAGATGTTTTTAATAATTCATTAAAAATATAAAAAAAAGATAAAAAATTCCTTATTATAACTTTCAATAAGAAAAATTCTCTTTCTAAAATAATTTTATTGTAATATAACTCAGTTTGAATATCAATAAAAAAATTAGTTTTTATATTTCTAAATTATTTTGAGTCTGACTTTTAGAAAGTATAGTTGTTTATCATATATCAAACACGTCTCTTCTAAGAATGAAGTAAAATATAAATAAAAACTTACACAAGGAAATGGTTTAAAAAAGAGCTAGGCAAATATGTTTTTTGTCATAAAATAATTACTTTATTCTTAAAAACTAGTACTCTTTTTTCTTTTCTTTTATACTTATCATAATTCATAACTTTTCCTAAACAAACTTGGAACAAAATGTAAACTATTTTCTATTAGGTTGCTTTTGGAACGATGGTTACTGGTGATAGCTTCTTGTCTTCCATTTTAATATTTCGGTTTGAGTCATACCATTTGTAATTTTATTTTAAAAATATTAGTTTTATTTTGATTAAAAATTGTTTTATTATCTTTGTCATGTAATTGTGCTATACAAATTTATATGCTATAGAAACCACTCAAGTAATTGGTAAAACATATTTTCCACAGGGTTGTGAGTTATATTCTCAAATAAATTTTAGCGGCCTATAAAAAAAAAATAGTGCGATAAACTAAATCGTCATATTATTTTTAGCAAAAAAGAAAGAAAGACAAAGAAAATAATTTAACATGCACCTCTAATCTTGTTATTATGAACATTATACAAACAGATTAAATTTATTTATTTATTAAAAAAACAAATTAGTTTAAAGGATATTTTCGCTACTTCCAAATAAGTCAATTAGTTGATATGTAATTTATATAGATATATAGAAATTTTTAGAATTTGAATCTCAATTAAAAGTGTGTGTTAAATTAATAACTATATCCATTTTATATTAATTTTGGGTATATTTACTTAATACTCGATTATTAATTGAAAATAGTTTTTTCACGGTTTAATTACGTTTTTTATTTTTTAATATTTATTTAAAAATATATTTAGTTTAAAAAAATTAATTTTTACTTTATTATATTATCTAAAATATTTATATTATTTTTTATTTTTTAACTATTTAACTCATATTTTTTAACTATTTAACTCATATTTTTTAAATAAAATAAAAATATAAAGTAAGAATAAATAAAATTTAATTTAATTATACAAAATATTGTATGTTTTATTATTAAAATCATATTTTTTTATTTAATTATATGCATATAAAATAATAATATTAATATATATTTAATTTCGATTAACCACAATTTTGATATTTCAATAACCATCATCATCACACGTTTTTTAGGTTGCGATTATTTTTGGAAAAAAAATAGTCAGATTTTTACAAACAATTATAATTTTTATTATCTACAATTAAAATATTCATCTTTATTTAGTTTATTTAGTGTAGTTATTTACAAAAATAAACAATAAGTCAAATAAAAAAAGAAAAGAAAAAAAAAATGGAAAAACGACTGAATTACTTGTCGTTCTATGTTTCTGGGTTCAACAAGGTCGGTAAGAGGAAGCAGAAGGGGGTTTTAAAAGTGACCTTCCCATCTCTTTGTCCAACTCATTCCCAATTTACTTTCCTCCATTCGGGCCTCACCTCAGGTTAGCCTCAACGACTTCGTTTTTGCCTTTTGGGTTCTTTCGAACTTCCAAACCCCTAAAATTTTACTTCCATCTCATTAAGCATACTCTTCGTACGAGCTTCTACTTTCAAAATTTTCTAACAATATATTTACTTAGCTTCTTAATTCGATTTCTTGCTCTCTTCAAGCAATTTATTTTGTTTTCGTACATTTATTATTGCATTGTCTGGTGGATCACCCAATTTTCTTTGTAATGTTTACTGAATACGTCCGGTTTAGGTGTTCAAAGTCGTTAAATTATTTTGGGTTTGATTGTTGTTAAAATTCTTTGAACTTTTTACTGGATAATCTTATCTAAAGATGTTTTACAAAATAGTATTAGATGAAATTTTGCATAATCATGAAAAGAAAACAAACAATTATAAAATGACTTGGGCCGTCATGGTGGTATGACATTTGTGCTCAATATGAACTATTCCTGAGTGGTTTGTGTGTGTTCTTCGTTTATCTGAATTCTCTTTTCAAATCTTTTTTACCCTTTCCTTGAGCTTAGATTGGATTAATTGTGTTTTATTCGTATTTATATTTTATACATTAGTTTTGTTTTGGAATTCATTTCACTTGTTTTCCTCAATTCTTTAACCTAAATACTTCCTAAAGCTTTGTACTAGAGTTTATATTATTATCAAAGCATTGTTGTCAACAGATTATGATGTGCATAATGTGAAGAATTCAGGGTTAGAGTCATCTGATAAATGGTTCAGGGCACATTCATATAATTCAAATTTAGTTCATAATTTGTTATAAATATTTATTGCCTCAGGTCAAGAGTTGGCTCTTAAAATGGGAAGTAAAGGTCGAGTCCTTCCTCCTCCTCATCTACGACGTCCTCCTCTGGGCCCTGCCATGGTGCATCCCGATCCTTATGCACACGGAGTTCTCCATCTTCCTCCAGGTGCTTTTCCTCCTTTTGACATGATGCTTCCTGCAGAAGTAATGGAACAGAAGCTTGCTGCACAACATGTGGAGATGCAAAGGCTTGCAACTGAAAACCATAGACTTACAGCTACTCGTGGAACCTCAAGAGAAGAATTGGCTGGTGCTCAGCATGAGTTGCAAATTTTGCATGCTCATATAGGTACTGTGAAGTCCGAGAGAGAGCAACAAACGAGGAGCCTACAGGATAAGGTTGCTAAGATGAAAACCAATATACAAGCAGCAGAACCTGTTAAATTAGAGTTGCAGCAGGCACGAGCAGAGACTCAGAAGTTGGTGGTAGTTCGGCAGGAACTTGAAAGCCTTAGACAGGAATACCAGCATTGCAGGTTTGTATTATATAAAAGTTACTGTGAAAGCATCTTGACAAGTGATCTGACTTCCACAATATTTCTTGTGAGGTTTTACATATTGTCTTTCTTTTAATCTAATGATATTTCATGTAAAAAAAATACTGGAAATATTGAATGATACTGATTAATTGACATGTGTGTGTTGAATACTAACATTGTTAATTTGCTGGAAGTCTGAAAAATAATTATGATGCACTGATGTCTTCATTATCAAAAGATGGAGATAAGTTGGGTAGTGTACAACTATTCGTAATTAGTGCTTATATTGTCAGCAAATATGCAGCTCATTCATATTTGTCCAATTATTAAGTTATTGTTTGGTTATTATTCTCATTTTTCTCTACATTCAGACTTTAGCTATTTTACGAGGGTTTGTCCTTATTTATGCATCTAGAAGCTATCAAAGGTAACAATTGGTTTAGAATCCTATTCCTATGCATGTGGTTTAGGAAGTTCTGTGTAGAAATCGTTAAGTATTGCTCTTATTTTTGTGATTCCTCCACCACCAAAATGTTTGCTTGAGGTTCATGTCGTTTGATTGTCTCTACATTACTACAAAAAGGGTATTTAAGTCGATATGTAAAGTCGGTTCGGTGTAGAATTGACGCTATCCACGTAGGACGTAGCGTCGGTTCACCATGTCAACCGATGCTACGTTCTACGCGTATTTTTTTATTAAAAAATACTGTTTAAAATTGAAATTTTTTTTAGGTCAATTATTATTTTATTTGACTATTTAAAATTTAATTTGGATATATATATATATATATATATATATAGTATAATTTTTTCTTTTTTTTGAGACAATTCGTTTTTAAAATTATATAATTTTGTGTATTTGTTTGGAAATTTAATTTTATGTACGTACGTAAATGTACATATTTATTTTATTTTGTTTATTTGTTTGGATATTATTTTTTCTTTTTTATACTATATATATATATATATATATATATATTCAAATTAAATTTTAAAGAGTTCAAATAAAATAATAATTAACCTAATTTTTTTTCATTTTAAACTACGTGGATAGCGTTGGTTGACGTAGCGAACCCACGCTACACATGTGTGTAGCGTCGGTTCACCACGTCAACCGACTCCATGCGTATTAATCCATTTCTCTTCTCTCATCTTCACCAGAATTTCTTTTTCAATTTGTGCAGCAACAACTTCAAAACCGAGCTCACCTTCCACTCTTTCTCATTTTTTGACCACCTCTGACTACCATTTCTAACGTCGTTTTGCGGGTCATATTCCTCTTCTTATTATCTTTCAGATTCCCTATTTTTTTGAGCGGAATACTCAAATTTTTTATACTCATTTTCTTACTTATTCTCACTTACAAAACAACCATTTTTTCTTCATTTTCTTCATTTAGTCACTTCATTTACTCTTGTAAGTATTTTTATTAATCCTACGCACTTATTATTTAGTTTGCTTTATTTTTTGTATAAATTTTTGATTTATGTATGTTTTGTATTATGCTTGTTGTTATATGTTTGACTTATTTTCTGTGGAATCTGGATGTTATGAGTTTGAGAGACTATAATATTTACCGTGCGTGGATAAATTTATTTACATATAAATAATTATATTTTATTAAGTAAAAGTAATACAATTGTAAAATGATTAAAATGATAAATGTTTGTATTATGGATGTTTTGGTATATATTTTAATAATTAGGGAATTTATATATAATAATACTTGAAATATATTGATTGGATACATAATTAATATGCTTAATTAATGTCATTAATAGAAAATGGACAAATCTTGGATGTCAAAGTGTAGAATTGAGTAGGACTACATTTTTGGAGTTGAAAGTTTTATGAAATTTGCTTGTAGAAATAGTAATAATGGAATTAGTATGATTCGATGCCCATGTGTTAAATGTAAAAATGAGCGATTTTATGAAGTTGACGAGATTAAGTATCACCTTATCCGTAATGGTATTCTTTTGAGTTATAAATGTTGGTATTATCATGGAGAAAATATTGATAATACTCATGGGGAAGAGATAAATAAGAATGTGAGTGGATTACATACATCTTATCATAATATACAGACATAAAATATGTTTCATGGTGTTGAAGATGAACTACGTGAGGATGATCCTGAAATCTTTAAAAAACTTCTAGAAGATGTCGAAAAACCGTTGTATCCAAAATGTAAGAAATACGCTAAAATGTCAGGATTGGTTCATTTGTACAATGTGAAGGCAAAACATGATTTTTCTGACAAGGGATTCACAGAATTACTAAATCTACTAGTCGATATGTTTCTTGAGGGTATTGAATTACCATCTTCAATGTATGAAGTGAAGAAATCTCTTGGTCGATTTGACATGGAATATCATAAGATTAATGCTTGTCTAAATGATTGCATTCTTTATATAAAAGTATATGAGACATTAGATGATTGTCCGATGTGTAAAGAATCGAGATGAAAACAATGTATAAATGAGACAACACATAAGAAAAGCGTGCCTACAAAGGTTCTTTGGTACTTTCCTCCGATTACTCGCTTTCAAAGGTTGTTCAAAAGTAAAGAGACATCAAAGATGTTGACTTGGCATTCAGATAATCGATCTGATGATGGGGTGTTACGTCATCCTTATGATTCTTCAATTTATCTCCAATTTATCGTAGTAGATAATTTATCTCCTCAATTTGCATTTGATCTGCGCAATCTTCGTCTTCCCATTGCTACTGATGAAATTAATCCACATAGTTCCCTTAGTAGTAGATATAGCTGTTGGCCAGTAATTATGGTAACATACAACCTTCTTCCCTGGTTGTGTATGAAAAGAAAATTCATGATGTTAACATTATTGATCTTAGGACCGAAACAACCTGGTGTTGATATTTATGTATATTTGCAGCTTCTAATAGATGACTTAAAGACGTTGTGGAATGATGGTGTAAATGTTTACGATGCACATAAAGAAGAACACTTCAACTTGAGGGGGGTTCTTTTATGGACAATTAATGATTTTCTTGCCTAAGGAAACTTATCAGGACATGTAACAAAAGGTTACAAGGGATGTCCTATATGTAGTGATGGAATTTCTGTAACTTATCTTGTTCACGGACAAAAGATGTCTTATAGAAGACATAAAAGATTTTTGCCATCTGGACACAAGTTTAGATACCAAAAGAAACCGTTCGATGGTGAAGAAGATCATGATCATGCACCCCGACCTTTGTGAGGTGTTGAGATATTAAGGCAATGGAATGATATGACATTCAAACGATATGGAAAGATGAAAAAAAAACTCACTAAGGTAGGGAAACGATAGAGGTCAACTAATGAAATGGGTGAAAGTGAAAAAAAGTTTGAATTAGTATACTATGGTTGTTGGAATAAAAAATCAATATTTTGGGAATTATTTTATTGGAAAGACCTATACATTTTTCACATCTTAGATGTTATGAACATTGAGAAAAATATATGTGAGAGCTTGATTGATACTTTACTTAATATATCTGAAAAAAAAGGATGAAATTAAAGCAAGACTGAATTTAAAGAAACTAGGCATACGACTTGAATTGGCACCAATGGTAGAAAATGATAAGAATCGAACATATTTGTCATTAGCATTATATACAATGTCAACAAAAGAGAATGATGTGTTTTGTAAATGTTTGGAGGGTGTGAAAGTTCCTGATGGTTACTCATTCAACTTAAGAAATTTTGTGTCTATCACCGATAAGAAACTTTATGGATTGAAATCACATGACTGTCATATCTTAATGCAACAGTTATTACCCGTTGCTATTAGATCAATTCTTCCAAAACATGTTCGATTATCAATAATTCGGCTTTGTTCATTCTTCAATACAATATGCAAGAAATCTATATCAATTGGCGAGTTAAATTCTTTACAGAAAGATGTTGTAGGGACTTTGTGTCTAATTGAAAAATAGTTTCCTCCTTTCTTCGATACAAAAATGGTTGTATGATGAACATAAACGAGAGCTTATTAATTGGTTTTGCAACGATGTAAGTGTCACAAACAAAAATTCATATATGTTCCTAGATCTATGTAATGTTTTAAAACTTTGTTTTAAACACATTTCATGTTTTTGTATACATAGATTCGAGATGAACTTAAAAAACCCAATCATAAAATAACAGAAAGTTTAGAATGACTTACATATGGTCCAAAATTTGATGTCAAATCATTTTCTAGTTTCACAATAAATGGATCGAGGTTTACGACTCAAGTTAGGGACAAAGTCCGAGTAAATCAAAATAGTGGTGTGAAGATGGTTGCACAAACTATGCAATTTGCCAGTTCAAAAGATGGTAATCATGTATTTTTTGATAGAACATATTATGGTATAATTCAAGAGATTTGAGAATTGGATTATGAGGTCTTCCATGAAACAGTTTTTTTGTATGATTGGGTTGAAGATGTTATCAATGTTGGATATAAAATAGATGATTTTGGATTTACCCTTATAAATTTATCCAATATAAGTCATACTGATGATACTTTCGTGTTAGCACTTCATGCAAAACAAGTATTTTACGTGAGCAATCAAATTGACACAAGATGGTCTGTTGTGTTAACACCTCCATAAAAAAGTTTTACCATTGTGATGCTTTAGAAGATGACGACCCTATGCTTGATACATTAACCAATATTAGTAATTTCTCAAACAAATTGCCTAATGTATGTGATGATCTAGTTGATGACAATGATTCTTCGTCATAGGCTCGAAGTGATTGTGAAGGAATATATGTATACGATCAACAACCTAATTAAACATAACGTATGTTCTATATTGTTGTAATAACTCTTGGATGTTTATATATATGTATGTTTCTAAAATTGTCAATTAATTTATATTTCTTCATTGTTTGCAGATATTTCATGGATCCTCGGGTAATAGAGCTTGTAGATCCAAATGATCCATTGGGGCATTTGAAAAGAAGGGGTTGGGCGAATATACCTGATGCTCCACTTAACCCAGATGATAGAGTACCCATTCTATTTGATGCTACTGGTAATCCAATAGGGAAAAATGACCAACAATTGAAATCCTCTATTGGTAGACTTGTGAAGTCCAGTATACCAATCAATATAAATGATTGGACTCGGGTTGAAGAAGATGAAAAATTCAAAATATGGAAAACTATTTGTGTAAGTCTCTTATATTTTATAATCAATTACATATATTATATCTTTTTTGTATTATATCTAATCTTTTGTGGTGTGTTTTTACAGAATCGTTACAAAGTCGATGACACTTGGAAGAGCAAGTGTTATAAGATTGCAAATAAGGCATGGAAGGAATACAAGACTTCCAGATTGGCAAGAAATTATGTGTTTCCATATTTGGAACCACTTGATGAAGTAGAGCTCTACAAAATCCCTGAAGGACACTCCTGGATTACACCTCAAGTTTGGAAAGACTTTGTGGATTATAGACGTACGGATGAATTTCAAATTATTAGGGAAGAACATCAGAATATACAAATGCATAACATTCTTCCTAACCGTACTGGGAGGTCTTCAAATCCTGAAGTTAGATATATAATGGTATTATTAATTCGTGTTAATTTATAAATATTTTTATATTTATTTTCCTCAATTTAATTTCATGTCATGGTTAATAAATTTTTCATAACTTATGTAGGAAGCTGAATTGGGTCGACCAGTTACCCGAACTGAATTGTATATAAAAACAAAGACTCCTAAAATGAAGAAGTCAAGACCGATGACTAAGCGAGGAAAAGAACAACTAAATAAGTTGGTTAGTAATTTGGTTGACACAAAGTCCATATGATTTTTAATAATTGATGTAATAATGCATGATATGTTTGTGTGCTTTATTATTTGTAGAAAGCTGTTCAAGAACAAATATCTAAGGGTGAAATAATCGAAGAGCCTGGAAGAGATGCTCTATATCATGCATTTGGACGCGAGCATTCTAGTCGTGTTAGGGGAGGTAGCCAATATGATGGTTATATGGAGTATTTTAACATTCCAAAACAAAAGCCTCAGACTGTTAGTAAGGAGAAGTACATTAAAATTGAAGAAGAACTCAATTCCTTTAAGGCCTCAATGTTAAGTGAGATTACCACTCTAAAAGAATATCAATCACAACACATGTCAGGCATGACATCATTCTACAACCAGGGCATGCCATATTGGCCAAGCATGCAACCATCCATGCCAGACATGCCACCATCCATGACAAGTAGGCCACCATCCATGCCAGGCAAGCCACCATCCATGCCAAGCAGGCCATCATCCATGCCAGACAGGCCACCATCCATTGAAGAAGAACTCAACTCCTTTAAGGCCTCAATGTTAAGTGAGATTGCCACTATAAAAGAATATCAATCACAACACATGTCAGGCATGACATCATTCTATAATCAGGGCATGTCATATTGGCCAAGCATGCAACCATCCATGCCAGGCAGGCCATCATCTATGCCAGGCATGCCATCCACGCAATCTCATGGCGCTTAAACTATATCCAGTATATGTCAGGAATGCATATGCAATCAAGTAGTGGTTCATTTTCTCCAATGCAATCTGTGCCTTCTTACCATCAATCACATCACGATGAACGTTTTGGTGAGAATGTACATCCAATAGTTACCCCACATGAGAGTCCTCTATTTGATAAATCATGTGGTAAGATTTTAATTTCTGGTGTAGATAATCTATTATTTTTATTTCTTATTATATGTTTTATTTATTATATATAACACTTAAATTTTTACAGAATATGAAATGTTTGTTAAAACATCCATCATCAACGGACTTTATTGCTATTGGAATGGTACAACAATTGAGCGATGATCGGATGATTTATAATCAATATTTGCCTAATCATTGGCGAATAGTAATTGATCAATCATTGTTCCATGATTGTTCACTACCTGTGCCTTCTGATGCTACCACAGTCCAAGAGACGGTTGGACAGTATGTAGCTTGGCCGTCGATACAAGTTCTAAATTTTGATGTGGTACTATTTTTTAACTTAAAATATATTACTTGTTTACTACTATTATTTTATTATATATTTTATTGTTATTAACATACATAATACTTTTTCTTTAGTCTATTATACCAGAACTCTTAAATGCGACACATTTAAGAGATACAAAGCAAGTATCTCGTGCTAAATCTATGTCTAGTGGCCAATCATCGCGCACTAAGTCATTCAAGAAGAAGCCTTAGAAAAGTATAGTTAGGATTATATTTTAAACTTCAACAGAAATCTTGGCGCTTTGATGACTATTGTTACGAGAGCATCTAGCATAAATGATGGATGGACTATGCTATAGAAATTTCTGGTTTAGACCTCAGCCAAACTTATATATCGATCGAGTCTATATTGCAACTATTTCAATATCAAATGATCAATTTAAGTATAATTTAAGTGTGGATAAGGTGAGTTCTCTACCGGTATTTTTAATGCTATAATGAGTTCTAAATATGAAGTCAGATGTAACTCTTATTTTGTTACTTGGTTTGTATGAGTTTTGGTGCCTATAAACGTATTACAAAATTATTCCATACGTTTAAGGGCACCAAAACTCATACAAATCAAGTAACAAATTGGAGTTACACTTGATTTCATATTTAGAGTTCATTATAGCATTAAAAATACCAGCTTGATTCCAAATAGTTTTATATTTATAGACAAAAGATTAATAAAGTGTTAATATGAGTTCGAAGGGATAAAGTTATTATTATATCACTCGGATGTCGCTATGATAATCTCTTTTTGATGATTTACAAGAAGAATGGACATAACACTTTGTTCAAATACTAGGAGAAGAATATAATCTTGAATAACATAGGACAACATTATGATAATATTTATAATAATTTAATTTCTCCATTTGTATGTCTCTTAAGTTTAGAATGCTTGTTTGATGGATGTTTACGTGCTTATGTATGTAGGGGAATGAATTGTTATATAGACTAGCTGTGTTTTGCCCAGTTTCCTTGTCCCAATGCTGGTGATTCTAAGCCAACGAAGCTTGCTCGCATAATCCAATTGCACTTTGACGATATTATTTTAGTTGTAATTTAAGTTAATTATATATATATGTATTTTATATACATTATTTGTTTTTGTAATAAATTTAATTATCAAATAATTAATTATATTTAAATTTTTAATTATTTGTATTATTATTTATATTTTGGTTTTTTTATGCTATATTGAATACAAGTTAGTAGAGTGAAAAATGAGAATAAAAAACAATCAATACACGTAGCGTCGGTTCAACTCGGGAACCGACTTTAAATTTTAAGTCGGTGAATTTAAGTCGGTTCAGCGAACTGACTTTAATAGTCTATTTTGTAGTAGTACTATTTCTGTAATTTTTTTTTAGGTCTTTTTGAAATTATCTTCCAACTTGCATTCTAAATTTTTTTTTTTGCTGATTGGTTTCTGAATTCAAAATCAATGTTCATCTATTGTTTGATTATGCAGGGAAACTTATGATTATGAAAAGAAATTATATAATGAACTCCTAGAGTCACTTCAGGTGATGGAGAAGAACTATGTTACCATGGCAAGGGAAGTGGAAAAGCTCCGTGCAGAATTGACGAATATTGCTGATGTTGATAAAAAAAAAGGTATGGTATGGTATAAATTTTATCACTTAGAGCTCCTAGCTTTTGGCTTATATCCTATAATAAGTGGAGTTACTATGGCTATTGAATTCAGGTGGGATCTACCGTAGCCAACCTGTTAGCAATGAGAATGAGGTGTCTGGACCAGTCAACTGGACAAAATATTTATGAAGATGGGTATGGGGTTTCTCAGGTTTGTCATCTTTCACCTGTTTGATTTTTAGTTTGGTGTTTTGATAGCAGCAGTATGTAGTGCTTTCTCTATGGTCTTCGTAATAATATCGAGGGAGGGAAGAGGTCATAATTTTGCTCATTGAACATGACATGGCTCTCTTTAAATATCATACTAAACCTTCTCAATGATCCTTAGCTCAATAAAACTCAAGTCAGTGGAAGCCGTTGAAATATTATGTGATTACATGCGAGTATTATCCAAATTGCTTCATGGCACCCACATTCGAATGAACGCAAGATCTCTAGCACTACTTTTGTTATCTTGTGCATGCATTTCAACCTGTGAAGATCGGAGAACAGCTTATATGTAACTCATAAAGAAAATAGTGGTTGTTTGTAGTTTCACAATCAATTAGATGCTTCTACATAGAGATGTAAAGTAAACTGTTTTATTTCATCTCATTTAGTATCTGTAATGTGTTCATTGTGTACTATTATCTCATTTCATTTGAATACCATCTCATATAATTTAAATTATAACTCTAATGAGATTAATTTTAAACATAAATTATATCATATTTTTTATTGTTTTTGTATTATTATTTGTCTCATTTACGTCTATTAGGAACAAAGGAGATATCTCAATTAACGTTGTTTCATTACCATTTTATCTCATTAAAAATTAAAAAAAGATGAGATAGTTTTTGAAAATTAATAGATTGTTTTATGAGTTTCATTAACATCTCATCTTATTAAAAATTAAGAAAAGATAAGATTAGTTTTAAAAATTAATAAATTGTCTTGTGAGTCTCATTAACATCTCATCTCATCTCAATTTATACCTCTATTTCTGCAAAGTGCACCCTTCATAAGTTCTTGACATGCCCTTGCATACATTTAGATCTACATTCAGTCTGTGGATATATAGATTTTAACATAGTTTCAAGGACAAAGTGAAACTAAGTTCTTGTTACTTGTTTTGTTTTGGTTGTAGGCACGTGGCCCTCCTCTTCTTGCTGTCAGTGGTGGTGTTGGTGCATCTGCTGCTGGTGGGACTCCTACTTTTGGTGGATCACACTCTGGGCCAGCTCCAGGAAGGGCTGCTTATGATGTAGTGAGGGGTCCTGGTTATGATGTATATGCAGGCTCTGCTTATGATGCACAGAGAGGATCCAACTACGATGTGCAGAGTGCAGCTTTTTATGATGCTCAGAGAGGAGTGTACTATGATGCATAGAGAGGATCGTACTGTGATGCCTGAAGTAGTGGTACTTATGATGCACAATCTAGAGGTGCGACTGTGCCTCATGGACATGTTACGCTTTTAAGCAATGCACCTTATGGGCCTACCACGCCACATGCCCGAGGTGGAAGTGGTCATGAAGCCCCACGAGGTTGAAACCCTGCTCGACGATGAGCCCAAGTTCGTTTTCCATGGCATATGAAATTTTGTCGTAGATTATTTTTATTTTTTTGACATAAAAAAATCTCAGCAATGCACTATAAGAGTTGCAGAGTCTGAGCCATTTCGGGGGTTATGGTTCTTGTTTATGGTGATTCTTTATACTTGGGAGAAATTAACAGCCGTCCGCAATTGATGTGGCCATGAGAACAATCAGAAAGTTCATATATTTTTGCTATCACGAGTTTTGCCATCCATAAATGTCTGGTGTTTCAAATATCAATGGAACAATGATCGAAAGTTGAAATTACGCTCTTTGAAAAGGGAAAAATATCGTGGTAAATATGTACCATATAGTAGTAGATAATTTTTTTTTTCCTTTTTGCTTATAATTTACAGGTATATTATGGTATTAATAACGTAAAATGCAGATGTAGCCAAAAAAAAGAAACCGTAAAATTCAGACCTTTTTTTCATTTTAAAAAAAACCCCTCGACTTTTCTTGTGATTCTTTTCCCCTTGCATAACTCAACATTATTAAAAATAAATAAAATTAAAATCCAATTTTTTCATTATTTCGAATCATGCTATTTATCCCGAGCAATTTCAATCCAAAGTGTCCCTGTTGTTTCTCAATTTTTTGAAAAATAAAAGAAAAATTAAATAATAAGTATATGGAGATAATTTTCAATGGTGCCCGACCATTCAGAGTCGGGACAAAAGACATTATTCTTGATTTTAACATACAAAACTTCATTGTGGTGTAGAGTTTAGAGTGTAGACCCTATTGAACCTTTAGTTTCGGTTAAAGCTAAGAGTAAAAATGGATAGGTAAGGTAATAATAATGAATTTTTTATAATTGTTTTTGTGTGAGATTATAAAAATAATATTCTAAAAATTTATAACAATCAAAATAATATTAAACAGAATTCAATTAGATGACATTTAATATTTGATAAATGAAAATGATTGAAATTTATTTTGAATGAAATAATGTGACATAATAATAAAAATATATAATTTAAATATAAATAATATTATTTTTATAATTATAAGCTTTAAAAATACCATTTTATTGTTTTCTTTTTTTTTGTTTTTTCTATAAATAAACAAAAATAGGATTAGTTATTTAAAAATAAAAATATTTACTTAATAATAATACTATTTCGTTGTAAGATAAAACTTAAATTTTAAATTATAAATTCTATGAGTTTTTATCTATTGAATTAAAAACAAATTTAAAATTTATCATTTTCCCGGCAAATTGCATTCCATGGTAACGCAAAACGTTTTTCTTCCTCGCATCCAATCTCAAGGTGGATTACCCCAAAAAGAAAAAAAGAAAAAAAAAGAAATCTCAAGGTGGCTCTCTCTAGCTCTATTCCTTTTTTTGGTTTCACCTTCTGTACCTAAATTTTATTTGCTTCTTATTCTTCTCTTTTGATTGTTTTCTTGACGCGCATTCGAGTATAAATGGATTTGGTTTTGAGTTTTGTTCTCTGCCTTGCATATTCTGTCCGTCGATGGGTCGAGATATGAGTCTATGATTGCCAGTGCCAGCTATGTGGGTGGAATGTCAAGGTCCATTACTCACTTAGTAGGTCAGAAACCAATTTTCTTTAAAATATAATTTCTGCTTTCACATTGACTAAATTTTTATTTACGTGGCTCAATTCAAATGTTGTATGGGGTTAATTAATTATTGGCTGAGGTTTAAATTGTTGGATTTAGGTTTAATGGAAATTTGAAGGAAAGAAATACGATCTTAATTGCAAGCTACCAAGCTTGGGACGATAGTTGTTAATCATCGGTAGATTGAGGATTGCATAAAGCAAGGAAAGCTTGTTCCAGTGAGTGCATGTTATTACATGTTTCAAACTATATTATGAATTTTTACAAAACTCTATACCAAGTGATCACCGTAAATTTTATTCAACTCTATAAAATAAAGACATAATTATAGTAAAATAAGTTACCAACATACTAATAAGAAGGTGTGATAAAATGTAAGTTGTTAATTTTATGAAATTATAACAAATGGGATAGTTACGAGACAATTATTTGTGATGTATGTTTATGTGTATTTATTTATTTATGTTTATGTAACATTAATACATTATTATTTGTGTATTGGATTCTTGGGCTTCTTTTAGTGTTTTGGATGTTGTTATAGATGAAATTTTCTTAGCCCATTTTAATGCTGAAATTATAAAAGATAGATATTTTATGTCCAAAAATTAACAGTTTGTCTTATCTGTTGGCTTGTGTATTGAAGTAGACAGACGTGTGTAATGAAGCAAATAAATAGCAGACAATGAAATAGGGAAGTATGAGTGTGCAACAACACCCATGTTGACGTAGGAAAGTATGAGTGTGTTGCAACACCTATCTGTGCAACATTGCGAGGGTTAAGTTTTGTTTATGGTTCTTACTATAAAAATAGAACCATCATTTGTACAAAAAGGTAGAACAAATAAATACATGAAATACAATCATACTTAACGGTAACCACAATAATTTGCCATACCCCAAGAACCATCCTTTTGTAATTTTTGTTGATGATTGTATACGAATGACATGGCTTTACCTTCTCAAACATAAAGATGAAGTATTTTCTACGTTTCACTTGTTTCATATCATGATTCAGACACAATTTTTTGGAAAAATTAAGATTTTAGTTCTGATAATGGGGGGTAGTATGTTAATCAAAAATTTAAGACATACTTGGACAACCATGGTATTCTTCATGAAACCTCGTGTTCACAAACCCCACAACAGAATGTGATTGCTGAGAGGAAGAATAGACATATTTTAGAAACTGTCCGAGCCTTACTAATCAGTGCACATATGCCTAGTAGATACTAGAGTGAGGCTGTTACTACAGTTGTGTATCTACTGAACCGTATGCCCACAAAACCTTATAATTTCAAACTCCATTAAAGGTGTTATCTGATCATGTTCCCTTGCCTACTATTTTGATGCTTCCGCCCAAATTTTTGGATGTGTTGCTTTTTTTTACCTCCATAAAAATCAACGAACTAAGTTGAATCCATGTGCTATCCGATGTGTATTCTTGGGGTATGACGTACAAAAAAAGGGATACCGATGCTACAATCATATTACTAAAAGAACCTACATTACCATGGATGTCACCTTCCTACAATCTGAATGGTTTTTTCCATCACCAGTATCCAATTACCCTCTTTAGGGGGAGAGTTATGGTGAAGAAAGAAATTGGCTTGATGCTAGAGTGTTAGACATCAGTAACAATCTGACATACTTGAATAATGCCAACAATATGGATGAGCGAGTACCTAGACCCGAACTTGGACTTCTAAGAGCTGAATTTGAACTAGTGACTGAACCTCCAGAAAATGCAGTGGTTGATGCACCCCTCCACTCTCTAGTACCCAATGATTCTCCTGTTGAAAATACTCCTGAGGTAAGCTATCCTATCACACCTTTACAAACTAATGCTATAGATACATCTGTTGGTTATGTTCTACCTTTCAGACACAATCGAGGCAAATCTCTGAATCGATACTCTCCAGACAAAGAAGAAAGACAATCCAAGTATCCAATAGCCAAGTATGTATCTATTCAAAGGTTATCAGAACCTATAAGGGAGTTTGCACAAACACTCTTCTCATGTCAAATTCCAAATAGTATTGAAGAGGCCTTATCTGATCCAAACTGGGCTCAAGCTATAAAAGAAGAATTTGAGGCATTGCAGAAGAATAAAACATGGGTGTTAAGCGAGTTGCCTCAAGGGAGGAAGATGGTAGGATGCAAGTGGATTTTCTCCATTAAGTATAAAACATATGGGTCAATTGATCGATATAAGACGAGACTAGTAGCAAAAAGGTATACACAGAAACATGGCATAGATTATCAGGAAACCTTATCACCTGTGGCTAAACTAAAAACTGTTAGAGTTTTGTTATCTCTTACAGCAAATTTAGATTGGCCATTTCACCAACTTGATGTGAAAAATGTCTTCCTTCATGGTGACCTTGAAGAAGAGATTTACACGAATATCCCACCACGATATACTGTTACATCAGGAAAAGAAACTGCATGTAGATTACAACGAGCATTGTATGGACTAAAACAATCACCTCGAGCATGGTTTGGTAGGTTGAGTTTAGAAATGAGGAAATATGGGTTTCAACAAAGCAACTTTGACCACACTCTTTTCCTAAAACATCGATTGAGAAAAATAACAACCATTATAGTCTATGTAGACGACATGATCATTATAGGGGATGATAAAGAAGAAATCTCTAGGCTTTAAGAATGATTGTAAAATGAGTTTGAAATGAAGAACTTAGGAAGACTCAAATACTTCTTAGATATTGAGGTAACAAGATCAAAACAAGGCATATTTCTTTCCCAAAGGAAATATACTCTAGACCTACTGGCAGAGGCAAGATTACTAGACTGTAAACCTATCGATATTCCAATGGTTCAAAATCATAAACTTGGAGAATATGTGGACCAAGTATCAGTAGATAAATAGATATATCAACGGTTAGTGGGTAAACTCATATATTTATCTCATACTCGATCTGATATTGCTTATGTTGTGTGTGTCGTGAGTCAGTTCATGCACTGCCCAAGGGAAGACCATATGGATGTCGTCATACAAATACTTCGTTATTTAAAATCCTCCCCTGGGAAAAGACTTATGTTTTTCAAAAAATGGTCAATTGGAAGTCGTTGGATATACAGATTCAGACTGGGTAGGGAATATCCAGGATAAGAAATCTACTGTTGGATACTTTACGTTTATGAGAGAAAGTCTTGTTACATAGAGGAGCAAGAAACAAAAGGTAGTTGCCTTGTATAGCATTGAAGTTGAATTCCGAGGAATAGTAAAGGGAATATGTGAGCTCCTTTGGTTGAAAAAACTTCTAAGTGAGATTGGTGTTGCTCCTAACTCTGAAATGAACTTATTTTGTGATAACAAGGCAACCATTGCCATCTCCCACAATCCAGTTCAAATGATCGCACCAAGCACGTTGAAGTGGATCGGAGCTTCATCAAACAGAATCTTGAAGAGAAAATTATTCAGCTTTCATTTGTTAAATCAGAAGATCAATTGACTGATATACTCAAAAAATCTGTGTCTGCAAAGAAACTTCTACAACTCACTTGACAAGTTAGGTATAATAGAAATTTATGCACCAACTTGAGGGGGAATGTTGACGTGTGTAGTGGAACCGACATGTGTGTAATGGAATAGATAAATAACAGACAATGAAACAGGGAAGTATGGGTGTGTAGTAGCACCCATGTTGATGCAGGAAAGTATGGGTACCAGTTGTACAGTATTACGAGGGTTAAGTTTTGTTTCTGGTTCTTACTATAAAAATAGAACCACCATTTGTACAAAAAGATAGAATAGAGAAATACATGAAATACAATCATACATAATGGTAGCCACAATAATTTGACACTATCAATTATTTTGGGTCCAAATAACTCAATTTTTTCTCATGATATATATGATGAACATCTCATTTTCATTTTTGTTATCATTTCTCCTTTTTTTCTACCTTTTTTGTGTATTTTAGTTTTTATGATTTGTTTGATGTTTGAGAGTTGTTTACTTATGTGTGAGTTTGTTCTCTCTAATTTTGTGTTAGATTTAATTTTTATAATATTATTTTTATCTTATCTATTTACAAATATTGTTTTATAATTGATATAATTAATCCGTGTAGTTTAGTGATCAAATCATTTAAATTCATGTTTTTTTTTCGTTTTTATTATTCTTAATTCTTAATTATCTTTATCTTTGATTCAATGATAAAGTTGAATTCATACGATGAAACTTTTATAATAAATTGTTAGTGTAAAATGGTAACATGTGCAAAATTTATTTATTTGTATGTGATTTTTGACAGCAATTGTTCGTATTCACGTGTCTAAGAATCAAGAGTTAGGTTTCAAAAAAGATGCTTTTTTGATTAAACTTTGTCCACTATCCCATCACATGTGCAATTGTGACACCCTTAGCCCTGAAACATGTAGTGGGTGAACATGGATCAGAGCTCACTTTGTAGAATATAAGAATCTAATTTTGCCTCGTATTCAAAATATATTATGAAAGTCCACCAGATAACATTCATTCTCATATACAAACAATTACCAGGTCATGAGCTGCTTAGATTCCTTTTCTTTTAGCCTATATCGCATGTCCAATATTTCTTTTAAGATTAAAATGATAGATTAAGGACATATATATTAGATTTGTTTTGGCTTTTAGAATTCATTTTATTCGTTGTGATTAGTTATGCTAATTTATCAGTCACTCTTAACCCCTTTGGACTAGCCCTCTCCTGAAGAAGAGTATGGACATAGCACTTCTCACTTGGGTTAAATTCATATGGGTACGTATATTTTATAAATTTGACCAATAATTTATTGGATAATGAGTTTATAAATATTTTAATTTTGGAAATGAATTTTCAGTTGCAAAATTTGTTGGGAAAAATAAAATTCTTTTGATAATTAGTTTCTAGTTTAAATATTTGAAAGTAAAAATTATAAATTAGATATTGTTTATTTTATACTCAACTCTTAATTTTTAATTTTTCAAACTTTAAAATTCAATTCAGAACTTGAAAGAGAGGAAATCAAGAAAGGGATTTGCCTGGATTTTAATTAGTATGATTTTTCAACCCATTTATTTTAAATCTAAATTCGAATCTTATCTATGTAATAATTTATTTATTTAATAAAAATTAAGGATTTTAGTAGCTTTTTAAAAAATAAAAAATAATTTTATTTCAAACTTAATTTTAACAATTTTCATTAAATTTTGACTTTTTAATTATTTTAAATAAAATCGAGTATGATTGAATATGATTTTATCATTATCTTTTAGTGTTAAGAAATAAAAAAAATAGAAATTCAATTCTAGAATTAATTTTTTTGAATTTTAAAATTTGGAATCTGAATTATACCAAATAAGAGGATTTTTTTTCCCCTAAACACAAGAGGATAAATTAACAAATATTCTATGATATCAGTCTTGGTGCTACTGCTAACATATGCAAAAATATGAACATTAGTTTCATTGAATTCTGCACTGTCCCTCTCTTCTTTTTCCCCTAGAAATTTGCCCTCGTTTTTTTTTTTCCTTTTCTTTGTTTTCCTCTGAATTTTGTATTATCTTTTACTCTGAAATCAACCCTTACAAAGCACTCATAAGTTAAAATTTCTTATTATATTGATTCATGGTGCATATATATGCTAACATATATACTGACAGTGATAACATGTGCACAAATAATTGCAACTAATTAACGGTATTTCTCTTTGTAAAGTTTTTTGAGGTTGATTGTTAATATTGTTTTTAAATAAAAGGCTCCACGTACAAATTTTTACATGGTTATAATTTGAACACAAGTCATTAAAATATTACCTACAATGTGTGTATATATATAATGAAATAATATTATATATTATAAATTTGTGATAATTATAAATGATACGATAATACGTTATTCAATAAATATATCTAATTATATTTAGATATGAAATTGCAATCCTATTATAAGTCAATTTGATAAGTTTTATTGGTCATGAACATATGTGTTGTAATTATTCCTTGTTAGATTATATAATTGGCACTTAAATGCTACTTGTTTGGATTTTCAAAATACCACTTTGTCACGTTACCCCTCTTCCAATTAATTCCATAGAGTAGTATACTGATATTTGCAATCACATTGATAGGTTTTTTGTTCAAGTTTTCATTTTCAATCCACATGTATGATCATATGCGTTGATCAATTACTCTAAGATTTAGACTTACGACAATTTTTAATATACTATTTATATCTTATTTTTTAGTTAATTCTAAGTGTAAGTTGTGGCTCACAATCATTTCAAATTAACAAAGTAAATTATAACAAGTATAGTTTTATTAAAAAAAAATTATAAATTAAAGTTGGAGCTATATTGAGTGTAAGATTAATCTAACAAAGTAATGGATGTATCTATTAGTTAAGAATGTCACGTAACCTATCTCAGATTTTGATAAATTGATTTTTTGATATAACATTTATAAAATTATAAACAAATTAATGTATAAAATAAAATTATGTTTTATTTGAATTTTAAATTTTAAGATTTTAATATTTAATATATTAGTAAAATTTAATAATTTAAACATATTTTTACTAAAATGAGATGTATATAACATTTTTTTAATTAAAAATAAATAATAAAATGGCAAAGGAGTAAAATAAAATAATGGTGTTTAAATAAAGAATGAAAGGTTGAATTTTAGATGCCTGATAGGCTGATATATATTCTTCAAATGAACATGAATTCGCCATAAGTTCTTCATATGTATGACTTTTTTTTTATTTTCTTTTTTCGTATAGAAGGATAGGAAAAAATAAAACCTGAAATTCTTTTTGAAGGGAAGAAAAGATCTTAATTATAATTAACGGACTAGGTATACCCAAGGAAGTAAAAACATGTATCTTAAATAAGATAGAACCGTACATTATTCATGAAAGTGAATTAAAGAGCATAAGCTTTGCTTCTTCTAGGCGAGTCTGCAATTTTGAGGTTCTTCTCTATAATCTTTCTGGCCTTTTTACTTCTTATTTCAACTCTCATACTTTCACTTTTTTCAATCTTATCATAATTATTTGGTTTGTTCTTCGGCTTCAAAGTCCTTATCATCGATTTTAAACTACCCACCACCCTTTCTAAACTCATCATCATATCCCTTATATATAGCTTAGCTCTCTGAACCTGCAGCTCAAATTAACAAATTAATATATATAACATACATAGATTTAGTTATATATATATATATATCAAAAAAAAGAAAAAGAAAAACCTGATTAATTAAAAGAGATGAGAAACTTGATGTAATTGAAAAAGGAAGTTAAAAGAGAGAATGGGTAAGGGATATTTATAATAGAAGATTAAAGGTTTAAGAGGGTAAGATGCAGCTAAAAGTAGTAGAAAAAGTAGGAAGTGGTAAAGAGGAACTAATGACAAGAACAAGTGAGAAAGATGATTTGAATGAGTTTTTTAAACGGTTAAAATTCATCACAGTGTATGCATTTGTGGCTTGGAAGGAAGACCACGCAATACTTAACACCTTCACAAATTTCAAAACACTATCTCTGACTTTTGTAGTCTTTCTTCTGTTTTTTTAGGTGGTACGTATTCAAGTATTACCTCGTAGTTTTGGGGGAATTTTTTTTTTTTAATTTATTTTTTTCCCTCTTTCTATTTATATAAAGACAAATTTATTTTATTAATTTTCATTTATTATATATTTTGATTGTGACGTATGAATAAATTTATACCTTGTGGAACTTAAGGCAGCTGTTATTTATTTTTTATATTTTCCATTAATTAGTAGAGAAGAAAAAACAGATCCAATTCAGTTTTGCTGACGTTATTGTCCCTTCAATTTTTTTTTTATCCTTTTCAATTTGGTTGTGTGCTATAATGCTAGATTTTTAAGTGTGTGGACCACCGTATAATGTGAAAAATGTACGAATATTTAGTATATTTTTATAATTTTTAAAAACATGTTAAGTAATATTTACATAAAATAGAATCCTCTATATATATAAAAAATATATCTAATTAAAATAATTAATAGAAATATTTTTCGTATTATACATAAACCTAGGATTTAAAAATGCTTTTTAAAATTTTTTTTTTTGAGTTGGGGAGCATATATAGTTTAAGTTAACTGGTATATTGTAAAGAATCATAATGCTGTTTTTTGGAATCACTTCAAAAAAGAGATGATCTTAAAATTTGTATTTTTGAGAACTCAAAACTCTTAAAAAAAGAGAGAAGAAACAAAGGGAAAGATTATACGTTTCTTATCTATAATTATTTCTTAGTGTGCAAACCCGGAAAACTAGGACACAAGGAGAAAGTAGAAATGTTTCCAAACAATACCCGATGAGACATAAAAATCTTAATGAGATGTGACCCAATGAAATGAAAATTACTTAGCATATTAAAGTTTTCAACTCATGAACTCTCAATTACAAATGTTTGAGTTTATATTGTATAAAACAAAGACATAAAATTGCCCAACAAAAGAAATAATACTACTAGCTTAAAACAATTTTATAAATCCTACATGTACATGCATGTGTCATACAGCTAGCTTTTTTGTTAGACAATTGTAAGGAATCATTTATAAATTTTTATGGGTCTGTATTACAAGGGCAGATATGTGGTAGAACAACGTTACATAATTTTCATTTTTATGAAAATGGAAAAGTTGTAAGAATTACACAACTTATATTAACACGAAATACATAACATATGATATATATAAGATTTTTTTATATTTTTTAGATATATTTTTTAAACATGTTTCAAATTTATCTAGTCTCGTTTAAAAAGCATATTCATGTCCTTAACATTTATTTGGATTTAGTTTCCAACACATAGTCATAATTTAATTTTCACTTAGTGATATGACATTAAGATTTTACTCTTCTTATTTTAAATTACATGTTCTAATTATAATAATACTAATTACCGTTTAATTTTTTTAAAAATAATAATTGTATTTACACATTCAAATTTTTACTTACATTTTACTTGGAAAATAATTAACACAACCAAGATAAGTGTACAACGAATTAAACAAAAAATTACAAGAGTTGCATCACAAGAAAACCAAAAGTACAAAAAAATCAAAATAAAAAATAAAATGGATCGAGTTTACTTGAAAGAGAGGTAGCTTATATATTAAAGGTTTAATTGCTTAGTATAATTCGTTTTCAAAAATAAAATTTCATTTTAATTCCCCTTCATATCATATGGTGCATGTGTTTTTTTCTCCGTATAACACAAAAAGTATTTTTTTTATATTTAAAAATGTTGTGCACATATGGTTTTTTTTGTTATATATAAAAGGGAGTTTTTTTTAATAAGTTGTAAGAATTTTATTAAGTAAGAGACAAAGTTACCACCAAAACTAACATCTAAATGATTAAATATATTCCATAACTTGATACGAAATCAAAACTAACAAAATATTATGAAATAAATATATGTGACATGAGCCTTCAAAAACAAATCTTTATTGTAATACACTTTAATGTTTGATTGTAATAACTACATGGAATAGTAATTTTTCAATAATAATGAAAATAAAAACTTGATTGTAATGATTCATTAGATAAATAAAAATCTATTTTATAGGTATTTTAACAAAAAACTTAATCATAAATCATAAACAAAACAACAAATAACAAGTTTTTAATAAAAAAAAGAACAAAACATCTATAAGTTTTTAAATAAACAAAAAACTAGTGGATAACAAAAACATAAAATACCACTTAGTTGAATTGAAATCACCACCCACCTAGCCAAAAACTCACCGTCACTAAACCCACCCCAGAGTACAGCGAGAACCACCAGTGAAAACCAATAGCAAAAACCATCAGTGAAAACCACCAATGCTGAAGGCGACAAAACCAACACCTAGACCTTATTTGAAATAAAACAACCCACAACAAAAACAAAAACAGGAGCAAACCAGGCCAACTGAAGTAGATTGAGAAGAAAACCCGTCGGCGCCAGAGAAGGAAATGAGGAGAACGTCAGAACAAGCCAATGAAATGGATAGCTCCATAAGCGACACCACCTACCAGCACCATACCTAAACAAACTGAGCACCGATGGCACTAGAAGACACCTAAAAACTAGGCGTTAGAAAAAATAAAAGTACCAACAGCGACAAAGATCCTCTCGATGGACACGGAGGTCCAAAATCGCCAAAAACGACTCTCAGAACCCTATCGCTTGAGAGAACTGATGCTGGTAAACATCTACAAACTATATTTTGAAGTTCTTAGTCTAGAAATCCTTCCTTTTTATGAATTTTTTTATTGTTCTTTCCGAGTCTATTTCCATGTGTTGCATATTATAAGAGTGAAACTACGTGAATATGTATGTTACATAAAAATCGAAAGATATATTTAATCTATGAAAAAAAGAGTTAAAAAATGATTAAAATAGAAAAGGAAAAGAAACCAAAACACTCGAAGAGAAATAATGCAATTTGAGTGGTTGTGTGTGTTATTTGTTTAGCCCAAAACAGATTTTTTAGACCAAAGCACACGTTCTAAATAAACCCTTGACTCTTATATAGAAATAGAAGTTGCTGGATAGCAGAAATAGAAAAACTGTCGCAGGAGACAAGAGGTTTATTTAAAAATTAATTGCTCCGCTCCTACCTCTGTCTCCCAAAGTCATTACCATCAGTTTCTCAGGTAAAATATAAGGTGCCATATTGTAAGGACTTTTGAAATTGAGAGATCTGCATTTTTTGTTGAAAAGCTACTCAATTTGTGTTTTGTTGATATAAGGTAGCTCATTAAATATGCAATTGAATCTTGATTTTGGCTGCTAAAACATAATAGATTTTTCAGCACAAATTTATCTCATTTGTACAGTAATATATGATTTAATAATAAGTTTGTTAATTTATTTTGGTATATATTACCAATAAATTAGAGGAATTTATTTTGTTGATATATTTGAATTTTGGTATAATTTGTGAAGCTCTCTGAAAATTAGTGTTTGTATTTCTATTTGATTATTAATGGATTTTTCTCGATGTGTTGTCGTCAGTAGAATAAACTTTTCACATTGAAAAATTAAACAACTTAAATCATTGTGTGCCATTTACTGCTTATTGTTTTGTTATTACCCATTATTATATATTTGTGCAATCAAAATTGGACCCGATCTTTACTTCCGCAAGTGCTAATTTATAACAAATTGGTATCAGAGCATTGAGTTATTTTTTTATTTATTGGAAGTGATCAAGTTTGCTCTTTTGGATTTATTTTGAGCTTTTGGTTATCTGATTGGTTTCATATTTTTTGGGTTGTGCTTCTGTTTATTTAATATTGGGTTTTCTATCATGACTTGTAAAATATGAAATTGAAAAATTAAATGGTAGAAATGATTTTAGTCTTTGGAAAATGAAGATGCCTGCAATATTAATTAAAGAAGGGCTCGTTAAGACACTTAAAGGAAAGGATAAATTTCTAGAAAAATTGATTGATGAAGAAAAGGATGCATTGATGGAAAATGCTCTCTGTTCAATTCAGTTATCCTTATCTGATGAGGTATTACACGAGGTTGGTGATGAGAATTCTCCTACTGGGTTATGGCTTAAATTGGAGAATTTGTATATGACCAAGTCTTTAACAAGTCGGCTATATTTGAAGCAGGTTTGTATACATTCAGAATGTCAGAAGGTACACCTTTACACGATCGCCTTGATGAATTTATTAAAATTATTCGTGATAAAAAAATGGTGGTGTTAAGATTGATGATGAGGATTAGGCCTTAGTTCTATTATGTTCTTTACCTCATTCGTTTGGACATTTTGTTGATATCATGCTATATGTGTGAGACAATATTTCTTTGAAAGATGTCAAAACAGTTTTGAATTTTAGAGAGTTGAAGAAAAAAGTGTCTATAAGCAATAATGTTAATAATAATGGTTTATTTGTGAGAGGTAGAAATCAAGAAAAGACATAAGCAATCATAAAGGCAAGTCCAGATCCAAATCTAGAAAACGAAAAGATAAATGCAACTATTGTCGTTAAGAAGGGCACTGAAAAGTAAATTGTCTGAAACTTAAAGGTAAAGGAAAATCTATCACAATGTCTTCTAGTACTAATGATGTTGCTGGTGTTGTAGATAGTTCTGGTTCTGATGGTGAAAATGTTCTTGTAGTATCTATTGGTTCTCTTGGAGATGTTTGGATTCTTTATTCGGGTTGCACTTACCATATGTGCCCCAGTAGAGACTGGTTTGCTTCTTATCAGTCTATTGATGGAGGTGTTGTCTTGATGGGAAACAATATGTCCTATAAGGTTGTTGGTATTGGTACTGTCCAAATTAAGATGCATAATGGTATTGTTAGGACTTTGAAAAATGTTCGTCATGTTCCAGATTTGAAAAAGAACTCGATATATTTGGGTACTCTTGATTCACAAGGCTACAAGTATGTAGCTAAATGTGGAGTTTTAAAAGTTAGTAAGGGTGCTCTCATTGTTATTAAAGGGCAATTGTCATGTGGTCTCTATATGCTTCAGGGTAGCACTATTATTGGTAGTGTTTCAGTTTCGTCCTCATCAGATCAAGATTCAGACACTGCTCAATTATGGCATATGTGGCTTGGGCATATGAGTGAGGCATGAATGTCTATTTTGAGAAAACATGATTTACTTTGTGGTCAGAAAATTGGGAAGCTTGATTTCTGTGAGCATTGTGTCTATGTAAAGCATCGTAGGGTCAAGTTTAGTACAACCACCCATAAAATAAAAGGTACTGTTGATTATATTCATTCAGATCTTTGAGGCTTTTCTCGTGTTGTGTCTAAGGGTGGTACCCAATATATGTTGACTTTTCTTTATGACTTCTCTCGTCATGTTTGGGTGTATTTTTTGAAAAATAAGAATGATGTATTTTCAAAATTTGTAAAATTCAAGGTTTATATAGAAAATCAAACAGGCAAGAAAATCAAGCATTTGAGGACTCATAATAGTTTGGAATTTTGTGACAATCAATTTAATGAGTTATGTGAAAGAAATGACATAGTGAAACACTACATTGTGCGTCATACACCACGAAAAAATGGAGTAGCAGAACGTATGAATAGTACTCTCTTAGAAAGAGCTCGTTGTATGCTATTTCAAGTTGAATTGGATAAATCTTTTTGGGTTGAAGCTTGTAACCATGCCTGCTATTTGGTGAATCGGTATCCATCAACTACAATTGAGTTGAAGACTCTGTTTGAGGTATTCTTTGGTACTCTTGCTAATTATTCTGATTTGAAAGTTTTTGATTATCCTGCTTATGCTCATGTTAATGATGGTAAACTTGAGCCTAGGGCATTGAAATGCATATTTTTGGGGTATCCTTATGGGGTGAAGGGTTATATATTATGATGTGTTGAACCCAAATTATCTAATTTTTTGATTAGAAGAGATGTTAAGTTTGATGAGTTTTCCATGTTGGAAAAGAAAAAAGAGTCTATTGTTACAGATAAAGACCAGGTGGAACTTGAGAGTGGAGTCAAGTGCAAGAGGACACTTCATATCAGCCATCTATGGATGAGATAGAAGATTCTACTCATGATGTAGCAGAAAAGCAACATGAGCAACCATATAGTATTGCTAAGGGTAAAAGAATAAGAGAAATTTGATGCCCTTAGAGGTACACAGATGCAAACTTAGTTTCTTTTGCATTGTCTGTGGTAGAGTCTATTGATATGTATGAACCTTCTAGTTATCATGAAGTTATCACTTGTGATGAGTATGTTTAGTGGTTGGTTACTATGAATGAAAATATTGAATCACTTAATAAGAATCATACTTGGGAATTGGTGAAACCGCCTAAAGGCCAAAAGATTGTTATAAAAAAATGGGTCTTCAAGAAAAAAGAAGGTATACCTGAGGCTGAAGCAGCTAGGTTCAAGGCACGTGTTATTGCAAAGGGCTATTGTCAGAAGAAAGGTATTGACTTCAATGAAGTATTTTCACTTGTTGTGAAACATAGCTTTATTTGTGTGTTGCTTGCTATGGTTACATTGTTTGACATGGAATTAGAATAGCTTGATGTCAAGACATCATTCTTACATAGTGAGCTTGAGGAACAAATATATATGCATCAACCAGAGGGGTTTGTTGTTCCAGGTAAGGAAGATCATGTTCGTTTATTGAAAAAGTCTTTATATGGTTTGATCCCTAGACAGTGGTATAAACGGTTTGATTCTTTTATGATTGATCATGGTTACTCTAGGAGTGATTATGATAGTTGTGTCTATCATAAAATATTTCATGATGGTTCATCCATTTATTTGTTGCTTTATGTTGATGACATGTTTATTGCTTCTAAGAATAAATCTGAGATTCAGAAATTAAAGTCTCAATTTAGTGGTGAATTTGAGATGAAAGATTTTGGTGCAACGAAGAAAATTTTAGGCATGGAAATTTAGAGGGATAGACAAGTGGGCAAGATTTATTTGAATTAGAAAAGTTATATTGAAAAAGTTCTTGAACACTTTGGTATGAAATAGTCTAAACCTGTGAGTACGCTATTAGTTGCGCATTTTAGGCTTTCTTTCGATTTGTCACCATAGTCAGAAGAAGAAGAACGGTACATGTTTCAGGTTTCATATGCTAGTATCGTTGGTAGTTTGATGTACGCTATGATTTGTACTCGTATAGATATTTCATATGTAGTTAGTGTTGTCATCAGATATATGGGTAACCCTGGTAAGGGTCATTATCAAGCAATGAAATGGATACTTCGGTATTTGAGAGGTACATCTAATTTTGGTTTGGTATATGATGAAAGTTTTAATACTGGTTGTAGTGTTATTGGTTATATGGACTCTGATTATGCTAGTGATTTGGATAAAAGAAGATCTCTGAGAGGTTATGTCTTCACTCTTTCTCATTGTGCCATTAGTTAGAAGGCTATTTTATAGTTTACAGTTGTTTTGTCTACGATAGAGGTAGAATATATGGCAACAACAGAAGCAGTGAAAGAAGTCATTTGGCATAGAGGTTTGGTTTGTGATTTAGGTTTACAACAAGATACTTCTATTGTATTTTGTGATAGTCAGAGTGTGATACAATTGACCAAGAATACTATGTATCATGAACGAACCAAACATATTGATGTAAGATATCACTTTGTTCGTGATATTGTCTCTCAGAGTGCTATTGTTGTTAATAAGATAGTCATTATAGAGAATCTAGCTGATATGTTAACCAAACCAGTCTCATTTAGCAAGTTCAAGCATTGTTTGGACTTGATTGGTATTTATAGAAGGTGATCACCCTTCGGGGCTTTGGATGACAGTTATTTGGTAATATGAGGAATTTCATATTTGAAGAACTTGTTTTCTGTTTTGAGCTAAGATGATCACCATAAGTTTCTTAGGTAAAATATAAGGTGTCATATTGTGGGGACTTTTGAAATTGAGAGATCTACATTTTCTATTTTACTACTATTTGAGAAGCTATCCACTTTGGGTTTTGTTGTTATAAGACAACTTATCAAATATGCAATTGAATCTTGATTTTGGTTCCTAAAACATAATAGATTTTCAGCGCAGATTTCTCTCATTTGTATGGTAATATATGATTTAATAGCAAATTTGTTAATTTATCTTGCTATATATTACCAGTAAATTAGAGGGAGTTATTTTGTGGGTATATTTGAATTTTGCTATAATTTGTAAAGCTCTCTGAAAATTGATGTTTGTATCTCTATTTGATTATTAGTGAATTTTCCTCAATGTGCCGTCGTCAGTGAAGTAGACTTTTCACATTGAAAATTTGAACCACTTAAATCATTGTGTTATTTACTGCTTATTATTTTGATGTTACACATTATTATATATTTGTGCAACCAAAATTAAACTCAATCTTCGCTTCTACAAATGATAATTTATAACATTGTGAAAAGAATGTTAAGTGCTCCTTTTTATGCTTTCATCTGCAATGTTCAAATGCTCCTAATGCCATACTAATAAGCACAAAGTCAACCTATGTACTTGATAAGCCATCATATTTCTTATTCATCGTCACTATTGTGGCTCCTTTAAAACCAATCTTAATTTGTAACCTTGATTAACTCCTTTTCAAAATGACTCAATAATATTTCTTTTTCTTAAAAAATATATTCTCCAATAATAGTCTAGGTGTTTCAATTCATTACCTTAGTTATTATCTCCTTAAAGTTAGGCTTCCTTTTTTAACATGATTTTCTCATTTTAATTAGAGCTAGATAGCACCTTAATTTCCATAGTACTCCATCTTGATAAATTAATGTTTTATTTTAGCAATACTGGACTTAGTTCTTCATCTTCTTGTATTTAGAAAGTTGCATGCCCTGAAGATATTTTGTATTTTTTCTGTTTATTCATCCAAATTCCATAACAAATGGCCATATATACCATATAATTCAAGTCCACTTTGAAAATTTAGCATCATTTACCGTCTTTCATAGTCTTGTATCTAGGGCTCTGATCAGTATTTGTATTGTGATTTGGTGGTTTTAATAAATTTTGTAATTGTTGGATGTTACAAATAATTACCATTATAATTGATATATAGGTGCACTTATTGATTTTTGTCATTTATACCCTTTCTTAAAAAAGAAGAAGTTAATTGAAGGATTTAGCATGGAAGATGAATAAAATAGCAAGTAAGAGCACTCAAGAATAAGAATGGGAGAGCAAGATAGATGAGGAAGAAGACAAGAAGCTAAATATTTCATTTCATTATAGCTAACACAATCATCATAACTCATTATATATCACATGCTCTAATTGATTTTGTAACAAAATCTAAAGAAGAGATTATCTACTGCTAGCTACCTCACAAAACACTTACAACATCACCCACACACATCATATAAAATCAAACTTGTGTACACTATTGGTTGTGCACACATCACCAACACCAATTACACATATCCAACTAACCACACACTCAATCAAGGTACATCATATTACACATTAGATACTTAATATATTCCCTCAAACTCATGTCTCTATTAAAAACAATGAATTTGGAGCTAAGCTTAGCAAATCCAGTAGAACCGAGGAACTTTGTCATAATGTTTACAGGTTGTTCTTGTGAAAATATATATTCTATTAACACCTCACCATTCAATACCCTTTCATGCATAAAGTGAAAATCGATCTTTACATATTTAGTTTTTGAATAAAACACTAGCTAATTCAAGTTTGTAGAAAAATTAGGTAATGAAAACATCACATCGTCATTTCAAGAAATAGAAACGAGATTATGAGTTATAAGTGCTTTGATACTATGAAGGATTTAACATGGAAGATGAAGAGAATAGTAAGAACAATAAGAGCATTCAAGAATAAGCATGACGAGAACAAAAGAGAGGAAAAAGAAGAGACTAAAAGCTAAATATTTCATTTCATGATAGTTAACAGAATCATCACAACTCATTATAAAGCACATGCTCTAACTGATTTTGTAACAAACTCTGTACAAGAGATTATCTAGTACTAGCTACCTCATAGAACACTTACAACATCACCCACGCATAACACATAAAATCATAAACTTTTGTACACTATTGGCTATGCACATACCACCAATACAAAATACACATATGCAGCTAACCTCACACTCAATCAAGGTATACTATATTACACATTGGGTACTTAACAATAATACAATGTTTGCAAACGTTAATTCATTGTATTCATCTTGTATTTTTCAAATGAGTTGTGATGTTCTTTGACAAAGATCCAATGTTTTACTCACAACCATTACATTTCAAATCCTAAAGGAAAAAAAACATCTCCAAATATCTAAGCTTTAAAAAATGTACAGTTAAGTGCTATAGTTATTCAAGGGTATATCTGAAGTTCTCTAAGATGATAAAAACTTACACTTAAGTCTAATATGCTAAGACTATGAAAATAAAATTGTGTTTTGCATTAAAATAAAGCAAAAAAATACAAAATATAAGTCCTTTGTTATCAGGGATTAAATACAAAATACACTTTTGCTAAATTTTATATTTTACATTTGGTATTTTAATTCTTTCCCCCCCTTATATTCGTCTATCATCTTTTTAATTTTAATAGTTTTAATCTAAATTTAAAATAATAAAATAAATATATTAAATATTAAAAATAAAGGGATTAAATAATATAAAAATAAATATTTTACACATGTTAATTATAATTATAATTGTTATAATATAATTTAGCTTAAGTTTTTAAATTTACATTTAATGTTTTAAACTTTAAAAAATAAGAGACTTAATATTAAAAAAATATTATTAAGAAATTAAAGTAATGAAAATGATAAATTTTTTGTTAAATCCACACAGTTATTGATTTCCGGTGGTGAGTTACGACTATATATGTTATTAATATACGTAAAAATCAAAATATCCTAGTTTGACATAAAGGTTTCACAGAATTTTTGGGTAGTACAATTATTACATCAAATTTTTATTTTTTATTTTTATATTATTAAATTTTAAATTTATTACAAATATATTATCATTAATTAATTTTAACAATAATTAAAGTTTCAACGTGTATAAAACTCAAAATACCACCATATCCTTACACACTAGCCAACCAACGAATCAGAGAGGAGAAGGTAGTAAGAATTAAGTAATCGACCACTAATTAATGCATTCTTTAGCACTCCCATTAGATTTTCCTTCTAGTTGAACTGTGATTAATATGGTTTGAAAAATTTATTCTCTGATTATCTCCCAATTAACCTCTTTCTATATTATTTCTTTTTCCTATTTTTTCTTACACCTCTTTTTGCCCTACTTCTTTGGTTAGTATTACTGCAGTTCTGTAATTTAATCTTGGTATTTTAACTTCAGGGTAACTGGAAATATTGTGTAAATAGTTCGGATACGTACACCATTTTGCTTCCCACTTGAAAAGAATGACAGTTATTGGCATTCAGGAGGCATTTTAAAACTAACTCTCACTTAAATCGATAAGGCTCCTGTGTTCTGGCCCTCACTTACAAGTCCCTTTTAGATATGACAGTAGGAATTAACTTAATACAAAAATATACAAACTTTTTTCCAAAGACAGATCTTCTGTAGAAAAAGAAAAATGAATTATTTTAAAGCCGAAAGCAATTACATTGAGATAATATATATCCACCACAAAATGCGGTCTCTATTAATTGTCCGATGCATAATAGGTGGCCCTATGGCTTATTAAATCATTTAATGACCCAAAAGAACGGGTAATAGCTTCATCTATTACTTCAATATTTTGATTCGGGAATTGAGATTCTTTCATTCAAACAAATATTGATTCATAGGTGTTTGATGGATCTGTATTTGGTACGGTTGATTTTAAGTTACTATTATAAAAACGAGTATTTAATTTAGTTAAAAATCAATTTTAAATAAAATAAATTAAATTTTATTTAAAATTTAAAATCAGTTTATATATATATATATATATAATTTATTTATTTTCTATTATATTCAAATTAAAATATGTATTTGATCATTAAATAATATCACGAAAAAAATATGTTTAACAAATAGTTTAAAAAATATAAATAATTGAAAAAATAAAATATTAATTAATAGTAGAAAAATTACCATGTTATTATCATATGTTATTCAATATTATCATATTCTTCTCCTGATGTTATAATACAAATCTACATACATAATACAAAAAATTATACATATAAATAATAACAGAAAAAATATGAATAATAAGTACGTAGGATTAATAGAAATATTTACAAGAGTAAATGAAGTGACAAAATGAAAGAAATTAAGAAAAAATTATATTTTGTAATTGAGAAATGGGTATAAATTTTTTGAGTATTTTGCTAAAAAAAATAGAGGATCTAAAATATTAGTTAGAGAGGAAGAAAACCCACTAATCGGCACTGAAATTGGTGGTCATAGGTTGCCGGAAAATGGGAAAGAGTGGAGGAGGTTTTGGGTTTTTGAGAGTTATGTAGCGCTTAGAATAGTTTCTGTCTATGGAAAGAAGAGAAAAGACTTTATGCACATGTGTAACGTCGGTTGACGTGATGAATCGACGCTATCCATGTATCATAGCATTGGTTCACAACATCAACTGATGCTACATCCACGTGTAGCGTCGGTTTGACATGTCAATCGACACTACGTCTAATATGGATAGCGTCGATTTTACACCGAACCTAATTTAAATTCATTATAAGTCGGTTTTTTCCAAATACCAACTTTACATATCGACTTAATACTTTTTTGTAGTAGTAGTGAGTTGTAATTTCTAAATGGATTTATGGGATTTGTGAAGTTAGAATGTTGAAAACTAGAGATAAATACTATAAGGTATCAATGGATAGTGATTTTAGTGTAGATGAAAATGATGATGGTGGATTTTTGTGAGGGTTGTGTTCGGGATATTTTGGATTTTACACACATATGAACGTTAATGTTGTGTTTGGTTCACTGGAATGAAATGAAATCAGAATTGATTCTTTCTATTTTTATGTTTTAGTGGATTGAAAAGTGATAATGAAATGGAATGTAATCTTAAAAGAGAAGGAATTAGAATTCCCTTTTCATTTAAGGAATTATGATTCCAAGGAATTCTAATTCCATTCCAAATATGATTTTATTGTTCCAAGTTTACCCCTCACATATAACCCTAATTCAAAATAGCCACCCACAATTTTCTATGTCTTTAACATCCCTACGCGAAGCCATTTTTCCTCCAATTTTGCTCTCAGCCATCACCAAGTCCTCCACAGTTGGTGGTTTCTCTGATCTTCGAGGTGAGTTCTCGTTCTCATCTGGTGTCTTCTCTCTCCTTTGTCTCGTAACACCCATAGCTATCTTCTCTCTCCTTTCTCTATTATTTATTCTTTGATATTGTGCTTTATTCCTCTGAGATTGTTCTTTGATATTGTTCTCTGTTCTTTCATAATTATTTCTATTTTGAATTGATTTCCAATTTTTGTTCTCTAATATTTTGGTCTCTGGTATTCTTTGTTCTTTACTTTGAATTGATTCTTTGGTCTCATGAACACGAGCATGGATTTTTAGTATATGAACAAATTGATATTATTCAAAACAATAAAGTTCTTTGTTGTTTGCTAGATTTTTTTGACTTATTGGCATAAATTATTCATTGGTGCTTTTAGGATTAATTTTGATAGTTTCATTGTAGAAGGTATTCTAATTGCTATTGTGTTATTAAAGATTTCCATGGTAACATTTTGAGTTGTTGGAAAAAAATTACATTAAGAACTCATAAGGTTGCTCTGTTTTATATTAACTAAGCAAAAGACCTATTATATAATTATAATATAATTTATGTATCTTGAATTCGTAGAACTATTAACACTAGAGTTTATACTTTATTTACTTAGGTTACTCATAGTCATTTTGAAGGTTTTTTTTTATTTTCTTCCTACATATGGATGAAGCCTTCTTTATGTACTTTCTATCAATTTTATGAGTATGTTCTTGTTCCTCATTAAGTATTGTTTTTGTTTGTAATTTAAGGTAAAAAGAATGAACATAGCTTGAATGTGGAAGAAGTAGATGCTATTGTTGTGTACCTGATGCGTATAATGTCAATTGTAAAATTATTTTTTGAGATGTCAATGGATAAAAACATGACAATATCTTTAAGGAGACAAGAAAAACAAATGAAGTTGTATATTGAATTACAAATGACCACATCACTTAACCATGAAGAGCTTGATGTTGGTACAATTCTTCTTGTTGACAAACTTGTAAGAATGAACGTATTTTTTAACATACCAAATGACAACAAAGATGGTTGGATTAGAAACCTTCTTAGATGTGAAGGTACATTATAATAAGTTACGGAAATGTGTTATTAGTATATGAATATTGGATTGTATTTGTTATATTAATCTTGTTTTTATATCAAACTTATTTTTAGGTTTTATTTTAATTAGACTAATATCAATATTTTGATATAGATTTGTTAAATTTAGGCCTAATTACATCTCAAAACCCAAGTTATGAGATGTAAGATTGTCCTCATTTATATATGAGGTGTATACTTCATGTCCAGTCGATGTGAGACTTTTTAACACTCCCTTTCACATCAGCAGTTCATCGATGTATGATGGTAGGCTTATAGCTGTGTGTCACGCGGTAAGTTTGCCTGCTCTGATACTATGTTAAATTTGGGCTTAACTTCATCTCAAAACCAAGGTTATGAGATGGAGGATTGTCCTCATTTATATATGAGTTGGATACTTCATGACCAATCGTTGTGGGACTTTTTAACATTTCCCCTCATATCAACAGTTCATCGATGTATGATGGTGGGCTTACAAGTGTGTGTCACAGGATGAACTTGCCTACTTTGATAACATATTAAATTTGGGTCTAACTTTGTCTCAAAATCCATGTTATAAGATGATAAGATTACCTTCATTTATATATGAGGTGTATACTTCATACCTAATCGATGTGAGATTTTTTAACAAGAATTTTGAACAATTTTTTTATATTTTGCTATTTAATAGACTCTCACTACTACAAAAAGGGGTATATAAGTCGATATGTAAAGTCGGTTTTTGGAAAAAACCGACTTTTAATGAATTTAAAGTCGATTGTCCACATCAACCGACGCTATCCACGTGACGTAGCGTCGGTTATCCACGTCAACCGATGCTATCCACGTAATGTAGCGTCGGTTGATGTGGTTAACCGACGCTATCCACGTAATATATGCCTCTCATCTCATTTTGTACGCAGATTTCCAGTTTTCTTCCTCTCTCCTTTTCCTCACTCAGAACCATTTTCTCCCAAAATCTTAACCGTGCGCCACCTTCGTTCTACATTTCAGGCCACTTCCAACCACCATTTGAACGTCCGTTTGTAAGTTATATTTCTCTTCTCACATTATCTCTCAGATCTTCTTTTTTTTAGCAAAATATTAAAATCTGTTTATGGGTATTTTCTGGTATTGCTTAGCCAAAATCAATCCGAATCTGTGCTAATTTTATCAGCATGTAAATGTAATTCGTTAATTAGGAACAACGAATTTTTATTCGTTAATTAAAAACCTAACATCTCGATTTGGGTTTTGCTTGGGCAGTTTCTTTGTGTGGTTTGTACACCTTTAATTAGTTAAGCAGTTAATTAAGGTTTGACAAAATCCAATTCATATTCACAATCACAGAAGAAAAACCTCTTGCATTTTTACATTAAAGAACTTGAATTAACTACTTCAAATGTATTATATATCTTTTGGTTTTATATCCAACGTGTGCGGTTCCACAAGCACTTTTGTTAAAACTTCATTCAGAGAGCACTTCTGTAAATATATATCAACTTAAGATACATTTACAATTTAGATTGCTGAAAAACAAAAGTAAGTCAATAATCTGCCACTTTATTTGACCACACCTAAAAAATATGTTTGACTTAGTTTATGCAGAATGCATGTAGCTAGCTTATTATTGGATCAATTTGTTTTATATTTTGTATAAATTTTTGATTTAGTTATGTTTTTTTGTTTGCTTGTAATAATAATGTTTGACTTATTAATTGTATGTATTCAATAATATTTGAAATGTTGTGTGGGTTTGCGTGGATAAATTTATTTATACGTATAATTAATATTACTTTGTAATTATGATATAGTAACATGCTTAGAAATTAGAATCAACCGCGTGATTGGTTTTTATATATATATTCATGAAACATAGTTGCTTATTTTTTAATTTGTATATAAATGGTTTTGTAAAATGATTAAAATGATAACTATTTTGCATTATGTATGTTTTGATATATATTCTAATAATTAGGAAATTTATATATAATAATACATAATTAAGTAATATGTTTAATTAATGTCATTAATAGAAAATGGACAAATCTTGGATGTCAAAGTGTAGAATTGAGCAAGACTATATTTCTGGAGTTGAAAGTTTCATGGAATTTACTTGTAGAACTAGTAATACTGGAGAAAAGTATAATAAGAATGTGGGTGGATTACATACATCATATCATAATGTATAGACAGAAAATATGTTTCGTGGTGTTGAAGATGAATTACGCGAGGATGATCCCGAAACCTTTAATAACTTATAGAAGATGCCGAAAAACCGTTGTATCCAAAATGCAAAAAATACACTAAGATGTCAGGATTGGTTCATTTGTACAATGTCAAGGCAAAACATGGTTTTTCTGACAAGGGATTCACAGAATTACTAAATCTACTAGTCGATATGTTTACTGAGGGTATTGAATTGCCATCTTCAATGTATGAAGTGAAGAAATCTCTTAATCGATTTGGCATGGAATATCATAAGATTCACGCTTGTCCTAATGATTGCATTCTTTATAGAAAAGAATATGAGACATTACATGATTGTCCTATGTGTAAAGAATCGAGATGGAAGCATGGTACAAATGAGAGTACAAAACATAAGAAAGGCGTGCCTGCAAAGGTTCTTTGGTACTTTCCTCCGATCCCTCGCTTTCAAAGGTTGTTCGATAGTAAATATACATCAAAGATGTTGACTTGGCATTCAGATAATCGATCTAATGATGGGGTGCTACGTCATTCTTGTGATTCTCCAAATTGGAAAGTAGTAGATAATTTATCTCCTCAATTTTCATCTGATCTGCGCAATCTGCGTCTTGCCATTGTTGTTGATGCAATTAATCTACATAGTTCCCTCAGTAGTAGATATAGTTGTTGGCCAGTAATTATGGTAACATACAACCTTCCTCCCTGGTTGTGTATGAAAAGAATTTCATGATGTTAACATTATTGATCTCAGGACCGAAACAACCCGGTGTTGATATTGATGTATATTTGCAGCCTCTGATAGATGATTTAAAGATATTGTGGAATGATGGTGTAAATGTTTACGATGCATATAAAGAAGAATACTTTAACTTGAAGGGGGTCGTTTTATGGACAATTAATGATTTTCCTACCTATGGAAACTTATCAGGACATGCAACAAAAGGTTACAAGGGATGTTCTATATGTAGTGATGGAACTTCTGCAAAGTATCTTGTTCACGGACGAAAGATGTCTTATAGAAGACATAGGAGATTTTTGCCATCTGGACACAAGTTTAGATACCAAAAGAAACCGTTCGATGGTGATGAAGATCATGATCATGCAACTCGACCTTTGCGAGGTATTGAGATATTAAGGCAATTGAATGGGATGACATTCAAACGATATGGAAAGATGAAAAAAAAAACTCACCAAGGTAGGGAAACGAAGGAGGTCAACTAATGAAATTGGTGAAAATGAAAAAGATTTTGAACCGAATGGTTGTTGGAAAAAAAATCAATATTTTGGGAATTGCCTTATTGGAAAGACCTACACATTCGTCACATCTTAGATGTCATGCACATTGAGAAGAATGTATGTGAAAGCTTGATTGGCACTTTACTTAATATACCTGGAAAAACAAAGGATGTCATTAAAGCAAGATTGGATTTAAAGAAACTAGTCATACGACCTGAATTGGAACCAAGGGTGGAAAATGATAAGAATCGAACATACTTGCCACTAGCATCATATACAATGTCAACAAAAGAGAAGGATGTGTTTTGTAAATGTTTGGAAGGTGTGAAAGTTCCTGATGGTTACTCATCCAACTTAAGAAATTTTGTGTTTATCACCGATAAGAGACTGTATGGATTGAAATCACATGACTGTCATATCTTAATGCAACAGTTATTACCAGTTGCTATTAGATCAATTCTTCCAAAACATATTCGAATATCAATAATTCAACTTTGTTCATTCTTCAATACAATATGCAAGAAATCTATATCAATTGGCGAGTTAAATTCTTTATAGAAAGAAATTGTAGAAACTTTGTGTCTAATTGAAAATATTTTCCTCCTTCTTTCTTCGATATAATGATTCACTTATGTGTTCATTTAGTTCGAGAGGTTCAATTATGTGGTCCTACTTACTTAAGGTGGATGTATCCTTTTGAGAGAGATATGCAAGTCCTTAAAGGATATGTAAATAATAGATATCGACCTGAAGGATGCATGGTGGAATGCTACATTGCTAAAGAGGCCATTGAGTTTTGTCCTGGAGCCATTTCCTCTAATAAGTTGTAAGCTTCATCAATTGATTTCCCCATTAGAGCACCACTTGCTGCAGCGTCAATCATGTTTCTGGTTTGTCCCATCAAACTATTATAAAATGTTTGAACTTGAAGCCACTTCGGTAATCCGTGGTGAGGACATCTTCTAAGTAGCTCCTTGTACCTCTCCCAAGCTTCATATAATGATTATGAGTCAAACTACATAAAAGTGGTGATTTCATTCCTCATCCGTGCAGTCTTTGTCAGTGGAAAGTATTTGGCCAAAAAGTTTTGCGCCAAATCCTCCCAAGTAGTGATAGATCCACATGGTAATGAATTCAACCAATTTTTAGCCTTTTCCCTAAGTGAAAAAGGAAAAAGTCTCAACCGAATAGCATCATCAGTGACTCCATTATGCCTAAAAGTGTCACAAATCTCTAGAAAGTTTGCAATATGGGAGTTTGGATCATCATGGGGTAAACCCCCAAATTGAACCGAAGTTTGAATCATATGAATTATTGCAGGCTTAATTTCAAAATTATTAGCTTGAATTGATGGTCTTCTTATGCTTGAATGAATGCCGCCAACCATAGGCACTGCATAATCTCTTAAAGATTTTGGTTCTTCTACTTCTGGAATTTCATTATCCATAACTAGATGTTCTAAGGTGTCTTGTTTATTATTTTTCTTTAAATTCAAAATAGTTCTATGGATTTCTAGATCTAAAGGAACTATGTCAAGATTTCTTATGCGTCGCATACAACGTTTCCCTTAATCCAAAAATCTAACAAGAAATAAGAAATAAATAGATCTAATAAATAAATAAATAAATAATAATAAACATAAAAAAAATAAAAATAAAAACATAAATAAACACACAAATCTAAGAAAATAAGAGTAAGCAATAAAACCAAATATTAATTAATTTTTTTTTAACTAAAATCAGATTAATTGGAATTAGTATCAACAATGAAAATGGAAAAACAAAATCCCCGGCAACGGCGCCAAAAACTTGTTGTATGTTTTGCAACACACGAAAAAACGTGCAAGTATACACGGTCTCAAGTAATAATATGATAAATAAATTATCGTTCCCACAGAGAAATGTTACCAACTCTTGTTAATTACTAAAATTATTTAAACCTAATTTTATTCAAACAATAAATAATTTTATGCAGTTTGACTTAATCAATATTTTTGTTTCTTTTTAACAATTTTTATGGAAATTCTAGGATTGCAGTTTACCCAAATTAATTCACTTGAATATTTTATTCTCTCTTGATTTATGTTCTTATCTTTTAAGTTGTTAACCAATAACTCCTAATTTATCCATATATCTCTTTCAAGCTCCATACAGACACATCCAGTTAAAATGATTCACTATATTCTTATGTGAATTAATTTCAACCAGATTTATTACGTTCTGAGTTCTCAAAAAGTTACACATACAATAAAAGTATATTTCTACCCCTTATGTATATACGTTATTTTATCCCGAGCAACCCACAAAAATTCTTTTTCCAAGTTTATTTAAGTGTCACATATCAGTTAATTAATCTTCCGATAATTAAAAACATTTAAAGCAGGTAAAATAAACAACTTAAAACAGTTCCACAAATCATTCAAAAATAATTACTTCAAGTTTCATAATTTACGTAACACTACAATCCTAGAACAAATATATTCGTTCATAGCAGAAATTAAAATTACAACACCACAAAAATAAAACATTGCAGAGAAACAAAAAATTAAAAGAAAATGAGTTAGAAGAAACTTTTTCACGATTCCTCAATGAAAAATAATTTCTTCCATTTCCTTATTCTTCATCAACCTCTTTCTCTGTAATTTCCCTAAGATAATACACAACAAAAATGTCAAAATAAAATTTTCTGCGTGTAAAAGAGACACGCAGAGAGGGAAAAATGAAAACTTCTTAAGAGGAATTAATTAAAACAAATCAAAGAGCTCGAAAATCCTTCAAAATTTTTGAGAGAAAACTCTCTCCTCAAAATAAAATGAAGAAACGAAGAAAAAGAGATTTCTACAAAAAAGAAAACTAAAAACAAAAACGCGTACAAATGAAAAATTTCCGTTACATATATCCCCCCACTATTCAATTATTCCTTTTTTTATTATTATTATATATATATTTATTAATATTAGCGGGGGACACAAATAAATGAGGGGAATAAAAAAATATCACGCGTGAAAACAATTCTGCGCGTTTCTAAATTTTTTTTTCTTCTACGCATGCCACGTGTCGCCATGTGATTGGCTGCGAGCAATTCAGAGACACATGGTAGCGTTTCATTGGATGGGCATGTCAGGCTTATGGAGAAACGATGGAGCACAACGCACGAGAACATGTCGGGTAGCGGCTCGGTGCGCGACAGCTGGATCCATGTGCTTCAATCTGGACCGTTCAACGAATCCAACGGTGAGCGATGTGCCTCGGGGAATTCGGCACAGCCGACATGTGGGTCCCACACTGCACGCCGGTCTGCGCGGCCAGTGGGCCCCACTCGGGCACCGAGCCACGTGACAGGAATTCTGCACCCACTCTCCTTGGTCGAGTTTGAAGAACACGTGCCCATCCTAACCGTTTCTGCGTTGATCTGACGGTCCACAGTGAAGCGTGGATGATGTCGCATGGAATTCTTCACCTGCGCAGAAAACTCACTTTTATTAATTGTATTTTCACCCACAAATATATTTCAAATTATATTTTAAACTTTGTTTAATTGCAATATAGTCCTTTTGGTAATTTAAATTAAATGTTTAAACTTTCAATAATTAAAATTAAGCTCAATTTTAATTTAAATTATATTTTCGACTTTTACAAATTGTAATTAAACACTCTTTTATTTGAAATTATATTTTTGGACACAAATTTGCAATTAAGTACGTTTTCGATACAAATTATTTAATTTTTATTAAAATATTTAAAAAACAGTAAATTCTAATTTATTAAACTAAAATTAACTAAAAACATTAAGAACATAGCAATTTTAATTAATAAAATAGGTGAAAATAACTATATAAAATACAGTTATCAACGTATATACCTGATGCTCCACTTAACCCAGATGATAGAATACCCGTTATATTTGATGCTATTGGTAATCCACTAGGGGAAAATGGTCAACAATTGAAATCTTCTATTGGTCGACTGGCAAAGTCCAATATACCAATCAATATAAATCATTGGTCTGAGGTTGCCGATGCAGAAAAGTTCAAAATATGGATAACCATTTATGTAAGTCTCTTATATTTTATAATCAATATATATATTGTATTAGGTATATTATATCTAATCTTTTGTAGTGTGTTTTTACATAATTGTTACAAAGTCGATGACAATTGGCAGGGCAAGTGTTATAAGATTGCAAATAAGGCGTGGAAGGAATACAAGACTTCCAGATTGGCGAAGAATTATGTGTTTCCATATTTGGAAACACTTGATGAGAATGTGATATACAAAATCCCTAAAGGACACCCCTGGATTACACCTCAAGTTTGGAAAGACTTTGTGGATTATAGACGTTCAGAAGAAATTCAAATTATTAGAGAAGATCATCAGAATGTCCAAATGCATAACATTCTTCCTAACCGTACTGGGAGGTCTTCAAATCCTGAAGTTAGATTTCGAATGGTATTATTAATTTGTCTTAATTTTATAAATATTTTTATATTAATTTTTCTCAATTTAATTTCATGTCATTGTTAATAAAATTTTCCTAATTTATGTAGGAAGCTAAATTGGGTAGACCTGTTACCCGAATGGAATTGTACATAGAAACAAAGACTCCCAGAACGAAGAATGCAAGACCGATGAGTCAACAGGAGAAGAACAATTAAATAAGTTGGTTAGTAATTTCGGTTGATAAAAAGTCTGACTGATACTTAATAATTGATGTAATAATGAATGATATGTTTGTGTGCTTTATTATTTGTAGAGAGTTGTTCAAGAAAAAATATACAGGGGTGAAATAATCGAAGAACCTGGGAGAGATGCTTTATATCATGCATTCGGACGCGAGCATCCTGGTCGTGTTAGGGGAGGTAGCCAATATGATGGTGCTATGGAGTATTTTAAAATTCCAAAACATAAGCCTCAGACGGTAAGTAAGGAGAAATAAACTAAAATTGAAGAAGAATTCAACTCCTTTAAGGCCTCCGTGATGAGTGAGATTGCCACTCTAAAAGAACATCAATCACAACAACTGTCAGCCATGGCATCATGCTACAACCAGGGCATGCCATATTGGCTAAGCATGCAACCATCCATGCCAGGCATACCACCTTCCATTCCAAGCATGCCACAATCTATGCCAAGCATGCCACCATGCATGCCATCCACACAATCTCATTGTGCTCAAACTACATCCAGTATGGGATATAGCCATCCTATTGGTCCTCATTATATGCCAGGAATGCACATGCAATCAAGTAATGGTTCATTTTCTCCAATGCAATCTGCACATTCTTACCATAAATCAAGCCAAGATGAACATATTGGTGAGAATGTACATCCAATAGCTACCCCACATGAGAGTCCTCCTCTATTTGATGAATCATATTTGGTAAGATTTTAATTTTTAAATTCTTATTATATGTTTTATTTTTTATATATAACACTTAAATTTTTTACAGAATATGAAATGTTTGTTGAAACGTCCTTCGTCAACGGACTATGTTGCTATTGGAACGGTACAACATTTGAGCGATGATCGGATGATTCATAATCAATATTTGCCTAATCATTGTCGAATAGTAATTGATCAATCATTGTTTCATGATTGTCCATTACCTGTGCCTTCTGATGCTACCACAGTCCAAGAGACGGTTGGACAGTATGTGGCTTGACCGTCGATTCAAGTTGTTCTAAATTTTGACACGGTACTATTTTTTAACTTAAAAAATAACACTTGTTTACTACTATTATTTAATGTGATCTTATATTGTTACTAAAAATACATATATGATACTTTTTTGGTAATCTATTATACCAGAACTCTTAAATGCGGCACATTTAAGAGATACCAAGCAAGTATCTCGTGCTAAATCTATGACTAGTGGCCAATCATCGTGCACCAAGTCATTCAAGAAGAAGCCTTGGAAAAAGTATAGTCATACTTATGCGTTACAGTTCAGTAGAAATCTTGGCAGTTTGATGACTATTGTTGGGAGGGCATCTAGCATAAATGATGGATGGACTGTGCCACTTCCTATTGAAATTTTTGGTGTAGACATCGGCCAAACTTATATATCGATCGAGTGCTTTTTGCAAATATTTGAATATCAAATGATCGATTTAAGTATAATTCAAGTGTAAACAAGGTGAGTCCTTAATCTAGTTAGTTTTATTTTATTTATGCAGAACATATATAATTATATTTATATTATCTAATTATATATATACATATATAGGGCTTGCTATTATCGACTTCAACATAATCACTCATCACATTTAGCAATGTTCTATGATTCTTCATATGTCAATCAATATCAAGAGAAGGATGTTAGCATCAGAGCTAAACAATTATGTGATAGAGCATTAACGCTTATCAGAAATCAAAAGTTGATAATCCCTTGGCTATTAAGGTTTGAACAAGGCCAAGATCATTGGATTTTGGTAATCATTGATATGTTCAATAATCATGCTTGGTACTGTGACTCAGCTTCCATAGAATTGAGTAAAGATACAAAAGCAGTTGTTGAAATATAAGAGTTATATTTAGTTACATATTAGTTTTTTCTATTATTTTTGTAATATTTAATAAAAACTAATCATTTTATACCTTGATAGGGCATGGAAGTTGTGGAACAAGTTTAGGGGCATTGTCCTTAAAAAATCTCATAAGCTTATATGGACAAAAGTTATGGTATGTACAATTCAATATTTTTATTAATTTTACAATTAAATAATAAGGATGTTCGAATATGAACATTCATGTATACATGCATTTTTTTTGTAGGTTCCACAACAAAATAATGGAGTCATGTGTGGTTATTATGTCATGAAGTTTATGAGCGAAATCATCACAAATATCAAAATTCCAATTGATGATGTGGTAATATATTTTACCCATATACATACAAGTTTTAACATATTTGAGTTTGTTTTTGTAAATAAATGAAATCATATTCTTATTTTGATTTTGAATACATGTATTTCTTTGGTTGGAACAAGACTGATTACGACCAACAAATTTTTGATGATTTACGAGAGAAATGGGCAGAACACATGGTTCAAATTATATCATCACAAGAAGAATCAGGAGAAGATTCTGATGATCTTGAATAACATATGACAACGTACATAACAGTAAAGTTTTTAATGATTTGGCCTTCTCTATCTATTCCTGTGTCTGAAATCACTTGTTTGATGATGATTAATCATATATATGCTCATGTATTTAGGGGGATGCATTGTTTATAAATATGAATTTATCTGGAATCTCTGCTAGTATTTTTAATGATATAATGAGGTCTAAATGTACAAATCAGGTGTACGTCGGTCTGATTTGTTTCATGGTTTGTATGAGTTTTGGTGCACATGAACGTGTTCAAGGGCACCAAAACTCACACATGCAAGCTTAGCCAAGTAAGAAATCGAAGTTACATGCAATTGATTTCATATTTAGAGTTCATTATATATAACATTAAAAAATAGTAGTAGAGATTCCAGATAACTTCATATATATAGACAAATGATTAATAATGCTAATATGAGTTCGTTGAATGTCGTTGTACGTGGTAATCTCTTTTTTATGGTAATATTTATAATGATTTAATTTCTTCATTCGTACGTCTGAAGTTTAGACTACCTTTTTGATAGATGTTTTACGTGCTCATGTAGGAGAATATTTGAAGGGCAATCAAGATTCTAAGCCAACCAAGCTTACTCTATGGCATAATTTGACGACATTATTTTATTTGTAATTGAAATTATTTATATGCATTATTTGTTTTTGTAATAAATTTAATTATTAAGTAATTAAATATATTTAAATTGTTAATTATTTGTTGTATTATTATTTATATTTTAGTGTTTTTATGTTATTTATATATACTGTTATATGAAAAATAAAATTAAAAAATAAAACAAATAAAATGTAGAGTCGGTTCATGCCCTGAACCGACTATACCAGTAGGAAAGGACAACTTCATGTTTATTCTTGTATTTTTATATTTAATAGACTTCACCATGAAAAGCCAACTTCATGTTTACTTTGTATTTTTATATCAAACATGTTCACTCAGTTTGTCAACTTCAGGTTGCTTGGAAAGCTGCAGGGGTAGAAGAAGCTGCATAAATAGGATTATTATTCTTATTTTTTAGAGATTTTCCTGCCAGTAGTGGTTTAGTGACATTGATAAGTATTCTGGCCCTGGCAAATTTCCAGTTCAAAATCTCATTAACTGGTATTCTATCTAATTCCAGCAAATGCCTAGCACTTTTTGCAATAGTAGCAATATTATTAGGACCAGGAGGCATTGCGAAGCAAGGAAAATGACGGGTATTTACGGACAAAAGGAAGAGGGAATAAAACCAGCAAAAAAAACCCACCAAAATACTCCTCAGAAAATGTGTCATCAAAATAAAGAAATCAGGAAAGTTCATGCAAAATGCTTGTTAAAGAATACACCAAAAGAACCAATCTACAAACAATTAAAATACCAGCAAAGTAAAAAAAACCAATAAAGATAAGCATGCAAAAATGCTTCAGATTAGAACATAAAAAGATCACCAAATAAAAGGAATACAAGCAAAAGATTTTGAAGTCTCTGCATCTTATTTTTAATTCTTAAAAAATACATTTATTTACTTTTTAATGATATAAAAATATAAACATATATTTTTTACTTAAAAAATAAAAAATAAAACCTGTTATTTTTTTTATTTGACGAAAAATTAAAAATTAAATAATATTATTTAAATTTTATTAAATATAAAAATATTATAATAATTTACAGTATTTTTTATTCTATTCAAATATTAAAAATAACATTATAATATTGATTTATTCTTTGATTCTAATAATAAAAACAAACAACACTATTTTCGTTACATTTCATTTCATTCTCGTTCTAATTCTATTATTTGAACCAAACATCACCTAAATTAATTTAAAATTAATATATTTATAACAAATTAAAAATTTAATAATATAAAAGTTTGATTTTATATTTTTAACAATATTAAAATTTTGGTGATATACGAATATGTTTACTCAAATTAAAATGATGCCACATTAATATTTAATATAACTCATTAATTTTTAGCTCTTGTTCCGGCCTTGTTTTATTTAGTTTTGCAATACTCCTTTATTTCATTTTTAAATTCTTTCATGTTATATATCATGTAATTTTTAATAATATAAAAAAAGTTAAAAATAATTAAAGTCAAACTAGTAAAGTACTTAAATAATTTAAAATAATATGAGATGAGATGTAATTTATTTTATATAAAATGTGATATTTTAAAACTATTAACTTATTAAAGATATTAAATCATTTATAATATATTATGATACAATTTTGTTTGACTCAATAATTATTAAGCGGCGTAAAAATAAGTTTTTTGTTATCATAACATGTGTACATTGATATTAAGTTAACAAAGTATTCATACGACAATTACATAAACACATTTTAATGGACATTTTGAGAATTACAAATTAGTAAACCCCAGCTGAAGGGCCTTTGTGTTATTAGCTTTGAGGACGATGGCTTTTCAAGTCCTTTGCCAATAATTGAATCTTTTAGTTCCTGTAAAAGCAATTTTCTTATCTGGGAATCAATTTTTCGACGAAACTCCACAAGAATATTTCACAAATATGTAATCATTGAAGAAATTATGGCTTTCAGATAACAGTATAATTGGAAATATACCACCTTCATTATCTAAACTTTCTCTCCTCATTGAATTACATCTCGAGAACAATCAATTTAGTGGAAACGTTGGACTTTGTGGAGGAAATTTGGGGAAAGAGTGCCCTAAATCACCAATCCTTAATAATAATCCAGAAACAGGGGCCAAGTCATAGTAACGACGATACAAATCAAGAAAATAAATTAAAAAAATGAAAATGGAATTTCAAAATCAAATCTTGTTGGATAAACAATTTGTAATTTCAAAAATTCCTTCTAAAATATGATCATGTAATCGTCAAATGGCTATTTTCAAGAATTAATTCTTGTTATTTATGTATTTAATTGTGTCAAAAAATAAAAATTAAATTAAATTAAAAGTAATCAAAATTTCTTCTATCCTTAAGAAATCATATTTACACGAAGATATTTATAATTTTTATACTTTATTATAATATTTTTTAATCAATTTAAATTAGAACCAATATATTTTGGTAAAAATTTGCTTTTATTTTTTCGGTCTTTTTACCCATTCACCAATTTAACCTTTAATGTGTGCAAAAATTTAAGATAAAAGAATTTTTCAATCTCAAAAATTTAATTAAATAATTAAAAATACATATAATTCTTATAAACTCGACTATAATTTTTTTTATTAAACTAACTTATACTTTTATTTTCTATAGAACTCGAGGGAAGACAAAAGCATCCATAATTTAAATTTTCATCTATCTGAACCCACTTCATCTATTATATAGACAGTTTTCATTTAATTCTGTGAAACATTTGATTTTCTTTCTCTCTCTTTTTTCATTTTTTTTAGCTTAAAATAAGAGTGCGTACATTTTATGGTATTTCAATATGTACGTAAGTTCAAGCATGTTTAAACCCTCCATAACAAAACAAATAAGCTTATATATATAAATATATACTAGTATACACTGATAGAGAATCAAGTACATAGATATATAAAGCACACAAGTACATTGTTTTTGTTTTTTTATTTTTATTTTAATAACATCACAAGATTTTCACTCACAAATAGTGAAATCAAACATTATGAAATAACAAAACTAATGTGTCTTTCAACTTCCAAGCGAGACAAGTAGATACTACAACACAAATTATTAGTGAAATCGATAAAGTTTAGGCCGGAACACGAAGATAAATAGGAATGGGATTGTGAGCATTTGGAGGTGAATCCCAAACAGAGAAAGCACTGCTACAATTCATCCATTTCTTGGTCATTTCTGGGTAATGACGATCTAATACATCTTTAAGACTTTCAGTTTTGTTAACCCATTCAAGCCCTTTCTTTGTATATGTCTCATCATTATAGTTGCTGGTGAAGAACCTGTCTGCTTCTAGTCTTCTTGAGGCCATTACAAGGAAGATAATAAAAGCAGTCTCACTAATAGCAAATCCCTTTATTTTCTTCTCAGCCATAAGACCCACTAAAATATCAAGCTCTTCAACATCATTCCCATACACTTCTTGGAGTACTTTAATTGCTTCCTTATCATCTGTTAGGTCTTCCCATTTTTTAATGGGTATTAGCAATAATGCCTTCCTGAACTCATTGTACCTTGCAACTTTTCTTTCTCTGTCCCTGTAAACTGCACCATCACATATACGTACAAATTAATTGGTTAATTAATTACTTCGTTATCTTATCCCATTTGATAAAATTTTAGTGAAATTAATTTGAACGTGTAAATACAATGTCTTTCACATATCAGTTGGAAAGGTTGTAAATCCGTTAGCCAAATATTCAAGTTCAAATTACCAACCACCACATCTTACGCTCAAAATGGATACTTTTCTTTTTAACTAAAAATAAATAAGCTACAATATCTTATACATCAAGTTAAAAATCTGAAATGATTACGTAACTATGAGATTAACTAGTAACATGTCACAATTAGATTGTATTAGATGGATTAATGTATGCATCAAGTTAAGGAAAAAATATTTTGATCCAATAACGGTAATGGTTTTGTTTTATGAGGTGAAAGTAAAATCTTATCTACTAATGTAAAATTAATTGATAATATACACTCATAGGTACCTTCAAGAGCAGCTAAATCAACATGATCAGGTCTTTCTCTGCCCTCAGGATCATGGGGTATAAGGTCCCTTAGAAAAAGTGGATAGTTCCATAGCTCTAAGGCTCCACAAGCTTGATGACCCATTGAAACCATTTGTTTAGCAAACCCAATTTCTGATAAAGTCTTTTCTCCTTGGAGACCAATCAAATTTTGCATAGGTACCCTGTAATATTTAAGAAAATAAAATAACCGATAATGATTAAGAATTAGGAAAATGTATTCTTAGGTTTTATTGGTTGTTAGGATTATTGATTAATTTTCTATATTAAATTTAATTAAAACATACTTTTCAATTAGAGGGGGTGATTTATTAGCACCAGGCTTGACAGAGAGGTCTCTAACGTGGAGGTCATCTGGTAGAAGTGAGTGCATTCTGTAAACACTGACAAACTCCTCGGTCAATGAGTAGGGTACTCCATGGTTTTCGGGCTTCTTAAGACCCACTAGGCCTCCCAATATTGATCCTCCAACATGTCCAAATGTATCCTTGAATTTCTTACCCAAAAGCCCATACCTGAAATCAGATCTTCTAAGTTAGCACGTATATTTTATAAATTAGTCCACTTTTACTATAGATATATTAAAAGAATCTTTTTTTCCTTTAGGTAAAAGAAAAACTACAATAGTCTTAATAATTTACAATTCATCTACTCATTTCTTGAAATTGCAAAGTTGGGTGGGTAAACGTAAAAATATCAGGTCATTTAGAAGCACTTTACTTGAAATTAGATCGAATATTACGGGATAAAAGAAGTGAGATAAATATACAATTTTTTTTATTTAATTTTAATGAAAATTAAGTAATACTTGAGAAGCATGTACTAAATTTTTTTTAGATGCCCCTCTTAAGTAAAAATATTAACTATTTAGTTTTTATAACACTTAATTATTTATATTATTTTACTTTTAATACATTTAAAATAATATACATTTTTTACCTTATTAAATTATAATATGCATCATATTTTTTAAGATGCAAAAAGTATATTTTTACATTACACAAAAAAGCGTGCACCACAAGGAGAAAAAAACAAAACTTAAAGAGTTTGTACGGTATAATTACACTAAATGTTAATTTTATTGATTCTAATAATGTATTTTTTTAGTTTTAAAATAATAAATTCTGATATAATTCAAATATATATATAACATGGAGAGGAAGAATGTATGTAAAGTTGTATCAAAATATATAATTCAATTATGGCAAGTTGTATCAAAATATACTTGACAACATTAAAAAATGTCAACTAAAAAAATTTGAAAGAGGTATTTTATTAGCTAGAGTACAAATTGTAAGGGTTTTTTTTTAATTTTTTTTTCTTTTTCACTTTTCCCCACCGCCTTTATTTCATATTTATTTTAAGAGTCCAATCTTTCTGAATTATTTTTAGTGTAACACTATAAAAATAATTATAAAAGATGAGTTCTAGTAGTATAAAAAGTGAAGTCTATGTTTATGTATGTTACATGTACTAAAATGCTTTATTCATTTAATAAACTTTTATAGCATTTTACGAAAAATTGAACGTTTTATCTACGCACCAATTTGCACGCATCGCAGCGAGCATAGTCTCAGTTTTGAGGAGCTCGACAGTCCAATCAATGGTGTGGACTTTTGCTATAACAGCTGAAGTCACTAGCCTCGCATGCCTATACAAATCTTCGTCTTCCAAATCATCGTATTCTTTCTGAAAACAGCACCACCAAAATATATATATATCCTATTTAATTATTTAAATAAAGAGCTAAATTTTACATCGAATAATACTCTTTTTCTCTCACAATTCTATATATAAAACTGAGTCCCATAATAAATAATATTAAAAAATTATCATAAATTAATGATCTTATAATATTGTTATATTTTTATATTTAAATTTAATAAATAGATCAAAAAATTAAAAGAAAATTAATGAAATCAAACAAAACACATGTTAACAATTAGAACTTAAAGTGTATGATTAGAAATGATTCAAAAAAAAGAGTAACAATAATCTAATATAATTTAATTTAATTGATTTCTTTTAGTAAATTAGAACACGTTTATTTTGTTATTTCCAATTCTTAATTTCATATCTAAATAACAACTAATATATCCCTTAATTCATACAATAATTATTTTACATATAATAATACTCTTTTAAGTCAGCCGCCTCACGAGTCACATACCACAAGGACGTGGAGACATCATAACCGTAAAAATAAAACAGAAGAAAACAAAGTAGCAGTTCAACTACTTGCTGTGTATATATATTTTAAAATATTCCGGGGAAAAAATATAATTAAAAAAAAATCTTAATAAATCATGTCGTTTTCCAAAAGTAAGCAATTACACATTAAAAAAATTGAAAAAAGGTGCTCAAAATGAAAATTATTATTTTTTCCCCTTCAAATTAACCTTTAATGGAGCAAATAACTTATTCGTGAACTTCGATTTTAATAAAAATAATATGTCCTTTAAATTTATTGTAAGTTTATTTATATTGTAATTATTTTATTAGCTTTAAAACTAAATACATTTTTTATTAGAAAACATAACGGGGATTGGGGATTTTTTTTGTAGGAAAAAAAAAACCAACTACTCTTTACTATATAGCCTAAAGTAATGAGTAAAATCTCAATTTTACTTGAATTAAACCCTAATTTTGAATAAATTTAATTGATCAGTTCATAAACTTATAAATTTATATTTGTAATATATATATATATATATATATATATATAAGTATAAATATTATCTTATGATTGTGTTTGTGTAAAACAAGGAAACAAATTTAAAAAGATATTTTAAGTGCTTTTTTTTTCATAATTGTTTTATAATAATTATTTTTATCATTTAGATGGGCTTGTGAGCTAGCTCAAATACTTTTAAGTAAAGTGAGTTGTATTTTTTTAATTAATCAATTTATTTCATCAACTTTTTAAATGAATGTTAGTTTTAAACCACTACACTTAATTTACTACCAATTAAACCAACATCATTCTTATCAAACTTATAAAACCGGTTTACAGTAACAATGCTTTCCCTAAATAAAAAACGTCTTTTAGTTATTACTCAAATTAAATTGTAATTTCCAAATCATACTTCCTCCTGTAGGTCGTGTGCTTAATTTTTGGTTACAGTCTTCTTAATATTATGAACATAAATACGACACAAAATAATGAAGTTTTTTAGTAGATAATTTTTCAAATATAATAAATTTGGTCTAAATGTAATAATTAATAAGCAATATAATTAATTACCTTGAGTGCGTCACAAACAGCATTGTGTTCTTTGATAAAGAGAGCCTGGAGGGTTGAGACTCCAGCCCAACTGTTACTAACATCTCCAGACACAGCAATTCCATCTTCATCCTGAAGGAGAAGCCCTTCTTTTGAGATCTTTAGCTTTCCATCTTTGTAGGTCCTTACTTTTTTCAGTACCTTTTCATTGCTTCCATATATTGCACTTCCATCCCTTTTTTTATTTACACGTATTTATCAGTATTAATTAATTATATATATAAATCACGAAAGGAGCTAGCAAGAGATTATAATTAATTATAATTAAGATGAATTATAAGTAAAGCATTTTCAAAATTATCAAAAACATATATAAGAATAAGATAAGTTAATTGTTGATTTAATTTTCTTACCACCACGGTGTACGAATGTTGGAAAATCCACTCTTTATCTCATAAAAACCGGTAGAAACTTCCTTTGATTTAAAAAACTTGAATGACTTTAGCGGACATTGACTCGCAACTTCTGATGGTGCAACCAACTCCATCTTCGTTATATTTTTGAGATAATAAGAAAGAAAGAAAAAATAAATATGATATATATAATTCATTAATTGTGACATCATAATGGATATATAAAAATATTCATTTCACTGTGGGTGACCACCAAACTCTTATTAGAATACGATGTTCTCTTCAAATTTCTCAACTCCCAATGGTCGAATATATATCTAGTGTTGGATTAATCACGTTATGTAAGATCATACACTTGTTAAGAATTGAAATATTAATAGATCAAGATATTTCAATAACTTAAACTAATTACAAGAATTTGACATTAAGAAAGCTTAATTATCATATGATTTATTTTCTAATCTAATAATAAAATCCATCAAATATCATTGGTATAAAAACACAACCTAACTACTAGCTACCACGACAATTAATATTAGATTAAAGTATATAGTCAGCAATGAGTCAATAAACCAGCATAATTAGTGTTTCTTAATTATATATATGGTCAAGAAACGAATATTATAAATACCTGGTTAGTATCCTCAAGGTGATTGACCCAGTCATGAATCATAAACTGAATCCAAGAAGCAGCTATGACGTTGAATTGTTTTGCTGTATCCTTGTAATTTTTTCTTGCCAAAAGTTTTGTAGCAACAACTATGGGATCGGGTTTCAGTAGCTGATTAAATCCAATGACATTAATTAATTTAATTAGTTAGACGTTATATCCCAAAATTAATTTGCATAAATTAATAATAAATTACTAAACACTACTTTAGTTAATATAATTAAAATAAATAATAAATTGTACCTTCTGTTTCTGATCAACAGGAAGAACGTTCCTACCAAAGAAAGAACCTTGGCTACCAGCACCTTCATTGAAAGGATCGTTATATTTACCGTCGGCAGTCCTGTACGGATAATCAACTGGATTAAACCTAACACCAGTTGGTGTTCTTCCAACGTTGAATAAGTTGTACTCTTGATGAAGATGTCTTCTAACTGCTAAATATAGTAGCCCTAATATCACTGGTAATCTATGCCATATTCCCAGCTTATCAATCGAATGAATCATCTGCAAAATTTAATTAGTAGTCATGCATGATTATCAATATAAAAAAAAAACTAAAAAGAGCTAAACAGGTCATTTAAAATTAGCCGATTAAATTAATGAATTAAAAAATTCCAACTAACTTACCTCACAAACTTTAATTAATAATTCTTTTTTGATGAAGATAATTTTTTTACTTTCAAAAGAGGATGTACATATTTCTATTTTAACATTTTTTAACCAAATAACAAACATTTTTCCTCTAATATAATCAATTTTTTTCATTGACTAACAAACTCGAACCTTTAATATTTTTTTATATAACTAATTACAGTATAACTATTATATCACTATCTAATATTTAAAAATTAATATCATAAAAATGTCAAAATAAATTTAACAAAAATAATAAATCAATATATTTAATATCATAAACTTAAAAAAAAATTAAATAAGTCAACTATTTCAAAAAAAAAAAGTAAATGTGGATGCATAAAAATAAAATAAACTACTCATAATCAACCCAATTTAGTTCAGGTAAAAATGAATTCTATTTAATTTAATTAATTTAAAAATTAGATGAATTATAATGAATTACAGTTAATGTCATGGTTTTTTTTTTAGTTAATTACAAGAAAGAGAAAGGCATCGATGAGTGACATCTTTGAAACAGCTTCATGGAAGTCTTTATCAATGAAATGTTGCAAAGGTGCAGTTATGAGAACTCTAATTGATGCCAATACTGAATCCAACATTGTAAAAGCTTGCTAGCTAGAACCAATTAAGTTAGTCTTTTGTTGAATATGAGAGATAATGATATTGAGAAACCCATGTTCTCTTTGTTTTTATAAGCGAAGAAATGAAGGGAAACAATAATAATAAATTCCCACTTGGAGTAATATTCTCTTGAATTAAACACGTCGTTCACGTGGTCGGCTACTAATTCCACAATTTCCTAGCCTAGAGATTTTTTTTTTCTTTCAAAATAATATATTAAACAATGGAAAATTATAGATTGGTAATGGATATGTTAATGTGTTACACAACTACCAACAAGTTAGTATATATTATTAATTGCACCTGAATTTTTGATCGAGGCTTATAATATGATGTAATCATGTGTGGAGAAAGAATGATAAGAATTAATTTTTTTTCTTTTACACATTTGATTAGTATTTTCAGTATAGAATTATTATATCTAGATTTAAATTTGTTAGTTTTCTAATTAAATTTTTTGCTATACTAGTAACTAAAAATGGTCAATTTTCACTTGTATTCTGCCTTCACTATAATAAATTACTACTAATGTATCTATTTATAATTTTGGTACTGATTTATAACATATAAAACTTTTCCCTTAATTAGGTATGTAAATATATATGTAAACTTATTAATACAAAAAAATATTAAAAAATTAAAAAAATCTTAAAACTTATAACAATATAAATTATACATAGATTAAATAACGTTTAATATTAAATATATTTAAATAATTATATTTTTATTTAAATATAATATTAAAAACAAAATAATATATATAAAAAATTATTAATAATAAAAATATACTATAAATAATTATATTGAGAAACCGAAGATCTCTTTGTTTTTTAGTGAATGAACGACAGTAAACAACAATAATAAATTGCCACTTGGTGTAATTCTCTATTGAATTAAATAAGACGTTCACGTGGTCGACTATTTCACAATTTCTTATAGATTCTTTTGTTTTCTTTCAAAATAACATATTAAACAATTGGTAATGGATATGTTAATATGTTACTCATTTACCAATAAGTTAGTACAAATTATAAATTAGATACTAATTTTTGTTCGAGGCTTATAATTTGATATAATAACGTGAATAAAGAATAATTTGAATTAAAAATGATACTATTTTGTCTTTCTTCTATACATTATAATTTGTATTTATAATTCATTATTAATATAAAATCTGTACTAATTAAACATTAACGTTAGTACATAATTAATGTAATTTTTTTTATAAATCGACCAGTTTAATTATCATCGATGTAAGTTTTAATAGTTTAATAAAAAATACCAAAATTTATAACGATTAATTCTAATAATAACTATATTGTTATAATAATTTTTGTTATTACGATAATAAAAATTTTAATTTTAAAAATATTTAATCAAATATAAGTTTTAATATTAATTTTTTTTTATATTCTCAAAATATAAACTTTCAAAAAAGAAAAATCACAAACAGAACTTAATATTTAATAACAATATTATATAACGATGATGAATTGATGATTTATCTTTAAGTTTAATAAAATATCTAAATATTAAATATCACGCTTGCTATCCGAATCCATTATTTTATTTTTCTACTTTTTTCTACATGATTATCGCTTTCTTTCTTAATTTGTTTTTAATTCATATAAATAATTAAATTGTCATTTCTTTATATTATCCTGAATAAGGGCGGTCAAATTGAGACATAATCTTGTTTTGATCTGGATATTATTAAGAACTTTATATCGTCTCAATTTCCTTATTTAACTAATTTATCTATTATTTTGTTTTATTATTTTGGATGCGCGTAAAATGTTGTAATTAAATTGTGATTTTATTTTAAAAAATTTACAACATTAAATTATAAAATAAAATATTTAATTATTTTAATATTAATTTTTTTTGTTTTAAAAATATCAACACCTTTAACAAAATTGTTAAGAACTTACCCCACGTTTGGTTGGAGGGAATGGAACGGAATCAGAATTGATTCCTTCTATTTTGTGTGTTTGGTTGGACGGAATGTAGGGCGGAATGGAATCTGATTACTAAAAGAGAAAGAATCACAATTCCTTCTCCCACCTTTGGTAATCATTATTCCATTCCCATCTAATTTTTTTTTTCCAATTTTACCCTCACCTAAAATATAACCTTAAATTCAAATCCCAAATTCTCAAACCTAAAATTCCAAAACCCTAAACCCTAAACCCAAAATTTCAAAACCCTAAATCCAAAATTCTCAAACCCAAAATTCCAAAACCCTAAACCCTAAACCCAAAATTTCAAAACCCTAAATCCAAAATTCTCAAACCCAAAATTCCAAAACCCTAAACCCTAAACCCAAAATTTCAAAACCCTAAATTCAAAATTCTCTAACCCAAAATTCCAAAACCCTAAACCCTAAACCCAAAATTTCAAAACCCTAAATCCAAATCTTAAAATCCTAAAACCTTAAACCCTAAACCTCAAAACCCTAAACCCTAAACCCTAAATCCCAAATTCCAAATCCTAAAACCCTAAATCCTAAACCCCAAATCCCTAAACCATAAACCCCAAATCCCAAATCCCTAAACCATAAACCCCAAATCCCAAATCCCTAAACCATAAACCCTAAACCCTAAAACCATAAACCTTAAAACATAAATCCCAAAACCCTAAACCCTAAACCCCAAATTCCAAATCCTAAAACCCCAAATCCCTAAACCCTAAAACCCTAAACCCCAAATCTCCAAATCTCTAAACCCTAAACCCTAAACCTTAAAACATAAATCCCAAAACCCAAAACCCTAAAACATAAATCCCAAAACCCAAAACCCTAAAACATAAATCCCAAAACCCTAAACCCCAAATTCCAAATCCTAAAACCATAAACCCTAAACCTTAAACCTTAAAACCCTAAAACCCTAAACCCTAAACCCTAAATCCAAAATTCTAAAACCCTAAACTATTTTTAGAAAAATAATAATTTTAACTCTAAACCTTAACCTACAAATATAACCCAAATCCTAAATCCCTAAACCCTAAATCACACATCCCAAACCTCATAACCCTAAACCCTATTTAGAAAAATAATAATTTTAATAATATATTTCTTTTTAATTAAGTAATACTTATTTAGAAAAATAATGATTTCAATAATGTATTTTGTCTGACGAAAAAATAGTAATTAAATGACATTATTTGAACTTTACAGCATGTAGGGGTATTAAGGTCATTTACAGCTTTTTTCATTTCATTCCAGTGGCAAACCAAACACTATAATCCTGATTCTGAGCTTGATTCCAGTGGTCAAACCAAACAAAATTGTTTCCTTTCCATTCCATTCCATTCCGATTCCGATTCCGATTCCGATTTCATTCCACGAACCAAACGTCACCTTAGCGCTCTTGTCATTCTTTTAAAATTTCTAGCTGTCAATTCTCTACCTTTTTCTGGCTTGATTCTTTCTTTCTGTATATAATAACCCAAGAGACTTTGATAGGAGTTGGCTCTCTGATAGGTTTCCTTTATTATCTCTGTTTTTTTTTTCTTTATTAGATTTAATAAATTAAAATAACTTATGATATATTTTTATTTAAATTTAAATTTAATTATGTTAATTTATTCTTAGTATATACTTGTTATAGTAAGATTTTCATCATATTTTTGTTATTAATTTTCATTATGTTTTTCATTATATACTTATTATATTTAGATTTATTAATTTTCTTATTAAATTTGTTGCTATTTTAATGGTTAAATATATGTAATCAAGTAAATTGATTAAAGATATGAGATTACTAATACGAGGAATCCAAACATACAAGATGAAAAAATTTGATTCTGTAATGATGTGTTTTTTAATTTTTATTTATTTATATTTTATAATTAGATTCTCTAATTTATTATAATTTTAATGAATTAATATTATGTAAATTTTATTTTTCTTAAAAATTTACATTTTCAGCTATTGAAAAATTCTCATAATCTCTGCGTAAAAAAGCACCACATGCTACACGCACAACTATGCACAGATTCAAATTTCTTAAAAATAATAATAAAAATAATAAATAAAATAAAGATTGCAGGGATTTTGTTAAAGAAATAATGTTATTTTTGTTATATGTATTAAATGATATATTAATATAATATATGATAACGTGAAAGTTAGCTTATAGGGATGTAACGTTGAAGCAACACTGTGGAGGCTAATTAAGTCTATTATATTTTGAATCATAGATTTTAATTTATATTTTAATTTAATATAGTAATAATTTCCTTTGATGTTAAATGTATAGCATATATGTCAAATATAACTTTTGAAAAATGAGTTGCTGAATACCTATGAAAATATTTAATAACAATATATTTTTAATGTTATGCATTAATGCATATATTTATTTGATACAAATATATTTTGTTAGTAAGAAATTAGCAGATTAAAGAAAATTAAATATATATATATATATCATATTAAGATTGATAATAATAAAAATTATATATAAATAACATTAAATATAATCTGATTAAACAACGTTTAATATTAAAAAGATTTAAATAAATATAATTTAATGTAAATGAATTTTAATTTATAATACTTAAAATAAAATAATATATCATATTTTTATAATAATAAAAATATAAAAAGTAGATATAAAAGAGATTATTTTTTAGTTATAAATTTTAAATTTTTATTTTTATTTTTTAAAATTATTTTAAAAAATAAATTAATACACAAAAATCATCTACGTACCAAAGTTATGGAGGATGTGAATCCGATAGATCAAAACGAGTTTGATGAAAACTTTTCAAGGTCTAATCACACGGTGAATTCACAACGTGTTGCATTTTATTTTTCTGAAGAAATTCTTTGGTTTTTTTCCTAAACAAATTTCAATTTCTTAAAAGTTGTTGATACATTATGCGGCTATTTTGTATATTATTCACTAAACATTAAAATATGCATGTGACTTGATCCAGTACTCAGTAACCTGATCTCGGTTCATCTTATATATATATATATATATGTATATATAATATAAAGATTTCTATCAATTATCAATTATCAATTATCAATACCAAAAGTTCATCATCTTGCTAATTGCTATGTGTTTTATTATTATTATTATTATTATTGCTGCTCTGTTCTTTGTTTGCAGTCATTGAATCTCAAAAAATCTATCGGATATAATATCGTTCTACGAGGTCCTGCTGCTCTGCTCTTTGTTTGCTGTCATTGAATCTCAAAAAATCTATCGGATATAATATCGTTCTACGAGGTCCTAGCTTATCCAAATAAGCTAATTATATTCTGTGATAATTGACCCATACATGTTATTTAGTTGAAGAAATCTTAGAAGTACCAAATGGCAATTAACACAAGTATAAGTGATGTCTTAACAAAAATAGAAACATTAATATACTTTATAATATTTATTAGTTTTAATTAATAAGTAATATTTTTAAAGTTAAAAATATTAAAATATGAATATAATAATAAAAATGAGTAAAAATATATTTTTGTAATTTTTTTACAAGTAAAAGATGTCACGTGAACGTTATGAAAGTAAGGGAATTGACTAAGTATGCCATGTGGATGCCACACGAGTAAAGAAAGTCAATCGACGCATGTTTCGTGTACTGTGTGACACAGGGTCATGCCACATGTCGAAGCGAGGTTCGTTTCGATTATCACCGCCCAATCAACGGGGTTATCACACGTTCTCACACGATTTGTTCATTCTTTTCACTTAGGTACCACGTAATCTAAAAACACAAATCACATCATATCAACCATGTGGCGTTGACTCAACATGTTGACCCGACCAATCAACTATGTCATGCATCATGCGCTAATTGGATTCGTCTTTCTTCCTTGCCACATGTTGCATTTCTATTTGTCAGTGCTATTAATTTTTTATTTTTTCATCTCAACCCTTAATCTAGAACAAATTTGACTGTTTAGATTCCACTTGAGCTTAATTTAATCTCTTTAATTGCTCTATAAATTCTAATTAGCCAAAATTACATATTTTTTTATCAATTTTTCGAATTAAGAAGAGAGAAAAATACATAAAAATTTAAAATGAGACAATTTTTGTGGAGATTTAAGACGAGATTGGTGCTACAATTCAAGAGATTGATTGTATTTATTATTCTTCTTCTTTCTTTATCAATTTTTATATATCTTTTTATGAAAAATATGAGTTCTATGAATAAAATTATGTCTAGCTAATTTATTAATCTAGGTGTCTTATGAACTCAACTTTTAACAAGTAATGATTTAATATTTTATATCAATTATTATTTTAATTTAATTATATTATTTAATCTAATTTTAATGTTATTAATTGTTTGGCAAATAATTGATTTATAGAGACAATTAAATATATTTGAGAAAATTATTTAATTATTTGTCTTGATTATATAACATGCATAGTTTGTATGCAAAGATATATGATTCTTATGTTTGTGATACATAATTGATGAACTTAATGAAAAGTATGTAATTTAATTGATATGAGAGTGTGCTTAGTTTATTTGAGAGGTGAGAACATAGATGAGAACATGTTAAGTTAAATTATATTCAAGTCATCATGTAATTTATTGATAATTATATTGGAAGGATTTTAGTAATTCACATGGTTAGAAAATTGATAAATTAAGTATTTTAAATATTTTCATATATATTTTCTTAATTATCAATTTTGAGTTAATTAATTACTGTTATTTATTTTTATTTTTTTAAAATTTTTCTTTCTAAAAATATAAAAAAAACAAAAGAAATTAATTTTTACTTTTTTTGTTTTAAAATTAGTTTCAAATAATATAATCTTCGTGAAAACGATTTTTACATACCATTATATTACTTGTTACGATACATATATTTGTTTATTCATTACCCACAATTCGAGTGGATCAATAAAAGATCATTTTTTTTTATATAAATAGATATGGTCACCTAAGAGTTAGTTAGTTCTTACACATCCTTATATAGCCTTAGTTTATATGAATTTTTTCTTGTTAGTTTGTTAGCCATTATCGCAATAGATGCATCTTGCATGAGAGTTATGCAATAGCCAAGAATTGTTGTAGAGAGGGTGCAATCAACTGCATAACATAGTGAATTGTTAGGGTTTAGCCTCTTTTGTGGACTAAGCATTCATCTTGAGTATTGAACCATGTAAATGCTTGGTGTTTTGTTCTTGTTTTGCTTTGTGATTCCATATATTTCTATGTTTGCATATTGTTTTTCTTTACAATTTGGTATCAAATCCCAATTGAAGAGGGAATGAAGATAGTGTGTTGTTGTTATGATGAAATCATCATCAACGCAAAACCTAGTTCGATGAACTTACATTATTTTCTTGACTCGTCTCGATAAATAAAGAGATGGGATATGCTAGAGTTTGGTAGTGCTGAGATTTCGATTTATGGAAGCAAAAGATGTGCTCAATCTTAGTATAGTAAGATGTACCAATAGGGGTTTTAAATTAACCAAGATACCCAAAGAATTTACAACACTCAACAAGAAGACGCTTCTTGAAAAAAGTTAGCTTTACACAAGTATCATCTTGAATTTAGTTCTCAATGTAAGACAAATGAATAAAGAAAGGAATACTCTCAATGTTTGAAAGAAACTTGATGAGCTTTTCTTGGTGAATTTTTTGTCTAGTAGAATAAGTTTGAAGGCGTAAGCATTTGGCTTCAAAATGAATATATTTAAGATCCTTAAAAGTAATTTGGATGAATTGAAATGTATGACCATGGATGTGTAGAATCTAATGATTTGTTTGGTAAGAATCAAGTTATTATACACCTTAATTGTGTGCTTGAAATATTTCATGAAGTGAAGAATGCACTTCAATATGAAAGGGATATGCTAAAGTCTAACACTATAGTTTATGCTCTTAGAACAAGATATGTAGAATTGAAGCAAGAAAAGAAAGAAATTGGTAGATTAGATAGAAAGGATGAAAGAAATAAAGATTCACTATTCACATTAGGAAAACCTGATAAGATAGACAATGGCTCAAAGAAGAAAGGAAAGTCTCAATCCAAAGGAAGATCTAAATCGAGAAATAAAGCACTTAGTGTTAGGCTTGTCAAAAAGGTCCTTATAGGAATGACTTCTAGTAATCCAGAGGGGTCTTGAAAATGAAAGTGATTTCGTCAATGAATTAGATAATGACCATGGTGTTTTAGCAATTTCAAAAAACAAAATAGATAGAGATTGGATCCTAGATTCGGGGTGTCCATTTCACATATTTCATGTAAAAAAGTGGTTTATAGATCTTGACTAAAAATAATATGATGAAATACTTCTTGATGATAATATTTAATATAGACTAAAGGATGTTGGGAAGTGAAATTGACCCTGATGGCTTAGAAATACTTCTAACAAATGTGAGGTTTGTTCATGCTATTAAAAAGAATATCATAACTATTAGTATGCTGGATTCTTCTAGATATTCAATCAAAATACAAAGTTAATAAATCAAAGTATTTAAAGGATCTTTGGTTCACTTGAAATTTGTTCAACAGAATGGCATGTATATGTTGGAAGATCACACTAATATGTGCAAAATCTTCGATGATAAAGGCACAAATGATATAACTTTGTTATGTCATAAGCATATAGGAAATATAAGAGATAAAATAATGCAGTAATTATCCAAGAGAGGGCTATTATATGGGATAAGGTCAAAGAAATTGATTGTGTGAACATTGCATTGTACGAAAATAAAAAAGAGTTTAGTTTTCTTAAGTATATACACAACTAAAAGGATTTTAGATCATGCGTAAACTAGTCTATAGGACCAGCCACTAGTTCAACCTTAGGCTAGAATAAGTACTTTCTGTCCTTCACTAATGATTTCTCAAGGAAGAAATGCATATATGTGCTAAAAATCAAGGATCTTGTCTTCTCGAAATTCAAACAAAGGAAATAACTTATTGAAAATCTACAAAATGGCATAGAAGAAAGGTTAAATATAACTCCATTTGGAGTGTGTGAGGTGTATGCTCTCAAGTACGAAGTTTCCACAGCAATTTTAGGGAAAAGCTATCCATGTAACATCATTACTGATAAATAGAAGTGCAACTAGTACAGTCAAGTTTAAGACTACATATGAGATGTGGTTTGGTAAGCCTTCTAATTACTTGAATTTAAGAGTATTTGGCTATGTTGCTAATGTGAATGTTAGTGAAGGCAAGCTTCAACCTAGAAGTAACAAGACTACATATGAGATCTGGTTTGGTAAGCCTTCTAATTACTTGAATTTAAAAGTCTTTGGATATGTTGCTCATGTGCATGTAAAGTGAAGGTAAGCTTCAACCCAAAAGTGATAGACACATTTTTCTAGGGTACCCAAAAGGAGTAAAGGGGTTTAAATTTTGGTGTCAACTGTTTAAGAAAACAATGATTAGTCTAGATGTGATTTTTAATCAAAATGCAACTATTAGAGACTTAGATAGTTCAAATTGAAATCTATTACGTTTGGATGTTACATCCTTAAGTCCTAGAAAGATCAACACAATTGAGGAGGAGCATGACAATCAACATGTTGTTCTGGAAAACATCCAAGCATAAGTTTATCATGATATAAGTGTACCTAATATGGAAGCAACTGAATAATTAGAGCTAGTGAATTTGAAACTAAATATGAGTCTTTTGAACACCCATTAAGCAATTATCAACTTGGTAAAGATAGAACTAGAAGAGAAATAGAGAAGCCAATGATGATAGTATCTATTGAAGAACCTTACAATAATGATTCTTCAAATAATAAAGAAATTGTTACATCCAAAGAGGCCAAGAAATTAAGAGTGGCTATAAATGAAGGATACAATCCCTGATGAAGAATAACCGATGGCTTAATGTACCTAAAACCCCATGGTGCTAAGGTAGTTGGTTGCAAATGAATTATAAGTTGAATGATGATGTTGAAAAGGTTGACCCAATGAAGTATAAAGCAATATTCATAACCTAAAGATACACACAAGTAGAGGGAATGTATTATAATGATATATTCTCACCTATGGTGAAGTATACTTCAATTAGATTGTTGTTATCTATGATAGCTCATTTTAATATGCATTTAGAACATATGGATGTTAAGATAAGATATGAATATAAAGGAACACATGATCATGTGTATATGCTTAGTGGTGTTTATATGGCCTTAAGTAGTCACAAAGGCAATGGTACAAAAGGTTTGGCAGTTTTACCAATAACTTGAGGGTTGATAGGTGTGAGTTTGTTCCATGTATCTATATCAAGGTGAAGCATCTATAAGTTTTACTATATGTAGATGACGTGTTAATTTCTAGCATGGATTGTCTATAAATTAACAGAGTAAAGAGGGTTTTGACATCTTAATTTAAGATAAAGGATTTGGGTGCTACTAAGAAAAGCCTTGGTAAGGAAATCAAGAGGGATAGAAGTAAAGACAAGTTATGCTTGTCACAATAAGATACTTAGAGAAAGTTTTGAGAAGATTTAAAATGGATGACACTAAAACTATCTCATTCATTTGGGTCACATTTCAAGATGTCCATTTCATTATCTTTAATTAGTGATTAAGAGAGAGGGTCTAGAAGCTTGACTCCATAAGTTAATTCTATAGAGAGTCTGAAGTTTTCAATGATTTGCACAAGGCTAAATTTGTCCTTTATTGTTAGTTTGGTCAGTAGGTTTATAGATAACCCTATACATGAGCATTGGAATGTTGTCAAGTATATTTTGAGATATGTTAATAGTACTTTGGATATGGGTTTTGATATTTGGAAGAAGCCTGAGAAATAAGATCACAGTTTGTTTTTTTGTTTATGCTAACTATATTGATGATCTCGATAAGAAGAGGTCTCAATCAAGTTAACTTTATTGCATATGGTAGCTCTTTCAACATCAGAATCTCAGTAAGACAGAAGGTGTCAAACAAGTTATATGGTTGCTTGGTTTCTTAAAGAAGTTTGGTCTTATTGTGAAGACATTTCTAATTCAATGTAATAGCTGATGATTACTCAAAAATTATTAATATTACATTATTTATTTATACTTAAAATGTAATAAACAGACTTCAATTTGCATGATTTTATTATTATTTAAACAAATATATATGTTCGAAATCACGAGTAGTTTATGTTATATTTAAGTATTTTTAGGTTCAAGTAGGTAAAATGATTACGGTTGAATATTTATGTTGAAAGCACTCATTTTCTACTTAGAAAAATAAAAGAGTAACATATGTAAGCCTTATATGTGTTACAACTAGTTTGTAAGGGGTGAAACAATAAGAAAATAAAGAAAATCAATTTAACTTGAGCCACGACCTGGATACATGTTGGTTGTAACACGATAATTTTGGGACAAATTAAGGCTAACTAAAATCAGATGTAGGCTACGACGTGGCTAAATATGGGTTGTAGCACACGATGATTAATCCCTCATGTTACACTATTCTTGCCTATTTTTCAACTATAAATAAGCATTGTTTTTCTCTATTTTAACACACACCAACACTGATTAGAGCATTAGTTTCTAATAGCATTTTGTTCTTGTTCATTTTTTCTTTAGTTTCTTATATATACAAATTAGATTAAGTTAACACAAATAAAAGACAATAAAAGGAAGTTATTCTAAATCATGCAATATGAAATCATTGTTATAATCTAGAAAATATTTTAAAGATTAATACCTCTTTTGTGGAGTAATACACATTCATCTATTTATTACTGAAAAATATATTATCGACGTAGTTTTAGTAATAGATTTAAAATATGAAAATTAGGAATCAAATACATGAATTTAGATCTAATTTAAACAGGTTAAATATGAGTTTAAATTGTCAACTCAATTGAATATCTCAAGTTAAATGGTTTATTAATTTCTTAGATAATAATCTTAAATTAATTGAATTAATTAATAGTCCGATCAAAGGTATTAAGTGATTTAATTAATAATAAATAAGGGTCCAATGGAAGGTATTATTTCTTCATATAAGAAAGAATCAATAATTTAGATTTATATTAAATTAACTTAATTAATTCTACCAAACATAACGAACTAGTTAAATATCTTATTAATTATCTATTGATTTATTAATTATGTGTCATGTAACTTATGTGAACTAATCTATCTTTTATTCTTTTATTATTATTGTCAATAGATTAGAATTTTTAAAACCAAATTGTTTGATAGAGTATTTAGGTTTATTTTTTTATTTATTTTTAAGAGATTTATTGAATTATTTAAAATCATATATTTTCTCGTTAGACCAACCTTGAGAGTAAATTTATCTATTTTTACAAATTATTTATGCATTTGCGAGCTATCATAAATTCTACAAAATTTGACTTTCACGTTTTTGTACTCAAGTTTTATAAAATTTATAATAATTTGTAAGTATACGAATCACTTGTAAAAAAAAATAAGTATATTCTAAAGGTTAGTCTAAGTTGGAATTATATGATTTTAAATAAGAAAACAAATCTCTTAAAAATAAAGAAGAAAATAAATATAAATATTTTATCACAATATTTGGTTTTGAAAATTAAAATCAAATGAAAAAAATAATAATAAAAGAATAAAAGATAGATTAGTTTGGATAAATTACACGTAGATATGTAATTAATAAATCAATAAAAAATTAATTGAATATCTAACTAATTGACTATATTTGATATAATTAATTAGGTTAGTGAAATATAAAACAAGTTTATTGATTATTATTTTATATGTATAAATAATAGTTTCGGTTGGGGCGTTATTCTTTATTAATTAAATCATTTAAAATCTTTTATCAAATTGTTAATTAATTTAATTAATTTATGCTTATTATCTAAGAATTTAACAAAATATTTAACTTGACACCTTCGACGAGGTTGTCAATTTAAACTTTTATTTAACATATCTAAATTAGATATAGATTGATATATTTAAAACTTAATTTTCATATTTTAAATCTATTATAAAAATATATATCGTTAATATATTTTTTAATAACAAATTTTGTAAAAAAATTGAAATAGAAAAAAATATGTTTAATGATAATTAAAAATGTTATCTTATTAATTCTCTATTAATTTATTAATTACATATCTGCTTATAATTTATGTGAACCAATCTATCTTTTATCTTTTTTTTCATTATATTAAAATTTTAAAACTAAATATTTTAACATAATATTTAGGTTTATTTTTTTGTTTATTTTTAAGAGATTTGTTAAATTATTTAAAACCACGTAGTTCATTCTTAAATAGAACTTAGGAGTATACTTATCATTTTTTACAAGTGATTTGTATACTTGCAAACTATTATAAATTTTACAAAATTTGACTACTAAGTTTTTGTGTATTAATAACCAAAATGTTATCTAAGAATCCTTTGTATCATGAAAGAGATTAACATGTCAATGTTAAACTACACTTTTATTAGAGACATTGTTACTAGTGGAAGTGCAGAGGTGTTAAAGATTCCTACGGCTAACAATCTTACATACATGCTTCCAAAAGTTGTGCCATGAGTAAATTCAAGTTGTGTCTTGAATTGCCTCGTGTGGATGAAGGGTGAGGTTGCAAAGTTGGAGAAATGGAGCTTGCGTGTACTATGATATGTAGTCATGTTAAGCCAAGTTGGAGAATTGTAAGAATTTACTCATAAAGACATGTTTATACTCTTATTTAGTCGAAGAAAGCTTGAAGTGCTAAGTGGTACTTATGATAGTTATAGCAGGTATAGAATGTAATGTGCATGTGCTCTTATATAAAGATGTCGCAAGGGATAATGCATATCAGTAAGGGATAATTATTTTGTATAAATAGAGATGATCACCTAAAAGTTAGTTAGTTCTTATACATCCTTCTATAGCCTTAGTTTCTATGAGAATTTTCGTACGAGTTTGTTAACCATCATCGCAATTGAGTGCTTCTTGTATGAGAGTTATGCAACAACCAAAAATTGTTACATAGAGACTATAATCAACTGAAGATCATAGTAAATTGGCAGTGTTTGGTCTCTCCGTGCACTAAGCATTTATCTTGAGCGTTGAATCATGTAAATGCTTGATGTCTTGTTCCAATTTTACTTTGTGACTTGATATATTCTCATGCTTATATACTGTTTTTCTTTACCCATTTAGAAACAAATTTCAAGTACACACTTCAAAATAATGATTGTAATAGGCAGCAGAGGTGAGGCATTTGTAATATGTAATTGGTGTTGAATCGCTGCCCAATAAAGCGTCAAACTCAAAAATATTTTTGCTATTATTATTAAATTAAATTTTTTTAATAAAAAAATAAAAAAATGATTGTTTTAGTTACATGTTCAAATCATATCAATATCATTTGGCTCATTTATTTAATTTTTTATTTTTTACATTTTAAGTCTTATTATTTTTTATTTTTTTCATTTTACATCTAAATTATTTTTTTATTTTTTTATTTTACTTTAAAATATGCATTCTTTTAGAATATTACTAGTTATTTTGTGTAAAAATTAAAATTATCTAGGGAAATTCTTATATAGGGACCAACAAGTGTACAAATAATATCTACCTTATTTAAAAACACAAAATTATCGAGGCTTGTTTGATAAGGTTTTTTTAAAGTGATTTTTCTATCATATATATTTGAAAACGATTTATGATTTTGGTTTTAGCTTTTTAAGGAATCATTATCAAAATATGAGATGATTTATAAATCTTTAAAAATTATATTTTTGAATTAGATTTCTGATTTTTAATTTTTTTTATTTTCACGAAACATTTTTTAGAGAATAAATCAAGTCTTACAACTTTTTTATTTTTAAGTATTTGAAGAAAATGATTAAAAACATCCATTTGTAAATAATAACTAAAAATTTATTTATTTTTTAAGTTTAAAAAAAATCATTACTAAACAATTTATAAATAATTTTTGATTTTTTTCTTGAAAACTATTAAGTAAAAATTATTATCAAACATATTAATGATTACTTTTATAAAAAATAAAAATTATAAAATTAATTATTTAATTATAAATTATTATAAAATAAAACCTTAATATTGACAATAAAATGTGTCCACTGCCTTACTAAAACTCATGCATGTACCTAACTGGTCACATTATTTGCTATTTTTATACATAATTATTCTACTATCCTTAAGGTTTGACTTCTTGATAAATATTTAAAAGCTTAAATAGTCGAAGTAATCCTCAAGTTTACCAAATTATATCTGTAAGTTTCCATTTGAAAATGAATATATAAACTTGAGATTTCTAAAGATCTTACTCACATACAGAGTTACGAAAACCTTAGGTTAAGTTAACATCAGCTCTAAAGCACGAAAACGAAAACAAAAACAAAAAATAATCAGCATTCATTTGTATTTATTACTATTATTTTTCAATACGTTGAGTGTTTCATTTCAATTACTATTTGATTCCTAACTTTTTTAAATTTAAATCTTTATTAATAAAAAATATATGATATTTCATTAATAAAAACATAATTATTATGATTTACAAACGGTTTTTTATCTACTGGTAATAGTTCGAGACAATTATTAAAAAATATTCAAAAAAATTATTTTCTAAATTTAAAAAAATTATTAAAAACATTAATTATCAATAAATATATAAATTGATTTAATAAATATAATTAATTTCATGTATAAACATATACGATTATTAATATAACCTTATTTATTGTATCATTTTCAATTTATCTTTAAAATTTATCGAATAAAATTTGAACCGATATACGGATAACCAAACCCGTAATTTCTTTTCCCATTTCTAACTATCACTTACCGTTCTAAAAGGTACATAAGATGGTCTATAATAGTATTATATTCGAGAATCTTAAAAAAATTCAACAAACATAAAAAGATCAACTGTTATCCTATTTTTTTTCGCGGTCATCTTATAAGAATAATAATAGGAGATTTGTCTATATAAGTCATATTTTATATCATAGTTTAAAAAAGAGTTAAAGTTAATTTTAGTTTAAAAATAAGTCAATTAAAACTCATTCACCAGTTTATCGATCAAATTTTTTTTTCTCTTTTTTTCTTTTTTTTCCCAACTCAACATTTCACTCTATTCTCTCTCCTTCCTTTTTTTACAACTCACCATTACACTCTCTTCTCTCTCCTTCCTTACTTTTCAGCACTATTTTCATTTTTTCTTCTTCTTATTTTTCAAAAAAAAACCAAAAATAAAATACTCATATCCACTAATTTTTAATAAATAATAATGTTCATTTTAATTATAAATAAAAAATAATAAAATAATTTATATTTATATAATAAAAAAAATATTTTTTATAACAAATAACTTATCAAAATTTTATTATAAAATAGTTTAAAATAATAATAATATATTATAAAATTTTAAATTATTAAAAACTTTACTAAACAGTTACAATAATTTTTCATAAAAATTATTGTCATTTTAAAAAAATAAATTATTTAAGATTAAAAAAAATAAAAATAAATTACATTGTAACACATATCTCTAATATTATTATAATTTTAATTATTACTAAGATAACAAATATTTATTAATAATAATTTTATTTAACTATTAAAATATAATTAATTAGATATAATTTATATATTTTATTATATTAATAATAAAAATAATAATATTATTATTATTATATTAGATAATATTTTTACTAAAATTTGTGATATAATGTTCTATGCTTGTATTGTATCTTGTATAAAATTAGATATATAAGCTTCACATTTTTTTTTAATAATTTAATTATTTTTATGAATATTATTTTTTATATCATAATTATAATTAATATTATAATTATTTATTAAATATAATTATAATTATATTTATTATTAATAATAATAACGTATTATATTATATTTAAAATTAATTATAAATTTATAAGATATTAATATTTTTTATGTTTATAATAATTATGTTTTGTAAAATGAGACTCTTTTTTTATTTTATTTTTAAATAAAATTAACTAAAGAATTAGCTTTCAAATTTAAGGTTAAATTTTGTACATTTTTAAACTAAAAAACAATTCAACCATTTTCTAAACTATTACAGACAAAATCTCATAATAATATGTACCAACCATCGTATAAGAATCATATAGTACGCTAGCTGACCTTCCTATATTTTTTGAATATTTAATTTTTAATATTATGTATTTATTTTTTTACATATGATGTCTATATATATATATAAAATGATTTATGACCATCTTACATGTTTTCTTTTTAATTTTGAATATTTCATATTTATAATTTCCACTATCATTAATACCTTTATAAACAAAAAATCATATCACAAATATAAAAAATATATATATAACATTTAAGTTCTCAATTCTTTATACATAAATTTATATCATTGTTGTAATTAATAATTAAAATCTTAATTGGAAATATACATGCAACATACAAATTATATAGTAATATATCTTATTACTACAGTATTATTATTATTATTATTTTAGTCTAATTTAATCTAAATTTTAAATTTAAACTTAATATGTTAAATTTTAAAAGATAATAGACATAATATTATAAAAATAATAATAATTAAGGGATTAAAGTATAAAATGTTATAAAATTTAGATGGTAATTTACAATAACCTTTCCTTTTCAATGTATAGTATTCGTTAGTCTTAGCTTCCTTTATCAGATGTTAAATCAACACAGCTGCTGTTTATTTCTGGTGGTGCATTTATATTCTAATTATATTGTGTTATTTGGAGTGTTATTATATATATTATAAATTTATGAGTAAAAGTAATTGAAGATGTGAGTTTTTATTCAATAAGTCATTTTTTCAATGTGTTTGCTAATTATATATGATACATAGAATACACACCAAATCTTGTGATATGTTAGTTTTGACTTAAAGGTATCAATTAAAATGATACGTTAACATTTGGTATAACTTATTACTTGGCTCATATCATGATTTTTTCTACCTACTATTTATTTTATTTTTAAATTAATGTATTTTTATAATAACATAAAATATTTTTTTTAAGAATAGTTGAAGTGAAATTAATTGAGGAACTGAAATATATAAAAATTTAAGAGAAACACAAGTTAGGATATTATATAAATTGATCCCATACAATTAAAATTAAGATAAAATAAAATAAAAAATATATAATTAATTTTATTTGAAATAACAATTTTAAATTATTAACTTATCAAATATATTAAATGATAAATGAGATATCATGATACAGCTTAATTTACAACCGTTTTCTAACTCGATAATTGTACACATGCTTTAAAGTTTGTAAAAAATCGTAATAATTATTATTTTTTTAATAGAAAAAGTTAATTTAAATAATAAAATACATATTAATTTTATTATAATATTATCTTTAATTATTAGTATGAGTATTATTTTTTTAAAATTTTCCTTGGAAATAAGGATCATTTGATTTAATATTTAATATTTTTATTATATTTTATTTATATTTATGCTATTTATCTTTTTATTAGTGCAAGGCTTATATATCTTTTTTTTAGAATATGTATTTTTCATTTAACTTAAATTTGGATATCACTTAAAATTTCATAAAAATTAAGAATTTTTTTATCTTAAAAAATTAATTTAATATATCAAAATATTTATAATTTTTATTATAATATTGTGTGGATAAGAAAAATTACAAAAACATCCACATTGTAAATTTTCAACGATCTGAATCCACTCATATATTATCTAGGCAGTTTTCATTGATTTCTGTGAATTTGATTTTCGTTTTTTTTGTTTTGTTTTGTTTTGTAAACTTGAAATAAGGGAGTGTGTACTTTTAGGAGAATCAAATACAGAGCTATTTTATTATTTTATTATATATATATATATATATATACATACATTTTTTTTTTTTTGCTAAATTACACATGGATATATAAAGCACACAAGTACATAGTTTTTTATTTTAATAACAGCACAAGATTTTCACTCACAAATAGTGAAATCAAACGTAATGAAATAACAAAACTAATGTGTCTTTCAACTTGCAAGCAAGCAAGACAAGTAGATACTACAACACAAATTGTGAGTGAAATTAATTAAGTTTAGGCCGGAACACGAAGATAAATAGGAATGGGATTGTGAGCATTTGGAGGTGAATCCCAAACAGAGAAAGCACTGCTACAATTCATCCATTTCTTGGTCATTTCTGGGTAATGACGATCTAATACATCTTTAAGACTTTCAGTTTTGTTAACCCATTCAAGCCCTTTCTTTGTATATGTCTCATCATTATAGTTGCTGGTGAAGAACCTGTCTGCTTCTAGTCTTCTTGAGGCCATTACAAGGAAGATAATAAAAGCAGTCTCACTAATAGCAAATCCCTTTATTTTCTTCTCAGCCATAAGACCCACTAAAATATCAAGCTCTTCAACATCATTCCCATACACTTCTTGGAGTACTTTAATTGCTTCCTTATCATCTGTTAGGTCTTCCCATTTTTTAATGGGTATTAGCAATAATGCCCTCCTGAACTCATTGTACCTTGCAACTTTTCTTTCTCTGTCCCTGTAAACTGCACCATCACATATACATACAAATTAATTGGTTAATTAATTACTTCGTTATCTTATCCTATTTGATAAAATTTTAGTGAAATTAATTTGAACGTGTAAATACAATGTCTTTCACAATTCAAATACTAATATTGTGGTATCATTAGGTAAAAATTCATCGTGAGAGTATTTAAACTTTGATCTAGTACTGATAATGCACTTGAAAAAATGGTTGTGTATTAATTCTTTTAAAAATCAAATTATATTTTAGTGTTATTTATGGGGTAAAAGTAAAATCTTATCCACAAATGTAAAAAATATACATTCATAAATCAATTAATTTATTAGATGAGTTATAAGAGGTGAATATGGATAGAATGATAGAGGTACCTTCAAGAGCAGCTAAATCAACATGATCAGGCCTTTCTCTACCCTCGGGGTCATGGGGTATAAGATCCCTTAGAAAAAGTGGATAGTTCCAGAGCTCTAAGGATCCACAAGCTTGATGACCCATTGAAACCATTTGTTCAGCGAACCCAATTTTTGATAAAGTCTTTTCTCCTTGGAGACCAATCAAATTTTGCATAGGTAGCCTGTAATATTTAAGAAAATAAAATAACCGATAATGATTAAGAATTAGGAAAATGTATTCTTAGGTTTTATTGGTTGTTAGGATTATTGATTAATTTTATGAATTAAATTCAATTAAAACATACTTTTCAATTAAAGGGGGTGATTTATTAGCACCAGGCTTGACAGAGAGGTCTCTAATGTGGAGATCATCTGGAAGAATTGAGTGCATTCTGTAAACACTGACAAACTCCTCAGTCAATGAATAAGGTACTCCATGATTTTCGGGCTTTTTTAGACCCACTAGGCCTCCCAATATTGATCCTCCAACATGTCCAAATGTATCTTTGAATTTCTTACCCAAAAGCCCATACCTGAAATCAGATGTTCTAAATTAGCACACATATTTTATAAATTAGTCCACTTTTACCTGAAATCAAACCAAATGTTAATTCTATTGATTCTAATAATGTATTATTTTAGTTTTAAAATAATAAATTCTATATATATATATATATAGCTAAATTTTACATCGAATATAAAGATTCTGTCTCAAGCATTTTACGAAAAATTGACTCTTATATACTACGTACCAATTTCCACGCATCGCAGCGAGCATAGTCTCAGTTTTGAGGAGCTCGACAGTCCAATCAATGGTGTGGACTTTCGCTATAACAGCTGAAGTCACTAGCCTCGCATGCCTATACAAATCTTCGTCTTCCAAGTCATCATATTCTTTCTGAAAACAGCACCACCAAAATATATATAACCTATTTAATTATTTAAATAAAGAGCTAAATTTTACATCGAATAATACTTTTTTTTTCTAACAATTGTATATATAAAGCTGAGTCCCATAATAAATAATATTAAAAAATTATCATAATTATAAGATTATTTAAATTAATGATCTTATAAATCATGTTATTTTCCGGCGACAAAAATTTAATGATTTTACAAAGAAGGACGTGGAGATAAACAATACATATAAAATAAAAAAAGGACGTGCCTCACAAGTCACATTCCACCAGGACGTGGAGACACGATAACCGTGAAAAATAGAACAGAAAAAACAAAGTAGCAACGTCTACTTACTGCGTATATAATATTCCGGCGACAAAAATTTAATGAAGAATAAAAAATAAAAATAAATGTAATTGAAAAAAAAAGAGTCTTTATAAATCATGTTATTTTCCAACAGTAACTTTATGACAAGCAATTACACATTAAAAAATTTGGAAAAACTTCTCAAAATTAAAAATGAAAATTATGATTTTTTTTTTTGGGAAAAAAATTAACTTTTAATGGAGAAAATAACTTATTCGTGAACTTCGATTTTAATAAAAATCTAAATTTTACATCCAATAATACTTGTTTAACATATTTAGTCTTTATTGGACAAAATCTGTAAAAATTAAAATATTATGGGGTGAAATAAAAAGAAGAAGAAAAAGTTGGAAGACGAAAGTAAATAATTGATAAAAGTAAAGATAGCTTGTTTAGCGAAAAATATAATTAATAAGCAATATAATTAATTACCTTGAGTGCGTCACAAACAGCATTGTGTTCTTTGACAAAGAGAGCCTGGAGGGTTGAGACTCCAGCCCAACTGTTACTAACATCTCCAGACACAGCAATTCCATCTTCATCATGAAGGAGAAGCCCTTCTTTTGAGATCTTTAGCTTTCCATCTTTGTAGGTCCTCACTTTTTTCAATGCATTTTCATTGCTTCCATATATTGCACTTCCATCCCTTTTTTATTTACACGTATTAATCAGTATTAATTTATTTTATATATAGATCAGTAAAGGAGCTAGCAAGAAATTAATTAATTATAAGATGATTTATAATTAAGCATTTTCAAAATTATTAGAAACATATAAAAAAATGAGATAAATTACTGGACTTCTAATATTAATGGTTTTTATATTTTAAAATAACTATAGTGTTAATTCTTCGCTTAATTTTCTTACCACCACGGTGTACGGATGTTGAGAAAGCCACTCTTTATCTCATAAAAACCGGTAGGAACTTCCTTTGACTTGTAAAACTTGAATGATTTTAAGGGACATTGACTCGCAACTTCTGATGGTGCAACCAACTTCATCTTCATTATATTTTTGAGATAATAAGAAAGAAAGAAAAAATAAGTATGATTTATAATTCATTAATTATGATAGCATAATAGATGCGTGAAAATATGAGTATATAGATTTTTTTTAATACGGAATGTTTGAGAGTTTTTACAAAATTATCACTGAATTTTTCTATTTGTTACTTTTATATTATTAAATTTTGTAAAATATAGTTAGTTAATGAGATTAACGTCAAGTTATACATTGATTATATTTTTTTTTACATTTATAAAGTTTAATATTAAGAAAATAATAAAAAATAATTTTATAACATTTTTGTAACATTTATAAAATCCAATGGTACGTAAATAACAAATCAAAGTTTAATAGTATTTATAACAATCTACAAAGTTTAATTGTAAACAAATCTATTTACTTGTAAAACTATTAAGGGAATTACAAAAAAATAATACTTTTAAAATTTATAAAAATAAAAATAATATAATAATAATATTGAACGATGTTAAATTGAATTACATTTAAAATAAAATGATGAATTAAATAATAAAAATGTATAATTTAAACATAAATAAAACTATTTTTGAGATTACAAATTTTATATAAGTTACAAATAAAATGTCATGTTAGATTTTTTCATTAATTGTGACATGATAATAGAAGCATGTGTAAAAAATTTAATTGCATGATGGGTGACCACCAAACTTTTATTATAACATGATGACCTTTTCAAACTTCTTAATTACCTCATGGATTTACATGTTATAATAGCACACACTTCTTAAGGAGTGAGGTGTATAAAAATATTAATGGAGGATATTCTGATAGTTTAAATAATTGCAAGAATTTGACATTTAGAGATTCTAATTATCATGTTCTCCACTTAATAATACGACAATAATATTCATTTTTCTCGGATCACATCAAGTATCCTTGATATAACAAGACAATCTAACTACCACAATATTATTATATATATTAAAGTATATATAGTCAGCGATAAGCCAATAATACTCCTCCACAAAACTTAATTAGGTCAATAAACCAGCTTAGTGTTTCTTAATTATATATGGTCAAGAAATGAATATTATAAATACCTGGTTAGTATCCTCAAGGTGATTGACCCAGTCATGAATCATAAACTGAATCCAAGAAGCAGCTATGACGTTGAATTGTTTTGCTGTATCCTTGTAATTTTTTCTTGCCAAAAGTTTTGTAGCAACAACTATGGGATCGGGCTTCAGTAGCTGATTAAATTCAATGACATTAATTAATTTGCATAAATTAATGATAAATTACTAAACACCACTTTAATTAATATAATTAAAATAAATAATAAAGTGTACCTTCTGTTTCTGATCAACAGGAAGAACATTCCTACCAAAGAAAGAATCTTGACTACCAGCACCTTCATTGAAAGGATCGTTATATTTACCATCGGCAGTCCTGTACGGATAATCAACTGGATTAAACCTAACACCAGTTGGTGTTCTTCCAACGTTGAATAAGTTGTACTCTTGATGAAGATGTCTTCTAACTGCTAAATATAGTAGTCCTAATATCACTGGTAATCTATGCCATATTCCCAGCTTATCAATCGAATGAATTATCTGCAAAATTTAATTAATAGTCATATCAATATTCAAAAAAAAAAAAATTAATTAATTAAATATCATATAGTGCATGATATAGTGGCATGGGTTTTTTTTTAATTAATTACAAGGAAGAGAAAGGCATCGATGAGTGACATCTTTGAAACAACTTCATGGAAGTCTTTATCAATGAAATGTTGCAAAGGTGCAGTTATGAGAACCCTAATTGATGCCAATACTGAATCCAACATTGTAAAAGCTAGCTAGCTAGAACCAATTAAGTTAGTCTTTTGTTGAATTTGAGAGAGAATGATATTTAGAAGCCCAAATTCTCTTGGTTTTTATAAGTGAAGAAATGAAGAGAGAGAAAAATAATCAATTCCCACTTGGTGTTATTTTCTTTGAAGTCTACAACACGTTCACGTTGGCGAAATTCCACAATTGCCAATGGTTTTTCTTTTAAAAAAAATAATATATTACACAATTGAAAATTATTAAATATATGGTAGTAGACTGAGGCTGACGTGTTACACGATTACCAATGAGGTAGTAAAAATTATTTACTGTTCCTAAATTGACCACAACACGTTATAAACATGAGAAGCTACAGTAAAACTTAAAAATTACATTTTTATTTTATTTTATACATTTGATTTTTATTTCTAGAGTAAGAACCAACACATGAATATTAATATAGAACCTATGTTTAATTTTTCGTACAAATAAAAGAAGTTAATATTTAATAACAATATTATAAGGAATTAAGGATGATGATCCAACTTAAGTTTAGCAAAAAAATATGGAAGATCTAAAGGTTAACGGAACTCGTATGCTATTATAATCCATTATTTTATTTTTCTACTTTTTCTACATTATCTCTTTCTCTCTTAATTTCTTCTTTTTTTTATCAGAATATATTTGTATTTTTTTTAATATTATCCTAACCACAAATGAGGGCGATCAAGTCCACACACAATCTTGTTTTGACAATAATATTATTAAGAACTAAATATAGTCTTAATTTCCTTATTTAATTAATTTATCCATCTTATTATTTTTTCTATGAGCGTAAAATGTCTTATTTTATTTATACAATTACGGAAATTGTTACACGTAACTTGACATTCTGTCAATTACAGAAATTATTTATTGTGTCTTATAATCTTATTCTCTAATTTACAATAATTTTAATTAAATATTGATTAATTAAATCTCATTTAATATTGTACGAATGTTATTTTTATTATTATAAATTTTAAAAGTATTATTTTATATAATTTTTTTTAAAATGTTTTATTGTTAGAATCCTTATATAATAATATATTTTAGACAAATAAAATATTAATTATAAATAAGCAATCTTTTTGAGTAAATTCCTTCCAAATCAGAAGTAAGTTTCTTATATTAATTAAGATTTTTTTTCGGATGATAATTCAATTTTGTAATTTGAAGTACATGATAATTGATTACATGCAAAGTGTAAAAATACATTACACGTTAATTTATCCGGCAACCGACTGGTCAATTTCTGGAAGTCTTGGGGTTTTTTGGTGTGAGTTAGAAACCTTTTCTCTTTTGGCAACTATAATTACGTAGGGAGAAGGAAATTGAAAAATTAAACATGAACTTGTCAAAATCCACGTACTTAGATAAGCGTTGTTTTACCTATTCAGTTTGAATACGGAAAAATATAAAAACAAAACAAAATATTTTACATAATTATAAAAAAAATATCCTCTATTATATAAATAATATATAAATAAGTCAGTTATTTAATTAAATTTATTTTTATTTTTAATCAATTAAAATATATATATATATTCATTAACGTGTCAACTGACGCTACACACGTGGATAATATCAGTTGACACATAAGACCGACGCTATGTTTTATATGTAGTATAACGTCGATTTAATACGACAATCGACGTTTTTAAATCAAATTTTCAATGAATTGATTTTAAATTTCGATTTAAATACCAAATTTTATAGTAGAATTTATTAGCTTAATTGAAGAATTAAAGATTAATTAATGATATTTTGTCCATCAAATTTGAAATTTATTGGTTTCCTTTTATCTTCTAGGTCTTTTTTTTTTCTTTTCTCAAATTTTAATATGTGAGTGTAAGATAAGAAATTATAGCAAACAAATCCAATATGCATGAAATTAATTAACTAATGATAGTTAGCATTTTAGTGCTCATTATTTTTAAATAATTTGATATTTTAGACTAACAAAATAAAAATTACTATAATTATCAAAAAAAAAACACAAATACTTATTACTAGATAAAGAGAACAAGAGCAACCTGATTATCTTATTTGTCAGATAACTTATCCTTCCATTTCAAATTCGAATTATATCAACATTATTTAATCGAAAATAAAAGAGGAGAATATTGACGCAACTCAAATGAGTTAGAGTTTTCTGTACCAATTTTTTTGGGTCTTTTCTCTATTTATTTAATTAAAAACTACCACATTTATTTATTTATTTAATTTATGTCACGTAATTGTGTTTTTTTTCTTTCGATAAACCCATTACACATTTACATTATTCTCAAACTTTTATTAAAAAAATGATACAAATTATATAAAAAATAAATTCAAAGTAAAAATTTAAAAATAAAATAAATTTGATTTTTTCCTTATATAATATAAATAAATTATTAATTTAATCCAATTGTAATGATTAATAATCGGACTAGACAATAATTATGAACTATTACAATTAGGAACAAGAGTGTGGTAAGGGATTAGAGTTTATGTTAATAATCATAATCATCTCGTATTAATTTAAGATATATTTAGATAATAATCATCGGTTATAAGTAGGTATTAATTTTACACGATTTAATCACGTTTTTTTTTTGTTTTTTTAACATTTATTCAAAAAAAATTAAATATTTACATAATTCTTATTATATTATATTATTTAAAATATTAATAATTTTTAATTTTAATTATTTAATACATGTTTTAAAGTAAAATATAAAAGTAAAAAATAAATAAAATTTAATCTAATTATTATAAATATTGTACATTTTATTATTAAAAGTATAATTATATATATATAAAAATAATATTGATATAAGTTAGAATTTCAGTATACCAAGATAGTCATCCCGATGGTACCATGTCTTATCTGCAATTTGAATGTTCACAAATGCGAAGTGTAAACACACACCTGGGAATTGTTATAATAATTTGACTGTTTGAAAGCAAATCTCATATGCAGAAAGAAAAAAGAAAAAAATTAAAGAAGCGATTGTAAAAACAAAAAAACAGGAGATCGAACATATATATATAGCTTAATTAATTAAAAACAAACAAAGATTCCTCCGGATTATAACTGTTCAATTATTATGTACAAAGCAAGTCAAAAAGTAGTATAAGATTAGAATTTATCCATGGAATAATTCCTAGAATCTTATTATTCATTTACTTCTTATAATTAACATCAAAATATATTTTATTTATTTTCTTTGTAACTTGTAAAATTAAAGATTAATTATGTTATTGTAGCTAGATCATTTGACCTTAAAATATATAACATTTTATTTACAAATTGTAAGGCAACAAGCTCATCTTGTCATAATTTTTATATTGTGTCCCTTGAGACATAGTCTTTGAATTTAATCAATGTCTCACATGCATTAGCCATTTGGATGTATTTGGGTTCGAACTCCAGTTATTACAGTGACAATACTTAAAACATTATAAGAGCCAACATAATATTATTATTTTTCTTTTTAATGGTACCACTTTTGGAATGAAATTTTAGATCTTGTATTGATGTATTTATTTTGAAAAACACATATTAATATAAATATGCATTCAAAATGTTGCATTTGTATGTCACTCTTGTCATTTATATATAGACAATTGTTATTATAGGTAAGAGATACATAAAATATAAGTAGGTAGTAAAAATAAATAACTGTGGTTTCTTTATTTTTGTAAATTAAATATTTTGTTTTAAATTGATAAAAATAATGATTTTATAATTATATTTATGAAAAATTTAATTACCTCGATTTAATTTTGATGGTTTTAATTATTTTTTTAATTTTTTAAATATTTTTTTTCTTCAAATATCTTTCTCAATCCACTCCTAGGTTGTTAGTATTATTTAATTCAATTTAAATTAAATTTTTTAGACAAAAAATACATAAAAAATTAAAATTAAAAGAAATAATTAAAGTATTTAAAATATAAAATAAAATAATTGAAATAGATCAATTTTAAAAAATAATAATTAATATATTTAAATTTATAAAAAAAATGATCAAAATATTATATCACCTCATATTTCTATATTTATGTCGGTAAATATGCATGGAGAACATTTATGTGCTTTCAATCAAATTAAATGTTGACTAGAGTTGACGATCTAATTGACAAATTAAACTTGTACGTACACTAAGGGTAGAGACAAAACCAAAAACCCCACCTTCTTTTTCTTTTTGCTAATTCTGTTTTTTTCCTCTAAATTATAATTACAAAACCAATTAGTTCGTAAGATTTAAGTGGCAATTTCTCCTCGTAGAGATGTCTGATGAAATGTGACATTAGCATGACGCTAGGAAAGGAATTAATTACAAAATAACATTATTCTTAAAAATTAATCATAATTTTATGAAAATTAATGTGTTATCAAACTCAAATACAACACTCATAAAGTGATTTGATACTATGCAATACCTTAAATATTACAATTGTAGAAATATATATATATATATATATATAGAGAGAGAGAGAGAGAGAGAGAAATGGAAGAATGTAGGGAGAGCCATATGCAAAAATATTTAATTCATATTTTAGTCTTCGAATAAATATACAATCATGTCTTATTTATATTATTTGTTCTCATAACAAATTAAACCTTAATTATTAATTTAAAATAAAATTTTAAATTCAAATAAGTAATTAATAAATATATAAAATCCTGACAAATATATAGTCTAAATTCTAAAATTCTAATTTATTCTTAACAATATTTAAATAATTATAATTATTAATTTATTTATTTTTTATTTCCATCAATCTACCGACACACAGAAGATGGATCATAATTACTTCTTGAACCGTACTAGTTTGGCCCAATTTGGTGAGTTGGTTTGTCAAAATCAGACTCATGCCGATTGAGAAGTTGCTATAAATGTTAAATTACTACATCAAGGTTTGCTTTAAATGGATTTTGACAAATAAAGTAGTTGCTTTAGAATGATGAAAGTAAAAAATAAAAACAAATGGGTACTATAAATTAATGAGGCCAACAAAGGGGTCCATAAATACATTATTTGTATAACGTTTCTTATTCTTTTGATTATGTTATCGAATCTTTTTTCTTTGGGACTTTTCATTTTTGCCCCTATCTAGTTTTTATTTCCATTTTCCCCATCTTTGGCAACAAACATTAAGATTTGGGTCTTAATTTCATGAGAAATATAGAAAATAATTACCTTTATTGAACAGTACCAAGTACTTTATTATAAACAATTTTGAATATGTCATAGTTACAAGCCTTTTTACACGCTATAATAATTTTTTAAAAAAATTAACTTAAGATTATGTGATAATTAATTATACGTTTAAATGTAACAATTGTGTTTGTAACATCATTTTGTGACATAAAGAAGTGCTCAATAATTTATTCAAAAAAAGATGGCTAAAATCAAATTAGATTTCAAGTGACTATTAATCTTTTATAATAAAAAGAACATTTTTATCATGTTAATATAAAAGAGGCATGATAAAAAATTAAATTTAAATGAAATCTATAATAAATTATTATTATTTGATATTAAATTAATATTTATTTAAGTAAAATTAAAATAGAGATTAAAACTAAAAAAATGAATAAGATATAGAAAGAATAACACAATAAAATATTCAAAATTTGATTTTTTTATTATTTAATTCTTTTATTAAAAACATTCAAATTATTATCTGTCTTCGTATATATTAATTTATTTTTAATAAGCTTCTTAGAGGTGTAACCATATCATGACTGGTGGTAATTTTATTTATATTAAAATGTTAATTTTTACGAGAAAAAAATATTTATTATAAATAATAGTATTAATATAATTAATATATCAATTAATTATAAATAAATAAAATTATATTAAAAGTACTCTTTTTACAGATGTGAAACACAAAAAATGTGCCACATTATCTACGCCCGTAATAGACACGTACATAATAACGTGAATAAAATCCTAATTCATGCAATTTATGTTAATTATGACTTATGAGGTTAGTAGGGTCAAAAATAGCTATAATTTTCAATAAGTTTTCTATTTTGATTCTCAAATTTCTTTCTCTTTAAAAAGCAACTTCATTATGGCTAATTTCAATTTAACTGGCCATGGAATCATGTACTATCGTTTTTGGATGTACAATGATTTATTATTATTATTATTATTATTATTATTATTATTTACCTTCATTCAAATATTTGTTACAATTTGTTCATAACATAATTTATTGAACCAAACAGCATCTGCTCTCCCTCTTGTGATAAAATAAAACATCTAGACTTCATGAATTAGAACCCATCACATCACATGGTGGTAGAAAGAGAACATCTTATCCTAATGTTACGCGTTGACTTACTAAGAGATTTTTAATAGGAGATTTATGATTTGATTGAAATATTTATACAGGTAGCAGATTTTTTACATAAAAATTACATATTCATCCGCATATAAGTATATTAATGTGATTCAAACTCACGTTCATAGTTGGTATCAACTTTTAAGAACCTAATATACTTAAGGATTAGTTTCCTAATTCGAAGCTTGAAAAAAATAAAAATAAAAACTAGTTAACGTAATTCGGATTAGATATAGAGTCTAAAGAACTTCTCACAATAAAGTACATAATTCACGAATATATCTTAATAATATTCATATAGTATCCATAAAAACACATACTTATATATTATTATAATATAAAATAATTTATTATATAAGCAATAGATTTGGTAATTGGATTTTATGATTTGAGCAATTATAATATACGATGATTTCCTTTTATTTTTAAAATAACATAACATATTCACATATCTATAGACATATAAATTGATAGAATTAAATAAATATAACTCTTTTTAATTACATTTAATATGTTATAAATTGGTACTTGCAGAAGCGAAGTTTAGATCCAATTTGATTACATAAATAAATAATTATGGGCAACAGCAAAATAATAATCAATGAGAATAAATGACACATAATGATTTAAGTGATTCAACTTTTTAATGTAAAAAATCTAATCCATTGACGACAATACACCGAGAAAAATCCATTAATAATCAAATGGAGATACTAACATCAATCTTCAAATAGCTTCACAAAATATACCAAAAAACAAAATACACCTAGAAAATAACTCCATCAAATTTTTGATAATATATAGCAAAATAAATTAACAAACTTACTATTTGATCAAATATTACCATACAAATGAGCTTACTGCATGTGGTATTTCTTCTAATACGCTCGGTAAAACTTGAGAAGAAGAATGAGAGATTCCTTAGTTGAAAATAAAATTTGGCAGCTCTTTCTTCTCTATTTTCTTGTCCAACGCAACTCTTATCAATTTTTGATCTCTGATGGCAGCTTATAGTCTTCACACAAGAACAAACATATATATATATAGAAGTACAAGGGAAAATGGTTTAATATCTTTTTGGGCCTAATATTTGTTTTTGGTCAACATTAACAAATCTTCACCTTGGCTCATTCCTCGTTATCAAATAATTGTCATCTAAAGCCCCGAAGAGTGATCATCTTCTACAAATACCAATCAATGCTTAAACTTATTAAATGGAACTAGTTTGGTTAACATATCAATTGGATTTTCTGTATTGACTATCTATTGGTAACTATAGCACCATGATAGACAATGTCACGAATGAAGTGATATCTGACATCAATGTGTTTGGTTCTTTCATAATACATACTATTCTTAGTCAAGTGTATCACACTCTAACTATCACAAAATACAACAAAAGTATCCTACTGTAAACCCAAATCACAAACCAAACATTTAAGCTTCTTTCACTACTTCTACTACTGACATAAATTCTGTCTCTATCATAGACAAAGCAACTGTAGATTGTAAAATAGCTTTCCAACTAATGACACAATGATAAAGAGTGAAGTCATAACCTATCAGAGATCTTCTTCTATCCAAATCACCAACATAATCGGAGTCCACATAACCAATAACATTACAAATGGTATTAGAACTTCCATCATTTACCAAACCAAAATTAGATGTGCCTCTCAAATACTGAAGTATCCATTTCACTGCTTCCCAATGACCCTTACCAGGATTACCTATATATCTATTGACAACACTAAATACATGTGAAATTTCTGGACAAGTACAAACTATAGCGTACATCAAACTACCAACGACATTAGCATATGAAACCTGAGACATGTACTACTCTTCTTCTTCTGACTATGGTGACAAATCCAAAGAAAGCATGAAATGCACAGCTAACGGCATACTCACAAGTTTAGACTCTTTCATACCAAAATATTCCAAAACTTTTTCATTATAACTTTTCTGAGTCAAATAAAGCTTGCTCGCTTGTCTATCCCTATAAATTTCCATGCCTAAAATTTTCTTACACCCAAATCTTTCGTCTCAAACTCACCACTAAATTAAGACTTTAATTTTTGAATCTCAAACTTATTCTTAGAAGCAATAAGCATGTCATCAACATAAATCAACAAATAGACAGATGAACTATCATAAAATCTTTTATGATAAACATAACTATCATAATCACTCCTAGATTAACCATGATCAATCATAAAAAAATCAAACCGTTCATACCACTGTCTAGGGGATTGCTTCAACCCATATAAAGACTTTTTCAATAAACAAACCTGATTTTCCTTACCTGGAACAACAAACCCTTCTGGTTGATGCATATATATTTATTCCTCAAGCTCACCATGTAAGAAGGATGTCTTGACATCAAGTTGTTCTAATTTCATATCAAATAATGCAACCATAGCAAGCAACACACAAATAGAGTTATGTTTCACCGCAGGTGAAAATACTTCATTGAAGTCAATACCTTTCTTCTGACAATAATCCTTTGCAACAACACGTGCCTTGAACCTAGCTGATTCAACCTCAAGTATACCTTCTTTTTTCTTGAAGATCCATTTGTTTCCAACAATCTTCTAGCTCTTAGGATGTTTCACCAATTCTCAAGTATGATTCTTATGAAGTGATTCAATCTCTTCATTCATAGCAACTAGTCACTGAACAGAATCATTAACTGGTGATGTATCTTATGCTCTTGTAAATATTGGGATAATTCATTTGATGTGTATTCTTTGCCATTCTTCATTCATAAGCATTGAACCTTTCTACCCACTTCTCCTTCCATTCTTTCTTGAAACTTTTTAAACTTAGTAAACACCTCTATTTTTTCCTTCATAAAGTAAGCCCTTATGTGCCTAGAGAAGTAGTCTATAAACATCAACATGTAGTTCATTCCATCAATTGATGGATTCTTGATTGGTCGAAATACATCCGAGTGCATCAACTCCAATGGTTCCTTCGTCTTGAAGCTAAACTCCTTAAAAAGTAGTTAATGAGCCTTCCCATACCAACACCCTACACATATTGTATTATCTCTCACCTCGAGTGATGGGAAACCTTTAAACATCCTCTTCTTCATCATCTCTTTTAACTTATAATCACTCATGTGTCCTAATCGTTCACACCACAAATATGTTGTCTTATTCTTCCTTGTTTTGTCTACGTATGCCGACTAAGTTGATATTACATAAATAGATTCTAGCTTTCACTATTCCATTGTTGGTGTCCCTATGACCTTGATATACTTTCACATCATTAGGACCAAATAAGACATAGTTACATGAAGATGTTAGTTACGACATTTATAACAATTTTTTCCTTATTCCAGGCACATTATACATGCTTTTTAATTGTAAGTTATTAGGACCCTAGTGTGGTTAGACAACTGTCTCCCCAACATGGTTAATTTGAAGCTTTGAATTATTGGCCACGACTCATACTCAGTCTCTCTTGTACGACTTATTATGTTGCAACTCTTTCTCTTTCTAAGTCGTATGATTTGCACACCCTGAGTCAATTAACCAATCTCTTTTCGATACTTGCAAAAAATGTTGACTCTTTTATTCTTATACTAAGCTTTTTTTTAATTCTTATTGCACAAGGTAAGACATCAAACTCTTCTTCATTTTAATTTTCCTCATGGTTATTGGATGTCATAGTATTGACTTTAACAAGCCTTTTTTTAAATCGACAATCTCTTGCATAATGACCCTTCTTACCATACATAAAACATGTACTATTACTTTTTGAACATCCTTGAAAATGTAGTATTCTTCTATGTAATTACTTTTAGCTCCACATACTTAGTAATCTTTTCTTTTAAATTCATCTCTTTTAGATCCTCTACTAGGTTTACAATTGTATTGATCTTTCTTTTGACCACTAAAATGTGCCTTCTCTCTACAATTTAATGAAACCTCAGACATTTGCTTTGCTAACCCTTCCTAATCGACAAGTAAATTTTCTAACACTACTAGAAAAGAACGAATAAACCAACCTTGCATAACAGTAATAAATCCTCTACATTTGGGATTTAACCCATAGATATAATCCTTCTCATACTAAACTCATAAACACTAGCAGTAGAATCAAACACTAAAATCTTGTGACATAGAGTTTTTACCTTGTTGAAACAGCAATTGATTGACATCTCTCCTAATCTGACTAAAAGGATATCGTTCTTTAGAAACTATAACTCGGTATCATTCTTCTTTGATAAGAGTGTTACAAGAATGTCTCATTCTACCTTTGGTGTGTCACAATGCTTGATGTGTTTCAATATTTGATCCTCTACTAAGGCCCTAATTGCTTAAATAGCCTTGCCTACTTTGATCTTCCACTTCCTTAAAGCATTGGAATCTTACGATGGTGTGACCTTTTTGCCACCCACTCCCATGTATCATGACCTTGAAGGTAAGGTTGTATATACAATGGTCATGTGTTATAATTATTGTTTATTAAGGTTCTTACCTACCCCTTGTAATTATCCCATTATTAGGACTTGGAAAAACCTTGGCATTATCCAAGCAAGCTTGATCTCAAACAAGTTTCACAATCCTCTACGATTGTGCACAATCTCCCTAGAAGCTCCAATCAAAATTTGACTCGTGATCAACTTACTTTGATACCAAATTGTTGAAATTTAAAGTGACAAATGAGCTTACTTTTATTTATAATACACGATATATTTGCAAGTAAATACACTACCTTACACTTACAAAGTGAGAGTAACTCTCACTTACTATGCACAATTACCAATACCCACTCACTAAAAACTAAAGCTCACATCACTCACCCTTTCTTATTCTCACAACACTTTGCACACACTTCACTCCCACATTTCTCTTAATTTTTGCACACATACAAAAATAAAGATTCATTACTTATATATAGGCCTAGTAGGTTGGTCACTACATTTTAATTAATATATATATAATTTTCTATAATAACTCTAGATGATTCTATTAATTGTATAGTTTAAAATAATGTTTGAATTTTAAAGAGTAAAACTATCTAGAATAATGGAGAGAGAAAGTTGGATTGATATTTAACAACCTTTCATATAAGATCTTATATTAAGTTTCCAACATATTCAATAATTATGTAAGTTGATAAACTTCACTTTTTTTTTTAGAAATATGTAAAGGTTGCATGCATATTTTTGGAAGGATAAATAAGACCAATATACATTGGAAAGAAAGGTAAGGATTATATACATATTTTTTACTACATACATATTTTTGTAAGGATAAATAAGACCTACATGCATACTATAAGAATTACATACATAATTTTAGAATATTATGTACATATATATTTTTGGTACAATAATAATACCTAAGCTCAAGATCGACCACACTAAACAAGATGTGCCTTGCTTACATAAAAATAGTAAGACCAAACGTTACATTAAAAAAAGTTGTATACGAACCTTATCTACCCAACCAGATGAAAATATAGACCACAAATAGAGAGCCAAAGCCTATAATCGAAGAATCCAAGTCCCTCGATAAACACTGAACACTGCAAACTAAACTATAACAAACTTTAAAAGTGTAAATGACATTAGAAGTTAACGGCGCTACAAAAGTAGAATTCATCTCTTATATATTAGTTAGGATTTATGAATTTTAAACTTTTTAAATTATATAGTTACTTTTTTTAGTAAATGATTTTAAAAAAATTATCTTTTGCCATAATCCGTAAGGGACATAGAAAAATCAAAGGTTAAACTCACACAAATGAATATCAAATGTCAAGTGCAGAAGAAAGGGAAAAGAATGAGGAAGATACTGATTCTAACAAGTAAACTATACATTGAAGTGGAATTAGTAAGGTAAGAGTACTTTATCTTTCTTCCTTTAAAAAAAATAGAATATACAATAATGGAGTTTTGTTCCATTTGCAGAATATTCTAGATAAGAAAGATATTACGTGATTTTGTAATAGTGTCAAGCTTTCAACAATAGACAGAGCTACATATTTTGAAAAGAAGAGGAAAAAGATTGAATCTTAATCACATGGAAGGTGTTAAAGTGTGGGATACCTATCCTCTAAAACACATTTCTTCATAACGTTCTAAGATGATAATTTATATTGAACTTATACCTTCAATATTTGACAAGGACATGTTTATTATAATTGATCAGTGCAGAAAATAGCTCATCAAATTTAGCATATAAATTTATGTCCAAAGAATAAGCTCCATAAGATCGACTTTACACTTAAAATATACTTCTATGCATTTTACTCTTCATCTATGTTTTTCTTTGAAGGCTGAGAGACCATGTCATTGTTGGACACAGACGAAGCCTCTCCATTTACTAGCCGCATAATCTTCTTACAAAAAAGCTAATAGCATATCTTCTCGACCATCAAATTGAGAAGATCGAGAAAGAAAGGGACAGAGATGATGTAGTGAGGTAGATAATCAGTAGAAATCAAGGGAAAAAACAATGGAACATGGACATGATCAAGAATTACTAGAACCAACAAATAATTAGAGAGAAAAAAGATACAAAGAAAATCATCGAGAAAGGAATAAATGTCAGAACTTATCATGATGTTCATAACCTCTCATTTGGAATGCTTAAAAGACGATCGAGTAGAATATCAAAAATCATGAAAAAGTAGAGAAGAGTTATGGTGTAATGCTCCAAGTTTACCTCATGGGCGAATAACACTACTACAATACATGTTTTTGGTCTTGGTTTTTAACCATGATCGTAAATGTATGATCACAATTATAAAAACCAAAATCTAAGTAAAAAAGACCATAGGTAACGACATATGGTCTCAGTTATCTCATAACCGAGGTCATAGATACACCATATGACCTCGATTTTCTAATAACCAAGACCATAGATACACCCTATGACCTCAATTTTCATCAAAAACCGAGACCATAAACTTGTAATCGAAATGATATCTATTATTTCGATTACACTTAAAACGTGACTATATAAATCTCAATTAAACTAATTTTTAAATATAAATTAAGAATTATTATATTAAACTAAAGAGAAATATTACATTAAAAGTTTAATAGATACACTAAAACATAATAAAATCTTAATATAACTAGCTAATTAAAATGGATCTAAAAATATAAAAATATACATGAATTTTTTTTACTAATATAACTAATCAAATTGTCTACAATCTAAATCAATCCAAAAATATTTTACATGTAATGTTTTTCTTCAAAATCTACGTCCTTGATAACATCTAGTATAAACATATCAAACATCAAGATTCCATGAATATAATCCTACGTATATACAACATTCAAAACATAAGAGTTATCTCTACTTATTTATTCTTAATATATAGGTTATACCATGATTATAGTGTCATAAAAATGTTTATAATAAATGACTTCGTATGAAAGTACCTATGAATATAAACATCTACTATGTATAAGTATACCAATATCCAAATTCCATGAATATAATCATGCATATACAACATAAAGAACACAAAAGTCCACTATACTTATTTATTCTTAATATATAGGTTAATTACACCATGATTATAATGTCATAGAATAGTTCTATAATAAATGACACTATGTGCTAGTAAATATAAACATCTACTATATATAAGCATACCAACATGATTATAGGGTCATAGAATTGTCTATAATAAATGACATTGTGTGACATTACTTGTGAATATAAACATCTAATATATAGATTTCATTAATATAAGCAATATCTCATATTTTCACAATAAATTCTTCAATCTAAGTCTATTCTTACATATACAACAAATGATCCATAATAAATTTTTCAACCTGTTCAAGAGTGAAAATTGGAATGCATATCTAGTAAGTAAATTTATGGTATTTGATCTAATAAAAAAACTTGAGAGACAATTCAACAAAATTAGTACTACTTATATCGATAACAACAACAATATTATTATTTAATACTACCCATATCAATTTAAGAGAACATAGAGACAAAGAAAAGGAATCAATTGCATAATATTATATTTATCCTTAACATTGTAAGCTACACATTTACAACTCAAAAGCTATTATTGAGAATACAAGCAAAATTAAACTTATTGGTTCTGCAACCAGATAATAAATAAAATAAAACTAAAACGTATATGTTATGAAAACACTAAAATTAAAGTTGAGATTTTTAAAACCAAACCATTCAATTTTTCTTATAAGCAAAAATCAACAAGAAAAATTCAGATTTATCTTGATCTTTCTGCTCCAAAATCTTCTCTTCCAAAAAAAGTCTACTATCTAATCCACTTCTTGTTCTAAAAATGAAACAACAAATCTAGATTTTCGATTAAAAAGCCAATCATGAACATCCCACATCATATCCACTAACAACCCTTCTAAAAAATATTGATTGATTTCCTCTAAAATTCCACCTCAATCTCGTAACTTGAAATATTATCTTGTTATCAATACAAACAAAAAGTAGTTGTATAAGTATTCACCTTAGCGTTTTATTTAACTATATGGTGAGTTATATATATAAGAATCAATTTCTAAATTCTGTCTACTCATTCTGCATCTCATCAACTTCAATATTAACTTCAGCATAGTAAAAGTTCCTTCATAATTAAGTTGTAATGTATACACATTTTAACATATTGTTAACTACTTAACCACCTATTTTGATAAATAAAAAATTAAAACAAGAAATAAAAATACACAAAATTACTTAAATTATTACCAAGTCAATAATAGAAACAAATGAATTGGATAAAGTATTATCTTTTGCTGAAGATCCCTCTCTATTTTCTTTATCAACGACCGTCTCAATCCCATTAATGAAATATTTATTTGGATTGAACCGTCAATTTTGGATATTATCTAGCCATGTCCTAAAGTGCATCTTAAGAATTTTGCAGCCATAAAAGAGAAAGAAAAGAGGGACATGGATGTATCATCATCGTGAACTTATACATGATAAACCCTACAGTCAATTATTTAATGAAATTATGCACTAATAGTAAGAAATTCAAAAGTGAGAAAGGACACGATGGATATATTTTTCGCAGTTGAAAACACACAATCCAAGCTGTGAACATACTTGGTTAGGTTGTACCTGCAAGCAATGGATAGATATACCATACTTTCAATTACATGCATACGATGTCATAAGCCGATCAAAACAAGAATTTTGACAACAATATAAAATGGGAAGACAAGAACCTACTCCTGATACAAGCAGATTCCATATTTGGTCTCCATATTCATAAATAAATTCCTTACATTCATTACTCACTATTCCTTCGGCTCCAATGGCATAGTTGATTTCAGTCACGATAGGCTGCAAAAAGACCAATAAAAAGAGTTTCAATATAAAATGTACAGCTAGGAATTCTTCCCAAAAAGGTTCTTAAGAAGATTGATATGGTAAAAAAAAGTTGAATACTGAACAATCAAGATAAATAGCTTATGCATTTCAAATTAATGTTGGCTGGGCTGGATTAGAGACTCTATTATAGATACTATGGGTTACTACAATAAGCTTTCATAAATAAAAAAAATAGCCATTTTTACATAATTTACACCACAGTAAATAGAAAACATGACCTGACTAATATAATGTGTAGCTTAAAGTCTTAAACCTTAATTGATAGTAATAACATACTTATTGAATCTATAATAAACTAAGCATAATTTATATAATTGTTGACTCCGAATACCCATGTTTGAGAATCGTACACTTATTATTCATGTCACATCTCCTAAAATTTTGCAGACGACAAATCTTACCTCTAGACTTACCTCTTCCCATGTTGGGTATTTTTAGCCAAGTCAAGGAACATAGAGATGAGTCCAACATGTACAGAACCCTAATTCCCACCCCATCCCCCAAAGGTTGCAAGTTATTTTGCAAAGCAGTGCTAACCAAGTATGAAGATCTTCCAAATTTATAGGTAAAATTTTTTTTTTTTTAAATTCAATCTCAATTATTTTGATACTGGAAAAATTTCAATGACTAACTATTGCAAATCACTGAGAGACATATAATGGCACTGAAGCAAAATCATACTTAGCAATTTCTGGACCATATGTGTTACTCTGAGAAGGCCTGTAATACAGAAAATATGTATGTCAACAACCATAAAAAATTCTAGCAAATCCAACAACAAAAAGGAAAGAGACAGATGCTAAAGATGTCTTCATCAAAACTCACAGTGCTTAAACAGAAGAATCAAGTGGAGTTGGAGAACTTGAGAGGGGTGCAGTGGTTGGGGGCATTACATTAGTAGTTTGTCATAAATTGTTACAATTTGTCACAATATGTAATAGAATTCGTACGGAAGGATCCTTAAGAATGAGTTTATACCTGAGTGGATGAGGCCCCTGCTGAGCCTAAAGTTTTAGTCTACATAAAGCAAAAAAGTAAATAAAAATAAGTACGTAATTTAAAAGAGCTGGGACATTCCAAAGGAGTTCATACAAAATCAAAAGCAAAAAACTTGCTGAAGCCTCTCAAATGTACTGTTAACTATGATATATTATTGGTGCTTTAGTAGCAAAAGTAAATAAATGACCCATACCATTATGAAAAAATGATACTGTTGATAATTATTTTCAACACTATCCAAAAAATGTTCTAGAGGAGATTATACATTGGAACAATCCACTTCTTTCTTGCAAGCCGGAATTTTTTAACATTTCTTCAATTGCATGGTTATTCAATTAACTCTTTTTACTAAAACCACAGACTCAGTAGAAATATTATCTTTTAAAAACAGAGTGTTTATTTTTTACTTTTGAAAGTTTTTGCTTATTAACCTGCCGATATTTTTTACATGGTAGGTGGTTAAAAGTCATTAGAACATTCGCAGAAAATTGTCAAAAACTACTTCGAATCATTCAATATGCTCGTCAATGAAAACTCATCCTATAAGAAGACATTTACTTCATTACCATTATCAGTCACATAAATTCTTTTTATTTCCTTTTTCAAGCATAGCAAAGAATAATTTTCTTTTCAAATGTATAGACACACTAAATGAAACATAATGCTTCTAGGGAATAGTAAGAAACATCATTACTCAGTTGTTTCACATGTTGGAGAACAAACCATATTACATCTCCCAGGATACACAATTTTACGAAAGATTAGAAGCAGGAAACAACCACAAGCCAAAATGCCACTTTAAATTCATGAAAGGAAGGGAGCAAGAGTAAAGAAAACAGGTATAGCAGCTCATAGAAAACGAAGTACCTTACTGAGCATGACAACATGAAAACCATCTTCGGTAACCTTATTATCAGCCAGTGTAGTTTCATCTTTCAAGACTTTCCCATTGTGAATCAATAATTGCTGTCCACAAGGGTAATTGTCTTTCCCTGTGCATCTTCAATGTTCTTTTTAACAGCCATAACCTTACATGAAAAATATTTGCAATTCAACCAACTCATATGTGTACATACAAGACTGATGTAAACCCAAATTCTTAAAGGTCAAAGATATTCAATTTTAAAACAGAAATTCATTCAAAAAAAATTTGTCCCCGTTTTTGGTGGATAGAAACGGGCATTGTTTAGTTACCAAAAATAGCAGTGCATATATTATACGTTTCCATATATGGTTACTAAATAAAGTTCTATAATATATAACGAACTAAATGAGAGAAATAAACTATATGTGTCAAATTCACGTTAGTTAAAATAAAAAATTTCTTTTTGATTATTTAACAAAAAAGGGCAAAATCGAAGACGAAAATACCCGGAGCTGGGTTAACACATATATGAATTGATATGGTAAAAAAATAGGGTATCACACATACTCGGAGCTGGGTCGCGAGCGACGACAGTACAAACGGTCGACCGACGAGGTGCGAACAAGGGAAAAGGAAAAGAAAAAAAACAGAGAGAAAAGGAAGAAGAGAGGGGAAAGGGAGCTACTGTAACTGTCGAGCGAGCTGCTGGTACCGGTAGAAAAAGGAAAGAAAAATGAGTGAGCTGATGGACGAGGAGGAGCTACTGGGGGAGATTGTCAACAATTTCGTGAGGCGCGGTGCGCGGTGCGGCTCTACTCGATGAGAGGGACGATACGTACGCGAGCTTGGGAGGCCAGAAAGGTTGTAGAAAAAAAGTGAAGGGGGGGCTGTGAATTAATATATTATATTAAGAACTTAATTATATATTAATATATACAGCGCGCGCGTGGGAAATTAGAAAGAAAAAAAAGTGAAAAAAAATTGATATAAAAATTTAATATATATATATATATATATTATAAAAGAAATAAAATATATTAAATTAAATTAATAATAGATAAAAATAAAAAATTTATAAATTATAAAGTAATTTTTGTATTTTTTTTTAAATGAATGACATATAATATATTATTTTATTTCGATTTTAAAAATATTAAAAACTCTATTATTTTAATTATAATCAAGTCATTTAATAATCATGGTTATATAAATTTGTTTATATATATTTAAATATTTTTTGTAATCTAACTTATAACCACGATTACTGATAAAACTGAACATATATGTATACATTATAACCTCAATTTTTATTAAATCGTGGTCAAAACTTTATGATCTCGATTTTTAAAAAAATCGAGACTAAAATTTCGAAACTAAAGGTATATATTGTAGTAGTGAATTTAGAACTATTACCCTTTTGATTATTTTATTGAATAAATAATTATCTGAGTGTAAAATTTATTTATTTATTTAATAACTTTAAATGAACAAGTATATAGTTTTATCATAAAATAGTTTTGGTTACAACAAATTTGTAATCAAACGGAATTTTAATGTCATAAAATAAACCATAAGGTAACAAGCATTTAAAATTGAATAAACTTTTAGAGTTGCTCAGTTTGTGAAATCACTCAATAACCATAACACTGGTTGCCCCCTCTTTGCTATCTAGGTCTTTATTTATATCCTAAAAAATCTTTAAATCCATAAGGGTGAGTTAATGATCAATAAGTAAATCTGCATGCAATATATACCATAATGAATATATATGACAATCATGCAGTTGTTTATTCCTTTTCATTATATAAATATCCTTTTTCGTTAGGTATTTACTTGTTTGTTGATTAAATTGTTAGGTTTCATTTCCTTTCCTTTCTATGATAAGGCCCTTGTATGATATTTATGATATCGGTAACCAATGGGCCATAATATTTGAAACTTATTTCAACTATTAGATCCTTAATAGTATCATACTTTGGGCATAATATGAGTAGAGATGTAAAGTGAATTGTCTTACCTCATCTCATATCTCATTTAGTGATTCAAATGGGTTCGTGATATAATATTATCTCATTTCATTTAAATATCATCTCATTTAAATTAGAATTCTAATAGTTTTAACTTTAAACATATGATTTATCATTTTTATTATTAAACCTATGTTACAAATAATTATGTATCATATTTTTTATTTTTTTTATATTATTATTTGTCTTATTTAATCTCATTAGAAACAAATGAAATATCTTAATTAGTATTATCTCATCTTATCAAAATTCAAGTAAGATAAGATGAATAGACTTTGAAAATTAATGGATTGTAGTATGAATCTCATTAACATATCATTTTAATTTATATCTCTAAATATAAGTATGGTTCAATCAAGTCGCCACACACACATGGGTGATCCCAAAAAGGCCTATCATCTCATGTGGCCACATAGATAACCTCCTTACATGCGATCATTTATTTACTATGGTGGGTCCGTCAATCCTTCTTATCCCTTAACCATTTAGTCCTCAAGACATAAGCATCTACAAACTTTAAACATTTTTATTAGATATATTCATGATAACTTCTCTTTATTATAATGCATGTCTTTTATTTTGTATTCTCAAAATGTATTTAACATTTCAATGCTTATGCATGATATGGATATTTCATAATGAGTATGTATGCATTAATATATATCATATAATCATACAATTCAAAGATAACATAATCATATAAAATGTTCATAAAACTATATTTAATAAAACAATGTTAGGATTTACGTATCTAGATCTTAAAGTAAAAATAAGATTGCAAATAAAGTACTTAAATCTCAAATTGGACTTCCTAGAACTTCACAAAAGCTTAAATGTGCTTAAGAAAATATACTTTGAGAAAAGAGAGAAGAACTATGGAATGGAGTGAAGAAAATAGTTCATTCACACTTATTTTATAATTTTTTATGCATTTCGTCGGCCACTTGCCAACCTCTTGTCGACCTTAAGGCCTCTTAATGAGCCTTTAGTGGTGATACAAAAAGCCCTTGGCCAAGAATTTTTAAAGATACGTGAAATCTTGATATATAATCAAATAAAAGATAAAAATACTATTGAAAAAAGTAAACGAATTTTGAGATCTTACATATGACTACGATGTTAGTCATAGTCTCTCTTTGTCTTTGTCCCCGTGAATTGGAAGTGTTATCAAGGAGTCGTAATAGTGAGTTGATCTTTCAAATTCAAGGCAAATTGCACGAAGATGGCAAAAGGTCGACGTTGGTAGTGACCTTGATCGGAGGGGATTTGATGAGAAAAAAATGCTATAGTTTGAGAAATTAGGAAAGCATAGATTGTGATTTGTAATGTTTATAATTGAAGGCCAAAAAAATAATATGTACCTAAAACATAGTCCTGAAATCATTTAGGATAAAATGATCATAATTAGTGTTGAAAAACATACTATACTAGGTAATTAAATTGTTAGACGTATTTTGAAAAGTGGCATATAAGTGTCACAAATGTCTCTATATCAGAATATCAATATCGTTTATTTATTTTTAGATTAAAATGATGTCATTTAATCATATCTTTAAAATAGAAGAATATAATATGGTACACTGAATTAATTAAAGTAGTTTATTTTCTCGTTTTTATATATCTTGCTTATTTTTCCTATAAATTAATTTTGATTAATAATTTATTAACAATTATAACCCATTCTTCATCTTTTTGTCTGGTATCTAATTGTGGACTATAAATTTATTATAAATAGACTTAAAGTTGTTTGTTCTCTTAGCTAGAAATTCATAAGTACTCATATACTTTATTTTTATCAAAGATGATCACCTCTTTATGGTTGATGTTTCAATATTCAACGCACTTTTTACAATTTGCACATAATGTTATGTCGTCAATAACGCGGAAATTTTTCTTTGAACTAATTTGCCTCCAAATTTTAACATGTTTTAATTTATGCACTAAATTTTTTAACATGCTTTAACTTATTAAGAGTTATAACTTATGTTTCAACGCGGATTGGTTAGAGGTTTGAAAATTAAAAAACCTTTCAAAATCGAACCGAGTCAAATCGAGCATTTACTTTTAATACATATTAATTTTTTAAATAAATTTTTTAATTATCCCTATATATAAAATATATTCCTTTATAAACATAATTCTCACTGTGAGACTCCTCTCAATATCTCATTCACATCTTACTCATTATCAATATTTGCGTCTTATAAGAGAAAAACCTAAAAGTAATATGAATATATATTGTAACTTTATTTACAACTAGAATTTAATCATTTAATCATAATAAAATCATATTTGTATGCAATGGATATAGTTATTTAATACTTTGAAAATGATTTAATAACTTTGTCCTAATCATTAAAAAATTAAAATGCTATCTCTTGGATTTTTAAAGACTGGGATCAGAAAGGATTAAGAAGTGTCAATATTGAAGCTAAGATTTTACCTTTTATTTGTTCTTCATTTAGTGAATATATACAACGAAATATTGACTTTGGTAAGGTATAATGTTGATTTCACCATTGATTATTACATTATAGTCATATTCAATTGAATTCTATGTTATGATTAGAGCTCAAAATTACCAACTAATCTCTTTCAAACCAACCTTATATTTTAGCTTGAAGGTTAGGTTTTTTGGAAATAATAAGTCAGTTAAGATTCTAGGTTTTTCAAAAACATCAAGATAAGATCGACTAATAAAATAACTCAAAAATCAAACAATCTGATCGAAATATAATTTATGAGAAATTATTTTAAGATCAATGACAAACATGTCTTCTGGCTTCCATGCGAAAATGTTTACATTATCCTTCAAGAATTCAATGAGTGGAGCTCTTAACTCGTGAGCTAGTCTAGAACTGATTTTTACATATTTATCCACTCCTGGCCCTCTATGTAAACTATTTCGTAATCCTCTGGATCAAATACCATGGCCTAACTCCTTATTCGTTGCATTATCCCTTTATTCAAATAATTTTTGTTTTCTGGTTGCTACTTTGATATAGGGGTAATGCACTTTTCATGGAATTTTTTTTACAACTTCTTACCTTTTCTTGCTTTTCCCTTATCTCTCTTATCCCCTCAACCATAGAATACTTGGTAAGTTGATGATACGAGTAGAGGATTGCTCTTATCATATGGATCTATGGTCTACCTAAAATTGCGTTGTAAGATGTGAGAGTATTCAATACCACAAAATATGTAAGGATGATTGCTTCTTCCATAGAGATCAATAAAAGTATGGTCTCTACTAACATGGTCACGTTTTCGTTGAAGTACACCAATGACATTTGTGTTATTTCCTATGGAGTAAAATGACCTAACCATGCGGACATCGATGTCAAGCGACTTAGTGGCTTTTCACGTTTCTATCCCACGCCCATGCAAGGGATGTACAAACTCCAGTGACCTGATTGCTAGAATAATGACTTGGCTTCGCTGAATAGGTTATTGTTGTAAAAATGTTATGTTTAAGTCGATTATGATGCCTTGACAAATTATCTACTAATGTAACATTGACATCTACCTCTTGTATGCCTATATATACCTTATTTATGAGATGAATAAGAGATATGAATATTATCTTCATTCTAAACCTCTATCTAAAAATCCTAAAATGCTACCATTTTTCCAAACATGTATAAAAATAACAAATGATGTGACCAGTTATATATAAGAGTATTTGGTAAGGTACTGGACACATATTATTGTTGATCACCATTTTAATTGAGATGAGTTATATTATCCCCACGACTTAAACTCAAAAAATTATTAATTAATTTATATTTGAGAAATTATTAATTATTTCATGTTGTTAAATGAGGTACATACTATATATTATTATACGATAATTTGTTTAGATAATTTTAAATTCACACATAAAATAACCAATAATGTTGTAAAAGTAAGAATAATAAATAAATTAAATGTGCTAAATAATGTTGGTGTGATTTTAATATCTGATTGTTTTTTGATTTTTTTTATTAAAGAAAAATAATTTGATAATAGTAGCAAAAATACATTTTGAATGTGAGGCTTTATCGGGCAATTATTGAAGGCAAGGCTCATATTTTGATAGTTTAGTTAATAAAATTGCGATATTCTTACAAAAAATCAAAAGTTCAATTTTTGACCTATATATTTCACATTCAAATAAGTGTTTTTCGTTTGATTTAAAAATAAAAATTAAAGACTAAGAACATATTACAAAAATGCTAATACAATTCAAAAAACCTCATGTGCATATTACAATTAATCATTATTTTGGGGTTTGTACTTAGAATGTAAGTGGCCTTCATATTAGGGGTTGTCCACCGGTCTGGTCCGATTTTGGTTAAAAAAAAATTAACTGGAAAGACCGTTTATATTACTCGAATTGAACTAGACTGAACCATTTGAAACAGTTTTAATTAATATAAACCGGATTAGACCGTTTGATTTATAAAATCGTTCGGTCCGATTCAATTTTCAGTTTGGTTCGATTTTTTGATACATTTAATAAGAAATAATGTGAAACTTTTAATATATTATTAAACTGGTCAAGTCTAATTCGGTCTAATTTTACGGTTTGGTTCGATCTAATCCGATCTATTTTATGGATCATACAATGAAAATAGTCTAAATATGCTTAAATACAAGTGTAATAACTCTTTCATGATGTATCAATATTGAAACTAAGCTTTTTAACTTTTATTTATTCATTAATTAGGGAATATATACAACGAGATATTAACTTTTATAAAGTATAAAGTTGATTTTATCATAAGTATTACGATAGAATTATGTTCAATTGGATTTTATGTTATAATTATAGGTTCAAAATCGTCAAACAAATCTCAATCTTATATTTTAGAAATAATAAATTGATTACGGTTTTGGATTTTTTCAAAAACATTAAAATAAAATCGATTTATAAAGTAACTTAAAAATCAATCAATTAACCCTATCCTATCCGTTGGTGTGACTATACAATTATACAAACAATAATAGTTTCCAGTTCCACGTACTCTGAACCGGTTTTATAAAAACTGGGATTTGCTAGAAGGAAGTTACATATTAAAAAATGGGCTGAGCCCCCTCAATACAAGCCCAAATACTAGCTAACTTCAAGCCCACATCCTTCCGTTATAAGACACGACTCATCCTTCATTAGTTCATTTTATTAGTCCTTGTCTTAACCGCATGGCCGATCAAATGTTCTATGCGTAAAAAGGTATAATTTGAAGTTGAACTAGTAATTTTCACAATTTAACATAATATGGATTAGTTTTATTTTAAAATATATTTTAATAATTATTTATGTTAATGTTCAAGATTTTTTTTACCCATCTTCACTTCTCAACGGTTGTAACATACTCATGTTAAAATTCCACACCCATTTGAAGCCTTTGCAAATTATTTATGAAATTTCCACCCGAAAAAGTAAAAATTATACACATTCATATAACTTATTTTTTCTTTCCACGGCGATATGTGAAAATTCCTCACATCAAATTCTAAGTTGTAAAATTTACTTAAATATCTATCAATAATAATTACACTATTGGAACCCATTTTACGTTAATTCTTAATAATTTTATTATAGTTTTCGGGTATTTTTTTACTTATAGAAATATAATCTATTTAAGGTAAATATATAAACTGGTAAAATTATCAAAATAAATAGGAATAAATAATAAAAACTACTGCTAAAATGTTTTAGGTTCGTGAATAAATTAATTACAATTGAAAATGATTATGTATAACTTAAAAAAAATAAACATTTTAATCTTAAAAATACAAATCACAATACTTATGTATATAGTGCATCTTTTTTAAAACTAGTATCATGTAAATTTTTTTAAAGTTATAAAATTAAAATGTTTTTATTTTAAAATTATAGAATTAATATGAAAAATTACGCCCTCCTTATAATATTTATATCTGAATCCAGACATATATATGTAGACAAACCATGGTGGAGTTGCTTATGTCAATCTCATCCCTTATCAAATCATAACAAACTTTTCTTATCTTTTAAACCAACTCCCTTTATCAGCCTTTTCCTTTGTGAAAATCACAACTTTTTCTTCAATCCCTTTAGTCTTTAGTTTATTATATTTCTTTAATTATTTGCAATAACAATAAAATTAAAAAATTTAAAAATTGAGATTGAGCTTTTCATCGGAGGTGATATTATATCTCATACTTTTTTTTTAGATTCAATGACTATAATAAAGAGAAGCACATCAATAATAATAACAATAATAACATATAATAATAATAATAATCAGAACAAAACACAGAGCAAGAGGAACTTTTGGCATTCAAAATGGATCGAAATCTTTTTTTTATAAGAGGAATCGAGATGAGATTACAGAGTACTGGATCAAGTCACATGCAAATTCTAACCTTTTGTGAATAATATACAAAATAGCCGTATAATGTGTCAACTTTCAAGTAATTGAAATTTGTTTATGAAAAAAAAACTTTTTATGTATCGTTTGATTTTTAGAATTAAATCGAAATTAAAATAAGAATGTAAACAGTTTTTTTATTTAACCATTAGAATTAAAAAAATCAATATTATTTACAATTAAAATGAAAAATAAAATATTATATATTACCTTAATACTTCTATATTTAGTAAAATTTAAAATAATATCATTTAATTATTATTTTTTCGTCAGACAAAATATATTATTAAATTTATTATTTTTCTAAATAATTATTACTTAAAAATAAAATATATTATCAAAATTATTATTTTTTGAAATAGGATTTAATATTTTGAGATTTAAGATTTGGGGTTTAGAGGTCTTTGCATTTGGGATTTAAGATTTTGGATTTAGGATTTAGTGTTATATTTATGAGTTACGGTTTATGGTTAAAATTATTATTTTTCTAAATATGGTTTAAGTTTTTGGGATTTAGGTTTTAAGATTTAGGGTTAAAATTATTATTTTTCTAAATAGAATTTAGGGTTATATTTGTGAGTTAAAGTTTAAGGTAAAAATTATTATTTTTCTAAATAGTGTTTTGGGTTCTGGGTTATATTTTTGGGTTAAAGTTTAGGGTTAAAATTATTATTTTTTTAAATAGGATTTAGGGTTTTGAAATTTAATATTTAGGATTTAGGTTACGTAAAATTGGAAAAAAAATTTAAAATGAGAATAAAATCATGATTTCTTAACCGTAGAATGAATTACACTTTTCAACTCAATCAAACATAAAATTAAAATAAATCAATTCTCACTTTATTTCATTCTTGTACAAAGAACCAAACATGTACTTAGGGTGGAAAAAAAATGCTAAACTACACCCACCACTTAAGATTCTATATCTTTTTAATTTTAACAAAATTAATATGCGTTGAAATTAAAAATTTAATCAACTTAATAATAATGAAAAAGTAATTTTAATACATTAATTTTGAATGATACAGAAAATTTCAAATTAATTTCTAATTTTTGATTGAATTTTTTAAATTTAAAAAGTAAAGACTAAATCTTTAAAAATATTATAAGAATAAAATGTATAATTAGTAAAATTAACTATTTGATAAAAAATAAATCAATAAATTTCGTATTTCAGAAACAAATATCTCTGTAGTTGGTGAAAAGTCCCAAATCTGCCATAATTTTATTTATTGCTACTTGGTCCTTCACTTGTCTAGAAAATTAATTGTATTTCAATTTACATATGACTTCTTATCTTTAAAATTTACATATGAAAGATTCACTTTTAAAAAGATGTAACTACTCCTGTTGTAAAAGTTTATACCAACCATTACACTCAGATTACTCCATTGGACTCACTAATTATATAAAAAAAGACAGGGGAACTAACAGTGATATCTTCTTACACTTGTTCTTTGGGTCATTTACTCCCATTAATTTATAATTATTTGTGAAATGATTATATTCACTAGTTAATTTCTTACGAAATTTACATATTTTTCATGTAAATTATAAAACATTTAAATTAATTTCAATCAATTTTTTTATTTATTATAGTAAGAAAAAACTAATATTTTTACAAATATAAAAAAATTAACAATTAGTTTTAATTTTAAAATAATTTGTATCGTTGAGTACTAATTTAAATTGCCACCCACGTCTTCCTAATGTGGATGCTTCCTGAGGTAAAACTAATAATATTCAGGAAAAAAAGAAAAAAGAAAAAGGTAAGACTAATAATTTTACCCAAAAAAAAAATGATATACAATGCATGCTCAGCCATCTAAAATATAAAAATGTGACCACCACATAGTTGATCTTTGAAGTTTTTCTCACCCATCTATCTCAGCTTAGTTGGTTTGATCTTCTAAGTCTCTCTCTCTCTCTCTCTGTGTATTTCTCTCTTTGTTATCTCCCACTATCTCTTCCAATGAAGCACAAGGCAATTGATCATGAGCCTTTCTACAGAAAATGGCATGCTCTAGAAAAGTCTCCAAAACTAGTTATTTTAGCAATAACTTGTACTTTACTACTACTTATAACAATCATCCCTCTCAACTCCACTTCTCTAACCTTTTCTAAAAGCCTTTCAAAACCATCACCTTCTTCTTATATTTCTGAAGAGGAAGAAGAAAACTACTCCTCTACAAGTAGTATACCATCTACATCAACACATAAATGTGACATATTTACTGGAGAATGGATTCCAAATCCAGAGGCACCATATTATACCAACAAAACTTGTTGGGCAATTCATGAGCATCAGAATTGTATGAAGTATGGGAGGCCTGATTCTGAATTTATGAAATGGAGGTGGAGACCAGATGGGTGTGAATTACCTGTTTTCAACCCAGCTCAGTTCCTTGAACTTGTCAGTGACAAATCCTTAGCCTTTGTTGGTGATTCTGTTGGCAGAAACCAAATGCAGTCTCTCATATGTCTTCTCTCTAGGGTAAGAGTTTGTGGTAATTTGTTTGCTTATGCTTCATTTTGAGATTACTTAAAAGCACTTCTAACATTAAAAAACGATGATGCATTAAATAGATAAAAATGTTGTAGGAGTCAAAAAACACATTTTGACATAACCACTTTTTGACAAAAATCACTTTTAGATTAGGCACAAGCAAACAGACACCATTCATCATGCATATCATCATAAACAGTGTTAAATTTGTACCATTTGTTTTTTGTTTTTTTCCTTCTATTTTTGTGTTAATATGATTAGTATGGAAAAAGACTTGCTTTCTTGCTTCTTTTGGGATAAATGATGATGAATATGGTTGATTTATTATAATTAGGAAATGGGTTAAAGTCATATATAGCACATGGTTTTGGTCTAAGTAATGTAATTTTTTTTACAAATGATCTGAATTTAGTTAAACCAACATAATTTTGTATCATATATCAGTTGTATATTAACAACTTGGGTTAGTTGACCTAAGCCTTTAATAAGTAATTGAAGGATAAAGCATATGGGAGGGGAATCTTTGGCAATAGTGACAATGAGTATGTCTAGCATCTGCACTCACATCAAGGGCATTAGAATACACATGTGAGCCTTTTTTTTTCCTCTTCCTCTGTTTCTTCCAAAGAGCATGTGGTAGTATGTATTATATATATTTGATCATGTCATGTTCACATTTCAAGTCTCATGTATTTTTCTGTAAAACATAAAAACAAATACAAGATATGTAAATTTAAATGCATCTTAACTTGAAGGGAAAATTACTGCTAATCTCTAAGGTTTTCAAAAACCTTTAAATCTTTTAGTTTGTAAAATATGCAATAATATTTCCTTTATTATTGTTTTATTGCAATATATTCCTTGAATTTTTTTTCTTCTTCCAAATATCACCCTTAAAAAATAAAAATAAATAATTAAAATACTTTACCAGAGCTTAAAGGCTGATCAGAGATTCAGAGAAAAACAGCTTAACGTGCATATGACTAATTAAAACTTTGGTCCAGATCTTGGATGTTTAACCTTTCATTAAATAATTGAATGCTCTCTCTCTCAATTAAGTTTTTTATAAATTAAATTAAAAAATAAATAAATTATGAATGATGCTTAATTTGAATAATGTTAATAGTACTGTCATATTTGACATTGCAACGAAATGCTTTAAGTTGTTATTTGACTTATTAGGTAAGTTTCAGTATTGAATTGGCCTCTCAACTACTCTCAAATCTACTCCATTGTTTGGATTGTATGATCATCTTTCCAAATTCAACATCAGTGATATGGGTCCCTTTATAATCTATTAATTATCTAATTAAATATTTAAATTCATCTTCACAAGTTGTCTTCTCCATTGATCTGTGGACTAAGCCCTCTTGCTAATCCCCAATTATCATGCATTATAGTAGACTAGATTAAGCTAATATATATTTCTGAAACAAAGTTGAATCTCCCCATTCAATTTCTAAATTTTGTATTGACATAAATGTTATTGTCAAAGCAATCTTTGCTAGAACAAAGTTTATATTTTTAAAAACAATTGATTATTAAATAAAATATTTATTTGCTCTAACATCATTCTTTTTGCTCTAAAAATAACCATTTTTAAGAGAAAAATAATTAATTATATGTTAGATTAAGTATTTGTGTGTATTCAGCTACACATGTTATAAAATTGGTCAATTAAATATAAAAAAATATATTTTCATTATATTTTTATTAAAATATTTTTTCATATTAAGTTATTAAAATACTATATAATACAAGCAATTAACATGTGAATATAATATTTTAGTAAAAAATAACTAAATATTATAATTTATCTTATATGATCTATTTTTTCAAAGGTTATTGTACTACCGGATTAAAAAATAATTTTTTATAATTTAGAAGACTAAATAATACAAACTTTGAAATTTTAGTGATTTTTGGGACCCTCTAAATAAAAACAATTTTACAAACTCTTAGGCATGATGGTCAATCAATTTGAAGTTGAGTTATTTTCAGTTCTCTTATAATTGCCTTAATGTCTTGTTGTGATGTTCAGGTGGAATATCCAATAGATGATTCATACACACCAGATGAGAAATTCAAGCGGTGGAAGTACACATCATATAACTTCACATTGGCTACATTTTGGACACCCCATTTGATAAAATCGAATGAATCAGACCCAAATGGACCAACAAAAACAGGACTCTTCAGTCTCTACTTAGATGAATTTGATGAAAATTGGACAACCGGCCAAATTGAAGACTTTGATTACGTTCTCATCTCAGCAGGTCACTGGTTTCAACGTCCAATGATTTTCTATGAAAAAGGAAAGCTTGTTGGGTGTCACTTTTGTCAAGTTGAAAATATCACTGATTTAGGACTTTATTATGGCTATAGAAAGGCATTTAGAACAGCCTTTAAGGCCATTAACAGTATGAAAAACTACAAGGGCATAACATATCTGAGGACTTTTTCACCTGACCATTTTGAAAATGGGCTCTGGAATGAAGGAGGTAATTGTTTGAGAATAAAGCCATTTAGAAGCAATGAAACTCAGTTGCAGGGTCGAAGTTTAGAGCTTTATATGACACAGATTGAAGAATATAGGAAGGCTGAAAAGGAAGCTAAAAAGAATGGTTTGAAATTTAGGCTACTTGATACAACACAAGCTACTTTATTAAGGCCAGATGGTCATCCAAGTACATATGGGCATTGGCCACATGAAAATGTCACTTTGTATAATGATTGTGTTCATTGGTGCTTACCAGGTCCTATTGATACTTGGAATGATTTTTTGCTGGAGATATTAAAGACTGAAGCTTTAAGATCCGCTGAAGAGAAGCTTCTATAATCAAAGAACAAGAGATCTATATTGACTGTTTCTAGGAAGCTAGATTGTATTATTTTTGTATTTAACTGTGTTTCTTCACAAGTGTGTGATTAAATTATACATTAATTATGTTATTAATTTTACCCTGCAGATCCGAAAATTAATTTACTAATAAACAGTAGTAATAGTAATTGAGCAGATCCAAGTGTTTTGCTCAAGCATTAGTATAATAATCATATGGCACGCATTATATATCTTGGCATTAAAGATAAGTAAATTCGGGGCCATTCAACACCAAACATATTTGAACACCTAAACCAAGCTTCCTCGATATCATAAGATTGCAACTTCATTGCATGATCATGATGAGAGAGCGAAATTTCAACTGTGCTTTTATTCAGCTGCCCCACCTTAGCTGTTATTTCCTTTTTGTATATGTGTTTTAGTGTTGCTATTTTCCAATATAATTGATCCTCAATTTTTTTATTTTTTATTTTCCCTCAGAAGCGACATTATCAACATTGATTATATTTGGATTATCTTTTGGATCTTGGAGTTTGAGTCTTGCCCACACATTCTCGTGACTTTTTAACTCCTTTGTCATATCTCTTAAAGAATATATTAGATATTTCAATCGTTAAAAAACAAAAAAAAGTTGAGCACTTGAAAAAGAAACTAACATAGTATGTTAGGCAATTATACCCTATAAAATCATCACTTGTAACTTTAATTCTCAAATTAAATCCTATTTATTGTTGCAATTCATCATAATTTATTTGCTAATGGTATTTTTTTTTCCAAGTGTTCCGCTTTTTTTTTTCTTTTTTTCTTTTAACAACCGAATTGTCTAATAATATACTTTTAAGATATATGAGAGAATAAAAAAACAAATTTCAAAGTTCAACAATTATAATTAACTGCTATTGGAATATAAATAAATCAATAACAATTAAGTTTATGTCTTACTCACCTTGTAATTAAGTTCAAAGATGCAAATTAGCTTAAACCTAGATATATCATTTCTAAAGTGAATGCATCATAGAGTGAACGATCGATATATTATTTCATTATCTTTTGTACCCTGCAATTAAACTTATTATTTTTAATCACTATTTAATTTTCATGTTTATTTTTCTTTTTGAAAATAAAATTACAATGAGTTATTTTTCTCTGTTTAAATTTAAAGCATTTTTATTTATCAATTTCAATCAAATTAACATTTAATTTGAGAAAAAAAAGTTGAACATTAATTTATTAATATGAAAATCAAACAATACAATAGTCAATACGTTTGTGCCTCTTGGAAGCATGGTGTGTATTTGAGTACGTGTATAAACTTCAAATAGTGTGAAGCCTTTTAGATGCAAGTTTAAGAACAAAACTATGCAGGCTTAGGCTCAAAAAATATAATATCATGCCATATATCATGTTAGTGGTACATAACTTATGAATTTCGGAAGAAAGGACATGAGTTTTTAAAATGGTGATGGAAACCCATAGCATGTGAGTTATCTCTCTTTTTCAAGAAACCAAATGTGTTATATATGTTATTCCTCTTTGTTTGGATAAGAACAAAACAAAACACACAAAATAAACCCACATTAGCCAATATTCTCATCAAAACTTTAGCTTCTTGGACAGGCTGGGACATGTGGGTTTCTTCTTGTCAGCTAGCTAATTTCATATTCAGACAAGTAGAGTTTGGAAAAAAACAATTGGGTTTTAATAACGATATTTAATGTATTGATGGCAAGAAAGCAACATATTCGTAATCAAGTCTTTTTGTACAATAGGGAAAATGAATCAAAATATCACTCATAAATATTAAAACAGTTTATGAATCATTGTCATATAACTCATTTAATGTAAAAGTTGTTGAGTTTGAATCTTAATTAAGTTGTGGAATGATATGATTATTTAAAAACAAATTGTATATGTGAATATTACATCATATTATATACGATATCATATGATTTATATGTAGTAAAAATAAAAACTATATTTCTTAATCTTAGAAACTTAGACTTAACTCTAAACCCAAAAGCTAACTTATGAGTTAAAGGATTGCCTAGACTTATAAGCAGCACTGTTGCCTTACTCTTAGCTAATGTGAGACTTAACATCCCCCTCCACATCGGTTAGAGTCCAGATTTACGGTACGAGAGTCGATGAGAGTACGAAGAAGCCAAGAACCTATCTATGATACCATCTTAAAAACTCAAGTCTAACTCTAAACCCAAAAACCAACTTGTGAGTTAGAGGGTTGCCTAGACTTATAAGCAGCACTGCTGCCTTACTCTTAGTCAATGTGGGACTTAACATCCCTCCTCCACATCGGCTAGAGTCCGGATTTATGGTTCTTAGAAACCCAGGCCTAACTCTTAACCCAAAAGCTAGCTTGTGAGTTAGAGGGTTGCCCAGACTTATAAGCAGCACTGCTGCCTTACTCTTAGCCAATATGGGACTTAACATCCCTCCTCCACATCGGCTAGAGTCCGGATTTATGGCACGATCCGAATTTACGATACGAGGACCGATGGGAGTACGAAGAAGCCAAGAGCGTAGCTCTGATACCATCTTAGAAACTAAGGCCTAACTCTAAACCCAAAAGCCAACTTGTAAGTTAAAAGGTTGCACAGACTTATAAGCAGCATTGTTGGCTTACTTTTAGTCAATGTGGGACTTAACACTCAATATTTTCTTATTAAAAAACATTCAACTATTTATTTAATTGAGAAGTGAAAGATTTATTCTAATTTAAATGACAAACTTTGTTGGTCATTTTTCTTAACAATGAAGCCTTAAAAAGATAATATTGCAATGTTTGAAACATTAGGAACAAAAAGTTTGCCCAGGCTTAACATTATGAAAAAATAAATGAATAGTTAACTCTATTCACGTCTATTGTTTTTTTTTTTTAAAAAACACCTTCTAAAATCTTTTTTTTAAATACCCCCTAAAAATATATACAGAATAATAGTAAGGTCACATAAATTTTTCCATAAATTTATACTCATATTAATTATATTATAATACATGGCTAAATAATTTTTAAATTTTCATAAAAACTTGACCATAAAATCATATTTGTGTGATCCTAACATTATCTAACCACAAAATAAAACACATCTTATCTCAATGGTATATTTTTATTATTAAAAAAAGAAAATCATATCACACTAATATAATAGAAAAATGAAAATTTTCTCAATTGTTGGAAAAATGGATGAATATAAAAATAAAAAAAGGTATGGTATTTTTTGTTGGATCATGAAAATGGACAAATTTTGTAATTTTTTTTACGATTTTCACGAGTCGAAGAAATAAATTCCAGACCTCATTTTTTTTTGTAATATTTCACCAATTTTCCTTTGAACAATCAAATAAATATATTATTTGCCAAAAAAAATCTTCATTTGTGCTTATTTCAAGGATTTTATTAAACTAATAAAAACCTTTGTTTTAACCAATTAAAAAAGAGAAACTAGTCAATTTTGTAATAACATCATTTTCTATAGATAGTCGTTTAAATAGAAATATAATTATTTAAATTCGTTTAATATTAAAATCTATTTCATTCGATTTTATTAAATATTATTATATGTTATTTTTTTATTGTTATCATTTTAATGGATGGTATTTATTTATTTATTCTGGTTCAAGAAGAAACAAATTATTCAACATATATGGTTTTAACTTATCATAGAATGAATTATTTAACTTGTAATGGAATGAATTATTGGATGAATGAAATTTTTCCTTTTATATGCTAATAATTCATATGTTTTGCTGGAAATTTCTCAAACTATACAACCTCTATAGAATTTGGTCCCCAAGCATTATAATATTCTATAAAAATAAAAAATAAAAAATTATAGCTTCTCACACATTGAAGTTTTAATTTTATATTTTTGGCGCAGACTCTATACCTAACAATGATAATAATACCTTCTCCACATGTTAGATGACAACTTAATACGGTATCATATACCTTTCAGATGTCCTGTTTTTGACCAATTTTTATATTATAATTTAATTAATAATTTGGGTTTTACCTCTTTCTTCCATCAATTAATTAACAATGTAAATTACCTTTGATATCATTCTCTCTTTGTTCAATGTTCATCATAATTATGTCATATAACTGAGAAAATTTCAATCTAACAGTGCCAGAAGATACCATATGCTAATATATATATATATGGAAGAGAAAGATGATTAGCTCATATACACTAAGTACTGATAGTGTTTGACATGCATGACCTGCTATTTTCTCTTTATTAGATATCACTCTTAAAACACAAGAAAATGAATGCTCTGCATAAAAATAGAACCTGACCCTAATTTTGTAATAAATTCATTTAAGTGGTTAATATTTCATTTTCATTTCATTAATTTCAGAATTAACTATTCATTATTTTCTATAGTACTCTTTGATAGCAACAAAAAAATTGGTTGAATATGATGACAAAAAACTTATCACCACAACCTAGTTTTGCCATTTAATCATTAGGGCTCTGTTTTTTTTACAGTTTAAAGATTTTGTTTTCAAGTTGCAGAAAATGTACGGATAGTACTTACTGAAGATATTTATTTTACAGAAAAAATGACAGCTGTAATGATTTACTTAATGATGCTTCTCTGATTTGACCATGATATCCAAAATACGAAGTTTTGCCAATGAACTATTAGATTATCAAATTTTGACAAGGAAGACTGGTTCTTGTTGAATATCAAAACAGTTGCCAAATTATAATAATTTTTTTATTTTAAAGAATATTTTTATATATTACAATTGGTTGAATATAATTATATAGATCAGGTTATACTTATAATTTTTCTTAGTAACAAATAAAACTTTTCTATTTTAAAAAAACCAAATGTGAAAACACTGTAAGGCACTAAATATTTTTGATCTACTATTAATTTTAGAAGCAATTATGCCTCATATCTCATGCCCTTTTGGTTAGAGTAAAAGGTGTCACAAGTATTATGGCTAGTTTAGCACTTTAAAATTGAGTCACGAACCTGCACATGATTTTGTTTTTAAATTTGTTGGATTAATTGTTATTTTAAAGAAGAAAGTGACTATAATGTTTCAGTTATAATTAACTTACTAAAACAAATGTTATATTAAATAAGAAAGTTACTATAATGATTCACTTATAATTAGTGTACTAAAATACTCAACTAGTCATAAATAACTGACCACTAGTTCCTTAGGTTACATTAGAACAATAACAAATATTAAAAGATTATATCCCTTAAATAATGTAATTTCATTTCTTAATGCAAAAAGTTGATTAAAGAAAGAAATAAATCCAAGTTGGTTAGCATGTCTTTGTTTAACCAACTTCTTATAGTCCAAAGCCATCTGACCACAACTTTGCCGACAGAAGCTAACTTCACTGAAATCTATTAACTCAATATATCTTACATTTGCAATCGACCCTTGTAAATATATTAAGCTTAGCAAAAGAAACCCAAGACGTATATAAGAATTAAGGTAAAGTAACAATCTGAATAGTAAAAGCAAAAAATAGATTCTGATGAAGAGTAAAATAATTATATGTTTCAATCCAATTTGAGACCATTCAACTTTGAAATCATCAGTGACTTCACTCCTAAGCCACGCCAGTTAACTTGAAACTGTACATTATATCATCATCAAATTTTTAATCACTTATGTCTCACGACACCTCATGTGTTACTATTTATAATTACTTCATCTGAATGATTGCTTCAGAATGATAACTGAAAAGGCTAGATATCACTGATTGTCGAAGTAATTACTTAATGATATGAACCTATTTATATATATATATATATAAATTATCTAAACTGTTATTGTTTAAATTTTTTATAATGTCTAATCTTTGATAATTAATGTTAAAAGAGGTTATTATTTGCTCATCTTTTCAACCTCTTCAAAAGATGACAGTAACATTTCTTTCCATTCCTAGAAAAGTAAAGTAAAACTAGAAATCCAAGATATATTAGAACAACTATTAAAAAATAAACACTTAAAGTCCAATTTGAATTTGAGTTCATGCTAATAGAGTAAAAAGTCATATAATATGTACTATGAATCAATTCCATATAATTAGGACAACTATTTATTTATAAATATTTTAATAAATATGAACTATTTCATAATATTAATTTAGTGGTATCTTATCCATGTGCATTATAATTAAAAGTTATATAGTATACAAATAAAAATATAACTTGGAAGATTCTTTTCCTAGCTAGCATGCAATTATGAACCATGACATATAACTCACAAAAGTGGAGTTGTATATAGTAGTGATCTTGTTGGTAACTCAAGCCAAAACCAAAGCTAATTTTTTTTTAAATACTCTTAAATATTAAGAAGTATGTACTCCACAGATTATTACTCAAAATCTTGAACTTGTTTGTATCTTGTAGACCCTATCCTATTCTTACTCTTACTTATTTATTATTTGAGATTACTTATATATTGTACACTCAATTCCATTTTTTCATGATTCACATTCACTCTCACACCATGAAGTATCATCCAATTGAACATTCAGGTGGATCAATATACCCTTCACCCAATATCCAAAAGAAGGTTTTTTTGCTAGTGCTAGCCTTAACTATTCTAGTGACTCCTTTGTGTCTCAATGACATTTTGTCTCCATCACAATTATCATCTCCTCCACAATTGCCATCTACTCCAGAATTGTCATCCCCAGAGAATATTAATGTTAGTGACTTGAAAAGTGAAGAATTGGGTAATAGTAAGTGTAGTCTATTCAATGGACAATGGGTTCCATATCCTAATGAGACTTACTATACAAATACAACTTGTAATTGGATCATTGATCAACAAAATTGCATGAAATTTGGGAGACCTGATTTGGATTTCTTGAAGTGGAGATGGAAACCAAATGAATGCGAGTTGCCTTTCTTTGATGCTGCCCAATTTCTTGAGCTCATGAGAGGAAAGTCATTAGCCTTTCTTGGAGACTCTGTTGGGAGGAATCAAATGCAGTCACTTGTGTGCCTCTTATCCAAAGTAAGCAATTAATACTACGAGTCATGACTATATAAATCACTTTTATAATCATATGTGTCAATCAAAAGTGTTGATATATAACACTTATGATTGGTATATTTTTTTTGGGCATGTTTTACTATTTCAGGTGACTTATCCTGTTGATGTTTCTCATGAATATGCCTCAAACACAGTTTTTTTCAAGCGCTACATATACCCAGATTACAATTTTACTCTCGCAAAACTATGGTCTCCTTTTTTAGTGAAAGCCATAGATGCAGACCCTAAAGGTCGTGCCGCAAACAGTATGATGAAGCTCTACTTAGATGAAGCTGATGAGGCATGGGCAACTGAGGTTGAAAAATTCGACTATGTTATTGTCTCAGCTGGACAATGGTTTTTTAGGCCACTAATGTTATATGAAAATGGTACTAATGTTGGATGCTCAAATTGCCAACAAGAGAATGTCACACAACTTACAACCTATTACGGATACAGGAAGGCCTTTCAAACTACCTTCAGAACACTTCAAAATCTTAAGAACTACAAAGGGGTTACATTTTTGCGAACATTTTCTCCGTCGCACTTTGAAAATGGGGCATGGAATGAAGGAGGAAACTGTCCTAGAACTAAACCTTTTAGCAAAGAAGAAAAGAAGTTAGATGGGTATGTTTTGGAAATGTATTTGTCTCAGGTTGAGGAGTTAAGAGCAGCAGAGGAAGAAGGAAAGAAGAGAGGTTTAGAGTACAGGTTGATGGATACTACTGCAGTCATGTTACTGAGACCAGATGGTCATCCAAATTTCTATGGACATTCACCTGATAAAAGAGTTACAATAGCTGACTGTGTTCACTGGTGCTTGCCAGGCCCTATTGACACATGGAATGAATTTTTGCTGCATATGCTGAGGACATTGTAGAGAGGGGATGCTACCAATGAATGTTAAGTCACAGAGGAATACTTAATAAAAAAAATGCAATTTGTTGTGTACAAATATTCTTCAATTCTTTACCCTGTAGAGATATTTAATACTACAATTTCATGTTTTTATCAGCTTAGTTTGGTTTTGCTGGTTACTGAGCTAATTTGAACATGTGATATGTATTGAGTTGAGGAAATTGTTCGTACAACTTGCAGAAAATTGGATGAAAGTACAACCTTAGTTGAGTTCGGACTTGTTCCAATACTCTCATTTCTCTAGAACTAGATGTTGGTCACAACGGTTAAAAATAAAATAAATTCAACAGAGTAGAATAATAACACCGAAAATTTAATTTGATTCACCCTTTAATTTGGGCTAAATTCACGGAACAAACTCTGAAAAATATTTCTTTCACTAATAAAATTAATGGGTATAAAGTGAAAGACAGTACAACAAATTGAGATAAATCCAAAATAGTGACAAACAAGTGTTTCTCAAACTTACTATTTTGTCACTCCTCTTTTAGAAAAATATCACAATATTTTTCTAAAATATTCTCTCCCACTTTCTTACACACAACATTATTTTTCTTCAAAGGAAATTGTTCCTTTGGCTTTGTTTCTCTTCTTGTTTTGGTGTGTTGATGTATCTCTAAGGCAAAGACATTGTCTATCAATGTTAGATGCATTTGTCAAATGTGGTTGCACCTACTATTTATGGTTGCACCTACTATTTGTGGTTGCACCTACCATTTATGGTTGCACCTACTATTTATGGTTGCACCTACCATTTATATTTTCTTCCTCTTCAATGTAGGAGGGACGTACAAATCTCCTCTTCCCGACTACATAGATGGCTCCACCAATCCAGCAGCTAAACAATAGTATTCAAAATTTTGTCTTGAGAGAATTTTTGTCAATATGTCTGATCCATTTTCTTATGTATGGATCTTCTCAAGTTGTAATAGTTTCTTCTCCATTACATCCATAATCCAGTGATATCCTACATCAATATATTTTGATCTCGAATGAAAAGAGACATTCTTTTCATGATGGATAGCACTCTAACTATCACAAAATAATTGATAACTGTCTTATTGTAACCCAAGTTCTTTCAAGAACTTTTTCATCCATAGCAACTCTTTACATGTTTCTGTTGCTACTATAAACTCTGCTTCAGTAGTGGACAATACAACACATTTTTGTAACTTTGACTGCCATGACATATCTCCCCCTACAAATGTAATCAAGTAACCTGAAGTGGATTTTATGGAATCCACATCACCAACCATATTTGCATTTATGTATCCAACTAACACAAGTTTTTCATTTCCAAAATATAGACATATTTTGGAAAAACCTCGAAGATACCTGAAAAATCCATTTCATTGCAGCCCAATGTTCCTTTCCAGGATTCGAAAGGAATCTACTCATAATTACAACTACATGAGTGATATCTGGTTGTGCACAAACAATGACATACATTAGACTTCCAACTGCTAAAGCATATGGAACCTCTTCCATCTCTTCCTTCTCTTTGTCTGTAGAAGGGCTCTGCTTAGAACTTAGCTTAAAGTGATTAGCAAGAGGATAACTAATCATTTTAGCCTTATCCATATGAAATCTTTGAAGTACTTTGTCAATGTACTTCTCCTATGACAACTATAATTTCTTAGCGCATCTGTCTCTAATTATAATCCTGCCAAGAATTTAATTTGCTAACCCCAAGTCTTTCATGGCAAAAGACTTACTCAATTTTGTTTTTAAGTTGTTAATTCTGGAAATATTCCGACCAACAATCAAAATATCATCCACATAGAGCAAAAGAATAATGAAATCATCATCAAAAAAATTCTACACAAAAACACAATGGTCTGAAGTAATCTTTTTGTAGCCTTGCTCCCCTATAACAGACTCAAACTTTTTGTACCATTCTCTTGGTGCCTGTTTTAAGCCACAGAGACTTTTCTTCAATTTGTAGACATAATTTTCTTTTCCCTTTTGCTGAAAACCCTCTGGCTGCTCCATGTATATCTCATCTTCCAAGTCACCATGTAGGAAGGTAGTTTTGACATCCATTTGCTCAACCTTCAAGTCAAGACTTACTGCTAACCCTAGCATAGTACAGATGGATGTCATTTTTACAATTGGAGAGAAAATATCATCAAATTCAACACCTTTTCTTTGGCTGAATCCTTTGACAACCAGTCTGGCTTTGTATGACAGACTGGAACTATGTCCTTCATGCTTCACCCTAAACACCCATTTATTTTTCAAGGCCTTATTCCCTTTGGGTAGTTTCATCAACTCAAAGGTTTTTTTTCTCATGTAAGGACTTCATCTCATCTTGTATGGCTTTAATCCATTTTTGTTTGGATTCGTCATTCATGGCCTCTTCATAACTCTCAGGTTCTCCCCCATCAGTGAAAGTTACATACTCATATGAAGGATATAAGATAGAGGGTTGTCTCACTCTATCACTTCTTCTCAGTGAAACAGGAGAAGCCGTAGGTGTTGGTACTGGATAATAAACATCATCATTTCCCTCATCTTCAGAACCAATTTCTATAGAAGCATCATCTTCATCAGGTGGATAAACTTGGTCTTCATTTCCAACTTGTCTTGGCACTAATGTTGGAGGAATTAATTCCAAATGTGATGAGTCACCATTGGAATTAGGAACATCTTTCTTCATTTCGATAATATCTTCAATGGTCTCATCTTCAACAAATATATCATCACAGCTCCTGACAAGTCTCTTTGTAACCGAATCATAAAATCTATAGCCAAATTGATCTTGACCATAGCCAATAAAAATGCATTATCTTGTTTTGGCATTAAGTTTGGATCTCATATTCTTGGGGATATGAACAAATTTTTTGCAGCCAAACACTCATAAATGATCATAGGAAACATCCTTTCATGACCACACTTTATTTGGAACATCCATATTGAGAGGAGTACAAGATGAAATATTCAACACATGTGCAACTGTGAGTATGGTTTCACCCTAAAAAGTTTTAGGCAACTTTTCATGTGAGAGTAGACATCTAACTCTCTCCATCAAAGTTCTGTTCATCCTCTCAACTAAGCCATTCAACTGCGGTGTCTTTGGAGGTGTCATCTGATGCCGAATACCATGCTTTTTGCAATAAGCATGGAAAGGTCTTATGTATTCTCCACCATTGTCTGTCTGGATGCACTTCAACTTCTTTTCAGTCTGTCTCTCAATTGAGGCATGAAATTCTTTGAAGACATCTAACACTTGATCCTTTGTCTTTAGAAGATATACCCACGTCTTCCTTGAATGATCATCAATGAAAGTCACAAAGTATTGAGCACCACCAAGTGACTTTGGCATTGGTCCACACAAATTTGAATGAATCATATCTAAAATATTATTCATTCTGGAAGAAGGGAAACTCTTGAAAGCAACTCTGTTTTGCTTTCCTACTATACAATGAACACATTTCTCTAAATGTATTTCATCCATTCTGGGTAGTATCTTCTTTTTTACTAGACTTGTCAAACCTTTTTCACCCATATGATTGAGTTTCTTATGCCATAACTTAGTTGCACTGTCTTTCTCTATGACATTTACTGTATCGATGGAGAGCTTTTCTTGCATTATATACAGAGTTGTATGCTTCTCACCTCTAGCCACTACTAAAAAGCCTTTTGTAAGTTTCCATTTTTCATAAATGAAGGAACTGTAATATCCTTCATTTGCAAGTTTGCGCATAGAGATCAAATTCAGACACATATATGGAATATGCTTGACATCCTTTAGAAATAGTCTGGTTCCGTTCTCTATTTCCAAGTAAACATCTCATCTGCCTACTACCTTTGACAGGCCTTCATTTCCCATTCTAACAACACCAAAACTTCCAAGTGTGTATGATGAGAAAAATTCTCTTCGTGATGTAGCGTGAACTGTAGCACCACTATTAATCACCCAATTGGTCTTGTGTGATGCAAGATTGACAAAATCTTCATCATAAACGATATTGAACTCGTCTATGGTATTTGTTTACTCATCATCACTGTTGTCGTCTTTCTTCATTACTTTTCCTTTGTTCGTTTCTTGTTCCTTCTTGAAAACCCGACAAAATTTCTTAATATGACCCTTCCTCTTACAGTGATGACATTCAACATTGGAATTTTTTTTATTTGCCTCTACTCTTGCTTCTGGGGTTTTGTTCTTTGTACAGTTTCTTTCCTCTAGACTCTATGATAAGAGCTTGTACTTCTGAATCTCTTTACTTGTTTTGTTTCTCATATGAGAACATGGCTTCTACAACAACTTCAAACTCCATCTTGTGTTTTGCATAAGTCAGAGTTGTTATGATATGATTATATGACGAGGGTAGTGATGCCAACAACATCACAGCTTTCTCTTCATCGCCAAAACTCATATTAAATCTTGCTAAGTGAGAAAGGTTGTTGTTGAAATCGCTAACATACTTCATCATGCTTACATCATCTTCCTTCCTCATTTGATATAACTCCTTCCACAAATAAAATTTATTGGCAAGGTTCTTTGACATGTACACGTTTTCCAGAGTCTCTCATGTTTTTTTAGCAATCTTGCAATTTTTTGATTCAATATTTTGCAAGACACTGTCTGAGAGATTTAGATGGATTGTACTAGCTACAATCTCATCTATTTTCTCCCACTGTTCCTCGATGATGATTGCTACCTTCTTTTATTTTCCCAGCAATGCCTTATGAACCTTCTGTTGAATGAGAATATCCTTCATCCTCCTTTGCCATAAAAAGAAATTATTATTGCCATTAAATTTCTCAATATCTACCTTTTGGCTTGACATCTTTTTTTTGTTTCGATGTGTTTCTTTTTCTGCAAATAAATACGCCCTGGATCTAATAAAATTTTTCTGATGTGGAAGATTAGTCTATGTTGCAACCACAGAGCATATTAAGAATTTTACTAGAACAGCTCTGATACCAGTTGTTGGGCACAACGGGTAAAAATAAAATAAATTCAACAGAGTAGAATAATGACACCAAAAATTTAACGTGGTTCGCCCTTTAATTTGGGCTAAGTTCATGGGACAAACTCCAAAAAATATTTCTTGCACTAATAAAATTAATGGGTACAAAGTGAGAGACAATACAACAAATTAAGATAAACCCAAATAGTGTCACACAAGTGTTTCCCAAACTCACTATTTTGTCACTCCCTTTTTAGAAAAACATCCCAATATTTTTCTAAGATATTCTCTCCCACTTTCTTACACACAATACTATTTTTCTTCAAAGGAAATTGTTCTTTTGGCTTTGCTTCTCTTCTTGTTTTGGTGTGTTGATGTATCTCTAAGGCAAAGACATTGCCTATTTATAGATAAAATTGTCTATCAATGTTAGATGCATTTGTCAAATATGATTACACCTATCATTTGTGGTTACACCTAATATTTGTGATTGCACCTACCATATATGTTTTCTTCCTCTTCAATATAGGAGTAACTTACACTATATTCATATAATCATAAGCTTGTCATATTGGTTGTATTTTTGTTTCAAGAACAATTAAAAGCCATTGCAATGTGCAGGGCCAGATTTGAAGTCCAGACATGAAGTTAACTCAAAACTATCCAATCAACTGTGCTAGAGGGGAAGTGGTTTCTTTTTTAGTATCAAATGGAGACAAATATATAACTTACTAGTTACTACATACCTTGAACTCCCAGTTACTTCGTGGAATACTTTCTGCCACATAACTTTGTGAATTATCCCAAGCAACATTTGAGGAGAGAAATTCTTGGCTAGCATCATTGATCTTTCTGCCATATTTGTTAAAGAAACAAATCAATCTTTTCACCCATGTCCACTATCTTGGCAGCTTTATACTAAATTTAATTGATGATGAAATAAGGTACTATTGGCTTGTCATACCATAAAAATTTACAAGAGGCAATTGTAGATACTGCAACTTGCAGATGTTGGAAGAAGCAGGCTTTACTTTTCATTTTTTTTTGGTAGTCACGAACCTCTTCTTACATACAATACAAGGGGTTCAATTTGATACCAATGATGAACTTAAATCTGATTACAGTTAGGAGTATGAATCCGAAATGATCATCATACATTATATCAGGTCGGGTATTTACCAAAGCACTAAAGGAAGACTAAATTAGCATCATTTGAATGCTCTTCAAAGAGAAATTTTGATAAAGACCAAGATGTGCAAAGCTATATGTAGAGCACAAAAGATTTCCTTAGCAGCATGCTGGTTCTCATTTCGGCCACCGGTATAAAGTATCATCCGTTGAGAGTCAAGCGAAAGAATCTGAAGAAGCAAATTCTTTCCAAGATGCATTTCGTCATTCTAGCTCTAGCTCTTTTGAATGGATTTTGCTAATAGGCTCTATTGAGTTGTAATCGACTTACTTAAAAAGTTAAATGTTTTAACAAATTAATATTACATTATTATTAAATAACACTAGTTCTTATCATAAATTTAACATTACTTCATCTCACATACTCTCACTTATGCTTTCAACTAGCACTCGTTACCTACACACAACTCATATATACATATATATACACTTTCACTTATACTCTCAAATCACACAAACACGTACACGCACACGAATCAATTTCCTAGAACTTTCTAGTAATGTTTACACATATATTAGATTATACATACTAACTTCTTAGAACTTTATAGATTTACTTAACACTCAATCATATAAAATGTAAGTGATATCTTTAGAGAGATCAAGATTATTCTAGAGTAATGGAGAAAAAAGAAGTGCTAATATTCAACACTTTCCCTTAACACTTACTTTCTCTTGTTCCTCCTTTGTTGATCGTACTAAGTTGATATTGTAACTATTCAAACTTCACAGTCCCAAGTCCTTTGGTAAATATATCTGCCATTTAGTCATCTTTCTTTATTTGTTTAAGCTCTATATCCTCCTTGTAGTTCATTATCTCGAATAAAGTGATAATGCACCTCTACGTGTTTGGTTTGTGCATGAAATACTAGATTCTCTACCAGATGAATAACCGATAAGTTATTACAATACATTGGTATTAGGTACTCGACTTTCTTATGTAAATCTTTAATGGTGTGCATTAATCACATACACTTTTGAGTTGTCACTGCTACAACTTTGTATTCTACTTCTATAATTGACAATGACATAGTAGGTTGTCTCTTGCAACACCAAGAGATCACTCTTCCAACTAGCTTGAAAACATAGGCAGTGGCCTATCAAAGTGTATCATGATCTTCCGTATAACCAATCATCCTAAATTCTTGATTCTTATTGTAAAGAAGACCAAGATCAAGAGTTCCTTTCACGCACTTGGGTTTTCAATGTATGAAATTCTTTGGTGCTTTTTGATGTACAACAGCTAACTAAAGACTTTGTAGTTCCCTGAAAATCTCCACTCTTTCTTCATTGCTCGAGTTTTGATTTTCATCCTCCTCTATCACACAGAACTTGATGCTAACTCCATTGGAACTTGTATGAACTTCTCCTTAAGCTTATGGAAACTCTCTGCCAATTTTGCTTGGCATACATTGAGCTTCTCATCAAATTCGTAAGAGCAACTTGCCAGCTTTGCTTGGCCTTCATTGAGCTTCTCCACAAGCTTATTGGAACAACTTGTCAATTCTTCTTGGTCTTCTTTGAGTTTCTCATCAAGCTTATTGAAATAATTTTCCAACTCTACTTGGCTTTCACTGAGCTCCTCCTCAAGCTCAGTTATTACAAAATATGCCTCAATATCCCACTCCTCTTCACTAGGAGTAGACTCTTGATCATTTGAGATTACAATGTTGTGTTTCATTATTTTCTTTCTATATCGACAGTCTCTTACATAATGAACCATTAGCACACAGAACATGGACCTTTACACTTTTTCTACCCCTTGAATTGACCTCTCTTCTTTTCATAAATGATTTGAGCTTCTGCAGCTTGAAAAACTTATTTTTTAAATGCATCTCTTTTAGATCCTCTATTAGGTCTCCAATTACGTCGTTCTTTTCTTTTAACACTAAAGAGTGCCTCTTCATTATTCTTTAGTGAGACTTCATACATATGCTTTGCTAATACTTCCTTATCAACAAGAAAATTCTCTAACACCACCAGAAAAGGTTGGGTCGACCAACCTTGCACGATAGTAATAAATCCTCTATAGTTTAGATTTAATCCATGGATAATAATTTTCTCATTCTAGACTTAGAAATATTAGCAGAAGTATTTAACTATGAGATCTCGTGACATAGAGTTTTTACCTTGTTGAAATAGTCATTGATTGACATCTCTCCTTGTCCAACTGAAATGAGCTTGTTCTCTAGAAGTTGCAACCTCATATCATTATTTTTCGAGAAAAATGTTGCAAGAGTGTCCTATGCTTCCTTTGGTGTGTCATAACTTTTGATGTGCTCTAATATTTGATCCTTTACTAAGGCCTTGATTGCGTAAATAGCCTTGCCTACTTTGATCTTCCACTTGCTCAAAGCGTTAGCATCTTGCGATAGTATGACCTCCTCACCACCCATTATCTTCCACAAGTCATGGCCTTGGAGATAAGGTTGTATATGCAACAACCATGTGCTATAATTATTGTTATTGAGCTTCTTACCTACCTCTTGTAGGTCTTCTATTATTAGGACTTAAACCTCTACATTATCCAAGCAAGTTTGATCTCAAATAAGTTTTACAATCCTCTGTGATTGTGCACGATCTTATTAGAAGCTCCAACAAAAATTCGAACCATGATCAACTCGCTTTGATACCAAATGGTTGAGTCGAAAGCCACGTACGTAAAATCTATATGCTTTAATAAATTAATATTACACTATTGTTAAATAACACTAGCTTTCACCACAAACTTAACATTATACCACCTTACACACTCTCATTTATGCTCACAACCCCCCTACACACATATACATATACATATCCTATATAGGTAGATAAACCAACTAGTACAATTTATTAATTCTTAGGATGTTCTACAAACAACTTCCTATAACCTTTTAGTAACATGATCTAGTAATATGTACACATATATTAGATTATGTACACCAATTTATTAGAACTTTCTATAAATATTTCCCACTAAGTATATAAAATGTAAGTGATATCAAGAATATTCTAAAATAATGGAGAGAAAGATGTGTTGATATTCAACAGGCTCTCTGTTTGTGCCTACAATTAGGACATAAAACAATCAAGAAATTTTTAAATGAATGTAGTGAGGAAAAGATTAAACGAGTAGACAACTCATAATATTATAAAGACTTCACAATTTTACCTGTGTTTCCCTCTAGTTGCTGCTCAATATGACTGTGAAATTGTTTATCCAATATCTTTTCCCATTGAACTGCATAACATAAATTGAGTCAAATACTATATAAAAATCTCAACAATGGTTTTAATTAATATAGTCAATTAAGCCAACCAACTACATATTTATCTCTTGCGAGTGACACCATATGTTGTAGGGATGCAACATCAGGAAATCATGAGTAAAAATATTACAAGCCCATAAAAAACTGAAAGATATACACATAAAAACCAGGGTTTTGGAGAATGTAACATAACCATAACTTCCAAACACAACATCAAAGTTCTTATCATATTTCTAACATACAAACAATTGATTCCTCCTACTTTCAAACTTAAGCTAGGTCTGCTAGAAATCCACTCTGATTATCATCTGTTTGCCTCGATATTAGAATCCAAAACATGCCTTAGTGTCATGATACGTATGAGGAATAATTTAGTAATTGAAAAAATAATCATTATTGAATTATTTTAGGTTTATATCTTCTCATATAAAGTGATGTTTCCACCTGAAAAAGAAAGGAAAATGATCTAAGAGCTTTTTAGGGGAGGTATGGTGTCAAGCTCTCCACCACCCCCAAAACTCATGGACACAATGTGCCAAGTGAGCTACCTATGAGCTAGAGAATGCTCACAAGGCAGGCATTAATTGTATCACGAGGGCAGGAAGTGTCGATACTGCTCATGATCCCCACGTAAAAGGCTACACGAGAGGGAATGTCTATGCCGATGGTTACTCAATATGGCATGTGAAGGTAGCTTCATGGGAATGCAGAATGACTAATGGGTGGTGTTGCACACAAGTGATGGTACATCAATGAGTTGCGAAATGCTAGTAAAGAAACATTACTTTAAGGCATGCACATTGCAAATGTGACAACGCTCATGATGGTGATGTCAAGTGAGGATATGCATTGGTCAAGAATTCCGCCAAGCAATAAGGATCCATGACTTGATACCACAAAAGTGGACAACAATATGCTAAGATGAAAGCATCATATATGAGTTTCAAATCAATGAGTTACTCACTCGGACAACATATGAATTTGGTTGCATGGAACTTACTCGCATGTAAAACAAGTTGAAAGCTGGGCAACCAAAGCTTTCCCTCAAAACACGCTTATCAGGAAATGGGCCACCTAGACTAATAACCAGCACTAGGCTGGCATCCCTGGTCGATGTGGGACTCAACACCCCACCTCACATCGAACGGGTACACAACTCACCGCCGAGTGCCAGTGTGCGTGAGGGGATTCATCAGACCCAGGGACCTGCTTTGATGCCAAGTTGAAAGCTGGACAACCAAATTTTTCCCTCAAAACGCGCTTATCAAGAAAGAGGCCACCCAGACTAATAACCAGCATTAGGCTGACATCCCTGGTCGATGTGGGACTCAACAAAACATACTTGCTTGGTTGACTTAAGGATAAGTTGGCATGAGTGTTAGCTTGAGTATAAGTGTGCTAAGAAGAAACAAGCATACATGCAAAAGAGGTGCAAGATGAAGTTGATTTTTGGGCAAGGAGTTTGCTTTTAGTGTCAAGTTATCTAATCGAGGATGTGTATGAAGAGATCCAACAAGAGGAATGGGAAGCCGACTAAGTTTTCATATATTGTTGTATTACCTACTATCAACATATGTGACTTGCATAGTTGGGTGAATAGTTATGTGGTATAATGCCTAGATGATAAGGAACTTTAAGATGGAGTGAGCGTCTTGATTGAGTAACCTTGATGCTGGGAAGCAATCGTGAAGTTACATGCGAGCGAGACTCATTGAGAGTAATTCTTGTTGGTATTTTCTCAAGAAACACCAAAGTATTTGAACAAGGGCCATGTTTTAGAATAGAAAGATGATAGGTTGGCCTTAATTTGGAGAATCTTGGCACTGAATAGTCAAATTTCTGCTAAGTGAAAACTCAGACCATTACACTTAACTTTGATTCTTAAAATAGCAGCACAATATTTTGTATATTCAATAGCGAAAACACTCAATCAGAGGGAAAAGATGAAGCACTGAACACGAAGACACTAGAAAAGGACCTTCATATAATCAAGTTCAATAATCATTTTGAAGCTCTAATATATGTAGTTTTACAAGTAATGTACCTGGGGTAGGATGTTTTAATGCCTTATCTTGCATTGCTGACCATTTTTTCTCCAAGTTGTTTGCCATCTCTTCCACTGAGCTCTACAAGGATAGAACATTTTTCCAACAATGAAAAATCCAAAAGGAATACTAATACAAAGTTCAATTTGATTAAAAAGAACTCAAAAGGAATTAAAAATCAAATGAATCCACTGATTTATTCTAGCTTATCTATTATGTCAGACATTGAGGCTTCTGAATCTTCTTCAGTATTAACAGCCTCTTTAAATTCACCAGCTGATTCATTTGTGCAAGTGATTGGACTATTCTATTACAGTTTGTCCATTTTCCAGTTCAACCGTCAAACTCTTTTCATTCTCCTCTATTTCCTAAAAAGAAGATATTAACAAATAACTTCAAATGTTCACTATTGAGAAAAAAATCAAAGAAAACATCTGGGTCGGACTTATACATTGCCTGGTAGAACAGCGTCTAAAAGTTTTTTAATTAGGCTACAAGCTTAGAAAATATAGCTAGAAGATTTCTTTTGGAGAGAGAAAAAAAATCTATTTTTACAATTAGAATATGTATAATGAAAACCTCAATCAAATATAAGATTATTAGCATGTTGCATTCGATATCTGACTTAAATCTTAAATACAACAATAAAAATCAGAAAAGCACCAAAATTAAATTGTTAAAATTTAGGACTCACCTCTAATTTTCTTTGGTGTGAATATGCAACATTCTATTCATGTAGAGTCACTTCTCTCTCTTAATAAATCATTAAATGGTATATTAGTTGTATGCAACTAATATACTTTATTAACTGTATATTAATTGTATGCAACTAATATACTTTTCCTAAAAGCACTTTTAGGAAAAGCAGATTATTATTTTCTATATTTATACATGTATTAATCTTCATTTTAATCTTAAGTTTGTAAATACATTAAGCTAATTTAATTTGGTATCAAAGCAGGAATGAAAGAAATTTTTTTTTTACCAATTTCCAGCGCCGTCGTCTTCTCGCACTGTTTAGCTCACACCGCAGTTGCATATCCGTCATCCACCTGCGCTGTCCATTCCGCGTTGTTCAGCCCGTGTCATCCACCCTAGCCCTACGTCGTTCAACCCTGCGCAACCCTGCGTGTCGTTCAGCTCGCGCCCCTACGCGCCGTTTAGCTCGTGCATCTGCGCGCCAACCGCACACCATTGCACGTCGTCCAGCTTCGTGCCACCTGCGCGCCCCTACGCCGTCGCCGACCAGCTCGCCGTTCAGTTGCTGGTATCAGTGCGCCCCTCTGCGCCGTTCATTCCTCTGTGAAGCCGAAACCCTGGTGTGTAGTTTCTTAAATTGTTTCTTATGTTTCTTAAATTATTTCAGATTTTTAAAACCCTAATTATCAGCCAAAATCAACCCTAATTATCAACCCTAGCCCATCAGCTCCAAGCCCATCAGCTCCTAGCCCATTAACTCATAGCCCATCACCTCCTAATTATCAGCCCTAATTCAAGCCCATCAACCCAAACATTCAAACAGTCCATTTATCAACCCAACCCGGCCCAAAAAAAAATCCAAAATTTTTATTCCGCTGCACAATATATTTTTTATTATTATTTCAATGGAAGATTCAAGACAAAATCAAGTTTCTAGAATTCATGAAGTTCCAAATTTTGAAGTTTCTGTTAAGAGTTTAGAAATTGGTTCTTTCGGGGGTACTAAACTTAATGGTATAAATTTTCGAACATGGAAAAAAGTTATGTCTGTTCATCTTCGTGGGATGCATAAGATGAGACATGTATCTGGATCAATTAGGGCTCCTAGTCAAGATGATATAGACACCTATACTAGGTGGGAAGATGATGATGGTTTTGTCATGTCAATTCTATTTAGAGCCATCATTGATGATATATTACAAATGGTGGAGGAATGTGAAACTGCTGAGGCTATATGGAATACCTTAAGCGATCTTTATACAAATGAGTCTGACTTTATTCAAGTTCATGAACTCATGTGCAAAGCTGTTGGCATGTAGCAAAATGGGTAACCAGTATCTCTTTTTTTTACCAAGCTGAAAAATGTATGGGCTGAAATTGACCAGAAATGCCCGTGTAAAATTAAAAATCCAGAAGACTTTTTGTGGTACTAGAAAGAGAAGGAGCTTGAACGAGTACATGCCTTTTTAAGAGGCCTTGATACAAGGCATAATAGTGCTAAAGGTGAACTGCTTCGAATGTCAGACCCTCCGAGATTGACTACTGCCTTTACATACATCCGTAAAGACGAATCTCAGCAAGAGAGTCTTCATCAGGCACATGTTGAGGTATCAAGCCTACCCATTCAAGCCAAATCAAAGGCACCCTTCCTCCAGCAGCAAAATTCAATTCCACTTCATCAGCAGGGACCTCCATCGGGTTTTACCAATCGCCCTCGTTCTCCCTGCTCTTATTGCAATGAACATGGGCATCTTCGTGAGACTTGTTGGAAACTATATCCACACTTGAAACCAAAAGCATACTACTATGCAGTAAAACGAAAAAATGGGCATCGTTCTAAAGTAAAAGCAGTTGTCGTGCAAATTGTCCAAGAACCAGACTACTATGGACAGAATCATCCTATGGAATGTGGAGGTATCCCTACAGCTTCAATAGCTGGTCGTGGTAAGATTGGTATGACCTTAAATGTTTCTCACTCTGTTGGGTCTAATACTTGGATTATTGATTCTGGTGCATCTGATCATATGACTTATGATAAATCTTATTTTAATGAGTTATTTCCTCCACCAATGTCTTATGTTATGAATGCTAATGGTGAGGCCTTTCCTGTCTTAGGAAAGGGGTCAGTTTATATCACTCCATCTTTACAACTCCATAATGTTTTATATGTACCTGACTTATCTCATCACTTAATCTCTGTCCCACAGTTGAACCTTGAGTCTAAATGCTTTGTAACCTTTTATCTTATGTATGTGATTTTTTAGGATCTTACCAACCAGAAAGTATTATGTTACTATGGATGTCACCTTCTTTGAGGACATGAGTTATTTTTCCGCACCTGATACTGCTCGTCAAGGGGAGAATACATATTTCGAAGAACTGTATCATGGTGAGGGGGAGGCATTAGGTGAATCACCAACTGATGTTTCAAAGAGACAAGTCATTGCAGAAGCAGATGCTTCAAGTATTCAAGCACCAAATTCACTTACAACAAATGACATTGAAGACACAATTGTACCCTCAGGCATTACTCCTACCCTTGATCAACAACTCCCTGGTACTGAAGATCACTCATATGAGGTATGTACACCTACTGATACTAATAGCATCGAGTCTAATGTTGGACAGTATATGTTACCAAATAGGTCTACTCGAGGTCAACCAGCCAAAAGGTATGAACCAAATATTCATGCAAAATCAAAATACCCAGTAGCCAATTACATGTCCACTAAAAGATTATCTAAGTCATATAAATCATTTGTGAATCAAATATATGGTGTATCAGTACCTAACAAAGTGCAGGATGCGTTTGGGAGATCCAATATGGAGGAAGACAATGGCTGAAGAGATGGATGCGTTAAAGAAGAACGATACTTGGCAACTTGTGTCACCACCACAAGGAAAAAAGGCATTTGGTCGTCGATGAGTGTTTACTATAAAACATAATGGTGATGGATTCATAAATCGATATAAAGCTCGTCTTGTAGAAAAAGGGTTTACTCAAACGTATGGTGTAGACTATGATGAGACTTTTGCTCCTATTGCCAAAATGAACACGATTCGAGTTCTGCTCTCACTTGCTGCTAACCTAAACTGGCCACTTCGGCAGTTTGATGTCAATAATGTGTTTCTTCATGGAGAATTAGCCAAGGAGGTGTACATGAGTCTTCCACCTGGGTATGTAGTTGATTCTCTTGGTAATTTTGTATGCAAATTGAGGAAGTCTTTATATGGCCTCAAGAAATCCCCTCGAGCCTAGTTTGGAAGGTTTTCACAGTTCATGCAAAAGGTTGGTTACAGACAGAGTAATTCAGACCACACTTTATTTCTCAAACATCAACGAGGGAAGGTAACAGCCCTAATCATTTATGTTGATGATATGGTAATCACTGGTGATGATACTATTGAGATAGATAAATTACAAAGACAGCTAGCCTCTGAATTCGAAATGAAGGACTTAGGTGAACTAAAGTACTTCTTATGAATTGAGGTAGCTAGAGGAAGAGAAGGAATATATCTGTGTCATAGGAAGTACATTATTGATATGCTAACAGAGACAGGTATGTTGGATTGCAAACCTATTGACACTCCTATTGAGCAAAACCATTGTTTAGCAGAGTATCCAGATCAGATACCAATTGATCGAGCTCGCTATCAGAGATTGGTTGGACATTTTATTTACTTAGCTCATACTAGACCAGATGTTGCATATACAGTAAGTGTGGTGAGTCAGTTCATGCACAATCCAAGTGAGAACCATATGAATGTTGTTTTGAGAATTTTAAGGTATTTGAAATCGGCTCCAGGAAGGGGAGTAATGTTCTCTAAACACAACAATCCTCTTGAAGTCTGTGGATTCACAGATGCAGATTGGGCAGGAAGTATTACAGATAGAAAGTCAACATCGGGTTATTTCACCTTTGTGGGAAGAAATTTGGTTACATGGAAAAGTAAGAAGCAGAAAGTGGTGGCATGATCTAGTGCCGAGGCCGAGTATAGAGGTATGGCTCATGGGGTTTGTGAATTGTTGTGGATAAGAACTTTGTTATTAGATTTGGGTTTCGAACTCAAAAATACTATGCAGATGTATTGTGACAATCAGACAGCCATTGATATATCACAAAATCCAGTACAACATGATCGCACTAAGCATGTAGAGGTTGATTGTCACTTTATAAAAGAGAAGTTAGATGCCAAACTTATTATTTTTCCTTTTGTTCCCACAAAAGAGCAACTTGCAGATATACTTACCAAATGAGTCTCTAAGAAGTCATTATATGACTCACTAAGCAAGTTGGGCATGATTGATATATACGCGCCAACTTGAGGGGCAGTGTTAATAAATCATTAAATGGTATATTAGTTGTATGCAACTAATATACTTTATCAGCTGTATATTAGTTGTATGCAACTAATATACTTTTCCTAAAAGCACTTTTAGGAAAAACATATTCTTATTTTCTATATTTATACATGTATTAATCTTCATTGTAATCTTAAGTTTGTAAATACATTAAGCTAATTTAATTCTCTCAACTATGCCTGCCATAAGGATCGTTGTCAAACTATTAATACAAATAGGTATATCAATATCACCAACTAACAAAAGACCTTTTCATTAACCCTTTAAACCGCCAGCTTCAGTCAATGAGACTCATATAGCTTTGGTCATAAAACTCCTAAACCTGAAACACCTGTTCATTTCAGACCTACTTCTCTTTGTAACTTCACATATAAAATCATCTCCAAAGTCATTGTGAATAGACTTAATGTGATCATGCCTTCTGTCATCTCAGAGGAATAAGGTGCTTTTGTGAGTAGTAGGGCCAATCAGGACAATCTGCTTGTTACTCAAGAGTTATTTTACTTTTTAAAAAGAAAGAAGAAGGGTAAGAAAGGGTTCTTTGTTGTCAAGACAGACATGGCTCGAGCCTATGACCGAGTAGATTGGGGTTTCCTTGAAGCTTTACTGTTAAAAATGGGGTTTGATGAAATATAGATTCAAAGGATCTTGTATTGTGTATGCTCTATCTTTTATAAAATTTTAGTGAATGGATGCTCTCATAACATTTTTGCTCCACAAAGAGTCTTGAGCCAGGGTGATCCCATGTATCCCTATCTCTGTATTATTGTGGTTAATTTATTAGCAAAAATTGTTAGATGTGAGGTAGATAATGGCCAATTGGAAGGTATAAGGTTGAAAAGGAGTGTACTTGTTCGTTCCAGTTTATTTTTTGCTGAGAATGCTCTATATTTTGGGGGTGTTTCTGTGAGTCACTGCAGTAGGCCGATGTCAGGTATTGCTCAATATTGTCAGGCTTCATAACAATTAGTTAATTTTTCCAAAAGTAATGTTCTCTTTAGTAGGAATGTGTCTAGTGAAGTGTCGCGTGAATTGGCTAATGTGGGCAATTATTTGGGGCCACCTGTTAGGAGAATCATAATTTTAATACGAACTTAATCAAGTTCTAAATAGCGGAATTAAACATATTCTCCTTCTTTGTGTGAATCTTTTAGGAAACAAATAATAGAGCTCAAAATAAAAACATGCACAAAATCAACACAAATAATTTACGTGGAAAAACCTTCCCGGTGTAGGAAGGAAACAACCACGACACTCCTCTCCAAAACTTTCACTATCAAGAAACAATTGTACAACAGTTCTCTCTAGGTAAAACTAGAGGCAAACAATCAACAACATCATCAAGAATACACTTCTTGGAAACTAACAATTATTTCAAGAAAAATGGAGAGATCTAACCCAATTCGTAATCACTGTTCACTGCTCAGAATTTCTCAAACCGATGAGTCAAATCCAAATCCCACCGTACAGATTAAAGAGTCTTGAGTCGTGAATATGCCTGCAAAATTTCAGCTTAATCGGACCACAAACGAGAGCACTTGATGAAGGCTTGCTGGAGAAGGAGAAACTGAAAAACTGCTTAGTTTTTTTGCTGCAGCTCCTGCTTTTTCTATACTCGTTTTTCTCTCTGTAGAATACCCTTTCAAAAAACCCTAAATAAGTTTATTAATAAAGCAATATAATGACATAATTTCTCCCTTCTTACTCCATGGGCTTTTAAGCCACATGGGGCTTCACTTGGGTTTCTCCAAATAAGAGGAAAACCCAACACTACCTATTGACTGGGGTGGTTCAAAAGCTTCTATATATAGCTTACTTCAAGAAAAAAATGGTAGAGTAAAAACTACTACATGGAAAGCTAAGCTGATATTAATAGGGCGAAGGAAATTTTGTTAAAAGCAGTTGCTCAGGCCTTTTCGAGCTATGTGATAGCATTTTTAAGTTGCCTAAGAAGTTGTGTAAGAAACTATCTTCAATAATGTTGCACTTTTGGTGGTCAGGTAGTGAGGAGCATAAGGGCATACATTGGTGCTCTTAAAGTAAGTTGACAAGAAGGAAGGATCAATGAAGACTTAGATTCAAGAATTTTGAGCATGCTTAGTATTATAAGTGTTAGCTATTTTCGTGAACAAAATATTTACTTATAAACTTGTTTTTAGGTCCGTTATCAAGTTTAACAAAAAAAGCCAAAGAAATGCTTAAGTTCTAGATAATCGTACTTCAGGTATATCTTTTAGAACTACGACACATAAGATTGAATTCATGCATTTAATAGTACATGTTCATAAATCTAAAATTATTTTTTGTGATAAAATATTTATCTAAACTTGAATTAATTTATGTAGTTATTAATTAAATATTTTTAAGATACAAATGTGTCGAAAGAATAAGAAAAAGGTGATGCCAAAAGTAAAAAAAAACACCATTATTATCTCTGTGGGTAGCAATATAAGACTTATCAAAGATAATATATATACATTGGTAGCAATATAAGACTTGATAAAAATAATATGTATATATATATATATATATATATATATATATAACAGAACTTGATCAATATATATATGAGATAAATATTACTGTAAAATCAAACATGAGAGTACTTCAATTGATATGTCTAATTTTTATATAGCTTCATTTAAATTAATTATTTAAATACTTAAAATAATTGAGTAATCATAATTATTTGATTTAATTATTAAATTTAAAGAAGTTATTTTTAAAGAACTTAGACTTAATCTTTTTGTTCTAGAATTTTTTAGTTGATTTGATTTAAATGACATATATTTTGAATCATTTGGTTAGAACTATTCATTGTTAAATCTGTTTTAGAATACACACGTACACTTGTTTTTTTGTGCCAACCCTTTTGTAGATGATTCATGAACGTATCTGATTGGCGGGAAGATCATTGGAACGTTGGTCTAGAAACTACTCACATTAATTTCAGAAATTGTGAAAATAGAGTAAGAGCTCGTAAGTAAAGTACATTAAGGCAGTATCTCAGAGAGGGTAGCATAAGATTGAGTTTGTACTTGAACATTTGATTTTCATAATGGAAAATTAGGTGGACCGGTGGTTTTTCTCTTAGATCATGGTTGTAGCATAGGTTGTCTTCACCTAAAAATATCGTGTGTTATTCTTTTATTTCCGTACTATATTCTTACACGCGATTGCATATCTCACCATTTTGTTTAGGTTACAAAATTATAATGTGATAAAATTAAAAATAATCTTTTCACTCTTCTAGGTTAATTAAGTCCATATTTTATAAACTTTTACTTAATAAAAAAGTATGGAACTTATTAGTCAAATCAGACAGTTTATGTGCTAGAGTGCTTAGAGATCTTTACTTCCCATATACTGATGTTTGTTCTACAAAATGTTCCTTTGTGGGATCATGAGCCTACAAAAGTGTTTTCAAAAGTGTGCAAGTGCTAAAAGAAAATTGTGTGTGGAGTTGGGTGATGGGAGAAAGATCTCTATTTGGGAAAATGTGTGGCTTCTTAAGCAAGAGGTGTCTATTGGAATATAAGGTGGGTGATTTTGATCATGTTTAGAAACTTATTGATTAGGTACGTGGGTGTTGGAAGGATAAAGTGGAGAAAAGGTTGTTTCCTCCTTGGATCGTTGAAGAGATCATACAATTCCATTATCCCAATCTTTTTGTAAGGATAGATTAGTATAGATCCACCATAAATCAGGGTAGCTTTCTGTAAAAACATGCTACCATATGCTATGTGAATGAAATGAAGGTTATGGTTTAAAAGTTGTTTCCTTCTCAATTCAAATTCAACCTTAGTTTTGGAAGGAGTTATGGAAACTTAAAATTGCTACTAAGGTAAACTTTTTATCTAAAAAGTTATAAGGAAATTTCTAATAAAGAAGGGTAATCAATAGAATATGATAATTATTCTTGGGAGTATGTGTCCTATTTGTGAGAATGAGCATGAAATTGTGGAACATTTTTTACTTAGGTGTCCATGGAGTATAAGGATCTAGTTTCAGTAGAGATTTGAGGAGCTAGTAAACCATCCTGACGAAGATATGGACATGAAAGCTCTGGCTAGTTTATGTTACCTGGTTTAAGGAATCTTGTTAAGGAGGAATCTGCTTGGGGAGGAACCAGTGTATGTTTTTGTTGAAGATCAATCACAACTTAATACAATGGAAGCTTCTCAAATGTTGAAAGAAGTTTCTTTTTAAAGAAAAAAAATCCTAGAAGGATGTAGAAAAGAGAAGTGTATAAAATATGGTAATGATGTGTGGTTAGAATTATTTCTTAGTTTTATATTTAAGTGGTTAAAATTATTTCTTAGTTTTATATTTAGGTGGCTAGAATTATTTCTTAGTTTTATATTTGAGTTGTTAGAATTATTTCTTAGTTTTATATATGAGCGGTTAAAATTATTTCGTAGTTTTATATTTGTGTGGTGCAGATTTTACGGTGAGGATTATAAATATCGTACCTTACATATGAGTTAAGCATCCCTTCAAAAATAAATAAGTCTTTGTATTCTTATTTTGAGTGTGAGTTAAAAGCTTTCTTTTTGAGTATTTGTATTTCTCTTCAAATTGTGAGTGGTCTTTGAAAATTGTTATAGTATCTTTTATTATGGGTATAATACAAGTAGTTTGTTTACTTGTTTAGATATAATATTAATGAGTTTAGAGTTGTGTATTCTAAATTTTATTCCACAATTGGTATTAAAATGGAACAATCAGAGATCGTTCTTAGTGGAGTTATCTTAAGTCGTAAGGAGTTTGGTACTCTGCAAGTTTATTAGTCAAGTTTGTTTGGTATAGTCGAAGTCTTGCCGACACGATGGGTAATCTTCAAGTAGTTAGAGAAATCAAGAAGCTCAACAACAAAAACTATAACACGTGGGCAACATGTATGGAGTCTTACCTACAAGTGAAGACCTATGGAAGGTCGTTGGTGGTGGCGAAGTTACACAACTACCAACAGAAGATGCGATGTTTGCTTTGAAGACCACAGTTGAAGAAGAAATGTTGGAACACATTCAGGATGCCAAAACACCGAAGGAAGCATACGACACTTTTGTTACACTTTTTTAAAAGAAGAATGATACAAGACTGCAACTTCTCAAGAATGAGTTACTATCAATGGCACAACGCGACATGATGATTTCCCAATACTTTCACAAGGTGAAATTATTATCTCGTGAAATTTTAGAGTTAGATCCAAAAGCTCCTATTGGGGAAACCAGGATAAAGAGAATAATTATCCATGGTTTGAGACCTAAATATAGAGGGTTTGTTACCGTTATACAAGGATGGTCGACATAACCATCTCTTGTTAAGTTTGGGAATTTGCTAGTCGGTCAAGAAGCTATGACTAAGAAAATGAGAGGAGTCTCGCTGAAGGGGGAAGAAGAAGCGCTTTACACCAGTAAAAGTAGAGGCATTTTTAAGCGGAACAATGGTAGTGGATCTAACAAAGATGGAAATAAAGGAAAAAATTATCAAGGAAATGGAGGCTTTCATCCATAAGGAGCTTGGAAGAATCGTGATAACAAAAGAAAAATTGATGGTAAGTGTTACAATTGTGGGAAGATAGGTCACATGGAAAAAGATTATTGGAGTAGGAAAAAGCATGTTGAAAGTAATACAACTACTTCCAATTCTAAGGAGAATAACAAAGATGGTTGGAATGCTGAAGCATTATTCACTACAAAGGAAGAAGAATTAGCTCTCACAATAACAACACCATAACATAATGACTGGATCATAGATTCAGGATGCTCAAATAATAAGACGGATGATAAAAAAAGTTGCAAAGCATGTCTGAGTGCAATAGAGGTCGTGTAGTGGTGACATTTAACAACTCAAGGTTATTGATAGCTTACATCGATAAAATGATAGTTATGCCTCGATATAATAGTAACCAAGTACCACTTCAAGATGTTTATCATGTCCCAAGAATGAAGAAAAACATGTTATTTATGGCTCAGTTGACATCATTAGGCTACTATGTCTTGTTCGGTCCCCTAGATATGAAGGTGTATCATGATTTTAAAATCTCAAAAACACCAAAAATGTAGGGGTGATGATTGGAATGAGTCTACGTGATGTCATCAGAATCTGCATATGTAGACAAGACAAGAAAAAATGAAACAACAGATCTATGGCATATGCGGTTAGGTCACATTAGTAATTCTAAGCTAAGTGTGATAGTGAAGAATTCGATGCTTAAATGGCTTCCTCAACTAGAGGTGCAAACAAACACGGTCTGTGCAAGATGATAGTGTGGTAAAGTTCACCAATTTCCATACGAGGAATTATAGTTAAAGCAAAAAAAACCATTGGAATTATTTCACTATGATGTATTCGGAACTGTTAAGCAACCATCAATTGGTGGTATATGGTACATGGTGATATTCATTGATGATTTCTTAAGGTATGTGTGGGTTTTTTTTATGAAAGAAAAATCTGACACATTTTCAAAGTTTAAAAAGTTCAGAGTCAACTAAAGAAGAAGTAAAAAAGAAGATTTGTTGCTTACGCACAACAACAATGGAAAATATAGCTCAAAAAAGTCTCTCAATACTTAAGGGAATGTCAAATACATCATCAATATCAATACACTTGTGCCAACACACCACAACAAAATGGTGTAACAAAAAGAAAGAACATGCATCTTGTAGAAATTTGCCCAAGTATGCTACATGAAAAGAATGTACTTGAGAGGTTTTGGGCTAAAGCGATGAGGACTACAACCTTTGTGATCAACAGACTTCCTTAATTAAGGTTAGGATTTGTTTCACATTTTGAGAAACTATGGAACATGAAACCTACAGTTAGCTACTTTTGAGTATTTGGTTGTATATGTTATGTATTTGTTCCTGATCATTTATGAAGTAAGTTTGATAAGAAAGATGTTAGATGTATCTTTATGGGATACGACAGCCAGAGAAAAGTGGAAGATGCTACACTTTATAAGATATGGTGTTCAATGAAGCATCTTTTCGGTGGTCCTCAAAGAAGAAGATGTTTCCAAACTCGAGAGAATTTGGAGAAAAGGTGCAACAAAAGATGGGATAGAATACTTTTCAACTCTAACCAAGTTTAGATGAATCAAGAGATCTAAATAGTGATGATGTCGAACAAAGAGTAACTCATAGTTTTTGGAAAACTGGCGTATATCAACAACCAAACGAAGAAGGTAGGTCTAGTGAAATGAAAGAATCAATGACATAATCTTAACTTCGAAGGTCAACAAGAACACAAAGGAAAAATCACAAATATGCCAATGTAGCCATAGTTGAAGAATCAACTATAATAGAACCTTAGACGTTTGAAGAGGCACTACAAATATTTGAGTGGATGACAACTATGAAAGAAGAGATCGATGCACTTCAGCAAAATCAAATTTGGGATCTGGTGAGAAAACCAGGAGATGTGAAACCTATATCTTATAAGTGGGTTTACAAGATAAAACGTCATCCAGATGGGTCAATTGAGAGGTACAAGGTACGAATGGTAGCTCATAGTTTCTCTTAACAATACAGACTATATTATGATGAAACGTTTATTCCGGTGGCAAAACTTACAACTGTATGAGTTCTACTTGCACTTGTAGCCAACAAAGACTGGAATTTGTGGCAGATGGATGTGAAGAATGCTTTTTCTTCATAGAAATTTGGATTGAGAGATCTACATGATCCAACCAATGGGTTTTCAGAGCTAAGGTTATCCTTAATATGTGTGTAAGTTGCGAAAAACACTTTAGAGATTGAAACAAACACTCAAGGCATGGTAGTAAGATTGTTGAATTTTTAACACAAAGTGGTTATTCAGTAACACCTGTAAATTCCAACTTGTTTTTCAAAGCCAATGAAGGAAAGCTAGGTATCGTGCTAGTATACGTAGATGATTTAATCATAACCGATGATGATGAGGTAGAAATTCTTCGAACAAAGGAGAATTTATCAGCCTGTTTCTAGATAAAGGAACTTGGAAAACTCAAGCACTTTCTTGATCTAGAGGTTGATCGCACACAAGAAGGAATATTTCTTTGTCAGCAAAAATATTCCAAAGATTTGTTGAAGAGGTTCGGAATGCTTGAATGCAAATCGATTTCAACACTGATGAACCAAATGCCAAAACGTGTGCACATGAAGGAAAATATTTGGAAGATGTGACAATGTATCAAAAATTATAGGTAGTATGATCTACTTAATCTTAACTCGACTTGACATTTCTTATGCAGTTAGTGTGATAAGTCAGTATATGCAAAATCCAAAAAGCCTCATTTGGAAGCAGTCCAACGAATACCAAGATATGTGAAAAGTACATTTAACTATAGTCTTTTGTACAATAAATATGGAGACAATAAGTTAGTTGGTTACTACGATTCTGACTATGCAGAATATCATGACACCAGGAGATAAACAACTAGGTATGTGTTTAAGCTTGATTCTTGAACAATTTCTTGGTGTAGCAAGAGACAGCCAATAATATCATTATCAATCATTAATGAAGCTAAGTATCGAGCAACAACAATGGCAACTCAAGAGAGTACATAGTTGATACAACTACTAAATAATCTACATCAACTAGTAGATTATACAACTCAGTTATACTGTGACAATCAGTCAACAATTCGTTTGGTGAATAATCTAGTCTTTCATGCAAGAACTAAGCATGTTGAAGTGCACTAGCATTTTATCAAAGAAAATGTTTTGCAAGAAGAAATTAAGATGAGGCAAATCAAGACAGATTATCAAGTTGTGGACTTATTTACAAAAAGCTTAAGCATTGTCAAGTTTAAAATGTTTCGCAGTCAACTCGATATAGTACAAATAGTGATAGTTGGTGTTGAGGGGGGAATGTTGAAATCAACCTCAGTCCAATATAATGGAAGCTTCTCAAATGTCGAGGAAAGTTTTTTTTAAAGAAAAAATCCTAGAAAGATGTAGAAAAGAGAAGTGTGTAAAACGTGGTAATAATTTATGGTTACAATTATTTCTTTGTTTTATATTTGAGTGGTTAGAATTATTTCTTAGTTTTATATTTGTGTGGTTAGAATTATTTCTTAGTTTTATATTTAAGTAGTGAGAATTATTTCTTAATTTTATATTTGAATGGTTAGAATTATTTCTTAATTTTATATTTGTATGGTGTAGATTGCATGATGAGAACTATAAATAACATACGTTGCATTTGAGTTAAGTATTATTTTAAAAACAAATAAATCTTTGTATTTTTAGTTTGAGTGTGAGTGAGGAGTTTTTTTCTTTGAATATTTATATTTCTTTTCAAATTAAGAGTGATGTACAAGTAGTTTGTAGATATAATACAAGTAATTTATTTACTTGTTTAGATCCAATATTAATAAGTTTAGAGTTGTATATTCTAAATTTTTCTCAACATTTTTCTCATAATACTCCTAATCCGGTGGATGTGGTTTTTAATGCAAGGAGTTTTGCATGCCCAGAATTGCTTATCTGGTGTGCAAGGTGAAGGCATGGAAGTTCCTGCAAGATGGAAACCTCCTGATGCTGGCAGCTTGAAGATGAATTGTGATACAGCTTTCAAGAATGATTGGCCTTTTGGTGCAGTGAGTGTTGTGGTACGTGATCACAAAGGAAAACTGATAAAAGTCATGATAAAACAAGTAAGAGCTCTTCCAATAGACCAATTGGAATTGGTGGCTGTTTTGTGTGCCTTGGAGTTGGCTGTGCAGAAAGGGTGGCAGAGTGTCATTTGCGAAACTGACTAAAAAGGTATCCAACTGGATAGTTGGAGATTGTAATGTGGATTGTTAGATAATCGTTCCTGTATTGTAGGATATAAGGTCTCTAATTCCTCCGACCCTACTGTGTTTAGTGCAGTGGATTAAAAGAGAGGGAAATGGTGTGGTAGATTTGTTAGCAAAATTTTGTTTGAAGTCTCAAGGTAGATTTTTTTGAGGTAAAAGAGGTTCCTGAAAACATACTAGCTAAGGTTTTGCAGAAAATTCCTATTTTAAAGATGCAATTGTTTTGTTACATAATAAATTTCTCTCTTATTGAACAAAAAAAAAAACCCTTTAAACCAAATTTTCAACAATGCATACCGAAGATAAAAGCGATTAATGCATTGCTTTATCAAACGAATATTTGATTTCCCTTTTATCAAATCTCTTCTCAAAGCATGTTTAATAATAACATTACACGTGTTTCATATAGTTTAACTTAACTCCCCTTCTTTCGTTTTAAGTTATTAGTTTGAAATACACATAAATACTATTTTTCTCAACTATATATATATATATAGATGTATGTATGTATATAATCACAATTATATATATATAGATGTATGTATGTATATAATCACATCACTTGAACATATGTTAACGGGTAGCAGAATGGGAATTAAATTGGAAAGCAAGAGCAGCATTGGAAGCGAGAGAGTGGGCGTGAAGATAAGGAGGACGTTGAAACATGTCAAGAGGAGTGGGTCTGAGTCGTAAGTCTTGGATCGAACGGCGAAGAGAAACAGTTTTCTGATCCAATTCATGAACGTTCCTTTGCTCCTCAGGAGTTGTTTACTCAATACTTTCTCAGTAATAAATAAATAATAAACCCGTACTCAACTCAAGCTCTTGTTTATCAGATTACAGATCTAAAATTGGAATAGAGAACCGTGTTACTTGTTTAACTATGAATACTTGTTCTCTCTGAAGCACCATCAAATCTCAAACCCCACCTTATTTATACTTTCCTTCAATATCTAAGAATCATAAGAAAATGAAGTTTGCTATAACTTGTACTTCTAACAAAGCCAGAATGAATTCAACTTCCCCTCAAATCCAACCTTCTTGCTACAACGTCCCTCCATTTCTAAATGCATCAACATTTTCTTAAACTCTATAACCCAAGCTCCACTCTGCCTAAATTTTGGATCAAATTTAGACAACTTGTATAAAGATATAAAAATAGGAGAAGAAAATCTTATATATAATATATTATATATATTTTATTAATATTTCATAATTATTTCTTACGTCATTTTATTTTTATAAAAATAAAGATTAAGATCACTCATTCCAGCATATTATATATTATCTCTCAGCCTTCTACCCAGCCTTCCTCCTAGTTTCCCTCCACCAAAGCATGTAGGCAATTCTCTATCTTTTTTTTTTTTTTTTTGCTGTCGGCATCAATCATTTCTATTTTTGATTTGGTCATTTAATATTTGAAAAGTCAAAGCACACCTCGTGATTTGTGAACTTATAATGTTGAAGAAACTCAGAAGAAGGATCACAAACTTAGTCACTAAGCCTTTCAAGAAACCTCGCTAACCCTATAAAACATCTGAGCCCAAACCACCATCTGCATCTTCCAAAATGTCACCACCTAGACAGCCAACCCAAAGACTACCCAAGACCCCTTTTCTCTTTACCGAAATCCAGTCCACAGTTCTCCCTGAACCTTCTCGCTTCTTCTCACCCGACCTTCTTTCAACCCCTCTCCCTACCAATTCCTTTTTCCAGAACTTTGCCCTCAAAAATGGCGACCAACCTGAATATTTTCACCCTTATTTGATCAAATCATCTTCCTCATCTCTTAATATCTCTTACCCATCTCGGTTCTCAAACTCTGCTTTCCTATATCAAACTTTCATAGCTGATCTTACCCTCTCTTCATCGGATAAGTCCGACGCAGATACAGGTAAAAGCCATATAATTTCATCGTTCAGTGATCTTAGTGTGACTTTGGATATTCCCTCTTCCAATCTTCGATTCTTTCTCGTCCGTGGAACTCCGTTTCTGACTTGTGCCGTCTCTGGTGATACTGCCCTTTCGATTTCAACCATTCATGCTATACTTTCACTTTCATCGAATACCTCACAAACAAAGTACACCGTCAAGCTTAACAATGGTCAGACATGGCTTATATATTCATCCTCGTCAATCAATTTGACTAGTAGTCTTTCTTTGATAACGTCTGGAGGGTTTTCTGGGATTATTCGTATTGCCGCTTTGCCAGATTCAGATCCTAAAATCGAAGCAGTCCTTGACAGGTTCAGTTCTTGCTACCCAATTTCTGGAGATGCTGAATTGACGATGCCTTTTTCTTTGGAGTACAAATGGGAAAAGAAGGGATGGGGTGATTTACTTATGCTCGCTCACCCTCTCCATCTTAAGCTTCTTTCTAGCTCTGATTGCAATGTTGCAGTTTTGGAGGATTTCAAGTATAACAGTATTGATGGTGATCTTGTTGGAATTGTCGGTGATTCATGGGTACTGAAACCAGACCCTGTTTCAGTAACTTGGCATTCAATTAGAGGCATCAAGGAAAAATCATATGATGAAATTATTTCTGCTCTTAGAAAAGATGTTAAGGCTCTAAATCCTACAGAAATAACAACAACGTCTTCATATTTCTATGGGAAGTTGATTGCTAGAGCAGCAAGATTTGCATTAATTGCTGAAGAGGTTTCTTTTCTTGAGGTGATTCCAGCAATCAGAAAGTTCTTGAAGGATTCAATTGAGCCATGGTTGGATGGGAATTTCACTGCCAATGGTTTTCTATATGATGCTAAATGGGGTGGAATTATAACTAAACAAGGAGCAACAGATACTGGCGCGGACTTTGGGTTTGGAATATACAATGATCACCATTATCATCTGGCTTACTTTCTTTATGCAATTGCTGTGCTTGCCAAAATTGATCCTGCTTGGGGGAGGAGATATAAGCATCAAGCTTATTCAATTATGGCAGATTTTATGAACTTGGGCAGGAGGTCAAATTCGAATTATCCACGTCTGAGATGCTTTGACTTGTTCAAGTTGCATTCATGGGCTGGAGGGCTTACTGAGTTTGCAGATGGGAGGAACCAAGAAAGCACCAGTGAGGCAGTGAATGCATATTATTCAGCAGCTTTGATGGGGTTGGCCTATGGAGACGCTCATCTTGTAGCCACTGGATCAACACTTGCAGCGTTGGAGATTCAAGCAGCTCAAATGTGGTGGCATGTAAGAGAAGAAGATAAAATATACGAGGAAGACTTCACAAGAGAGAACAGATTAGTGGGTGTTTTGTGGGCAAACAAAAGGGACAGTGGCCTTTGGTTTGCGCCTGCAGATTGGAAAGAATGCAGGCTTGGAATTAATGTTCTGCCCTTATTGCCTATTACTGAGGTCTTGTTTTCTGATGTTGGTTTTGTAAAGGAGCTTGTGAAATGGACACTACCGGCTTTGCAAAGGGAGGGCATTGGAGAAGGATGGAAAGGGTTTATCTATGCCCTGGATGGGATCTATGATAAGGAAGGTGCTCTGGATAAGATACGATCCCTAAATGGTTTTGATGATGGGAACTCGCTTACTAACCTTTTATGGTGGATTCACAGTAGAAGTGATGAGGAAGAGGAGGAATGTGGAGGAAAATATTGTTGGTTTGGTCCCTATTGTCACTAAATATGGTCCGGTTCTTATTTGAATGGAGTGGAATAAGAAACAAGTTGTTGATTCAAGTCAATTATGATAGATCATAAAAGGATTGAAACTTTAACTGCCAGCAATTTGGGCATGCAGATTGCAGAACATACTATATAGTTTTGTGATTAATGTTTATTGTTCTAAATTTCTATTATATACACCATTTCATGGTTCTCATATGTCATTTTGATGGAACTCTTTTCAAAATATGTCAATGTGCCCATAAAGTAAGACACATTTTCTTACAATCTACACTGACTTCGGACTTGAGATCAGGGTTATTTTATGCTAATAAAAACTTGTTTCTGCAGAAGTACCAAGTTTTTAATTGGTGTTATGATTGTTGTTATCTACGAAGGTTGGTAATTCTAATCATAACTGAAGTGTTATTATAATTAATCGTCTTTGCAGTTGGCAATACATGAAATTATTTCATTAAGGAACATTTCTAAATAATAGATGTCAAATTCATGAAATTACAGTTTGCAATACTATAAATTTTTTACTTATTTTTAAGATACACATGTTTATTTTATGTTAATTATTTTAATTTAACTACTATTTATAAAAATCATATTTTATCTTAATTATTTCAATTTAATTATCAGATGTCAAATTCATGTAATATCACAAAATAAAAGATAAATTTATCAATATGAAAATATATTTTTTTTCAAAAATCAACATTTCTTTCTTATTTTTAACAGTAATAATTTTACATCTCAATTATATCACATAACTAAATCAAAATAATTAATTTAAAATGACTTTATATAGACTTTAAAATAAGTATGTCACATAAAAAATATCTTTTAAAAGATTAAAAATTAAATCACAAATTATAAAAACCTAACAAACTCCCGTAACTATTTTGTTACTCCAATTTTTGCTAATTTTTTTTTTATGAATTTGGATTGAGAATCTAAGATCATTTATATTTATTTATATAATTGAGTTCATTATAATTAATGGAGAGTGAAATTGCATTTACTAGGGTGAGTAAAATATTCGATCAATCCGAAAAATCCGATAAAAATGAGTGGTTTTGATTCGAAGTTGGATCAGATTTGTATTGAATTTTATCAATTCGCTCATTCGGATTCAGATTCAGATTAGAAATATTCAAATTCGTATAATCCGATCTGATCCGATATATTTAATATATTATTTAAATATATATATATATATATATATATATATATATATAATAATTAATAAACTTAATTACCTAACCTAACCTAACCTATTAACTATATCTCTTATTCTTAACACAAAACCTAATATATTTTTCCAGCTGCCTGCATATCTCTCTACCTCCCTACTTTCATCTCTCTCTCTACCTCTCTGTTTCCATTGCTAGTTTTAGACTTTAAGGCTTCTTTGCTTCTCTGTTGTTGTTGCTTTCTACTTCTCTGTTGTTGCTATTCGTGCTTATCTGCTTCGTTGTTGCTCTTGCTACTTTGTTTGATGTCGTTGCTGTTGTTGTTGCTCGTTATTGTTGTTGCTCTCTGCTGCTGCTCGTTGTTCGTTGTTCTTCATCACAGTACAAACAAAAGGTTATATTTGTTTGAACTTTTTTCTTTTTCTGAATTTTGATTTCATATCTAATATTCAAATGCTCTGTTTTGGCTCCTATTAATAGTTATTATTTTGTTTCAAATAGATATGTGAAGCAATAAGCTATCTAGAACATATTTTGTGATTTACTGTTTTCTTATAGTAATTTTCAAGAGCTATGAGATGAAATTACGAGTCTGAGTGAAAATGTGGTTGTATTGTAGAACAAAAATTGAATGATATTGTGTTGGGAGGTCTGTTTTGGACGAATTATTTTATGATTCCATATAACTTTTTGATATCTAGGCACGCCAAACTACCAAAGGCGATTTGTCCAGAGTTTTTCTCCAAAAAACATTGTTTTCATGCTTTAATTGAGTTACAAAAAATTTTAAACTATTTTTAAAATATTGAGGTCTATCGTGGCTTGGTGGAACAAATGTCAGCATTGTAGTACATCATGGTTATTTACATAATTATAAAAACCAATATCATAAAACATTGTTTTATAAATGGTACATGTTTATTGAACATTTCATTTATATTATTAAATTTTTAGTTATATTATATATAAATGTTCAATACATATTTTAAATCACATGAAAGCAACACATGTCCAACATCGTTCCACGTCTATGTGCACATTTTTACAATTATTTATTGTAAATGTCTAATATTTTTTTCTACAACTATACAGATGAATTTAGATAAAGATAATGATACACTTTATGTGATTGACGAAGTAAATAAAGATGAAAGTGCAACACAACCAACTCAAGAAGAAGATTTTGTAAGTACTCCAATTCCTAACCTATGCATTGCTTCTAAAGAAGAAGGTAAAAAAGTTTCTTCTAGATCTAGTAGTGAAGCATGGACTCATTTTACTATAGAAAGGGTAGGGCAACATCGCAAAAAACTATATGCAAATATTGTAAGAAACAATATAAGTATGTGTCAAGCAAATTTGGCACGTCAAATTTGCTTTACACATATTGTCATTGGATGTGATAAGTTTTCCGGTAGAGTTCTTAAGAAATAAAAAACTTTAGCTTTCCATAAGGAAGGAAGTATTGTATTTCATAGTTTTAATACTTAAAGATGTAGAGAAAAATTGGTAAGGATGATAATAAAAGATGAATTGTCATTTATTATCGTAGAAGGTGAAAGATTTAAGGAGGTTATTAAAGAGCTACAATTTTTGTTTAAAATCCCTTCTCAATGGACTATTGCAAGAGATTGCTTGAATTTGTATGTTACTGAAAGAGTAAAATTAGAAGAGTTGTTGAATGTAACTAGTAAAAGAATATGTCTTACCACTGATCACATGAACATCTTGTCATAATTTATGTTATATGTGTTTAAATGCTCATTTTATTGATAATGGTTGGAATTTACAAAAGAGAATCTTAAACTTTTCTCAAGTTCCAAATCATAAAGGTGATACACTTAGTAGAGTAATTGAAGCATGTTTGTTAGATTTGGGCATTGATAGGATATTATGTATTACAGTTGATAATGCAAGTTCTAATGATATTACACTTACTTATTTGAAAAAATGTGTTAATGGTTGGGGTAATGCAATTTTAGAATCAAAACACTTGCACATGCGATATGGTGAACATATTTTGAATTTAATTGTTGAGTAGGGTTTGAAAGAGTATAACGTATCAATAAATAGGATTCATGTTGTTGTAAGATACATGAGATGATCACCAATTAGATCGCAAAAGTTTAAAAGTGTTACTGAAATGGAAAAACTCTCTACTCAAAAACTCGTTTGTTTAGATGTTACGACAATGTGGAATTCAACTTATTTGATGTTGGATTCTGCAACTTATTTTCAAAAAGCATTTGAAAGGTTAGAGATCACTAATTTGGGGTACTATCAAGAGTTTTGTCGAGGTGAAATTAAATAAGCTCCGACTATAATGGATTGGGATAATGCTAGACATTTTGTCAAAATTTTGAAAGTTTTTTATGAAGCTACATTAATGTTTTCTGGATCTTTATATGTGACTTTTAATTTCTTCTTGGATCGTATTTGTTTTATTCATGATCAACTTGATATGTGGAGTAAATGTGAGGATTACATTATGATGAATATGACTAGTGATATGAAGGTAAAGTTTGACAAATATTGGGGAAAAATATCTAAAATGAATATGATGTTATTTGTGTCTGTTTTACTTGATTCTAGGCATAAAGAGTATTCTTTACATCTAAGTTTGCTAGAATTGTGTAATGGAGATGAGATTGAGGTATCAATGAGTTCAAAAAGGGTAAAAAAAACTTTGAAAGATATCTACGAGGAGTATCATAAAACTTATTTTTCCTTAAACACAGAAGAATCTTCTCAACCTTTAAAAATGAGTACAAAAGGTTTTGGTTTAGAAGAAGATGCATTCCAAATTTATGCTTCTCGTAAGAGAAAACATTTAAAAGAAATTCATACTATGGAAAACAAATTTGAGGTGGAAAAATACTTACAAGAAGCATTGGTTGATATGGATGATGAGAACTTTGATATTTTAAGTTTGTGGAATATTCATTCCTCAAGATTTAAGATTTTGTCTTTGATAACTCGAGATGTATTGGTTATATTGGTATCTACTGTAGCATCTGAATTTGCATTCTTTACTGGTGGTCATACAATTAGTCCATATAGGAGTTCCTTATCTTCTAAAATTGTACAATCTTTGATTTGCACTCAAAATTGGATTCGTTCATCTCCAATCATTAATATCCAATAATCACTTGATGAAATTGAAGCTCTAGAATCAAATACATTGCATAAAACTTTTAAATATATATAAATTTATTTGTCATCAAATATATATTATTATGTTTATTAGCTCATTATTTATGTATACTTTTAACTTTTTAATTTTTCATCATACATATGTTCTTGATGGTATTTGTGACTTAAATCTTGAATGATTATCAAAAAGAGTTATTGTTGTTATTAATAATTAGAGAGTGAAATTAATTTATATAATTGATATTTAAATTATTACTATGTATATTTGGAGTTAAATTATCTAATTGATATTGACTTTTTTCTTTTTGATTATTATTGTTGAATTATTTTTAATCATGTTGTCACCTACTTTTTAATTTGTATGAAAAATATTTTATTTTAGATTTTTTTTATTTTTTTTATTTTATGTAATTTTTTATTTTATATGTTAAAATTATATCAGATTTTGATTTGTTCGGATTGACATTTATAGCGGTTCAGATTGGATTGATATTTCATAATTTTCTTATTTATGTAATTTTTTTAATAAATTTAAATTTAAATTTTGACCATATCCGATCAGATTGGCATTTAAAGCGGATTCGAATTGAATAATTTTCGGATCGTATCAGATTTAAATTGACTTAAAATTGACGGATTCAGATTTATTCAGATTGACATATACAACGGATCAGATTCAGATTAAATAATTTATAATTTGCTTCGAATCAAATCGGATTCAAATTGACCTAAAATTTGCGGTCTCAAATCGATACTCACCCATAGCATTTGCATTAATCCAAGACAATAATTTGACAATTTTTAAAATTATTTTAAAAAGTTTAAATGGTTGGTGATTTGATGTTAACTTTTTTTTATATACTTTTATAATATAAAATATTATTTGAATTTTTTAAAGATAAATATTATAATATTCACGTATCCAAAATCAAATCATTAATTCTAAATTTATACGCCTCCATCGTGTAATTTTGCACAAATAATACGATATTATTATTAAATATGTTTGAAATTATATAATTATATTTAATAAAAAATTATCATATCCATTATAATTTTAATATAATTATTATATATAAAAATAATTTATTTTATTCTTAATACATTACCAGTCTAGGCGTTTCTATTTCCTTGTGACAGACGGGAGTGACAAATTATTCCATCGTTGGTTTAACGAATCTCAAAGCCTTTGTCTTATATGGGCAAGAAAAAGAAACACTGCCTTGGACAATCGTGAATACTAAATTAGAATATAAACTATTTCAAATAAATTTTATAACATATAAATAAAACGTTTATTATATAGTATTAACACGTTTATTCTATAGTATTAAGATATTAATTATATATTTAATTTTAAAATAAAATTATATTAAATGTAATAAAAATTATAAAATTATCTATGTTAGAAACTCAGGCCTAACTCAACCTAATAAGATCTCATTGAGTTAAGTGTTTTCCAAGTTTATAAGCAACTTTATTACTTTGTTCCTAATCGATGTGGGACAAGGATACTTAACAGCCCTCCTACACACGGCGGACAAATGTGGACATTAGCGCCACAGTGAGACTGTGGTAGAGCCCAATTAGGTCCAAGCACATAGAGACTAAGTTCAGCTCTGATAACATGTTAGAAAACTCATGACTAACTCAACTCAATAAGATCTCATTGAGTTAAGGGTTACCCAAGTTTATAAACAGTTTTGTTGCTTTTTCATAGTCAATGTAGGACAAAGATACTTAACAATCTACAAATTCAATATCAACAATACGTTTAAGTCTAAATCGTATTTGATAATATATTTGATTTCTCACAAATTTTAATTTAAAATCATGTGTTCATTTTATTTTCTTATCTCAAATTAAAATATATTTTTTAAAAATAAAAATATATTAAATATTAATTTAAATATATTTTTAAAATAATTATTTTTTAGATAAAAAAATTATATAAAATAAATTAAATATTATTTATATATAAATTATTTTATTAAAATATTTATAATTAATTTTATTTACTTATATTATATATATTCTTTGTTAACCTATTATTGAGTAATTATAAATAAATATTTCATTTTTCAAAATAATTTTAATAGATAAGATTAATCGCAACAAATCTAATAATTTATGTGATACGAAGATACACATAAAGTTAACGGTCATATACCCATGATCCCAGCCATCAATTTGCATTCAGCAAGTTTATATTTTCATAAATTTTTATCTTCTTTTTCTGGATATAAAAGAGAGATAAATTCTGATTTATTTTAATGGCGTGGAATATTTTTTATTATTTGGGCAATTAACATGGGCACATTCAAACAGCGTGGCAGTCAGCTGTATACCGTGTGATAGCAAGAATGAGAATGAGATCTGAACGAATTTTCTGGAAAATAACTCTCTTTTTTTTCCATAATTTTCAGCAGATGACCGGGGATTTAAAAACCACAACTCGGATACTTCTTTTTATATATTTTCCGTTTTAATTGGTGTGATCAATCTCTGTCTCAGATTGGATATTTTTTTAATGAAAATCCTCTTAAAATTTATTTAGGAAATGATAAATAATAATATATTTAAAATTTATAACAATAAAAATAATACTAAATCATATTGAATAAGATTTTAATTAGACGATATTTAACATTAAATAAATTTAGTTAAATTTAAATAATGTTTAATTAAATAATATTAAAAATAAAATAATAAGTAAGATTTTTTTAAATAATAAAAATATGTGACGTGAATATCGAATATGTTATTTTTTTTATTATAAATTTTAATGATATTATTTTTTATTTTCTCATTTAGTAGCCAAAATTTAACATTTTTTATTTATAAATAGTGTTTACATTAGATTTTCTTGATAGTATTATTTTTTTAAAGATAGATATAGTTTCATTTTTAACTTATTTAAAAAAAATGTATTGTTTTTTTTCATATAAAACGACATATAATTTCTAGAAAAATATATATTATTTTACTTTAAAAAAAACTCTACTTTTACATTATTTTTTATAATGCCTAAAAAAATATTTAAAACATAAAAAATTATGATTTAATTACAAAATATAACACATTTCATATATAAAGTTTCATTTTTAATCTAAAATATATTTATTTATTTTTTACAATATAAAACATACATTTAAATATTGTATGAAAATTAACATATATTTTTTTACTAGAATATTATTAAATAACTAACTTATTTATGCATCGAAAAAAAAATCTCTTAGATTTATATAATATTTCTTTATAAAATTATACTTATTTTTATACTCATACTATTTATATTATGATAAGTGAAAAAATTATTTAAATAAATAATTAATTTGTTTTTTTTAAGATAATTTTATCACATATTATAATATAAATATGGGAGAACAAAAATAAATAAAAATGATATGTTCTTATATAAATGAGTTAACTCTTTATTATAAAAAAAATTAAATAAATAAATTATTTCTTTTTAAAATAATTTTATCACATATTATAATATAAATATGTAAGACAATAATAAATAAAAATTTAGGTTTTTTAACATTTTTATTAGTAGAAATATATTTCAAAATAAAAGTAATGAATATCATATAAAATAATAACAACCAAAAATATAAAAATCAGAAGAGATAAAAAAAAAAAAAACCCCCCACGACCAAGAAGGTTGAGACTTTGACAGACTTGGAATCTTTATTATGCCCCTCTCTTATCTATTTGTTCTCCATGTGAAGCGTGAGACTATTCTGAAGTCGCCCCCACGTTTCTTTCCCATGTTTTGTGGGCGCATACACTGCTTTACCATTTTCAGCTAAAGAATTTTTCTCGAGAAACGCCGGTGTAGTCCGAAGATTCCAACTCGTTAGACACGGTCTCGAAAATCCTTACATGTCCGGGTTAGGTAAGACTTTCCTCAAGTTTTAAGCTTCTGGGTTTTCTCCTCACACATTTTGGTGAACTGAGCACACCACATTTTCCTTATTGAATTTGAGATTGTAGTCGTTTAATACGGATTCAGTGATAGATATTCACAAAGTTGGTTGATCTGACCTATGCTTCAAAAGTTTTGAGCTTTTTCGTGTAATTTTGCTCCCTGAAGTGGGTTCTTTTTAGTTTTGTGAATCTAGGCTTATTTGAAAAGCGATTGAAGGATCTGAATAGTTAGGAGATACTTTTTGTTTGCGTGATTCCTTGAGTTGAATTTTTCGAGGGTAGACAGTTTTGGCAATTTGGTCGTTTACATTTAGTTTTGCTGCGAGGAATTAAATTTTGTCCATTTTGCTCAAAACATGATGTTCTCATGTAAGGGTTTTATTATTATCAACTTTTTTGGTCAGTGATTTAGCAAATTTGACAATGAGGGTTTAATAGCAGTTTAGCACATAGTTTAAGAGGAAGACTTAGTTAAAGAAAAGAAAAAAAAATGACTTCAACATCACCTTCTCCTAATTCTTCGCCTTCTGCTGTCCCACCAACTTCCAATGCATCTTCACCCCCACCCCAAGTTTCTTCCCCTCCCCCATCAAATCCAACAATTACCTCACCTCCTCCTTCAACAACTCTGCCCAATCAGACTTCTGAACCCCCAGGGCCTTCAACTCCATCTAACTCTACAACCCCACCTCCTCAATCTCCTCCTCGAACGCCACCTGGAGCTCCCCCTCCATCCTCATCACAATCACCACCACCGCCATCAACTCCTTCTCCAACTTCACCACCACCATCACCTCCTGTATCTCCCCCACCATCAATTTCTTCACCGCCCCCAGCACCTCCTGCATCAACCCCATCATCAATTTCTTCACCACCCCCGTCACCTCCTGCATCAACCCCACCATCATCATCACCGGTGTCACCACCTCCTTCCCCTCCCACTGCTCCTCCTCCTGCTGCGACTTCACCGCCCTCTTCAAATTCTTCAGCACCTCCACCATCGGGAGGTTCTTCTCCTCCTCCTCAAGCTGCCACACCTCCAGAAGTAGTTTCTCGTTCACCTCCTCCAGCCAATGTCTCTAAGCCTCCATCAAGTTCTCCCCCTCCACCTGAAACTGAGCCACCAAAAAATTCTCCTCCAGCTCGTGCTCTGCCACCTCCTCCATCTGATTCTAATTCAACTTCTCCCCCAGCTTCCACATTGCCATCACCCCCTCGTTCCGTGCCATCATCCTCTTCACCTCCTCTTCCATCTCCTCCTGCTTCTACTAATTTATCAGGTCCTACTTCAACTTTACCTTCCATCCCAACACAGAAGCCTGCTGCAAAACCAACTACAGAGGACAATGCTACAGCAAATGCCACGTCTAAAGGAGGGTTAAACACTGGAGGAACTGTTACCATTGGTATTGCAGTTGGACTTGTAGTTCTCAGTCTTATTGTCATGACTGTTTGGTTTGTAAAGAAGCAGAAAAAAAGAAGAAACAGAGTTAGTGTTGGCTATGGCATGCCCTCTCCTTTTGCCTCCTCCGAAAATTCAGGTAACCTTTTAACTTAAGCTCATGTTCTTTGTTGGTTGTTGGTATTTCAAGTTGTCAGTCTTCGAGCTTCCCTCTTTATATTAAATCCTAAAAGTTAGATAAGCCTTCATGTATTCTAGTTCAATACTGGGTAAGGATGGGAGGAAAAATGGATGTTTTAATGTTTAAATCAAATTTTTCATTTAGTTTTATCAGTCACCATATCAAGGTGCTTACATGTTTTCTCAACACAATCTCTGTTTTGCCGCTGCTTAGTGTTCAATTTGTATTTTATTGAACTGGACTATATTCATTAATATAAAGCGTTATTTTCTACTCATGATCTGCAATGGTAGACTAAATGTTTGAATTATGCCTTTGTTTGGACTGAGACAGTTATTGTCCTGGTCGTCTTTGAAAAGACATTAATATAATGTGAATTTTTCCTCAGATTCATTATTTCTTAGGCCCTATTCTCCGGCTCCCCATGTACGCAATGGCTCTGTTAGTGATTGCATGTATTCACCACCAGAGCAAGGTGGGGTTAGTAAGTCAAGATCATGGTTCACATATGAAGAATTACTTCAGGCTACAAAGGGGTTTTCAACAGAGAACCTGTTGGGTGAAGGTGGATTCGGTTGTGTATACAAAGGTGTTCTTGTTGATGGAAGAGAAGTTGCGGTAAAACAGCTAAAAATTGGTGGTGGACAGGGGGAGCGTGAGTTCAGAGCAGAAGTTGAAATAATTAGCCGAGTGCACCACCGTCACTTGGTTTCCCTTGTTGGTTATTGCATATCTGATCATCAGAGGTTGCTCGTTTATGAGTATGTCCCAAACAATACCCTCTATTACCATCTTCATGGTAAGCTATACATCTGAGCTCAAGAGGGGGTGGGGGAATTTAATGTCATTGCTATAACATGCAATTATATTTGGAAACCAAATAACTCATGATGGGATATAGTTGTACTATTCATATCTATAATTTTTCACATATTTATAGGTGAAGGCCAGCCTGTTATGGATTGGTCAACCAGAGTCAGGATTGCCGCTGGTGCAGCTCGTGGAATAGCTTACCTACATGAAGACTGTGAGTTCCTTCTTTTGTTCTGACAGACATTACAAAATAGATATTCTTCTATCTCACTTCACCTGACGAATATAATGTTAGAAATGCATATCTTGGTGTCTTCACTCTATAAGAGATGATTTATCTTTTTATAATGTCTTTCCCTTTGCGTACAAATGGTAACTATCAGTGTCTACCCTATATAAATAAAAGGCATTGGAATATAATGCACTCTGTGGGTAAGACAAAAGGTTTAATAGTGCTCATTATAAGTTTAGAACAAAATTTCTCATGCATCTTAATATAAATGACGAAGCTTTCAATGCATGATTTGATATTAGTCATCTAGCTTCATTTTAATGTTTCTCTGCACATACGAGTCAATATAAATATAGTCAATTGAAGCAAGAAAGGAGGATGGATGAACAAGAAATATACAAAAATAGAAGTGAGATGACTTCAACACTATAGTTACTTTTAACCCTATTGAATTATTCTTACAACCTTGCTGATATCTGTTTATATCTCCCCCATTCTTTTTCTTGCATAATAACTTGTTTTAATTTGATTATCAGGCCATCCTCGTATTATCCACAGGGATATTAAATCATCAAATATTCTGCTGGATAGCAATTTTGAAGCTCGGGTATGGTGATCTATGCAACCTTAGTATTATTGCTTAAAAACCTATGTTACATGGACCATTTTAGTACTTCGAGAATCATAAATTTATGGATACGTATCCGAACGCTGGATACATTTGCTTTTCTAATTTTTTTATAAATTTACATCAAATTGAAGTGTTCTAGTACCCACACTCATATGCACATCATGTCGGTTGGATACAGATACTTCACGATAAATGAAGAATCTTAGTAACATAGCTTAAAACATTAATAATTTACTGCAAATAGGTTTGGTGGAGCAATAATACATTAATAAGGGAAAACAATTGTACTCTGGCAGTATGGATGGAAGTTATTTATTTTTTGTTGCCATTGGTTGGTAGTGTTCTCTCTCTTTCTTCTTCTTATTTTTTTATTCTATTATTATTATTATTATTATTTTGCTGCTGAGGGGTTGGCTATTAACAGAAGAACTAAAGTGTTCTGTGTCATTACCTTGACATCTCGAGCATATTTTGCCTACACATGTTTACTTGATAGGACTCCTGTCTCTTAAAAGTCTCATTTTCCCCCCATTTTCTTTTTTACATAAGACTATTTCTAAAGAAGTATATTTCTTGCTAACAGGTTGCAGATTTCGGGCTTGCAAAGTTAGCATTGGATTCTAATACGCATGTAACAACACGTGTAATGGGAACCTTTGGGTACCTTTCTATCTTTTTGGTTCCTATTCTTTCACATAACTATATCCAATCTTTATGTATAATGGGAACCTTTGGGTACCTTTCAATCTTTTTGGATCTTATTCTTTCACTTAACTAAATCCAATCTTTTTTCAAGTTGTTTGTTTGTATTTTTGGAGCATGCTATAAATTCGTTGGGGCTTATTTTATGGATTTTAGACATGTGCTTGTTATATATAAAAACGATTAACTGGATAAGGCATCCTTGATTCTGCTTCTGCGATTTAGTCTTAATAACGTCTCTGATGTCCCTGTGTTTATCCTGACTTTTTCAAGGGAACTCTAGATTTTCTCTTTACTCATTATTTCTGTAGTCAGCAAACATCTAGAGTGTACGGAGTATCTCTGATTTCCGAACTATCTTTTCCGTGGCTGATAAACGCTCATGTGTTTCTCCATCCGAAGTTGGGAAAAAGTACACTGTTTATTGCAAAAAAAAAAAATGAAAAGGATTTCAAATTATTTAAGTAAATACAGACAATGAACAAATAACACCCATTCTCCTTTTAGAAAAGGCTATTGCAAATCTTGTTTTTGTGCTTGCTGTCTCTGCAGTCTGGTAGTCCAATTAATAATATGATGACTTAGAGAAGAAAAGACACAGATGATCTAAGTTTGCTAGACTGACATTTTCCTTTCTATTAGCTTAAAGTGAATGGGATTTGTAACTTTTCAGATACATGGCTCCAGAGTATGCTACCAGTGGCAAGTTAACTGAAAAGTCTGATGTTTATTCTTATGGAGTTGTGCTGTTGGAACTAATTACTGGTCGGAAACCTGTGGATGCCTCTCAGCCTATGGGTGATGAGAGCCTGGTTGAATGGGTAAGTTAATGAAGGTCAGATATATGTACTTGTGTGCATTGGCGACATAACTACCCCGTCCAAAAAAAATGTTAGTGTAGAACTTTTATTTGCCAAGATTCATATATGTTTCAAAGTTATTGTCCTATCAGAAACTTATAAGACTAAAGTAACATAATCATTGAAAATTTATTAGACTGTAAAGTTTCACTTTGAAGTTTCATTTCCAGGCTCGACCACTGCTAAGTCATGCAATTGATAATGAAGACTTTGAAGGCTTAGTAGATCCAAGGCTTGAAAAGAATTATCTAGCCATCGAAATATTTCGTATGGTTGAGGCAGCTGCAGCTTGTGTGCGCCATTCCGCTACAAAGAGACCAAAAATGAGTCTGGTATTTAGACAGAATTATTTGTTAGTTTCTCCCATTTTGTTTTTAGCACAGATTGAAATAACAAGCTGCTCTTTGCTAACTTCTGCCAGGTTGTGAGAGCTTTAGACTCCATGTATGATACTTCGGATCTCAGCAACGGAATGAAACCTGGTCAAAGTGAAATCTTTGATTCAGCTGAGCAATCTGCACAAATTAGGATGTTTCGAAGAATGGCATTTGGCAGTCAAGATTACAGCACAGATTCCTTCAATCAAACTCGGAGTAGCTGGAAGAGTAGAGAGAGCAGAGACCAAAGTCAGAGTAGCTGGGCAAGTAGAGAGCATGGAAACCAGAGTAGAGTGATAGATATAAACAGATCTGGTTTGTGGAACAACAACTGACAATCTCAACTCTTGCACACTGGACAGTGAATCTCAACTTATTTTTACTTGGAATGAGTATCAACTTATCCCAAGTTTTGAATGACACCATTGAAGTGGGTCTTGTTCTTCATTTTGTTGTGAATCATATCCAAATTGTTTACTAAATTTTTTTCCTCTCCTATATGTACCTAACCTAATATTGTTGCTATATTTCCTATTTTATATGTATTCGTTTACAATATTTAATTCATTTATACATCTTTTTATTGTATTTATATTGATTTATAATATACAGATTAGCATGTTCCCCCAATGGTCTTTATGAATTATGATTATGTGCGTGAAGCGTGATCCCTCTACTTCTATTGTTAACCAGTGGCACTATATTCATTTATACAAACTCACACTCGGTCGAATTTTACCTTATCAATCATGTAATGTTGGGGTAATGGTATTTAAAATTTAAAGAAAATGAAAATGAGAGAACATCAGGGTAAAAAACCAAAAGAGAAGGAACTAGCGAGAGCAAGAAGAAACGTAGACATTTCGTTACCGTCATCGCGTTGTTTGCTTCGCATTATTTCGAGATTTGGGTTTTCAGCTGTAGTTCCAGTTAATAGATTCGAAAGTCAGGTAGTGAAGAAGTGTGAGTAGGAAACAGAGGGAGGGAGAGAGAATGGGCGAAGAGAAAGAAGACCCTCAGAAGCTGAAGAGGATAGCAACGGCAGCATATGACTACGAGAACGACCTAAAATGGGCCGACTACTGGTCCAACATCCTCATCCCTCTCCACATGGCTGCTCGCTCCGATGTCGTCGACCACTTTAAGCGCAAATTCTACCAACGCTACATCGTTCGTCACTCTCACTCTCTCTTCCCAACACTTGAGTTGTTATAGTCAATTTTCATGTTAATCTCGCTTCCTTTTTATGTTCCCTCATAGTTGGGTATCAACTGCTTGAGTCTTATCTGGGTTTTACATTATTTATCTAATTGTGTTACTTGGGAATCCAAATTTAAACTTCGTCCTTGTTTATTTATGATTTGATTGTTGCATCTTTTTGTTTTCCCTAGGCGGTAGTAGTATTATTTATTTTGTTGTGATATATTGAATAGTGGCATTTCATTGGATTTGAAGGTTTACTATATAAATCTTGTATGGGGTTTAGTTTCCTAGCCATTTGAGCTTGGATTTGTCCCTGTTCTTTGTATATTTTTTCTGGGAAGTTTATACGTACAAAACAACTCCAATATTTTGTGTGCTCTAGATGCCTTTTCCTGTACTTTGCCGATTAATGTAATTTGTTATGATTTTGTGTGCTTTCCTTAGGGATGATGATTGTGTCTTAAATTAGTACAATTACACATGGGTTGGCAACACAACTAAAACTCTAGTTAGTGATGCTCGTATGGCTTTTTGAAGCTATTAATTGATAAGAAAAAACCCGTTTGTAATTTATTTTCTCAATTTTGACTCAATTATTTAGCAAATTGACTGCATTATATGTAATTTTGAAGCACAGGATCCTGACCTTATTGTAGAGCCAATGAATACTGGAAGCTCCTCTCAGCCAATCAGACAGTCAGCTTTGTCTTCAGCACCAACACCACCTACAAATGATTCACCCCGTTCACGTAGCTCTGGTAAAAATTGATTATATTATGTTTTGATATCCAAATAATAGTTACTTTAGTTAGCCTAATACACTTTCTTGTGTTGATTGAACCTTGTTGGATTGCTAGAGGTTCAACTACCAGAACTTCCAGCTCATCAACTACAGCCTAATCCAACTTCTATGCGCTGGGATTGGCAAACTATTCAATTCACCATCAATGCTTGGGTAGCATGAAAGTAACTCTTACATGTGCACATATACATGGATATATCTACTCGTGTGTATGCATTGCAGTTTAGGCTCATTACTTATTGCTACTACCTGCTTTTGCCAGGAAATAGTTTTTTATTATTGAGTACACGATTATTGAATTTAATTTTCCACTGCAATGCACTTTTGTTATATTGAGTGGTTATATTCCTTTTCATATATTGTGTCCTTTTCCAATTGGATTAGTGTCTTTTAGTCTATAGAGTGTTAACATTTCTTGTTCTCTGTAACTTTCAAGATCAAATGTAACCAGAGTGACTAAAGCATAATTTGCTATGAGAAAATTCACTTGTTGATTGGAAAGTCTGAATAATTTTTTTCCTGTTTGTCAACTTTAAATTTTTTAATTCGAAGTAGTCAATATTATGTGAAATTAAAATGCAGGTTAATAAACTGTTGGAATTTTGTAGTTATATTTGTATTGTCATGCTTGCTGTATTTCTTCTCAACTCTATTTCAGAAATTATCTTCTATTTACTTCCAATATTTTCTTTCAGGTGTTTGTTGTGGCTGTGCTTGCTATTTTCCATTGGTACCTAAAATTCTTTCCCATATGGCCTATCGGCTTTCTTTTATTGGCACTGCTTGTTCTTCTTTATATTCCTTGTACTCGCTGTATGGGGTAAGTTCTCTACATGAATGGCCATGTGATTTTCTGAATTTTTTTGCTACTGATTCACAATTAACGTAACTTGTCTTTTGTTTTTTCAGAAACCTAGAGCTTGGAACGTACAGGCTTTCAGTCTATAGTTGTGACCAAAGATTTTATCTACTTTATTTATTGTCTTAGCTTTGTCACGTCAAATCTTTGTCTTAAATATGAGACGTTTGTGATCTTTAAGTTTTGTTTTGTCCTTGATGTCTCGGCATCTACATTTGGATTTTTCCTAAATCATGAATATGTGTAGTTTAACAACATGATCTACACTGCAGTTGCTTTGATCCCTGTTCTCTGTCGATCAGTTGAACATGTTGCCAAGTTCCTTAGGCGGAATTTCAGCCGATCCGCACTATATAGGTACATCTTTCCTGCATCAGTATTGATTCTTATAAACTATTTTCTGTTTTGTATATTACGTAATTTTCCTTGTCTTATGTTTTTTTCCTCTACTTTCTTGAATGTGACCTCAATTATAACATTAATGAATAGCAGACCAGAGGAGTTTCCTGGGTTATTTGATATGTAATACACCTTCAGGCATTCATACGTGTTGCTTTGTCTAGGTTCACTTCAAGATTTACATTCTTGAGTTACCATAGGGGCTTTAGGACATGTGCTAGAAGAAAAAAAACTTCAGATATCATTTTTTTGGACTGAGATTTCTAATTTTTTTAATAACATCATATTTTATTTGGTGGCAAACAGGAAGTATTTGGAAGACCCTTGTGTTTGGGTAGAATCAAATACAACAACTCTTAGTATACTCTCCTCACATGCTGAGATCGGACTTGGTTTTCTGCTGATCATCTCTTTATTCTCTCAGTTTCTGATTCGTTCTTTTTCAACATCTTCCGTAGATATGATCTTTCCTTTTCTAGTATGCCTCATATCCAACATATTAACTACTGTGTAGGTGGCAGCGCAACATTATACAAGCATTCATGTACTGGCAGGTACTGTTAGTAGCGATTTCCTTATTTGCTAATGCACGCAGTCAATTTGATTAGTGAAAAACCATTTAACTTAAGTTCACGTCCGGTTCTTTGCCTTGTGAATTTTCTTTCTATTTCACCAGTGTTAAGAATAATTTCAAACATAGCAGGCAAATTTGAAACATAATTGAATTAAATTTACTCCTTTGGAGTGGTTTCTTTCTTCCAGCTATTGAAGCTTATGTATCACGCTCCTGTGACTGCTGGCTACCATCACAGTGTGTGGGCTAAGATTGGGAGGACAGTTTATCCGTTCATTCACCGATATGCCCCATTCTTGAATTCTCTCCTTTCTGCTGTCCAGAAATGGTGGTTCAGGTAGACACTTATACCCCCTGGGAGGAAGAAGAGATGGAACAAGCAACAATATAGTCTGGGATTCTATGTAACCGTATTTATTCTATAAAAAAACATCAGGGTAATGTCGGTAACATGACCAAGTGGCTGTTTCCATTTCTAGACGGCTATATATATATATATATTTCTTTTTCTTTTTCTGTATTAATAGAAATAACAAAGCATATAATCTGTCTGATAGAATGAATGACTTTTTCAGACAATCAAATTGGTTTCATTTCTACCTGTACGTATTGCCTCTTAAAAATATGCATTTTCTCCAAAATATAATAAAAACGTTATCATATATTAGCTCTTGACCTCCGGCTGAATGCCCAAAAGAAAATAATAGGTGCAATTTTAAAATAGGAGAGTAATAAAATAAGAGGTATCCACCATTAGAATAAGAAAAGAAAAACAGATATGCAAAACAAAAGCATCAAATAAAAGAAAGATACAGTTGGAAATAGTATGAATTTAAATAAAAAATAATAATGAAAAAAATTGTATGATTTTACTCTCTTAAAAGGTTTGCTTCGTATTGTTTTTCTATATCTCTTTGGATATGTTTATATAGAACATTATAACAATGAGAATTGGTCCCAAGATGCACCCACTTTTGTACAAGGAAAGGAAGTGGAAGGAAATGATTTAGGCAATTATGACTCCACACGCGTGCTTTGTTAATGTGTGCTTAAAAAATATTAAAATTATCATGATTTAATGCATTTTAATTGATTAAATATATTTATATTTGTATGATTTTATCATATTTTTTATATAAATTTGTCTTTTTGGAATAACATGTATTTTATTTAAAAATAACTTAAAAACTCGAAGAAAAAAATACTAGACGCAATACATCACAAATATATCGAGAAAATAAATGAGGAAAAGTAAAAAAGATGAAAAAATTGAACACATGGGTCAAAAATGTCAAAATCGTGCACGCAATCGCCCAATAGCGTCGAGAAACACGCATAGTGTGCCACACAACACCGACCATCCGTGTGTGCCAACACACGCTTGCATCATGTCGCGTGTGCGCCAGTAGCCTGTCTGTCGACCATCCACGTGCACCAACACACGCCTACATGGTTACATGTATTTGCACAAACTATATTTTAACAGAAATCAGATCGCTACAAGTATTTACAAACAAGGGGAGGTCGTTTAGGTGCAGGTCGCTCATGGAGGAGGACTCTGATCATGTCGGGATATCATAGCTTTCACCAGGTCTTGACATCCAAGACCTCGCCGTTTGATAATGAGGTATTTTTGTCTACTGGGTCTGTATGCTTTACCAAGTTTGGTGGGCTCAGGCCATTTGTTAAGCCAACCTTATATCCTCGTTTTATCCTAGCGGGGTACCTGCACTTATTAGGTCGTATATCCATTACATATTTAATACCAAACATTAACTCTTATATTCTCTTTGATTGAGAAGTTAAGAGAATAATCTAGTCGCATACTTCTTATATAAATAACGACCACTCAGATAATGCAAACTTATACTTTATAAATAGTAGGAGAACTTACTTTTACCTTTTATCTGTTTTTTAACTAAGTAATTATATTTAGAGGATTTTAGCCTGTTGATTACTCAAAGGTCTTTTATTCTTTCGTAAGGTCACTCAAAAGTTACTTGATAGTCATCTCAGCTCGTTTATTAATGTCGTTTGCTGGTATTCAAGCTACTATTATATCATTTACTCCTTGATTTGATACGAACTTATCATTTTAGGTAATTATTCATCATCTTTCTTAATGTCACATAAAGGAAAATAAGTGAGGTCTTCAAAGGGAGATCTTTCCAAAAATATTTCTCCCAATCGTATTCCCTCGAGGTCGTTACCAACCAAACGACCTGAAATGATGGGGAGTAGTGATAATATGCCCTCCTTGAGGATTGTTAAGGAAGGAATTCTCACTCTTCCTGCTTCCTTGGGGTCTAAAATGGTGTCTACCTCATCCTCACAAGGTTCAATTCCTGTTATCAGGATTCCCGTGTCTACATCTACCAAGGTACCTCGCCCAAAAAAGAAAAGGAAAAACAAGGGCGAACCTACACATAGAACCAAATATAAGCATCAAATTGAAAAGATATCGAGTGTCTTAATAGTTAAAGATTTGGAAGAAATTAGACAAATATATGACATTCTAGCCAGTGTAGGGTTAATGTCATTACCTCCCTATTTATGTGATGCTGATGATCCGCCACTGGGGTGGTGGGTGATACATTTAGCTGCCATAAAATAGGTTTATGTTGCCTCTTTCCCAAATTGGTGGCATGTGCTTTGAGCACATTTGATATTAATTTTGCACAAATAAATCAAAATGGGTGGCGAACTCTTTTATGTCTTTCTGTGGTAGTTGGAGAGCACGAAATAGACCTCGAAAATGATGAATTAAGGTGTTTATATTGTTTAAAAAGGAACGGGTTAGATGCAGGGAAGACATATATATCTTGTGTTATAGGTGAGGGTTTGCATCTCAGATTGCCCGATAACACCTCGGGCTAGAAAGATAAATACTTTTATATTACTAGGGATATTTGGGGTGACAGGGTGGATTTTCTAATTCGACACACATGGAACCCTAATTTTAACACTTCACAACCTCGGGCTAGCGAGCTCATGAGTAAACTGGATATTAGTGGTAAATAAAAAATGAGGCATATTGAGCTACAAAATACCTCGAATGAAGGTTACCGCGATATCTTGACTATAACTCACTTAAAGAAGTCCGGGGTATGGTGAGCTTACACGAACGAATATCAAGGTCGTTATTTTATTATATATATATTTTTGTTTTTTATATGTTTGTATATATTTACACATCGTTGGTGAATTTATTAATGTGTATATATATATCTTACAAGGATGGACTATTTGCATGTTGAATTAGGAGATCTTATTGACACTTCAGATGTACAAGAGCTGGCTCCTACCTATCCGTGTCTGGAGCATATGACCCCTTCACTTACTCAAAAAGATCTGTTCGCTAATTTAGAGGTCAAAGCTACCCCAGAAATTGTAATTCTTTCATCTAATTTGGGTAATCTGAGCTTGGTATCACCTCGTGAACTAGAAATGTCAAAGAAGAGGAAAGTTGGGGATTATACCCCAGGAATGGATGATTTTGAATTTGATGAGGTCGTCCTCAAGGATGCCGTTGTTTTGGAGACCCTCATTACTTATTTTAGTGAGGGAATTTTTGAACGAACAGATCTTAAGAGAGATCTGTACCATTATTTTGGAACAAAAATTGAGAGGGTGCAAGTGAGAGTAACCTGTAAGAGCGAAGGGGGAACTGATTGTAGATCATTTGTTGGAGGTAGATAAACATATTAATCTCATTCCACAACATTGATATACAACTTTTATTATTTTGTTTAACTTATGTTATTTGTAGGCGGTGTGTTTGGCGAGAGAAATCGGGCTATCATTGCGGGGTTATAAACGCGAGGTGTAGGCTAGCCGGTTACAAATAGCCAAATATTATAGATCGGTAAAAGACAAGGATGTCTTGATTACTGAGAAGGATACAAAAATTTTGAATTTAGAGAACGAAGTGATTGATAAGGTGGAGAAATTAAGAAAAGAGGACACATACTGTTTTGAGAAGGGTGAAACCGCTAAACACTTTGAAAATCTTGTAAAAGAGGCCGATGAAAAGAATATCATGCTTCAAGAAAAAATTTCTACTATGTCAACTCAAGTCAGTTCGCTATCTACACTGGTAGATACGCTAAGAGAAGAATGTACTAAGGCCTATCGTAATGGTACGAGCTTTGTAGTAAATAACCTCAAACTACATGCTAAAAAACTAGGTTTGACTGTGCCTTACGTGTCATTGATGCGAGATTTTCAGAGCAATAGGCCCAAGACACCTGGGGCTGCTACACCGCAAGGTTCACCTCATGATACTAGAGTCACCTCGAGTCGTCAACATGATGGGGTAGTAGTGGAAGATGCTACTTCGTGATAAATTTATATATATATATATTGGAAGTAAAATGTAAATGAAACTTTGGGACTTGAAATCATTTAATTTTAAATGTTGCATTTATATACTTATATATTTGCCTTGTTTGAAATCTATATATTTTTGAAGTTTTTGTGTTAGTGTGGTATATATAATTTAGAGGATTTGAGGCCGTGTTGATTTTTAATATTATTTATCTAGTAAGCAAATAATTTTTAAGTAATCGCAGTCTGTTTAACTTATTGGATTATAGTAAAGTAAATTTGGAGGATTTGTTTGAAACGACGGGGTTATTACCATATGAAAAAGTACTACCCATAATAGGATGGCGAGCTATTTCAAATCAGGGTGAGAAGATAAGTTCAACCTTAGTCATGATGCCAATTTCGTCTTATGTGAGAAAACAAGTTGTCTCCCCTACTCATAGCGAGGAGGTTAATCAAACTCCTTAGAAGGTCGCGAAAGGGAAAATGAATAAAAGATGCCCTACAATTGCTAGGTTGTCTAATCCTTTTATGAGTAAGGTGTGTATTGAAAAATCACTGCTTGATAAAGTGTCCATGTTAAAAGATATTAAGCCTTTACAAAGTATATATCCTCCCCTGAAAGAAAGAGGTAAGACAAGTGGGGTGAAGAATCTTTTCAAAGATGGCATGTTTAACGCACCTTGTGCGCAAGAAGAATTATATCATCATTTTGGAGTGCTTGAAGATTTTCCTTCCATTTACACAACCTACAAAAGAGAGGGAAGACCCATGTGGCATATGATAGCGAGACATATGTTTGATGTAAGTGATGCAAAATGAATTCATAACAAAGTGTATTGGTATGTATTTATTAATATATGAATTAAGTCCATTTTTTAGGCCATAGTTGTGGCAAAAGATGCGGAAAAAGAAGCAAAAATATGTCAAGAAATGAATGAATGTACAAATTAAGAGTTACGTGTGTGGAAAGCATGATGTAAAGTCTTGACAGGAGATTTAGTGGATTCTCGAGAAGATTTGAAGTTAGCGCTTCTTGAACAAGAAAAATATAAAAATGAGGGGGACGAATTGCGCAAATTAGTGGAGTATTGAGAAAATAGAGTGCTTAGGAAGGAACAAACATAAGATTTCTTCATAAGTGTGTTAGTAATAATTTGTTTGTAGTAATGCTTAAAAAATCTACGATATCATATGGTTTTAGTAATAATTTGTTTGTAATAATGATTAACAATCTATTATATCATATGGACCTGATTTTGTAAACGTGTTATCCAAAAGCATAATGAAGTTCTCGTGAGCGTATTTCGCATCTCAAGTGAGGGGGTCAGGGGACTCCATCTCCAATCACGGGGTATAGGACGTATCCTGCATCCCGAGTGAGGTGGTTAGGGGACTCTACCTTTAATCATGGGGCATAAGACAGACTGTATCTCGAGTGGGAGGGTCAGGGGACTCCTCTTCCAATCACGAAGCAATGGGATGTCTTGCATCTCAAGTGAGAAAGTCAAATGACTTGTCCCCACTTGGGGCACGAAATAAGATGCCTAAAACATAATTGCGAGCATATTTCGCATCTCAAGTAGGGGGTCATGGGAATCCTCCTCCAATCATGAGACATAAGACATATCTCGTATCCCAAGTGGGAGGGTCAGGGGACTCCACCTCCAATCACGGGGAATAAGACAGGTTGTATGTTGAGTGAGGGGGTCATGGGACTCCTCCTCCAATCATGATTTAACCTTGCTGGAAAGTACTTATTAGAAATTCATCTCATATATAAATATTTATTTCGTATAAAGCATTTACATGTGATATTTCTTAAGAAGTTCTCCACTCCAACTCAAACCCTCATTTATGCCATCACATTTTATTAAGTAAGAGCCTGCTGGCGTGATATCATATATTTGATATGGGCCTTCCCATGTGGCAAAAAATTTACCCGTGTTAGTTTCAACTTTGTTGCCCAATGCTCTTCGCAAGACCCATTCCCCGATACCAAAGCTCTTATGCCTGATAAATTTGTTATATGTCTTTTGGAGTGTTTTTTTTTGTGATTCAAGTCTTATTAGAGCCTTTTCTTGTTTTTCTTCAACTAATAACAAGTCTTCTCGTCGTAAGCAATCATTTTCTTTATGATCAATATTGGATCGAAGGGTAGGTTCTAGTATATCAAGGGGTATGACCGCTTCAATACCATAAACGAGAGAAAAATGAGTTTATCCTGTTGCAATTTTGGGAGTAGTTCGTGTTTCCCAGAGGGCACTAGGCAACACATACACTCATTTCCCTTTAGCTCCCTCCAAAAGTTTTCATAGTATATTACTGAGGGTCTTATTAGATGACTCAGCTTAACCATTTTCTTGTGGGCGGTAATGGGTGGAATGAGATAATTTGATACCTTTCTTATCGTAGAAAGATATAATTTTTTGTCCGGTGAATTGTCTACCATTATCGGTAACCAGTTCACGAGGCAAGCCATATTTGCATATAATGTTACGCCATATGAATCTCTACACATTCAATTCTTGGATTCAAGCTAAAGGTTCTGCCTCTATCCATTTAGTAAGATAATCAATTACGACAATGATAAACTTTCGTTGGCCTGAAGTGATGGGTAATGGTCCCACGATGTCCAAACCCTATTTCTGAAATGGATAGGGGCTGATAATAGATTTTAGGTCAATACTCGGATGGTGTGGCACATTGGCATATCACTAGCATTTATCGCACCTTTTGACATAAGAGATGCAATCTTTGAGAAATATGGACCAATAATAACCTTGTCGAATAGTCCTCTGAGAAAGTGTTCTTCCACCAGAATGAGCTCCATACTGGCCATTATATAAATCACTTAAGACCATCTGAGCCTCAGCTGCATGTAAGCACTTAAGCCATGAGCCACTATGATTCTTCCTATACAAATCTCCCTGAATGATAGTATAGCTCCCTAATTTTTTCATGGGCTTACGAGCTAATTGCTTGTCTTCGGGGAGAGTACCATTGATAAGATATTTTGTATATGGCATCAACCAAGAATCATGAATAATATGTATGACATTCGTTCGTGCTTGAAGTTTTAATTCACCTAGGGTAATACTAGGTCTTGATAAACAAGATATTGGGATGACTCTCTTTAAATCTGAGTTAACCGCCGATGCTAACTTGGCTAAAGAATCAACATCAGCATTTTCACCTCGTAGTATCTATTTGATCTGAAAAGTTTCAAATACAACCTTTTCTTTTTTCACCTCCAATGCATAGAGTTTCATTCTCTCCTCCTTGGCCTCAAAATCGTCGTTGACTTGGTTTACTACTCGTGCATGAATCACTATAAGAGATATTGTTAGTTGCTTGGAAGGTGATCCGAAGGCATTGCTCTATCAAGGCTCCCATCGGGGTGAAGATTACTATTCTAACTTCTACTCCACGCGAGTTGCTTGCACCATCCATGTATACCTTCCATAATTCCACTTCAGAGGACGATGTTTCTACTGCAAGGGTTGGCCCAATTTCATGTATGGAATTACATTCTTAGGTATTCTCATTCGTCCATTCTGTAATAAAATCTGCTAAGGCTTGTCCTTTGATCGTAGAAAAAGGTTTATAACGTATTTCAAATTCACTGAGCTTGATAGCTATTTGAGAAAGATGTCCAGACAGATCAGTTTTGCCCAAAATGTTTTTCAATGGATAGGGAGTAAGGACCACTACCCCTGTGTGTACCAAAATAATGTCTAAGTTTACGTGTCGTCATTCTTATAGTGAATGGCGTTTTATCTAGAGAATGATATCGTTATTGATCTCTTGTTAATGAATGACTCACATGATACACAGGGTATTGAGTTCCCCCACGGTCGACCACTAATACCGTACTGGAAGCTTTTTCCGTAAAGGACATGTACATGTATAAGTCTTCACCTGCCATTGGACTAACTAAAAGAGGTGTTCTTACCAAGTAATCTTTGATAGATTGGAAATCTTGTTCACACTCAACATCCCATAAGTACTCCGTGTTCTTTTTAAGCAACTGAAAGAACGATAAGCACTTTTCGGTGCAGTTAGAAATTAAATGACTTAATGTTACAATACGCCTATTCAATTGTTGGACTTCCTGAAGACACCTTGGGGATTTCATGTTGACTAAGGCCGAAATTTTATCTGGATTGGCTTCGATACCCCTTGATGTGACTAAGTACCCCAGAAACTTCCCTGAGGCTATGCCAAACACAAACTTTTTTAGATTGAGACGCATTTTATAATTCTGAATTATATCAAAGACTTCTTGGACGTCATTAATGTGGTTTGTTACACATTTAGTTTTAACCAATATGCCATCGATGTATACTTCCATATTTTGGCCTATTTGGTTTTGGAACATCTTATTCATCATTCTCTGATATGTAGCGTCGACATTTTTTAAACCGAAGGGCATCTTTGTGTAACAAAATGTCCCTTTTTCCATGATAAACGTTGTTTTCTCTTCGTCCATGGGATGCATTTGGATTTGATGGTAACCTGAATAAGCATCCATAAAGCTCATTGATTTGAATCTGGTCGTGGCATCTCCGTGTTCTTTTAGTGTTGCTTTATTCAAATATGTGAAATCCAAACACGTTCTATGCTCGCCCCATGCTTTGCTTACTAACACCACATTTGATAGCCATGATGGATATTGGACTTCTCGAACCCATCCTACATTTTTTAAGGACTCAATCTTCTTTTTGATGATTTCATACTTTTCTCTAGCAAATTTCCACTTTCTTTGTTAGACTGGATTTTTGGTATGATCTAACACAACTCATGAGAAATGATATATAAATCTATGTCAGGCATATCCTCAGGTTTCCAAGTGAACAAATCTTTGTTATTTTTCAAGAAATCAACGAGGGTAATTTTAAATAAAGGAGATAATGCACCATTGATTTTAACATATTGTTCGCTCCCCTTGTCTCCTATAAGGATTATATCATACTCACCATGAACTTCCATGGTGGTTAGTTCACTTGTATGAAGTTTTTTGAATTTGTGGAGGTGACTTGTAACCTTTAGTTGCTATTTTGAGGTTTAGAGTAATGCATTCTTTATGGCAGCATTGTAGCAACTTTGTGACCTATCTTGTTCCCCTTCAATTTGTCATATCCCTATCTTGTTCCCCTTCAATTTGTCATATCCCATCTGTAGTAGGATATTTAATCAACTAATGATATGTCGAGGGTACTACTTTCATTTTGTGTATCCACGGGCATCCCAAAATAGCATTATAAGATGTGGGAGTATTTAAAATGACGAAGGTTGTTAAAACTATGGATCCTTCTACTGACACTGGTAGATGTATGGTTCCTACCGACATTGTTACGCTGCCATTGAAACCAACAACAAGCATTTGTTGCGAGGTGATTTCTTTGGGATCTATGTTTATGTCAAGCAGAGTAGATAAATATAAGAGATCGGATGAACTACCATTGTCAACTAATATCCTACGTACCTCACAATGAGTTATTCACACTATAATTACGAGAGGATCATCATGAGGATGTAGACATTCTTTTTCTTCGAAAGTAATAGAATACATAAGTCTTTCTAGTCTCATGTCATATATTAAATGTCCCGTGTCTCGAGCCTCTCTTGTATATCTTTTTCTGAAATTGTTAGAGTAACCAGCCATAGTGGGACCACTATGTATGGTGTGTATTATCCGCACATCCCCTGGTGGAATGGGATGTTCTCTATTTGGCTCATTTCGGATAGAATTGATTTGTCTGGTGTCTTGACCCTTCGATCTGAATTTTCCCTCTGAATTTCGTCTCGTGGATTATTGGCTTTATCAACTATATCCCCTAGATACGCTTCTGAAAGTAAATGCTCAATTTTCCATTTTAAATGGCGGTAGTCCTAAGTCCAATGCCCCGTGTCTCTATGGAATGCGCAATATTTGTTGGGGTTCCTGAGCGGAGTATTCATAGCTGGTGGCCAATTTACATTATTGAGGTGTTTCATACAACACACTACTCCACTAACGTTACATGTTATGAAGGTCCACGAAAGGGAGACAAAGCTCGATTCCAAGTGTTGGGATTGTTCTTTGGTCTAAAAGTGGGTTTGAAACGGGAAAAGTTAGTATGTTTATTGCTTATAGGCCTTCTGTATTCTTCACTCTTATTGAAGGAAGGTCGTCTCTAGTTTTTATTAACCAATGGTTTGCTTGATTTCATCTCTCTTTCCACATTAACAATTTTTTATAGTTTCTTCATAAACTATGTCTAAGGAACGTGGTGTGGATTTCGTCAATTCTATGAAAAGGTTGTTATCATGCTTATGCCCTTTCTAAAAGCTTCTATGGCTATCGAATTATGGCATTGACTAATTTCCATCTTCTCCATTTTAAATCTTCGAATTTGAGCTTCAATTGATTCATCCTCCTCTTGGATAATCGAAAATAAGTTATGTGACTCCTTCTTGATAGGTTTGTTACAAGCATAATTGGTAATGAATATTCTTACCAGAGCATCAAAGCTAGCAATACTCTTGGGGGTAATTCTATAAACCATTGTTGGGTCGAATCTTGGAAAGTAGCTGCAAATAACTTGTAGCGTATGGATTCTCATTTATCTTCAGATAGGCTGACCGCAACCATGAACATTTTGAATTGAAGAATGTGTGCAACAAGATCTTTAGTTCCCTTGTACACGGGATATTTAAGGGCACTAAATTTAGGAGGAGGTGCAGTTAACTCAATGAAGTCAAAGAAAGAAGACAGATAATTGATTACAAACGTTTTCAATATCACCCCAAGGTTTGCGTTTTCCTGTCTTGCCAATCTATCATTAACCTTGATCCACATATTTTCTTCCATCTCTTTTAATCTTTTGTCTAATGCTCCACTCGGATCATGCGGTGGAATGGATTCAATTGTCGATCTATGAGTTGGAGGATTTGGGTAAGAAGTCCCTCCAATGATGGGAGGATCAGAAATCATATGCGGGAATTGTTCCCTTACTTCACATAGATGAGGATTTAAAGTATGAGTTACATGCTCTCTTCTAGGAGCATGATGTACCATCTGAGGGTTGCGAGGTGTAAAAAGGGAACTAGTTGTGTCTAAGTAGGTGTTTTCTTCTAATCGAGATCTTAATTCTTTATTATCCTTTTGACATTCAATGAAAGCTTGTTGTAATTCTGTAATCTATTTTTGAAGTCCTCGAATCATTGCATCTTCTTCATAAGGAGGATTATCATGCAAGGTTGACAACTGCTCTTCGCTAGCTGAAGTAGGCCTTATGGCACGGTTTGATAGTAACCTAATGGGTGAGGAGTGGAACATTTTTTTATTAAGGTCACATTCTAGAGCCTCTGGAATGAGGTCATTTGGTTCTAGAGCCTCTGGAATGAGGTCGTTTGGTTGGATAATAAACGGATGATACATCTAGAGTTTAAAGTGACACCAATAAATTCTCTTAAAATAAAAGCAGTTCTTAGATGCTGGATAAAAAAATTTAGTTTCCCACAGACGGCGTCAATTTTTTGGAGAGAATTTAGGTATCTGACTTTAGTGATTTTTAGTAAGAAGTGAGAAATAACGCAACTGAACATATCCTGTATTCTCCTAATTTAAGGGGTATATATATGTATAATATCTTACATACATAGCGGGGTGCATATAAAGCGACCTGGATACATGGTTACATGTATTTGCACAAAATATATTACAACATAAATCGGATCGTTACAAGTATTTACAAACAATGGGAGGTCGTTTAGGTGCAGGTCGCTCATGGAAGAGAACTCTGATTATGTCGGGATATCATAGCTTTCACCAGGTCTTGATATCCAAGACCTCGTTGTTTGATAACGAGGTACTTTTTTCGACTGGGTTTGTATGTTTTACCAAGTTTGTTGGGCACAAGCCTTTCGTTGAGCCAACCCTATATCCTCATTTTACCTTAGCAGGGTACCTGCATTTATTAGGTCGTATGTCTGTTACATATTTAATACCAAACAATTATCATTTTATGTTTTATTCTTATATGTTATATTTAATTTATCTATGATTAAATTTAACATGACTGGATGTTTATAAATATGATATAGTTATAACGTTGTTATGTTTGCAAAATATTAAATAGGTAAAACACTTTTATAAAATAAATTGGTTTTGTTTTTATTCAAGATTTTATATTAAGGATGTTATAGAGAAATACATTATTTTTTATTACAAACTTAAATCTAAAAATTAGATTTTAAGGTTAATTATTCGGTGTAATTTAGAGTAGTGTTATTTTATTTGTTGGTACTTGGTACAATCACCCAATAATTAGAGTGAAACTTTATTTCAATTTTTTTATAAGAATTATTATTCGAAAATATATTGATGACATATTTTCTATATTGGTTTTAAAACTTAAAAGTTAATACTTGGAAAATTAAATTGTTAGTTTAATTTAGACACCTTGAATAAAGTCTAATTATTTGACTCTCACTAAAACTGTGATTATATGATTTGTTATTTTCTTATAAATAAAGCTAAAATTTAATATTTAATTAATTAACCCCGCCTAAGGATATTAGTTAGTTAATATTAAACAAAAGAATTTGGGCTCCGCCTAAGGACACTTTAATACCAAAAATAAAAAATTAATAAATATTAATTTATATATTTAATAATCTAAATAATACGATCAAACATAATTAACTTAATTACTATATCCTTAAATATTTCACTATTATGAATGATAAAATTTTCATTATTTTTTATTGAATCTATATCTATGTTTATGTTATTAGATTAGGAAACAAACAAACCAAAATATTGTGATAGTATGTTTAGAATTTAATTTCGTTTTTTTAAGGTTTTGAATAATAAATTAAAAATCACATATATTTCTTCCTTAGATTGACCTTGGGAGTATACTTATCATTTTTTATAAAATGATAAGTCCACTTGCGAGAGTTTTACAAATAATAAAACCACAAAGTGTATTTTGCAATATCGGTATTTGTAATGTTGGTCTTGTGATTCATTCATTCATCAGCCACCGCCATCCAACCGAGTGCAAGTGCATGCGAGGTGGTATTTTATTTTTTGAAAAATATTTTATTATTAAAATTATTTTTTCCAACAGTCAGAAGTTTTATTCTTATCCAAACTGAAACCCATATTATAATATAAAAAAATTTATTGTTTCGTTATGTTTCTATCCATCTATACCAAGTCTTACGAAACGTTATTATTATGTGAACATTGCACGCACATTCATCTTTATTCAGTTATAAAATCATAGCTCTCAATTTAAGGGTACAAAGAAAACCCAGGAAAAAATACACAAAATTGTTTTTTTAGTTTTCCGAGCAACATAAAATAATTTAGAGATGTAGCATTTTGGATTCCATCAATGTGATGAATTTCTGAGATAAAAAAAAATATGAGATGTTTTATCTTGGAGACGACAAAGCTATGTTTTCTTGTACAACTTCTAGTAGAGCCGTGAAATGTCTTAAAGAGAGCGACCTAGTCTGCGACTCAATCCAAGCAGTATTTTTCAGTATATCGATAATATTGTTTATATCTATTTTTTACATACCTTTCTCATCAATTTTAAGACGGATTTTTTTATCTACCATGTCTACTGAAATATTAACTACTAATCTTAACAAATTATTTCGTTTCGAGGGACTACACTTTAAAAAATAGACAAAATATGTTATTTTTTTTAACCATGAAAAAGGTCGCTTATGTTCTTATTGCTGAAAAATCAACACTGCTTAATCCTCCTACTGAAGCTACAACGATGGAAAATTATTTTCTATGTACAAAATTTATTTTTAATGGCTTACTAATGCTTTGTATGACTATTGTAATTCTAATAAGTTAGCTAAGGAAATTTGGGAAGCACTTTAAAAGAAGTATGACACTGAGAAAGATGGAACAAAAAAGTATGTTGTCAGTAGATACATGAAGTACCAAATGACTTATGACAAATCTGTGAAAGCTCAATCACATGAACTGCAGAAGATAGCACATGAAATAACTTTTGACTGTATGACGTTTGATGATCAATTTCAAGTTGTTGTTATTATAGATAAGCATGGAAAGATTTTAAGAATGTACTTAGACATAAAACTAAATAATTTTCGTTAGAAAGTCTCAAAACTCGTGTACGAACAGAAGAAGAATCCCAAAAACAAGATTAAAAAGGATAAAGTACTCATTGTCTCAAACAATAGTGCTAATAAGAAATCCTCCTCTGTAATTCTGAAACTTAAAGGAAGAAACATGAAAACTCATAATCACAATAATAACTAGAACCATAACAACCAAAATAGAAACAAAATCCTCGACAAAATGGACCTTAACCCCCTTCAAGAAATAACACATTCATCTGTTATAGTTGTAATAGGCCTCGCCACTTGTCTAGGAATTGCCAGAATAGGAACCGTCTTACCCCGAAGGCCAACAGAAATCAATTTTGTTTGTGAATTTGAGGGGTGATGGGTGGACACTAGTGCTTCTCACCATGTTTTCTATGATCATGACATGTTCAAGTCCTATTTTGTATCTGAGGATAAGAAAGTATTGCTTGGTGAGATAGAATTTAAGTTTACCTTTGGAAAGACTTTCATCCTGAAGGATGTCCTACATACTCCAGAGATGAGAAAGAACTTAGTTTTGGGCTATATTCTCAACAAAATTGGGTTTACTTAAATTATAGGGGCTAATTTGTATATAACAACTAAGAATAATGTTTTTTTTTTGGGAAAAGGTAAGCCACTGAGGGCATGTTTAAATTGAATATTGAAATTAATAAAACTTCTTCTTCTACTTATATGTTGTGTTCTTTTAATATTTGACATGCTAGACTTTGTCATGTTAATAAACGCATAACATGAGTACCTTAAAACTAATTCCTAAATTATCTTTGAATGATTTTGAAAAATGTGACTTTTGCAATCAAACTAAAATAACCAAAACTTCACATAAACCAATAATTAGAGAATCTGAAGCCTTATACTTAATACACTTTGACATGTGTGAACTTGATAGTATTTTAACAAGAAATGGAAAATTCTATTTTATAACTTTTATTGACATGTTTAAAATATTTATGATTAAAATTGAAAATCAACTTAACAGAAAAATAAAAATATTTTGAAGCGATATAGGCACTGAATATGATTTCAATGTTTTTTTAATTATAAAACTCATGGTATCATTTATGAAAAAACTACACCTTATTCTCCTTAAATGAATGGTAAAACTGAAAGAAAAAATAGAATTTTTACTTAATTAGTTGTTGCAATTTTATTAAACTTTGGTGATGTTTCTCATTAGTGTGGAGAAATTTCATTAACTGTTTGTTATGTGCTAAATAGAGTGTCTAAATCTACTAGTAGAATTTCATCATATGAAATTTTAAAAAATAAGAAACTTAACTTAACTTATTTTAAAACTTGAGGTTGTTTAACTTATGTTAGGATCTCTGATCCTAAAAGAAATAAACTTGCTATTAGATCTTATGAATGTGTGTTCATAGGATATGATGTGAATAGTAAAACTTATAAATTTTATGACCTAAATGATTATGTAGTTATAGAATCAAATGATATTGACTTCTATGAACATAGATTTCTCTTTAAATTGAAGAATAGTGAGGGCTCGTATTTTAGTAGTTTACCCATAACTAGAATTAGTGATCAAAATGAACACTTCATCGATGATAATTGGAAAATCCAAAAAGGAATCTTAAATTTTTGTGTAGTTCCTAGCTATAAAGGTGATATCCTTGAGAAAACAATTGAGCAATGTTTGTTAGATTGGCAAATTGATAAGGTATTTGCTATTATTGTGGATAATGCTAGCTCAAATAATACATTAGTTTTTTACTTGTGTAAAATTTCAATAAGGAATTGTTGAAAATAGTGTGAATTTAAATAAAATAAAATAAACGATTAGAAAAAGTGCATAATTTTACTCTCTCAAAAGGTTTGTCCCATATTGCTTTTTTACATATCTTTGAAGGTATTTGTATAGAAAAGGATATACACTTGAGATTGGGCCCCAAGGGGCACCCATTTTTTTTGAAAGGGGAGAGTAGGGATGGGCAAAAAAACCGTGGGTTCGGTTATCCGCGGTTATCCGAACCGGCGGTTCGGTTTTTAACCGGTAAAATTTGGGGATGGAGACGGTTTCGGGTAAAAACCGAATATGAAACAACGGTTACGGTTCGGTTACGGTTATACTAAAAACCGTACCCGCCCGTACCCGAAATTAATTATATTTAATTAATTAAATTATATATTAAATTATAAATAAAAAATTAATTATATATATTTAATAAATTAAATTATATATATATTTCGGTTTTTTTTCGGGGGTTTTTTCATAACCGTCCCGAACCGTTACCCGCGGGTAAAAAACCGTCCCCGAACCGTAATGGTTTTCGGGCGGTTTCGGTTATAGGTTTTATAATTCGGTTCGGGGACGGTTATATCAAAAACCGTCCCCGCCCGTCCCCGTGCCCATTCCTAGGGGAGAGGAACTAGGAAACTATGGGTCCACACTTACACGCACTCATTATTGTTGTCATCTGATAGACTGGTCGTGGCGTGTCGAGCCTAGCACAAGTGCGTGTGAGGTGGCACTTCATTTTTTGAAAAAAGATTATTAAAATTATTTTTCCCAACTATCAAAATTTTTGTTCTTATCTAAACTGAGTCACTCATATTGTGACTGTTATTTTGTTTTTGATCTTTCTATTTCATTTTCATTCACCCAGATTGAGTCTTATGTAACGTTATTATTGTGTGAACATATTCTTTGTGAATGTTGCATGCACGTTCATCTTTTTTCAGTTATAAAAAGAGAGTCACAACTCTCAGTTTAAGGATACTTAGAAATTATTCTTCGTAAAAAATCCAGGAAAACAATTATATAAAATTGTTTTTTTAGTTTTTCGAGCAACATAAATAATTTAGAGGTGTAGGATTTTAAACTTTATCATTGCAATAAAGCTTCGAGACCGAGATGGAAAAAATATTCTAGGTTGTTTTATTCTGGGGATGAAGAGTTGTGTTTGCTAGTACAACTTTGGGCAAAGCCATGAAACATCTTAAAAAAATGACATAGTCCACGACTTAATCCAAATAATAGTTTTCAATATATCGATAATATTATTCATATCTTTTTTTTACATACCTATCTTATCACTGATCAAGATTCAAGATTCATATAGTTGTATCAAGTTCATGTGGAGGAAAGGAAGCATGAATCATAAGCCTCTGAGACTTCAGAATGGAATAATGATACACATGGAATGCAACAATACACAATTTTATACACGTTATTATTTTGGAGAATAAATCAATTTTCTATTTTTCAAACTAATTTTAATACGTATCACAAATAGAAATAGACATAATGATTATGCTAATAATCATAATCATCGTGAGGTAACTTTAGACACATTTAGATAAAAATCATTGGTTATGAGTAAATATCATTTTTTCCACGGTTTAATCATATTTTTTATTTTTTAACATTTGTTCAAAATATATTTAGTTTAAAAAAAAAAATTTAACATAATTCTTATTCTATTATATTATTTAAAATATTGACATTAATTTTCATCTTTTAATTATTTATCACATGTTTTTATATAAAATAAGCAAGAATAAATAAAATTTAATTTAATTATTTCCAGTATTATGTATTTTATTATTAAAATATATTTTTATATAATTATATGTGTATAAAAATATAATATTAATATATATTTGATTTCGATTAACCTTAATTTTGATATTACAATAACAATTACGTCTTATCGATTAAGATTACTTTATTGAAAAAAACCATCAAATCAAATCTTTAAGAATAACTATAATTTCAATTATTTATAATTAAAATATATATATAAATATTATAAATTCTTAGCATTTTTGAACACAATATGATGTAAAACTATTATTATTTTTATTTAAAATCAATTGAATTATATTATATTTACTCTTATAAATATATTAATTTTTTCTTATTATTATAAATAAATAATTTAAACAATTGGTAAAATAATAAATATAATATTTTAAAAAACTAAATATAATATTGATAAATTTATAATAATAAAAATAATGTTTTTGATATTAACTCAACGTTAATTCATATCTTTATAAATTTTAAGCATCTTATTTAAAATAATTTTTTAAACTAATTTAATACGTGAATTTAGTAATTAAAAATATATATCAACAAAAACACGACCCGGAATACGATTGACGTTTAAGTAGTGAGTCCAAATGATTCCTCTAACGTTACTTGGCAGTTGGCACAACCTGAGTGGTATGTAGACATTCATTTTCCAGACAGTGCGCAAATATTCTCTCCCGCCCTCGAATGGTTAGCTGAGAGCCTGAGATAAAATTAGATGAAATTCGAACGCAACCAAACGAATATTACAACACATCTATAGAAAGCGCCAAAAGAGAGTATTGTTCCTTTCCTAATTCCCTCTAAACAAACAAACGAACAAGGACGCACGATCCGAATCGGGCAAAAGCTCGATATCCTTATTACCACATTTCATTGCCCGGACGGTCAACAATGGAGTCGTCGTCGGCGAATTCTTCTGATCATCTCCGTCCAGTTTCTTCGTCCGGAGATGAAAGCGTGATTGAAGATGTGGACGGAAAGCCGTTCCTTTCTCGGATCGTTAACGATCCTATCGGCAATTGTAACCGTCAGACGAGACGTCGCTTTGCTGAGAGGCAGATTTCCGGCAATCCGAATTATCCGTCGCGACAACAGTATGTTAGGAGTTATATTGGGCACGCAGCGAAAGAGACTTATTTGGTGACTCGCCTTAGCTTCACGCTTCTTGGATATCTCGGGTAATCGAATTCATCTTTCTTTCTTCCTTATTTTTTATTTTTTTAAAGCTTCTGGTCTATAAAGCTAGAGGTAAACGTTTGTGTTTTCTGAGTATGGTTGGTTTAATTTACAGCTGAGATCAACAAAAGGCTTGCATTTGAAATATATCTATTTACAAAAATGATCTTGAATCTGAATCGTCTTCGTATATTATAAATTAAAACGGATGTTATTGAATGGATTTCTTTGAGTTTTAGAATGTAATGTTGGATCCTTAATCCAATGTTAGGTTATTTTTAGGTGATGTTTTTCACCAAAGGTTAGCTTATTCTAACATGTAAATGGCGAAGTTTGAATCTCTTTGAAAATTCAAGCGCTTGCTCTTGTTAGATTATGTTTCTCAACAGATTTGGAAAACTCGGTCCGGCTCGTAGTTTTTGTCATCACTGTTTATTGGAGAAATGCTAGATGCATAGATTTTTACGCTCACACTGATCTATTCATGTCACTTGGCATATTAAGGAAATTGGGAAGTTATGAAGTCTAAGGGTAAGATGCATGCAATGATGGGTGAAGAGAGTCGGAAATTGGGTGAAAATGTGGGTGCAACCGTGCAAGTAGTATTTACCTTTTTGATTGTATAAAGGAAATGTATAATGCATTTCACTAACTTGAACTTGTTTTTTGTTGAGATTGGAAATTTTTATTCTGTCACTTATCGTAATTTTTTATTCAGGGTAGGCTGCCGGTGGATCGCAAAATTAGCTGCTCTTGGTTGTTATGCCTTGTTACTCATGCCTGGCTTTCTTCAAGGTGTGTGTGGATGTGATTAATTACCTAATGATTTTGCATTGTATTATATTACCTTTTCTTATCTTCCTTTCCTGTTGTCCCTTTCAGAAAAGTTATCTGTTAGAGTTTACATTGACTTATATGATTAGTTGCCTAGCAATTTTTCATTGCATAAAACTTTTCTTTTCATTTTTTCCCCTAAAAAGTTCTCAATTAGAGTTTATATTGAGTTATAGTAGAAATTGAAGTTTGTGGGAGGAGCATTTTACAAGCTATCTACATAGAAAGAAAGCTAGCCACCTAGAATAGAAAAAGAAGAAGAAGAAGGAGAGAGAGAGAAAGTTAACCACCTGATTTTTGTTTCAGATCTTGTTTTATGATCTTTGTATGTATGACTTTTGGTGAGTACTATTTCTGGCTAAGCCTTGCAAAATCATATAAATATTCAGCTATTCTAATAAGTAGCAACAGTAACATGATGAATGCAGAGAGGGCTATATAATAAGTGCATCTATATGGAGTCTACATACTTGTAACGACCCAAGCACTAAATGACATGGGTGGAATGCAAACCCAACGAGAATGAGGGACATCTTTCTTTAATATTACAAAAAACACGGAAAAATATCAAATGCTTTTAGACTTCTTTTCATTATATAATTCACAGTAACCATTTTTTTGGACTTTGCATTGTCACTGTCAAAGATAGAATGACCACCCCCAAATGAATATTTTACTTCTTGTCCTGTAAGTTTATATTCTTAATGGAGAGGCTATAACTACTTTTTAGTCAGCTAGTTTCTGAGTAAAACTTTCTCGCTAAATTGGCAGAAAGCTGTCCCCTGTTATAGTCAGATATGTTCAGAAAATGGAAAATGACTTGCTTTTTAATATTGTACAGTTGCATATCATTATTTCTTCTCAAGACAGGTCCGGCGGAGTATCGTTTATAGTGATCAACCAAGAAATAGGTTAGTCTGCTTAAAGCAGATGGTGAAATGGGTTATTCTTGTTTCTCTACTTTGCAAAGGGGTTTTTGTCATGTATCACATGCCAAGTTTCCTTATTGCAATTTCAATTTTACAGGTTGGATCTGTATTTGCCTAAAAATAGTGATGGACCAAAGCCAGTTGTCATTTTTGTTACCGGTGGAGCTTGGATTATTGGGTGAGTAATCCAGTAATATGCTATCTTATCCTTCACTCTCCATGATGAATAAACTGCATAGTTTTCCAAGTTTATTTGGTATTATCTTTAACATACTAATTAAAATATTTCTCCACATACCCGTATGTTTCTTTTATTTTGATGACATGAGACATGTCAATGCTCTAATGGAAAAGGTTTGGTGAAGTGTCCTTTATGGTTTTAATTTTTGCAGTTTCTCAGTTTGACTTAGATTCACTGAGATAAAGTCAGGCTTGTAATCATATTTTTTAAGGAAACATATTGTAATTTGGTTGATCATCATCAGCATGTTCTTCTGTTTAACGAGCAATACCATTGTACCACAAGTATAGGTAACTACAATTTTTGGACATGTAAAAGACTGAAGATCCGGATAACCCTGTTAGTGTTTTCTGTGTTAAGTTGAAAGTGAACTAGTGGGAAGTTTTCCATTTTTTTAATGCAACATAATAGAGTAAAAGTAATTGATATTCTTAGAAGTAAGTTACTTCCTTGTAAGAATGTCAAACAATTTTGAAAATTAAAGCTATGTTTGTATTCAGATTCAAATGCAACGCTTTTGTTTGTATTTTTTGAATACTCAGAATCCAGAAAATATGTTTGCTTGGGTGTAATCAATCAGTTTTTGGACACAACCCAAAAAACATGAAAAAATACAAACTTTATTTTCAGATTTCATTCTAATTGCAAGCTGAGCCATTCGGATAGATCCCTGACTCGTCTTACATTGTAAAGAGGAATGCTTGGATTTTTTGTTGAATTTCATATATATTTTCTATTAATTGTTGCAACTTGCAAGCATTGAGGACTGCAGTTTCATCACAATGTCTCAGGTATAAAGCGTGGGGCTCTCTTTTAGGACTACAGTTGGCAGAAAGAGGAATAATAGTGGCATGCTTAGATTACAGGTAAATTGGCTTTTTAGGTGACTTTTATCTAAATTTTATGTTATGATAAAGATCATTGGAAACATGATGGGTATGAATAGACTTGTAGGCCTATATTTCATTAGAGTTAATTTTACATAAATAGTATCTTAAGATATTTATTATATGGACTTTTAGGGCCAAATTTTTTTCTTTTCATTTTCCGGTAAGTTGGTTGGTTGGTCGGTAAAACTGAAGCTTCTTGTACGACAAAATAAGTAAGTAGCTTCATGCATTCTCCCAAAGTCCAATCTGTCTGTGTTTAAAGCCTTTAGGGAAGTAGCTTTGTTATTTTACCAGTGGGTTTTTCGATTTGATAAACAAATGCAACTCTGGTTTATTTTCCACTCTGACAAGTCATACTCTTCTGATTTATTGCATGCAGAAACTTTCCCCAAGGTACCATCAGTGATATGGTGGGAGATACTTCCCGGGGGATTTCATTTGTCTGCAATAATATTGCTGAATATGGAGGTGACCTTAACAGGTTATAGGAAATTTCTTAATTCCTCCCTTCTCTTATCCCATCTTTGTACCTGTGTTGATTTTTATTTTCCTATTCTTTTTGTTCGAGTAGAATTTATCTAATGGGGCAATCAGCAGGGGCACATATATCTGCTTGTGCTCTCTTGGACCTTGCAATCAAAGAATCTGGAGGAGAGAGCATTCTTTCAAGTGCTTCTCAGATAAAAGCTTATTTTGGTGTATCTGGAGGGTAAATTTTGGTTTTTTTTTCCATTATGAATATTTCGGAGTTCACTGATTCTTAAGATAGCTTTTCTGAATATATATTTAATTCCTAATTTTGTTTTGTTTTAACTATCTTCTAGCATCGTTATTTGGGCAAAACAGTTATTGTTAACATAGCCTATTCTTTATAAAGGATTGTCTAGATGAGAATCATATGGTAGTGGTCATCGCTTATCATGATTATTTACTTCTAAATTTGAAGAGGGACTTTCTTAAATTCTAATAATTAATTTATGAAAGGCTTAATTTATTCATTAGCTTGATGGGTATTTATACACATATAACAACAACTATTTAAATTAGGATAAATAATCCTAATCACATACAAACTCATATGACACCCTAAAATATCCTAGATTAACTAGAATATATACGATAAGGATATACAGTTAAAGATGGTACAATCTAAGGTATCTCAAAAAATAAAGCAACTGCCACTTTTTTATGCTAACGAAATGCTGACCATAACTTGCTAATAAGTATTGTAATTACGAAATACTAATGAAATTATGGCATCTATTCGACCATGCTTTGCCATAAGATTTCACTATTTCTGAACTGTCATTTTGCATTATATAAACTGTTTCAAGCATTAACTGGTAATGTAACAATGATGTCATCTGTCTAACTGAATTAAACCTCCTTTCGATTTTTATATGGCTTAATTTCTCAACGGGTTTCACTTTTAACAAAACATATGCTTTTTATATTATTTAAAAAAAATCATATGTAAATATGCGTTAAAAATACATTTTTTATGTTAGTAAAAAAAACATGTGCATGGATGGGGTTTGAAAATGAAACTCCTATAAAAGGTAGTTATACTATGTACTTAAGCCATTAAACTGTCAGTAGTTGCTTCTATTGGTAAGTAGATTGACTTTTTTATCCTTTAAAAATATGTGAACAGGTATAATTTATTTAACTTGGTCGACCACTTCCACAATAGAGGCCTTAATCGCTCAATCTTTTTAAGGTGCTTAATTTTTATAATCGCTCAATCTGTAAGATTGTTTATTTTTCATCTCTGATTACTCAACCAGGATTTTATTTAATTTGTTGTTGCAGCATTATGGAAGGCGAACAATCCTTGAAAAAGTTTTCCCCTGAAGTAAAAATACAGGACCAGTTTGCTAGGACTGCAGTTTCTATCTTGCCTCCTATCATTCTTTTTCATGGAACTGCAGATTGCTCACTACCTTCAGATGCCAGGTTTGCATGTTGCCAAAATTATGTACTAAATATGGGGTATCGGGGTACTGTTAATCTATATAACTCTAAAATCTAGCAGGGCACTGTAATTTGGTTTGAATGAAATTTTTTGAAAACCAAATTTGTATGTTATCTACTGCTTTTGTTTCTTAATTATCTACATAGCATCTTTCAGCTTTAGTCATTCTAAAGGAAATTTCGGCGCCCAGTCAATCCAGCTATGTACTGATTAGTGCATATCTTAAAGTTATACACATATTCATTACTTAGATATTAACATGTTATTGCAGTAAAAATTTTGTAGATGCTTTACAAAGGGTAGGGGCTCAAGCTGAACTTGTCCTATATGATGGGAAGAGCCATACAGATTTGTTTCTTCAGGTGAATATTGAAGTTTTAGATGCGTTTTATTTTAATTGTTTCTTCTGGGTTTTCCTCATTTTAATGTGGCCGCATAGTCTTATAATCCTTATATAGTCCGCATTGACTTCTCTGCTAGATTCCAATTTGGGATCTGCATCAGCCACTTTGATAAATTACTTTTAAGATTTTTCTTGCTTAGATGGTAAAAAGAAGTTTACCTATGTGCGAGGTCAGGAAACACATGAAAAACCTTACGGTTTATGCTTATTTTTTCTGTTGAACTAATTCCTAGCTCTTGGATAGCATCGTAGCAACATGAAGCTTTAACGCAAATTCTTTAATATTTCAACTTAGCTTAAGCCTCTTCTCATTTTTGTTGATTCTGATTGCACTCAACAGGATCCTCTTAGAGGTGGTAAAGATGAACTGTTTGATCATTTAGTTGCTGTAATACATGCTGGTGATGAGGAAGCTCTTGCCAAGGATGCAGTGGCACCTCCACGAAGACGACGTGTTCCGGAGTTTTTGTTGAAGTTAGCCCGCAAGATCAGTCCCTTTTAGTTTTTATACAAACAGGTCTTCAATCTTCATATTGTCGAGTGTCATAATTTGAAATATATATTTTTTGGCAACAAGTTAGGATATTTTCGGGTTTCGATAGTTTCATGTACATGGCCCGGCTATTATATGTATTTAGACCCCTTTATAGGCACTAGGTCCGACATCTGGACTGAGGGGCAACAAGTTATAGTTTCCCGTTTAGTCAGAGAGGCACCAAGTTACTAACAGATGGAAGGCTAACCCGATTCAGGTCTCAACTTGTCACGGAATCAGATAACTGAACAAATTGTATTTATGTTGTGATTATTAAATTAAGTGCGCCTTAAGTTTTACCGTTAGAAAGCGCTTTACGAGAAGTACTTTTTGTGTATTTGACTGAAATAAAGTAATTTTAATGTATGTGGGAACCATAATTAAAATACAGTAAGTGCTTTTTTTCATAGGAAATCTTATTACCTTCGAAAACAATCACTTTTATTAACCATTTTGCATCAAACGTTTTCTAAGAATTGAATGAGCCCCTCATTCCCTCTATTTTTAGTCACATTTTTTGGTTAAAGAAATCTATTTTGATGAATTTTCTTACTGGCCTCCCTTCGGTCTAGTGGTTGGGCTATTATAGTTTTCTATTAGACTGAGGGTTCGAGAGCTGGTACCAGGAGCTGGTGATAATGATAATAATAATAAATAACGATGATGAAATTATGAGGTATTATAAAATACCTCTGTTTTATATATAAATTCCTAACAGAGAAAAAATCAATGACAGCTCAGACTGGATGAATTACGTTTTTTCGTCTTTGAAGTTTTCGCTGCAGTAAACATGCTTTTCTTTGAAAACTTGATTCTTTAAAAAAAAAAAAAAAGTGAGTCAACGACCAAGATTTATATAATGTCGTCCAAATCATTAAGCTAACCAATTTTTTTTCCACTATATTTCATAACTGCAACCAAGAAATCGAGAATATATCATGTATTGAGCTTATCCTGACTTGGACTGAAATATCAAGTCTTAGTTAAACTATGCTGCTGAATTGTTCAAATTGCAGTAATAGCTTGAGTTAACCAACCATTTTTTTACGAGCCCAATGATAAATTACAAGACTACAACTGCAGTATGTATGGCAATTGGCAAAGGCATCCGATCTTTTATCTAAAGAAAACTCCTCTGAAAGGATCCTGAGGAAAACCTGGAAGTTAAGCCCTGAGCCATACCATCGGAATCAAGTTTAACATTTTGACGCCCAGCTGTAAGGTCCTTCTCACGGTCCCATGGCTTCCATGGATGTTGCCCCACCCAATCTTCCTTCTCTTTCTGCTGCTTTATGGATTTTTTCTTTGGACGGCTTGTAGCCTCTTGGTGCTTTTCTACCAATGATTTTGATCGTTTTTCTTTGTTGTACTTGTCTACAAGCTCAGCATCCAAACTCTTCTTCACTTCATTTGAAGCCAAAGCTGCAGCCTCATTATATGCTTCTAAATAACTGTCATAGAAAATTAGCTGTCAGAAAAATTCGGCACAATGATGAAACAGAGTGGCAACAAATTGCAGATAGCAATTTGAATATCAGAATTAACCCATACTTTGTCTTTGCTTTTTGTGCTCGGTCTGAAGGAGTATCTGTCCACATACTAGTATCACCACGTCCTTCTTTTGAGGCCCTACTAAATTTTGTGGTCTGCATCGTCATGCCAGAGGCAGGCTGAAAAAAGAAAGAAAAAATGCAGTGGTCACAATGTAGTGGTTAACACTCATTTCAACGATCATGGAAATGAAGTTCTTCCTATGTTACACTTAAAAGTTGTGTGAAACTATATGTGATGCCTAGAAATTTAAACTGATTAACAGTCAGTAATTTGTGGCTTCTCATCCCTAATTTGCTGTATCCTGAGGGCAGTTTAGTGTGAACACAATTGGGGATAAGTAACTGACATTAGTTCCCTAGGAATCGTTTGGATAGTCATCTTTAATAGTCAGCAAGTACATAAGTATAATATTTGCAGCATGCATATGCTCTTTATTCATGCTCCAGAGCCCAACAACTTAAAACTTGGGATCATACATTTCCTTTAAGCAAATATTCACAACTTAGAGGGCAGCCAATATGCTCACTCTTACTTTAGACCCAAAAAGAATATATGCTCACTCTTATAGCTTATTGGAAAATGAGGACATACTTTCCTTTCGGGAGGTAGTGTGGTCATCCATTCATCCCTTTGTGATGCTACTTTGACATCCATTTGTGCCAGAAGCTCATCATCACCCTCCATGGATATACCTGCCAAAAGAACAATCGTATAACAATACATCAATAAAAAATCACAGCAATTCTCAAGTATTGTAATACATATTCAAAGATCAAAATTTCAAGAGGCTAAATCTATTGATACTTGTATTTTTTGCAGCTATTAACCCCACCACATGTCACCAAGCTTTCAAGATACCAGAGGATAAAATTAAAAATTACAGAGAGCTCACTGCTAATATATGAGCACAAGGATTCATTTGTATAAAAGGGCACTCAAACATGCTCCTCTAAGATTGTTTTACAGCATAAAAGGAAGAGAACAACCTCTCAAGAAAGGGTGGGAAAAACAATTTACCCCTGCTTTCTTTTCATATTTATGTGTTATTTAAATGGTAAATAAGAAAATATCTTGTGTAGTTTAAAGAGATTTAAATATATTGTTGGATCAAGTTAACTCTTAATTGTTTCAAAAAAAATGCCTTTGGACCTCAAAGTTCTAAGCTCTCGCATCAAGAAAAAATAAAATACTTCAAACCTTTAGGGACAGAAAAAGTAGAAAATAAATTAGGAAAGAACTGCCCATACTAGTCAAAAACGGCTAACCTTGTGACTGTCGCCATTGTGCAGCCTCACGCATTGCTTTCATCTCAACCTAAATTAACATAAGCATTCAGGGGGGAAATGAGAGTAGAAAAAGAAAAAAAAATTGTTCATAAATTCTTAGTTATATCCAAAGAAATACCAAAGTAAAATTTACCTTCATTTCCTCCTGTTCCTCCTTCATTTTCATTTTGTCATCCAGTGCTTTTCGCTGCAACAAGTGAGCATGAGAAGGAATGAAAGACTCATCAGATTACATATCAGACAACTTTCTTACCTAGACATCACATTTTATGGAGTAATCATTTCAGTGTTCTTCTGAAGAATATTTTATGAATATTGATTAAATTATTCTCACATTATACACTGATTTTTTTTAAATCATGATTGTTCCTTTATCTCTTGAAAAGAATCTCAATAGATCTCTCCTTTTATCTTTAGAAATTATTTGTATCCATAAGCTAATCAGCTACTAGATAATTTACAGATTATTCTGATCAAATTGCTTTTTTAAGAAATATTACCCACTCCCCCTTTTATCTCATGCAGCATTGTCACAAACAAACCCCGTTTCCAGTTGCTTGGAACCAACTCAAGAGTTTTTCTTTTCCACTAGCATTCATGTGCAAGAATAGTCAATCAGTATTTTTTTTAATCAAGTCAATCAGAAGTACTACTACTATAGAAAGTGTGTAACAAGCAGAAATTCAACTGCAGAAATGAAAGAACCTGTCCAAGAAAATAATGATTGTGCAGCAAAGAAAAAGGATAAAATAAGTCAAAATAATAAATCTATTGCAGGTCATCTCTCTATCAACAACTCACCTTATCTGGATCCTGCAATTCTTTAAAAGCTTTATTCAATTTAATAAAAGCTTGATGTGCTTGAGGATGAGAGCATTTATCAGGATGAACCAAAAGCGACAATTTCCAATACCTAAGGAGATTATATTAATTAGATATTGGTACCAGGGAAAAATAGTTAGAACATAAATTAAAAAAGCTTCGTGGCTATATAATAATAGAAGATAGCAGACATTCAGACAATAATGTGCCACTGCTTAGTTTCATAATTCATGACTCTCTAAATGATTAATCCACCAACACAGTTGGGGGTTGTAGCCAATGAGCAATACCTTTTCTTTATGTTATCAGCTGACATATTTCTGTTCAATCCTATAATATCATATGGAGAAGCAGCATCTGTATCCATAATTCTTGTGACCTGATTACACAAAGGCAACATTTTTCAGTTTGGCATATTCGAAGGCAGCAACTCAAAGACATCTATGGACACACAAACCATGCTTGTAATGGTTTGAGTGATAGCATAAGAGTGTATCAAGATACCTCTTCAAATCTCTCCGCTTCATTTGCTGATTCAGCTTCAGAAACCATTGCAGGAGGAGCAGGTCCAATAAATAGTTCAGTGTCTTCCTCCAACTCAACATCTCTGTATACCAACTGAAAGAGTCATCTATAGAATAGCAGGATATAATTTGAGAAATGGGATGAGAACATACTTACATAGTTACATATTTAGCATAGGTTACAGCATTTTCAAATAAAAAATTACCTGAGCTCAGCTTGTGCTTCTGTTAATTTAGCAGCAGCAGCAAGTAACTCAGCTGATGGCATAGCAGGACCAATTACCCTGACACACATTAAAAGCAACAAAGTTTTCCTTTCAAGCTAACAAAGAAGAACATCACATGATTAAATTCTTGTATAAGAAAACAGGCAACTATAATTTTCATAAATAACAAATCAGTCCATGCAGTGAATTTAAGTTTGAAAACGTAAATCACAGCATTTATTTGACCTTTTTCAAGATAAACCTAAATTTTTGCAGTTCCACTTATTAACAAATTCTGTTTTTATTAAACAAGGAAATATGCTCGAGCAAGTCAGAATAGCTCCCCTAAATGTTAGGAAAATCTTTCACATGCACATTTTGTTTAATCTATTATAGAGAACTTGAATTAAAAAAGCTCACTCTCAATATTGTTGCTAACAGTAAACAGCATATATAAATGAGAACTTAGTACTATTTAGCATTAGTTCAATATGAAGTAGTTATATAGTGGGGTGGATTATGGAAAACCAGTTGTAAGCAATTATGGAGACAAGAAATTTGAAATTAAAGTTATTCACTCACCTTCTTCTAGGACCAGGGGCATCATCCTCTAGGGATGTCGTATTATTGTCCTCTGTTATCTTTCTGCGTTCGGCACCCAAAACAGGACGTGCATCATCTGACAGTACAGAACCATCAAATTGATCACCCTTAACTTCATTTAAAGTATCAATTAGGGGTCCAACAACCTCTAATGTGGGGCCAGCCCTTGAAGGCAATAAAAAGACTCCACTATTTTCCTCGAGGCCAAGTGAAAGGAATAGCTTCTTAAGATGCTTAACTAAAGATTTCTCAGGTATGCCCTTTATGTCAACGGCTTGCCCATTGTCAATCATTTGCAGAAGCTACGACATCAAAGACGAAGTTAAAAACCATCAAGCACATCACAACCATATAGAAGAAACAGCATACATTACTATAAATTAGAGATGACAAATTAAATTATGTACGAACTGATTTATGTTGGACATGCAAAGAATTCAAGATGAAGAAAACCCAAGATACTTGAAATTGAAACTTGACGCACAAACTGAACTACAGGGAAAAAATATCATCAATTCAAGTATTAGAACAAAACAACAACATAATAAGATCACACTAATAATATAAATACCTGCTTCAAATCGTTCCCAACATTAGAGAACTCCTTCAACAATCCTCCCACAACAACCCGTATTCTTTCCGGAAGCCCATCCTCGAAGGGCATAGAATCATCAAGGTCATGATCCTTAACTTCAGTAGAATTATCAATTAAGGGTTCAACAATCTCTAATGTTGGACAAGCATTTGAAGGTAATAGAAAGAGTCCATCAACATTTTCTTTGAGGCCCAATGAAAGGAACAGCTTCTTTAGATGCCTAACCAAAGACTTTTCAGATATGCCTTTTATGTCAACAGCTTGCCCATTATCAATCATTCGCAGAAGCTACATAAAATTCCCAGTTAACAACAATTAATGTTCATCTCATTCTCAATCATACAAAGAAAAAATAACAACATTTACAAATTCAGTTATAACATGTAAACTTAAGGTGAAGTTAATAAAGCACAAAAAGGAAAATTCCATCAACCCATGACAATCCTAACTGCCTAAATTAGACGATAAGATCACACTACTAAAAAAAGAAATAAGAAGTACCTGTTTCAAATCGTTCCCAGCATTAGGGAATTCCTTCAACAGGCCACGGAGGACAACTTGGGATGGAATCCGAGTCCTATCTGATTCAGAATCATAGCCACCTGAAGACTCAGATTGGGATACATCCGACGCGTCCGACTTATAAACCCTTTTCTTCTTCTTCCCCTTATTATCTTCCCTTGCCAATTTCCTCTTATTTCTATCCCTGACAATTTTCTCTCTTCGCCGCTTTCGTTTGTCGTCTCTCTCTCTCCTATCTTTGTCTCTTCTGGACCTTCCATCGCTTCTTCGTCTGTGGGATCGTCGACTTCTCGAAGAAGGTTCGGAGTCATCTGAGCTTCGCTCGGACAAAGACGTCGACGAATCATCGGTTGTATCTTCGAGATGTTTCTTCTTGTTCTTCTTCTTGCTCGTATCACCCATTTGGAAAACCTCCTTCAATTCAAAACTACAGCTCTTGCTTGATTTGAAGTGCAAATTATATGGCACCAAGCTACAAATGTGGCTTATATGAATGGGATTTTATATTATTAAAAAAATGTTTTCTTTATATATATATATATATATATATATATATATATATATATATATATATATAATTCTTTTATTTATATAATTATACTTTTAATCGTATTAAAAAAATACATAATATAGGATGAAGTATCTTTTTGAATAAACTATTTTTAGGTTTGATGCTCTTGGTTATAAAAAGTATTAATTAAAAATCAAATTTTATTATTTAATAATTTCTAAAAATAAATGTTTTTTAAAATTTATTTGTAAAAATATTTTAATCATTTTAATGTATTCCATCGTTAGCTCTCTTTAATATCTTCGTTTTCAATCAAACAAAAAAAAAATCATCTTCGTTTTGAGCTGGTACTCACTGCTTGCATCTGCTACCATGAAAAAAAATTATTTTTCTTAGAAAATGTTTTTAGTCGTTTTAATATATTTCATCATCAGACCTCTTTAATATCTTCATTTTGATCTAGCACTCTCTGCTTTTATCTACTACTATGAAAAAATTATTTTCTCAGAAAATGCAGAGAAGAAGCTGGAGTAAAAAATATATATATTTTATCGCTGTTTTTTTTTTCTTTCTGATTCTAATTGTAATTGTACAAGAATCATTCCGGGGTTGCAGCAATGTCGAACCTTGAATCAGGTCCTCAGGGACTGAAGAGAGGGCCGTTGCAAAGCACCGCCAAGGAGGTCATCCCTCCCTCTCTCGCCTTCATCTTTCGTGTCGCCAAGGAGATCAAGCATGAGCGCCCTCATGTTGCCTTTTTTCTTTTTTCCTAATTTGAATTTCCAAAAATAACTCTCCAAAAGTTGCTTAGATTTAAATTTATATTATTTTAATATAAAATATCTTAATTTATCTTTAATAGCAACATTCTTACATTTAAAAAACTAAATTACATTTGTTCAAAAGAATTACATTTGTTCAAAAGAAATGAATTAAATGACATCAAAACAGTAAGTAATAAGTAAAGGGATTACTCTTGGCCTTTTCCCAATAATATATATATATATATAATGGTTTCATTGAAATAAATGATATAAAAAAATTATATTAATAATAATTATTTAAAATTATTTAAAGATAGAGATATTAATAAAAATTTAAATTTAAATTAATGAGTTATTTTTAAAATTAAAAAAAATATTTATTATAACTAAAAATATATATACTGATAAATTATATTTATTCAATAACAAATGATAAAAATATTGATATAAAGTATTTATCTTAATAATCGTACATCTCATTTTCAAACATATAAATTATATATTTTATATATTATATGAAAAGAAAAAATTATATATATAGTTAAAAATGAAACATTATTTATAAAAAAAACTTTATGAAATATAATTAAATAAAAATTATTTACTTAAGGTGTGATATTTCCACAATAATAATTTTTACAATATATTTTGTTCCTAATATTTTTATTCAATAATTAAAATATAATTTATTATCAAATAATAAGAACTACTATTTTTGTAACAAAATGTTCATTTTTAAAAATATATATTTCCAAAAATAAAAATTTAAAGCTTCTAATAATCAATAGCGTAAGAAATTTTGTTCGAATATAAAATCATTCATTCAAACGAATAATACAAAAATAATTAAATCAATAAAATAAATATATGTCAAGTCATTTTACATTAAAAGATTAATTTTATTGTAAAAGAAAAATAATTATTTCATAATCTTCAAACATTACAAAAAATAAGTTATTATTTTCTACGTAATGAATGAGTAACATAACATTTTGTTTATTTTACTTTGATAAATTGAATACATTAGTTATATTTTTTAAATTTAATACTATTTAATCACATTATTATTACATTTTAGACACTTTATTTATTTTTAACCAAATTTTTTTAAAATATTTATCTTTTGTAAAAACTTAAGTTAAATTAGAATGAATCTTACAACCATGGATCTACGTATGTTGAAAATGAAAATGTGTCAAAAAGTTTTTAAAAAATGAAAAATAAATTAAATTAAAATTATCAAAATTTTATTAAAATAATTAAAATGTTTACAAATGTAAAGACAATGTGATTAAAATATACTAATTTAAATATTGTTACATTCTAGAAGTTTTATTTCTTTCTAACCAACTTTTTTTAGAATATTTTTTTCTCGTAAAAACTTAAGTTGAATTAGAATAAATCTTATAAAGAGGGATCTACATGTTCGAAAATAAAAATATCTCAAAAAATTAAAAAAATTAAAAAAAAATTAAATTAAAATTATTAAAATATCTACAAATATAAAAATAATGTAATTAAAATATACTAATTTAAAATAAAATTATTAATATAATTAATTTGTGAATCTAAATCCAGTTAAAGTGTACCAATTCTAGAATTGATAATAATTCTTACATTTTATTTATTAGGTATGTCATTGCGATGTTTACAAATGACAACAATAATCCTTAGTTACATACAGACTTACATCCATATTTTAGCGATTTAAATTGCGATAATGTGGTGATTATTGACTAGTCAGTCAATTGTGCCGGATAACTAACATGCAATTAATAAATAATAACATTTCTTCTCTCTCTTAAAGTAACCAACGAATATAAACTCTCTCTCACAACATTCAAATCGTTCCTAGCGTTAGGGAATTCCTTCAACAAGCCTCGGATGACAACTTGGGATGGAATCCGAGTTGGTTCAGAATCATAGTCACCTAAAGACTCAGATTATGATACATCAGCGTCGACTCATAAACACTTTTCTTCTTCCTCTTTTAAGCACCATTTTTTTCTTATTTATATCCCAATCAATTTTCTATATTGATTACTTTCATTTTGTAATTATCTAATTGAATCTCATATTGTTTAAATATAAATAGTTATAAGAATCAATAATTATGTATACATCTCTCCTTAGAAGCCGATTTTGTAAGAATGATTTTTACTCAAAGTAATTGTTACAATTAATATCAAAACATACACCTTTTAAGATAGTTTTCGTCGTAGATAAAAAAATATAAAAATGACTTCTACCAACCAATCCCTAAAATCATACAAAGTGTGGGAATAATTGTTATCGTTAGATCCATGAAGTTACTTAGCCTATAGATTACCGTGGACGTCGATTCTAAAAAAGAGGTGAAATGTAATAACCAAATTAAATCCTACATCTCTTAAATATAAATAAATGATAAGTTAATAACCACTTGGACACCATTTTTTTATGAGTCAGTTTCGTAGGGTGAGTTCTACCCAATGTATTTGTTATACGTTTATTGTTTCTCAAATCCCCAAAATCACATAAAGTGAGGGGAGAGCTACTACTATTGAGTCTACAAAGTCATAACCAATATAAAGTGTCGTAGATATTGATTTTAAAAGAGGTGTGAAATGTAATAACTCATTAAGTCTTACATGGCTTAAATATAGATGAATGTGCGGGTTAATAATCACTTTGATAGACTTACTTACAAATAGGTTTTGCATAGTGAGTTTTCACCAAAGTGATTATTACAAGTTAATCGTCTCTCTCTTTCTACTATTTTTGTCTCTTTTAGACCTTTCATTGATTCTGTGTGTACGGGATCGCCAACTTTTTAAAGAAGGTTTGGAGTCATGTGAGCTTCACTCGAACAAAGATGTCGACAAATCATCGGTTGTATCTTCGAGATGTTTCTTCTTGTTTCTCTTCTCGCTCATATCATCCAATTGTAAAACCTTTATTCGATTCAAAATTATGTGTCTTACTTTATTTGCATTTCAAATTATATGTCATCGAGCTACAATTGTAGCTTATTATATATATATATATATATAGAGGTTGTTTTGAAGATAAATTATTTATTTATGGTATTGATAATGTCATAAGAATAGTTATTATTGTTATAATAATTTTATTTAATAATTAAAATATAATTTAATATAAGATAATAAAAATTACTAATTTCATAGAAAAATGTCTATTTTTATAAATATATATTTTCAAAAATAAAAAATTTCTATTATAGTGATATTTATTGATATAATAATAATTCACACATTAATGTTCCAACATTAAGGATATAATAAATTTTATATATTTTTTCCTTACAATAACAAAAATGAATATAACAATTCATTACACTTTATTGATTATATAGTTACATTATTTAATATTTATAAAAAATATAACATTTTATGCACATATATGTTGTGAGCAAACAAATAAAAAGTGAACATGTAAGTTCATTGAATGAATTGTAATTATTTTTCAAATATATCACTTTATTAACTTTCATTTTAAGTGTTTCACCCCAAGTCACTATCCTTTAAAAAATGAGTAAATTTATTTTAATTTATATTATTATATTTAAATTAAAAAAATACCCAAATAATTAGGGGTATTTTTAGAAATCAACCATTTATGTTTTATTTTTTGTAAGTTTTTTTAAAATATAGTATTTACGTATCTATATAACTTTATGAAGTTTGTTTTTTTGTTAAAAACAATAATATAAAATATTTGTGCATATAAATTATTGTGTTAAAAAATACTATTTAAAGCATAAAATAAAATAGATTAATTGATTTCGAACAATATCTGTTATCATAGAGTATTTTTATATAATTTGAATATAATAATATTAATTGAAGTAAATTTACTCATTTTTAAAAACACAAATTGACTAGGGATTAGCCACTCAAAATGAGAGTGATTAAAATGAGCTATTTGTAAAATAAATTGACTTATGGTGCATTTCATCTTTGTTTTTATATAATTATTTAACAAAACCTATACATTTGATACGAATATAAAATTTAAACTAGCATTATAATTTGCTTAAAAAATAACATTATAAATTTTTTTATAGTATAATTTTTTTTTGAATTATATGTATAAAATGTGTGAACATGTATGTAAGTATTAATTATTTAAAGAAAATCAAAAGGATTAAACCATTAATCTATAAAAAAGTATTGAAATAACTAATAATATTGTAAAAATACATTTAATTGTAATTTAATTTATATATGAGTTAGAAAAAAAAATCATAACTTCGTAACGTGATAAATACTCCATTAGAAAGTATATATTTAAGTCTTAGTATTATATTTTATAATATAAATAAAAATTATTTAGGTAGTAAATAATAATAAAATTATTTAAATATAATTTAATTCATACATAAAATAGATAAAAAAATATAATAATATCTTCATAGTGACGTGATAAGTAGTGTAGAATACACTATATAAATTGTAAATTTATATATTTATATTATCATTATATGTATTTTATTCATTAAAGATGAATATAAGAAAAAAAATTAAAGAACATAAATAAAGAAAATAAAAATAAAAATTATTTTAGTTGTCAACAAAATAATTTTTATTTAGGTATAATTTAATTTGTACAAAATTTAGACAAAATAATTAGTCATAGTTTCATGATTAAGTGGTAAGTATACGGTGTTCCATGAAAATAAAATTAATATTCTACAATGAAACTAAATTATAAATAATGAAGTATTTGATGGTTATATTAAGTGTTAATTAATATTTATGTATTTAGTTTTGATATAATGTTGATTTTTTAATTTTAATTTAAAATATTATATACACGTAACAAGATTTAATTTAATTTTTGATGTATTTTTATAATAATATTAATAATCATAAATTAAGATATAATTGATAAAATGAATATATTAGTTGCATAAATCCATATTTCTAATATTCAAGAAGGATATATCAATCCTCTTATATGTTTTTATAATTATAAGTATAATTTATAATGTACCACTTGATTTAATTAATGTAAATAAAAAGAGTATGTAATATTTAATTATTTAGATAATAAACATAAAAATAGTAAAGTTTCACGCAATTTCATACATGATTAGTAAATAAAGAGTTATACAATTATAAGTTTGAATTTTAATATTGTACGTGATTATATTACTTTATAGTCACGTGGAAGATATAATTTATATATAAATTAGATAAATGATATAATTATTACTTTTTAATTAATCGATAAAAGTATGATATTTCATTTAAATTTAGTATACATATTTTATTTATTTGAAAAAAGGTATGCGATAATTGTTTTTTTTTAAGTCAAGCCAACTGTTGCTTCTCATAATTTTTTTTGTCGTTGATGTTCTTATTGCTGCTTTTTTTTTTCTACTTCTCCTTCTTCTTTTTTACTTATAAAATAAATTTTTAAAACATAATTTTTTTAATAAAAGACCCACATAATATAATATAAAAATTATATATTTTTTAGATTTATAATTATATGATTATAATTACGTAATTTATATAATCATATAAGAATAATAATATCAAAACTATTTATCATAATATTGTAAATATTTGAATTTTTTTATTTGTATATGATACTTTATAATTAGTATATTTTTAAAGTACATTTTTTAATAAAAAATACATATAATAATATCAAAATTATGTATAATGATAATAATAATAATTAAACTTATTTTATATATATGAGATTATGTGTTCATAGGTATGCTATTTTTTTACACATATATGAATAATTTTTATTATTTTTTATAGGACAATTTACACTCAATAGTAGATTTTTAAAATATTACTTTCTAATAAAAATACATATAGTAATAATAATAAAATTATATATTGTGATAATATTAATACTTAAATTTTTGTTTATTTATATGTGATATTTTATATTTATCACTAAATTATATGGTTATAAATTTGTTATTTATCTATTTATATACGAATAATAATAATAATAATAATAATATTATGTATTTTAATAATAACTTGAACTTTTATTTTTTAAGATATTTTATATTTATGATTTGATTATGTAATTATGATTACGTTATTTTTTTAATTGTCAAGGTAAATTTATAAGATAATGTAAATAATAAATTTTAAAACACCACTTTATAATAAAGATACACAAAATAATAATAACAAAGTTATATATTATAATAATATCAACAATTAAACTTTTATTTTTTACGCTTTACATTTAACACTAAATTATTAGGTTATGATTAACTCATTTATTTAATTTATATATGAATAAAATTATAATTAAATAAATTTTTATTTATTGAGTGTTTTTTATTTTATTACCTAAATTAAATATAAGATACTAATTACGAATCAAATTAAGTGAAAATAGTTTTTTTAAAGCTATTGATTACATAAATAAATATTTATTTATTTCATATAATAACATTGTTATAAAGATATACAAATAAATAAAAATAACTTAAAGTAAAAGTTTAATTTTATATTATTGTATAATATTTTAAATTCAAAATTAAAAAAATTCAATATAAAAGTAAATAAATAACTACAAAGAAGCAAGAAATACATATAATAACACCTGTATTTTAGTTAAATATATTATCTCGTTGAATTTTTAAATAATTCATTATTTATAACTTCAAATTATTTTTTTAAAATATAATATTTAAAATATAAAGTAAGAAAAATAGATGTAGAAATTATTCAATTAAGTGCCTAATTTTTTTATACACAAATAAATTTTTTTATAATATTATAATTTGATTCAATATTTTTTTATAAATTAATGATTTAATTTTATTGGTTATATTTTACTATTTTATATCTTTTAAATAAGAGAAAAAAACATCTAGGGTCATTTACTTATTGTAAAAATGATAATTAAATTTTGTATTTATTTTTTGTAATAATTTATATATAAAAAAATTACTGTATAAAGATAAAAGTAATTTTTATTTATTTTATTTTTTAACCTTTTCAAGCAAATAAAAATCATTATAACTTAATTAAACTGTAAATGAAATAATTTTAAATAAATAAATAAATAAAAATATAAAAAATAGTTATTTGTTATTATGAAATCATTTTTTATTATAATATAATTAAATTATTACAAAAAATAAGCATAAGTATCATTTTTATAATAATTATATACTTATATAAGTTATATTATAAAATATTTTATAATATTATTTTAAATTTTACATTTGTATCAATTATATTATTTTTATTAAATAAGTATTTTAAAATATAAATCATTTTAAAGATAAAAACATTTGTATTACGTATTTTAATAATTTAAATAAAAATACGGTGAAATCGTGGTTTGGATTAGTGGTGTAAATAGGTTGGTATAATCCACCCAAAGTTCTTTTAGGGTGATCTATTGGATTTATAAGTTAGATTTGGTTTAGTTTAATAAGTTATGGATTAGTTAAAATCTAATTTATTAATTTTTTTTGTCTTTTTTTATTTAAAAAATTAATTTTAATGTGTATTATATATGATTTAAATTTTTAAATATTTTAAACAATAAAACAAAAATTAAAATTATAGCAAATGTTTGACTAATTATTTATTTATTGATTTTTTTAATCTATTTATGAGAAAATAAAAAATTACTCCCAAAATATCATTTATGAAAATATAAGAAATATATTAATAAAAATGGATATAATTTAAATTATTAAGAAATATAATAATTTGAATATTTTTTTAATTTTTAATATCAATATAAATTTATTTTCAATATTAAAAAAAGTATATTTATAAAATTATTTTAACATTTATTTATTACTTTTTCTATTAAAAAATATATTAAGAAACTTATTTATTTATTATTTAAAAATATTTAATTTATTACTTTTTTATATAAAAAAAATTAACATAAAAAAAATAAAAAATCATATCTTTATGACTTATTAGAAAATAAAATCATATATTAAAAATTAAAATAAATTTATACATAAAAATATATAGATTTAAATATAATTAATAAAAATATTATATTATTAATTATATTTAAAAAATCAAATTAAAAATAAAAATTAGAGGGCGGCTTAACGGACTGGTCGACTCCAATACATTAAAATATATAAGTTGATATATTAGATCTGAATTTCATTAATAGTAAATCAGGCCTGGATTGATTTTTAGATAGCCTGGTCATCTTACTGGATCCATCTCATCGGTCTCGACAAGTCTATTTTTTACGTACACGTTCCTGTATGTGCTCGTTTCGTAAAAGTAAAATTATATAATCTAAAACAAATATATATAGTTATACTTAAGTGAAAATTGAAAAAAAAAAAAATGAAAAGAAAAAAAGTCACATAATATTCTAATCATTTTATTTTTGAATAGAATATTTTAATTATTTTATAATTTTTACTAAATAAATATATTAGTATATAATCATTGAATTAATCATATTAAATTTTCTAATTTTTTAAAATAAATATTTTAATTTCATAATTTATATATTAGTTATTTAGTTTTATTATTATAAAAATAAATAATTTTAATCATATAATTATTAAAATAAATATTTGTAGTCTATAAATAATTGAATTATAAGTATTTAAGATAAAAATTACGAATTAAAATATTCATTTACATATAATAACTTAATTATTGTGATATTTTTTAATAATTATGAGATATTTGATACAAAATATAATAATTATAAAATTAAATATTATGAGACTTTCATTGTTATTGTTTATTCGTTTATTTTTATTATTTAGACAATTTACTTATTTTAATTTAGATTTAACACTTAATAATTTTGTTATTTTTCCGGGAGGAAAAGAAAAACCGAATCCAATAGCTACTCATTTGAAATGCGTAAACAAGAAGACAAGCTGCAATATAAGGCACTCCATTTATCCCTCTCCGGTGTCGAGTCCTTAAGCAAAATATTAATTTTAATGTAAAATTTAACTATTTTATATTAAATTTAGCACTCTCAATAATATTATATTAAATTTAAAATGATATTATTTATGGTATTAATAGAAAAAATATTTATTAAATATAACTTTTATAATATTTGATGAAACTTTAAAGAAATATTAAAAAGTATATATATTTTTGTGTAATATTTAATATTATGGATGAGAAGAGAGAAAATTTAAAGTAATTTTTGGTATAAAAACCATCTCTCAGAAGTTCCTTTCAAAAAAGCTCCCTTTTGATTTTTTTTTTCTTTTTTTTTTGGGGTTGCAAAGGCGATGTTAGACCTACTTTGCATGTACAAACAGGAAGAATGCTGCCTCTCTTTTGACACACCGATAATACCTTCTCTTTCTCTTTAGCTTATTTTCTGGCTGCTTCTCGAGAATTTTTGTTGTTGGAAACCTTCGCTTTTATAGAAAAAGAAATTGCGAACTGAAAAAAACGTGGTGATTAATACTGATTATTCAGTTAATTTTGCCCAGATAACTAACTGGCAGTTAATAAATAATAACAGTTTTTTTTCTCTCTTAAAGTAACCAACAAATGTAAACTCTCCCTCATAAGTCATTACATTCTCTGGAGTATGTTCTTCTCCTGCCGATGCAAAATGATGCAGATTATGATCTTCATCTTCTTCTTTCCCACACTTTCATTGGCTTCCATAAAGTCCAACTTGTTATCTCATTCTCAGTTGCTCTCAGGTTTCTCACTTGCACTAGTGTCATAGATTTTTGCGTTTCAATTTTTTTGACTTCTATATCTATTGCAAGGTTATGTATCTATATGTTATAACTACTTGTATGTTTATCTATATGTGTAAGGTCTTTTATTAGAAAAAAATTTCAAAGGTTGCATTAAGAGATTTTACTTACATTGTGCGTCTTTCCTCTTGATGTTCCAGCTGAACAGCAGTCTGGTAAATTCAGTCGTAAACTTTCGAAACCTCTAATTGGATATAATGGGACGATATATGCTTGTTCTGGAAAAGAATTATTTGCATTTGAAAAAAATGGCTCCATTGTTTGGACGCTAAATCTGAATTACACATGCAATTCTGACGTTGCTCCAGTTTATGGTGGTAGACAAAAGGTACGTGAGTCAGTGTGTTTTTGCTATTTTGCCACAAAGAGTAACTTTATTGCTAAGAATTGAGGCCTTAAATAACACGTTTATGTTAGTACATACTCAATATATTATTTGTGCATATGTTACATGTACACACCATACATAATGTACATTTTGTTTATCTACAAAGTGTTATATATATATATTATACTTTATGTACAAAGTAACATGTTATTTTGAGGATCACTCCGATTAGGTCAATATATACGTGCTATTTTTGGGTTTCAAATCCCTTCTTGTAAGGTCGTTAACCTGCATGGACTAGCAGATTTATGTGATTGCAGAGAACAAAGTGCTTAAGATCAACTTATTGAATCCCAAAACTTCTGAACCATCAGCAGAAGTTTTCCTTAGTTCAGAAATATATAAGGAGGGACAAGGTGAGATTATTGGGGCCTCAGTAAGCACCTTGAGTTCATCTGTATTTGTTAATTTTAGAAGTCGAGGACTTTTTGCATACACAATGCGTGGACAAATGCTTTGGAGCTCTGGACCTGTACTTGATCAATTTGGTTACCCACAAGGTTGTAGAAAAAATGCGACAGATTGTTATTTTTCTTCAGTACCACTGATTGATCAATGTGAGGCTAGTATTTATGTAAGGTTTGCTTATTCCCTTTGCTACTCCTTTTTTATTCTCTTGTATTATGTGATTTGTTTGCATAAAGGAAAATCTTCAGGAGATTGTTTTTTGCTTTTAGAAAGCTGTATTTGTTAGATATCAGAACTTTAAAATAGTCTCTACCCTTTTAAGGTGTTTATTAGTATAATTAGTGAGCTTATTTTTCCTGCATTTGCAGATCTCAAATACTGAAGGAGAAGTATATTCTTTGTCACTTCGGAGTCCTCATTTCAAGTGGATACAAGACTTGAGCTCATTTGACAAAGTTTTCTCTATTATTCCTGGAAACAACGGTCATTTGTATGTTATTGTGCCAGTTAGGGCTCTCCTGCTGGCGCTTGATGTTTTGTCAGGAAATGTGCTGTGGCAGGGAAGTATTGGGCCCTTGAGTGCACCGGACATCATGCCTGTTGTTGACTCCAATGGTAACTTAACTCTTCTGAGATAAGTTAGCTCAGTAGAAAGAAGAAGAACTTGAAACTTTGCAATTTCATACATTGACAAATGCTAACTTTTGAGTTATAGGTCACCAACAGACTTTTTATACTGCACTGAAATGTTTAGGCCTTAAATAGAGCACATGGCACCATTATAAACAGTGAGTAAGAAAAAAGCGAACTTGTGATCAAATTTGTGCTGGAGACCGTTATGAATTGACTTTCTCTGCTACATTTACTGATATAACAGGTTGGATATCAATTGGATCATTGGATGGTTTCGTATATACGTTTTCACCTGATGGGGCTCTTAAGAAATTCTCCAAAGTAGCTGCATCAGATTCTGTGGTCCAAGTCAGTCCAGTTTTAGATTGCTCAGGATATGCAGTTTATATTTCTCAGACAGAGACAGAGGGGAAGATCAGCCACAGTATAGGTGAATACACTTATGTTGCCTCAATGAGACCTATAAGTGCTGTTTTCACCTTGTTTAGTCCTGCAACTGGATCCATATATTGGTCCGAAAGCTATCCTGGTTAGTGATTTTTTTTTTGTGCATTTGTCACACCATAATCTGCAAGACTGCAACATCTAGATTATCAATTCCTTTTTAGGTTTCAATTGCTTTGACATTGTTTGAATGCATTTAATTTCTATGCTTGGTTCTACCAGGTAAATTGTCATTCCCATTGTCTATGAGCAATTTGCGCCATTTTATACTCGATGAAAGAATTCTGCTTGCATTTTTTGCTGCTTCAAGTGAGATTCTTCTAGTGAACTATATGTTCTTTCTAGAACACCTTATATATTGTTGTATTTTTTTTCTTTATTTAAGAATATAACGAAGGATATTGGACTTTTTGCTTATAATGCATGAATTTACTTCCCCGTTTATATTCTTTTCATTATTGTTCCAGATACTGGCAATCCACTGACATGTCAATCCACACGTAAGCATTCCCGTAAATCCCTAATATAAATCTAACCACACCATCCAGTATATTTAACTCTTATTGTATTATATATATAGATGAGAAGCTTAAGTCTAGCTGCTCCAAAGCAAGAGTAAAGCATCTCAACATATATACAGGTAAATTTTGCTACCTTTTTTTCATGATAATAATTGCAACTCATGAAGGTTATTGAGCTGGCTGTTCAATCCTTTTCTGTAGGTAATGAAAGAGCAATATTCTTGTTTCTGTTATTTGAAACTGCAGTGTTGATATTACTGGCTATACTTGTGAGATTTTGCTGTATATTTTGGAAGAAAAAGAAACTCAAGGACCAAAACCTTGGAACTTTCCTGGAAAAGCGAGTAAGCTATTAATCACTCCAACGTTTTTCTTCCTAATTTAGTTAACGAGATAATTTTAATAGTAAGAAATTCTAGAGTGATAGAGAAATGCCAATAACACGTAATTTTTTAACACACCACTTATAACATACCACGTGTCAAAATTTTAAGACACGGCATGATGAACATTGAAGATGTCACAAAAAAGCATTCTTTACATTGTTCTTCATTATACGTCTGCTATTTTTCTTTACTTTTTTCTTCTTCTTTCAGCGTTCTCTACAACTCAAAAAGAAATCATTTGATAGGACAATCACAGAGCTTCAAAAAAGAGCAGCAGAGGAAATAGTGGCTACTGAAGTACTTGAAGAATTGGGATCTTTGGTACGAGAAAGGGAAGGAATCAAAAGGAAGCTTTCGACGACGTATAGTTTAGGCAGTGACATACGAACCAATTCACAATCAAAACCTTTACTTCCATTGAAAGATATGAAAACAAGAAGCCATTCTTTTCAAAATTCAAGGAAAGGGAGTGTTACAATCTTTCATACGTTGAGTGACACATCATCTAAAGAAAGTAGCAATGATAAAGAAACTAGTTGGAGTTCACACGAAGAAGAATTAGAAACTATAACAAAGGCAAAGGTGCCAATTGAGGTTGAAAGTGCAAGTGATGATGAAGATGGAACTTCTGAAATAGATTTGTGGAGAAATTTAAGTCCTTTGAAACCGACATCGAGCTCAAGTGGAACCGTGAATCCATTGTTTGAAGGAAAAGACTGGAGGGATAAGAAGTTCCATGATGATGAGGATGAGGTACAACACATGCAAAAGAATGGAAGTAGAAGCTTTTCACTAAAAAGAAGAAGAGCTTTATCTTCAACTAATTAGTGGAAAAAATGTTTTATCTAATTAATTATGTTTTTGATGCCACTAACTTTCATATATAACCTATATTATTCACATGGTTTCATTTTAAAACTCTAAAAATCATATGATATTATGTTATGAAAAAAATAAAAATACTTAATAAACAACATATGTTTTTTTTACTTGCATTTTTAAAAAAAACCATGCTTTTTTTTGTTGTAGAAAAAATAGTTGTATGTGTTGAAAAAAGTATAAAAGAGAGTATTTGTCCTTAGTCCACATACAAAATTAATTTAATTTTAAAAATCATACTTTAATTGTATTTTTAGTGAGAACAATTATGTGTTTATTTGTATGTTTTGTTTAGTATATTATTTCAATCTAAATGAATGAAATTTATTTGGAAAAAAATAATGATAAAGTAAGAAAAGGTGAAGTATTTCAATTTGTGAATTGTTATAACGTGGAAGTTAAATTGTGATGGTGTGGTATTTACAAGATTTTAAGAAATAACAACGGTGGTGAATCAGATATGGAAATCAAGGATATTAGTGCCAATTTTGAAATGAGCCGGCGACAAACTTAAGTGAAAAAAACATCATTTTTTTTACACATAGATCAAAGATAAAACTTAAAATGACATTAATAAAAAATAATAATTAAAAATAGGTTAATTATATAATATAATTTTCTATATAGATGAAATTTTATTTTTAATTTTTTAAAATAATATACATAATTTTTTTCTTATGTTAATAAAAAAATATTTGTTTTTGTATGATTAAAAAGTATGTATATATGTATATATATATTTTTAATCGTTTTAAAAAGGAAAAAAAGGCATTTTTTGGGATTGAATAATGAAATTCTGTTTACTAGTTACCATTTCGTACTATTAAACTTTTTATTTTTCATATTTACTCAGGGAACTAAATTAATATGAAAAAATAAGTTTTTTTTTAATTGAAGAAAAAAGAAGAATAAATTAATGGGTTAGTGAAATTAAAAAAATTAAATAAAATGGAGCCGCTAACACCAAGCTCAAGGAAAGGAAGAAAAAATTGACGACCAGAGAGACACTCTTTCAAAGAAGCAGAAATGCAAAAAACACAATTTGTAGGTCAAATATCATTAGAGGATTTAAATCAGGGGGTTCATTATGCCACGAACAACCCTTGTTTTTTTTTTTCCAGAATTGTGTAACGAGTTATGAATGTTGTCTCTGGCCAAATTTTCGAAAGGTAAACAACTGAGAATTGAATGAGGGTAGTTCCAGAGGTTGGGTTCTCAACGATGATCTTCTTGGTTAGATTACTGGAAGTTATTGTAGCAACTCTGATGCTCATCTGAACCATCCACTGTAGAGGTCTGACAACAAAGATCTCATTTTCAATGTATGTTTGTTTTGTCCAATTTTCTTAATTTATCTACACTTTATGCTTTTTGTTTGAATACTTTTCTTAAACGGTTGGTGGTCTGCTTATTATCGTTTTTGGGCATTTTGGTTTTTTGCATATTTTGTTGTGTTCTTTGCTATGATTGTTTTATTGTCCATTTCTTGCTAACTATGTGCTGCATTGGAATCATATTGAAATTTTTTGGTCATTATGTTGTTGTCTTCTAGTTTTAAATTCATATTGGATTGTGATGCTCTAAGTTAATAACATGTGATGATGAAATAATTGATTCTAGCTTGATAGTGATCACGTGTATATAAGAAGGTAGTGCTAGTATTGGAGATAAAATTAAGGAGTAATTTAAGGAGTAAATTAAAGAGTGTTAACTTCTTAATTTAAGGAGTAAATCAAGAACCTTAATTCAAGGAGTAAATCAAGGAGTTATCATCCTTAATTTAAGGATTAATTCAAGAAGAAAAACAAGGAATCCTTAATTCAAGGAGTAAATTAAGGAGTACTCCTTAATTTACTCCTTGAATTAAGGATTCCTTGTTTTTCTTCTTGAATTAATCCTTAAATTAAGGATGATAACTCCTTGATTTACTCCTTGAATTAAGGTTCTTGATTTACTCCTTAAATTAAGAAGTTAACACTCTTTAATTTACTCCTTAAATTACTCCTTAATTTTATCTACAATAGCTAGCTAGTGTAAGTTTGGTTGCTAACTGTAGTGATGTAAAAGGTTTTCAAAATTTTCTCGGCAACCATCCAAATCCAATTGACAAAATATTATTATGTTAGTTTAAAGAAACCAAAAGTTTGAGGTTCTATTTATGTTTAGTTTCTCCCTGTCCTTGCATTGTAATAGTTGCCTTAGCTTCACTGACGTTATGAACTTCTATTATCATTTATTTGCTCTGTTGGATTTGGTACGTGACTCTACAAATTAAGAACATCACCCAACTTTTCATGCTACAAAATGCCTACCTTGCCTGTCGGAGTATAAAACTGAACAATTAGATTTCATTATTATTGAGGGAAACAGAAAATTCAAGTTTACTTTTAGGTAACTTTAACATCGGTGAGTTGGTCAGATTAACATATGTTCTGTTCTTTCTTTTAGGAAAGTGTAAATTATGTGGATATTTTCAGTGAAAAATGATATGTTTTTTATTTTGGCTTTCAGATCATATTAATAACAGATGACTGAACAAGTTCTCGTCTTCCATACCCTTCTTACTCTTTTTGATAATTTGTTTCTCCCTCAAACTAAAATTTTCCACGTTGGGTGATCTTAATGGTTCTGTATCTTGTAGGTTCATCCCGTGCTAATGGTAATTAGTATCCGAAAAATAATTAAATAATTTTTTCAAATTTATTTAATTATTTATATAAATTAATTGTTAACCCATAAAACTTAGATTAAATAATATAATTAAATTAAAATCATAATTAGGATAAAATAATATATCATTACATGTTAAAAATTGGATTCATAAGACCCTTAGATTAATAAATTAGTTAGATATAATTTTATTTATAAAACTCATATTTTTTATAAAGAAAGACATAAAAATTGATAAAGAAAAGAGAAGAAGAAATACAATAAATCTTTTGAATTGTAGCACTAATCTTCTCTTAAATTTTCATCAAACTTATATTTTCTTTTGAATTTTTCTGTATATCTTTCTCTTCTTAGCTTTAAAAATTGATAAAAATTATGTTAATTTCGTTCAAGAATGAGGAGAAACATGAAATTAACAAGGATGATGAAGAATTAGTAGATAAAAAGAGTAATAGAAAGGAAATAAGTCAGCCAAAAAAGAAAAACCTCTACAAACCTATTATTTTTTTCCCTCAGAGACTACAAAACCAAAAAGTAGACACAGTTTTTAAAATTTTTGGATGTCTTCAAGAAACTGCACATAAATATACCATTTGTAGATGTACTTGAACAAACACCTTCTTATGTCGAATTTCTGAAAGACATATTGTCTAAGAAAATGAGGCTTGAAGATAATGAAATAATAACCCTAATTGAAGGTTGTAGTGCCATCTTTGCTAGAAAACTACCCTCAAAACTGAAAGATCTAGGTAGTTTTGACATCATTTGTACTGTTAGGAACATCCACTTTGAGAAAACATTTTGTAAATTAGGTTCAAGCATTAACCTTTTGCCATTATTGGTCTTCATAAGCTTAGGGATTGATAAAGCCAAACCTACTTCAGTAACATTACAAATGTCAGATAGGTCAATTAAGTGACCCTAAAGTGTGGTAGAAACTGTGCTAATAAAAGTAGAAAAGTTCATCTTTTTGATAGATTTCATTGTACTAGATGTGGAAAATTATCGTAACATTCTATCATACTTGATCATCCATTCGTAGCAATCGAAAGAAAAATCATTGATATACAAAAATGTGATGAGAGTGTAAGATGAACAAGTGACATTTAAATTTTTTAAAGTATCTGAACCTCTTGATATTGATAATGCTAATGAATGCTTTAGTATATATGATAACTTAAAAATAATTTGTTGAGTCATCCACACTTAAGACTATTACACATGATGTTGTGAATAATGAAGTAAACTCACCAAGAAATAATTCAATCTGTTTTAATTTTGAATGTATGAAATTTATGATTGATATTGTTGATTGTGTGAACTATTTGGATGTTGCACCTCCCAAGTGTATACCTAATGTGGTTGTGGAAAGTTTTGAGATAGGATCTAAGCTATTGAAGGGTCACAAAGTGTAGACCTCACACATTTACCCTACCATCCCCAATCAAGTAGGCAAGCGAAAGAGTCCAATATAGAGGTGAAAAAGATGTTGTAAATACATAAATTAATTGAGATACAGTGGAATGCTTATAAGAATGCTAAAAAGTACAAAAATATATACAAATATGGCATGATAAGAGAATTGAGCACCATGATTTTAAACTAGAACGTAAAGTATTATTGAATAAATCTAGACTCAAACTGTTTCCGGAAAAACTCAAAAGTAAATGGACACAAAAGGTTGTATCTTAGGACTTGATATGAACATCTAGTAAAAGACATTAAACGTGACGTTGGTTGGGAGGCAACCCAACATTATTTTACTTATATTTTTATTGTTTTTGTTTTGTAGGTGAATAAATGTGGATAGCAATGGTACAACAAGATTTTGCAGTTTCAACAACAAATGTGGTGTGCCAAAATTAAGAGAGTTTTTTTTTATCTTTTTTATATTTATACGTGCAAATTAGGAATAATGTGTAATTTGAGTTTGGGGGAGAGAATTTCGTTCTCTACTTTAGTATTTAATATGCATTTTTAATTTTTAAGAATTTTTTAATTCTTAGGATGTTTTTAATCGTGATTTTGGTAAAACGTGATAAATATATGGAAACTAAATGCATGCATGCTTGATATGAAACATATGAACTTAATGATAGAAATTGATTGTCATGACTAGAATAAGGAATATAACATACTTGTTAAGATACTTACATTAATAATGAGATATGCTAGTTTTGATTTGATTGATTCATTTTTTATGTATATGTTTATGATTGATTTTAGTGTTCTTATTGAGAGAAAATTTATGGTGAGTTATGTGTGTTGATGAGATATACCATATTTTAGAATCTATTTGATCATCCTTTGAAGAAAAATTATAAATAATATTTAGTAAGAGAAATGATTTAAACTTTATTTGGATCAATTGAGTTTTTCAAGCTAACCATTATTAATATTTATAGTCACCCATTTGAGCTTAAGAAAAACTTTTCATATCTTTAAGCCATATTTCGTGCCTAACTAATAAAAATTACATTTACCTTACACCTTTAGCTTTTATAAAAAAAAAGTAATCATGTGTTATGTTATTTAGAAACGTGAAATGTAATATCCCTTTAAAGAAAAATAAAATAAAATTAAAAATAAGTTTAGGGTGTTATGAAGTTATAAAAAAAGATATGTAATAAAAGAATATGAAAATAATGATAAGATAGAGTGCACTAAAATGTCAAATAAAAACACAATTGTAGTTAAAAGTACGTGATAAAAACAAAAAAAGCTAAGGTATAGAAAGAGCCTAAATGTCTTCATTTATCAGCCTCTGCCTAAGCCTTACATTACAAGCATAACAAGTCTTTATTGATCTTTAACTAAGTGTATATTTATATTAGTAGAGATAGATGTGAAAAATAGACTTATGAGACTTGTTTTAAGATTAAGTTGATTAACATGCTCATATATGTTGATTTCATGAGTAAATTGGATGATATCATGTACAATACACACATATGAATCAATTCATCAAAAATCTTATATATCCTTATATTAATGAAATATTGATTGATGAGAATGTGAATCTTCTTGTCATATAATTGTACAATCGTTGAGGGGGATAATTTTGGCTAAATATGCATGAATTAATATATATATATATATACTACCCATTGTATTTTATCTAGTTAAACTTGATTTTACTTAAGGATAAGAAAATAGTTAAGTTTGTGGGTGTGATTTTATGAAAGTAGAGTTATCAGTGCATTTTTTATTTAATATTTACTCGTTTTATTCAATAAATAGTATTTTTTGGATTAAAAATATTAAAATATAAAATTTATAGTGAAAAGTGGTGAAAATATATTTTTTGAAATTTACATGGATTTTTTATAAATTTTTAATGTAGAATCAATCAAAAGACAGCGCGTGGATGCTACGTAAGCAAGAGAGTTGACGAGGCATACCATGTGGACTTCACTTAAACGGATGGGCCAATTGCGTAACGCCGCGTGTATTGAGTGATGCAAGCTAAGCCATGTGTTAACACCGCGTTTATTAAGTATTAGCATGTGGTCAAATGTCGTGACATGCGTCACCATCTTATTAATCCATTCTTTCCATCCGAGCGTTATGCAAGCCGTAATCATGAATCATAGATTACCATGCATCGGTAAGTCAATGTGAGTTGACCGAGACCATTCAAGCATGCCACGTCGTGCACTTATTGGTTCGCATTTCTCCCATGTCACGTGTCGCGTTTCTATTGGTTGGTGCTGTTAATTTTCCTTTTTTTTCTTCATCTTAACCCTTGATTGGAAGTTTATCTGACCGTCTATATTTCATTTGGGTTTAATTTAACCTTCTAATTGCCCCATAAACTCTAATGAGTCGAAATTAATATATTTTTTATCAATTTTTTGAGCTAAGAAGAAAGAAAATACAAAAAGTTTAAAAAGAAATACATTTTTTTGTGGAGATTTAAGAGAAGATTAGTGTTACAATTTAATAGAATGGTTGTAATTCTTCTTCTTCATCTTTCTTTATCAATATGAGCTTTATGAACAAAGTTATGTATAATTAATTATATTATTTAATTTAATTTTTATGTTATTAATTGTTTTGTCAATAATTGATATATTTAGTGTTAATTAAATAGATTTGAGAGAATTATTTAATTGTTTATTTTGATTAAAAAACATGTATAGTTTTTAGTATATATAGATGATTCTTATGTATGTGATTCATAATTGATAAACTTAATAAGTAGTATGTAATTTAATTGACATGAGAGTGTGATTAGATTAATTAACATATGATATGTAGTTTACTTGAGAGATGAATAGATATTAGGTCAAATTTAATTAATTATGTAATTGATTGATAATTATATTAGGAAGATTTTAATGATTCACGTGTTTATAAAATTTTGAGATTAAATATTCTTAAATATTTTCTCATAT